>JASKUP010000025.1:10000000-12400000 GCA_030448955.1 Trichopoda pennipes | reverse complement strand
AACCTTTCGAATATTTTAGTGAGAACAGCTAATAAGCTGATTGGACGGTATGATGATACCTGCGTAACGTCTTTGCCGGGATTGGGGATCACAATTATTCAGATTGTTTTCAAGATGATGGGAAGTAACCAGTTCTTAACATTGAATGAAAAATAAACATAACAGTTCTTAGCGCCGAATTTGGCGGATTCATTACCATAATGTTGGTGATTTTGTCACTACCAGGAGCTTTTTTCGGATTCAGTTTATTGATAACTGCTTTCAGCGCAGGTAAACAAAATTTTTTTGGATTTAACACAGATTCTTGAATAGCAACTGGTGTTATCGTAGAGTCTGTTTCATTTGGAATAAAAACCTTCTCCAGGTGGTTGGCGAACTCTTCCACTTTATCGTTGGAATTTTTAGCCTACTTTCCATTTTGCAGGCGAATAGGAGCTTCGTAAGTAATAGGGCATTTAATTTTTCGCACGGTCTTCCACAAGCTGTAGTCAGTCTTCTCGGTGGCATCTAAGTTTTGTAAAAAAATTTTAAGATTTAGCTCTTTTTTTGTCCTAAGTGCTTTACGCAGTCTCTTTTGGCATTGGTTCAGTTGTGTCTTCAAAAATGGGCAACGATACTCGTGCCATTGGCGCCTTAAAAGTCTCTTTTCCCATATTAAAGATTGAACATTTCTGGAGACAAGGTATGATTAGATTTACATACGCGCCTGGCCATGAAGCCTTAATCATGAAGCCGAAGCTATAATTGTATGCAACAGAACTTTCTAGTTGCAACTTCGATGATTCCAGAGCAGGGCTGCAAATCTTCACTCCTTGCTTAAGAGTTGGAGACTTTCCAACTCCTGTCCAGAACACATGTCTAGCATGCTCACTGGATCTGGGAACATTTCACTAGATAGGTGTTATTAAAGGTGAAATGAACCCGGCTACCATAGAACCATAGACTGATATGGGGCCGCGAAACCGCAACCACCACGATACTCCCATAAAGGGCCAACCTCAATAGTCAGCCAGAGAACAGTTAAGTGTCTAAAGAGTCAAGTAACGGAACTCTGCGGGTCACTGGTTCCCGTTGAAATAAAGTGGAGTTTCCAGTTGTACCCCTGCTGACTTCAGCGGACTGAGCTCCCTTTTTCCCCCAGTTGCACAGGTCTACATAGTAGCTCTCCATTAATGTGCCCCATTGCTGGAGACGTTGGTAGAACATTTTGTACGTAGGCAGTGCTTGGGCGTTGTTACTCTAGCAGCCTCAGTCAGATTGTTTGTAAATTGGTTTACAGCCAACGGAATTTCATCCTCTGTTGTTAACGAAATATTTTGTGGCAGGTGTGCACTTAAGTACATTTTGTACTTATGCCAATTTGTTTTTTTACTTGGAAAAAGAATACAATTTTGGTCGAAGCTCACTTCATAACGTCACCAACGTAGGCGAATGATCTGATGAAAGATCAAAAGAAGGAGCCATAGAGATATGTTCGCGTTTCACATTTTTAGTTACGGCAAAATCAATCACATCAGGAATTTTTTTCTAAGTCCGTAAAAATTCTTAAAAATTGTTTCCATGAAATCTTATCTTTGAAATGTCAATAAGAACTACAATTGTACTCTTCATATAACATTTTGGCACTAGCAGTAGCCAAAACGTGATATATGAATGTCATCAGATCAAACATTAGAGTCCATTAGGTGCAAATGTTTATTTTTGCATAAAAAGTACCTTTCGTAGCAACGTGATATGAAATGTTGAATTAAAAAACGCATAAATAAAATGATGCAAAGAGAGGCACAGTTTTCTTCTTTTACTTATATTCACTTGTACAAATGAGTACCTACTTACCTGTAATTTAAACTAACAATATCCCCTTCTTATTTTATATTTTATTGAAATTTATTTCCCTAATCACCCAAACCTGTTCTAGTTTACGGCCTTTTTTTAAATCAATTTATTGTCTTTACGGCTTATTCGATATGAATTATTGAAACCATCAATTTTTATGCAGAGTGTTGCAACGTTGTGCTAAATATCTTTATCAATCAACTCAAGCATAGATTTAATGTTGTTACAACAACAATAACTGTTGAATTTTAAACATATAATTTCTAAAAATTAATATAATTTTAAAAGACATAGTGATGCCAACTTCGAAAATTTAAAAATTCTGTCTCTTACAGCTAAGCTAAAATTCCCATAATTAACTGTCCCAGTAATTGTTAAACTATTTAGCATATTATGCTCAAGTTCTGACATGTACGATCAGTATACTCTGGCAAATCATCGCTAATAGATTGGCGCTTGAACAGCGCTATTAAACAACTTTTAGACGAAAATTGTGTTTAGCGATGAGGCTCATTTCTGTTTTAACTGTTTTAACGCATGTGCAAAGAACCTAAGCTGCAGCGCAGCCTACTAAGCCTTACACGCTGGTAGCATCATTGAACGTGCTGCTGGCCGAAACTCTCGATCATTTTTTCACTATGACCAATGAAATTAATGGTGGAATTGATCCAGTCACTACATTCCTTACTGAATCCGCAACTATTAGATAATTTTTTTTTTTTAAAGAGAAGTAGCACTTCAGGCAACAATGCCTATTTAGTCAAGTACCGTGCTTAATTCTTTACGAAAGGGACAGAAAATAAATGAAACAGGTGGTGAAAGTAGAAGGATAGTCGGAAATTAACTGCCGTATATAAGACAGCACAGCGACCAGTGACTATGCCTTCATCGCTAAGCAGCCCAACCGACAGTCAATTTTTATTTTTGTAGTGAAAAAAACCAAGGTCATCGTTGGGAATCGAACCCACAACCCCCATATTTACAAGGTAGTACACTACCTACTAGCCTGCAGGTGCACCTGAATTAATATCAAATTTTGTTGATAAGTTTATTCCGAGAAATGGACATGGAATGTAGAACTGAGAAGTCACTAATTCTATGACTGATATAATAACACACACATGCAACCACTTTACAAAAATTTTAAGATTTTGTGTAGTACGATATTTATTTAATACGTCAAAATTACGTTTTCTATGGAACATCTTTTAAGTGCTGTGTTTTGCAGCACTCTCCGTCTTTGTTAGCCTCACAAATGCGAGCCCTTTTGAGCACATTTTTCATTACATTCTCACACATTCCACGCGGTTTTTCATTAATTTCACCACGAATATTTTATTTGAGTTGCTCAAGGGTTTCTGGTTTGTTTGTACAGACCTTACTTCTCAGATAACCCCACATAAAGAAGTCCGGGGCAGTCTAATCAGGTGACCGTGGAGGCCAATCAACATCACCATTTCTTGAAATAACTTGTTGTGGAAAGAGGTCTCGCAGTAATACCATTTTAATCCTGGCTGTATTCGACGTGTCACCATCTTGTTGATACCACATGTTAGTCAAGGCCAAAGCATGCAGTTGTGGCATTAAAAACCTTTCAATTATATCACGATATCGCTACCCATTCACAGTTACCGTTACGCCGTTTCCATTTTCTTCTAACCAAATTGCACACCAGACTGTCACTTTTAAACGATACAAAAGTGACTGTTGAATAATTTGAGCGTTCCCCATAAACGACTATTCTCTTTATTCACATATCCATTCAAATGAAAATGTGTCTTGTCTCTCATTACGATTTTTTCATGAAAATCGGCGTTGTCAGCAGTAATGTTACATTGTGATCCACGCTTGGTTCTATCACCTATAGACCTTATTCATTCTTTCGCTACACGATAAATAATGCGTTGTTTCACCCGTAGATTACACGTAACTTTCTCATTGAGACAGTAATCGATGATCGATTTCGGTAAAATGTTTTAATGTTTAAAACACGTTGGTTCATCGAATATTTTTCCATAATAAATTTTCCGCGTGTCTACTTCACGACTGCAAAATTCCAATTGTCAATACTAATGTTAAGCAAAATGGCGGCAAAGAAGTTATATTTACTCATAACCCCGAAAGCATCAACTCCCAGGAAACATTTAGAAACCATTTACCATCATTTAGTTATTTGTATAGAACATTTTTAGACGCCTTTAGTGTGTAGCTCCTAAGTTAAATTTTATATTTTCCTTAAGGTTTCCGTAAAAATTCGAAACAAAGAAACAGAAACATTTTTGGGACTCTGGTCGATTTTAATTGCTGTTTTCTGTTTACATGCCTTTTTCGAACATCTCATTCATGGCACAAGTTATTTAATTTTCTATTCAAGGTTTGGTTGGGTTTCGAACTCAGATCTTCTATTTAACAAGTAAGCAGCCTCTTTTTACAATGCAGTCAAGTGCAACTTTTTAACGCAACAGATGACAAGATTAGCTTCTTTTTCAATTCTTCAAGGATTACAAGTTTTAACTTGGCACTGTAGCAAATTCTCAAAGATGGTGTGATTTACCGCGAATAGTTAATAATTAAACGTTTTTCTTTGGTCTATGACTTTAAAGAATGACTGTCGCCAACATTTTCTAAAATGTCTTATGAGGAATAAAAAATAAATAAATTAAAGGTTGGAAGCCACTGAATGTAAAACTTAATTTCTTTCATTCAAAAAAATATATTAACATTTTAGCTGAAATTGACATTAGTACTTTTACGTCAGTTGCCGTGAGAATATATCGAGTTTCTAACCTTTTGTGAATACACCAAAAAACGGTTCTTAAATTAGAAATATAAATTTTTCGGAAAAATCATTTGTGAGTAAAAGCTAAACAACAAATTAATTAAAAGTGCATATGTGTATTAAGTTAACTTAGCACATAGTGAAAATTAACAACTTGTTCTCTAAGCTCTCATTCTTTAAATTATTTTAAGAAAAAAATTCTTAAAAATATTAATTTTAAAAAATCAGCAAAAGCATTTTTTTGTTGTCGCTTGAAAGAAAATTTAAATAAATTCATAAGAGAGAAGCTATCTGTTATACTCATTCAATAAATAAAAAAAATGTATATAAAAAAAAAAAATAATAAAAAAAATGTTGCCAGCTTAATGCTTATACCTCTATAAAAAAAGGACACCTTGTTTAAAATAAATTAAATTTTACCAAAAAGTTCTAATGAAAATTTTAACTTGATTTATATTTGGTGCCTTCATGTGTATGTAGAACCGTTAGAAGAGGAGGAAAGCATACCCCGAAGGCGAAAAATAATTAACCCAACAACCCAAAACCACCTTCGTTAGGTTTACAAAATATTCCGATAAAAATCTTTATATCAAGTAAATAATAATACAATAACAATCTCGTTATTTTGTAAGTGTTAGAAGTGACAAGTTATTTAGTTCTGTTTGCCCCCTATACATACGATTGTGTTACAGATAAGTAAAGAAATGGTCACCTCTTATTTCCCTAACAGTATGCATAATACGAATAAACGCTTTAACATTCCTTCCTATCTATCGATATTTTTTCCACACTCTGTTGTATCAAAATATTTAAGCAATTTTCCGATTAACAGCAACAATAACACAAATATATATTTTTTAATTTTATATTTTCTTACAGCGATCTATGAGCGAACATGACGGATGTCATCAACAACAACAAAGTTAACTCTATTTTAGCAGTTTATTACCACTGGAAGATATGGGTCATAATTGGCTTACAACCACCTAAACGTACATCTAAATGGTTTATGCCATACATTGCTTATACAATTATTCTACATTCAACGATATTACTATTTCCCATAAGTCTTATTATCAATTTGATGCTTTCGAAGAATATGACGGAATTATGTGAAAATATTAGTAACGCAACAACAGCCTTAGCTTGCATTATAAAGGTATTCATTTTTATAGCGATAAGGCATAAACTGCTTAAAGTGGGTAAAATTTTAAACCACTTAGATGCCAGAGCGCAGACACATAAAGAAGTGGCTGTATTGAAAGAGGGCATTGCATTAGCACGACAAATTTTAATTGGTTTTGGATTTTTTTGTTTCCTCTTCGCATTTACCGCCCAAATATCTACTTTTACTTCTGCCGGCAGGACACTAACGTATCCAACCTGGATTCCATGGAATTATACATCATCAGAGACAGTATATATAATAACACAAGCGTACATGCTTTATGTTACGACTTTGCATACAGTGCAAAATGTGGTAAATGATACGTATCCGGTGGCATATTTAATAATACTTTCGTGTCAAATTAAAGCATTAGCTTCACGTATCAAAGATTTGGGTACTGATAATACAAGTTCCGAGGATATATTATATGGAAAATTAAAGCATTGTATCCAAGATCACAATTCGGTGTATAGGTATGTATGTTATTGATAACTTTATTTTATAGAAATGATAAAAATAGATAGATAGATGGATAGATACATCGATAGATAGGTTGATAGATTGATAGATAGATAGATGGATAGATAGGTAGATAGGTAGATAGATAGATGGATAGATGGATAGATTGATAGATAGATAGATAGATAGATAGATAGATAGATAGATAGATAGATAGCTAGATAGATAGATAGATAAATAGATAGATAAATCAATAGACAGATCGATAGGCAGATAGATCGATAAATCGATAGATAGATAGATAGATATGTAGATAGATAGATAGATAAATAGATAGATAGATAGATCGATAGGCAGATAGATCGATCGATATATAGGTAGATAGATAGATAGATAGACAGATAGATAGATAGTGGATAGATAGATAGATAGATAGTAAGATAGATAGATAGATAGATAGATAGATAGATAGATAGATAGATGGATAGATAGATAGATAGATCGATAGATAGATAATAGATAGATTTTTCTTTTCCGAGAAGTGTTACCACATTTACTTAAAATTTTAATGTTCACAGAACAGAACTGAACAATTATATCCATTATATTATAACTACTACTGATGTTTCGTGTTGGCGAAATTTTTTCATGCTTTAACTGGATGAAGTTCCAATGAATTGGCATGCGTTTGATGAAGAAGCATTTCATTTTATTGATCTTGCTAAAAATTGAAAATGCCGAATTTCGAGTTCATTGATTATAGTCGAAATTTGGATTTCGTAAGATGTGTTTGTAATTTAAGTACGGAAAAGTATGTGCAGATATTTTTTCGGTTGTATTGAACTTGGGACATAATTGTCTATATATGCAGATTCTTTCCACTATCTATTTAAAAATCAGACTCAACAAAGGAAAGTTTTCATTAGGAATGTCTTCTATGGTGGAGGGACGTATTGGCAATGCAGAAGCTATCTTTACTTCTATATTGGTGCAATATAAATTAGAATTTAACAATGGTCGAATTTAGTAAACCTTTTTTTGCTTTCCGCTGAACGAATATTGTTGTGTATACGCTTAAACAATGCTTCGCTGAGTGGGCCTGCGATCGATAACAGAAAGATGCCGATTTTGCAAAAAAAACTCATCTTTTCAGATGCAGTTCATTGATCTTGGCGGGTATGTAAACAAGCAAAATTGCCGCATTTGGGGAACAGAAAACCTCAATAGTCACTGTTTGGTGCGGATTTTGGTCCAGAGGCATAATTGAGCCCTTTTTCACGAGTGGCCGTTACAGTCAATGACGATCGTTATCGGGACAATTTTTGTTCACAAAAATTTAACATTTGGTTTCAACAGTACGGCGCTACGTGCCACACACCCGAAGCTGTGTAATTTTGTTTAAAGCATTCAAAACAAAAGAAAATATTATTTGGCGGACCCTATACATGAATACAAGCTCGAATGGTTATCAAGTGGCCCTTAAACTGTGATGGAAAGAGACTAAGACTACAGCTATCATTGTGTTCTAGTTCTGACTAGCGTTCGACTGAGAATAACGTTTTACCACAAGGAACTAAAAGACTTGAATCTATAATATTTCGCGATACTTGGTGAAGAGCAGGAAGCTTCACTTGCTGACTTATAATTGAAAGCATAAAGGATTTGAAAATGCCTCAGTGACAAAATGATTTAATATTTCACTTTTGCCTTGTAGTTCTTGTCTTTATTTGACCGAGTTCATGATCTAACTTTGTCTGATGCTACAAAACTATTTTAGAACTGCTTTATTGTGGCATTAGAGCATAGTAAAAATACGATGGAATGTATGTTATTGTTCTATCGCTACTATGACTAAATGTTCACTACAAAAATCAGAGAATTCGTTTTTACTAGTTATTGCATATGAACCTTTCACGCTTAGAAGTGAAATACATTTTCTGGAAAGATCTTTCCTTTTACTTGAATAATCAGGTGTTTCAGCCGAAGCTCTCTTTCTACCTTCCTTGTGGTACCTAGGTGGTACCCTAAAAGCTGATTTTGAACTGAAACGATGTATTTTCCTAAGTAATTCATATCTGGAATAAATATGGAGACATGAAAAATTGCATTTGACTGATTTCTTTAAAATCTTAAATAAATTTTTGTATCAAAATAATTCAACTAACACTTTACTTTCCATTATCCATTTTTAGACTTTCGCGCACCATTGAGGAATCCATATCTACCGCCTGTCTTTTCCAATTTGCGGCTACCGGCATATCACAATGTACCATGGCCGTTTATGTGCTTTATGTAGGCGTACAGCCAGTAAAAATTCTTCATTGTTTCTTTTATTTTGGCGCTATTACAATAGAGATATTTATTTTGTGTTATTATGGTGAAATTTACTGTCAAGCCAATGACCGTTTAACCGAGTCGATATATGCCTGTAATTGGATGGATCGCGATAAGAAATTTAAAAAAGCACTTTTGCTTCTTTTACAGCGTTCGCAGAAGCCGAGTGCTATAATGGCGTGTGTCTTGATACCAATACGTTTGCCAACCTTTTTACAGGTATTTGGATTACATAAAATATAACGAGTTACGAGGGCTGCTATTTATATTTCTGGCTGGTAACACTGACTGAGCTGATGCTTCTAGTGCAACCTTCTCATTGTTAAACATAACCTCAACGAAAACATTTTGTCATTTTATTGTTTTTAGTGTTAGTGATAGCAGGTTGAAAAAGTGATCTTAGGAGAAAATGGAATTAACTCGTGAACATTTTCATAACTTTCGACGTGGCCTGACACGACAACAGTGTACAGATGAACTTAATTCCTTATATGGTAATGAAGCACCTTCTTACAGCACCATTAAAAACTGGTATAACGAATTCAATCGTGGCCGACAATCACTCCAGGACAAATCCCGTGAAGGTCGTCCAACAACGGTTGTTGTGCCAGAAAACATCACAGCTGCGCATGAGCTGATAAAGCATGATCGTCATGTAACATATCGCGAGATTGAAGCATCTGTCGGGATTAGTATGACAAGCATCAATAAGATCTTGCATGAATATTTGCATGTGAAAAAGGTTTCTTCACGGTGGATAACGCATAACATAACAAACGCACAAAAGGATGCTCGTGTTGATTAGTGCAAGAAAATGTTGCAGAAATTCGCTCAAGGTGCATCAAAAGCAGTTTATAATATCTGCACAGGTGGTGAATCATGGATATACTCATATAATCCTGAAACAAAACAGCAATCTACCGTAAGGGTCTTTCAAGACGAGCGAAATCCCACCAAAGTTGTTCGTGGAAGTAGCACATCAAAGCAAATGGTTGCCTGTTTCTTCGGCATTACCGGTCATGTGGCGACTGTGCTATTAGAGCAACGTAAGACGGTTAATTCGGCATGGTACACCACTATTTGTTTGCCAGAAGTCGTTGAGAAACTTTGGGAAAAGTCAAAGGAAAGACGCATCATTCTGCATCACGACAATGCGACCTGTTTTGGAGTTTTTGACAGGGCAAAACATTGAATTGATGGGTCATCCGCCGTACAGCGCTGACTTGGCACCTAATGACTTCTTTTTGTTTCCGAACATCAAGAAAAAACTACGTGGACAACAGTTTCCTACCCCTGACGAAGCAGTTTCTGCATTCAAAACCCATGTTTTAGAAGTACCTAAATCGAAGTGGAAAAATTGCTTTGAAAATTGGTTCCAACGCATGCAAAAGTGTATTAATCTTCATAGAGAATATTTTGAAAAACAATAAAATAGGTTTTGTCCTTAAATGCTTGTGTTTTCAACCTTAGGCCACAAATATATATAGCAGCCTCCTATATATAAAGTTTATAGAAAACTTTTTAAATTTATTTGCTTTCAATTTTTCTCTCGTTTACCTCATTGTCTGCAAGTTCTTTATGATGTAGTAGTGCCAGTAATTTTAAGTGTCTCTAGTCAATCCATCATACTGCTTAATATATCATGTTTAATTTTAGCAAGACTTTCATTTTGTTTCCTGAGGCTAGCTCAGGCCTTTCAATTCTTGGTGCTCTTAAAGCTTTAGCTTTAATTCCATGTAATGGAATTTGTTGCTAGTTCTTTATCAGTTATCTATGCCAATTTGTTCTCGCACCCAGAGGATGCACGCTCTGAGATTTGACTGGCATATCGGCAGTGACTCGAGTAGCCATTTGATTGCCAGTAAAACTCTCATTATTTAAATGCCTTAAAGTCTCACTAAGCGTTTGTTTTTGTAAGTAATTTAAGGTGTAAAGGTAAATACCTCAGGGATAGCATTTGTAAATTTTTTTTTTTTGGGATAAATCAAGTATGAACCATCCCCACTGCACATTTACATGTTTTGACGAAATCTCACAGTCATTACATGTTTCAACGGAGGTAAAAGGGAGCCCAGTCCCCTTCAAGGTTAGCAAGAGCCAACTGGACAATTCCACTATATTTCCACGGAAATCAGTAAAGCCCCAGAGTTTAGCTATTTGTCTCTTTAGCTGTTTTCTGACTGATTATTGAGGTTGGCGCTTCGGGAGTACCGTGGTGGTTGGGGTTTCGGGCCATCGTTTGAGTTGTGTGGGTCGGATCATTCAATGAATGGTCCAGGTCCAGTGAGCATGATTGTGGTTGTGTTTTTAAATATTATTTAGCTTCATGCGTTCTAGAGTGAGGGCTGCAGCCTGCTCCGAGCTCTCGGAGTTGCGATCAGGAGTGACTGGAGATGTCTATCCTCCGAAGGCTCCTTGGAGCGTGGGTGACACTAAAATTCATCTACAGTGGTATGATTCATCATCAGGTTATGGCTTACACAGCTAGGTATTGACGTTAATCTTATCTTTTCATACAATTTAAACATTTTTTCAATTTCATGTTGGCGATGTGTTTAAAGCAGTTTTTTGCTCTTCAGCTTTTAAAGGAACCATTTCTAATCTGAGATTTAAGTTTGGCTATTTAAAAAATGGATAAAATCAATCAAAAGCGAGGCCATAGTCCTTCTGACTTTAATCTTCTGAATAATAGTCACCTAAAACTAAAAGTAACAACATCTTATCTTATTTAGGCAAACTTTTGCTAGACTGCAGATAGAGACCACAAATTATTCTTTATAAGGATGAATATTACATTTGTTCTCATCTTGACAAATTGAGTAAATACTCCGTGCCTAGTAATTGTTTCCTGTTCCCTAGCCTGGCGGTAATATTGCAATTAGGTGAAAGCATTACAAATACTATTGTAAAAAAATGCTTTAAATAACCAACCAACTTGAACCACAAATAAATTGTGATCATTACTTGAATTTTCATTGACCTTATTTTGGAACGAACGGGTATCAATAATGCCAAAGTCCTTAAAAAATCACCATGTAATAAATTTTCATGCCTTTTAATCAGCACTCCGCAAAACATTATCCTCAACACACAACATAATCAAACAATCCCGAAGATAACCACAGCTGCCTAAATAAATTTGTACCATTTGCCAACATTATTCTGGGATTAGTCTTTTCAATGTGGCACAAGATTAAGCAGAGTTTTTACTTTAAAATTAAATTATCTTCTTTATAATAATATTTATTATTTTTCTTTTTCAGATTTTAAAAACGGCATATTCTGTTTTTGCTGTCCTCAATCATGTGAGCACAAACTAAAGTTCCTCTACATAAACAAAATGAATGAGACTTGTTTTTGTCCAAGTTATTTTTTTGACTGCTAATGCTTGATGTGACCTCTTAGCTTTTTTCCTTCAAAAATTCTCATCGAATTGATTAAATTTTTAGAAAATGTTCCGTCCAAATGCACCATGCACTGATCTCTGCAACACGCCAAACGCTTAAATAAGAAACAACAAAAAAATAAATTGAATAAATAAAAAATAAAACTAAAATTTAACTTAATTATTTCGCTAAATTGTGTTTTATTTTTAATATGAAGGGTTCCGTATCGAAATGGCGAAAACATAAGCCCATTAATTTTGCTTTATTGCCTATTCATCTAGCCGGAACAGGTCTAGCCGCCACTTCAAAATTAATTTAAAAAATATAGTATTTATTTCGCTTTAAAGAAAAGTAAAGGGTTTTCCAACAAGAAGTTTGCTTTCTAAAACAAAAAAAATGTATGTGATGGCGAAGAGCATAGTACTTGAGCGAACTTTGGGGCGTACTTTATTAGGCAGAAATTCGTCTACAAAAAGAGCATTTTAAAAATGGTTTACCAATATTTTATACTTTAACAAAATGAAAATTATTGAAAGACACTCTTCAGCAGGGAAATTATTTTTAACAAAAAGTACAGTGAATATGGAAGGGTTCCAGTACTGTGACAAACGAAAAAAATAACCACAGACCTACCTAGCAAAGAATAAAAGATGGAAACATTAAATTACTTCCGAATAAAATGCCAGTTGACAGGCCAATAATAAGAGAACGAAATAACCCAACACTACTTATACTCACACACATAATACTCACTTTCCAGTACTATTTAGAAATGCGGCTTAAAAATGATGTCATCGCATTATACCGAAAAAACAGCCAGTGACTACGGTTTTTACCGAGGCGAATGACAACAGTATTTACTGTTATGAATGAGAATGAAATAACCCAACACTACTTATACTCACACACATAATACTCACTTCCCAGTACTATTTAGAAATGCGGCTTAAAAATGATGTCATCGCATTATACCGAACAAACAGCCAGTGACTACGGTTTTTACCAAGGCGAATGACAACAGTATTTACTGTTATTATTTATGGTACTTTTTAATTATTTGTAACACTTCTAAATGTAAAAGTTTTTTCTAATTTAAAAGTTGTTTTTTGCTTTCCATATGTGTTTTTTATAGAGGTACAGAATGTGGTTTTTTCGATAAGTAGCCTTTTGGCATTAGAGAATTAGTTTGTTTTCTGCCATATGATTGCCACGAAGGGCTTGGTCGCAGTCTAATCTGGACGTCCAATTTTGGATGACTTTTCCCAAAATTTGTAGCCGTATATCGGCGATTTTTATTCGCTAAGTGGAAATTCGTTTCCGGCTTATCAGCGTAGACTAGCGACTTTACACATTCTCGCAGAAAATAGTTGAGCAGCTATCCTGTTACCTTCAATAAATCCATTGTAGCTCGCGCTGTTAAAACATCATGTTTGTTCAATTGATGAACGAAAAAGTCAATAATCACAGCTCTATAGCGTTCACCATTGACTGGTAAAGTTCTGAAGAACATCGTTTTTAAAAAACTACGCACCAGCCACCCAATAAAGCCCAACAAGCAGTCACTTTTTCCAGATATAACGGTGTCCCAACATATTGTTACGTGTATTCCTTTCTAATAAACTTTTTGCTATTTTGAGTTTTTTTATTGCAAAGTAATAACACAGTTATTTAGAGTTTTAAATTAGTTAAACGATTTAATTTCTTTCAATACACACAAAACAAATCCAATGGCAACTTTCTTGTCTTTACTCACTGCTAACTCGACTTGAATTAAATCATTTGCCTAGCAAGTGGTATTTGTATAAATTTTGTTATTTTGAGCGGTTCTTTCACATACAAGAATATTCTGCTTTACAATCACCCCATATTATGGTTGTCATTATCATTCAGTTTAGGCACCTGCTTGGCTGTGTGTTTTGTTGTTAGCTGTTTTTGTTTCTATTGTTTATCTTATTTGGTAGAGTTTCTTATAAGCATGTCTTGTGTGTATAAGATTTCTTAGAAAACCGCGCAGTTTTTAAAATGCACTGCAGGTCGCTTCGTTTACTTTTTTACTGATAATTATTGTCTTTTAAAACTTAATAAGTCATCTTCGTAACAATATACTTGAGGATTATCATCACTCCAAAAACGGCTGTTTTGTTTATTGACGTATCCATTCAAACAAAAGTGAATTTCTTCGCTAAACAAAATTAACAATTTGAAAGCGTTGTTCCCGCCAGTCTATTCATAGAGACAAATAACGCAGAGTTCGTTATTTGTCTCTTTAGACATTTAACTGTTCTCTGACTGATTATTGAGGTTGGCCCTTTATGGCAGTATCGTGGTGGTTGTGGTTTCGCGGCCCCATATCAGGTCTTTTGTTTAATATGGTGGCCAGGATCATTTCGCCGTTAATGACACGCTAGGTGAATGATCCAGTCCAGTGAACATGCTAGACATGTGTTCTGGACAGGAGTTGGAAAGTCTCCAACTCTTAAGCAAGGAGTGATGATTGCAGCCCTGCCCTGGAATCATCGAAGTTGCAACTAGAAAGTTCTGTTGCATAGAATTATAGCTTCGGCTTCCTAGGACGAGCATGACGTTCCAAATTATGCAGTGGTTAGATCCACCATCTGATTAAGGCTTCACGGCCAGGCGCCGATGTAAATCGAATCACACAGTCTATTCATATTAAAATGTTAAACTTAATATAAATCAATTGACAAAATGGTCACCAATTACAAAGTGTTGCCAACTTAAATTTCTATATCTCTATTAAAAACCAAATTTATTTATCACTGCGACAGTTGTTGAAATATGTGTTGTTAATAGCCAGTCAGCTCTGGCAGATATTTATCTAATGATTTTAAGGCTTTTCACTTAGTAAACATAGCGTGGAAAATAAAAAGTGATAATTAGAGTAATAACTATACTTATGTGTTTTTTCATAATTTTCTTATACGAAGAAAGAAAACGATTAAATAACGATTGTGTTAAAATATATTTTTTGCGCAGTAAAGTAAAAATAAAAAAAAAATAAACTTCATAACATCAATGAAACTAATTTCATTAACGCAAAAATATGAGATAGTGAAAAATTGTAACCTATAAGTGGAAATAAACTCCTTAACTTCGTTAAGGAAACATTTCACTAATAAAATGAAAATTTATTAAAAAAAATTACTTTATTCGCTGAATAAATTTAAGTACGATTCGGATCGGATTTTTTACACTATTATCCTCTTTCCAGAACAACAATTAACAAAATAACACGTTAATTGTTAACACTTATTTTCGGCTACATATCTATCGCGGCTGGCATATAGATGGCGTAATATGGTGTTAAAATTTTTTATTCGCCAGCTATTGAAACATCTTTATGTGCGCACAATTTTGGAGGCTAATTAACAGGATCATTATATGATTACAATTTTTAAGTATATCAATTGTATTCCGCGTAACTGCTTATTAAATTCTTATCAACAAAAAATAAGCTTCGTCGCGGTACAAGTTTTTGTTTGCAAAATCCAATCCAATATCAATTTTAAATCTCAACAATTTGCAAGCATCGCTGTAAAAAAGTCACCTTCAGTAAAAAACCCACCTTCAGTAAAAATTGTATCCCAAAAATATACGAAAAGCCCGCTTTGGCCTGACTGTATTTTCATAATCGTAGCGTGTTCCTTGTATATTGAAACTCCCAACTAAAAATAACTGGCTTCTTTCCATTGTTGGCAAGGGCCTTTACTCTGCAACATAAAATTTTTTTAAAAACCCGTTAAATATTTAACAGTTTATGTTGATTTAATTTTATATTGAAAGAATATCTTTTAATGCATTGAAATTGTAGGCGAAAGCATTTTTAATTAGTTAGAAAATGCTTTCTTTATTTACTTATATATTTAAATATATAATTTTAACCTTTTTCACGGTCCTTTAAATTATAACGATTTATTTTTTTCTCTCTCAATATTTCGCTTTCCTGTGGAAAGCTTCTTCAGGAAATTATTTTTTTTTATTTTCTCCGGCATCTCCAATTATAGCTGATATTGTGATGGATGAATTACTAAATACATGTATTAGTAAAATGCATATTAAACCAAAGATAATCGCAAAATATGTGGATGATTTATTTTGTATAACATCAGAAGATGCAGTGGATGATATTCTATCAGAATTGAATAGTTTTCATCCAGATATTAAATTTACGATTGAAAGAGAGTTAGAATCTAAACTTCCATATTTAGATATATTGATAATAAAAAAGGAAAATAAGTTAGTGTTTGATTGGTATAAGAAACCAACATCTTCTGGAAGACTTATTAATTTTTACTCCAAACATCCGAGAAAAATGATAATAAACACGGCGAAAAATATGGTAGATAGAATATTAACTATAAGTGATAGAGAATTTCGGTTGAAGAATAAGGACACAATAAGAAATATACTTCATGACAATGATTCTCCAGTAGAATTAACTAACCGATTAATTAGACAATATGGTAGTTATAGGCATAATTTAGGAAATACTATGGCAGAACCAAGAATTTATAAATCATTAACTTATGTTCCTGGAATATCAGAAAGATTAAGAAAGTCTAAAATATATGACACTGATAGATATAAAATTGCACACAAAACATATAACACATTAAATAGATTATTTAGCAATATGAAGGATAAAATAGGAAAACTGGAAATATCTGATGTAGTATACAGGATACCATGTGGAGGAAATGACCAAGAGAACTGTGACAAAGTTTATATTGGGACAACAAAGAATAAACTTAAAACAAGATTAGCTGGTCATAGATGTGACCAAAAATATAGGAATATTTCAACACAGAAGACATCCTTATCTTCACATTGTAAGAAATATAATCATTATCCAAAGTTTGATGAAACATCAGTATTAGATATAGAAAAAAACTACAAGAGACGTTATATGTTAGAAATGTTAGAAATTGTTAATGTACCAAATGTAAGGAGAATAAATTTCAAAACAGACACAGACAATTTAGCGCAGAATTACAGGTACTTAATTCAAAAGACACATAATTTGTTATAATTATTTTATAAGAAAGAATTTGTTATTTAGTTTCCGTTTCCTTGTTTTTGTATGTTTAAATATTTTAAATTTTAATTTTTTTATGTTTGTATGTATGAAGAAAATTATTTTATATGTTTTGTCAAATGTTTTTCAAAAATTTTTTTTCTTTTCAAATTGTTATAATTTTTGTTTTTGAAAATATAAAAAAATAATTTCCTGAAGAAGCTTTCCACAGGAAAGCGAAATATTGAGAGAGAAAAAAATAAATCGTTATAATTTAAAGGACCGTGTAAAAAGATTAAAATTTAATAGAAATAAAAAAAAGGTCGAATAAAACTGAAAATAATAATTTAAATATATAAACTAACTACCACTTACATAAATATTGAAGCATTTAAGTTTTTCTTCACAACGACCGTACAATGCCGGGTACAAGACCCCAAATATTTGACATTTGTAAACTAATGTCATCTAATAATTTATTGCTAAACAAACAAGTGCGATTTCAATCTCACACAATAAACACACATTCGTACTGCAAATGAAATTTTAATTTATTTATTTACACTTTAAGTTTATATAATTAATTTTGTTATTTTAAGTGAAGAACTTTTAACAGCTTAAACAAATATATTGTTTGTTTTATATTCATAAAAACTTTATAATATTATTAACAATATAATATATCTTAAATTGTTTAAATTTGTAATGATCACGTTAAAGTAAGATTTTTATCAGGTTTTAATTACCTTACGTTACTCGAATGCCTTTCTAACTTGTAAAAGTTTTTCATGTGTAATGTATGTAATGGCGATAAGCATAGACCTTCCCCGACCTTTGAGGCCTACTTAATTATGCAGAAATTCACCTACAAACAGTACTTTATCAGGCTAAATTACTTGATATAAGAACATGAAAATGAGTGAAAACCACTCTTCAGCGGGAAAATTATTTTTAAAGAAAACCACAATGCATATGAGAGGCTTAACGTATTTAAAAATATAGTAAAAATCGGCTATTGCAGTTGGATATACAAATGAGTCGAGTAATTTGCACCTAATTATGAAACTATAACTGGAAAATACTTTCTGGATCAACAAAACGTTTGATTGTAGAACGAACTCATCTAGCGTTGAATTCTTTAATTCAATATTAAGTCTATTAATGACTTGGTAAAAGAAAACTATGGTTAAAATAAAAAGAAAAATTTTGTTTCCATTTCCTTGAGGAGAATTTGAAAGCGCAAGGCTATGTTTTAGAAAAAACCATTTTTAAAATATTTTTGCGATGCCTTTTGTAAAGTAAAACAGTTTACAGAAAATGTTTTTACCATAGACTTTAAAATTAAAACCTAATTGTACATATTAAACATATTACTACGGGTGCGTCTTGCTTATGTTTTAGAAGAAAATAATTAAGTAATAAAATAATCAACTGGGTATGCTGTTTACTAAGTGCGTGGGATGCTAAAAAAACTTATGCACGTAAGAAAACAACAAATTTTTAATTACAAACTACGTAGAAACTTTATACTTTATACATAAACAACAACAATTAGATATGCTGTTTATTAACTGCGTAGTTTTCTAGGAAAACTTATATACACAAGACAGCAACAACTATCATAAACTAAATTCCAGGGAGTAACTTTATCAGTATAAAAATGAAAACAAAAATACACAGACACACAGGCGCCTAAACATTGAATGAATAACATGACAACAACAAAATGTTATACAAAGAGAGTAGATTATTATTGATTTTTCTAGACCTCTAGTGAACAAATTTAAAAAGACAGCGTCTGAGTGGATGGTTAGTTATTTGAAAAATAAACCTCTTGAAGTAAGGACGTGCATCTTAAGTAAGTTGTTCTGTAGTGTCAACTTTGTGTGTAGTTGAAGTAAATAAACATTATTTCACTATTTTAATGCGATTTTCGTGCGAAATTGAATTCATTGTAACAATTGCCAATCCCTCTACTACGAATATGTCAAAAAATAAATAAAAAAAGAGCTCTATATAAGTATATAATAGAAGTAAGAAATGAAATAAAACAAAAATGAACTCTTTGAATTGACATAAAATTTTATTTAATCGAAATATAATCTTCTGGAAATTACAGGGAAATTTAATTTTTTAACAGAACAATCCGAATGTAGAATAAACTCCCTCCCTCCAGAGGTTTTTCCCTTCACTTACAATATATGATAATTTAATATCCACAATCATCACTCCCTATTTTCTCTCCCACATTATTAGGTAATTTCCTAGTTCTGTCACAATTCATTGCATGTGTAGGGGTCATCCTCTGAGTTCTAGTCCGAAAAAAACAAATGCAACATTATAATGTGGTTGGGCACGGTCGAGTTACCGATCTATATGCTTTAAACGATAAATAATACTACTAATGATTAGTGATCATAATGGCTTTTCGGGGTACTAACCCTCGCCGGAGTTAAGGCAGGTTGCTGCTGTAGTTTAATTAGCGAAGTCCTATAAACAATCTTACAGTGATTAATTAAATTAGTATCATAATCGTTTAACTTAACGAAACCACCGTGTTAAACATGGTCGAAGCCGCTGTAGTGTGACTGTCAGGTTAATGTTACCATCACATAAGTAGGGTGATAAAAAGTCACGTTACATTACTCATATTCAGTTGAAGTAAACAACAGACAAGAGATCTGAAAAATAGTGCAATGATCAGCACGTTTCATATTGCGCCCAAAATATTTATATTAAATAATTATAATTTTAAATAAATTTATTGAAATAACAGTATTAATTGGATCATATTTCCATATGATCAGGAATTGTAATTTTGTGTTGAACAGTTGTGTGTTTTCAAAGTGCTCTAAAAATATAAAATCATAGGAATCGTTTTATCTATCAAAAAAAAAAAAAAAAAGAAAAACCATTTAATATTTTTCCAAATAAAACTAAACTTTTAGCTTTTGTAAAT
Organism: Trichopoda pennipes; assembly: GCA_030448955.1. Lineage (NCBI taxonomy): Eukaryota > Metazoa > Arthropoda > Insecta > Diptera > Tachinidae > Trichopoda > Trichopoda pennipes. Next base: position 12,380,044 of record JASKUP010000025.1, on the reverse strand, counting down.
TAATCCAAATAACATTTTTTTGCATGATCCAATTTAACAAAAACAGTTCACACTGAAAGAGTAAATCTAAGAAGCGAAAGCGGTGACGAAGCTGCAGATCAATGCAATGATCAAAGTGATGATACTGAACTGTTTTGGCAAAATGTACCAAAAAAAAAAAAAAAAGCGAAAACATGTTGACTCACCACAACATAAACAACAAAAAATCGATAAGTTAGATAATAAAAAATCAAATACATCCAACAACAGCCAAAAAATACCAAAACTTCCAGCAATCTACATACCAAACATTAAAAATATAAATCTTATGGTAAAAAAAATTGTAACAGTTATTCCTTGTGGTGATTTTAATTATAAGTCTTTAAGGGGTAGCCAGGCTAGGTTAATGGCTAAGACAATAGAACAGTACAGGAAAATTATAAAGTATTTTGAAAATTCAAATATAAATTTTCATGCCAACCAGCTAAAACAGAGAAGGTCTAATAGAATTGTTATTAAAGGCCTTCACCATACTACACTTACCGAAGATATAGAGGCTGAACTTTTGCTTAGTGTTCATCAAGTCAGGTCTGTTACGAACACTAAATCTCGTTTATCAAAGGAACCACTTTCTATTTTTTATGTTTTTCATCGATTTGGTTCCAAATCCTAACAATAAAGAAATTTATGATTTAAAATTTATAAATCATGCTGCAGTTAAGGTTGAACCACCCAGAAAAACGAATGACTTAGTGCAATGTTATAGATGTCAGCACTTTAGACATACAAAAACTTATTGCAAAAAAAAATATAAATGCGTGAAATATGGTGAGAATCATCCTACATTCGAGTGTAAGGAAACTTTAGATACACCTCCTCGCTGCGTACGCTGTTCGTTAAACCACACTGCCAGTTACAAAGGCTGTACAGTTTATCAAAACCTCATTTCAAGAAGATTTAGTAGACAAAGGGAGCACTCATTCAGCGAAAGAAACACCAATTTCAACACAAACTCAAGGAAATATCCACAACTAAATAGAAACTCAAGTAATCACATTAATCAAGCCTATCGCAATGTTCCATACGCAGAGGTAGTAGGTAGGTCAGATGATAATGAAAAACTAGAAAAAATGATAGAAAATCTAATGAGTATGATGACAAAAATAATTGAAAAATTATGGAATCAAATACGAGGATAGCAACAGGAATGTGAATGGCATTTCCAATCATAAAAATGAAACAGAAATTTTTCTTAAAAACAATTATATAGAAACACATTTTCCAAATAAGTCTTTTTTTAAAATTAACAATTACGACTTACTCAAACGACTCATTGCGAACTATCCCGACGAAATAGCTCACGGAGGATCAGCAATTTTGGTTAAATCAAATATAAAATACGAAACAATAAATCCAATAAGAGAATCATATTTACAGGCTGTAGGTATTGAAGTCATATGTGACAACGTATATGTAAACATATTTTCAATTTACTTTCCACCAAGGCGTACAGTAAAATGTGCGCAGTATGAGTCCTTCTTTAAAAATCTTGGCCCAAAATTTATCGTTGGTGGGGACTTTAACGCGAAACATGCTTGGTGGAGATCTAGATTAACTGACCCAAAAGGAAGGGAACTTCACAAGTGCATTACAAAAAATCATTTTTCTTCCTTATCGATTGGAAATCCCACCTACTGGCCCAGCGATCCAACAAAAATTCTAAATCTTCTGGATTTTATAATTTATAAGGGAATACCACCATCATTGTTAGATATGATAGATGTAGAAGACTTAAGTTCTGATCATAGCCCTCTAATTGTGACATTTAGCACAGTACTTCGAAACATTGAAAAAAAAAATTAAATATTATAAACTCTAACTCAAATATGCAAACTTTCTCACACTGGAGAGAACAAAATCTGGATTTAAATCTACCAATTACGAGTGAATATGAATTATAGGATGCACTGGAGCTTTTCAATACCTTGAGTCAAGATGTAGCATTCTTAGCAACGCCACAACAGAGCGAAAACCGTGGGCAAAATATTAGGTTATCTGCAGAATTGAGAGAAATGATTGCATGTAGAAAATATTTGCGAAGGATATACCATATTTAAATCTTAGTTGGAAGAAACGTTTGTTCCATATAATTTAAGCCATTATTAACAACGAATCCTCCAATTTCTTGATGTACCTTGTCACATAGATATTCGAATAAAACATATTTGGTAATTTACTCTAATAATTACCAATGTCGTTTAAATAATAAAGCACGATTGTATTAGTGTCTTATTCAATGAAATTTAATTTTTATTTAATTTATTATTATTAATATAATATTGTTTGTATTTTTTGGCACCTTGCGCAGGCTTGCGGTTGTCAGCGGTAAAAAACAAAAAATCTAAATGGATGAGTAAAAGTTAATAAGAGTTCTGATACCATAGTTAGTATATTTAGTAGTTTATGCCAAACACATGGCGCCACATATATAACACCATCCGAAGTAAAAAATGAAATTAGTAAACTTAATAATAAAAAGGCTCCAGGATACGATAATTTAGATTCCAAAGTGTGCGAAATCCTTACCTCGAACAGCTGTAATTTTTCTTTCAACAGTATTTAATTCAGTACTGAGATTAAACTACTACCCCACGTAGTGGAAATATGCCAAAGTTATACTTTAGTCGCGTCGTATATCCCCATAAGTCTGCTCCCTACTTTTTCAAAAATTTTTGAAAGACTCTTTATTCACAGATTACCATTTTTAGAAACTCAAAACATTATTCCTGAACATCAGTTTCGTTTTCGACATAAGCATGGCACACCAGAGCAACGCCACAGGATAGTTGAAGTTATTTCCGATGCTTTAGAGAAGAAACTATTTTGTTCTGCTGTATTTTTAGATATTCAGCCAGTCTTTGATAAAGTGTGGCACGAATGTTAATGCCTGATCCTTACTACTTATTACTCAAATCGTACCTAAATCAGACATTTGTACGTTAGCGTCAATGATGAAAAATCAGATTTTGGTGCAGTAAAATCTGGCATTCCCCAAGGCAGTGTTTTAGGCTCAGTTCTTTACACTATTTATACATTAGATATGCCATCTATTGACGGTTTACCTGTTGCAACATATGATGATGACACTGCTATATTAGCATCATAGCCAGTAGAAGCTACAAGAATACTACAAGAATTACAAAATTGGTTGGTTAAGTGGAACATTAAAGTTAATACCGAAAAATTGGTTCATGTGACCTTCACTTTCTAAGAAGAAGTGATTGTCATGCCCTATTAATTAAAGGGTCTCCTTTTCCAAAAAGTGATGAAGTGAAATACTTAGGACTGCATTTTGAAAAACGATTAACATGGAAAAAGCGCACACAAACAAAACGTAAGCAATTAAATATGAAAACAAAGAAAATGTATTGGTTATTAGGATCATCATCTAAACTTAATTCAGAAAACAAAGTTATGTTGTATAAAACTATTCTCAAGCCAATTTGGACGCAATGGCATACAATTGTGGGGAACCACTAGTCATTCGAATATTGAAATTCTGCAAAGATATCATTCGAAAACTCTTCATTCAATTGCAAATGCCGCTTGGTTCATTAGAAACAACAACTTTCATAAAGATCTTGGTATCGCAACGATCAAGGAAGAAATTAACCGTTTCACCGACAGATATCTTAACCGTCTTAGTTATCATTCCAACGTACTAGCCATAAACTTTTTAGACGATAGCAATGAAGTACGCAGGTTAAAAAGGGCACATGTGCTTGACCTGCCCTTTAGAAAATGGCGTAATATAGAGTGCAAATATGTAAATAGTACAAGCATTGTTATTTTTACTGAGCTATTAAGTTCTACACTTTAAGTTATTTCAATTATGTTTTCTTCTCATAAATATTATTTAATTTGCTTATTATTATAAATTGTGTAAAATAGATTGCAAATAAATGAATGGAATGGAAACTGTTAAAAATCAAATATTTCCATATGTTTCTCATAGATTCAAGGCTGTAAAAGCATTTTTAATTAGGCTAAGTATAGAAATCAGAGATTAGCTATAATATAGAACAAATAATCAACCTAATGCAGCATATAAGGAGAATAATTGTTGCAAAACAAATTATTCAATAAACAAAAATTTTAGGAGCTTTAAGGCAAGGAAAATATAAATAAAATAAAAAGCCTTTTAAATATATTACACAGCTGTTACACAACAATCGCAGATACTAAAATAACAAGCGTAAACGCTGTAGAAAGCAGACGGCCGTAGAAAGCAGAAGCTGATGAAGAAAACACAGCCGAAGTTACAGCGGAAAGTAGTGAAGCGATGTCGCTGTTACCGATACACCCACTTAAAGTCTTCTCTGGTTTAAATAAAATGTGTCTTAAAAAGAATTCTAACATTAGATACACACAAATGAATATTGAAGTAAATATGAGTGGTTGAGGGACCGTTAACTATCGTGTGTAGCTGCGTTTCTTATCGAAATTTACATTTCCTTTCCTATCAATGTTTAAACAAGAATTTTTTATACTGAGTCTATAAATTTAATGGAACTGTGCGACATGCAGAAAGAGTGTTAGACCTATAAAGTTGAAAGTGTTGATGCAAAGGTAACCGTAGAAATGAAAAACATTTATTGTGTTTTTTCCACGTATGTGTTTTATGCATAAAATATGCACCACTGGCATTTATTCAAATGTTGCTTATGGGTTTGTCTTGTCTTCTTTTAGACACGACAACATTTTGAAAGAAAATATTTACCTTGAGTGGATATTGTGGGTGGAGAAAAGAGCAACAGCAATTGAAACAATATGGGAAACTTGCGTAACCGTCACCCATTGCAAACACATTATGACATCCGGGTTTGTTTAATCGACCTTCTATTTTGACTTTATCGAAATACTCGCAGAATGGTTGAACAATTTAATAATAATCTATTAATACATATGACCGCCGGGAGGCATACTAATTTGTTTTGCCGGCATTTTGGTAAACATTAGTCTTGACAGTTAATATTTGGTAGTCGTGAAGTTGTCCCGGGGCAAATTTATTACAAAAAATATTCGTGTTTAATCGTTAAAACATTTTATCAAAATCAATCATCGATTACTCTAATGATGAGAAACAAAACGCATTATTTTTCGTGTAGAGAATCGAAGAAAGAAAGTCTGTATGTCATAGGTCCAAGCATGGACCACAACGTACTGCAAGATCGGCTGAAAACATTACTGTTGCTCAAGAAAGTTTTCAAAAAAATTCATCAACCTCAATTCGACGATGTCTTCAAAGAACAACTTTGGCCACAATTTTGAACAAGGTTTTGCATTTGTTTCCATACAAGATTCAGTTGACACAACAGCTTCTTCCACAAGACCATTTACATCGCCGTACATCTACCAGTAGGATGTTATAGCTCGGCCATGACAACACCGATTTTCATGAAAAAATCATAATGAGTGATGCGTTTTGGCGTTATTCTTTGGGCGTTACTTCTTTGAAAACAAAAACCGCATAGTAACGGTAACTGTGAATGTGGAGCGCTATCGTGGTATGATTGAAAACGCCTAAGCTGCATACTGTGGGCTTGATTAACATGTGGTACCAACAGGACGGTGCCGAATCACATACAGCCAGGATTACAATGGAATTACTGCCAGACCTCTTTCCACAGCAAATTATTTTAAGAAATGGTGATGTTGATTGGCCTCCACGGTCGAGAATTTGACTGCTCCGGGCTTCTTTTTGAGAAACAAGGCTTATGTAAAGACACCAGAAACTCTTAAGCAACTCAAACAAAATATTCGTAATGAATTTAATGAAATGTATGAGAATGTAATGAAAAATGTGCTCGCATTTGTGAGACTAACAGAGGGGGAAATTTATTTGATATTGTATTCCGTACATAATTGCCGACATTAAATAAAACTTGAACCAATATAAGATCCATTCTCCTTCATTTAATCAAAAATTATAGACAAACAAAATAGTATACCTTCCCGGCGGACACTCTGTATTAGACCGATGTTTAGATATCTGACAACTTGTATATATATTTACCTGTGAAGTTGAAGCTTTACGTAGATGAACACTATTTCTTCATTCTGTTTAAATAAAGGAAAACATGAATCAAAGAATCCGACTGTAGATGTAGTGGGCTTGGCCCTCGAAGAATCTTTTGATTTTATTAGCTATCACAGTAAAACGAAGAGGATGGACAAAAATACAGGAATAGAGATGGACGGGTTAGTGAAAAGGTGTTATAACTAAATACATGTAACTATGCTTGCTTGTGGCAAAGGAATGTCCACCACTTGAAAAAATTAGATTAAGGACTATGATCAAACACATGATAAATGTGGATGCTATGGTGGACCAAAGAAAATGAAGATTTACAAATTGTTAAATCGAGTAAATTTAAGTAACACCACAAACCTTAACGAAGGACAGGTAATCGTAAATAACCAATAGAGACCTAAAAAAAATCTTTGGGAAGAGAAAAATATAAACGTTTTGCTAACGCTTGACCCTCTGCAACAATGTTTTAAAACTAAAAACAGCAAAAGCTAACTACTTGATATTGTTTTACTTCGTCCTCCTAAAAAAATGCACATTTAAAAAAACAATAATTTCTATTTCGCACTTTACGTCATCACGTTATTGCAATTAATTTATTGGCCGTGAGGATTGAAAAGGAATTTAAAAAGAAAATGTATAAATTGCAACCAGCTGCAGAACTACACGATTTTAAACAATTTATTTTCATAAATAATTTGATTTACATCATAAATAATAGAGAAGTGATTTGCGTTTCTAACGAGAAAATATATCACAATTTATTAAGTTCTAGTGAGAAATCCCTGCATATTAAAAAATGCCCTTTCACCCCTAAACCAAATAAAACCTTCCCTACTGGCCAGATACACGTTAGTTTTAATGGTGTTAGTATTTATTATTAATAATAATAACAATGGTATAAAAGAGTTAATTGTAAAGATTTTAGGAATTTAATATTCTCAAGTGATTGTTAGTACATTTATAAAAATTAGAAGTCTTAGTTTTTTATTAAAAGTTTTATTTGTAAAAGACAATTCCGAAAGCCGAGCTTAGAAAATTGCACTCACTTTAATCAATCCTTTTACTGAAAAACCCTTAGATTCTTCTGAAAGGTGGGTTAATGGAGGCAACCGGGTTTTATTTTGTAGGCAATTAAATGCTGCAAAGTTCTTATTAGTTATTTCTTTTCACTTTAAGGATTAAACAAACTTGTGGCTTCGGATAGGCCAACTGAATCCTGGGTTATTTTTTTTTTGTTGTTGTTTAGTTATTTGGGTAAAAACTATTTTCTTTCATCTTATTTGTCTTTGGAAATTATTATTTAAAGTTTGTTTGTAATCTTAAGTTTTCATTAATATTATTTTGAGCTCGACCAGTTAAAAAAATTTTAGCAGATCTCAACGTCAACAAGTCTCCTTGCGGCGGATGGGATATCAACACTGATCTTGAAGCAGTGCTCTTTGCAGACGCAACGTTGCATGCTCACGCTTAGATCTGTGTTCAAAAATAGTGCTGCACCTGTTACTATGTGTGATATGGATATTGCGGAATCGGAATTTTGTGTAATGTATGATGGACTAAAAACATTTTTCAGGTTTTCTAAAACGGTGTAAGCGATACTTCACTCCATCCGATCTTCGTACTATTTATACCACCAAAATCAGTCCTTGGGGCCTGCGCCCCAAAGACTATTTTGAATTTACTCAACCGAGTACTGAAGAGGGCCAAGAGGCTCACTGGGGACAGTAGAACATCCTTATTGATTCCCTAGAACATTGAAGCAATTTTGGTTGTATATCACTGTTTTATCGTTACTACAGTGGTAAGTGCTCTAACGAAACTTGTTCCCGAAACTCGCAGGTTTCTGCGTTTGAGTGAACTTTCGTTGAGAGCGCATCCATTTGTGGTCGCATTACAGTTCGTATGTGAAATAAACTCCCACCCGAGGTCTTTCCTGTAACTTTCAACCTAGGGAAATACAAATCGAATGTCCTCAAACACTACTGCCTCTTTCCTCCTCCCCATAACCTAATTTTCTCGTTCTGGTACAATGCATTGTATGAGTAGGGGTCATCTCCTGAGTGCTCATGTTCATGTATTTGTATACTTTTTCCTTACTAAACGTTGCGGAGCATTAATAGACTGCATATTTCCTTTTGGAAAGAGCCAGTTGGCAAATTAATTATTTAAGTTTATACTAAATATTTTTTGTTAAAGCTGCCGTTGAGATATGAACAAATGTTTTGTGTTATCAAACACCTCTGCTATCGTTTTTAGCTCTGTGTGCCACACACAACAACACTAAGTACACGTTGTATTTTTTAATATTGCGTCCACTTCGACAATATTATGGATTGTCAACGGCAATTTTATTACATATGAAAATGTTTTTTTTGAAAACAACTAAATAAATAAAAAAATATTGATTTAACAACCAAAGTAATAATGTAGACAACTAAATATGTTGTTACGTTTTTTTTAAAGTCAAACATAAGTGTTCCTTTGGATTACAAATACCAGCATTCGAACTTTAATTTTACTCTGCTCCTTTTAAATTCTTTATTTCCTCTATTTCTTCCTGTGTGGCTCTAACTATACGCTATACTTGTATATATCCCACACTGTCTCTTGCTAAACAACCATATGCCACTCTAAACTAGCCATCGACGCATCTGTGAGATATAAACTACTTTTAAGCTTGTGCATCTAATTCGTGCAACCATCAGCTTACGCTTTGGCTCCAGCAGAGACTCCAAAATGCAATCTCCTTTTTCGTATACAAAGCCAGACCCATTTACCCAACTTATGTTGATATTCTACACAACACTTTGCTCATGGTTATTAGAGGTCCACAATTATTTAAAACAAAATAATGTTTATTAAACATAAATTTATAATGGAATTGGGGCGAGGGCGGAAACAAGAAATCCTAAAATATTTTTGGAAAACGAGAAAAAAAGTGAGTTCGATTTGAATAAATTATTAATAAACAAATTTGTAATAGTGCAACAGAATTCTAGTGTCCTTCTATAGAAATTTCTTTACACATCTGTATTTTTCCACGCATACACAAACAACAAGAACAAAAATAAAATTTTATGTTTATGAATGTATGTAAGAGACTTCTAATACTTATTTTCATTTGATAGCAGGTATTCTTTGCGGAATAATTTTGAATAAAATTGTATTTTTCTGTAATAACTCAATTATTTAATTACGTGAGGAATTGCAGGTGACGGTAAGTAACACGTTTTCTTTCAATAATTGTTTAAAAATTGCAATACGCTGCTTGTGTATGTGAATTTGCGGTATTAGGGTGACTGCGAAAAGATTAAACAATTTTTGCTAATCTTACTTTAAAATTTTTATATAACACGTTTTTGTAAACTTTTTTTTTGGTTGCAAAAAAGTACCGCCAAACCTTACTGAAACTATAAATACGACGTTGTTAAAAAGGGACTTTTAGGCATATAATTGCTGCATAAACAATTTAACTAATTTATTAAGGACTCCTTCCAAATTTGGGATCTTAAAAATGTAAGAGGGTTTCAAAAAGCCCTGTATGTCTTTAACTGTTAACTAGCACTTAAAAGTTAAAAAAAAACATTTCCAGTTTTCCACAATCTGATTTTAGGACTACACAGGCACATAACAGAGCACAATGCTTTTAGTTTAAATTTGAATTTAAATATCGGTCACTCTTAGAATGGAGCTAACGCTTCCAAAACTGCTGATTTTTATCTGATTTTTATCACTGCTCTATTAGGGAGAATTTCCCTAAATTTGCCTCCAAACTTTCCATATCTATTTAATTTTTTCCCATGGCAGTCCTAAAGAAGGCACGTGGCAAATTTATAATGGAAAGATATTCGATAAACTACTACTAGGATTACTGTAGTTTTGCTAGCAAAGCCACCCCATCGCCTTTGATTTCCAACACAGTACTTAAAGAAAATTAAACGATTTAAATTCCGTTCCCTTATCGCGTAGTAAATGCTTTCGAAGAAAGTGGATCTGTAGGTGATAGGTTCAAGTATGGACCACAGTGTACTGCAAGATCAGCTGAAAACATTACTGTTGTTCAAGAAAGTGTTCAAAATAATCCATCAGCCACCATTCAATGCCATCAGTAGCTTGGTCTTCAAACTACAACTTTGGCCACAATTTTGTACAACGATTTACACTTGCTTCCATATAAGATTCAGTTGACACAAGAGCTTCTTCCACAAGACAATTAGGGTGTTACAAGTCCCCCATAACAACCCCAGTTTTCATGCCAAAGTCGTAATGAGTAACGAGGCACATTTTCTTTTGAATGGACATGTGAATAAACAGAATAGTCGGTTCTGGGGAATGCGAAACCCTCAAATTATTCAACAGTTGGTGTGCAATTTGGCCAGGAGGAATCATTGAACCTTACTTCTTTGAAAATGAAAACGGCGTATCGGTAACTGTGAATGGGTGTGGGCGGTATCGTTATATAGTTGAAAACGCCACAACTGCATGCTTTGGTCTTGAGTAATGTGTGTTTTTTCATCAAAAATTTTAATTACTTTTTAGCAAAATGGCAGATACATTTCGTTAATCATATCACGGATTTTCAGCTTTAAGGCTATAATCGACTCCATTGGCTCCGTATAGACTCTATCCTTAACATAATAATTCAATGGTGTTAAATCACACAATCTGGCAGGCCATTTAACTGCTGATTGTGGTGAAATTATGCAATCAGGAAATTTAATTTACAATAAATCGTTTCACTGGTTGTGTGATATGTAACATATCCTGTTGAAACCACATGTCAGTGATATCCACGTCTCTAATAATAGATCAAAATTGAGTTGCGTGATCAATTGACCGTTAACGCATTTCCAGTATCTTCTTCCAAAAAAATCGCATGGAACACCACAAAATGACTCTTTGAGCATGCAAAGGCTTCTCAATAATCTTTCTAGGATTTTCAGAAGCCCGAATGCGCCAATTTTGCTTTTTGACACACTCTGACAGGTGAAAAGAAGCTTCGGTTCGAAATAATTTATTCATAAAAACCAGCCGGTTGTTCCTGAACAAATTGAGCGAATCTACGGCGGTCTCAATGGTCAGTTGGCTTCAATTCCTGCGTTAGTTTAACCTTGTAAGACTTCAGAGTCAAATCCTTACGCAAAATTCGTCATGTGATAGTTTTGGATAACCTCAATTGTTGAGAACGTCGAGGAATTAACAACTTTGGTTCTACTACAACACTTTGGCTCACGGCTGCGTTGCTGTTTTATCGAGCCTGTCTACTCAAATTTAACGTTTAAATTCTTAATAGCGGTCTTAGAACGACAGTTACAATGTCCAAAAATATCACGAATTGTCAAAAAACTATAATATTGGTGTCGCCTTTAATTAAATTTCTCATATCATATCCCCGTTATTAATGTAATAGTTGAACATATAGAAAATATACATTAATAACAACTTATAACACAGATAAATATAAAGGTCGAAATGCACTAGAAAGTACGTCTAACCGTTATCTTTACAGTTAATTCAAATTAATAATGAACTCAAGTCTAAGTAAAAAATAATGTTTCATTTCCATTATTATTATTGGAAGAGAAAAATAATGTCAAATACAGTGCACCATATTAAACAGTTTGGACACCACTGATTATAGATAATTTTTATTTCTTTTTAATAGTCCTGCATTTCTTTTAATGCAACATTAAGTTATTAACTTCAACGCAGTGTGGAAGTATATAAGTCTGTTTTATCAATACAGTGTACAAAAAAGTTTTAAATTTAAAAATAAATTATTAACAATTTGATTTGAAAATAAACTTATCTGGTGAATATTTATTCTTTTATAACTAAATTAAAAGTTTTAATTTCTTTAAAGTTTTTTTGTAACGTAATATTTCTGAAATTAACTCGGGTAGAATTTATCTGAAAATATACTTTAATTTCATCAATAAATTAAGCGGATTAATAGTTAAATTTTTTTAAATATTTAAATAATTTAAACTTTTTTTAAAAACTCAATTCTAATTCTTTTTCGCGTCAAAGTAGTCTTTAAATTAAATGGTGTTTTTATAGAGTTGTATAACTTTGAAAGATAAATTTTTAAAAGCGACATGAAATTTACTTCATTCAAAAGATAATTCTCCGCAACAGCTTGCTTGGATGTAGTCTAATCAGCAAAAATGAGATGATTATTGTTTTGCAAGTGATCAATTATTTCTGGCTTAATGGCATAGACTAGCGACATTATATTCCTACTTGAAACCCAATTTACTGGTCCGAAATGTGAAAACAGGCGGTTACCCAAGCTTTCCTTCCATAAATCAAATCTTGTTGAAATCACAGCTCCTGCACATTGTGTTTGTAGAATTGATGACCGAAAATTCAATAATCATGGTTATATAGCGCTCACCAATGATTCCACTTGCCCATTAAAAACATTAAACGGTCAGTTTTTGATGCAGGTACCTCAGCATCAAACACTTGCAGATTTTCATCGCTCCAAATACGGCAGCTTTGTTTATTGCTGTATCCATTCAAAGAAAAGTATGCTTCATCGATAAAAAAAATTCGCTTATGAAAATTTGAGATCAACGGCAATTTTGTTGGCACAGTTGGGAAACGTTGTTCAGGCGGCAGTCTATTCCGTTTAAATGGCAAACCAAACTTGCCAGTTGATGAAAAAGCCAGCAGTCAAAAAAAATTATTGCCAATTTAAAGTTGTATACCTCTTTAAAAACACCAGAAAATAATTATAGTACAGAAAATTAAATGGCACTCCTACTCCTACTAGGTGCCCCTGTAGGCTAGTAGGTAGTGTACTAGCTTGTAAATATGGGGGTTTTGGGTTCGATCCCCAACGAAGACTTTGGTTTTTTCACTATAAAAATAAAAATTGACTGTCGGTGGGGCTGCTCAGCGATGAAGGCATAGTCACTGGTCGCTGTGCTGTCTTATATACGGCAGTTAATTTCCGGCTATCCTTCTACTTTCACCACCTGTTTCATCTATTCTCTATCCCTTTCCTAAAGAATGTAGCACGGTACTTTACTAAATAGGCATTGTTGTCTGAAGTGCTACTTCTCTTTAAAAAAAAAAAAAATAAAAAAAAATAAACTAAGAAATATTAACGTTAAATTTAGAATATCTCTTAATCTTATCAATTAGACAGAAATAAGTTTTTGGTACTTTTATGGCTAAACTAAATCTAATGCTCTTATTATCCTATAAAAATTTTCAATAATAAAATTAAATTGTAATTTTTAACTTAAAGGAAATATTTTTGGCATATTTTTTTAAATATTAATTTTTAGGCCCTCTTTTAAGGCCTATCTAAGAAGTTAGGCAAAGAGTACCAAAATATCAATATACTTTGCGGTGATATGATTTTAGGAGCGTATAAAAAGCAAGCAACCAAGAGTTAAATAGATATTTTAAAAAAGTTTAATTCTGAGAACCGTGTTGGTACAGTATTTGGCAAATAGAAAAAGTGGTGCAGACGCCTAGTTAAATATTAGATAAGGAGATGATAATAATACATAAGTTAAGTTAAAGTGCTTCATTTGAAACAAAAAAAACAAGAAAAGTGGCAGTGATTTAGGATATTACTTGATGTATAGAAGTTTCACAAACAAGGCTTCGAGTAATTCATGTCTCGCTGGAGTAACACAGTATAATTGCGTAAATGGCTCCGTTAGAGCAACGCAGAGCTTTAAAGAAAACTTTAAGGAAATAAAGAATTATTAAAGTACACAATTCGCGCAGTAGAGTAAATAAAAACTTTGCTGATATTTCCAGACGAAGAACATTTGACGGAGGAAAACAATATTATGAATTAATTATGATAAAATTATTGTCACAATTTATAATATCTACTATATAGTACATACTATACATGGCTTAATATAACCATAATTATGTTTACATTTTAAACATATTATGATACAATATGACAAAAATATATTAAGCTTATTTGGAACTGTTCTTCGCTTTCCTTTTTATTTGCTTCAACATTTTACTTTTTTTAATTGGCTTTTCAATTCAACGGTAAACTATTAGACAAACCACTAAAAGGAAATAAAAACAATTAGCAGATTCTAAAAAACCTATTTGTAAAACTAAACATTATCTGTTCGTTTCATGCGTTGGCTCTTAGGCCAACTGTCAAATTTTGGTTGTGTTAACGATTTAATTAAAAAATTGTTTTTTAAATTGTTAAATATGTTTGTGGGTGGTAATTATGAAATGATCAATGGCTCAAATTAACTAATTAAGCCAGACCAGAGGATTATTTAAAGCAACCATTATCTGTTTGAGACAACCATATATTATTACAATAATGATAACATATACACTGCTTTTTTTTGTATGCAGTTATAAATTCATCAATCTGTCATCAAACAATTTTTACCAATTTCAATTTAAAAGTCCAATGCCTTCTACTGCGGCTAAGGTATTGACATTAATTTTTTATAATTTTATTGGTTAGTTAACAAATTTTACACCCATAGTATACTACAATTACTAAATATACGCCAGTAAATCATTATAAATTGTCTATTAATGAAAGTACTAATATCGCTCATCAGACTCCGAGGTAGAATATCTTGTAGTTTACACAATAGTAATTTATTATGCCTTCTGTTAAACCTAATGTTCTAAAAGCCGACCTTGAAAAGGAGTAATTTACAGATGAAGCCATTTTCAATTCTTCTTCTTTCTTTATTTTCGGACTTGAAAATGCCGGCGTCCCCTGAAGGTATACAGAAGTAATATATTTTATTTGTTTATTTTTCTTCAGGAAATTCTCAAATATGACTCTACTTATCAAAGCAAGAGTGAGCACACCTGTGGCGTTTAAGTACCACTGGATGGTATGGAGTATTTACAATTTACCACAACTCAATTATAAATCGATATGGTCGATGCTCTATTTTGTTTTTAAAATTATTCTTAACGTGTCGGTTTTATTGTTTCCCGCAAGCTTAATTGTTTGCTTAATTCTTTCGAAAAATGTGGCGGAATTATGTCAAAACATCTGTAATACAGCAACTATTGTAGCTTGCAGTGTAAAATTTATTTCGGCACTTTTGAACCAACACAATCTTCTGAAATTAGAAAATATTTTAAAGTGTTTGGATGCTAAAGCCAAGACACACAAAGAAGTGGCCATATTGGAGGAGGGCATTGCATCAGCTAGAAAGCTTTTCAATTTTATGGCAGGTTGCTATATCGGTGTTTCCCTAAGCTCAGTGGTAGTAACTTTGCTTTCGAGCGAAATGATGCAAATAGTTCCAACCTGGATTCCATGGAATTGGACGGCATCGAAAAGGATTTTTTATCTGACAAACTTATATGAGTTTTATGCGCAAGGAAGTTTAGTAGCACATAACATTATGAACGATACATATCCAGCGACCTGTTTTATCATGCTTTCAACTCAAATAAAAGTCTTAGCTTTACGTGTCAAAGAGTTGGGTAGGAACGACTCCAGTTCCGAAGAACTTTTGTATACAGAGCTTACGAATTGTGTTAAGGATCACAAAATCATATACAAGTAAGTTAATCAACTGTAAAGTATCCTGTTACTTTTAAGATTTAAAATTCTAATATTATGAAAAAGGTTCTTGAGTTTCATTTCAGGTTTTTCTTCCAGGTTTATTTATTCACTGGCTCATTTCTCTAATGAAGTTGTATACTTTCAACCAACTAAATGTCACTTTTATTCATAGCGATAAATCTGTTAAGCTTCAAGATACATTGTTGCATAAATTTGAAATGAAGGCAGATTAAATTTCTAACCCAATCAAACTTTTGGCAATTGCAGCTGGCCCTTTTAAGGCTAAATTACGCCTGTACCACATCGCACAGTTTGATTTGTTACAGGTGCCACAGATGCCACTGATTTGTGACCAACAGTTTATCTCCTCTTCAGCAATGCTTCCCTATGGTTGGATCACTTTGACTGCTCACCACTGTATTAGCTTGAAAGCTTTATAAACTATGAAATTATAATTCGATATCTCGATAGTTTTATAGTTTAAAGAGGTGTCTTAATCAAAGAACTACAAGCAGATTTTATTCACCAATTTAAATTATTCGCTTTCAGTTAAAACTGCATCGGCAGATAAATAAAATAAATTTAGATGATGCTTTAATTGGTGATTACTCTCGGTTTTCCTATATCATTCAATACGACGTAATGTTAAGATGTTATTCAATAAAATCAAATGCTAAGTGGCCAAAATTTGTAAAAGTGCTTTTGCTTCTGATTCTTCCTTACGTTACACATCATCTACGTTGCCATCGATATGTGAACATGCGAAAACTTTGCCTCTGCCCAAAGCAAATTGTCGAATTCAGGCAAACTGGTTTCCATTAGGACCAAGAGCAATTTTTTTTGGTCTTGCAAAAATAATTAAAAATATACGACAGGAATTGGAAAATGGGAACTTGTGTTTTTTAGTGCTTCCAGACTTCTCTAAAGCATTTGACACTGCAATATTACTTAGAAAGTTTAAATTCTTTTTCAGATTTTCAGGCACATCGGTCGTACCATTCGATAGTCGGTTTTTGTCAATAAAATATGGTCTGACAAATTCTCACTTATCAGAGGTACGCAAGAGGAATGTATCTTAGGAGCACTAATATTTTCAATATAAGTAAATGATTTGAAAAAAAGCTTTAAAAATGCAGCATCTAATACACGCAAATCGCACCGCGTAAACGCTTTAGTTGGTCAGCTGAAACACGTAATATTTCATTCCATTACGGATATAACTTTGGTCGCCAAAGCACACTTGATTCCAGCTTAAATGTATGAATGTGAATTATTTGCAAACTGTGACGCCGTTAGTAAAGGAAAATTTAATGTTCTTTATAATAATGTCACGGTTTATCTGTTTCGAATAATCTTTACGGGCTTAACTTCGAAAATCTTACAAAGATGCAATAACCCGAAAAAAGACACAACTGCAACTAAAAACGTTCGAAAAAGTAGAGGTACAGGCTGTCCACCAGGAAGTTATACTACTTTGTTTTGCTGCCATTTTGGTAAACATTAATCTTGACAGTTCATATTTGGCAGTCGTGATGTAGAAACATGGTAATTTTATTATGGAAAAATGTTTAATCATCGATTACTGTGACGATGAGAAATTTACGTGAAATTTATGGGAGAAATAACTTGCCAACAAAACGGCCCAAGCATGGACCACAACGTACTGCAAGATCGGACATCGATAAATTACCGCGCCTATCCATAGGAAACTGGAATATATAATTCAAAAACTACAAACGAAATGAAGAACCTCAATTTCCACCCGTTGCGGAGTGCGAGTACTAGTGCCCTCTAGTATCAAACCTCATAACTACAAGAATCAAAGTTGTTTACGAAAGGCAACTGGATATACTAAACGCCACTATTAAAAAATTGGCAATGTATTCTGTTTCCAAATGTATCAATGTTGTTGTGGATAGACTAATAGAAGCAACCTACTTACTTGATTAATTCGATATTAAAATGTTTAGGAAAATAGCAAGATTGTGTATAGATATCATACAAATATGCTTACAATACTTTACGGCGTTAATTGTAAACTAATTATGAAAATTTTTTTCAGCCTTTTCGACATCATTCAGGACACCATTTCCACCATCTGTCTTTTTCAAGTTGCCGCTACAATTTTGGCTGAAGGTGCCCTGGCTGTTAATATACTTTATGAACACGCACAGCCAGAAAAAATAACACACTTTTTAATTTATTTCCTCAGTTTAACAACGGAGATATTTGTTTTGTGTTATTATGGTGAATTATATTGCGAGTCCAATGACCATTTAACTGCATCAATATATGAGTGCAACTGGATGGATCGCAGCAAAAAATTTAAAAAAGCATTGCTGTTTTTCTTACAACGTTCGCAACATTCTAGTGATATAATAGCAGGAAAGGTTCTAGTTCCATTGCGTTTGCCAATATTCGTTAAGGTATGAAACTGTAATTGTATTTTTATTACTTACTTTTTTTTGTACGGCTTCTAAAAGTATCGTCTAAAAATTTGCCAGCAAGAGATAACAAATTTGCCATGAGAGATATTTACATCGCATGAGATGTAGATCTTTTAAAAAATATTTTCTCATTTAATTAAAATTTTGTCTGAATTTTTAAAAACATTTAATGATATAAAAGCAATATAAATATCTTCAGAGCTGTCAAGGCTACCCCTCTTGTTTTGTCATTATTTTATTTGGGTTGTTTAGATAAAAGCCCCTATAGCAATGAACGCACGGATGGGTGGATGATGATATCCGAAGTAATTTAATTATATAAAGAACTATATTTTTCAAAAGGCTGAAAACAGGTGGTGTAATCGGGAATTTATCCCTGCCAGATAGACGTGGTCCTTTTTAATGCAAAACATAACATGAAATGATTTATAACCGTAACTAAGAAGAACGTTTGAATGTTTTTGGCAATATAGTCGTTCCACTAAATGCTTGTAAGCTCGGACACTCGTTTAATGGCCTTTATCACAGTTTTATCGAAAAAAGGTGTCAGTCATCGTTATTGCCTTACGCGCGGAGACACACATTCCAAAAAAGCTCTTAAATAGCTGACCTGAGTATTAGATTTCGAGTTTAGTTAGGATGCCTCCTCCCACGGAATACCTCGAATGGCTTAGTCATGTTAAGGCTTGGTTGCTGCTATGCTTCTTTTCTCAATTTTGCGCAAAGTAACCAAACGACGACAATGGTATCATTAACAGTAACTAGGAAAGCAATATTTTCAAAGCAACCATACATGTCTATATTTAAAGCATTCATACGCAAGTCCGCATTCTCTTGGTGATTTTATCCAACTGTGGTTTAATGTTTAGAATTGTTGAATTTTCCCTACAAAGCTATTTAGCCAGTGCCTTTATAGAGACATGATCTACTAGGAGCCTTCTTTTCTGACCGTCACCCAAAATAGTCACAAGTTACACTTCCGGAAGATGTCAATTGAGTGATGGCGTTTAAAGATTTAGTGAAAATAAGCTGGTGAAAAATTCACAACTAAAAGTTTAGTACTAAGTTCTTAACCATCAAAATTGATGTCGCTTGCTCCACAAACTGTTTCTAAAGCCTTAGCTTTAATTATTATCTTTATCTCTAAAGCCTTCACTACTTATGTTGCGTCTGAACAGTTTAATTTGTTTTGCCAGTTCTGTGGTGTATTGGTCACTGCCTTGGATTTAATTCAGTTTCCCGCTGTGTCTATTGACACAGAACGCGAAGTTAAACCTCTACCTCAGCAATCCCTGAGATTAACTTAAATCACCCAAAAACCTGAAAAATGCATTCGACAACTGCCTCAACCTATTTTTCGTTGGATTAACTCAGCTCAAAAATGCTTACTGCACATCGAAGGACTTCAATGCCTCTTTTTTGGTTTATTAGCCGTCCACTAAGGTTGGCTTTACTTACTGTGCATATTTAACAGTTCTGCTCAATGTTTATATTAACGCTGCCACACGGCTTTCAAAGGAAATAATTTTACATTAGCAGCTAAAGAATGAAAGTTTTCATTATTGGCAAAATTATTTGCACAACCTCTTTCTTCACGGCATCAACGCTATTGCCTAGAAAACAGATTTCCCATTAAAATGCGCTCAGTCCAGCAATTCTTTTGTGCGTTTATTTCAAACGTTTTGTGGCAATCGTTCGTTATTGGAAAGCGCAAGAACACTTACTTCATACTTACCAGAATCTGAAGTTAGAAAGAGGTGGGAAGTATTGTACTGTTGCTGTATATGTATTATTCATTTTTTCGCTGTTCCAGTTTCCTCCGCAAAAACTAACAAAAAATAATAGAGAAAATTTTTCACAAATGTAAATAAATATATTAATTTAATTTTACAATTATTTTTATTTTTATTTCAGGTTATGAAAATTACGTATTCATTTTTTACACTTCTTAATAGTCAGAAGTCAACCTGAAGCGAATCTACCTGTACGGAAAATGCATTTGTGACAAATGAAATTTATAAAATTTAAAACAAATTATATTATTACCAACTCACTATCCGTAGTTCTCTGCACAACTTGAAGCACAATTAATAAAATGAAATAAAAAACGCAAATTTATCAGCTGTTTTATTAATATTATTGGCACATAAGTCAGTTTCAAAATTACTTCAATTTTAAAACTTGTGATAACAACCAGAGAGTAAAAACAAAAGAAAGGGAGTAGTGAAGTGGTCGCTGACGATACAACGGGCCGCTTAACAATGGAGAAAACTATGTCAGGACTATGTTTGTGTGGATTTGGTACCTTTTCCTTTTTCCCTTTCTTTTGAAATTTAAATTTCAATTTTACTTTACTGCTGCCACTGTTTCAACTGTTGTTGGAATATCTATGATGAATGTATGGCACTGGTCAAGCGGAAGTTAATGCAATGACGAATTTTTTAAGATACTCTGATGCAATAATCCAATGTATCCCTGCTGAAAGTGTACGCTTACAGTTATACTCACAAAGATAAATTTGATTTTCTCTTCTTAGAACGAGTTTTTTCGAATAAATTTTGACATCACGACACTAGACCAGAAATCTGATAAGAATGACTATGGAAATAATGTTTTTTGTTTACAAATGACTATTTAACAGAATAATATCGTACCACGTACCACGTGAGCAAATATATAATCGTTGATTTATGAACACACTATTCAAAAATTTCGTTGTGAATTACTGCTACTTCCCACACACGTAAATCCCACTAAGATTGACAAGTGCATCGAGATGATCGGCGATATGAAGTAAGATTAACGTGAAGCATTTCACATCTTATTGACTAGAAAAACAACTGAAACGATTTATGTACAGATAACAGGTCCCTGGAAGATATAATATTCTGAAAGCGAATGCACGAAAGTTGGATAAAATAATGTAGCTGGCTTTGCGACTTTTGGACATTTCGCTAACAAACATTAACTAAATGACCGACCTTTAAGAATCATCAAATCAGCGATAAATCTCTTAGTCGACAATTTAAAACTTAGTGTGGTGTAATGGCAGGAGTGTGCCCCGAATCGTTAATTAAAACAAAAAAAGATTTTTGTACAAGTTAGTAATTCTAGATCAAGAGCATGATCCTACATATCACGCCATCTTTGACATATTCCGTCAGAACCCACACGGAGAATAGCTGTTCTATTAACTCTTCTTCAAATATTGACAGATAAAGACAGGGTTGAGATCCCTGTCTTTTTTTGGCAATGAACTTAGGCAGAAGGAAAATCGGAAATCTTTAAGCTAATTTGTTTTAACAAGGAGGAGAAGGATTTTACGGAAAAAAATTTTGGAAAATCCCTCCGGAAAAGTCTGAAAATTGGAAAAATCGAGTTATTGTATACAATTTTGTGTGAAATTATTCTTTAATGGCTTTCCAAATCAAAAAATAGAAAGTTCTTAGTAGAAATTGCGGAACATCTCTCCGCAAAAGTTGGAAAATTGGAAAAATCACTCTCAATGCATCGTTGCAACTTTTTCTAGTCCTTCTCAAGCGAAACATTAATAAATACTTGACTTTAATAACTAACAACTTGACAAGGTGAAGTTTAAACTTAAACATTCAGATCCTATATAACGGATTTGACTATCTGACGGTAACTATTAAGCAAAAATTCCTAGGGATCAGACTTTCGAGAATCATCATCACATTGGCCGTATGTCAGGGATCATTTAAACGCAGGGAAGGTCTATGTGGAAAAGTGCATTTTTTCTGTCTACTGCCAATTTATGTGTCATATGGCTTTCCGCCCTAGTATGGGAAGTCCTGTGATCAGTTTGAATGCTTTAGCAGATAGGAGAAATGATTTTCGGTCGCCTGTAAAAAGCTTGAGCCCTATACATTACTGAGAGTTTTCCTTTCTTCGACGGGGAGTGTGAACGCGATTTCGTTGTCAGGGTACCTGCCTCCTACGCAAGCGTTGTATCTGACGAGACCTAGGTTTCTTTAATTTTACAAATAAATAACAAATAACGATTTACTTCCATCACTAGCACAAAATGAATGATAAAGTTGAGCAGCTGGTTTAATACCATTGATTTGACGATTATAACTTTTTTATGTACATTAAGTTTTCAACAGCCCTTAACGGCACTTTCTCAATACATCGAAAGTTTCGTATCGGCGGCATGTGAGTCAGCAGAAAGTAGTGACAGGAAAACGAATGTATAAAATAAATAATTTTTGCAAAGAAACGAATACTAGCGGAGTTGGCCGTTTTGTTTGCATAAAAAATTCATTCAGAATAATATTTACCGAACAGCTTTGAAAATATACAGACATACAAGAAATATTTATGAATTTTAGTTTTGTTCACACATACATGCATACATATATTTTTATACCCTTGCTAGTTAATGATACGTACCTGAGAGAGATATGCAAGAAGCAAGTTAACTGTTAAAGTGGGAAAAAATCGTATATCCAAAAAATGAAATCCAAAAACGGATATCGGATTGTGAAATCGACAAATGACCCAGAAATTAGCAATAAAATACAATATTGAGTCATAAACTTTTTAAATACGAACACAAAATATAAAAACGGGTCACGACCTTTAGTCATTAGATATTTCAAAAATGGTAGACGCGCTGGACATTGGAATATGTGTATAAAGTATTCAAATATACTTTAAATTTTAAGACAGTTGCTGTCCAATTTACTAAAATGTTAAAAAATGTTCATAAAATAATAGCTTCTATATATATATCATCAAACTTGTATCATATTTCTGCTGTGGCAGTCTGAGCCGATTTTTTGCGATTTCTATTTTAAGGTAGAACAGAATTTCATCACCTTTTCTTTTGAATGAATCGTATGTAGGTACAGAATAGTCGTGGCCTTTAGCAACTGGTAAAAAAAGCAAATGGTAAATTAAGTTTACTATATTTTTCAATTGTGGCAACACCAACAACATGGTAGTTTTGACATTTAGTTTTTTGACGTGTTCATAGTAAATGCATTGGCAATTATCGCACTGAATTCAATTTCGCTCGAAAATCGCATTCAAGTTATTAAAATCCCTAAAATTTCTGATATTTTCGGACAATATAATTATTCTCCTGAGACCGCTATTAAGAATTTGGTCGTAAAATTCGAGTCGACAGGCTCGATATAAAGTGTTCGAACACCAGCCGCTTGTTCGACCGGGTCGTTCAACAGAAAACATCGCAGCCGTAAAACAGGTTCAAATTTGTGAGTTCATCGACGTTCTCAGTAATTGGGGTTATCCAAAAACACTGCCAATGTGAATTTTGCGTAGGATTTGACTTTTAAGCCTTACAAGGTTCAACTGGTGCAGGAATTTTAGCCGACCGACCATTCAAATCGTCGTTGATTCGCTCAATTCATTCAGGAGCAACTGGCTGGCTTTTCCGAAAAAATCATTTTTTCAGACTAAGCTTAGTTTCACTTGTCAGGGTATGTCAATGAACAAAATTGCCGCATTTAGGCATCTGAAAATCCTAGAGCGATTATTGAGAAGCCTTTGCATGCTCAGCGTGGTGCGCTATGTGGTCTGGAGATGTGATTGGGGCGTTTTTCTTCGTAGATGAGGCTGGAAATGCGGTAACGATCAATGGATCACGCTTTCACGAAATACTAACAACTCAATTTGTCCTATTATTGAAGACATGGATATCATTGACAGGACGGTGTCACATGTCACATACCCAATGAAGCGATCAAAGCGTGATAAGGTTTACATCTGCACCGGTTGTGAACCATAATTAGAGGGTGGTGTGAATGGTATGTAGCGCCATTCTCGCCCTAGAAGGCCTTCGAATCCGTGCATTCTCCGGTCACTCCTAGTTGCAATTTCAAAAGCTCGAAGTAGGTCGCAGCCTTTACTCCTTGCTTAAGAGTTGGAGACTTTCCAACTCCTGGTCCAGAACGCATGAAGCTTAATATGATTAAGAACACGACGGCATTCATACTCACTGGACCTGAATCATTCATTGTGTTCATTGTGAATGATCCAACCCACAATTTCTCACGAAACCACAACCATCACGATACTCCCATATAGGGGCCAACCTCAATAATCACCCAGAGAACAGCTAAATGCCTAAAACACAAATAGTGAAGTCTGGGGCTCACTGATTCCCGTGGAAATATGTGGATTGCCCAGATGGCTCCTACTAGCCTTTAAGGGGCCTAGGCTCCCTTTTGCGCCGCAAGATGGAAAAGTAGGCTCCAAAAAGACTATCATGTGCCCCTGGGGGGAAATGAAATGATCAGTTTAATGCAAACCAAATTTGCCAATCGCATAATACGTTAAATGGCCAGCCAGTTCGTGTGAGTTACCACCGCTGTATTATTTTTTCTGGCGCTCTGTTAAGGACAGAGTCTATACAGAGCCAATCAAATCGATTTCTTTTTTCTTTTTGTTGAAAATTCTCTACTTTTATAGCCGATCAACCTCAATAGAATCCAACAAATGCAATAGTTATTTCTTGCCCTTAAGGCCTAGCTCGCTTAGCTTAGAGTGCATTTTAGAATTTTTTGTTATCAGCCCATTTATACTGTTTAGTGATATCTTGCAGTTTTACGTTAAGTGCTTATTGGTAACGATAACACTGCTTCCATTTTCATCTTTTAATACATTGGCTAATTTTTTCTCGCTCATAGCTTGATCCGTATTTATAAAAAATTTTAGACGTTTTGTTGTTGCTGAATTCATTATTGCAAAATAAATAACACCAGATTTTATAGTTTTCAAATTAATTATAAGTTTATTTACTTTAACTACACACAAAGTAAGATTTGTACGTTCGCACTGTAGGGCAATTTATTAAAGATGCAAGTCTTTACTTCACGAAGTTTATGTTTTAATTAACTAACTAAGCACTCAAATGCTGTCTTTTATATTTTTCCGTTAGAGGGCTAGAAAAATGAAGAATTTCCTACCCCCTTTGTATCACATTTTGTTGTTGTTATGTTATTCATTCAATGCTGTTAAAGGTTCTTCATATAATTTATTTTAAGATAATTGCTTTTGTCTTGCGTGTATAAGTTTTCTTAGAAAACTACGCAGTTACTAAATAGCATACCCCGTTACTTCGTTTACTTTATTACTTAATTATTTTCTTTTAAAACTTAAGCAAGACTCATTCGTAACAATATCAATATTTAGAATACTGTTTACCCGAGGAGATATTGTATTTCACAATTTTACTTAATAAAATGACACTCGGAACTTGGCTGCACTTTTTATTATGTTTTAAACCTTCCAATTATTTCCAGTGCCAATTAAGACATGGGCATAAGCTAGTAATAAGCGGATAATTACAAAACTAAAAACTGCAGTCACTTTTTATGTTCTATAAATATTTGTATGATTCTATTTAGGGCGACATTAACATTTAAATTTTGTTACTGTGTGAAAGTAAGTTAAAAGTTTGACACTTTAGTGAAAGTATTCTTTTCTTTAATTTTCGAAAATACTGTGTAACGAAGCATTCACTTGTAAAAAATTAAAAAAATTATTTTAAAATCGTGATTTTACGTTATTTGAATTCATCAGCTTAGAAGGAGACACCATCATTAATTTATGCTTTTTTATAAAATATTAAACAATCTACTTGTTGTTTATGTAGAATGGTGGAATTGAAATAAATTTTATTTTAATTGATTTAATGATTATTTTCACAAAAAAATTAATTAATTGAATTGATTAAAAATTCTATTGATAACTTTATTTTTTTTAATCTTGTTTTATATTCCTTTTTTAGAATTTTTTTACAGTTTCAAAAGTTGTGACTGAAATATTTTTTTTTTTTAAATATGATCTTTTTAACATTAACCTTAACCAGCTTTAATCAGGCTTAATCATGATGTTTCTTGATGTTGTGATTTTGTTCATTCATAATATTTTTGTTGCAATTTACATTTTTTTGAAGGGTGACCCATGGAGTAATTGTACATGCATTCATACACATTTGATAATACCGCATTTAATTATTGCAAAAATATATTGGAAGCAGAAGAGCTTTAGAAGAGTTTTCTCAGGCAAACGAGTTGAAGATTAATTGAGGGGTACCCCAAAGCTCCATTTTTTCTTCTACAATCACGATCTCGCCACAATTTGAGAATGGGGTTGTGTGCTTAGAGACGATTTGAATGCCGGTAAGACGCAATGTTGCATGTTACGCATAGAAATGATGCTGTATCTGTTACTATGAGTGATATAAGTATTACATTTATCAGGTTTCTAAAGATGCTTTCAAATGCCTCGGTTTTCTAAAACAATGTAAGAAATACTTACACTCCATCCGATCTTCATAATTATTTATATCCAAAGCCTATTTCAGAGTTGCTCAACCGCGTACAGGAGAGGGCCAAGAGCCTCATTGATGAGGTCAGTAGAATATCCAATTCTATTCTATAGTGCTTAGACACAATGTGGGTTGTATTTCACTGTTTTATCGTTACTACAATAAAGTAAGTGATCTAGTGAAATTAGAGTACTTGTCTCCGTTACTCGCACATTTTTGCGTTTAACTCGCTTTTCCTTGCATCTTTAGTAAATTGCCCTGCATTGCGAACGTACAAATCTTACTTTGTGTGTAGTTAAAGTAAATAAACTTATAATTAATTTGAAAACTATAAAATCTGGTGTTATTTATTTTGCAATAATGAATTGAGCAACAACAAAACGTCTAAAACTTTTTATAAATACGGATCAAGCTATGAGCGAGAAAAAATTAGCCAATGTATTAAAAGATGAAAATGAAAGCAGTGTTATCGTTACCAATAAGCACTTAACGTAAAACTGCTAGATATCACTAAACTGTATAAATGGGCTAATAACAAAAAATTCTAAGCTAAGCGAGCTACGCCTTAAGGGCAAGAAATAACTATTGCAATTGTTGGATTCTATTGAGGTTGATCGGCTATAAAAGTAGAGAATTTTCAACAAAAAGAAAAAAGAAATCGATTTGATTGGCTCTGTATAGACTCTGTCCTTAACAGAGTGCCAGAAAAAATAATACAGCGGTGTTAACTCACACGAACTGGCTGGCCATTTAACGTATTATGCGATTGGCAAATTTGGTTTGCATTAAACTGATCATTTCATTTCCTCCCGGGGGCACATGATAGTCTTTTTGGAGCCTACTTTTCCATCTTGCGGCGCAAAAGGGAGCCTAGGCCCCTTAAAGGCTAGTAGGAGCCATCTGGGCAATCCACATATTTCCACGGGAATCAGTGAGCCCCAGACTTCACTATTTGTGTTTTAGGCATTTAGCTGTTCTCTGGGTGATTATTGAGGTTGGCCCCTATATGGGAGTATCGTGATGGTTGTGGTTTCGTGAGAAATTGTGGGTTGGATCATTCACAATGAACACAATGAATGATTCAGGTCCAGTGAGTATGAATGCCGTCGTGTTCTTAATCATATTAAGCTTCATGCGTTCTGGACCAGGAGTTGGAAAGTCTCCAACTCTTAAGCAAGGAGTAAAGGCTGCGACCTACTTCGAGCTTTTGAAATTGCAACTAGGAGTGACCGGAGAATGCACGGATTCGAAGGCCTTCTAGGGCGAGAATGGCGCTACATACCATTCACACCACCCTCTAATTATGGTTCACAACCGGTGCAGATGTAAACCTTATCACGCATTGATCGCTTCATTGGGTATGTGACATGTGACACCGTCTTGTCAATGATATCCATGTCTTCAATAATAGGACAAATTGAGTTGTTAGTATTTCGTGAAAGCGTGATCCATTGATCGTTACCGCATTTCCAGCCTCATCTACGAAGAAAAACGCCCCAATCACATCTCCAGACCACATAGCGCACCACGCTGAGCATGCAAAGGCTTCTCAATAATCGCTCTAGGATTTTCAGATGCCTAAATGCGGCAATTTTGTTCATTGACATACCCTGACAAGTGAAACTAAGCTTAGTCTGAAAAAATGATTTTTTCGGAAAAGCCAGCCAGTTGCTCCTGAATGAATTGAGCGAATCAACGACGATTTGAATGGTCGGTCGGCTTAAATTCCTGCACTAGTTGAACCTTGTAAGGCTTCAAAGTCAAATCCTTACGCAAATTTACATTGGCAGTGTTTTTGGATAACCCCAATTACTGAGAACGTCGATGAATTCACAAATTTGGACCTGTTTTACGGCTGCGATGTTTTCTGTTGAACGACCCGGTCGAACACGCGGGTGGTGTTCGTAAACTTTATATCGAGCCTGTCTACTCAAATTTTACGGCCAAATTCTTAATAGCGGTCTCAGGAGAATAATTATGTTGTGCGAAAATATCACAAATTTTAGGGATTTTAATAACTTGAATGCGATTTTCGAGCGAAATTGAATTCAGTGCGATAATTGCCAATGCATTTACTATGAACACGTCAAAAAACTAAATGTCAAAATTACCATGTTGTTGTTTTTCAATTGTTGCCACAATTGAAAACACACTTCTTGTTGAAAAACCCGATACTTTTATATAGTAAACTTAGTTTAGATCAGTTTACGATGTTTTACAAGCTTTTTTTACCATTTGCTAAAGGCCACGACTATTCTGTACCTACATACGATTCATTCAAAAGAAAAGGTGATGAAATTCTGTTCTACCTTAAAAGAGAAATCGCAAAAAATCGGCTTAGACTGCCACATCAGAAATATGATACAAGTTTGATGATATATATATGGAAGCTATTATTTTATGAACATTTTTTAAAATTTTAGTAAATTGGACAGCAACTGTCTTAAAATTTAAAGTATATTTGAATACTTCATACACATATTCCAACGTCCAGCGCATATACCATTTTTGAAATATCTAATGACTAAAGGTCATGACCCGTTTTTATATTTTGTGTTCGTATTTAAAAAGTTTATGACTCAATATTGTATTTTATTGCTAATTTCTGGGTCATTTGTCGATTTCACAATCCGATATCCGTTTTTGAATTTCATTTTTTGGATATACGATTTTTTCCCATTTTAACAGTTAACTTGCTTCTTGCATATCTCTCTTAGCTACGTATCATTAACTAGCAAGGGTGTAATAATATATGTATGCATGTATGTGTGAACAAAACTAAAATTCATAAATATTTCTTGTATGTCTGTATATTTTCAAAGCTGTTCGGTAAATATTATTCTGAATGAATTTTTTATGCAAACAAAACGGCCAACTCCGCTAGTATTCGTTTCTTTGCAAAAATTATTTATTTTATACATTCGTTTTCCTGTCACTACTTTCTGCTGACTCACATGCCGCCGATACGATGTATTGAGAAAGTACCGTTAAGTGCTGTTGAAAACTTAATATACATAAAAAAGTTATAATCGTTAAATCAATGGCATTGAACCAGCTGCTCAACTTTATCATTCATTTTGTGCTAGTGATGGAAGTAAATCGGTATTTGTGATTTATTTGTAAAATTAAAGAAACCTAGGTCTTGTCAGATACAACGCTTGCGTAGGAGGTAGGTACCCTGACAACGAAATCGCGTTCACACTCCCCGTCGAAGAAAGGAAGACTCTCAGTAATATGATCCCTAGGAATTTTTGCTTAATAGTTACCGTCAGATAGTCAAATCCGTTATATAGGATCTGAATGTTTAAGTTTAAACTTCACCTTTTCAAGTAGTTAGTTATTAAAGTCAAGTATTTATTAATGTTTCGCTTGAGAAGGACTAGAAAATGTTGCAATGATGCATTGATAAAAAGGAATGAACAGAAGTTTGTATATCACACTAGCGTATCCGGCAAACTTCGCTTTGCCCCAATTTCAGCCTTCAGATAAACTTTTAAGTAATAACACAACACAAATAGTTAAATTTTTAAAGTGATTTATTTGAATGGAATCAGTAGAGAGTGATTTTTCCAATTTTTCAACTTATGCGGAGAGATTTTTCGCAATTTCCACTAAGAACTTTCTATTTTTTGATTTGGAAAGCCATTAAGGCATATTTTTACACACAAAATTTCATACAATAACTCGATTTTCGACTTTTCCAATTTTCAGAATTTTCAGGAGGGATTTTCCAAAACTTTCTTCCGTAAAAACTTTCTCCTCGAAAATACGAACAACTGACAAACAATTCTACAGAAATCGGCCCAGCCGTTCTCATTTTATAAATAACCATAAATTTTTTACACCACTGGTTTTCGTTAAAAGAAATTAGCTTAAAGATTCGGCTGAATTGCGGGTATTCACGTAATTCACGTATCTTTAAGTAAACTAATGACGGAAATTCCCGCTAATGTTCAACTCAAATTTTCCAAAGTATATTTTACTTTGTATGGAGTTAGAGTTGCTATATAGGGCTTAAATATAAAATTCGGCAACTCCCGTCATGGTAGGAATATCCGTCATTTGTTCGACACAGTTTAAAAAATTATTCAATAATAAAAAAGCGGGAATTCAAGCACTTCGTTTTTATATGAAAAATTTAATTGAGTCGCTGGCAGCCACCAGCTAAATTAAAGTGCGGCCGAATGTGTTAAATATTATAAATTTCATTTGTCACAAATGCAAATTCCGTACAAGTAGATTCGCTTCAGGTTGACTTCTGACTATTAAGAAGTGTAAAAAATGAATACGTAATTTTCATAACCTGAAATAAAAATAATTGTAAAATTAAATTAATATATTTATTTACATTTGTGAAAAATTTCTCTATTATTTTTTGTTAGTTTTTGCGCAGGAAACTGAAATAGCGAGAAAATGAATAAAATGTGACTTAATTAGTTACAGTTAATCAATTAACAAAAAATGTTGCGTAAATAATTTGAATAATATAAATATCTTATCGCACAACAACCACCTTTAGTTCATTTTTTGCCACAATCATTTTCCTTCTCTACTCGAGATTTTTTACTGCTCTCAACCATTTGTTTGCCGTATGAAAAAGGAACCTGTTGGGATTTAAACTCAAGATCTTCTGCTATTGTGCATTAGTAACAAACAAAAACAACAAGGAAAGCAGTCCTGCCAAAATTGATTGTTTCTTTTGAAGAGATGCATCCTTAAATTACTTCTTTTTACATCTACTCGTTTTCTGACTAGCTGTTAAGATCGGCTGTTGTTCCTTCAACTTTCTTATTCTTTTTTATTCTCTAAGAATCCTAATTTATAACCTGTGTTCAATAAAACAACTCTTTATACTAAATAAGAGAAGCCCACACACGATTTTCTAAGAAATCCAAATATCTTTCAGGTTTTCATATAGGAGCACAAAAGCAGGAAGGGCTAAATCTCTATTCGGCTTTCATATTAATATCCATATCGACGGTCCTAGACATTTTCACGAACAGTGAAATAATTGTTTCTTGTTATTGCAATGTTCACAACTAATATCGTCTTGCCATACGAACCGTACAAGTGTAGAGAGTTAATAATGTTGAGTTATTCGTCCCGCACAATTTTTGGCCAATTATAAAATGAACCAACATATACAGCAACAGTACAATACTTCCCACCTCTTTCTAACTTCAGATTCTGGTAAGTATGAAGTAAGTGTTCTTGCGCTTTCCAATAACGAACGATTGCCACAAAACGTTTGAAATAAACGCACAAAAGAATTGCTGGACTGAGCGCATTTTAATGGGAAATCTGTTTTCTAGGCAATAGCGTTGATGCCGTGAAGAAAGAGGTTGTGCAAATAATTTTGCAAATAATGAAAACTTTCATTCCTTAGCTGCTTATGTAAAATTATTTCCTTTGAAAGCCGTGTGGCAGCGTTAATATAAACATTGAGCAGAACTGTTAAATATGCACAGTAAGTAAAGCCAACCTTAGTGGACGGCTAATAAACCTAAAAAGAGGCATTGAAGTCCTTCAATGTGCAGTAAGCATTTTTGAGCTGAGTTAATCCAACGAAAAATAGGTTGAGGCAGTTGTCGAATGCATTTTTCAGGTTTTTGGGTGATTTAAGTTAATCTCAGGGATTGCTGAGGTAAAGGTTTAACTTCGCGTTCTGTGTCAATAGACACAGCGGGAAACTGAATTAAATCCAAGGCAGTGACCAATACACCACAGAACTGGCAAAACAAATTAAACTGTTCAGACGCAACATAAATAGTGAAGGCTTTAGAGATAGAGATAATAATTAAAGCTAAGGCTTTAGAAACAGTTTGTGGAGCAAACGGCATCAATTTTGATTAATAAGAACTTAGTACTAAACTTTTAGTGGTGAATTTTTCACGAGCTTATTTTCACTAAATCTTTAAACGCCATCAATCAATTGGAATCTTCCGGAAGTGTAACTTGTGACTATTGTGGGTGACGGTCTCTATAAAGGTACTGGCTAAATAGCTTAATAGGGGAAATTCAACGTTTCTAAATATTAAACCCCAGTTGGATAAAATCACCAAGAGAATGCGGACTTGTGTATGAATGCCTTAAATATAGACATGCGTGAGTGCTTTGAAAATATTGCTTTTCTAGTTGCTGTTAGTGATACCGTTGTCGGCGTTTGGTTACTTTGCGCAAAAATGAGAAAAGAAGCATAGCAGCAACCAAGCCTTAACAAGACTAAACTATGCGAGGTATTCCGTGGGAGGAGGCATCCTAACTAAACTCGAAATCTAATACTCAGGTCAGCTATTTAAGAGCTTTTTTAGAATGTGTGTCTCCGCGCGTAAGGCAATAACGGTGACTGACACCTTTTTTCGATAAAACTGTGATAAAGGCCATTAAACGAGTGTCCGAGCTTACAAGCACTTAGTGGAACGACTATATTGCCAAAAACATTCAAACGTTCTTCTTAGTTACAGTTATAAATCATTTCATGTTATGTTTTGCATTAAGAAGGACCACGTCTATCTGGCAGGGATAAATTCCCGATTACACCACCTGTTTTCAGCCTTTTGAAAAATATAGTTCTTTATATAATTAAATTACTTCGGATATCATCATCCACCCATCCGTGAGTTCATTGCTATAGGGGCTTTTATCTAAACAACCCAAATAAAATAATGACAAAACAGGAGGGGTAGCCTTGACAGCTCTGAAGATATTTATATTGCTTTAAAATCATTAAATGTTTCTAAAAATTCACACAAAATTTTAATTAAATGAGAAAATATTTTTTAAAAGATCTACATCTCATGCGATGTAAATCTCTCTCATGACAAATTTGTTATCTCTTGCTGGCAAATTTTTAGACGACACTTTCAGAAGTCCTACGAAAAAAAAACTAAGCAATAAAAATACAATTACAGTTTCATACCTTAACGAATATTGGCAAACGCAATGGAACTAGAACTTTTCCTGCTATTATATCACTAGAATGTTGCGAACGTTGTAAGAAAAACAGCAATGCTTTTTTAAATTTTTTACTGCGATCCATCCAGTTGCACTCATATATTGATGCAGTTAAATGGTCATTGGACTCGCAATATAATTCACCATAATTACACAAAACAAATGTGTCCGTTAATAAACAGAGCAAATAAAATGAAAAGTGTATCATTTTTTCTGGCTGTGCGTGTACATGAAGTATATTAACAGCCAGGGCACCTTCAGCCAAAATAGTAGCGGCAAGTTGAAATGGAAATGGTGTCCTGAATAATGTAGAGAAGGCTGAAAAAAATTTTCATAATTAGTTTACAATTAACGCCGTAAAGTATTGTAAGCATATTTGTATGATATCTATACACAATCTTGCTATTTTCCTAAACATTTTAATATCGAATTAATCAAGTAAGTAGGTTGCTTCTATTAGTCTATCCACAACAACATTGATACATTTGGAAACAGAATACATTGCCAATTTTTTAATAGTTGCGTTTAGTAGATCAAGTTGCCTTTCGTAAACAACTTTGATTCTTGTAGTTATGAGGGTTAATACTAGAGGGCACTCGTACTCGCACTCCACAACGGGTGGAAATTGAGGTTCTTTATTTCGTTTGTAGTTTTTGAATTATATATTCCAGTTCCCTATGGATAGGCGCGGTAATTTATCGATGTCAGATCTTGCAGTACGTTGTGGTCCATGCTTGGGCCGTTTTGTTGGCAAGTTATTTCTCCCATAAATTTCACGTAAATTTCACATCGTCACAGTAATCGATGATTAAACATTTTTCCATAATAAAATTACCATGTTTCTACATCACGACTGCCAAATATGAACTGTCAAGATTAATGTTTACCAAAATGGCAGCAAAACAAAGTAGTATAACTTCCTGGTGGACAGCCTGCACCTCTACTTTTTCGAACGTTTTTAGTTGCAGTTGTGTCTTTTTTCGGGTTATTGCATCTTTGTAAGATTTTCGAAGTTAAGCCCGTAAAGATTATTCGAAACAGATAAACCGTGACATTATTATAAAGAACATTAAATTTTCCTTTACTAACGGCGTCACAGTTTGCAAATAATTCACATTCATACATTTAAGCTGGAATCAAGTGTGCTTTGGCGACCAAAGTTATATCCGTAATGGAATGAAATATTACGTGTTTTAGCTGACCAACTAAAGCGTTTACGCGGTGCGATTTGCGTGTATTAGATGCTGCATTTTTAAAGCTTTTTTTCAAATCATTTACTTATATTGAAAATATTAGTGCTCCTAAGATACATTCCTCTTGCGTACCTCTGATAAGTGAGAATTTGTCAGACCATATTTTATTGACAAAAACCGACTATCGAATGGTACGACCGATGTGCCTGAAAATCTGAAAAAGAATTTAAATTTTCTAAGTAATATTGCAGTGTCAACTGCTTTAGACAAGTCTGGAAGCACTAAAAAACACAAGTTCCCATTTTCCAATTCCTGTCGTATATTTTTAATTATTTTTGCAAGACCAAAAAAATTGCTCTTGGTCCTAATGAAAACCAGTTTGCCTGCATTCGACAATTTGCTTTGGGCAGAGGCAAAGTTTTCGCATGTTCACATATCGATGGCAACGTAGATGATATGTGACATAAGGAAGAATCAGAGGCGAAAGCACTTCTACAAATTTTGGTCACTTAGCATTTGATTTTATTGAACATTAACATTAACATTACATCGTATTGAATGATATAGGAAAACCGATAGTAATCACCAATAAAACCATCATCTAAATTTATTTTATTTATCTGCCGATGCAGTTTTAACTGAAAGTGAATAATTTAAATTTGTTAATAAAATCTGCTTGTATTTCTTTGATTAAGACACCTCTTAAAACTATAAAACTATCGAGATATCGAATTATAATTTAATAGTTTATAAAACTTTCAAGCTAATACAGTGGTGAGCAGTCAAAGTGATCCAACCATAGGGAAGCATTGCTGGAGAGGAGATAAATTGTTGATCACAAATCAGTGGCATCTGTGGCACCTGTAATAAATCAAACTGTGCGATGTGGTACAGGCGTAATTTAGCCTTAAAAGAGCCAGCTGAAATTGCCAAAAGTTTGATTGGGTTAGAAATTTAATCTGCCTTCATTTCAAATTTATGCAACAATGTATCTTGAAGCTTAACAGATTTATCGCTATGAATAAAAGTGACATTTAGTTGGTTAAAAGTATACAACTTCATTAGAGAAATGAGCCAGTGAATAAATAAACCTGGAAGAAAAACCTGAAATGAAACTCAAGTAACTTTTTCATAATATTAGAATTTCAAATCTTAAAAGTAACAGGATACTTTACAGTTGATTTACTTACTTGTATATGATTTTGTGATCCTTAACACAATTCATAAGCTCAGTATACAAAATTTCCTCGGAACTGGAGTCGGTCCAACCCAACTCTTTGATGCGTAAAGCTAAGACTTTTGTTTATTTTATTTATACAATAGTTGCTGTATTACAGATGTTTTGACATAATTGCGCCACATTTTTTGAAAGAATTAAGCAAATAATTAAGCTTACGGAATATAGTAAAACCGAAACGTTTAGCATAATTTTAAAAATTAAATAGAGCATCGACCATATCGATTTATAATTGAGTTGTGGTAAATTGTAAATACTCCATACCATCCAGTGGTACTTAAACGCCACAAGTGTGCTCACTCTTGCTTTGATAAGTAGAGTCATATTTGAGAATTTCCTGAAGAAAAATAAACAAATAAAATATATTATTTCTTTGTGTTTTCAAGTCCAAAAATAAAGAAATTATTAAAACTGGTTTCATCTGTAAATTACTCCTTTTCAAGGTTGACTTTTAGAACATTAGGTTCAACAGAAGGCATATGTTACTATTAGGTAAGCAACAAGATATTCTACCTCAGGGTCTGATGAGCGATGTTACTAATTTCATTGATGGATAATTTATGATGATTTACTGGCGTATATTTAGTAATTGTAGTATACTATGGGTGTCAAATTTGTTAACTAACCAATAAAATGATAAAAAATTAATGTCAATACCTTAGCCGCAGTAGAAGGCATCGGACTCTCAAATTGAAATTGGTAAAAATTGTTTGATGACAGATTGATAAATTTATAACAAGCAAGCCCTCGCGAAATGTTTAAGGCTGCAGGATCATCTTGTCTTTGTTCAAGAACACTGGGGGAATAATCGGATCCAGTGAGCATGCTTGTCATGTGTTCTGGACAGACCAGAAGTTGAATAGTCTCCAACTCTTCAGAAAGAAGTGGGGGTGGCGGCCTGCTCCAAGCTTTCGAAGTTACAACTAGGAGTGATAGAGGATAGACACGGCTTGTCATTTAACAAAATCAAATGACTGTGTTAAATCTCGTAGAAGTTCAGATCAAAAAAATAACGCCGATAATTCGATTATAGAAGAGGCAAGTTTAAATAAGAGACCTACATCTGCAGGATGCCTAAATATGCATTTAGCTAAAGCATATGACACGATATACATACGACATAGGGACACAGGTCAACCTATGGAATTGAATAAGCGGGTAAAAATTTTAAACATTGAAAGCTGTGATCTAGGCTGTCTAGAAAAGGGAAATATACACATAAAAACAGACCACAAGAAGTGAAAATAAATAGAAAAAACTGATATTTCTAGAAGCCCAAATCAGAAATCCTTGTTATCATAAAAAGAAATCGTTAAAGCTGAAATACTATTAAGGGGTTACTAACTTCCTTAAAATATTTTTTATTAAAGAGACGATTGTACAGAAAACTCAGTGCTGGCACTGAACAAACAGAAACAGACTATAGAGAACAATCCTAGAAATTATGATTAAAACTGCTTAATCCACTCACCTTAACAAATGTCGGCATTCGTACGGGTATCAAGACCCCAGCCATTATAGCGCTAGGCATCTGCGAACGTTGCAATAGAAACATTATTAATTTCTTGAATTTTGTATTGCGATCGGCCCAATTACACTCGTATATGGACTCAATAAAATGATCGTTGGATTGACAATACATATCACCATAATAACACAAAATGAAAAATTTTCGTTGTTATGGCAGCAAAATAAAGAAAAATTTTGTTGGCTGGATGCCAACATACAGCAAATAAACACCCAAAGTACATTGAGCTAAGCCGGTGGCCGCAAATTGTATGAGACAGGCAATGGATATTGAGTCTTGAATATTTATAAAAAGTCTAAAAAAGATGAATAGAAAATAAAATTATTCATTCCAATGAATGTCCAGTGCACAGATGAACTTAATTCCTTATATGGTAATGAAGCACCTTCTTACAGCACCATTAAAAACTGGTATAACGAATTCAATCGTGGTCGACATTACTCCAGGACGAATCCCGTGAAGGTCGTCCAACAACGGCTGTTGTGCCAGAAAACATCGCAGCTGTGCATGAGCTGATAAAGCATGATCATCATGTAACATATCGCGAGATTGAGGCATCTGTAGGGATTAGTATGACAAGCTTGTGTTGATTGGTGCAAGAAAATCTTGAAGAAATTCGCTCAAGGTGCATCAAAAGCAGTTTCTAATATCTGCACAGGTGACGAATCATGGATATACTCATATGATCCTGAAACAAAACAGCAATCCACCGTATGGGAGTTTCAAGACGAGCAAAATCCCACCAAAGTTGTTCGTGGAAGAAGAACATCAAAGCAAATGGTTGCCTGTTTCTTCGGCATTACCGGTCATGTGGCGACTGTGCCATTAGAGCAACGTAAGACGGTTAATTCCACCACTATTTGTTTGCCAGAAGTCTTTGAGAAACTTCGGGAACAGTCAAAGAAAAGACGCAACATTCTGCATCACGATCGGCTGAAACAATGGAGTTTTTGACAGGCAAAACATTGAATTGATGGGTCATCCGCCCTACAGCCCTGACTTTGCACCTAATGACTTCTTTTTGTTTCCGAACATCAAGAAAAAACTACGCGGACAACGGTTTCCTACACCGGAAGAAGCAATTTCTGCATTCAAAACCCATGTTTTAGATGTACCTAAATCGGAGTGGTAAAAGTGCTGTGAAAATTGGTTCCAACGCATGCAAAAGTGTATAAATCTTCATGGAGAATATTTTGAAAAACAATAAAATAGATTTTGTCTTTAAATGCTTGTGTTTTCATCCTTAGGCCACAAATATAAATAGCAGCCCTCGTAATCCATTGACCGTTACCGCATCTCCAGCCACTGACCGTTACCGCATTTCGAAAAAAAAATACGGCCTAATCGCGTCTCCTGTTATGTGGTCAGGACGTACCATACAGTGACACGTTGAGCATGCATGGGCTTCTTAATAATCGCTCTAGGATTTTCAGAAGGCAAAATGCGGCAATATTCGAAAAAAACGTCTGCAGACCATAAAGCGCAAGTTACATACAAACCACCTCACCAATAATATCGGCTGGCAAAGTGTAGGATAACTTACATATAAGTTTTAAGTTACATTTAATTTTTGTTCCCACACTTTGCCAGACAACAACGTCAGCATAAAAGACTGTCGTTGCTTACCTTAAGTTAGAATTAAGAAATCATTTTAAATTCAGTCTTAAGATTCAAGTTTAATAAAAACTACATATAAAAAATTACAAAACGTTGTTTTAATAACACATAATTGGAGCAGTCGGTAGGATATTAATTTCTAAAGAATTTATTAACAAAGAACCAAATAATTAAATAAAGTCTCTGACATAACTTATAATTGAACAAAACTTTGATAGTGAAAAAAAGAAGTAAATTTAGATAAATTTAGATAAATTTAGATAAAAAACAAGTAAATTTAGTACAAAGCAAAACTCCTTTTTAATTAAATATAACTATAATATACGTATTTATACATACTTATATTTACATTATATACAACGAACATAATATATAAAATACACTCAAAAGAGAAAAAACAACAAGAATACAAAAAAAACCTACATACATACATACGTTAATGGATAGAAAACAAAATTTTGACAAAAATCGCCATATAAACATGGAAGAAGAATTGCAGCAGAGAATTGTAGAACTCGAAATGGTTTTAAAGCAACAGGAGCTGAAAATAAACCAACAGCAGCAGCAACTACAACATCAACAAGTAGAACTACAACAGCAGATAGAAATGCAACAACTACAGCAGCAGGTTCAGCAGAATCAAGTTCAAGGGTTTTATCTGAAGCCAGAACACATAATAGCCGAATTTAGGAGAATAAGGCCGTTAGACAAAGATCATAATCTAAGGCAATTTATAATGTCAGTCGAATCGACATTGGCTTTGGCAGGCGGAAATGGTGACCTTATTGCTTATGAGTTGAGGATAGTGACCAACGAGAAACTGGAAGGAGATGCGGGTAAAATGGTTAGAGAGCTGACAGATGGAGCCACTTGGGAACAAATAAAAAACCAGCTTCTAAAACGCTTGAAGCCGAAGAGAACTTATGGAGAGATATTCAATTTTGCTAGAAATACTAAAGTGAGTAACTTAAGTGAACTTTTCGATATATTTACTAAAGTTAAATATGAAATAAACAAATTATATGAATTAGATATAAGTAAGAAGACCGGCAATATATAATCCTAATTGTGTAGATAGGGACTTGGTTTACTTAATTATTGAAAAAATAGATGGACCAAATAAATAGGCAAACACCAAAGAAGGTTTGGCAGGATTTCATGCCGCATAATAGCGGATTTCAAAAGAAAAACAATTTCAATTATAATTTTCCAACGCCAAGCAATAATAGATTTCAAAATAATAACCAAATATCAAGTAATAGTAGATTCCAAAAGAGGAACAACGTCAGTAATAGGTTTCAGATGGGATCTAGTCATAGTAGATATTATGACAATACACAGCAGTCAGGTTTTTCAAACCAGAGGAAAAATGATCAGAATGGAAATTGTTATATAAAACAACGCCGAGAAAATTATTGCGAAAAAGGACCGGAACCAATGGAAATAGGCACCCTTCATCGGGAAAGCAAAGTAAATTTTCTGATACCGCCTCAAAATCCAACTTGCCTATAATAATAATGTCAATAGGGAAACAGAGTGTAGTGTGTGCGGGCTCACGCTTTGTCACGTACCCATCACACATAGAAATAATAAGGTTTAGAATTACACAATTATTTTTAAGTTGCATTAAATGCAGAAATGTATAATATAAGTAATTTAAGTTATTTCAAATCGTGGGAAAATGCTTATTCAGCAACCCACACAATTTAGTTGTAATTAGACTTAGGACAATATTAGAAAATAAGAATAATTTTAAGTATAAATAAAGAATTCTGTGCCAACGGAGGGACAGATTTTATTTGACAGGCAAACAACTTGCTTCGATAAAATCTTTAATTTGCGCACCTTTCGCTGAGTAATAAGAAGGTAAATTGGCGTATCTCCGCCGTATAAAATATAGAGATATTGGGCGCTAGACGCCAAATTGATTAGCGTGTCCTTTCGCTCAACAATAAAAGGATATAAATTGGCGTATCTCCGCCGTATAAATATAGAGATATTGGGCGCTAGACGCCAAATTGATTAGCGTGTCCTTTCGCTCCAAAATAAAAGGATATACTTTTTGTTGCTCATGTATACATGTGTTTATACACTTTTATTATTCATTACATGGCGATCCTGCCAAACATGTACTTGCGATCCTCTGATCCCTCTTATCCGAATAGGAAAAATTTTTTTCATTGTTAAAATTCTAATTAACAAAAATTTTGTTAAGTAAAAAAACCCCTAATGCTTATTACCACAGATGAACGAAGAGGTTCCAACAGCGGACGACGTGAGTAACATTATTAGCTTCTGGGAGAAATACCTAGAGAAAAGGAAAGAAGATATCAGTGAACCGACGGAGGAATATGTTCCTGAAGGGCCCCAACCAAGTCAGTTGTATATTGCAACTGAGGTAAAATCACAATTAGACTCAAAAACGGTTGGCCCTAAGCCAGTACTGATCGAAGAAGTGATCAGAAGACACGCTAGCCGGCCAATACTACCCGAAAGACGTGAGGAAAAAATAAGGACCAACAGGCGTGGAGGAAAAAGCTTCAAGCTGCGTCTGGAGCTACACAACCTCTACAAATTGAGGAATTTGTCAAATTGCGCAGAAGAAAGACGCACCGCAAGTCTTAAAATAAAGGAGATTAGAAGACAACAAAAAAACAAATCATCGTAAATAATTAAAAACAGTAAATAAAAACTAAACAAAAAAAAAATTATAAATATTTCATTCTAATGGGGACAAGACAGACTAAATCAACGGCACAGTCCGGTGACGCTGCAGTCCAGATTATAAATAATCAAGATTATCATTCAGAGACCCTAGGATATCATGAAACAATCTTATGGGTAATCTTAGCCATTACAATATCTAACTTAGGCCTAAAATTATACAGAATTCACAAGAATAACAAACGTCAGGAAATGCTCAAAGCTGCTAGATCAGTAGTACGCCTTAATGACATAAGAACTGTTTAAATGTAACAAATGAGTGAATTAGCACTCGACATACTTACACGTCTCAAACAAAATCTCACCAACCTGAAGAAAACACCTAATCAAAGATACTTAAAGAGAACTATATTGAGAAAGAAGAAAAAAAAGGCAAGCCTTTATCAAACATTAATTAGTACTATTAAGGATGAGGACGAGACTTTCCAGAAAGATGTAGTAAAACAAGCAAGAAACATTTACTCCAATATTATTTCAATTTTAAACGACAAACTAGAACATCATAAAAATCCAATATCATTTAAAATCATAGCAAGGTGTATTACAATATTTTTAGGACTTTTGAAACGAAATAAAAGAAACCTGAAAATGACTGAGCCAATTTTTAATGTTTTACAATACATAAAAGCAATAGCAGAATTCTCTGGAAGACCAGAAGATGCTCAAAATTTATTAATCTAGTAGAACTATTTAACAACGAAATTCCTGATAATAAAAAGCAGAATTTCTTTGCGCTGGTATACAACACAAAGATACCAGATAATATTAAGGTTAAACTTGAATTACGTACAACAACTGATGTTACAAGCCTCATAAATAATTTAAAGGACATATTTAGACCGCAAAAGACTGTGAATATAATTCTAGATGAAATATCAAGCCTCGCACAGGGCAGAAGGCCAATTTCCAAATTTGCAGAGAATATAGAAACTCTCATAGCACAACTTAATACCATTCAAATACAATCACTCGAGTCAGAAGCGGAAAAATCAGCTATAATTAGGTCAAACGACACCATAGCATTCAATGTTTTAAAACGAGGTTTGACGGATGCAAACATTTCACAGACAATTACAGCTAGTAGAGTGAAAACTTTCGAAGAAGCCCTTCAAATAGCACAAGAATCCTATCACGCAGAAGAATCCCACATCATGGCGTATAACAAACGCAACCACATCAACAGAAATGAACAATTCAGATACAACAATACTAATCAGCGAAATAGAAATCCCAGCAGACAACGGCAACATCAACCCAGGCAACAACGCAGTGGCAATAACAACCACTACAGCAGCAGTTACAACAACGACG
The DNA here is from genome assembly GCA_030448955.1 of Trichopoda pennipes. NCBI lineage: Eukaryota > Metazoa > Arthropoda > Insecta > Diptera > Tachinidae > Trichopoda > Trichopoda pennipes. The sequence continues at coordinate 12,337,096 of JASKUP010000025.1, read as the reverse complement.
GCCGCTATAATCAGCTGCCGCAAAGGCAATTCAGCAACCACTACAACAACAGCTACCACAGCAAAAGCCGCTATAGTCAGCAGACGCCTATACAGTTCAACAATAACAGACAACACATTTCGCAGAACAACACCAGATATTTCAACAACTACCGGAATGGCAGTAGCAACCCCAGAAATCAGAACAGTGCAAGGCGCAACACTCTTTTCATAAGTGGTAATGAGCAACAGGGAAACTCAATACACCCCGATGCCCAGCATGTAGAAAATTAGGTCCATCGGGGAATAAAGAAAAATTAAAAATTTTTAAAATCAATGTTAACTTAGAATGTAGTAAATATGCATACATTAAATGCAACAATAACGTTTTTTCGTTTCTGATAGACACAGGTGCAGACATTTCTATAATTAAACTAGAAAATCTACGAAATACTCAAATCGATGACACTAAATCGTGTGCGATTTCAGGAATTTCAAAAAGAGACATTGTGACACTAGGAACATGTACTCTACCTATAGATTTGGGAGGAAGTATCTTGGATTTCAAATTCAATGTTGTCGATAACTCATTTCCTATAAAATCAAGTGGAATCTTAGGAAGAGATTTTTGTGCCAAATATAGAGCTAAAATCAATTTTGAAAATTTTACGTTCAGCTTTACATATAATAAAATTTACTACACATTTGATTTGATTCCAAAAGAAATTCTTAAATCAGGTATAAAACCACTAGAACGGATATATTGTAATAAATTAGAAAAACTATGGCTACAGTTTAAGAAACAACTTAATTTAGAAAATTTATATCCGATGGCAAGGAAAACAATCTCTACACTTTGCAATGGCTTCCAAGATATATTCCAACTTGAAAATGAAAAATTATCAATCAACAATTTTTATGAACAGAAACTTACCTTAACAGATAATGGCGTAGTCTACATAAAAAATTATCGTCTTCCGCATAGTCAGATTAATGAAATCAATAGACAAGTCCAAGAGCTATTAAACAAAGGTATCATTGAACATTCCACTAGTCCATACAATTCTCCATTATTAATAGCACAGAAAAAGGGCACAAGCAACGACAAACAATGGCGACTCGTCGTTGATTTCAGACAGCTAAACAAAAAAATAATGGACGACAAATTTCCAATCTCACGACTAGAAGACGTCATTGATAAAATAGGATTTGCCAAATATTTTTCAACGCTAGATATGACCAACTCATTCCACCAAATTCCCCTAAGTAAAAAATCAAGACCTCTAACAGCCTTTTCCACAGACAAAGGACACTTCCATTTTAAGACAGTCCCATTTGGCTTAAAAATTGCCTCAAACAGTTTTCAAAGAATGCTGACAATAGCACTCTCAGGTTTAGACGACATTTGCTTTGTATACTTAGATGACATCATAGTTTTTGGAAAAACCGTCGCAGACCATAATACAAATCTTTGTCGCGTGTTTGAAAGACTGAGAGAGTACAATCTAAAATTAAATCCATCAAAATGCAACTTCCTAAAGAATGAAGTAATCTACTTGGGTCATAAAATCACAGACCAGGGTATTACAACTGATCCAGAGAAATGTAAAGTTGTGGAAAATTTTCCAACGCCACTCAACACAGACGAAGTAAGACGATTCGTAGCGTTCTGTAATTATTACAGAAAATTCATACAAAATTTTGCCGACATAGCCAAACCCCTAAATAACCTTTTAAGGAAGAATATAAAATTCGATTGGAACGACAAGTGCGAAAAATCTTTCCACACTCTGAAAAAGGCTCTGACTTCCCCTCCAATTCTACAATATCCAAATCTGCAGGAAGAATTTATAGTAACAACAGATGCCTCGAATTATGCAATTGGTGCGATACTCTCCCAGGGTGAAGTAGGCTCTGATCTTCCCATTGCATATGCAAGTCGCTCATTATCGAAGCACGAACTTAATAAGCCTATAATTGAAAAGGAACTGTTGGCAATCCACTATGCAGTGAATTATTTTAGACCCTATTTATATGGGAGAAAGTTTAAAATAATCACTGACCATAGACCATTAGTTTCATTGTTCAAACATAAGAACCCTTCTTCAAAATTGACTAGAGTCCGAATGGATTTAATGGAATATGACTTCGAAATAATATATAAACAGGGTAGATTAAATACTAACGCTGATGCTCTATCTCGAATTAAACTAACTTCGGATAAATTAAAAAGCTATATACCTAGCATAGCACCAATAACTAGAAGTGCAACTAGAAAATTCATGAGTCCAAATAGAAAACCTACCCCCACAGAAAGGATTGACCGACCATACATGTGGGAATGCATATCTATATCGGACGTAAGAAATTTGCCAATACTAAAATTTAGGCAAAGACGAGAAGACCGTTCATGCAAAAATCATGACACTCGATATAATTTTAACATTGATAAAAAATATGTTTTAGTTGAAACAGATAGCAAACCATTCTGTACAGGTCAAGTCTGGGAAGAACTGCTATCACTTTTACACAAGAAAAACATTCGAAAATTATGTCTTTCAAAGAAAGACTCCATATTCAATACAATGAGTCAGATTGAAATGAAAAATTTGTTCGAAGAAACACTTCGAAGGCAATTAAAACATGGGCCGTGCGATCCCATAGGAATTATATTATTCGAACCTCCCGAATCAAAACATAGCGAACTTGAACAGTTACGCATTATTAAAGAGAATCACGAATCTCTTCTTGGAGGACATACCGGTGTGAATAGGACAATATCAAAGCTAAAGCAGCACTATGTCTGGAAAGGTATGAACAAAATGGTTAGGAAATTAATACAAAATTGCGAAACTTGCAGGAAGAATAAGATAGTTAGACATAACAGAGAGAACATGGTTATTACCGACACCCCCTCTAATTCCTTTCAAATTGTTTCAGTAGACACAATAGGCCCATTAAGACCATCCAATGGTTTCAGATATATTTTGACAATACAATGCGATTTAACAAAATATGTAGAAGCTTTTCCTATGACATCAAAGGAAGCGTCAGAAGTAACAAAAACATTGATAGAAAAGTACGTACTGAAATACGGTCATTTTCAAACGATGAAAACCGATATGGGTAAAGAATTCGTAAATCAAATACTATCAGAAATGTGCAAGTTGTTAAATATCACTCATAAGACATCAACCCCATAGCACCATGAATCTTTAGGTGGCACAGAAAGAAATCATAGGGTGTTAAAGGAATACTTATTATGTTGTACCGAAAACGAGGAGTGGGATAAAAATATACCCTATTACATATATTCTTATAACACCACACCTCACACAACTACAAAGTACACCCCTTTCGAGTTAATATTTGGAAGACTTCCAAACTTACCACATCACAGCCATTTAACTAAACCATTTTATAATTATGACAGTTACATAAATGAACTTAGGACGAGATTGAAAAACGCACACGAGAATGTCAGAAAACTATTAATGAACGCAAAAACAACAAATAAAGAATATTATAATAAATCTTCAAAGCCAACAAAATTTGTAATTGGTGACCTAGTTCTCCTTAAAAATCATAGCGGACAGAAACTAGACTGTCTATATAAAGGTCCTTTTAAAATAATAGACAGACAAGGAGTAAATTCATTAACTTCATACAAAAATATTGAAAAGCTTGTACATAATAACAATTTAAAATTATTCAGATAAGAATATTACTAATTAGTTTACTTTATTTTATATATACTTGTAAATATAAACACATATGTACGTACATACTTAATTTTATAAACACAATAAAAATTACATGCGCGCTAAAACTAGATATTAAGTAACAAGAGTAGAACAAACAAAAAAGTATTTTTTGTTTTTTTTAAAGGGTGAGGGTGTAGTGCGTGCGGGCTCACGCTTTGTCACGTACCCATCACACATAGAAATAATAAGGTTTAGAATTACACAATTATTTTTAAGTTGCATTAAATGCAGAAATGTATAATATAAGTAATTTAAGTTATTTCAAATCGTGGGAAAATGCTTATTCAGCAACCCACACAATTTAGTTGTAATTAGACTTAGGACAATATTAGAAAATAAGAATAATTTTAAGTATAAATAAAGAATTCTGTGCCAACGGAGGGACAGATTTTATTTGACAGGCAAACAACTTGCTTCGATAAAATCTTTAATTTGCGCACCTTTCGCTGAGTAATAAGAAGGTAAATTGGCGTATCTCCGCCGTATAAAATATAGAGATATTGGTCGCTAGACGCCAAATTGATTAGCGTGTCCTTTCGCTCAACAATAAAAGGATATGAATTGGCGTATCTCCGCCGTATAAATATAGAGACATTGGGCGCTAGACGCCAAATTGATTAGCGTGTCCTTTCGCTCCAAAATAAAAGGATATACTTTTTGTTGCTCATGTATACATGTGTTTATACACTTTTATTATTCATTACAAGAGAATTAGAAGCCTTATAGATACAGGTTCTACAACTAGTGTAATAAAACGGAATAAATTAATTGAAAATTACCCAGAACAGAAACTTGCTAAACCAATCAGATATCGAACCTCGAATGGCTTTAGTGAAATATGTTCTGAACTGGTTAGACCTTTTCCCAAGGAATTTTGTTGTTTAGGAACACTCAGTTGGAAAGTTGTTGATTTTCAAAATGATAGATATGATGCAATAATAGGTTAAAATTTTCTGGTACCCCTTAAGGCAATAATAAATAACAAACTTGAATACATAGAAATCCTGGGTAATAAATTTTTTTTCAAAAAAATTCACTACTCTTTTAATACTAATAATATATGTACCCTCGAACGAATTCCACGAGAATCAATATTTGATAGACTTAATTTTAGCCACTTGAAGAAAGAGGAGACAGAAACAATTATGAATCTTTTGAACGAATTTAAAGATGTATTTTATATCGAAGGTGATAAACTTTCGGCAACAACCGAAATAGAACACCAAATTGTTACTGATACTGAAAAGCCTCTTTATTCAAAGATATACCGTTACCCCCAAATCCACGAAAATGAAATCAGAAGACAGATAGATGAAATGTTAAAAGAAAATATTATCAGAGACAGCAACTCGGCATATAATAGCCCCCTATGGATTGTTCCCAAGAAAACTGATAACTCGGGGACGAAGAAATGGCGTATAGTTGTAGACTACAGGAAATTAAACGAACATACAACTGAGGACAAATATCCGATACCAAATCTGAATAGCTTACTAGATAGGTTGGGTAGAGCTCAATATTTTTCGACTGTAGACTTGGCGAAAGGTTTCCATCAAATACTTGCCAGGGAGGCGGATAGAAAAAAACTGCATGCCCCATTTGGGCATTTCGAGTTTGTCAGAATGCCTTTTGGTCTACGGAATGCACCTTCGACCTTTCAGAGATTGATGAACACTGTGTCTAGAAACCATATTAACAAAACCTGTGTCGTTTATATGGCAGAACATGTTAGCAATATTAGGGAGATATTTAAAACTTTAAGAAGGGCAAAACTAAAGATACAAATTGACAAATGCGAATTCCTTCGAAAGGAAATTCAGTTTTTGGGTCATGTCTTAACGACTAATGGAATTAAACCAGACCCGAGTAAAATTTCAATTATACAAAAGCTTAACCTTCCAACTACCGAAAAACAAATAAAATCATTTTTAGGAATGACCGGATTTTACCGATAATTTATCCACAATTACGCTAAAATTGTTTACCCAATGACAAGATGTCTAAGAAAAAACGAAAAAATAGAAACAAATGATCCCAGCTATATTACAGCCTTTGAAAAACTCAAAGAACTCATTACACATTCGCCCATATTAATATACCCAAATTTCAATAAACGTTTCAAAATTGTTACAGATGCAAGTAACAACGCAATTGGAGCTGTCTTAACACAAGACGGTCACCCAGTGGCATATGCATCGCGAACGTTAAATAGACACGAAACCAACTATGCAACAATTGAGAAGGAATTGTTAGCAATAGTATGGGGTGTAAAATATTTTAGGCCTTATATCTATGGGAAAGAGTTTGATTTAGAAAGTGACCACCAGCCCTTAAAGTGGCTCATGAGCAAATATTCAAATACAAAGATATCTTGTCGATTTGGGAGAATATCAATTTAAAATAGAGTATATTGAGGGAAAGTGCAATTACATTGCCGATTTCCTCAGTAGAATCGATGTCGATGCAAATGAAATAAATACATTGAAACCAATTCGAGAAGATTTTTTACATAGTAGAGAGACAAATAGTGAAACAGAATCTTTGGAAATGCAAACGAGACACTCACAGGAAGAAGACTTCGATGATGGTTTAGGGATTTTGGATACCGTCGTCAATCGCTTTAAAGTTCAAATCATTGTCGTCGGCGAAAAAGAGACTAATATTAGAAGAGTTTTTGGCAACAAGCGAATTTTTATAGATAGAAATGACATTGAACAGGAAAATGTGTCCAATATTTTGAGGAGAGAAATCCCCAAAGGTAAAATTGGAGTATACTCTGAATTAAGTGAATATGAGTACTATAAAGTACAATTATGTTTAATAAGAGAATTCCCTGATAGAAATACATACAAAATAATCAAATGTTCTTACTTTGCTAAAGACATGGAGGATGAGAATGAATTGAATAAAAATATAGCTCTTTTTCATAAATACGAAAGCGGACATTCAGGAATACTGGCTACATATGAAAATATCAAGCACAAAATTTACAACCCAAATTTAAAATTAGCCATACATAGGGTAATAAATAATTGCCACATTGGCTCATCAGCAAAGTATGATAGGAATCCAATCAAAAAGCAGTTCCAAAGAACCGAAACACTTGCATCTGTAAACGAAATAGTACATGTAGACACATATGTGAATAGCAAGCAGTCGTTTATGATTTTTATAGATAAGTTTTCAAAACATGCTGTCTGTTTCCACATGCCAGATAGAAATAGTACAACTATAGTAGAAAAACTTAGAGAATTTTTGGCAGTTAAGGGCAAAACGAAGAAATTTATATTTGACAACGAATTCAATTCCAACAATGTTAGAAACTTTTTAGATACAGAAGGAATTGACTTCCATATAACAAAACCTAATAATCATAATGGGAATTCCGACGTAGAAAGATTAAATAATACCATAACTGAGAAAATAAGAGCATTAAACCTTGAAGAACAATTACCAATAGAAACACAAATAATAAAAGCTATAAATTTTTATAACAATAACTACCACAGTACGATAAAATGTACGTACCCCTTTTGATGTTGTTAATAACAAAATAAATTTTGAAATAATAAAGAAAAGAATTGTAGGAACTGTGAATATTTTAAATAGCTCTAGTACATAAACTTTTCAGAATGTTCTTCATGTATAGAAAAACGCTAGGATAAGATATTGTAAGACATGGTAATCCTAGGCTTAGAATACTATTTTAATAATTAATGTCTGGCAACGCCAATTATTCACAACTAGTAATAAGCAGCAATGTATAGTCAGTCTTAAAATAAACAGCTCGTGAAACACATCTAAAGTGTAATTATTTAATAAAGAGTTTCTTAAAACATCAGAAGTGGGATACAAATCATGATACCCGTCGACGCCAACAACCTTAGTAGATGCACGGTCAGACAATTAAAAGATTGGTTACGTTCCATTGGTCTTAAAAGTGATGGAAACAAAAACGAATTAATTTTGCGGTTGCTGACTGTCCCAGATGAATTGCGCGGCATGCTTCCTACAGAAGAAAATGACATCGATAGTGATGAACAAGATGATGAGGATCAGCCCGAAATTGATGAAAACGCTGAGATGGGTGCATATGGCAATGGAAAAAATAAAAACAACAACAACAATGTATTAAATAATGACAGCAAAAATGAAGAAGTTCGCAACTGTAAGCAAAATCGCAACCAGGTCTGTAAGTCTGTGGAGAATATGCAAGACGACGAAAACGGTACTTTAAATGAAAAAAATTCCTAAAAATGAAAGCAACAACAAAAGTGAGAATCAAAATGATTGTGCAAACGAGAAGAAATTTTACAACAGTGCAGAAAAAAATGAAAAAGCAACAAGTAATAATAGAAACAAAGGAATTGAAACAGCAAATGAAATGGAAATAGTAAGTGAAAACGAAGAGAATGAAGTTTTGGCGAACACATCAAAAGACAGTTTTAAAAATGATAGAATAAAATGTTCCAAATGTGAGAAAATCAAAAATAACGAGTTGATTATTCTGGATCTAAAAAGAGAAGTGGAATTTATGAAAATAAAAATTGCATTGCTTGAAAAAGAAATAGAACTTGAAAAGAAAGAGAACGAAATCCTACGTAAAGAGAAAGAAATAACGAAAGTAAACAAAGTGCAAACATTCAGTGCAGAGAAAGAAAACAAAACTGAAAAAAATTTAAACTTCACGTTTGCAAAAGATTTGGTGGCAGAATTTTCTGGTCAAAATGATTGTTTTGAACATTGGGAAATGCAGTTAAAGAACGTAAATTCTGCTTTCGATCTCGATGAAAATAATATGCGCGCTTTAATCTCAAATAAATTAAAAGGCAAAGCTCTTAATTGGTTTTATTCTAAACCAAATTTAATGACACTTGCGGTTGACGATTTGTTACGTGAAATAAAACAAATTTTTGGAGATCGTTCCAGTCGTCTGTCATTAAAAAGACTGTTCGAACAACGCAAATGGCAACGTAATGAAGCTTTTCAAGAGTACTATCATGACAAGAGCATTCTGGCCAACAAAGTCAACATACCGGACGATGAAATGGTAGAATATTTAATTGAAGGTATTCCGGATTACACTCTGCAAACTCAAGCGAAAATGCAAGGTTTTGGGGAATGACAGATATGTCATAAAGGATGTAGAAGGATTCCAACTGACACAAATACCTTATGAGGGCATATGGGAAGCACCGAATCTAAAGAAATGGTTTACGGGAACTGAAAATAAGCAATCTTCAGACGAAATCGGGACGATTTGAAGTTAGGATGGCCGAACTGTAGGAACTGTGAATATTTTAAATAGCTCTAGTACATAAACTTTTCAGAATGTTCTTCATGTATAGAAAAACGCTAGGATAAGATATTGTAAGACATGGTAATCCTAGGCTTAGAATACTATTTTAATAATTAATGTCTGGCAACGCCAATTATTCACAACTAGTAATAAGCAGCAATATATAGTCACATCTAAAGTGTAATTATTTAATAAAGAGTTTCTTAAAGAATGGAGAATTATAAAGACAAATTGAATGAAAAAAGAAATCTAAATAGGGAAATTTATGAAGAGAATAGGAAGGAAGGAAGGCTATATAAAAAATTACAGGGCTTTACGACACAAAGAACAGCCGAAGTATAGAAAGCATCTCTTAAGAAATGTTCACGAAGCTAACATTAAAAGAACTTTACAATTTTCAGACCCTGGTAACCGCCATGGTATTCCTTCTACTGGTGATTCGGACTGAAGGATTTTTACAAACCAGCCAGCTACCAGAGAACAATGGCTATATCGACATAAAGATGGGTGAAGTTGAAATAGTTAATACTACTAACACAGTAATACACATCGTAAATATTCAAGAAATGGTGGAAATTCTTAATATGTTAGAGGAAAATATTAAAACTGTAGATATAAGTAATAGGGAAATCCTTTTACACAAGATACAGAATATACATGAAAAAATTTTAACTATAAAACCAAAACAGCAAAGGAAAAGAGAGGTTTAATAAATATTATCGGCACAGCACAAAAATGTCTTTACGGAACAATGGACGATGACGATAGGACCAAAATTATGGATCATATCACCACAGTTGAAGAAAATAATAGAAACATCATTAGGACAGTTAACAATCAAATTATTATTAATGATTCTTTTAATAAATCACTTACAAGTTTAAAAAACTCTCTAGATCAGGATAGAAATAGTATAAAATCTTCTTTTGAACAAATCAGAAAAAGTAATAACGAAATAATAACACGTTACCTATACTAAGACCAGTTGTCTAAATTAAATATGCTGGAAGACAAAATAGAGAAAATACAGGATAATATCGCATCCGCCAAGAACAATTTTATTAACGCCAGCGTATTTACTAAAACAGAAATAGAAGAATTCAACATTGATTTTTATAAGTCAAAACTCCTTAAAATCGGAGTGATGACGTTCAAGGACAATTCGTTAATAATAGCCATACAGATCCCTGACAAATTCATTACTACACAATTAAGATTACCTACCGCCGTACCAAACACAAATTTTATGGAAATTGATGACATCAACGAAAATATTGTTGAAATAAATAACGTTATTTTACACTATTATGAAAATATAATCCTTAAACATCTCCAAAAAAGCAACCACTGTTCAATTAGAAATAACTGTGAATACATATTTAATAACAGAACAGAAACAATAGAGTTGGATGAAACAACTATTTTGTTGAAAAATGCTAGAAAAATTAGAATTAAGCTAACTTGTGACAACAGAAATCTATGCTTATCAGGAAATCATTTAATAAATATAAATAACTGTAGCATTACTATCGATGATAACATTTTTAAAAACAAACAACATGTAATACATGAAAAATTCTCTTTTCCACCAACATCAATTATTAATATAACAAACCCTAATTTGAAATTTCAAAACATTACTTTACAACATGTTAAAAATATAGAAGAAATTAAGGAATTGAAAGTTCATAGTAAGGTCTCATATGGACTGAACGTGACATTGATAATTGCTATAACTGTTGCACTTATATTAATCTATTTTATAATAAAGAAGAAAAAGATGGGTATAAATAAAACCCAAGTTGTAACGATATCTCAGAGTCCTTCTGACATTGAGGATATCATAAATAAGTATAAACCGAAAAATTAATAATTTTTTTTTCTTATAAATAAACTTCAAGTTATAATGGTCAATTATATATATAATCTTATAAATTTTCATAACAAAAGAAGAAATATACAAAAGAAATATAAAAATATATGCATGTATAAGAAATCCAGGAGGATTCCAAAAAAAAGGGTGGAGGAGTTACATACAAACCACCTCACCAATAATATCGGCTGGCAAAGTGTAGGATAACTTACATATAAGTTTTAAGTTACATTTTATTTTTGTTCCCCCACTTTGCCAGACAGCAACGTCAGCATAAAAGACTGTCGTTGCTCACCTTAAGTTAGAATTAAGAAATCATTTTAAATTCAGTCTTAAGATTCAAGTTTAATAAAAACTACATATAAAAAATTACAAAACGGTGTTTTAATAACACATAATTCGCACTATACAGCGATACGTTGAGCATGTAAAGGCTTCTCAGTAATCGCTCCCGGATTTTCAGAACCTAAATGCGGCAATGTTGCTTGTTCAAATACCCTGACAAGTGAAAATGGGATTCGTCTGGAAAAATGATTTTTTCAAAAAAGCCATCCGGTTGTTCTTGCATGAATGCATTGAGCGAATCTACGTTGATGTGAACGGTCCGTCGGTTTCAATTCCTGCACCAGTTGCACCTTGTTAGGCTTCAAAGTCAAATGATGGTTTTGAATAACCCCAATCGTTGAGAACGTCGAGGAATTACCAAATTTAGAGCTGCTTTAACACTGTGGCTCACAGCTGCGAAGTTTTCAGTTGAACGAGCCGGTCAAACACGCGTTCGTGTTCGCCTATCATCTCAAATTTAACGACAAACAAATTCTTAATAGCGGTCTCAGAAGGACGATTACGTTGTCCGAAAATATCACAAATTTTACGAAATATAATCTTAACAGAACCACCATTTAATGGATTTTAATTATTTTAATGCGATTTTCGTGCAAAATTGAATTGATTGTAACAATTGCCAATGTATCTACTGCGAACAAAAAAATAAATGTCAAAAGTAGCAAGTTGTTGGTGTTGCCACAATTGCAAAAAAATAACTTTTTGTTGAAAACCCATTATTAATTAAATAAATTAAGTTTATTTAATATTTCTCCCACCTATTCCCTCTTAACTACCGCAGGAATATCGTTCACATATTTAGAAAATGTTTTTGGTTTTGTAAACATTGTAAATATTTATACGTTCAGTAGTTTTTCCATTATTTTTGCAATTATCGGTAATGCAGGGTATCCCATTGCTATACCTCTAATTTGCTTATATAATGAAAAATTTTGTAAGGTCCATAAATAAATCTCCAGGTATGCAACTATATTACTCTAGTTCACTCCAGTATATAGGAACTGAGAGTTCTGCTTCACTTTCTACAGGCAAGATAGGAAAATTTATGCATAAGCAATTAGTGTCATGCAAAAGCAATTAAATATAATTAATGGGGCGCAGCAGCGATTAAATAAATAATTAATTGGTAATTAGTGTCATGCAGAAGCAATTAAATAAATAATTAATGGGTGGTTAATGATCATTAATAAGATGTCAATAGGTCATCAATGGAAAAGAAAATGTAGATCACTGCAGTGTGAGTGCAATGATCTTAAGTGTATGGAAAAGAAAGTATCAATAGACATGTGTTTGTGAGTGATTCTATTAAAAATGTGTGGGATTTATGCAGAAGCAATTAAATAAATAATTAATGGGTCATTAATGATCATTCAGTGTAAGGAAAAGAAAATGTAGTACACTGCAGTGTGAGTGTAATGATCTTAAGTGTAAGAAAACGAAAGTGTGAATAGACTACTTGTGTTTAGAATCTGTGTTTGTTTATCAATAGACAACTTGTGTTTAGAATTTGTGTTTGTGAGTGATTCTATTAAAAATGTGTGGGACTTATGCAAAATCGATAAATGTCATGCGACAGTCATAAAATAGTTTGACATGGGTCGTTAATGATCATTCAGTGGAAGGAAAAGAAAATGTAAATAAAATAGATTGACATGGGTTATTCATGATCATTTATTTGTGAGTGCAATAATTTTAATTATAAGGAGAAGAAAAAATGTAGGTCACTGCAGTTGTCAATAGATAACTTGTGTTTTGTTTGAGAGAGTAATGACCTTGTGTGTGTGTGTTGGTGTGTGTGTATGATGAAATCATTAGACGAAAGGGTTGATATATTGGTGAGTGGAGGATTTGGGATATAGAGTATGTGATTGGAATTTGTGAGTGCAATGATCTTAAGTATAAGGAAAAGAAAATGTATATAAATATAAATTAGATATAAAAAGGCCTGCAAACCAAAAATAAAACAGAATTACATTCAGTACACCGTGTACGCTAAAAAAATGACTAAAGGTACGGTCACATTTGGCAAACATTTGACTAAAAACGTCAAATAATTGTTTGCCGTAGTCTGACCACAAAATATTATTGAGAGGCAAACAGCAAAACAGGTGATTGCTGGCAAATAAAATTATTTGCCGGCAAACAAAAATGTTTTTAATGTGAACATAATGTGACCACCCAATGTCAAATATTTGACTCATTTTTGGGCAAATAAATATTTGAACTTACAAATATTTTGTAAGAGAAAACAGAGGCAAATAACAGCTGCTAAAAGTGTGTTGTTACTTAAATAAAAAAAACCCTCAATTGAACTGAAAATATTAAACCTAAAAAATATTAGATTTTAATTTATAGTTTTAATTATAATTTATATTTATTTTAATTATAATTTATAATTTTAAAATGAAAACCAATTTTAAGCAAATAATATCGTTGGATGTAAAATCAACTTTTTATCTATGCCATTATTCGTAAAAAATAAAGTTTAGTTGAAGTATATTTTATACAAATTACATTTAAATGAAAAAGAAAATGAAAAGAGTGGAATATGTTTTGAAAAATTTTTGTCTCGCGGAAATATCTAGTTTGGATGAAAAAATAGAAACAAGTAGTGAAATTACGGAATTTTACCGACCTAAAGGCTCTGCAAACTTAAGCGAGATATTTTGACAATATTTACCTAATTTAGAATATATATATATATATATATATATATGAAAAAGAAAATGAAAAGAGTGGAATATATATATATATATATATATATATATATATATATATATATATATATGTGAATATTTTTATATATATATATATATATATATATATATATATATATATATATATAAATATTCACAGAATTAAAAATTTATTTTTAAAAATTTTCAAAAACGCTCAAAAAATTTAAAACTGAAACATACTTAAATTATGCAAGTACGCAACACTTAAATATAATAAATAAGAAACAGGTGTGTGCATTTCAATTTTAAAAGTTAAAAATATAAAATTATTTAAATCCTACAAGGCAGATGCCTTGTAGGGACATCTACTCAGTATTTTGTTAGTTGTTTGAGTTTTGTTTTTCTACTACTTTGTGTTTTAGATTATTTTTTTATTTTAATTAGATTAAATTTAAAAATTTACAATTATCCAGATAGGACAAATTTTAGTTGTGAGCTTTAAATGAATTGAATATTTTATTTTTTTTTTTAAAAATATATCAAAGAATTAAAATTGTTTTTATATATGTATATATTTTCTTTTTAGAAAATATTGTTTGACAAACGTTTTTACAAAAGAAGTTATTTAAGTGTTCGTTTGTATTGGCATTCTGGTTTTTGGGGTTACTTTTAACAATTCGCACATTGTTGTAAGTAAAAATCTATGGCCCGGTTTCTATATATTTTTATACTGAAAACTCACTTCACCCTCCTCTACGATTGAGAAAATTCTTCTCTAATCACTGAAGTATCTTGGCTTATGTAAGATCGGTGTGCTTGAAGGCTTAGAAAATTTTCTGTGTTTTGATCACTGCGCCATTCACCCGGAATTAAAGTGCCGTCTGTTGTAAAATGATCAACAAGATTAGGGTTAAAACACACAGAGCACTTTCGGCTCAGCAAATAATTATGTAAAGCGCAGCATGCAAAAGTTACTTGCTTCGTTTTGGATGGTTCAAGCTTAATGGGGCTGCGCATTACTCGAAAACGAGCCGACATAATTCCAAATGCATTTTCAATTACTCTTCTTGCTCGTGACAGTCTGTAATTGAATACTCTTTGAACTGCGTTCAAATTGCGAGTACTAAAAGGCTTTATTATATTTGGTGTTAATGCGAAAGCATCATCAGCGACTAGAACATATGGAACGGCCAAAGTTCTCAATGGTAGTGGTGTTGGCGATGGTAAATTAAGTTCTTTGTTTGTGAGAGCTTTATTAAACGAGGTTTTTCGAAAAACTCCTCCATCAGATATGCGGCTATTTGAACCCACATCAATATACATAAACTTATAAGATGCATCGGCAATAGCCATGAGCACAATGCTGTGTGTTCCTAAAGACATTAAAATCAGAAAACTATACTTGAAACTAAATACGCCAGTAATTTACCTTTGTAGTTGTAATAAATGCTTCCAGAATGGTGTGGAGCAGTCATCACAATATGTTTCCCATCCAACGAACCGATACAATTAGGAAAATTCCATACCTTTAAAAATGACTCCGAAATGGCTCTCCATTCTTCTGCTGTCGATGGTATCTAAAAAAAAGGCTATGAAATGTAAAAAGACGACGATTATAAATCTTACTTTCAAATAGTCCGGTTGTAAAACTTTGTAAATGGCATTGCATGTTTCGGGAATTATTCCGGAAATAGTGTTGTGAGGGATGCGAAAACATATTGCAGAGATCTAAAACTTTCGCCAGTTGCCAGGTATCGCAGAGTAACAACTAAACGTTCGGAAGGAGAAATTGGCTCACGCATTTTCGTGGTCTGTTTTGTTATCAGCGGCGCCACTAACTTTAGCTACGAAGGTTGAAAATAATCTACTATACATATTTTTATTGTTGGTTTTATTGGTACTTACCAAATGATCGAAATCATTAGAACTCATTCTTATAAAGTTTTTGTACAGTTCTGGAGTTTCTAACCGTAGCTCCTTTAACAATCTTGCACAACATCCCTCATCCTTTCGTCGTCGCACCCAAGCCCGCACCCACTGCCTTTGTTTTTTTTTTCTTTTCTTCTTCTAAAAGAAGTAATAATGCTGCTCCACAACCTAACACAAGAAATTCTTCAAGTTTGTCCATATTCTTTCATGTAATTATACTTATCTGTATGTAGTTGGGGCAAATAAATTGTATGTTTTTTGAAAGTTTAATCAAATATTTTTTTGATTCAAATATTTGTTCAAGTGTGACCACAGGGCAAACATGTTTTCCCCTATATCTATTTGCCGGTATTTGCCGGTTGTTTCAACAAACAAAAATGAGCAAATAAATGTGCTTAATGTGACCACAAAACAAATTTTTTATTTTGTTACACAAATTTTAATCAAACACCAACAAACAATTTTGAGGCAAACATTTGACTAATGTGACCGTACCTTAACACATTGAGAAATTCTAGCCCCATAGTAATCTCATTGGATTCTATAGATCAAGAGCTCGACATAAGCCCCTTTTCATTCGAAGTCGAGCCAGAGGATATTTATGTTTCAATGACATCACTATTAAGTTTTAATAGCAGTAGCAGCGATGAAAATATAGATATTCCCAACAACCAGCTGGGCTATCACTTAAATTACTTCGAAGAAGAAGTTCCCAACAGCCAGCTAGACGTTCACTTAAATTACCTCGAAGATGAAGTTTTTGAATTTTTATATGATCAAGAAGGAGATGACATTTTATTATTAGCAAAAGAATACTGGTTTGATAGAGATGGCGATGAGCTGATGAATAATATAAAATGTTAATTAGATTTAAGTTTTATTTAATCAAAATAATTTTGTATCATATACACAGAAAAAACAAAGTAAAAATATGAAATAAAAAAAAAATAAACAAAATAAAATAAAGCCTTTGAGTTATATAATAATTTTATAATATACATATATGTATATAAAGATATTTATATATAAATTTTATTTACATAAATTTTAATTTATATGCAAATTTTCTATAAATTCTGAATAAATTCAGTAAAGTTTTATAGTTTATTGTCAATTATATAACGATGAGCATCAACCCGGAGTTAATAACAGCTTTCAACAAATTAAATCTAAGGCAGCGACTTAGTGTCAAGGATATGATAGATTTAGAAGACTATCATATAACTGGGGCAGAACGTATAACAACAAAATATGGAGAAGTTATTATGTTAGAGTTGGGCACGAATATATTTTACCTTCCAAAGAGGTTCAATTCACTTAGCGACAAGGATGTTGAAACCCTATCTACGGGTGCATATCTCTTAACGAAATATCCTTTACACAATGACAAGGTCAACTCATTCTACAGGTTGGAGTTAAAGCCAGTTCCTCCAATGAGAGAGTATTATTCTTTTAATACATTTAAATAAAAAAAAAAAATTTTGAATAAAAAATTTTAATGAAATAAAATTAAAATAAAAACAATAAAAGTCTTTTTTTAATCTTAATGATCTCGGAGTATAAAAGTTAACTCTATTTAATCTTTTTATTCAGTATTAAATGGAGTTATAGCCTAGAAAGATGGATACGATTGAAGACTTTTTGCAGAAATTTGGAAATCAAATATTCGAAGAACATTTAGAAGAAATAAAAGCCTTTAAATACAAATATGCAGATTTTAGTAATTATAATACACCATGCGATCACGAGAATTCAAGCGAAGATGTTGTTGCAATGTGTGGATGTTATTTCTTTCATACGAGAAAACTAAGAGTGATGAAAATTATTGAAAAGTATATTAAACTATTAAACCACTTTTCATCAATAACCAAAAATGAAAAATAAAAATAATAAAGATAAAGTTTCTCCTATTCAGAATTTTATTAATAAAACAACATATACATTTCAATAAAACATCAAAAAATTTTTTATTATTCTTAAGACTTAAATATAATAAGATTACAATGATATGATTACTTTAGTTTAGTTGTTTAATTTTGCATAAGGGTTAGAAATTTAGTTTAAAAGGCAGCTTTCGAAATGAAAAATCATCAGTTAAAATTATAATTTCAAAAAGAAATGAATAAAATAATAAAAAATACTCTACAACGCACCCAGGAACGTCAACCTCAGATATTCGACGCTGTTTTTGAGATGGAGTATTTTCTCAATTTAAAATTGAAAGTCTCCTGCGGATTTTCGACTATCCATGGATTTAAGCCAATGATTTGGCTTCACTATAAGGACAAACATTTTATTGGATTCTGTAGGGAAGAGTGGCTCCACCTTATGAGTTATAAAGACTACATTACCAACACACTTTCCCAGCGTGAATTGTTATGTTCAGTAAATTTAATTGAAAATACGAGTGAGGAAGGTACTGACTATACCTTTAAATACAAGAATGATATATGCTACTTGATAATCCGACAAGGAAATTTTCATATAAAAATTGATCCTGAGACGTGGAAATTCATAATTCGGATAGGAGTGTTTTTGACTTCAATACTTTGTTGGAATGGTATTCTACGAAAGCAGCTGTTACATTTTTATTACAACTACTACATCCCAACATGCGCCACCTTGAATAAGACTAAAATCTTATTAGGCGACATTAATGGAATTAATGAAAAAGATATTGAAATTGATTTATTCCGTCTCTGCTATGAGATTGGGAAAAAAATGCAGAGAAAAATAATAACTGATGTAAAAATTCATAGATTATATTTAAGAATGGACAATAAATGAAATAATAAAAATAAATGTATTAAACAAATTGTATGTGTTTTTAATATTATTTCTTTATTTTAAAATTAATTAGAAAATGCAAACATAAGTGTCCACAATTTAGGGAATTACTTGTTTGATATCTTTTATAGTTATATTTTATATTATATCCTAAATATTTTAATACTTCTACAGGTGGTTGAAGATTTCCAAAACTGTCAAAATATTCCACATAATCATTATATTTGTAGTAGGCTACCCAATGTGTACCATATCCTCTATGGGAGTCCAAATTGATTATTCCACACTCAATTTGGCGTGCAGTTTTAGGTAGTCTATCGCTCATATAAACTCCCCTAAAATAAGGAATATACTTTTTTCCAAAGATTTTCAAATCCACATCAGTCAGAGGTCTATTGGGTAGCTGCCGTATTAGTTTTTGGATATTTTTGTTTTATTATAAAATATTCCATATCCCTTCTTGTATGGTTTAAGATAGAGACCTTTGCCCATTGCTATAGCCTCTAATGTTCTATTATGACGCTTATTCTCCTCGAGCTGATGCTTACCATTTGTGGCTGTAGTAATAACCTTAGCAATTGATGAGCCACTGGAAGCTAAAGCTCCTAATGCTCCAAGTGCTGTAAATATAGGTACAAGAGGTAGAATACCCCCAATTTTAGGAATGCTAATAACTCTTGGAATTTTAACTTCTGATTTTTTTGCCATGTGCATATTTCACGGTTTTCGTTCTTTCAAAACCATAGTTGCCAATTTAATTGCATTGCGAAAAACGCTTCGCTTACAATTTTTTTTAAGATTGCTTCATTGCGTTAGAAACAAGGTAAGCATTTATTTTTTCTCCAAGTGTACTGTCTTTAGCTTTTACTCTTTTCCAAGCGCTATCAGCTAGTTCTCTATCCGCTTGATGTCGCTTA
This sequence comes from Trichopoda pennipes, assembly GCA_030448955.1. Classification (NCBI taxonomy): domain Eukaryota; kingdom Metazoa; phylum Arthropoda; class Insecta; order Diptera; family Tachinidae; genus Trichopoda; species Trichopoda pennipes. The sequence continues at coordinate 12,317,526 of JASKUP010000025.1, read as the reverse complement.
TTGATATTAGAGTTCTGTGCATAAGCAATATCATGAATTTGACAAGCGGCATCTAATGGATTGATTCCTTTATCTCCCCTTTGTAAACGTTTATCTAGTTTCGTTCCAGGTCCACAAAACTGATAACCAGGTAGGTGGAGTTCGATTGGTAATGAATTAAACTTATTTAATAGTCCTTCTCCAGTAACGAACTGTTTGTTACTAACATTTTTCTTTGTATACACCTTCATTTATTTAATATTCTTTCTGAAAATATATAAGTAGGTGACTACTTTTAAATATAAAGAAAAGATATATATATATATTCATTTATTTGAACTCTTCATTTGTAAAGATGCGTTTGATTAAACAACATTCAAATATTTTAGTGAAAAATTTAGATTTCAATGAAAAAAATAATGAAACTAAACATAGCTGCCTTTTACCAAACTCTATTAGAGCATTAATAGTGGGTCCATCTAATTGCGGAAAAACAAACGTTATGCTTAGTTTGATTGAAAGTCCTAATGGATTAAAATTTAAAAACATTTATCTTTATTCTAAATCATTACATCAACCCAAATATCAGTATCTAAGAAAACTAATATCATCGATAAAGGGTATGGGTTTTTATACATTTTCAGAAAATGAAGATGTTTTATCTCCTCATAATGCTAAAGCTAATTCAGTAATGATATTTGATGATGTTGCATGTGAGAAGCAAAACAATATAAGATCATATTTTTGTATGGGGAGACATAAAGATATCGATTCATTTTATTTATGTCAAACGTATTCACATATACCAAAACATTTAATACGTGATAATGCAAACTTAATTATAATATTTAAGCAAGACGGACTAAACTTTAGGCATATATATAAAGATCATGCCGCAAACGATATCAGCCTCGAAATATTTCAAAGCATACGTAAGGAATGTTGGAAGGATAAATATGGATTTCTTGTAATAAATAAAGATGACGAAATATGCAATGGACGTTATAGAAAAGGTTTCGATATATTCATTCAAGCTTAGTTGTAATTAGTCGTCAAACTACTCCAGACGTACATATAATAATTTATGTTGATACTGTTTAACACAAAATCAAGACCAACTTTGATGTTAATATAATCTGTTTAGCTGTTTGAAGAAGCTGTTTTTCAATTCAAATAAGCTGTTTGATTGATTAACCAGCCTGTTTAGCTGTTTGAAGAATCTGTTTACCTGTTTAAAGAAGCTGTTTAGCTGTTTGAAGCAGCTGTTTAGCTGTTTAAAGAAGCTGTTTAGCTGTTTGAAGAAGCTGTTTAGCTGTTATTAAAAGCCTATAAGTACATATAATATAGTCATACACAAATATGGAAGAAAACGTTTTTAAAGAGTTAGTGAAATCAAGAAAAATTTTAAAAAAGAAATTTGAAGCTATTAAACGTGGGGAAGCAGAAACAAATAATGAGTTAGAAAATACATTTAAACCATTAACAGAACCTTTAAAGAAACTAGTTAAGTTATCTACCGAAAGGTCAATGAAGCCGGAGGAATTTTTAAATGTAAAAGCTAAGTTTAAACATGATACTCTAACTAAAAACAAAGAGGAAAACATTACTACCAAAACTCCTAAGAAAGTTGACTATTTTGATTCGTTAGAGAGAATAAGTGATACTAAAGATAAAGAAGAAGAAGAAGAAGATGTTGATTTAGATAGTGAATCATTCTATTCGCCACCTGCTGATTGGCAATTTGAATCAACAGATTTAAATGAAAGTAAAGAGCTTGATACTATATTTGGACCTTATAAAAATCCAAACGGTAACTGGAAAATTGGAAATGCAGATCTTAAGCTAAGCAATGAAAAAATAATGATAGGAAATAAATCTTGGGCATTAACTCCTGGCTTATATTCATTACTATTTCATAAAAGGCCGGAGCAGTATGACTCATCAGAATTAGATATATATAAACGAATTTTGCTTGATACAAATGCACACAGGAGAAACTTTGATCCAAATAATCAACTAAAAGGAAATAGAGGTTATAAATATAAGAATATAATTAATAAGTTATTTGATACCACTCACATTGGTAAAGGTTTACTGAACATAAACCTCAGCAAACCAAACTATATATACTGGGATGATCCTAATGAAATAGTAGATCGATTAAGACTCTTGTTAGCATCACAACAAGCTGGTAATAAAAGCCATACTACTGAAGTTATATCAATAATTGAGGAATTATGAGAAGCAAATATAATTGAGTAATACAAAATAATAATGACTGTTGATAAATTTGGGCATTACTTTAAAAACGAACATAGTAATGAGAACGACCGAAGAACAAAAAATCTTTTGAAAAATTTTGGTTTTTTCCTAGATGGAAACAATATAAACGTAGAAAATAGAAGAATTATAAATAAAGCTCCACCGTTGGAGGAATTTGATGCTATAAATAAAAATTATATGAATTCAGAAATAAAACATATACAAGAAGAATTGAAAAATTATATAAGTGAAGAGTTAACCCTTTTAAATATAAATTTTATGAATAAGTTTGAAGAAAGACTTAATAAAATTGAACAATATATTTCCAAATATACTGAAATAGAAAAACTTAAAAAAGGAATATGATTCCCAATTGAGTATAATTAAAAGTAATATAAAAGTATTACAAGATTCGCTAACAGACGATATTTATAAAGATCTTAAAATAATTGAAAAAGCTGTGAATGATCAAATATACAGTGCAAATAAAGTCTTTATAAACAGTATTGAAGAGAGATTCAACATAATTGAATATTATATTTTTAAATGGATTGATAAAGACTCTAAAGTGGATGTAATAAAAAAGCAAAAGCTGGAACTACCTTCAATTAAATTAGCATAATATAAACAACCTATCTAACATATTAAAGTATCACAACGTATGTAGGGATGAACATGGATAAAAAAGAAATAGTAAATGAACTCCATTCGCGAGCGCGGAAAAATTTCTTACGACGCCGAGTTATAATGAAGGGAATTGACGATCTTTGGCAAGCTGATTTGGTAGAAATGGGTAATTATTCAACTAGCAACAATGGATATAAATATATGTTAACTGTTATTGATACATTTTCAAAATATGCTTGGGCCGAATCAATTAAATCCAAAACTGCCTCCGAAGTTTGTTAAGCATTTCAGAAAATATTTTGTATGGGTCGTGTACCTAGGAATCTACAGACAGATGATGGAAAAGAATTTTTTAATAAGAAGTTGGCTGCATTAATGCTAAAATATTCAATAAATCATTACTCTACATTTAGTAATATGAAAGCTTCAATTGTAGAACGCTTCAATTGGACATTGAAAGAAATGATGTGGAAAGAGTTTAGTAACAATGGATCTTATAGATGGATTAGCATTTATAAAAGTTTGATTAAGCAATATAATAAAAAAATACATGGAACGATCAAAATGGCACCTATTCATGTAAATCATAAACATGAAAAACATTTACTGAATACAGTGTATAATCATTTAAAAATATTTAAACCTTCACGGTTTAAAGTTGGAGACTATGTACGTATTAGTAAATATAAGCACGTCTTTGACAAAGGATACACACCGAATTGGACAACAGAAATATTTAAAATAAAATCTATACAAAATACTTATCCAATCACATTTATACTAGAAGATTATCAAGGCAATGAAATAAAAGGTGGATTTTACAAAGAAGAGTTACTACGAACTCGTTTTCCTAACACATTTTTAGTTGAAAAAATATTAAAAACTAAGGGTGATAGCGTATTTGTAAAATGGTTAGGATTTCCAAGTCAGCATAATTCTTGGATAACTAAAACTGAAATATTATAAGAATAAGCAATAAGTTAGTAAATAAATAAATATATATATATAATAAAAACTATACATTGAGTTTTTTTTTACTTTATTTACATTGAAACATTCGCTATGTCAATAACATTAGCTTTGAGCGGAAGTTCTTCATATCTAACAGCAAATTTCTTTCCACCAATAGAATTGGCGATTGATTATGAATGTGCTCTAATTGATTTTCATTCATATAATTCGATACCTAACGTAGACCATGACAACAATCTTTTCCATATTGGAGATGAAATAATTGAAATACCTATAGGTTCTTATGAGTTGCAAGACATAGCTGATTATATAATAACGCAATATAAAGTAAAGAATGTTAATAAATCAATTGTGATTGAAGCCAATAAAAACACTTTACAAATTGAAATAACGAGCTCACATGATACAATTTTCTTTGATCGAAAAAGATCTATTGGAAGATTGATTGGCTTTAATGATATATCTTTAAATCCTAGTGTAAAACATTTATCGAATCAGCCAGTAAATATTTTAAAAGTAAATGCCATACAAATTCAGTGCAATATAATAAGGGGAGCATATATGAATAATTTTCCGACACATATACTTCAAGAATTTGCTGTGGACGTTCCTCCAGGTTATAAATTAGACGTTTTCCCTAATAATTTAATCTATTTACCAGTGAACGTGAAGGAAATAACATATCTTAAAGTTTGGATTGTTGATCAAGAGGGTCGTTTAATAAACTTCAGAGGCGAGGAAATAACACTTAGATTACATTTGAGACCAAGGGAAACATGATAATTTACAATAAAACCAAACAGAAAAAAGTTAATGAAAACACTTCTCTAGAAACTGTTAAAGCTAAAAGACCTCAATTGACAGAAGAAAATAAGATATTTTTAAGATCACTTGAATTGAAAGTAAAGAAAAATGTCTGATATACTTAATGTTGCGGAAACCCCTATTTCGGATGATAATATAATTAAAAAGGATTATCATAGTTATGTGCCATACATTCAATCATTTAAAAATAATGATGAAATACGAATTACTATACAAAATCAAGACTTGTATGTACTTCCTGGTGAAAGCTATTTGTATATAGAGGGCAATATAAAAAACATTAAAGGCGAGTACTCCCCTAATACCAGACTAAGAAATAATTGTGTTGCGTACTTATTTGATGAAATACGTTATGAGATTAATGGTGTTGAAATTGATCGTACTCGTTACTTGGGAATGTCTAGCACAATTAAAAATTATGTCTCACTTAATGAATTCGAAGTGCTGGATGGAGTGTTTCTGAAGACTTATCTATACAAATATTTAACTTTTATTTACCCATTAAGTTATTGTTGGGCTTTGCCGAGGATTTTAATAAAATAATAATAAATAGCAAACACGAACTTATTCTTTTGCGGAGTTTAAATGATGAAAATGTATATTACTCAACAGATGTAAATGAAAATCTTAGTTTATCGATTACGAATATTACATGGAGAATTCCGCATATACAGCTTTCGGACTCTAAGAAATTGCAAATAATGAAAATCATTAAAGACGGAACTACGCTGCCCATAGCATTTCGCAGTTGGGATTGTTATTTTAATCCTACATTTTCTGGTGGAAGAAATCATGTTTGGAATGTTAAGCTCTCAATAAACAGAGAGAGACCTAGATTTATACTATTCGCTTTAGAAAACAATAAGAAATACATTCATTCAGACTTAAAAAACATTAAAGTACATTTAAATTCAGATTGTTATCCCTATAATGATTTAAATTTGAAGATTGGAGAGAATCGCTATGCAATTTTATATGATATGTATGCGAAATTTCAACAAAATTACTATATGAAGTCTGCACAACCACTTCTATCCTGTGAAAAGTTTAAAGAAAAACGAATTGTTGTTATTGATTTAAGTTATCAGAATGAATTGATTAAGAGTGGACCTATTGATGTAAAAATTGAGTTTGAGACTTCTACTCCAATTTCTATACACACAAATGCTTATTGTTTAATTCTCTATGATCGTTTGATGAAGTATACTCCATTAACTGGTATTGTCCAGAAAGTCATTTAAGAATTATGATATAATTTTATTACTTACGTTTTTTTATATATTTGTTCTAATTTAATGAAAAGACATAATAAAGTTTTGTTTAAACTTGAAATAATGGTGTTATATTTATTTTTATTTTAATAAGTATTTATATACAATATATTAATTTTTTCTTATTCTATAGACGTATAAATATTTTATTTATTATTTACTGATACATATCGTTGTATTTTTCAATTTCATATTCACCAGTATCACTATTTAATTGGTGATGATACCAAGCATATGTATTTATATGATTATTCATAATTTTACGTTTGGTATCATTAAAACTTAAAGCTACTTTATTTATTTCATTAGTTAAAATATTATGTAATTTTGATGTAAATGTATACATACACGCCATTACTGTTTCCTTAGAGAATAAAACATTTTTATAAACATCTATATTATAACTATCTACTATATACTTCTCAACTCCCTTAGCTCTTTTTACGTCTTTTTCATCATCAACTGTAAATGCGTAAACTTTAGGAGCTAAACCAACAAATTCTGTTATGAATCTTCCTTCTGTTTCATCCTTAACATACCCAAAACTTTTTTATTTAAACGAGGAAAACCAAACTGGTTATGATGAAGTATCAAACCGATCTTTCAAATCATCTTTTATATCATTATAGAAATCGTTTGTTTGAATGGAATATATAAAGGAGTCTGTATCCATATAATTCAAACTTATTTTACTCTCATATTTAGGTTTCATATAGCCATAATGAAACTCATACATCTTCCATTTAGATAACTCTAAAACACAGAAACCCAAATAAATTGGTTTAGAGTAATAAGTTGTGGTTTTATTCATTTGAACAGCCCACAGTGTTTCCGTAAATTGTGATATGCTATGAAAATTTGGTTTTGAAATTAATTCCCCTATTCCGGGATGATTGCAGTTAGTGCGATCCCATTCACTAAGCAATCGTACATCTTTCGTTTTATCAACATTTTCCATGGTTTTCCCATACACAGCATTGTTGAGTAATTTATAAAAATCTTTTTCAAAGTTATTTTTAGACTCTTTCCTATACTATGTGTTTAAATCAATGTATGTTTTTAACCATGGTTTCTGATTGAATTGAAGAATTCGATAAACTTTTTCCAAAACCAATCCATTATTTAAACACTGCTCTAATGTTTTATAATGTATTACATATCTTTTCTTATTTGAAAGATCGGCTACTAATTTTTCATGTTTACTCCCACCTATGATTTTGTTTTCCGGACAAAATGGCAGGTCATTTTGACGATCATGACAATTAAAAGGGTAAGATAAATCGACCTCATAAATATAGCCTATTTCTGAATTATATAAAATATCCTTTGGATGAACAAAATCATTTATCCAAGTAAAAACACCATAAGGAAGATACTCAGACATAGCCCAACCGTAAAGGTTATTTGCATCTAAATATAAAATATATTCAGATGGTTTGGTAACATCATAATTTGTTAAGTACTTATGATTGGCTTTGCTATATCTCTTGCTACACTGAGTAAGACCACCTCGAATTCCGCGTTTGATAAAATTATACATTTCAAGATCTGTTAGTAATTCTAACTCAATTCTTGTATATTTTAACATTGCATCCCATGACAGACCAGGGATCGTGTAATAATGACATGGATCAAGATTATATATCCTCTTGCAAACTTTTCGAAAGTTTTCAAAAATATCTGACAGCAAAAGAACATCAGTTTTTAGATAAACTTTCATATAATCCCGCAGTGTTTTACAATTAAATTTATCCCATACCTTTTGAGCATGCACATAGTCATCTTTCGAACATTTTTTATTAGTAAGTTTACTGTAGAAAAGTTCAACAGAAGGAAGTTTATTTTCATTGAGTTTTTCAAACGTGTTAACATATTCATAAGGGAAAACTCCCTTTCGCCTCATGAGAATAAACTCTTCAGGATCCGAAAAACTTCTTCGGACTGATAATAAGTCATCATCAGATACATTAGAAGCTAAAACATCTAAGCTTGATGCCATAAACCTATAAGAGTCTAGGAACCTTAACTCAATTTTTTTCTCTTGTCTTTCTTTTCGAATTTCATAAAGTTCTCTTTCTATTATATTATGTGGGATATTTTTAGAAATTTTATCTTTACGCAATTCATCTATTAAAATCTCAATTTCTTCATCACTGTAGATGCGTATTTTATGGGATAAAGAAATATATTGTTCCTTATTCAAAGGTATAACGTTTGTTTCCCCTTTAAATTTCAATAAATCTTTCACAAACAAATGACAATCATATGAAGAAAAATTATGAAAAAATACTGGAATAAAGTTGGGAACTTTATAATTTAAATTGTATGAACTATGTGCTGCTCCTCTGTATTTTCCTGACATATGACAATGATCCCTTACGGTTGGTTCATTTCCTAACGTTTTACCACATATGTGACAGTCTTTGGCATTATTGAAGTTATCTACTTCTAAGGGATTTAAGGAGTGCATAGGAACAATTTTCTCAAAATATGTTTTATAAATATTTTTACTTTCTTCAATTAAACTCGTCACAAAATGCTCGCCTACATTTACCTCCCTTTTACTATCTTCAAATATGTTCAACCTATCTAAATTTTTATCAAAACTACAGCTAATATTAAAAGCATATGCACATGGTATATGCTTTTGAACAAATTTGCTGTTATTATCACTATTACTACATACCGGTATATCTTCCAGTATACACTCAAAATCTGCATAAATAGTGAAGGGGACATCTATCTGTCTCTCGTAATGTTTATAGTTTAGAAGTGCCTTTTCCCCTTTCGGCATCTTTGTTATGCATCTTCCGCATTCATTTTCCTTATGTATATCCATTCTGTCTTCTAAATACGTATAGAACATACATGCATTGCAAATCAGCATACATCCATTATGAGATGACAATTGAGTTGATAAAAGTCTAAAGGGAAATATAAATATTAATAATTGCAAGAATAAAAGAATTAATATAAAAAAATTACCTTGATATGTTTTTAATTAATATGTAATGAAATTTTTCACCGCAATCACTTTCCAGGAGCATTAAATTAATGTGACACTGCTTTTCCGCGCTGGTAATATAGTATGGCCCAATTGTATTATTTGATTTTTTATCATAACCAAACACGTTAATAATTATATCAGAATTATTTTTTTCAAAGGTGTTAATATCTCTTATGTCAGTTGGAAATTTCATTCCACTGAAATTAAACACCCTTCCACTCACGCTTATTATTGGTCTGGAAATATCCCCAATCCTATAAATTGATGGTCGGTGGTAATTTATTTCTTGTCTATTATAAAAAGCAGCTATTACACTCCACTTGAAACAATAAATGTCATTGTTTCTGACATTAACACAACACTTTTTCTTTGCCAGCTGAGGAGGTGTTGGAATGTATTGTGAACCAGAAATCGGTGATGCCTTATTAATGTTAATATCCAACCATTTTAAATTAATAAGGGTCCACCCTGAATCTCTTTCCTGAAATTCAGACATTTTATTTTTTATCACGTGTATATGCGTTTTCAGCGCAGTCATCTGCTCTTGATAGACGCATCATTTCGGTGATGTGATACATATCCGTTTCTGGTTTAAGTGGATTTGCCGGCAATTTATAACGAGCTGCTAACTCCAGGTTACATTTCACAACTACGTTATCCGTCAGACTATTGTTTAGCAGTTTTGCTAAAAGTTTATAACCTTCCTCTAAATAGTCTTCAATATTTAAGTTTTTATCACCTTTGGGGAAGCGATATGTTATAAGGCGAGATTGGAATTTGCTCTTCAATAATTTTACCCGACTTTCTACTGCCTTAAGAACATTAGATTTATGCTCCATTCTTGCGCAATGGTTAAACCATTTAATTGATTCAACACTAATTTTACAATCTTCGCATTGCATAACATTATTTTCTTCTAATGTTTGAATTTTTAAAGCAGTAATCGGAGTCGGTTCTGATATAAGTTTACGCTCCCTTGATCCAGTTGACGTTGACGGAATATCCTCATCAAAATTGTCCTCTAGTGTAGGAATTTTCCTAGGAATAGTGGGAGCCGGTTCTACTATAAGCTTACGCTTCCTGGGTGTAGTTGTTACAGCTGTTGACGTAATATCCTCATCACGCATATGCTGTTGTTGGGCCACTTTGATTTTATTAAACACTTCAACATTCGTACTGGTTTCATGCAATTTTGCATGATGTTTTTTCTCCAAATATGTTAAACATATATGGGTACAGTAAATACATGGATTATGAATCTCTATATGTTTCTTTAGAGACTGCTTACTGTTGTATTTGTTATAACAAATATTGCACACAAATTTTACGCACATCATTTTTACTTTTTGCTTATTATTTCTATGTTGAGTAGCGTACACGGTGTATTGAATGTAATTCTGTTTTATTTTTTATTTTTGGTTTGCAGGCCTTTTTATATCTAATTTATATTCATTTCAACCTTCTCTCTTAATTTTACTTATTACTACCATACTTGTATATGTAACGAATCAAAATTCTTGAGAGTTGTGTGTCTGTGTATGTGTGTACACACATACTCATAGCCCAAACCCTCCACTTTATTAATAATATCAGTTCAAAACACAAATAATACACAAATAATCTCTATCTCCTTATCTTCACAAGCTCTCACAAACAAAAAAAAAAAATTTAACACAGTGACCTACATTTTCTTTTCCTTATACTTAAGATCATTGCACTCACAAATTCCAATCACATACTCTATATCCCAAATCCTCCACTCACCAATATGTCAACCCTTTCTTCTAATGATTTCATCATACACACACACACACAAGGTCATTGCTCTCACAAACAAAACACAAGTTATCTATTGACAACTGCAGTGACCTACATTTTTTCTTCTCCTTATACTTAAGATTATTGCACTCACAAATAAATGATCATGAATAACCCATGTCAATCTATTTTATTTACATTTTCTTTTCCTTACACTGAATGATCATTAACGACCCATGTCAAACTATTTTATGACTGTCGCATGACATTTATCGATTTTGCATAAGTCCCACACATTTTTAATAGAATCACTCACAAACACAAATTCTAAACACAAGTTGTCTATTGATAAACAAACACAGATTCTAAACACAAGTAGTCTATTCACACTTTCGTTTTCTTACACTTAAGATCATTACACTCACACTGCAGTGTACTACATTTTCTTTTCCTTACACTGAATGATCATTAATGACCCATTAATTATCTATTTAATAGCTTCTGCATAAATCCCACACATTTTAAATAGAATCACTCACAAACACAATTTCTAAACACAAGTTGTCTATTGATACACAAACAAAGATTCTAAACACAATTTGTCTATTGACACTTTCTTTTCCATACACTTAAGATCATTGCACTCACACTGCAGTGATCTACATTTTCTTTTCCATTGATGACCTATTGGCACCTACACACACCAATATCTCAACCCTTCTCATCTCGTTAATGATCATTAACTAACAATTAACTATTTATTTAATTGCTTTTGCATGACACTAATTACCAATTAATTATTTATTTAATCGCTGCTGCGCCCCATTAATCATAATTAATTGCTTTTGCATGACACTAATTGCTTATGCATAAGTTTCCCTATCTTGCCTGTAGAAAGTGAAGCAGAACTCTCAGTTCCTATATACTTAAGAAATTCATTAAAAGCCCTTAATCTTTTTATTAAAGTTGTCGATGGATTTTCTTTAATACGAGTTGGAGGTCGGTTGGAAAACGCGTATATTCCCTAAAACCGTAAACATCCATTCCTGTTATCCAAGGATAGTTATTTCGTAAACACTTTGATTCATCATATTCATATTTCGAATTATCATGCTGGTCCAAAGGCTCTGCAGGCATTCATTCGACAAAACTTTTATTGATTATTGGAGTCAAATTAATAACAAGAAAACGAAGTAATGGGCGCATTACCTGCAAATCGTGTAACAGTTTCACGACCATGAGAACTGTGCTGTAGATTTCTGTGGACCGATTTAAACTTATTTAAAAATTCGAGGGAAATTATCTTATAAGTGTTACATTGCAATTTTTGTTTGTTTTTCGACAAAAGCAGTTCATAAAGAGATTATTTTTGACCTTACTTCAGAAGCATTTATCGCATCGTTGAAAATATAGATCGGCCGTCGAGACATTCCAGCAAATATCTTCTGCGACAGCGCAACAAAAAAACAAATTTTGTGGGTGCTAGAGCTCAACTCAAAGTCTTTTCAGAACATAACATTTTAAATAATTGTAATAAAAACTTTATTAAATTCAATTTTATTCCCCCCAGAATCCCCCATTTCGGAGGCCCCTGGGAAGTAGCTGTCAAGTCTGCTAAAGGTTACCTTTTCCGCACATTATCAAACGCAAAGCTAACGTATGAAGAACTAACAACAAGTCTTATCGAGATTGAGGCCATTATGAATTCACGACCGATATCAGCGTTATAAAGAGACCCCACTTCGCATTAACGCTTGGACATTTATTAATTGGTGCACCTCTTAATTCCTTACCAGAGCAAAATATCGAATGTCAACAAATCAGTCATCTAGAAAGGTGGAAAGGTATGACCGCAGCGAATTTGCTACAGTGCCAAGATAAAACTTGAAATCCTTGAAGAATTGAAAACAAAAGCTAATTTTGTCATCTGCTGTGTTAAAAAGTTGCACTTGACTGGATTGTAAAAAGAGGCTGCATACTTGTTGAATAGAAAATTAAATAATTTGTGCCATGAATGAGATGAGATGTTTGAAAAGGCATATAAACAGAAAACAGCAGTTAAAATCGCCCAGAGTTCCAAAAATGTTTCTGTTTCTTTGTTTCGAATTTTTACTGAAACCTTAATGAAAATATAAAGTTCAACTAAAAATTTTCTATACAAATAACTAAATGATGCTAAATGGTTCCTGGGTAGTTGGTTGCTTTCGGGGTTATGAGTAAATATAACTTCTTTGCCGCCATTTTGCTAAACATTAGTATTGACAATTGGAATTTGGCAGTCGTGAAGTAGACACGTGGCAAATTTATTATGGAAAAATATTCGATAAACCAACGTGTTTAAAACGTTAAAACATTTTATCGAAATCAATGTAAAGGATGTTAAAAGATTAAGATGGCAGGATCGCCATGTAAAGGTATAAGGTTATAATGATGTTGGTGTGTAGAGGTTAGCAGTTATGGTGGAGATTTGATTGTGGTGTAGTCCCTATAGCCCTTTCTATATTTTAATAGCTGTATAGGGTGTCAGCTAGTGGTTTAGGCGTTCAAAAGAACTGCCAGAAGATAGAAACTAACAAATGAAACAAGGCAAGTACTGCCAGCTAAAGTTATCAGATACTAGTCTTCTGTTTATTTAATTTTCTATGGCTTATATACTACTTTTGCAAATCTAACTTATAATCTAGAATTGAGTGATTTCTAATTCCACTCAATTTGTAATATGAATATGAATTTGAATTGGAATATGAATTTGAATATGAACAAATAGTATCCGTAACATGCAAGCGGTCAACAACACAACACATGTCAATAACATTGTATTTGATATCCCAAATGTGTCAGCATATTTACAACTGGGTTATTGTAACACTCTACATGAGTTGTGTTGGCTTGCATACACTATACATGCCGTATGACTACTGGATACACTACATCAATCATCGATTGCTGTGACAATGAGAAAGTTATGTGAAATTTTCGGAAGAAACAACGCACTATTTATCGTGTAGTAAATGATTTCGAAGAAATAAGATCTATAGGTGATAGGAGCAAGCGTGGATCACAATGTAACATTACTGCTTACAACCCTGATTTTCATGAGTGGATATGTGAATAAAGAGAATAGTCGGTTATGGGGAACCCTCAAATTAGTCAACAGTCACCTTTGTATCGTTTAAAAGTGACAGACTGTTGAGCAATTTGGTTAGAAGAAATCATCGGACCTTATTTCTTTGAAAATGGAAACGGCGTAACGGTAACTGTAAATGGGTAGCGATATTGTGATATCATTGAAAGCTTTTTTACGCCACAACTGTAGGCTTTAGGCATGACTAACATGGTATCAACAAGATGGTGGCACGTAGAATACAGCCAGGATAAAAATGAAATTACTGCGAGACCTCTTTCCACAACAAGTTATTTCAAGAAATGGTGATGGTGATTGGCTTCCACGGTCAGACTGCTCCGGACTGCTTTATGTGGGGTTATCTGAAAAGCAAGGTCTGTACAAACAAACCAGAAACGCTTCAGCAACTCAAATAAAATATTCGTGATGAAATTAATGATATACCGCGTGGAATGTGTGGAATGTAATGAAAACTATGCTGAAAAGGCCTCGTATTTGTGAGGCTAACAGAGACGTACTTTTATCTGATGTTGTATTGCATACATAATTGCCAACATTAAATAAAACATTTATCAATATAAGATCCATTCTCTTTCATTTAATCAAAAATTATAAATAAAGTAGGCGGACAGCCTGTATTACTATTTATATTGTGATAAAATCTTAATAATTTTTTATATAAATATTAATGGGTGTTTTCGTAGGAAAGTGCTGCACAAGACAGCTGAATAATGTAACCGTTACAGTTCTTAGGTAATAATATAAAATTGAAATTTAAAAGATGTTCCATAGAAAACGTGATTTTGACGTATTAAAAGATTATCGTACCTGGCAGAATCTTCAAATTTTTGTAAAGTAGTTGCATGTGTGTGCTATCATATCAGCCATAAAATTAACTAGGGATTTAATATTAATAATTAAAGGGTTTTCCATATACATCCTTTTTTTAAATATATCTCACATCATATCATATCTCTAATTTGAAAAACAGAAATTACACTCTGTGCGGTGGCCACAGCAAACATTTTTATTGCTGTAAAGAGTAAATTGTTAAGAGTTTTTGTTTTTTTTTTTTTGTAAAAAGTTACACAAAAAATTATATCTAAAACAAAAGTGTTTGTATTCATAAAATCTATATTTGGATATATGACCATCGCGGCAGTTGATTTGGGGAAATTTAATTTAAGGCCTAACGCCATGACTATCACAAATAATATTGGCCTTTGTATCATTAATTGTCATTGGCGTATCAGTTCTACAAAAAATAATTGAAGGATGTCAAATTGCACGCACTTAAGAGCCAAAGGTTTTGGTTTTAATTACCTGATAGTTGCGGTTTTCGTATGGAATGTAGTGGCACATCTCGACTCGATAGTGAAAAAACGATCGGGAGTTCCGGATAACATAAAGTTTAATGATGCCACCAGCGTAAATCCTAGTGGACTGCACTGCAGCTTAGGTTCTTTTCACATGCGGTAAAACAGTTAAAAAAGAAATGAGCCTCATCGCTAAACACAATTTTCGTCTAAAAATTATTTAATAGCGCTGTTCAAGCGCCAATTTATTAGCGATGAGTTGCCAAAGTATACTACTCGTACATGTCAGAACTTGAGCTAAACAGTTTAACAGTTACTGGGAGAGTTCTTTATGAGAATTTTAGCTTAGCTGCAAGAGACAGAATTTTCGAATATTAGCAGTTGGCATCACTAGCGCAACGTTGCATCACCCTGCGTAAGAATTAATAGTTTCAATAATTCATATCGAATAAGCTGTAAAGACATTTGAATTTATTTAAACAAAAAAAAACGCCCGTGAATTAGAACAGATTTGGCCGACAAGGGAGATAAACTTCAGTGAAATATAAAACAAGAAGGGGATATTGTGAGTTTAAATTGCAGGTAAGTAAGTACTCATTTATGCAAGTGACTAAAGGTAAAAGAAGAAAACTGCGCCACTCCTTTTATTTATTGGTTTCTTAATTCAACATTTCATATCAAATTGCTACTAAAGGTACTTTTTAATGGACTCCAATTTTTCATCTGATGACATATATGTGTCACGTTTTGGTAACTGCTAGCGCCAAGATCTTTTAAGACCTATTTAAGACTTAAACATATAACTATTTTTTAGATGTATCTGTAAAAAGTACCACTACCTTTTGAGCCAAAATTTTACCCTTGTATTAGCAAAGTATTAGGATTTTTAATTAATTTGAAAAATACAGTTATCGCAGCTATTAACAAGTGCAGTTAAACTTTTTAAATTAATTGCAGTTTTTAGCTTTTCGCAGCCCTTTGATTGGGCAACAGTGAGGTATATGAGCAAGAAAAATTGGAACAACTTTTAAGAATAAGATGATTAAGATTTTTATTGCGTTACTTAGAGAAAAGTTCGGCAATTATGAATGAAAAATGATATCTGGCTAATGTTCACCACGACCATGCTGACAGATGTCGTTTCTTTCATCAAAGCTTTTAATCACTTTTTGGCAAAATGGTGGTCCTACTTCATTAATTACATCACGGATTTTGAGTTTTAAGGTTGAAATCGATTTGATTGGCTCCGTAACATAGCCCCACAAAAACTAAGCCACTGGTGTTAAATCACACGATTTAGCTGGCCATTTAAGTACTGATTGTCGTGAAATTATGCGATTGGGAAATTTGGTTTGCAATAAATTGATTGTTTCATTGGCTATGTGACATGCGGCACCGTCCTGTTGCTTATCGTCACAAATAGGTCAAAATTTAATTTTTTGCATCTTGGGATATTGATCTTTACCGCACAATGACACATTGAGCATGCAAAGGCTTCCCAGTAATCGCTCTAGGATTTTCAGAATCCCAAATTCGGCAATTTTACTTGTTGACATTCCGTGACAAATGAAAATGACATGCTGTTGTACTAGAAACAAACTATTTGAAGTGCAGAAAATAATGCTCTATCTTAGCCACCTTGTAGCTTAGATATTTTTTCTCTACTGTCTAGTAATTGTTAGTATTAGTGCAAAAAAGCTCGAGTAATGACCATTGGTGTGGTTGTAAATATACAGCAAAAGAGGACTCGAATTTCCCAGTCCAAAACTACAGATCTACTACCTGCGTAAATACAGCCTGCAGATCCTGGATGTATGTAACGGGACTTAGATTACTTCTAAGCGGTTGTTGTCGCAACTGTAGGATCAATGAAAAGCAGGAACTGTACATTCTTGTTGACTGCTCAGACTGTCGCGAGTTATTTCGATGTAAATAACCGTTTGAGACATTTCGAAGGTTTATAGAAGGGTCCAAGTGCTTCTCTTACATTATATCCCAGATAAGCGACCACACGAGCGGTGTAGTCTATTGGAAACAGGTTCGCTTCAATTTCCGGTATTATTATAAGATAAGAACTGAACTGAAATCCAAGATTTGAGCCTTTGGGATTCTTTCTAATTTTCAATTCCAATAAGTAAATCTCTTCTTCCATTAGACTTTTCTTAACAAAGCGTTTGAAAACATCGTTATAAATTTTTAGGATAAAAATTTGTGTTATCGCGGAACTGAAATTCAATAGGCGGAACCTACACTTTTTATAAATATGCAATTTTTTACACTTTTCGGAAGACAAAAGCAGGCTAAGGCTGAAAGGTCCCCATTTCCATTTTTCGAAGTATTTACAAAGTTGTTTGAAAATTAATCTATAAAGCAAAAATTTTCTGCAACTTTATTAAACCAAGAAAAAGTTGACGAAATAAATTTATAAATTTTTAGTGGCCCAAAATTAACGCTAATTAAATAACAAAATTTTCATCCTTAGCATTTCAGCTTTATTTTTAATAAATATTCATATAAAAATCCAAGCAAAAAATTATGTTTGAGATTGTCGTTGTCGCCCCAAAATATGTTTTTAGGTATAGTCCAGAACACCGCTTCACAATGATGTCATCACATAGAAAATAGCAACAATATTTCATTTACTGGCGAAACAAGTCCAAATAATAATTTTTTATTTTTATAAATTTATTTTCATCGATTTAGCAAAATCCCCACTGTGCGCCATTCATTGACTTATGTATCTCTGACAATCTATACGATTGTTAAGGAATTTACACAGGAAAAGTGAAAATAACAATCAGCTGCATTTCTTTACGAGTTAAAACAATTTTTAACAATTGAACCTTGACAATTTTATTATTTATTATTATTTAAACAATTTTGTTTAATAATAAATGTAAAAGCTGTGTCGCGAAAAGTTTAGCGCCAAAATAATTAGAAATTGGAAAACACTTTTTATTCAATCGGAGACAAAACTTTTGCAAGGAAATTTGTGAATTATAGTTAAAATTTAAATTTAATAGATTACTGTGAAAATAATTTAATAGAAATAAAAGAAAATAAAAAGGTAGAAAGAGTAGCAGTTCGCAAATAATGATTTTTTTGCCGAGCATTGTGTTGGTTGTGGTTTCGCAGGCCCTCATGAATTTTAAGTAAGGGGCCAGGATCATCTCACCTCTACTGAGAACAAAGGGTGAATGATACGAATCCGGTGAGCATGCTTGTCATGTTTTCTGGACCAGGAGTTGGATAGTCTCCAACTCTCCAGCAAGGAGTGCGGATTGGCAGTCCTAATCCAAAATTTCATAGAATTATTACTTCGGCTTCCTAGGGTGTGGGTGCACGCTATACATCACCCAAGTGGTTTGATCCACCGTCGAATTATGGCTTACGCAGCTAGGTACCGACGTAAATTTTATCACGCTACATATCACCCAAGTGGTTTGATCCACCATCGTGTTATGGCCACATTGCTAGGCAACAATGTAAATCTTATCACGTAATTACGACAATCATTCACATCGTCGTAGATTCGCTCAATTCGTTCAGCAACAACCGGCTGGTTTTTCTGAATAAAACATTTTTTCAGACAAAGCCCATATGGTACGCTATACATAGCGTACAGTCTGGAGGTGTGATTGCATAATTTCACGACAATCAGCAGTTAAGTGGCCAGTTAGATGGTACGGATTTTTTTTTGTGGAGCTATGTTAAGGACAGTGTTTATACGGAGCCAATCGAATTGATTTCAGCCTTAAAACTCAAAATCCGTGATATGATTAACGAAATAGGACCCCAATTTTGCCAAAATGTGATTTAAATCTGTCATGGTGGACATTTTCCAGATATCATTTATAATTACTGAACTGTTCTCTTCGTAATACAATAAAAATTTAATTCATCTTAATCGATTTTTTTTTATTTTGTTTTAGAAAACAAACTTCTTGTTAAAAAATTTAGTACCACATAACTGTTTAAATAGTGAGCATTTGAGTTGTACGGAATCCACAAAATTATATATGGCTTTAGATGAATAAATTCAGTTGACCTTGTACAAGGAGGTCAGCTGCTACGTGCTATAGATCAAAACTGGGAGCAGCATTTGAGATTAGTATGATGAAGGACAAAGTCTAATAAAAGTTGGTTGATACTAATCTCTAAAAGAGAGTGAAAGATACTAAAAACAGACGGAATCCAATGGCGCATAAAAAGCTCTTATGCAAAAGGGACAATGGGTATTGGTGACCGTGTATGACTTATGTTATTGGACAAATACGAAATTTGAGAAAGATTTTTGTATTGGCTAAATGAATAAAAGATTTCGCAGCAGGAGCGCACATCATATGAGAATATTTTGTTTCCAGATGTTAATTGAGATAAAAAGCTCCTCAACTCTCAATGTGTTTCTGTGAAAATAACGTAAAATAGTTAGTGCTAAAAAAATTCACTTAAAAAATTATCGCTTTTTAATCATCAGTTTAACATCGTCATAAATCGTAGAGACCCTAATAGCGGATTTTTTTTCTTCTTTGAATATATTTCGATTTGTGGGAGAGCCACGACTCAAGCCGAAATCATTCGCTGAGCGCTCTTTGGATAAGTTAACATATTTGAGCTAGCAATCAATTGCCTTAATGTAATATCTCGTTTTTAGCGACACAAGCAAGGTCGAATGGAGTATCATTTTATTTCTAATTATTTTTATTTTTAATTATTTTTATAGTTTTAAGGTGAATGAATTATTACTCTATTTTATTAATTTTACAATTATATTTTATAATTATATTATAACTAGATTTATAGTTTTATATTATATATTTTAAATTTAACGGAAGCTCACTGGGCAGCGCCATCTTTATGTTACGGTACAACTGGCGGCTGATAATGAATCAGCTGTGGAGATGGTGTATGTGTGTGTGTGTGTGTGAATTTCTGTGTGGCGGCGAATGGATTAAGGCGTCATGGCCAGGCGCGGATGTAAATCTAATCACACAGTTGGTGCGCAACCGGCCGACAAATAACTGGCATATAATAACAAAAAGTCACAAATTGGGCAGTGGTGTCGCTACTAGGGGTGACAAGACTAGCGTTAAATTGTGTTCTAGTGGTTATTATCCTACACAATTTTCGCTAATCTGGCTATTTCGTTCGTCCAGAGATATCTCCGACATACGGGGCAAAGTGGGTGAGCTGCCGTTAAGAAGATTAGTGGCAAATAAAGGCTGAAGGTTTACACCGAATCAACCAACCGCCTTTTCATTCAACATTGGCATCACACGACCCTGGACACCGTTGAGCATACCTCAACGACCAGGGAAACCGTGTCGTTACAGTACGGGGAAAAACTATTTGAAATGCAGTGAAATTAAGCTTTATCTTAACCACCTTTTAGCCCAGTTATTTTCCCCTGTTTTATTTAATAAAGATGACGGTATCAAAAATTGCCTTCTATCGTTTTAGTGTGAAAAACATCTATGGCCAGGAAATTTAATGGGTAGTAACCGTTAATTTGAATAAAGAAATAACAACATAAGAAATAAAAAGATAAACAATACAACACAAAAACAACTAACACTGCATAAAACACAACACATAGCCAAGCAGGTGCCTAAACTTAAACGATAATAACAAGAACAACATGGGGTGATGGTAAATTTGAATATTCTTGTATATTGCGATAACAACTTAAAACAACTATATAAGCATCACTAGCTGGCCAAATGTAGCAATTCAAGTTGAGTAAACATTCACTAAAGACGACAAAGTTACCATCATATTTATTTTGTGTGCATTAAAAGTAAATAAATCGTTTAATGTAATTTACAACTCTCAAGTGCTGAGTTATTATTTTACAATAAAAGACCTCAATATAACAAAACGTTTATTAAAAACGACAGTGTTTGGGTTCCAGGGCTAACATACAAACTAATCAAATATAATACTCCATTCCATCTTGTCTTGCTCATAACAATATGTTGAATAATAAGTGTTTTTTTATGCAACAAAAAGGAAATGAGTACCAAAAAATTCGTAATTGTTAATGGCTTACAACAAGGAACGGTAAACTCGCCAATTCTTTTCAACATATTTATTTTCGATCTTTTGCAACAAGTCGATAATATTATTGCTTTCGCCGATGATATTATCTTTTACCATTCCGATAATGAAATTCAAAAAATTAATAATAATTTACAAAATAAATTCAACTATGTAGAAAAATATTCCATTAATTGGAAAATGAAAATAAATATTGAAAAATGCGAAACTATTCTTTTTTGGCCACCTGTGGGTAAATGTAATTACAATATTAGTAAAAATTGGAAGGACTTCGGAATAAAATCCTATTCAAATAATAATATTCCAAATAAACAGATGGTTAAGTATCTGGGCATTCATCCCGATAAATTTTAATACTTCCACAATCACATCATCATTCAAATTACAAAGGCAAGAAATGCCTTTTTCATCTATAAAAAATTTTTTTTTTACAAGATATATTAATCCTAGTATTAAGATTATTTTATATCAATCTCTAATAAGACCAGTGTTGACATATGGTTGCCAAATTTGGTTTAATATTTCTCCCGCTTACATGGAAAAAATTCGAGTCTTTGAAGGAAAATGCTTAAGAGCATGTACATCTCTTTCTAGGTCAAAAAATAACAATTTTAAAAAATATATATCGAACGGAAAATTATATAACGCGGCAAAGACATGTCGCGTAGACAATTTCATAATTTTTTTAATTAGAAACTACATTTTGAAAAGCTCTAATTGCACAGAAAATAACTTGATAATGGCTCCATACTACGTAAATGGGGAATATATAGACAAAACACTCCAAAACGGTTATGTCCCACCTGAGACCTTCTTGCACCTAGATAGTCAAGGTTTTATGCAAAACGAAACAGGTATTCCTATATTCTATCACATATATAGACGAGCCACTCAAAAAGCAATATTTTGCAAGCAAGTAACTATAGGAAATAAAAGATTTGATACAAGCCTGTATTTCAGAGATAAAAATATGCTTCCAAACATGAATGTAAATAAATACTGGTGGCTAACATGAAAGGTTATCTACAAATTCCCCCCTTTATCATATAAGTATTAACATTTTATTCTTAACTAAGTAAGTAATTTTTTTTTTCAACTTTTTTGTTACAAATTATTTTTGTAATGGCACCATTCTGGTTTATATATTATATAATTTTCTTAAAAAGAATTAATATTGTTAATGTAAAATAATAATAAGGGACTGTGTATAGAAAGAAAAAAAAATTACTACTGTTTGTTTATTTATAGTTTAATTATAAGAAATATGACCAAATAAACGTTATTAAAAAAAACGTTTATTAAAAAGGAGTTAATGCAACAATATCAATATTTAAATTTTCTTTTATGGAATACTTGCTAAATAAAATTGAAGCGCTTCTGTATGTTTCGTAAAATATGTAAAATCGCATAAGATTAATATTATTTTATTATTAATAAATTAGAAATATTATTAAAATAAATTTTGTACAAGCTACTTTCTAAGATTGCCAACTTGCATCAATAAAGCCTTCAGGGCGCTGAAGCGATTATTATAATAAATATTGTGTACTGTAACTTGAATTTAATAATAAAAAATCAATTATTAAATTATCTTGCATATAATGCAGGTAGTGAAGCAAACGCAAGAAATTTTTTTTCTTTAAATAAATAAGCTTTTTTAATTGCTTTACCAAACGTGAATATATTTAAGTTTTTCATTGCGTTTGTAATTTCTTGAAAAACACTAAAGTACGCTACGTTAGTGTTTTGTACTGTAGTTTTTGAGTTTAGTACACACCCCAATTTTTCCGAAGAAATACACAAAGCACAAAAATATTTTTGGCGTTTGTGTATGTGTACGCAAACAAAATACCGTACATAATGATTCGTGGCTGATGAACACAAAAACACAAAACTAACGTAATGATATTTTTTTTTGGCGTACTTTAATGAACTTCTAAAGCTTGTGTACTGATTTTTAATAGTTAATGTAGTGAACTTTTGGTGATTGTGTTATGTTTACCTATTCGGAAAGCGAGCTATACTGGGAATAAAAAACTTTATTGTTTTTAGAATGAAAATGATTCTATTCAGAATTGAAGTTAGTGGGTACGTGTAGCACGTTTAATCGCAAATTATTAGCATTTTACTGTTCACGTACACAATACAATATGCATATATTGCGCATTTTCTTGTCGATAAAGAAATCAGCGCATAGGAAGCTTTCGAAAATATATGTCCCAAGTTGGTGCAAGAACTTTTTTTCGGAAACATACACTTTTTACATTCGCTTTTAAATTTTTTCCGACAAAATTTTAGTGCAATGTCTGATGAGCATGGTGAAATATTCCAATAAGATATTGTGCATATAGAAAGAAGATATAAAGACAAGTGTTAGCTAATTTCTGCTGGGAAATCAATTGTAAAATAGCCTAGAAAATTTGTAAAAGAAAGCAATCTACCAAGGACGAGGAGAGCATGGGAAGCTTTCGAAAATATACGCCAAATATATGATGAAAATATATGCAAGAAATTCGTTCTTCATATCACTAACTTGCTGTCTGATAAGCGGGGGCAAAAACGCCACCAAGGTATTGTGCAAATGGCCGAAAACTAAAACGGCAGTAGATAATAAAAGAAGGCGATCTACCAAATAATAATTAATTTTTGATGTTATGTTAATATCAAATTTTATTAAAGAATTTATTCTATACAAGAGAAGGAATTTAGGTGGAAGATAATTTTCTATTGTTATAACAAAAATGTATTATATAGTTCAATAACATTATAATATTTAAATAAGAATATCTCAGAAGTTAGACATGATAGAAAAAATTCCCTGAACAGATTTGGAATCAGCATACAAAAAACCAATTAAAATCACATAACAAAGTTCCAGGTCCCGAATTTTTGTTTCTACCGACCAGTGCAATTAAAACCTTCACGGAAAAATCCAAGTTTCACCAGCAAGAATTTTTTGATTAGCCCTGCTTATTAATAAATGATAGCTTTGACACTTAGTTCAATTGTTCAAAGAATTCAATTTCGTACGAAAATCGTACTAAAATAATTAAAATTCACCAGGAAAATTGTGGTTCTGTTAAAGTTACATTTCGTTAAATTCCTGATATTTTTGGACAACATAATCGTCCTTCTGGAAATTTGATTGGAAATCACTACTAAAATCATACCACCGCTAATTATGTTGATGTTTTGGTACTTTTTGCCTAACTTGGATAAAAGAGGGCCTAATTATTAAAATTTGTAAATATGCCAAGATTTAGTTTCGACCGAGTTTTACTAACGCAACTAACGGCCGTAAAAGTACCAAAAATCTATTTCTGTCTTAGTGACAAGATTAAGAGATATTTTAAATTTAACTTTAATATTTCTTAGTTTGTTTTAAAACAACGTAAGAGTGCCATTTAATTTTCTGTACTATAATTAATTTCTGGTGTTTTTAAAGAGGTATAAAACTTTAAATTGGCAATAATTTTTTTTAACTGGTGGTTTTTTTATCAGCTGTCAAGTTTGGTTTGCCATTTAAACGGAATAGACTGCCGCCTGAACAATGTTTCCAAACTGTGCAAACAAAATTGCCGTTGATCCCAAATTTTTTTTATCGACGAAGCATACTTTTCTCTGAATGGATACAACAATAAACAAAGCTGCCGTATTTGGAGCGATGAAAATCCTCAAGTGTTTGATGCTGAGGTACCTGCATCAAAAACTGACCGTTTAATGTTTTTAATGGGCAAGTGGAATCATTGGTGAGCGCTATATAACCATGATTATTGAATTTTCGGTCATCAATTCTACAAACACAATGTGCAGGAGCTGTGATTTCAACAAGATGATACAGTCGTGCCAAAATTTATTTATGGAAGAAAAGGTTGGGTAACCGCCTGTTTTCACATTTCGGACCAGTAAATTGGGTTTCAAGTAGGAATATAATGTCGCTAGTCTATGCCATTAAGCCAGAAATAATTGATCACTTGCAAAACAAAAATCATCTCGTTTTTGCTGATTAGACTACATCCAAGCAAGCTGTTGCGGAGAATTATCTTTTGAATGAAGTAAATTTCATGTCGCTTTCAAAAATTTATCTTTCAAAGTTATACAACTCTATAAAAACACCATTTTATTTAAAGACTACTTTGACGCGAAAAAGAATTAGAATTGAGTTTTTAAAAAAAGTTTAAATTATTTAAATATTTAAAAAAATTTAACTATTAATCCGCTTAATTTATTGATGAAATTAAAGTATATTTTCAGATAAATTCTACCCGAGTTAATTTCAGAAATATTACGTTACAAAAAAACTTTAAAGAAATTAAAACTTTTAATTTAGTTATAAAAGAATAAATATTCACCAGATAAGTTTATTTTCAAATCAAATAATTTATTTTTAAATTTAAAACTTTTTTGTACACTGTATTGATAAAACAGACTTATATACTTCCACACTACGTTGAAGTTAATAACTTAATGTTGCATTAAAAGAAATGCAGGACTATTAAAAAGAAATAAAAATTATCTATAATCAGTGGTGTCCAAACTGTTTAATATGGTGCACTGTATTTGACATTATTTTTCTCTTCCAATAATAATAATGGAAATGAAACATTATTTTTTACTTAGACTTGAGTTCATTATTAATTTGAATTAACTGTAAAGATAACGGTTAAAGTCAGATAACAGCATTCTATTGCATTACGACCTTTATATTTATCTGTGTTATAAGTTAGTTATAAACAGGGTTCAGAATTTTTCATTTATGAACATTCAAAAATCAACATTCATGATATTTTTCATAAATAAGAAATCTAAAATTTTATTTTTCACACTCATAAACGAACAACAAAAAATGTTCTGGTTATTTTCATACATGATTGCGAACAACAAGAATTATTAGTCTTATTCATATGTGATAAATGATAAATTAGCTACTTCTCATTAATGTTATTTTTCATAAATGTACATGTTCATTTATGAACGATGAAATTTTATAAAATTTCTCATAAATGAACGAGAAAAAATGTTCTACCTACGATCGCAGTTTACTGTAAAATGTAGTAAAAACACATGGGTACATATTAACTCAAAATACAATATTGTAATATATTCTAAAAGAAATAAAAAAAAAAATTTTTTTTCCTGCATACGCCGACAATTACGCATTATTAAATATGTGCGTTTATGTACGCGAATGCTTAACGCACATATTTTTACGACCTTTTCATTTATGAAAAATTATCAAAATTGTAGATATTCAAAAATGAACACTAGTGTGTTTCTCATTTTTTCACTTATGGATAGAAAGAAAAAAAATAAATCGTCGCATTCACAAATGAGAAAACTCAAAATAATTTGTAGTCTCTCACACATGTATGAGAAGAAGCGGCTAAAAAATGAAATGTACATATTCATACATGTATGAACAGTGAGTGAATACTTCGCTACTCAGGTTATAAAATGTATTTTTTCTATATGTTCAACTATTACATAATTTTTTTACTATGGACTCATGCTCAACTTTGAAAGGAATTCAATTCGGGTAATTTTCTTTAAGTTCTGTGTTGGCATTGCTACCAAAACTACGGTTATCCTAATAAAACTTCCTTACACTTTTCAACAACGAAAAGCCCAAAAAGCATATAATCATGGAAAAAAATTAAATAGATATGAAAAGTTTGGAGGCAAATTTAGGGAAATTCTCCCTAATAGAGCAATGATAAAAATCAGATAAAAAGCAGCAGTTTTGGAAGCGTTAGCTCCATTCTAATGGTGTCAGATATTTAAATTCAAATTTGAAGCAAAAGCACTGTGGTCTGTTATGTATCTGTGTAGTCCTAAAATCAGATTGTGGAAAACTGCAAATAGTTTTTTTAACATTTAAATCCCAGCTAATAGTTAAGGACATACAGGGCTTTTTAAACCCTCTTACATTTTTAAGATCCCAAGTTAACTTGTTTATGTTTACTTGTTTATGCAGCAAAAATTGTTTTCGCCGTCACCCTTATATCCTATTTTACATACTTAAGCAGGCTATTGCAATTTTTAAGCAATTACTGAAAGAAAACGTATTAATTACAGTCACCTGTAATTCTTCACATAATAAAATAATTGAGTTATTACAGAAAAATACAACTTTATTCAAAATTACTCCGCAAACAACACCTGCTATCTAATGAAAATAAGTATTAGAAGTCTCTTACATACATTTATAACTATAAAAATTTATTTTTGTTCTTGTTGTTCGTGTAAGTATATAGGAACTGAGAGTTCTGCTTCACTTTCTACAGGAAAGATAGGAAAATTTATGCATAAGCAATTAGTGTCATGCAAAAGCAATTAATTATGATTAATGGGGCGCAGCAGCGATTAAATAAATAATTAATTGGTAATTAGTGTCATGCAGAAGCAATTAAATAAATAATTAATGGGTGGTTAATGATCATTAATAAGATGTCAATAGGTCATCAATGGAAAAGAAAATGTAGATCACTGCAGTGTGAGTGCAATGATCTTAAGTGTATGGAAAAGAAAGTGTCAATAGACATGTGTTTGTGAGTGATTCTATTAAAAATCTGTGGGATTTATGAAGAAGCAATTAAATAAATAATTAATGGGTCATTAATGATCATTCAGTGTAAGGAAAAGAAAGTGTAGTACACTGCAGTGTGAGTGTAATGATCTTAAGTGTAAGAAAACGAAAGTGTGAATAGACTTCTTGTGTTTAGAATCTGTGTTTGTTTATCAATAGACAACTTGTGTTTAGAATTTGTGTTTGTGAGTGATTCTATTAAAAATGTGTGGGACTTATGCAAAATCGATAAATGTCATGCGACAGTCATAAAATAGTTTGACATGGGTCGTTAATGATCATTCAGTGTAAGAAAAAGAAAATGTATATAAAATAGATTGACATGGGTTATTCATGATCATTTATTTGTGAGTGCAATAATTTTAATTATAAGGAGAAGAAAAAATGTAGGTCACTGCAGTTGTCAATAGATAACTTGTGTTTTGTTTGTGAGAGCAATGACCTTGTGTGTGTGTGTGTATGATGAAATCATTAGAAGAAAGGGTTGACATATTGGTGAGTGGAGGATTTGGGATATAGAGTATGTGATTGGAATTTGTGAGTGCAATGATCTTAAGTATAAGGAAAAGAAAATGTAGGTCACTGTGTTAAATTTTTTTTTTTTTTGTTTGTGAGAGCTTGTGAAGATAAGGAGATAGAGATTATTTGTGTATTATTTGTGTTTTGAACTGATATTATTAATAAAGTGGAGGGTTTGGGCTATGAGTATGTGTGTACACACATACACAGACACACAACTCTCAAGAATTTTGATTCGTTACATATACAAGTATGGTAGTAATAAGTAAAATTAAGAGAGAAGGTTGAAATGAATATAAATTAGATATAAAAAGGCCTGCAAACCAAAAATAAAAAATAAAACAGAATTACATTCAATACACCGTGTACGCTACTCAACATAGAAATAATAAGCAAAAAGTAAAAATGATGTGCGTAAAATTTGTGTGCAATATTTGTTATAACAAATACAACAGTAAGCAGTCTCTAAAGAAACATATAGAGATTCATAATCCATGTATTTACTGTACCCATATACATATGTTTAACATATTTGGAGAAAAAACATCATGCAAAATTGCATGAAACCAGTACGAATGTTGAAGTGTTTAATAAAATCAAAGTGGCCCAACAACAGCATATGCGTGATGAGGATATTACGTCAACAGCTGTAACAACTACACCCAGGAAGCGTAAGCTTATAGTAGAACCGGCTCCCACTATTCCTAGGAAAATTCCTACACTGGAGGACAATTTTGATGAGGATATTCCGTCAACGTCAACTGGATCAAGGGAGCGTAAACTTATATCAGAACCGACTCCGATTACTGCTTTAAAAATTCAAACATTAGAAGAAAATAATGTTATGCAATGCGAAGATTGTAAAATTAGTGTTGAATCAATTAAATGGTTTAACCATTGCGCAAGAATGGAGCATAAATCTAATGTTCTTAAGGCAGTAGAAAGTCGGGTAAAATTATTGAAGAGCAAATTCCAATCTCGCCTTATAACATATCGCTTCCCCAAAGGTGATAAAAACTTAAATATTGAAGACTATTTAGAGGAAGGTTATAAACTTTTAGCAAAACTGCTAAACAATAGTCTGACGGATAACGTAGTTGTGAAATGTAACCTGGAGTTAGCAGCTCGTTATAAATTGCCGGCAAATCCACTTAAACCAGAAACGGATATGTATCACATCACCGAAATGATGCGTCTATCAAGAGCAGATGATGTTCACACTGCGCTGAAAACGCATATACACGTGATAAAAAATAAAATGTCTGAATTTCAGGAAAGAGATTCAGGGTGGACCCTTATTAATTTAAAATGGTTGGATATTAACATTAATAAGGCATCACCGATTTCTGGTTCACAATACATTCCAACACCTCCTCAGCTGGCAAAGAAAAAGTGTTGTGTTAATGTCAGAAACAATGACATTTATTGTTTCAAGTGGAGTGTAATAGCTGCTTTTTATAATAGACAAGAAATAAATTACCACCGACCATCAATTTATAGGATTGGGGATATTTCCAGACCAATAATAAGCGTGAGTGGAAGGGTGTTTAATTTCAGTGGAATGAAATTTCCAACTGACATAAGAGATATTAACACCTTTGAAAAAAATAATTCTGATATAATTATTAACGTGTTTGGTTATGATAAAAAATCAAATAATACAATTGGGCCATACTATATTACCAGCGCGGAAAAGCAGTGTCACATTAATTTAATGCTCCTGGAAAGTGATTGCGGTGAAAAATTTCATTACATATTAATTAAAAACATATCAAGGTAATTTTTTTATATTAATTCTTTTATTCTTGCAATTATTAATATTTATATTTCCCTTTAGACTTTTATCAACTCAATTGTCATCTCATAATGGATGTATGCTGATTTGCAATGCATGTATGTTCTATACGTATTTAGAAGACAGAATGGATATACATAAGGAAAATGAATGCGGAAGATGCATAACAAAGATGCCGAAAGGGGAAAAGGCACTTCTAAACTATAAACATTACGAGAGACAGATAGATGTCCCCTTCACTATTTATGCAGATTTTGAGTGTATACTGGAAGATATACCGGTATGTAGTAATAGTGATAATAACAGCAAATTTGTTCAAAAGCATATACCATGTGCATATGCTTTTAATATTAGCTGTAGTTTTGATAAAAATTTAGATAGGTTGAACATATTTGTAGATAGTAATAGGGATGTAAATGTAGGCGAGCATTTTGTGACGAGTTTAATTGAAGAAAGTAAAAATATTTATAAAACATATTTTGAGAAAATTGTTCCTATGCACTCCTTAAATCCCTTAGAAGTAGATAACTTCAATAATGCCAAAGACTGTCACATATGTGGTAAAACGTTAGGAAATGAACCAACCGTAAGGGATCATTGTCATATGTCAGGAAAATACAGAGGAGCAGCACATAGTTCATGCAATTTAAATTATAAAGTTCCCAACTTTATTCCAGTATTTTTTCATAATTTTTCTTCATATGATTGTCATTTGTTTGTGAAAGATTTATTGAAATTTAAAGGGGAAACAAACGTTATACCTTTTAATAAGGAACAATATATTTCTTTATCCCATAAAATACGCATCTACAGTGATGAAGAAATTGAGATTTTAATAGATGAATTGCGTAAAGAAAAAATTTCTAAAAATATCCCACATAATATAATAGAAAGAGAACTTTATGAAATTCGAAAAGAAAGACAACAGAAAAAAATTGAGTTAAGGTTCCTAGACTCTTATAGGTTTATGGCATCAAGCTTAGATGTTTTAGCTTCTAATGTATCTGATGATGACTTATTATCAGTCCGAAGAAGTTTTTCGGATCCTGAAGAGTTTATTCTCATGAGGCGAAAGGGAGTTTTCCCTTATGAATATGTTAACACGTTTGAAAAACTCAATGAAAATAAACTTCCTTCTGTTGAACTTTTCTACAGTAAACTTACTAATAAAAAATGTTCGAAAGATGACTATGTGCATGCTCAAATGGTATGGGATAAATTTAATTGTAAAACACTGCGGGATTATATGAAAGTTTATCTAAAAACTGATGTTCTCTTGCTGTCAGATATTTTTGAAAACTTTCGAAAAGTTTGCAAGAGGATATATAATCTTGATCCATGTCATTATTAGACGATCCCTGGTCTGTCATGGGATGCAATGTTAAAATATACAAGAATTGAGTTAGAATTACTAACAGATCTTGAAATGTATAATTTTATCAAACGCGGAATTCGAGGTGGTCTTACTCAGTGTAGCAAGAGATATAGCAAAGCCAATCATAAGTACTTAACAAATTATGATGTTACCAAACCATCTGAATATATTTTATATTTAGATGCAAATAACCTTTACGGTTGGGCTATGTCTGAATATCTTCCTTATGGTGGTTTTACTTGGATAAATGATTTTGTTCATCCAAAGGATATTTTATATAATTCAGAAATAGGCTATATTTATGAGGTCGATTTATCTTACCCTTTTAATTGTCATGATCGTCAAAATGACCTGCCATTTTGTCCGGAAAACAAAATCATTGGTGGGAGTAAACATGAAAAATTAGTAGCCGATCTTTCAAATAAGAAAAGATATGTAATACATTATAAAACATTAGAGCAGTGTTTAAATAATGGATTGGTTTTGAAAAAAGTTTATCGAATTCTTCAATTCAATCAGAAACCATGGTTAAAAACATACATTGATTTAAACACAGAGTATAGGAAAGAGTCTAAAAATAACTTTGAAAAAGATTTTTATAAATTACTCAATAATGCTGTGTATGGGAAAACCATGGAAAATGTTGATAAAACGAAAGATGTATGATTGCTTAGTGAATGGGATCGCACTAACTGCAATCATCCCGGAATAGGGGAATTAATTTCAAAACCAAATTTTCATAGCATATCACAATTTACGGAAACACTGTGGGCTGTTCAAATGAATAAAACCACAACTTATTACTCTAAACCAATTTATTTGGGTTTCTGTGTTTTAGAGTTATCTAAATGGAAGATGTATGAGTTTCATTATGGCTATATGAAACCTAAATATGAGAGTAAAATAAGTTTGAATTATATGGATACAGACTCTTTTATATATTCCATTCAAACAAACGATTTCTATAATGATATAAAAGATGATTTGAAAGATCGGTTTGATACTTCATCATATCCAGAAAATAACCAGTTTGGTTTTCCTCGTTTAAATAAAAAAGTTTTGGGTATGATGAAGGATGAAACAGAAGGAAGATTCATAACAGAATTTGTTGGTTTAGCTCCTAAAGTTTACGCATTTACAGTTGATTATGAAAAAGACGTAAAAAGAGCTAAGGGAGTTAAGAAGTGTATAGTAGATAGTTATAATATAGATGTTTATAAAAATGTTTTATTCTCTAAGGAAACAGTAATGGCGTGTATGTATACATTTACATCAAAATTACATAATATTTTAACTAATGAAATAAATAAAGTAGCTTTAAGTTTTAATGATACCAAACGTAAAATTATGAATAATCATATAAATACATATGCTTGGTATCATCACCAATTAAATAGTGGTAATGGTGAATATGAGTTAGATATGTTAATAAAAGAAATTGAAAAATACAACGATATGTATCAGTAAATAATAAATAAAATATTTATACGTCTATAGAATAAGAAAAAAATTAATATATTGTATATAAATAAATACTTATTAAAATAAAAATAAATATAACACCATTATTTCAAGTTTAAACAAAACTTTATTATGTCTTTTCATTAAATTAGAACAAATATATAAAAAAACGTAAGTAATAAAATTATATCATAATTCTTAAATAACTTTCTGGACAATACCAGTTAATGGAGTATATTTCATCAAACGATCATAGAGAATTAAACAATGAGCATTTGTGTGTGTAGGAATTGGAGTAGAAGTCTCAAACTCAATTTTTACATCAATAGGTCCGCTCTTAATCAATTCATTCTGATAACTTAAATCAATAACAACAATTGGTTTTTCTTTAAACTTTTCACAGGATAGAAGTGGTTGTGCAGACTTCATATAGTAATTTTGTTGAAATTTCGCATACATATCATATAAAATTGCATAGCGATTCTCTCCAATCTTCAAATTTAAATCATCATAGGGATAACAATCTGAATTTAAATGTACTTTAATGTTTTTTAAGTCTGAATGAATGTATTTCTTATTGTTTTCTAAAGCGAATAGTATAAATCTAGGTCTCTCTCTGTTTATTGAGAGCTTAACATTCCAAACATGATTTCTTCCACCAGAAAATGTAGGATTAAAATAACAATCCCAACTGCGAAATGCTATGGGCAGCGTAGTTCCGTCTTTAATGATTTTCATTATTTGCAATTTCTTAGAGTCCGAAAGCTGTATATGCGGAATTCTCCATGTAATATTCGTAATCGATAAACTAAGATTTTCATTTACATCTGTTGAGTAATATACATTTTCATCATTTGAACTCCGCAAAAGAATAATTTCGTGTTTGCTATTTATTATTATTTTATTAAAATCCTCGGCAAAGCCCAACAATAACTTAATGGGTAAATAAAAGTTAAATATTTGTATAGATAAGTCTTCAGAAACACTCCATCCAGCACTTCGAATTCATTAAGTGAGACATAATTTTTAATTGTGCTAGACATTCCCAAGTAACGAGTACGATCAATTTCAACACCATTAATCTCATAACGTATTTCATCAAATAAGTACGCAACACAATTATTTCTTAGTCTGGTATTAGGGGAGTACTCGCCTTTAATGTTTTTTATATTGCCCTCTATATACAAATAGCTTTTACCAGGAAATACATACAAATCTTGATTTTGTATAGTAATTCGTATTTCATCATTATTTTTAAATGATTGAATGTATGGCACATAACTATGATAATCCTTTTTAATTATATTATCATCCGAAATAGGGGTTTCCGCAACATTAAGTATATCAGGTATATCAGGTATATCAAGTATATCAGGTAAGTATATAGGTGCCCCTGTAGGCTAGGAGGTAGTGTACTAGCTTGTAAATATGGGGGTTGTGGGTTCGATTCCCAACGAAGACCTTGGTGTTTTTCACTACAAAAGATAAAAATTGACTGTCGGTGGAGCTGCTCAGCGATGAAGGCATAGTCACTGGTCGCTGTTGCTGTCTTTATACGGCATTTAATTTCCGACTATCCTTCTGCTTTCACCACCTGTTTCATCTCTTCTCTATCCCTTTCCTAAAGAAGGTAGCACGGTACTTGACTAAATAGGCATTGTTGCCTGAAGTGCTACTTCTCTTTAAAAAAAAAAAAAAAAAAAAAAAAAAAAAAAAAAAAACATTAAGTATATCAGACATTTTTCTTTACTTTCAATTCAAGTGATCTTAAAAATATCTTATTTTCTTCTGTCAATTGAGGTCTTTTAGCTTTAACAGTTTCTAGAGAAGTGTTTTCATTAACTTTTTTCTGTTTGGTTTTATTGTAAATTATCATGTTTCCCTTGGTCTCAAATGTAATCTAAGTGTTATTTCCTCGTCTCTAAAGTTTATTAAACGACCCTCTTGATCAACAATCCAAACTTTAAGATATGTTATTTCCTTCACGTTCACTGGTAAATAGATTAAATTATTAGGGATAACGTCTAATTTATAACCTGGAGGAACGTCCACAGCAAATTCATGAAGTATATGTGTCGGAAAATTATTCATATATGCTCCCCTTATTATATTGCACTGAATTTGTATGGCATTTACTTTTAAAATATTTACTGGCTGATTCGATAAATGTTTTACACTAGGATTTAAAGATATATCATTAAAGCCAAGCAATCTTCCAATAGATCTTTTTCGATCAAAGAAAATTGTATCATGTGAGCTCGTTATTTCAATTTGTAAAGTGTTTTTATTGGCTTCAATCACAATTGATTTATTAACATTCTTTACTTTATATTGCGTTATTATATAATCAGCTATGTCTTGCAACTCATAAGAACCTATAGGTATTTCAATTATTTCATCTCCAATATGGAAAAGATTGTTGTCATGGTCTACGTTAGGTATCGAATTATATGAAAGAAAATCAATTAGAGCACATTCATAATCAATCGCCAATTCTATTGGTGGAAAGAAATTTGCTGTTAGAATTGAAGAACTTCCGCTCAAAGCTAATGTTATTGACATAGCGAATGTTTCAATGTAAATAAAGTAAAAAAAACACAATGTATAGTTTTTATTATATATATTTATTTATTTACTAACTTATTGCTTAGTCTTATAATATTTCAGTTTTAGTTATCCAAGAATTATGCTGACTTGGAAATCCTAACCATTTTACAAATACGCTATCACCCTTAGTTTTTAATATTTTTTCAACTAAAAATGTGTTAGGAAAACGAGTTCGTAGTAACTCTTCTTTGTAAAATCCACCTTTTATTTCATTGCCTTGATAATCTTCTAGTATAAATGTGATTGGATAAGTATTTTGTATAGATTTTATTTTAAATATTTCCGTTGTCCAATTCGGTGTGTATCCTTTGTCAAAGACGTGCTTATATTTACTAATACGTACATAGTCTCCAACTTTAAACCGTGAAGGTTTAAATATTTTTAAATGATTATACACTGTATTCAGTAAATGTTTTTCATGTTTATGATTTACATGAATAGGTGCCATTTTGATCGTTCCATGTATTTTTTTATTATATTGCTTAATCAAACTTTTATAAATGCTAATCCATCTATAAGATCCATTGTTACTAAACTCTTTCCACATCATTTCTTTCAATGTCCAATTGAAGCGTTCTACAATTGAAGCTTTCATATTACTAAATGTAGAGTAATGATTTATTGAATATTTTAGCATTAATGCAGCCAACTTCTTATTAAAAAATTCTTTTCCATCATCTGTCTGTAGATTCCTAGGTACACGACCCATACAAAATATTTTCTGAAATGCTTAACAAACTTCGGAGGCAGTTTTGGATTTAATTGATTCGGCCCAAGCATATTTTGAAAATGTATCAATAACAGTTAACATATATTTATATCCATTGTTGCTAGTTGAATAATTACCCATTTCTACCAAATCAGCTTGCCAAAGATCGTCAATTCCCTTCATTATAACTCGGCGTCGTAAGAAATTTTTCCGCACTCGCGAATGGAGTTCATTTACTATTTCTCTTTTATCCATGTTCATCCCTACATACGTTGTGATACTTTAATATGTTAGATAGGTTGTTTGTATTATGCTAATTTAATTGAAGGTAGTTCCAGCTTTTGCTTTTTTATTACATCCACTTTAGAGTCTTTATCAATCCATTTAAAAATATAATATTCAATTATGTTAAATCTCTCTTCAATACTGTTTATAAAGACTTTATTTGCACTGTATATTTGATCATTCACAGCTTTTTCAATTATTTTAACATCTTTATAAATATCGTCTGTTAGCGAATCTTGTAATACTTTAATATTACTTTTAATTATACTCAATTGGGAATCATATTCCTTTTTTAAGTTTTTCTATTTCAGTATTTTTGGAAATATATTGTTCAATTTTCTTCGGTCGTTCTCATTACTATGTTCGTTTTTAAAGTAATGCCCAAATTTATCAACAGTCATTATTATTTTGTATTACTCAATTATATTTGCTTCTCTTAATTCCTCAATTATTGATATAATTTCATTAGTATGGCTTTTGTTACCAGCTTGTTGTGATGCTAACAAGAGTCTTAATCGATCTACTATTTCATTAGGATCATCCCAGTATATATAGTTTGGTTTGCTGAGGTTTATGTTCAGTAAACCTTTACCAATGTGAGTGGTATCAAATAACTTATTAATTATGTTCTTATATTTATAACCTCTATTTCCTTTAAGTTGATTATTTGGATCAAAGTTTCTCCTGTGTGCATTTGTATCAAGCAAAATTCGTTTATATATATCTAATTCTGATGAGTCATACTGCTCCGGCCTTTTATGAAATAGTAATGAATAAAAGCCAGGAGTTAATGCCCAAGATTTATTTCCTATCATTATTTTTTCATTGCTTAGCTTTAGATCTGCATTTCCAATTTTCCAGTTACCGTTTTGATTTTTATAAGGTCCAAATATAGTATCAAGCTCTTTACTTTCATTTAAATCTGTTGATTCAAATTGCCAATCAGCAGGTGGCGAATAGAATGATTCACTATCTAAATCAACATCTTCTTCTTCTTCTTTATCTTTAGTATCACTTATTCTCTCTAACGAATCAAAATAGTCAACTTTCTTAGGAGTTTTGGTAGTAATGTTTTCCTCTTTGTTTTTAGTTAGAGTATCATGTTTAAACTTAGCTTTTACATTTAAAAATTCCTCCGGCTTCATTGACCTTTCGGTAGATAACTTAACTAGTTTCTTTAAAGGTTCTGTTAATGGTTTAAATGTATTTTCTAACTCATTATTTGTTTCTGCTTCCCCACGTTTAATAGCTTCAAATTTCTTTTTTAAAATTTTTCTTGATTTCACTAACTCTTTTAAAACGTTTTCTTCCATATTTGTGTATGACTATATTATATGTACTTATAGGCTTTTAATAACAGCTAAACAGCTTCTTCAAACAGCTAAACAGCTTCTTTAAACAGCTAAACAGCTTCTTCAAACACCTAAACAGCTTCTTCAAACAGCTAAACAGATTATATTAACATCAAAGTTGGTCTTGATTTTGTGTTAAACAGTATCAACATAAATTATTATATGTACGTCTGGAGTAGTTTGACGACTAATTACAACTAAGCTTGAATGAATATATCGAAACCTTTTCTATAACGTCCATTGCATATTTCGTCATCTTTATTTATTACAAGAAATCCATATTTATCCTTCCAACATTCCTTACATATGCTTTGAAATATTTCGAGGCTGATATCGTTTGCGGCATGATCTTTATATATATGCCTAAGGCTTAGTTCGTCTTGCTTAAATATTATAATTAAGTTTGCATTATCACGTATTAAATGTTTTGGTATATGTGAATACGTTTGACATAAATAAAATGAATCGATATCTTTATGTCTCCCCATACAAAAATATGATCTTATATTGTTTTGCTTCTCACATGCAACATCATCAAATATCATTACTGAATTAGCTTTAGCATCATGAGGAGATAAAACATCTTCATTTTCTGAAAATGTATAAAAACCCATACCCTTTATCGATGATATTAGTTTTCTTAGATACTGATATTTGGGTTGATGTAATGATTTAGAATAAAGATAAATGTTTTTAAATTTTAATCCATTAGGACTTTCAATCAAACTAAGCATAACGTTTGTTTTTCCGCAATTAGATGGACCCACTATTAATGCTCTAATAGAGTTTGGTAAAAGGCAGCTATGTTTAGTTTCATTATTTTTTTCATTGAAATCTAAATTTTTCACTAAAATATTTGAATGTTGTTTAATCAAACGCATCTTTACAAATGAAGAGTTCAAATAAATGAATATATATATATCTTTTCTTTATATTTAAAAGTAGTCACCTACTTATATATTTTCAGAAAGAATATTAAATAAATGAAGGTGTATACAAAGAAAAATGTTAGTAACAAACAGTTCGTTACTGGAGAAGGACTATTAAATAAGGTTAATTCATTACCAATCGAACTCCACCTACCTGGTTATCAGTTTTGTGGACCTGGAACGAAACTAGATAAACGTTTACAAAGGGGAGATAAAGGAATCAATCCGAAGGAATCAAATCAAGATAAAGGAATCATTAGATGCCGCTTGTCAAATTCATGATATTGCTTATGCACAGAACTCTAATATCAATAAACGACATCAAGCGGATAGAGAGCATTCAGACTACTCTCTGTGGCGCGCAACAAAAAACATTAAGCGACCAACTTTACGCCAGTCGCCACTGTGTACCCTAAGCGGTGATTGGGCAAGAAGCAACGAGGAAAAAGCTTATCTGTTTTCCAACCACCTCCTAAAAGTATTTTCTTCTAACTTATCGACAGACCCTATAGTGTTACCTGAAATAATACCTATAGAAGCTGTGCCTTTGAGACTGGAAGTACAAGAGTTGAGAAAGGCTATCGCCGGCTTAAAACTTAAAAAATCACCTGGTATTGATAAAGTTAGTAATAGGATGCTTCTGGAGCTACCAAATGTAGCGGTGAGAATCTTATTGTTTATATATAACGCCATTTTGCGCCTCAGTTTTTACCCTCAGAAGTGGAAGATTTCGAAGGTGATAATGATTCCCAAGCCGGGCAAGGATCATTCTAAAATAGATTCTTACAGGCCAATAAGCTTGCTGTCCAATTTATCTAAACTGTTCGAGAAACTTTTAATAAATAGAATGTATCCCATATTGATCGAAAAGAAGTGTATACCGGATCACCAGTTTGGATTTAGGAAAAAGCATAGCACAATAGAGCAAACGCATAGACTTGTTAATGCTGTTAAACAAACCTTTGAAAATAAACATTACTGTTCTGCTCTCTTTATTGATGTTGCCCAGGCCTTCGATAAAGTTTGGCACGAGGGCTTAATTCATAAACTAAGGCAGAATTTGCCTCAAAATAGTTCCACATTACTGGAAAGCTACTTGAGTAGCCGTTTATTTGTTGTAAAGCACGAGGAGTTTTTGAGCCCACCACAGCCAATTAGAGCCGGAGTTCCTCAAGGGAGCATCTTGGGTCCGATTTTGTATTTATTATATACCTCAGATATGCCTACACGGGACGACGTTCACGTTTCAACATTTGCTGATGATACTGCCCTGCTTTGTGTTTATGTAGACCCACACGAAGCTTCACTACGTCTTCAAAGTCATGTGTTCCAAGTCGAAAAATGGTTAAGAAAATGGCGAATAAAAATTAATGAACAGAAGTGCATTCATATTACTTTTACATTACGAAGGAGTACATGCCCACCTATCACAATAAATAATCAAACAATACCTCAACGTTCGGTCGTCAAGTACCTCGGTATGCACCTTGACAGGCGTCTAACATGGAAGCACCACATAGAAGCTAAACTTATGCAAATAAGACTTAAAACTGCTCAATTAAACTGGCTAATTGGTCGGAATACTGTTCTCAGTATTGACTGCAAACTTTTGATCTACAAGTCTATTCTAAAGCCAATATGGAGCTATGGAATTCAAATGTGGGGCACTGCCTCAGTGTCAAATGTCGAACGGATACAAAGAAGCCAGAACAAAATCCTCAGATTCATAACTGCTGCCCCATGGTATGTGAAAAACTCAAACATTCACAAGGATTTGAAAGTGCCCTCTGTAAGAGAGGAAATACAGAAGTACGCATCCAAATATTTGAGAAAACTGGAATTTCATCCAAATATTTTGGCACGTGATATATTAAATGATCGAGGCTACAATCGTCTGAAGAGGAGAGACGTTAGGGCTATTAGTATAAGTAATTT
This sequence comes from Trichopoda pennipes, assembly GCA_030448955.1. Taxonomy (NCBI): domain Eukaryota; kingdom Metazoa; phylum Arthropoda; class Insecta; order Diptera; family Tachinidae; genus Trichopoda; species Trichopoda pennipes. Next base: position 12,276,775 of record JASKUP010000025.1, on the reverse strand, counting down.
CTAGTGTTTTCCTTTTTATTTTTTTTATTTCTTGTTAACTAAAACTTTTTGGCTGGCATTGGCTAGACATAAAGATAGTTTTTACTTTTAGATTTAAGATTTATCTACTTAATGTTAGTTCTATTAATTTAGAAGATTCAATAAATAATATTATGATACAAAAAAAAAAAAAAAAAGCGGATAGAGAACTAGCTGATAGCGCTTGGAAAAGAGTAAAAGCTAAAGACAGTACACTTGGAGAAAAAATAAATGCTTACCTTGTTTCTAACGCAATGAAGTCTAAAGTAAAATTTGGATTAGGTGTTAAGCCAATCAATCTTAAAAAAAATTGTAAGCGAAGCGTTTTTCGCAATGCAATTAAATTGGCAACTATGGTTTTGAAAGAACGAAAACCGTCAAATATGCACATGGCAATAAAAACGCAAAAAAAGTTATTGATAAATCATTTCTTGGAAAAAAATCAGAAGTTAAAATTCCAAGAGTTATTAGCGTTCCTAAAATTGGGGGTATTCTACCTCTTGTACCTATATTTACAGCACTTGGAGCATTAGGAGCTTTAGCTTCCGGTGGCTCATCAGTTGCTAAGGTTATTACTACAGCCACAAATGGTAAGCATCAGCTCGAGGAGAATAAGCGTCATAATAGAACATTAGAGGCTATAGCAATGGGCAAAGGTCTCTATCTCAAACCATACAAGAAGGGATATGGAATATTTTATAATAAAACAAAAATATCAAAAAACTAATACGGCAGCTACCCAATAGACCTCTGACTGATGTGGATTTGAAAATCTTTGGAAAAAAGTATATTCCTTATTTTAGGGGAGTTTATATGAGCGATAGACTACCTAAAACTGCACGCCAAATTGAGTGTGGAATAATCAATTTGGACTCCCATAGAGGATATGGTACACATTGGGTAGCCTACTACAAATATAATGATTATGTGGAATATTTTGACAGTTTTGGAAATCTTCAACCACCTGTAGAAGTATTAAAATATTTAGGATATAATATAAAATATAACTATAAAAGATATCAAACAAGTAATTCCCTAAATTGTGGACACTTATGTTTGCATTTTCTAATTAATTTTAAAATAAAGAAATAATATTAAAAACACATACAATTTGTTTAATACATTTATTTTTATTATTTCATTTATTGTCCATTCTTAAATATAATCTATGAATTTTTACATCAGTTATTATTTTTCTCTGCATTTTTTCCCAATCTCATAGCAGAGACGGAATAAATCAATTTCAATGTCTCTTTCATTAATTCCATTAATGTCGCCTAATAAGATTTTAGTTTTATTCAAGGTGGCGCATGTTGGGATGTAGTAGTTGTAATAAAAATGTAACAGCTGCTTTCGTAGAATACCATTCCAACAAAGTATTGAAGTCAAAAACACTCCTATCCGAATTATGGATTTCCACGTCTCAGGATCAATTTTTATCTGAAAATTTCCTTGTCGGATTATCAAGTAGCATATACCATTCTTGTATTTAAAGGTATAGTCAGTACCTTCCTCACTCGTATTTTCAATTAAATTTACTGAACATAACAATTCACGCTGGGAAAGTGTGTTGGTAATGTAGTCTTTATAACTCATAAGGTGGAGCCACTCTTCCCTACAGAATCCAATAAAATGTTTGTCCTTATAGTGAAGCCAAATCATTGGCTTAAATCCATGGATAGTCGAAAATCCGCAGGAGACTTTCAATTTTAAATTGAGAAAATACTCCATCTCAAAAACACCGTCGAATATCTGAGGTTGACGTTCCTGGGTGCGTTGTAGAGTATTTTTATTATTTTATTCATTTCTCTTTGAAATTATAATTTTAACTGATGATTTTTCATTTTGAAAGCTGCCTTTTAAACTAAATTTCTAACTCTTATGCAAAATTAAACAACTAAACTAACTAAACTAAAGTAATCATATCATTGTAATCTTATTATATTTAAGTCTAAAGAATAAAAAATTTTCTGATGTTTTATTGAAAATGTATATGTTGTTTTATTAATAAAATTCTGAATAGGAGAAACTTTATCTTTATTATTTTTATTTTTCATTTTTGGTTATTGATGAAAAGTGGTTTAATAGTTTAATATACTTTTCAATAATTTTCATCACTCTTAGTTTTCTCGTATGAAAGAAATAACATCCAAACATTCCAACAACATCTTCGCTTGAATTCTCGTGATCGCATGGTGTATTATAATTACTAAAATCTGCATATCTGTATTTAAAGGCTTTTATTTCTTCTAAATGTTCTTCGAATATTTGCTTTCCAAATTTCTGCAAAAAGTCTTCAATCGTATCCATCTTTCTAGGCTATAACTCCATTTAATACTGAATACAAAGATTAAATAGAGTTAACTTTTATACTCCGAGATCATTAAAATTAAAAAAAAGACTTTTTTTGTTTTTATTTTCATTTTATTTCATTTAAATTTTTTTTATTCAAAAAATTTTTTTTTATTTAAATGTATTAAAAGAATAATACTCTCTCATTGGAGGAACTGGCTTTAACTCCAACCTGTAGAATGAGTTGACCTTGTCATTTTGTAAAGGATATTTCGTTAAGAGATATGCACCCGTAGATAGGGTTTCAACATCCTTGTCGCTAAGTGAATTGAACCTCTTTGGAAGGTAAAATATATTCGTACCCAACTCTAACATAATAACTTCTCCATATTTTGTTGTTATACGTTCTGCCCCAGTTATATGATAGTCTTCTAAATCTATCATATCCTTGACACTAAGTCGCTGCCTTAGATTTAATTTGTTGAAAGTTGTTATTAATTCCGGGTTGATGCTCGTCGTTATATAATTGACAATAAACTATAAAACTTTACTGAATTTATTCAGAATTTATAGAAAATTTGCATATAAATTAAAATTTATGTAAATAAAATTTATATATAAATATCTTTATATACATATATGTATATTATAAAATTATTATATAACTCAAACGCTTTATTTTATTTTGTTTTTATTTTATTTTTTATTTCATATTTTAATTTGTTTTTCTGTGTTTATAATATAAAATTATTTTGATTAAATAAAACTTAAATCTAATACTAATAATATCAATTCAAAACACAAATAATCTCTATCTCCTTATCTTCACAAGCTCTCACAAACAAAAACAAAATATTTAACACAGCGACCTACATTTCTTTTCCTTACACTTAAGATCATTGCACTCACAAGTTCCAATCACATACTCTATATCCCAAATCCTCCACTCACCAATATGTCAACCCTTTCGTCTAATGATTTCATCATACACACACACCAACATACACACACAAGGTCATTACTCTCTCAAACAAAACACAAGTTATCTATTGACAACTGCAGTGACCTACATTTTTTCTTCTCCTTATACTTAAGATTATTGCACTCACAAATAAATGATCATGAATAACCCATGTCAATCTATTTTATTTACATTTTCTTTTTCTTACACTGAATGATCATTAACGACCCATGTCAAACTATTTTATGACTGTCGCATGAATTAAGTATATTTATTGTGCTTTGATTAAAAAAAAACACAAAGTTCTTTATCAATCTTTCTTTATTCACTTATTTAATTATTTGCTTTGACTGGAGAAAACAGACTGACTTATCCTAATTACAACTTCTTCTTATATACTAAAATTATTGTATTATTTGTTAAGTTTATTGAATATTGCATTTGTTTAGGAACGGAAATGCCTATTTGACAATATTTATTGCAAATGCTTTACTAGTGAAAAGTTAGTAGATTTGGGACCAATTGGGCGCAATTCTCAGAATTGCGACCGAAAATTATAATTTGTTATATTTCTGCATTTAGTGCTTTAATTTATTAATGAGGTTAATTCCTTTATATTAAATTTGGTTGGTTGCAATTCTTGGAATTGCGACCGAAAAATAATTAAAAGATTTTACATTTATTTTGTATTAATTATATTGTTAATAACTATTACGGTTGCAATTCTTGGAATTGCGACCGAAAAATAGTTTTGATTTATGGATTTAATCGTAATATTCTTAAACAAATCGGAAATGGGTTTAATATTACACTTTGTCTTTAATTATATCTGCAATAAATTTATCTATAGGGTCGTTCCTAATGTATGTGTTTGTGTTTGTATATGTAACTCATGACATTTATCGATTTTGCATAAGTCCCACACATTTTTAATAGAATCATTCACAAACAAAAATTCTAAACACAAGTTGTCTATTGATAAACAAACACAGATTCTAAACACAAGTAGTCTACTCACACTTTCGTTTTCTTACACTTAAGATCATTACACTCACACTGCAGTGTACTACATTTTCTTTTCCATTGATGACCTATTGACATCTTATTAATGATCATTAACTATCCATTAATTATTTATTTAATTGCTTCTGCATAAATCCCACAGATTTTTAATAGAATCACTCACAAACAAAACAAAACACAAGTTATCTATTGACACACCAACAAAACACAAGTTGTCTATTGATAAACAAACACAGATTCTAAACACAAGTAGTCTATTGACACTTTCTTTTCCATACACTTAAGATCATTGCACTCACACTGCAGTGATCTACATTTTCTTTTCCATTGATGACCTATTGACACCTACACACACCAATATCTCAACCCTTCTCATCTCGTTAATGATCATTAACCACCCATTAATTATTTATTTAATTGCTTCTGCATGGCACTAATTACCAATTAATTATTTATTTAATCGCTGCTGCGCCCCATTAATCATAATTAATTGCTTTTGCATGACACTAATTGCATCTATTCTTAGATAGGCCTTAAAAGAGGGCCTAAAACTTAAAATTTTAAAATATGCCGAAACTTTTTCTTTTTTTTTAAATTAAAAAATACAATTTAATTTTATTATTGAAAAGTTTTATAGTATAGTTATCTACAGCGTTCTTTTTTGTGTGAGCCCAAAAATTCAATCTTTCAAGAAAATTAATCAGAAAGAACACAATTTCTTATTTTTTTCGTTCATATGTTTTTTTAATAGTTTTATTTTTTTCACAATTCAATATATTTGTGTGCTTATATAATGTCTTATTCTATTGCAATGCTTTTACATATACGACGTTCTTCGATCGATTTTGGTTCGCGGTATAGACAAACAAAGCAGTTGGTGTGTCCCATTGCAAAGTCGTGGCTGGCAGGTATTTAAGCAAAATAATTGGTACACCAACTTTCACTTGTAGGCGGTAGGGCGGCAGTTACAACATCGTCTTGATTGATAACAGAGTCAACCCTTTTGTAGGTAAACATTTTCCCGGGAATGTCAAACAAAATTGTTACATTGATATCCGAAACATCTGCATTTTGCGCAGCTAAGATAGATAGATAGGAACCAATCATGGTTTCTAAAATTCTGTGGAATACAGGGAAATACGTTTGTGACCAATTCATGTTTTAATTGTGCAAAGTGGCAAAAATTATCTGGAGGCGTAATCATTTCTGTGGTGGGATCAATTGGAATTGCGCCATTCCCAATATCCAACAATCGCTATAAAAAACCTTCGGCTGCTGGATCATTTTGCAATTGAACACGCAAATTACACACACACACACACACACGCACACACAGCAACGTACAAATGAAAACACACATTTCATTTGATACAAAACATTGAGTCAAAGTATTCAACGGAAAAAATTTGTCTTGTTTCAAACACGCACTGTGGACGCACTATTGTACGTAAACGTATGAAACAAAGATACAAACCAGCGAACGACTATTACGAAGGTACTCTGCAAATTTCGGGCTTAATTTTTATTAATATAGATAAGAGCATTAAATTTAGTTTTGCCCGATTTTTACTAACGCAACTAACGGCCATAAAAGTACCAAAAACCTATTTCTGTCTTATTGATAAGATTAAGAGATATTTTAAATTTAACTTTAATATTTCTAAGTTTCTTTTAAAACAACGTAAGAGCGCCATTTAATTTTCTGTACTATAATTAATATTTGGTGTTTTTAAAGAGGTATAGAACTTTAAATTGGCAACATTTTGTTTAACTGGTGGCTATTTTGCCAGCTGTCATGTGATTTATGTTAACTTTGGTTTTCAATTTAAACGGAATAGAGGGGAGCCTGAACAACGTTTCCAAATTGTGCAACAAAATTGCCGTTGATCTCAAATTTTCATAAGCGAATTTTTTTTTATCGACGAAGCTTACTTTTCTTTGAATGGATACAGCAATAAACAAAGCTGCCGTATTTGAAACGATGAAAATCCTCAAGTGTATAATGCTGAGGTACCTGCAGAAAACACCGACCATTTAATGTTTTTATGGGCTAATGGAATCATTAGTGACCGTTATAGATATAGATATGATTATTGAATTTTTCAGTCATCAATTCTTCAAGCACAATGTGCAGGAGCTGTGATTTCAACAAGATGGCACGACAAGTCACACAGTTATGCCAAAATTGATGTATAAAAGAAAACGTTTGGTAACCGCATAGTTTCACATTTCGGATCAGTAAATTGTCCTTCAAGATCGCGCGATATAAATTAGCCGGACAATTTGTGGGAATATAATATCGCTATATTGATCACTTGCAAGACAATATTCGTCTCGTTTTGCCATAATCAAAAATTGAAACTCCAGATTAGACTACAACCAAACCAGATGTTGTGGAATATTATCTTTTGAATAAAGTAAGTTTCATGACGCTTTTAAAAATTCATCTTTGTTTTATGCCATTTCAAAGATATGCAACTCTATAAAGAACACCATTTAATTAAAAGACTAATGTTTTTATTTATTGTAACTTCGATGTAATCGAACTAACAATAATTACTCATATCTTAGTTCTAATAATAAAAGTCAAGCCCAGCCAGTGCCAGACAATATTCTATATGCTTCAGGCTTACTGCTATTATCAGCGGATCATCCCTCTGATGTTTGAGCGAGAGAAGCAGTATCCCTCCTTTTCAGTCTAATGTTACCACTGTCATTAAAATTGTTATGAGCCAGTGGATTTGGATGTGTTTCGGGCCTCTTTAAATATGTTATTGCATGTTTTGATTATTTCTGCCCTAACTGATGGCACGTTTAGATAGATCCTTGTGGGTATTTGAGTTTTTTATGTACCAGGGAGCATCTGTGATCTTATTTTCGCGTCTTTGAATTTTTTCTATATTGCTAGCTGAGGCAGTGCCCTATAACTGGATTCCATAAAACCAGATTGGCTTCAGGACCGACTTGTAAAGTAGAAGTTTGGAATCCAAGCTAAGAGTAGAGCTTCTGCCAATAAGCCAGTTTAATTGCACGGGTTTCAACTTCATTTGTGCTAACTTGGATTCTATGTGGCCGATCAAGATGCGTGCCAAGGTATTTGACCTCTGTAATTTGTGGTATTATTTGTTTATTTAGGCGACTGGAGGCATGAGTTCCCTCGCAGTGTGAACGTTATATGTGTACATTTTTGTTCATTCACCTTTAATTTCCATCTCTTCAACTATTTTTCCAAATTAACTATGTGGTCTGTAAGTATCGTGATGCTACTTGGGGATTTTCGTGAATGCCTAAGAAAGTCGTGTCGTCAGCAAATGTAAATGTTGATGTATGTACTCGGTTATCAGTTGGCATGTCTGAAGAATACGGTATGCATAGGATAGGTCCCAAAATACTACCTTGGGGTACTCCGGCCCCAATCAACTGTCGAGAGCTTAAAAGGTCTCCTCTCTCAAAGCAAACTTCCGATCAGTTAGATATAGTAGTTATAGTAGTGTCCAGGCAAATTTAGCTTCAACTTATATTTCGGGCCTTTATGCCATGCTTTATCGAATGCTTGAGACACGTCTATGAAAAGTGCCGAACAATATTTTCTTTCTTCAAACGCCTTTTTTAACAGATTCACTAACCTGTGTATTTGTTCAACTGTACTGTGCTTTTTTCTGAATCCAAATTGATGGTTCGGGATACATCCTATCTCGCCTAGAATTGGGTTTATCTTAGAAATTAAAGTCCTTTCGAATAGCTTTGACATGTTTGATAAAATATGATATGATTCTACTTTTGTATGATCCTTTCCTGGTTTAGGAATCACAGTAATCAAAGAAATCTTCCAATTCGAAGGAAAGTATTGAAGACGTATAATTGCATTGAATATAAAAAGAATAATTCTTACTGCTGTACTGGGCAGCTCGATCAACATCCTGTTACTGGTTAGGATCTGTGTGCAAAATTTATTTTGAATTAGTAGTAGGTAAATTAGTAATAAGCGGCGCATTATTTACTCTCGTATGATTTGTTTTTAAAATCTCGGCGTATGAAACGCGTTGAGTGGTTGTCCTGGGCAACAGTGGAAATTTTGTGTTTGAAACGTGTTGTGACTGCTTGGGGATGGTTTGCTGTTTTAGGGAACCTGTTTTCATTATAGAATAAACTGGACAACCTCTGTAGTTAGCAGTGTGATTACTTCTACAATTGCTACATTTTTTAACGTTTGTATCGTTCCTTGATTTGTCACAATGGGCTGTCTCGTGTAGCTCACCACAAACAACACAAACTTAAGGCTGCTTAGAATAAGCCCTAGTTGGTAGTTTAAACATTGGATGGGTCCTGATCTTTTATGAGGTTCCTCTGCTGTTATTTTGCGGCGCAGAAAGTATTTAAGGCTATAAATAGGGTGCGCTTCGTTCTTTTTTAACCTGATGAATTCAACACGAAATAGTGGTTGTGGGATGCGTTCTCAGTTTCTAAGATTATCGACGTTTTTTACTTTGAATAAAATTTTTTCAAAGCCGGCTTTTATTTCTGTAGGATCAACACATGAGTCCATACCTCTAATAACAATTTAAAGGCCCTTGTTACTCTTCAATTGATAATGTATAAAAACTCTTTTTTTTGGCCTTCAAATTCGGTAATCAATTTGCAAAAACATTGATCATTAATTACCTGAATTTTTGTTTCGTTGATGTGTCCGCGCTTAACCGAAATAATGTAGAAAGAGTTTTTTCCAATCAGTGAAATCAAACTTTAAATGAGCTCATTTGAATTTTGCTCTCTCAAGATGATTTGGGTAACGTTGTAATCTCGTTTGCTTCACTATCCAATATTGCAAAACGGTTTTCGGAACGTAGTCCGGTATTTTCCCGGGGGCTTCGTCCGCGTTTTAATAAAGTAACGTATCTATCCATTCCCATTTATGACTTGGGTTTTTGAGCACTGTCCTTATTTAATATGGTTGTACAGTTTTCAAGAGTCAAGGAGGATTTATTCCCTTTTATTTTACTCTCACTACTTAACAACAAAGGCGAACAGGAACGGGTGCGGTAAACTGACGTGGCACTTTAGAGCTCTCCAGTTCTCAAATTCTTATTTACCTGGCTGTTTTCTTCAGCATTTATAGTAAAATACGCAATTGTGCTGTTTACATTTGCCCTTTTCACAGTATTATTCAAATTTAAATTTGAGAGACTCATAGGTGAGCCTTCGCTCTGTTGTTTTAGGTTCCTCTATTACTTAAAAACAGCAATTCACATTAAAAAACAATGCAGCCAGTTTGGCCAGCTAGAATCGCCGACGGCGGCAAAAAATTCACATCACAGGAGTGCAGGAAATTGTTTTAATTGCATTACAACACGAATGCACACCACGTGTGCAATCCGTACACGGATCTGCCCGACATGCACACCAAATTATAGCCCGGAACTGTAGCTTTCGTTTGACACCAATATCTACGCGGCCGAAAAATTAATGTTTAAAAAATGCACTGCAAAATTGGCTGTCGCTTTACACACAAAGTTGTGTTTGTTTACACAGCAACAATCAAAAATGCTATTTTGCGTAAAATATCGCACAGATTTATATGAATCTTATATTCAATTGTCCGGAAAATTTTTCCTTTTAAATCTATGTCACTTTCACTATTCTCCGCTTATTAGTTGCACAAAAAATCACTTTTTCAAAATCAATATAACACAATTGTTTAAACACCGTCTTGTTGAAGACGCGAAAAAGAATTATGATTGAGTTATTAAAAGTTTAAATTTTTTAAATAATTAAAAAAAATTAACTATTAATTCGCTTAATTTATTGATGAAATTGAAATATATTTTCAAATAAATTCTACCCGAGTCAATTTCAGAAATATTACACTACAAAAAATCTTTAAAAAAATGAAGACTTATTTAGTTATAAAAGAATAAATATTCACCAGATAATTTTATTTTTAAAATCGAATTGTTAATAATTTATTTTTAAATTTAAAACTTTTTTGCACACAGTATTTATAAAACAGATTTATATATTGCCGCACTGCGTTAAAGTTAATAACTTAATGTTGCCTTAAAAGAAATGCAGAACAATTTATAAGAAATAAAAATTGTCTATAAACAGTGGTGTTCAAACTGTTTAGTATGGTGCCCTTTATTTGACATTATTTTTCTCTTCCAATAATAATAATAACAATAAGAGAAGAAAATATTAGTATTGACTTAGACTTGAGTTCATTATTAATTTGAATTAACTGTAAAGATAACGGTTAAAGTCAGATAACAGCATTCTATTGCATTACGACCTTTATATTTATCTGTGTTATAAGTTAGTTATAAAATGTATTTTTTCTATATGTTCAACTATTACATAATTTTTTTCACTATGGACTCATGCTCAACTTTGAAAGGAATTTAATTCGGGTAATTTTTTTTTAAGTTCTGTGTTGGCATTGCTACCAAAACTACGGTTATCCTAATAAAACTTCCTTACACTTTTCAACAACGAAAAGCCCAAGAAGCATATAATCATGGGAAAAAATTAAATAGATATGAAAAGTTTGGAGGCAAATTTAGGGAAATTCTCCCTAATAGAGCAATGATAAAAATCAGATAAAAAGCAGCAGTTTTGGAAGCGTTAGCTCCATTCTAATGGTGTCAGATATTTAAATTCAAATTTAAAGCAAAAGCACTGTGGTCTGTTATGTATCTGTGTAGTTCTAAAATCAGATTGTGGAAAACTGCAAATAGTTTTTTTAACATTTAAATCCCAGCTAATAGTTAAGGACATACAGGGCTTTTTAAACCCTCTTACATTTTTAAGATCCCAAGTTAACTTGTTTATGTTTACTTGTTTATGCAGCAAAAATTGTTTTCGCCGTCACCCTTATGTCCTATTTTACATACTTAAGCAGGCTATTACAATTTTTAAGCAATCATTGAAAGAAAACGTATTAATTACAGTCACCTGTAATTCTTCACATTGTAAAGGATCAAAGGACTAAGATGGCAGGATCGCCATGTAAAGGATGTTGAAAGATTATGATGGTTCCCTATAGCCCTTTCTATATTTTAATAGCTGTATAGGGTGTCAGCTAGTGGTTTAGGCGTTCAAAAGAACTGCCAGAAGATAGAAACTAACAAATGAAACAAGGCAAGTACTGCCAGCTAAAGTTATCAGATATTAGTCTTCTCTTTATTTAATTTTCTATGGCTTATATACTACTTATGCAAATCTAACTTATAATCTAGAATTGAGTGATTTCTAATTCCACTCAATTTGTAATATGAACATGAATTTGAATTTGAATATGAATTTGAATATGAACAAATAGTATCGGTAACATGCAAGCGGTCAACAACACAACACATGTCAATAACATTGTATTTGATATCCCAAATGTGTCAGCATATTTACAACTGGGTTATTGTAACACTCTACATGAGTTGTGTTGGCTTGCATACACTATACATGCCGTATGACTACTGGATGCACTACACCCTCACCGTCAAGAAAATCGTACCGTATTTATATAAGAAGTACGGTAAGATTTCTGTGGAATACGGCGTGAAGTGCAGCGCTTTTTGTTTTCATGTTTTACAATGTAGTGTACTTATTGATAATTTTATTTTTATGCCAATTTAGTATAATATCATACAATAGATAAAACAATACATTATTTCCTTAGTCTACAATTTATTGTATGGTTTTAGGATATTATTATGGAATTCTTTTTCTTTTCCATTATAGTTTATTGTGGTATTTACATTATTTGTACTTATAATTTCATACGGGCCCTTATTACAACTTTGATGTTTTTTTCTATTTTCTACTTTTACTAAAACTATATCTCCTATATTTAAATTAAGCTTATTTGTGTACTTGTAATTAGAAATTCTTTTTTCTTTAGTTTTTATTGTTAATTCTTTTGTTCTATTTAAAGCGTATTGTAATCCAACTTTCAGTTCTTCTACGTAGTTATCGTAGTTGTAAAATTTTCGGTCATTGCTTATGTTGTCATATGGTAAACATGGTAATCTTCCATATACCAATTCAAAAGGCGTGTAGCCAGTATCTACATGTGGTGAAGTGTTGTATGCGAAAGTGAAATATTGAATCCACTTGTCCCATTCGTAGTCATTTGCAGTGGTTAACAAAAATTCATTTAAAACTCTATGGTTTCTTTCAATTGAACCTAAGGTTTCGTGGTGGTAAGGTGTTGAAAATACTTGTCCGATCTTCAGTAATGAGCATATGTTACGCATTGTCTCATTTGTAAACTCTGTCCCATTGTCGGATTTGAGTACCTTAAATTGACCATATTTTAGTATGAAATGTTCAACTAATGTTTTCGCCGTCGTAATTGCATCCTTTGTTGGCATAGGGTGTGCAACAACAAATTTCGTTAACTCACATTGCATTGTCAAAATGTAGCGGTATTCATTTGAAATACGAAGAGGACCTACAGTGTCGATCGAAATCACTTCAAAGCTATTATTTGGTGTGTCTGTGAGTGTGAGTGGTTCTTTTGTGTGTTTTGTTTGTTTGTTTTTGTTGCAACTGTCGCAATATGATACAAATTTCTTTACCATTTTATTCATGTTTTTCCATATGTAACGTTGTTTTAGTTTGATAATTGTTTTTCTTATACCCAAGTGGCCGTTCATGTGAAATTCGTTAATTAGTTTATACTTAAGTACGTCATCTGTTATTCTTTTTGGAGGCTTGTATAATATAATTTTCAATTGAGGCTGTTTGTTATCTATAAAAATCTTTTCATATGTTTCTTTTAAAATTTCTTTCGTATATACTTTAAATATTTTATCTTCTGTTGAGAGCGCTACTTCTGTTATATTTTCTTTATTCATCTTAGATATCAGCTTCCTCAGTATCGAATCTAGTTTCGCTGAGTTATCACTGCTAGCTTTTCATCTTCCTCGTTATTCTGGGTACGTAATTTCTTCATGGTCGGAACTGGTTTCGATGAATTATCATTACGACCTATGTGCACAATATTTTTCTCAATTATAATGTCGACATTCTTTATATCCTCAAATTTATTAAATTGCAATTTCTTTATATTTTTAATATCATTGATGGAGACGCATTCCCATATATGAAGTTGATCAGGCTTCTGAGAGGTACATTCTTCCATATTATCCCTAGGTATCTGCGCGTTATTAAAATTTTTGTTTGCCTCTTGATTTTCATTCTTTTTGTTAATTGCCTCTTTTCTTAAGTTTGTATCTTTATTATTCATGGCCCTTGTTGTTACAAGTATTTTTCTTTCTTTTTCATCATTTTCGTGCGGTATCATTTGCCTTAATGTATCTGAGTCGATTTGAATTCTAGAAAGTGCGTCAGCGTTGGTATTCATTTTTCCTTTTTTGTAAATGATTGTAAAGTCATAGTCACTAAGGTCTAGTCTAATTCTAGTCATTTTTGAAGAAGGGTTTTTGTGAGAGAAAAGGGAAATCAATGGTCTATGGTCTGTTACTACCATGAATTTTCTTCCGTATAGGTATGGTTTGAAGAAATTTATGCTCCAATGTATTGCTAGAAGTTCTTTTTCAATTACTGGTTTGTTTATGTCATGTTTTTGTAAAGATTTGCTTGCGTATGAAATTGGTGAATCTTGTCCAATTTCACCTTGCGATAACACTGCTCCTAACGCGTAATTTGAAGCGTCTGTTGTTAGGATGAATGGTTTTTCGAAGTCTGGGTATTGTAACACTGGTGGATTTATTAATTTTTCTTTTAAGGTATCAAAAGCTTGTTGGCATTTTTCTGTCCATGTGAATTTTGTTGATTTCTTTAGTAGTTGATTAAGGTCTTTTGCGATGTGAGCGAATTCTGGAATAAATTTTCTGTAATAGTTGCAGAATGCAACGAATCGTCGTACCTCGTCTGCGTTTTTCGGTATAGGGTAGTTTTTTATTGTATCATATTTAGCAGGGTCTGTTTTCACACCGTCTTTTGTAATTAGATGTCCCAGGTAAACTACTTCGGGTCTCAAAAAGCAACATTTTTTTGGATTTAATTTTAGGTTGTAATCTTGTAGTCTGTCCAGTACTTTTATTAAATTTTCATTGTGATGTCTTAAATTACATCCATATACTATAATATCATCCACATATAGGAATGCTTCAGATTCTAATCCTGATAGTGCTATGGTGAGCATTCTTTGGAAACTATTAGAAGATATTTTTAGTCCGAATGGGAGTCTATTAAATTGAAAATGTCCCTGTGGAGTTGAAAAAGCTGTTAGTGGTCTTGAATTTTTGTCCAAATTAATTTGATGAAAGGAGCTAGTCATGTCCAGTGTGGAAAACCATTTTGCTCTTCCTAGCTTGTCTAGAATGTCCTCTAATCTTGTCAGTGGAAATTTGTCATTTACTATTTTGTCATTTAGTTTTCTGTAATCTACAACTAATCGCCATTTCCTTCTATCCTCCATATTCTTTTTGGGTACCAAAAGGAGTGGAGCATTATAAGGACTTACAGATGGTTTTATTATTTTTCTGTTAACATGGTTTGTACTTGTTCATTTATTACGTCAGTATGTGAATGTGGTAGTCTGTAGTTTTTTATGTATACTGGGTTGTTGTCCGAGGTCGTTATTTTTTGAGTATAAAAATTGTTGACGCTTAATTTTTCGCCGTCGAGGTGAAAAACATTTTGATATTTTGCAAATATTTTTATAAGCTCTTCTTTTGCTTCTTTGTTATTGTTGTGTAGTTGTAATTCATTGAGAATTTTTTTGAATCGTGTCTCGTTGTTTTCTTTGTTGTAGTGTAATATTTCATAGTGTTTTAGTGAGTCAGTGTGGAGTTTGATGCCTTTTAATGTTTCTGTTTTATTTGTAGTATTTAGTATTTTTATATGTGTCATGCCATTTTTGGGTGCTATTGAATTACTTAAAAAAATGCCCTCTTTTAATTCATCATTCAAAATTACGCAATCTTCTTTGAGGTTTAATATTATGGGGTGAATGATTTCTGTTCTGGGTGGAATTGTTATTTGCATTAATGAAAAGGATTTTGTTTGCATGGGAAGGATTATAGTGTTGTTATTTATGAATAACGAAATTGTGAATGTTTCATAGTCTATTTTGCAGAGAAATTTCTTGAAAAAGTCTCTTCCTAATATTCCGTCCGTCTCTATTGGAAATTTTGCATCTACCAATTGAAATGTATGAATACAAATCTCATTTGATACTGATAATTTAAGTTCTGCCGTACCTATTGAATTTATTTCTTCGGTGGTGATACCTGTTAATTTGCATTTTTCTTCCGGTCTGAATTCTTCACCTATTAATTCGTTGCGCACTTTACAGAGTGATATATCCGCGCCTGTATCTATTAAGAAAGTCAAAATCTGATTTTTATATATGACATTAATGTAATTTGTGTTATTGTCGGATACTTTATGAATTTTTAGTTTTGGCTCTCCGGGATATTGAAGTATCCCTGGCCTATCGCGTTTCCCTCGTTTTGTATAGTGTGTACATGTCTGTTATTATTGTTTCTGTTGTTGAAAGTGCTATTTCTTTTGGGGTTAGGTTTGTTATATCTGTTAGGATTATTGTTGGAGTTGTTATTTCGGTTAAAGTTGAAGCTGTGATATCTGTTAGAGTTAGTGTTATTGTTAAAATTGTTATTTCTGTTAGAGTTGTGATATCTGCTGAAGTTGGTGTTATTGTTAAAATTATTATTTCTGTTGAAGTTGGTATTATTATTTCTATTGGAATCTGTGTTGTTTCTATAATTTCTGTGTAGATTGGGATTATTTGTGTTGAATCTGTTATTAGCTTGATATTGATTTCGGACATGTAGTATGGAATTATAGTTTGTTCTGTTTCCATTTTCCAATTCTAATACAAGTTCCGATGCTTCTTGCAGGTTATTTGGGCGAGCAGCGTATATGGTCGATTTAAAGTGCACATTTAGTCCTTTCTTGAAAGTGTCTAAGGCTAATTTGTTGTTTAGTCTGATTATGACATTTTTTTCTGCCTGTGTAGCCTCATTTCCTACCTCTTCAATCCCTAATTTGTTTAAGCTATCTATTAATGTAGTTATTTTATCTCTGAAAGTATTTATTGACATTTTACCTTGGAACAATGAATTGAGTTTATTTTGTAGTTCCGGAATAGTTCTAGTGAGTTTATATCTAGTCTCTAGGAGTCTCTTTAAAGCTTGGAAATCTTCAGGTTTTGAGTAAGTTCCTATTGCAGTTCTTACTGTGGAAGAGATAAATATACTGAAGGAAATCTGTTTTTGCTGCATCGGATAGAGTCCGATTAATGATTTCTGCTGTCACTAGGAAACTTTCCAATTCCTCGTAACTACCGGTAAATAATGGGAGAGCTTTTGACACTGTGTCCAAATTAAATGAAGCCATTTTGTTAATTTCTTTCGATCTTGCTAGTAAGTGTGTTTTAATAGTTGTGTATATGCTATTAAATTTTAGTTTTAATGCTGCAGTCGTTTCTGTTTCTGTTTGTTTTAATTCTTCTAGTTGGAATAGATTTCTTACGTCTTCTATGTATCCTAGTTTGTCTTGAACTGTTTTTGCAGTGTAAGTTCTATTTGGAGTTTTCTTTAAGGATTTCCATAAGTCTTTTAATTTTACAAAGTTTTCTTCCATTTAATTTGAATTATTCTTATTCTAAACTGTTGTTACAGCATTTAGTGTATTGATCGCATTTCTGTTATTGTTATATTTTAATACATAATTCTTTAATACATAATTCATGAGTTGTGTTGGCTTGCATACACTATACATGCCGTATGACTACTGGATGCACTACAACATAATAAAATAATTGAGTTATTACAGAAAAATACAACTTTATTCAAAATTACTCCGCAAACAACACCTGCTATCTAATGAAAATAAGTATTAGAAGTCTCTTACATACATTCATAACTATAAAAATTTATTTTTGTTCTTGTTGTTCGTGTATGCGTGGAAAAATACAGGCGAATAAAGTACTTTGTGTAGAAGGACACTAGTGTTCTTTGTTTTTCTCGTTTTCCAAAAATATTATAGGATTTCTTGTTTCCGCCCTCGCCCCCATTTCATTACAAATTTATGTTCAATAAACATTATTTTGTTTTAAATAATGGTGGACCTCTAATAACCATGAGCAAAGTGCTGTGTAGAATATCAACATAAGTTGGGTAAAAGGGCCTGGCTTTGTATACGAGAAAGGAGATTGCATTTTGGAGTCTCTGCTGGGGCAAAAGCGTAAGCGGATGGTTGCACCAATTAGATGCACAAGCTTAAAAGTAGTTCATATCTCACAGATGCGGCGATGGCTAGTTTAGAGTGGCATATGGTTGTTGAGCCAGAGACAGTGTCGGATATAAACGAGTAAAGCGTATAGTTAGAGCCACATAGGAAGAAATAGAGGAAATAAAGAATTTAAAAAGAGCAGAGTAAAATCAAAGTTTGAAGGCTGGTATTTGTAATCAAACGAACACTTATGTTTGACTTAGAAAAAACGTAACAACATATTTAGTTATCTACATTATTACTCTTGTTGTTCAATCAATATTTTTTTAGTTATTTAGTTGTTTTCAAAAAAACCACTTTCATGTGTAATAAAATTGCGTTTACAATCCATAATATTGTCTAAGTGGGCACAATATTAAAAAATACGACGTGTACGTGGATGTTGTTGTGTGTGGCAAACAGAGCTAAAAGCGTTGACAGAGGTGTTTAATAACACAAAATATTTAGTATAAACTTAAATAATTAATTTGCCAACTGGCACAACATTTAGTAAGGGAAAAGGACGACCAACACATTAACAAAACTGAAAATACACAAGGAAAACACACCATTAAAAACCAGACATGGTTAAACACCACACTGCCCCTTCTTAAAATAAAATAAAAATACGGTACGTAATAAACAAGACCTTGCAATGCATTGTACCAGAATTAGGAAATAAGGGAGCTGTGTTTGGGGACATTTGAATTGTATTTCCCTACGTTGAAAGTGACAGGACCTCTGGATCTCGACATATAAACTGTTCTGTTAAAAAACGAATTCTCTCTGTAATGTGTAGTGCAATTTACTGGCCAATAGACCTAAAATGGATGCGCTCTGAACGAAAATCGAGTCAAACGCAAAAACGTGAGAGTTTCGGGAACATGTTCCCTAGTTTCGTTAGAGCACTTACCATTGTAGTAACAATAAAATAGTGAAATACAACCTAAATTGAAATCCAACTTTATTGATTCCCTAGAGCATATCAATCAAGTTGGATGTCCTACTATCCCCAATGAGCCTCTTCACCCTCTCCATTACGTGTTCGAGCAAATCCAAAATAGACTTTGGGGTGCAGGCCCATGCATGCATTTCGAAAGGAGTGAAGTATCTTCTATACCGTTTTAGAAAACCGAGACACTTGAAATCTTCTTTAGAAACCTGAAAAATGCTTTTAGTCCATCAAACATCACACTAAGTTTTCATGCCAAGAACAAGAGCTTCCGATTCCGTAATACCCATAAACCCTACAGCACTATTTTCGATTTATGCGTGAGCATGTAATATTGCGTCTTACGGGCATTAAAATTGACTCTATTCGCATCTCCAAATGAATACGAATGACAAATAGTGCTGTCACCTGCGAAAGAGTAAATAGGATTGAAAGATTGAGAGAAAAGGTCATTTAGAAAAATAAGAAATGGAGTAGGAGAAAGAAAGGAGCCTTGTTGCACCCCTGACTTACCCCCTGGGGGCACATATATGTGGTTTTTATAGAACTTCAACTATCTAGAAACAGTGCAACTGGGGGAAAAAGGGAGCCCAGTCTCCTGAAGTCAGCAGGGGTACAACTAGAAACTCCACTTTATTTCCACGGGAATCAGTGACCCGCAGAATTCCGTTATTTATCTCTTTAGACGCTTAACTATTTTCAGGCTGATTATTAAGGCTGGCCCGACATGACACATCTTGCTGAAAAGGGGTTGGTAACGGACGTGCTAGCGACCAATAAAAATATAGGGGATGATGATGGCTTCCAGACGGCTATTTTCTTGCAAGTAAACAAACGAACCACAAGCAATAGACCGAAGTCGCAATAAAAGAACACGAGTTAAATTTTCTTTTCTACTTGATACAGTTTACAAATGAACTTCCCCTTGGTTTATTCAAATTTTCACTAATTTCAAAATTTACAATTTAATTTGCACTTTACAATAACCGCGAACTTGATTCCCTCAACAAACGAATTGAAAAGCAAATATGAAATTCTTAGCTAACTAAAATCTTGTTGATTGCAGCGCCCCTTAGACGTCAGGAGCCAGGGTTGGAAATTTTACTTTTCAGATTTCAACATCCCGGTCGCTTTGCAGTAGTGCAAACTCAATTCAAGATTATACCTCGTATGAAAATACAATAGAAAGAAAAAAAATAGAAAATTAAATAAAAAGTATTTCCAAAGATTCCAATACAATTGATATGAGGATTCCATTCGTATATTTACAAATTTCAAAAAATTAAAAATAAAAACAAATTAAATTAAAGAAAAAAATAGGTTGATACCAGATTACATTAATCCATCTTAGCATCCATAAACCCAATGGAAAAATAGAATGCAAATTAAGGTTTTGTAAAACAAATCATGGTGTAAGTGATCCAGATATCAAATATCCAAACATGGAAAACTGAGGATCCACTAACTGCAAACATTTTTTAATATGCCTTTTCACCCCTAAACCAAATAAAATTGTCCGTACTGGCCAGATACATTTAAGTTTTAAAAGTGTTAGTATTAATAATAATAAAAACAATGGTATAAAAGAGTTGACTGTAAAGATTCAAGGAATCTAATATTCTCGAGTGATTGTTAGTACATTTGTAAAAATTAGAAGTCTTAGTTTTTTATTAAAAGTTTTATTTTAAAAGACAATTCCGAAAGTCGAGCTTAAAAATTGCACTCACTTTAATAAATCATTTCACTAAAAAACCCTTTGATTCTTCTCAAAGGTGGGTTAATGGAGGCAACCGGGTTTTATTTTGCTGGCACTTAATTGCTGCAAAGTTCTAATTAAAGATTAAACAAACTTGTGGCTTCAGATAGGCCAACTGAATCGTGGCTTATTTTTTTTGTTTGTTGTTTAGTTATTTGGGTAAAAATTATTTTCTTTTATCTTTTGAAATTATTATTTAAAGTTGGTTTGTAATCTTAATTTTTCATTAATATTATTTTGAGCTCGACCGGCTAAAAAAATTTTAGCAGCACCACGGCACTAGAACTAAAGACTTAGTAAATTTCGATTTATTTTCTGGCTAGAAACGCAAATTATTTTTCCATTACTTATGATGTAAATCAAATTATTTATAAAAATAAATTGTTCAAAATCGTGTAGTTCTGCAGCTGGTTGCAATTTATACCTTTTCCATTTTTAATTCCTTTTCAATCCTTACAAAAGGGTGATTTTGCGTAAAGTTCGAAATAGAAATTTTTGGTTTTTCAAATGCGGATTTTTCTAGAAGGATGAAGTAAAAACAACATCGAGTAGTTAGCTTTTGCTTTGTTTAGTTTAAAAACATTGTTGCAGAGGGTAAAGCGTTAGCAAAACGCTTACATCTATCTCATCCCAAAGATTCTTTTAGGTCTCTATTGGTCATTTACGACTACCTGTCCTCCGCTAAGGTTTGTGGTGTTAATTAAATTTACTCAATTTCACACTGTGAAACTTAATTCTCTTTACAGTCTGTCGTGATTGCTTATATTTGTGTTAGGCTTTAGTCCACCATAGCATCCACATTTGAGCAGAGTCCTTAATCTAATCCAAGTGCTGGATAATCCTTTACCACGAGCAGGCATAGTTACGTAGATTTAGTTATAACACCTTTTCACTAACTCGTCCATCTCTATTCCTGTATTTTTGTCTATCCTTTTCGTTTTACTGTGATAGCTAATAAAATCAAAAGATTCTTCGAGGACCAAGCCCACTACATCTACGTCGAATTCTTCGATTCATGTTTTCCTTTATTTAAACATAAGAAGAAGAAATAGTGTTCACCTACGTAAAGCTTCAACTTCACAGGCAATTCTACATACAAGTCGTCAGATATCTAATCTTCGGTCTTATACAGAGTGTTCGCCGGGAAGGTACACTATTTTGTTTGTTTATAATTTTTGATTAAATGAAAAAGAATGGATCTTATATTGGTAAAAGTTTTATTTAATGACGGCAATTATGTACGGAATACAATATTAACTAAATGTCCGCCGTTGTTAGCCTCACAAATGCGAGCACATTTTTCATTACATTCTCATACATTTCACGCGGTATTTCATTACATTCATTGCGAATATTTTGTTGGAGTTGCTCAAGCCTAGAGCAGTCAAATTCTTAAACGTGGAGGCCAATCAACATCACCATCTCTTGAAATAATTTACTGTGGAATGAGGTCTCGCAGTAATTCCATTCGTACCACATGTTAATCAAGTCCAAAGCGTTTTGGCGTTTTCAATCATATCACGATATCGCTCCCCTTTCACAGTTACCGTTACTACGCCGTTTTCATTTCCAAAGAAGTAAGGCCCAGTAATTCCTCACGACATCCTTTTGGCATACGTATGGCGGTGTAAATGGTCTTGTGGAAGAAGATCCTGTGTCAACTGAGTCTTATATGAAAAAAAATGCAAAATTTTGCAAAATTGTGGCCAAAGTTTTTCTTTGAAGACGGCGTCGAATTGAAGTTGATGAATTATTTTGAAAACTTTCTTGAGCAACAGTACCGATCTTGCAGAACATTGTGGTCCATGCTTGGGTCTATCACTTACAGGCCCACTCTTTTTGAAATCATTCACTACATTGTTTCTCTCAAAAATTTCACGTAACTTTTTCATCGTCACAGTAATCGATGATAAATTTTGATAAAATGTTTTAACGATTAAAACACGTTGGTTTATCGAATATTTTTCCTACTGGTCTACTTCAAGACTGCCAAATATGAACCGTCAAGACTAATGTTTACCAAAATGATGGCAAAACAAATTAGTATGCCTTCCCGGCGGACATCCTGTATTATAGACTCAACTTTGAAAGGAATTTAAATCGTTTAATCATGTTTAAGTACTGTGTTGGAAATCAGAGGCGATGGGGTGGCTTTGCTAGCAAAACTACGGTAATCCTAATAAAATTTCATTACACTTTTCAACAACAAAAATACCCAAGAAGCATATAATCATGGGAAAACATTAAATAGATATGAAAAGTTTGGAGGCAAATTTAGGGAAATGATCCGTAATAGAGCAGTGATAAAAATCAGATAAAAGTCAGCAGTTTTGGAAGCGTTAGCTCCATTCTAATGGTGACAGATATTTAAATTCAAATTTGAAGCAAAAGCACTGTGCTCTGTTATGTATCTGTGTAGTTCTAAAATCAGATTGTGGAAAACTGCAAATAGTTTTTTTAACATTTAAATCCCAGCTAATAGTTAAGGACATACAGGGCTTTTTAAACCCTCTTACATTTTTAAGATCCCAAGTTAACTTGTTTATGTTTACTTGTTTATGCAGCAAAAATTATTTTCACCGTCACCCTTATATCCTATTTTACATACTTAAGCAGGCTATTGCAATTTTTAAGCAATTATTGAAAGAAAACGTATTAATTACAGTCACCTGTAATTCTTCACATAATAAAATAATTGAGTTATTACAGAAAAATACACTTTTATTTAAAATTACTCCGCAAACAACACCTGCTATCCTATTAAAATAAGTATTAGAAATCTTTTACATACATTTATTGCAATAACAATTTATTTTTGTTCTTGTTGTTTGTGTATGCGTGGAAAAATACAGATGAGTAAAGTAATTTCTTTAGGACACTAGTATTCTACTGCACTATTACAAACTTGTTTATTAATATTTAATTCAAATCGAACTCACTTTGTTTTTCTCGGTTTTCAAAAATATTTTAAAATTTCTTGTTTTCGCCCTCGCCCCGCTTCCATTATAAATTTATGTTTAATAAACATTATTTTGTTTTAAATAATGGTAGACCTCTAATAACCATGAGCAAAGTGCTGTGTAGAATATCAACATAAGTTGGGTAAAAGGGCCTGGCTTTGTATACGAAAAAGGAGATTGCATTTTGGAGTCTCTGCTGGAGCCAAAGCGTAAGCTGATGGTTGCACGAATTAGATGCACAAGCTTAAAAGTAGTTTATATCTCACAGATGCGTCGATTGCTAGTTTAGACTGGCATATGGTTGTTGAGCAAGAGACAGTGTGGGATATATATGAGTATAGCGTATGGCTAGAGCCACACAGGAAAAATAAAGAAAATAAAGAATTTAAAAGGAGCAGAGTAAAATTAAATTTTAAATGCTGGTATTTATAATCAAACGAACTTTGACTATGAGAAAAATGCAACAACATATTTAGTTATGTACATTATTACTCCTGTTGTTCAATCAATATTTTTTTTAGTTATTTAGTTGTTTTCAAACAAACCATTTTCATGCCGTTGACAATCAATAATATTGTCTAAGTAGACACAATATTAAAAAGTACGACGTGTACGTGGATGTTTTTGTGTGTGGCAAACACAGCTAAAAGCGATAGCAGAGGTATTTGATAACATAAAACATGGGTTCATACCTCAACGGCAGCTTTAACAAAAAATATTTCGTATAAACTTAAATAATTAATTTGCCAACTGGCTCTTTCCAAAAGGAAATACGCAGTCTATTAATGCTCCACAACGTTTAGTAAGGGAAAAGTATACAAATACATGAACATGAGCACTCAGGAGATGACCCCTACTCATACAATGCATTGTACCAGAACTAGAAAATTAGATTATGGGGAGGAGGAAAGAGGCAGCAGTGTTTGGAGACATTCGATTTGTATTTCCCTACGTTGAAAGTTACAGGAAAGACCTCGGGTGGAAGTTTATTTCACATACGAACTGTAATGCGACCACAAATGGATGCACTCTCAACGAAAATCGAGTCAAACGCAGAAACGTGCGAGTTTCGGGAACAAGTTACCTAATTTCTTTAGAGCTTCTGCCATTGTAGCGACGATAAAACAGTGATATACAACCAAAATTGCTTCAATGTTCTAGGAAATCAATAAAGTTGTATGTACTACTGTCCCCAGTGAGCCTCTTGGCCCTCTCCAGTACGCGGTCGAGTAAATTTAAAATAGTCTTTGGGGTGCAGGCCCATGCATGAGAGTTGTATTCCATTCTCGGACAGATATAGGTGGTATAAATAGTACGAAGACCGTTTTAGAAAACCGAGGGTCTTAAAATCTCCTTTAAACACCTGAAAAATGTGTGCAGTTCATCGAACATCACGCTGTCAAGAACATTAAGAGCCTCCGATTCCGCAAAATCAATATCACACATAGTAACAGGTGCAGCACTATTTTCGAACACAGATCTATGCGTGAGCATGCAACATTGCGTCTCCGAAGAGCACTGCCTCAAGATCAGTGCTGGTATCCCATCCGCCGCAGGAGACTTGTTGACGTTGAGATCTGCTAAAATGTTTTTTTAACCGGTCGAGCACAAAATAATATTAATGAAAAATTAAGATTACATACCAACTTTAAATAATAATTTCAAAAGATAAAAGAAAATAGTTTTTACCCAAATAACTAAACAACAACAACAAAAATAATCCAGGATTCAGTTGGCCTATCCGAAGCCACAAGTTTGTTTAATCTTTAAAGTGAAAAGAAATAACTAATTTGAACTTTGCAGCATTTAAGTGCCTGCAAAATAAAACCCGGTTGTCTCCATTACCCCACCTTTAAGAAGAATCAAAAAGTTTTTTAGTGAAATGATTAATGAGTGCAATTTTCTAAGCTCGACTTTCGGAATTGTCTTTTAAAATAAAACTTTTAATAAAAAACTAAGACTTCTAATTTTTATAAATGTACTAACAATTACTTGAGAATAATAGATTTCTAAAATCTTTACAATTAACTCTTTCATACCATTGTTATTATTGTTAATAATACTAACACCATAAAAACATACGTGTATCTGGCCAGTAGGGAAAATTTTTTTTGGTTTAGGGGTGAAAAGGCATTTTTTAAAATGCTGGGATTTCTTACTAGAACTTAGTAAATTGTGATTTATTTTCTCGTTAGAAACGCAAATTACTTCTCTATTATTTATGATGTAAATCAAATTATTTTTAAAAATAAATTGTTTAAAATCGTGTAGTTCTGTAGCTGGTTGTAATTTATACATTTTCCTTTCCAATCCTCACGGCCAATAAATTAATTGCAATAGTGTGATGACGTAAAGTGCGAAATAGAAATTATTGTTTTTTTAAATGCGGATTTTTTTAGGAGGACGAAGTAGAACAATATCAAGTAGTTAGCTTTTGCTTTGCTTAGTTTTAAAACATTGTTGCAGAAGCTAAAGCGTTAGCAAAACGCTTATATTTTTCTTTTCCCAAAGATTTTTCTTTTGGTCTCTATTGGTCATTTACGACTACCTGTCTTTCATTAAGGTTTGCGGTGATACTTAAATTTACTCGATTTCACACTATGAAACTTCATTATCTTTACAGTCTGTCGTAATTGCTAATAATTGTTTTAGGCTTTGGTCCACCATAGCATCCACATTTATCATGTGTTTGATCACAGTCCTTAATCTAATTTTTGTAAGTGCTGGACATTCCTTTGCCACAAGCAAGCATAGTCACACATATTTAGTTATAACACCTTTTCACTAACCCGTCCATCTCTATTCCTGTATTTTTGTCCATCCTCTTCGTTTTACTGTGATAGCTAATAAAATCAAAAGATTCTTCGAGGGCCAAGCCCACTACGTCTACAGTCGGATTCTTCGATTCATGTTTTCCTTTATTTAAGCAGAATGAAGAAATAGTGTTCATCTACGTAAAGCTTCAACTTTACGGGTAAATCTATATACAGGTTGTCAGATATCTAAACATCGGTCAGATG
Source organism: Trichopoda pennipes (assembly GCA_030448955.1). Lineage (NCBI taxonomy): Eukaryota > Metazoa > Arthropoda > Insecta > Diptera > Tachinidae > Trichopoda > Trichopoda pennipes. Next base: position 12,250,536 of record JASKUP010000025.1, on the reverse strand, counting down.
TCTGCCGGGAAGGTATACTATTTTGTTTGTTTATAATTTTTGATTAAATGAAGGAGAATGGATCTTATATTGGTAAAAGTTTTATTTAATGACGGCATAAAAGAGCAACGGAATACAATATCAAATAAATGTCCACCTCTTTTACCCTTACAAATGCGAGCACATTTTTCATTACATTCTCATACATTTCAAGCGGTATTTCATTAAATTCATTACGAATATTTTGTTTGAGCTGCTTAAGCGTTTCTGGTGTCTTTGCATAAACCTTGTTTCTCAGATATCCCCACAAAAAGAAGCCCGGAGCAGTCAAATTATCGAGCGTGGAGGCCAATCAACACCTTGAAATAATTTGCTGTGGAAAGCAGTCTTGCAGTAATTCCATTGTAATCCTGACTGTATGTGATTTGGCACCGCCCTGTTGGTACCACATGTTAATGAAGCCCAAAGCATGCAGTTTTGGCGTTTTCAATCATATCACGATCACTCACAGTTACCGTTACTACGCCGTTTTCATTTTCAAAGAAGTAACGCCTAATAATTCCTCCTGACTAAATTGCACACCATGCTGTCACTTTTAATAGATGCAAAGGTGACTGTTATATTTATTCACATATGCATTGATTAGGTGCTCCTGTAGGCTAACAGGTAGCGTACTAGCTTGTCAGTATGGGGGTTGTGGGTTCAATTCCCAACGAAGACCTTGGTTTTTTCACTACAAAAATAAAAATTGACTGTCGGTGGGGCTGCTCAGCGATGAAGGCATAGTCACTGGTCGCTGTGCTGTCTTATATACGGCAGTTAATTTCCGGCTATCCTTCTACTTTCACCACCTGTTTCATCTATTCTCTATCCCTTTCCTAAAGAATGTACCACGGTACTTGACTAAATAGGCGTTGTTGCCTGAAGTGCTACTTATCTTAAAAAAAAATGTGTCGCATCAATAATTATGATTTTTTCAAGAAAATCAGGGTTCGTCATGGGCGAGCCGTGACAAGCTATTGGCATATGTACGGCAATGTAAATGGACCTGTGGAAGAAGCTCTTGAATCTTATACGGAAAAAAATGCAAAACCTTGTGCAAAATGTGGCCAAAGTTGTTCTTTGAAGACGTCGTCGAATTGAGGTTGATGAATTATTTTGAAAACTTTCTTGAGTAACAGTAACGTTTTCAGCCGATCTTGCAGTACACTGTGGTCCATGCTTGAGTTTATCCCTTACAGGCCCACTCTTTTTGAAATCATTCTGTAGTATTTTTTTTTCTCTTTTTTTTGTTTTGGTACCAGATAAGTTTATATCTACCAGTATGATATATATATATATATATATATATATATATATATATAAATTCGGACATTACTAATTTCTAAATATCCTACTTCCATTTGTAGACGATAGTTAATTCCTTCTTTTTGGGTTGTTTTTTGTACTAAATAAATAGTACCTAACTGCCCCTAAATGTATTTTGACGAATTTTAAATTCTCCTCCTTTAGATTTTAATGAACTAGGAATAGGATCACTTTGTCCCTCACTGATAAAATACTGGTTTTGTTATCTTGTATACTTATTCGCTCTTTATTCACACATAGGTATCGTATCATTTTTCGTAGTTAATCACAATTTTACCTTATTTTAATGTTGCAAGAGTAAGACCGGTATATACCATTTTTAAACGGCTGTTTAAAAGTAAGGCTTAATGATAGACAACGCGATTGAGTTAAGTCTTTTTCATTATCGGCAGTACAAGTGACAAGATGTTCTCAAAGGAACACGAATAATTGAAAACACATGTGAGACGAAGATTTTAACAATAGTTAAAACTAAAATAATACTGTTAAGGAAAGGAAGGAAGAAAAAAATAAATATTATTATAAATACTAAATAATACAATAAGGGGTAATTTTTAATTTATTTTTCTGTACGTTATACACCTTAAATTCTTCGATTTTATTAAATAGGGAACCGCCATTTTGTTCACCTTCACGCCTCTCGGGTACCTTAGAGGAAGCCCAGGTATATATATACACGTGGCTAAACCCGAGTAGCTGATGAATTTATGGGATTGGGGCAAAACCTGTTGCTATTCGCGCCAAAGGGCCCAACGGGTAGTCACGAAATCCCACCTTCCAGTCGACGGCTCTAACGCCCTCATCAGGGAAAGCAGTAAGGTTATGTTTAACCTTTAGTTGCAACCAACTAAACCACCGTCCCTACTGACCAACTGGATAATTTAAAAGAAGGAGGAAATAAAGAAGGACAACGTTTGGGTTTTTTTTCAAATATTGAGGATAATCCTGACCATTAATTTGGAACATTAATTTGGATTTGTAACCATTAAATTACTAAATTTTGTCTTTTAACTATCAACCAATTTTTCTGTTAAAAAGAAAAAAAAAAAAAACAAAGGAAGAAAAGAGGAGAAAATTTCTAACAACTATCCTAAAGTTATTTAACTTTAATTAAATACATTCATTACTAACTTAATTTTAGAAATAATAATATAAATGACATAATTATAATAATTTTCACCCTTATCCCAATTAATAACATACTAAAACAAGAACAAAACAAACAAAACACGGATCGAGCATTTATCAAAAAACCTACAAAACCAACCTTAGCAGAAGGCCTTCAGCAGCGTTGGACGTCGATCATGTTCGTCAGTTTACACTGTTTTTGTTTTATTTATTCATTAATATTATCACTGAACAGAGATTTTATTGCCTTAAATTAAATTGGTGTCGCTCTCTTGGGAGTTTTTGAATGAAACACTCATTAATAAAAAACTCTGTTCATTGTGTTAACATTTACATACCTATCTAGCTACTATTTACTCTTGAATTCTTGCGTAGTTCTTTTTTTTGTATTTTTTTTACTTACACTTTGGTTTGAATATTTTTTTAGTTTCGCTTAATATTAGATAATTATCTACTTCAGTAAATGATTATATATATAGTATATAAATTAAAGATAACTATAAGACCCTAAAACAAATAATACCCTATAAAATAATCATAAATAAAAGTTGAATTTAATATTAGTATCCTATAAGAGGAGAAGAAGACAATATGGTGAACTAGATTTATTTTTGAATATGTAAAGCTTCTCTGGGGGGGGTAAGATATGGTATAGTGTAATTTGGGGTTTTTCACAAAAAAAACAAAAAAAAATAAAATGGAGATTTTTTTTTTTGCCCTTGGAAAAACCAAAGGAGAGGTGGGTTAAGAGGCGAGAACGGCGATGACACCAAAGCTTTTCTTTATTTTTTTTTTTTTGAGGATTGTAGGTAACTTGGTAGAATTTCTTTGTATTTATTTAAAAGGGCAGAGTAAACCGCACGTGAATTTTTTTTTTTGTACGTACTAGGAACTTTTAGAACAAGATCCCCGCCCACATATCCCGAACTAGCTGGCCTTGCCAACACGTGCGTACCGTTCTAGAAGCGACCATTAAATTAAGGTATAGTTTAGATTTAGCTGTGACTGCGTAAGCTGATTGGTCGAATTTGGCGAGTTACATGGAAGTGAAGATGCCTTGACTTTACCTTTCAACACGGAAAGATCTCGTAACAATTCACTACACGATATATAGTGCGTTTTGTTGGCACGTTGTTTCTCTCAAAAATTTCACGTAATTTTCTCATCGTCACAGTAATCGATTATTAATTTTGATAAAATGTTTTAACGATTAAAACCCGTTGGTTTATCGAATATTTTTCTCACTGGTCTACTTCACGACTGCCAAATATGAACTGCCAAGACTAATGTTTACCAAAATGGCGGCAAAACAAATTAGTATGCCTTCCCGGCGGTCATATGTATTAATAGATTAAACAAAACCGGATGACATAATGTGTTTGCAGTGGGTGACGGTTACACAAGTTTCCCATTTTGTTTCAATTGCTGTTGCTCTTTTCTCCACCCACAATATCCTATCAAGGTAAATATTTTCTTTCAAAATGTTGTCGTGTCTAAAAGAAGGCAAAACAAACCCATAAGCAACATATGAATAAATGCCAGTGGTGCATATTTTATGCATAAAACACATACGTGGAAAAAACACAATAAATGTTTTTAATTTCTACGGTTACCTTTGCATCAACAATTTTAACTTTATATGTCTAACACTCTCGCTGTATGTCGCACAGTTGCCTTAAATTTATAGACTCAGTATAAAAAAATTATTTTTTAAACATCGATAGAGACCGGAAAATTTGTTTTTTCAGACAACGTGAAAGGAAATGTGAATTTCGATAAGAAACACATCTACACACGATGGCTAACAGTCCCTCAACCACTCATATTTAATTCAATATTCACTTGTGTGTATCTAATGTTAGAATTCCCTTTAAGACACATTTTATTTAAACCAGAGAAGACTTTAAGTGGGTGTATCGGTAACAGCGACATCGCTTGACTACTTTCCGCTGTAACTTCGGCTGTGTTTTCCTCATAAGCTTTGGCCGTCTACTTTCTACAGCGTTTACGCTTGTTATTTTAGTATCTGCGATTGTTGTGTAACAGCTGTGTAATATATTTAAAAGGCTTTTTATTTTATTTATATTTTCCTTGCCTTAAAGCTCCTAAAATTTTTGTTTATTGAATAATTTGTTTTGCAACAATTATTCTCCTTATATGCTGCATTAGGTTGATTATTTGTTCTATATTATAACCAATCTCTGATTTCTATACTTAGCCTAATTAAAAATGCTTTTAAAGCCTTGAATCTATGAGAACCATATGAAAATATTTGATTTTTAACAGTTTCCATTCCATTCTTTATTTGCAATCTAGTTTACACAATTTAAAATTATAAGCAAATTATATAATATTTATGAGAAGAAAACATAATTGAAATAACTTAAAGTGTAGAGCTTAGTAGCTCAGTAAAAATAACAATGCTTGTACTATTTACATATATGCACTCTATATTACTCCATTTTCTAAAGGGCAGGTCAAGTACATGTGCCCTTTTTAACTTGCGTACTTCATTGCTATCGTCTAACAAGTTTATGGCTAGTACGTTGGAATGATAGCTAAGACGGTTAAGATATCTGTCGCTGAAACGGTTAATTTCCTCCTTGATCGTTGCGATACCAAGATCTTTATGAAAGTTTTTGTTTCTAATGAACCAAGCGGCATTTGCAATTGAATGAAGAGTTTTCGAATGATATCTTTGCAGAATTTCAATATTCGAATGACTAGTGGTTCCCCACAATTGTATGCCATTGCGTCCAAATTGGCTTGAGAATAGTTTTATACAACATAACTTTGTTTTCTGAATTAAGTTTAGATGATGATCCTAATAACCAATACATTTTCTTTTTTTTCATATTTAATTGCTTACGTTTTGTTTGTGTGCGCTTTTTCCATGTTAATCGTTTTTCAAAATGCAATCCTAAGTATTTCACTTCATCACTTTTTGGAAAAGGAGACCAATTAACTATTAGGGCATGACAATCACTTCTTCTTAGAGAGTGAAGGTCACATGAACCAATTTTTCGGTATTAACTTTAATTAACTTAGCCAACCATTTTTTTAATTCTTGTAGCTTCTACTGGCTATGATGCTGATATAGCAGTGTCATCATCATATGTTGCAACAGTTAAACCGTCAATAGATGGCTTATCTAATGTATAAATAGTGTAAAGAACTGGGCCTAAAACACTGCCTTGGGGAATGCCAGATATTACTGCACCAAAATATGATTTTTCATCATTGACGCTAACGTACAAATATCTTTGATTTAGGTACGATTTGAGTAATAAGTAGTAAGGATCAGGCATTAACATTCGTGCCACACTTTATCAAAGACTGGCTGAATATCTAAAAATACAGCAGAACAAAATAGTTTCTTCTCTAAAGCATCGGAAATAACTTCAACTATCCTGTGGCGTTGCTCTGGTGTGCCATGCTTATGTCGAAAACGAAACTGATGTTCAGGAATAATGTTTTGAGTTTCTAAAAAAGGTAATCTGTGAATAACGAGTCTTTCAAAAATTTTTGAAAAAGTAGGGAGCAGACTTATGGGGCTATACGACGAAACTAAATTATAATTTGGCATATTTCTACTGCGAGGGGTAGTAGTTTAATCTCAGTACTGAATTAAATATTGTTAAAACAAAAATTACAGCTTTTCGAGGTAAGGATTTCAACACTTTGGAATCGAAATTATCGTATCCTGGAGCTTTTTTATTATTAAGCTTATTAATTTCATTTTATACTTCGGATGGTGTTATATGTGTGGCGCCCTGTGTTTGGCCTAAACTGCTAAAAATACCAACTATGGTTCAGAACTCTTATTAACTTTTACTCATCCATTTTGATTTTTTGTTTTTTACCGCTGACAACCGCAAGCCTGCGCAAGGTGCCAAAAAATACAAACAATATTATATTAATAATAATAAATTAAATAAAAATTAAATTTCATTGAATAAGACACTAATACAATCGTGCTTTATTATTTAAACGAAATTGGTAGTTATTAGAGTAAATTACCAAATATGTTTTATTGGCCTATCCATTTGACAAGGTACATCAAGAGATTGCAGAATTCGATGTTTATCATTTGGATCGCTTAAATTATATGGAACAAACGTTCTTCCAAATAAGATTTAAATAAATCGGCTTTCACTTCTACACCAGGCTTCATTACCATTCTTTATTGGTGTAATTCTTTTGGTAGGTCTTTTCAGATACTTTATTGCATTCCAAAGGCTATGCTCATCATTCTTTGTTATGTCCAACTGACTTAAAAATTTACCAATTACATTATTTTTATACTCCCTTGAACTATTTTTCAAGTGGTTAGTTGCTGTATTTAAATTTGCTTTATCTACAGGGCTCCTTGTTCTATGGTATATCCTTCGCAAATATTTTTTGTATGCAATCATTTCTCTCAATTCTGCAGATAACCTAATATTTTGCCCACGGTTTTCGCTCTGTTTTGGCGTTGCTAAAAATGCTGCATCTTTAATCAAAGTATTAAATAGCTTCAGTGCATCCTATAATTCATATTCACTCGTAATTGGTAGATTTAAATCCAGATTTTGTTCCATCCAGTGTGAGAAATTTTGCATATTTGTGTTAGAGTTTATAATATTGTTTTTTTTTTCAATATTTCGAAGTACTGTGCTAAATCTCACAATTAGAGGGTTATGATCAGAACTTGAGTCTTCTACATCTATCATATCTAACAATGATGCTGGTATTCTGTTATAAATTATAAAATCCAGAAATTCGAGAATTTTTGTTGGATCCCTGGGACTTCCAATCGATAAGGTAGAAAAATGATTTTTTGTAATGCACTTGTGAAGTTCCCTTCCTTTTTGGGCTAGTTAATCTATATCCCCACCAAGGATGTTTCGCGTTAAAGTCCCCACCAACGTTAAATTTTGGGCCAATATTTTTAAAGAAGGACTCATACTGCGCACATTTTACTCTATGCCTTGGTGGAAAGTAAATTGAAAATATGTTTACATATACATTGTCACATATGACTTTAATACCTGCAGCCTGTAAATATGATTCTCTTATTGGATTTAATGTTTGGTATTTTATATTTGATTTACCCAAAATTGCTGATCCTCCGTGAGCTATTTCGTCGGGATAGTTCGCAATGAGTCGTTTGAGTAAGTCGTAATTGTTAATTTTAAAAAAAGAATTATTCGGAAAATGTGTTTCTATATAATTGTTTTAAAGAAAAATTTCTGTTTCATTTTTATGATTGGAAATGCCATTCGCTTTCCTGTTGCTATTCTCGTATTTGATTCCATAATTTTTCAATTATTTTTGTCATCATACTCATTAGATTTTCCATCATTTTTTCTAGTTTTTCAATACGCGCATTTTCATCTGACTTACCTACTAGCTCTGCGTATGGAACATTGCAATAGGCTTGATTAATGTGATTACTTGAGTTTCTATTTAGTTGTGGATATTTCCTTGAGTGTGTGTTGAAATTTATGTTTCTTTTGCTGAATGAGTGCACCCTTTGTCTACTAAATCTTCTTGAAATGAGGTTTTGATAAACTGTACAGCCTTTGTAACTAGCAGTGTGGTTTAGCGAACAGCGTACGCAGAGAGGAGGTGTATCTAAAGTTTTCTTACACTCGAATGTAGGATGATCCTCACCACATTTCACGCATTTATATTCTTTTTTACAATAAGTTTGAGTATGTCCAAAGTGCTGACATCTATAACATTGCACTAAGTCATTCGTTTTTCTGGGTGGTTCAACCTTAACTGCAGCATGATTTATAAATTTTAAATCATAAATTTCTTTATTGTTAGGATTTGGAACCAAATCGATGAAAAACATGAAAAATAGAAAGTGGTTCCTTTGATAAACGAGATTTAGTGTTCGTAACAGACCTGACTTGATGAACACTAAGCAAAAGTTCAGCCTCTATATCTTCGGTAAGTGTAGTATGGTGAAGGCCTTTAATAACAATTCTATTAGACCTTCTATGTTTTAGCTGGTTGGCATGAAAATTTATATTTGAATCTTCAAAATACTTTATAATTTTCCTGTACTGTTCTATTGTCTTAGCCATTAACCTAGCCTGGCTACCCCTTAAAGACTTATAATTAAAATCACCACAAGGAATAACTGTTACAATTTTTTTTACCATAAGATTTATATTTTTAATGTTTGGTATGTAGATTGCTGGAAGTTTTGGTATTTTTTGGCTGTTGTTGGATGTATTTGATTTTTTATTATCTAACTTATCGATTTTTTGTTGTTTATGTTGTGGTGAGTCAACATGTTTTCGCTTTTTTTTGTTTTTGGTACATTTTGCCAAAACAGTTCAGTATCATCACTTTGATCATTGCATTGATCTGCAGCTTCGTCACCGCTTTCGCTTCTTAGATTTACTCTTTCAGTGTGAACTGTTTTTGTTAAATTGGATCATGCAAAAAAATGTTATTTGGATTAATTTACAAAAGCTAAAAGTTTAGTTTTATTTGAAAAAATATTATTTTTTGTTCTTTTTGTTTAATATTGTTATTTCAATAACTTTATTTAAAATTATAATTATTTAATATAAATATTTTGGGCGCAATATGAAACGTGCTGATCATTGCACTATTTTTCAGATCTCTTGTCTGTTGTTTACTTCAACTGAATATGAGTAATGTAACGTGACTTTTTATCACCCTACTTATGTGATGGTAACATTAACCTGACAGTCACACTACAGCGGCTTCGACTATGTTTAACACGGTGGTTTCGTTAAGTTAAACGATTATGATACTAATTTAATTTATCACTGTAAGATTGTTTATAGGACTTCGCTAATTAAACTACAGCAGCAACCTGCCTTAACTCCGGCGAGGGTTAGTACCCCGAAGAGCCATTATGATCACTAATCATTAGTAGTATTATTTATCGTTTAAAGCATATAGATCGGTAACTCGACCGATCGGACTAGAACTCAGAGGATGACCCCTACACATGCAATGAATTGTGACAGAACTAGGAAATTACCTAATAATGTGCAAGAGAAAATAGGGAGTGGTTATTGTGGATATTAAATTTTCATATATTGTAAGTGAAGGGAAAGATCTCTGGAGGGAGGGAGTTTATTCTACATGCGGATTGTTCTGTTAAAAAATTAAATTTCCCTGTAATTTCCAGAAGATTATATTTCGATTAAATAAAATTTCATGTCAATTCAAAGAGTTCATTTTTGTTTTATTTCATTTCAAAGTTCTATACTTCTATTATATACTTATATAGGGCTCTTTTTTATTTATTTTTTGACATATTCGTAGTAGACGGATTGGCAATTGTTACAATGAATTCAATTTCGCACAAAAATCGCATTAAAATAGTAAAATAATGTTTATTTACTTTAACTACACACAAAGTTGACACTACAGAACAACTTACTTAAGATGCACGTCCTTACTTCAAGAGGTTTATTTTTCAAATAACTAACCATCCACTCAGACGCTGCCTTTTTAAATTTGTTCACTAGAGGTCTAGAAAAATTAATAATCTTCTACTCTCTTTGTATCACATTTTGTTGTTGTCATGTTATTCATTCAATGTATAGGCGCCTGTGTGTCTGTGTATTTTTGTTTTTATTTTTATACTGATAAAGTTACTCCCTGGAATTTAGTTTATGATAGTTGTTGCTGTCTTGTGTATATAAGTTTTCCTAGAAAACTACGCAGTTAGTAAACAGCATATCTAATTGTTGTTGTTTGTGTATACAGTCTCTACGCAGTTTGTAATTAGAAATTTGATGTTTTCTTACGTGCATAAGTTTTCTTAGCATCCCATGCACTTAGTAAACAGCATACCCAGTTGTTTATTTTATTACTTAATTATTTTCTTCTAAAACATAAGCAAGACGCACCCGTAATAATATGTTTAATATGTACAATTAGGTTTTAATTTTAAAGTCTATGGTAAAAACATTTTCTGTTGTGACGGCCAAAAGTCGGCAGGCTCGTTTTTGATCACATAGCCATGCGGTCGCAGGTTATTGGTTATTTTTCCAACTTATCAATTATGAATTTCATGAATTTGTACATTTTTATTTTTTCTATTTATTTTATGAATTTCGTAATTTCTTTTATTAAACATACATCTTTCCCATTTTTGTTTAAGTTTAAAGTAATAAATGAATTCTGTAATATAGTTGTCATATTTTTATAATCACATTTATTGTTTAGTTTGTTTTATATTATTAATGAAGAAAATATTTGAATTCTTATACATAATAACCGTTATTGGACTACTACATATTTTTCAATTTATTTAATTATAAATTTTATGAATTTGTACATTTTTATTTTTTTTCTATTATTTAATGAATTTCGTAAAATTTTTATTATACATCTTTCCCATTTGTATTTAAGTAAATGAATTCTATTATATAAATTATCATAATTTTATAATCGCATTTATTATTTAGTTTGTTTAATATTATCAGTGAAGAAAATATTTGAACTTTATAATAGCCGTTAAAAAGCGCCATCTATTAACACGAGGATACTCCGTGAAAAGAACATACCATCAAACTCACCCCTGAACAGTCGTAAGCAGTTGTCGTTTAGTGGTATGGGTGTGTATGTGTGCCTGGCAGAAACATATAAAAAGCGAGATAATTACGTATTGAAGTTAAGTTGGCCACAGGCAAGCAACCGGGCAAGACTTCTTTTAAGTGAGTTAGAATTTTATTCAACTTAATTAAAATAGTCTTGCAAATAGGTTTCTCTCGTTCAATCAAAGCCAGAATCTTATTCGACTTTGAATTAAGCGAGACTCGCTAAGGTCTCCGGCTCAGTAAGTGCTGTCGCTACTTCACCTGGCCAGAATTTTATTCGCCCAGGTGACGGAGCCCAGAACCAGGCCGCGCTTTGTTCAGCAAGGCAAGAATTTTATTCGCCCTAGCTGAACAAGACAGACGAGATCGTCAATAGGCCACGGAGAGGTTGATCGTCATCGGCAGGCCCAGTAAGTGCTGTCGCTGCTTCACCTGGCCAGAAGTTTATTCGCCCAGGTGACGGAGCCCAGAACCAGGCCGCGCTTTGTTCAGCAAGGCCAGAATTTTATTCGCCCTAGCTGAACAAGACGGACGAGATCGTCAATAGGCCACGGAGAGGTTGATCGTCATCGGCAGGCCCAGTAAGTGCTGTCGCTACTTCACCTGGCCAGAATTTTATTCGCCCAGGTGACGGAGCCCAGAGCCAGGCCGCGTTTTGGTCAGCAAGGCCAGAATTTTGTTCGCCCTAGCTGAACAAGACGGACAAGATCGTCAATAGGCTAACACCAATTTCGACGTGGAAAGGTTGTCTCAGAATCTTATTCGTGACAACCGCGACAAGTCAAAAATTGGTGGACAGGCCAACTGTTCTGCTCAGACTGGAACAGAATTTTATTCGCTCCAGTGTGAGAAGCAGTAGGCTAGCCGACGGAAAGTGGAGACGAAAGCTCTTGAGGGCCACGAAGCGGATGATCATCGTTGGCGTGCTCGGTAGTGGTGCAGTTTGATTATAACTTATTTTAAGAGTGAATTATAAATAAGAGAATTTTTTTTATAAAAAACGAAAGTGTCTCTTGTGATTAATTGAAAAACATTTTTTTGTAACGAACCCTGGACGCCGCGAGCTTTACCCCAGCATAACGCGAGAACGTGTCGTTACACTGTAAACTGTTTTACTTTACAAAAGGCATCGCAAAAATATTTTAAAAATGGTTTTTTCAAAAACATATCCTTGCGCTTTCAAATTCTCCTCAAGGAAATGGAAACAAAATTTTTCTTTTTATTTTAACCATAGTTTTCTTTTACCAAGTCATTAATAGACTTAAAATTGAATTAAAGAATTCAACGCTAGATGAGTTCTTTCTACAATCAAACGTTTTGTTGATCCAGAAAGTACTTTCCATCTCTAGTTTCATAATTAGGTGCAAATTACTCGACTCATTTTTATATCCAACTGCAATAGCCGATGTTTACTATATTTTTAAATACGTTAAGCCTCTCATATGCATTGTGGTTTTCTTTAAAAATAATTTTCCCGCTGAAGAGTGGTTTTCACTCATTTTCATGTTCTTATATCAAGTAATTTAGCCTGATAAAATACTGTTTTTGTAGGGGAATTTCTGCATAATAAAGTAGGCCTCAAAGTTCGGGGAAGGTCTATGCTTATCGCCATTACATACATTACACATGAAAAACTTTTACAAGTTTGGAAGGCATTCGAGTAACGTAAGGTAATTAAAACCTGATGAAAATCTTACTTTAACGTGATCATTACAAATTTAAACAATTTAAGATATAAATATTATATTGTTAATAATATTTTAAATTTTTTTATGAATATAAAACAAACAATATATTTGTTTAAGCTGTTAAAAGTTCTTCACTTAAAATAACAAAATTAATTATATAAACTTAAAGTGTAAATAAATAAATTAAAATTTCATTTGCAGTACGAATGTGTGTTTATTGTGTGAGATTGAAATCTCACTCGTTTGTTTACCAATAAATTATTAGATGACATTAGTTTACAAATGTCAAATATTTGGGGTCTTGTACCCGGCATTGTACGGTCGTTGTGAAGAAAAACTTAAATGCTTTAATATTTATGTAAGTGGTAGTTAGTTTATATATTTAAGTATATAAGTAAATAAAGAAAGCATTTTCTAACTAATTAAAGATGCTTTCGCCTATAATTTCATGCATTAAACGATATTCTTTCAATATAAAATTAAATCAACATAAACTGTTAAATATTTAACGGGTTTTTAAAAAAATTTTATGTTGCCCTTTTTAGTAGGGAGTTTCAATATACAAGGAACACGATATGATTATGAAAATACAGTCAGGCCTAAAGCGGGCTTTTCGTATTTTTTTGGAATACAATTTTTTTAGCGATTTTCTCTTTACTGAAGGTGACTTTCTTGACATCACAAGTTTTTACATTCAGAAGATACAGACCAAATTTTCACGTGAATTCAATCGAACATTGAAAGGGTTATGAATAAAACTTAATATAGATAGGCAGCGATGCTTGCAAACTGTTGAGATTTAAAATTGATATTGGATTGGATTTTGCAAACAAAAACGTGTACCGCGACGAAACTTATTTTTTGTTGATAAGAATTCAATAAGCAGTTACGCGGAGTACAATTGATATACTAAAAAATCGTAATCATATAATGATCCTGTTAATTAACCTCCAAAATTGTGCCCACATATGCCAGCCGCGATAAATATGTAGCCGAAAATAAGTGTTAACAATTAACGTGTTATTTTGTTAATTGTTGTTATGGAAAAAGGATAATAGTGTAAAAAATCCGATCCGAATCGTACTTAAATTTATTCAGCGAATAAAGTAATTTTTTTTTAATAAATTTTCATTTTATTAGTGAAATGTTTCCTTAACGAAGTTAATACTTCCACTTATAGGTTACAATTTTTCACTATCTCATATTTTTGCGTTAATGAAATTAATTTCATTGATGTTATGAAGTTTATTTTTTTTTAAATTTTACTTTACTGCGCAAAAAATATATTTTAACACAATCGTTATTTAATCGTTTTCTTTCTTCGTATAAGAAAATTATGAAAAAACACATAAGTATAGTTATTACTCTAATTATCACTTTTTATTTTCCACGCTATGTTTACTAAGTGAAAAGCCTCAAAATCATTAGATAAATATTTGCCAGAGCTGACTGACTATTAACAACACAATTTCAACAACTGTCGCAGTGATAAATAAATTTGGTTTTTAATAGAGGTATAGAAATTTAAGTTGGCAACACTTTGTAATTGGTGGCCATTTTGTCAATTGGTTTATATTTAGTTTAACATTTTAATATGAATAGACTGTGTGATTCGATTTACATCCACGCCTGGCCATGAAGCCTTAATCAGATGGTGGATCTAACCACTGCATAATTTGGAACGTCATGCTCGTCCTAGGAAGCCGAAGCTATAACTCTATGCAACAGAAGTTTCTAGTTGCAACTTCGATGATTCCAGGGCAGGGTTGAAATCATCACTCCTTGCTTAAGAGTTGGAGACTTTCCAACTCCTGTCCAGAACACATGTCTAGCATGCTCACTGGACTGGATCATTCACCTAGCGTGTCATTAACGGCGAAATGATCCTGGCCACCATATTAAACAAAAGACCTGATATGGGGCCGCGAAACCACAACCACCACGATACTGCCATAAAGGGCCAACCTCAATAATCAGTCAAAGAACAGTTAAATGTCTAAAGAGACAAATAACGAACTCTGCGTTATTTGTCTCTATGAATAGACTGGCGGAAACAACGCTTTCAAATTGTGAATTTTGTTTAGAGAAGAAGTTCACTTTTGTTTGAATGGATACGTCAATAAACAAAACAGCCGTTTTTGGAGGAGAAACTTTACCAAATAAGATAAACAATAGCAAACAAAAACAGCTAACGTAGAACATAACAAAACACACAGCCGAGGAGGTGCCTAAACTGAATGATAATGATAACCATAATATGGAGTGATGGTAAAGCCGAATATTCTTGTATGTGAAAGAATCGCTCAAAATAACAAAATGAATTAATTCAAGTCGAGTCAGCAGTGAGTAAAGACAAGAAAGTTGCCATTTTACTTGTTTTGTGTGTATTGAAAGAAAATAAATCGTTCAACTAATTTAAAACTATAAATAACTGTGTTATTACTTTGCAATAAAAGGACTTAAAGTAACAAAAAGTTTATTAAAAAGGAATACACGTAACATTATGTTGGGACACCGTTATATCTAGAAAAAGTGACTGCTTGTTGGGCTTTATTGGCTGGCTGGTGCGTAGTTCTTTAAAAACGATGTTCTTCAGAACGTAACCTAGTAAGTGATTAACCTAGTAGTGTGATTAACCAATTAGCATAATTGACGCATAAGTAGAGAAACAAAGAGACCTTAATTGCCAATACATTTGTATTAATAAATATTATCGAATCACTTATCGTAACCAATTTATTGATCATCAGCATAATTTACTTTGACTTACTTTTGTACTTTATTATTGTTGTTACTGGGTTCTACATTAACATTAATGGGAACACGACATACGGAAGTATTTTTGATGACTTCGAGTTTCTCTATATTTGTGGGTCAGTTTTGTTAATAATTACACTCACTGCCTTCACGTCATTATACAATATTTTATGCTAGCCTAGTAATATTTATATTAATGTATGTAAGTATATTGATTAAGAATTGAGTGACGCCACTCAAACACCAAATCTAGGCTAAGCACATTACTAGTATATAAGTAGTAGAAAGTAAGATTATTAAATTATTATTGTAGGCTGAACTAAGAAGGTAAAAAGCCCACGAGCTCTAACTGAGGAGCTCTGGGAAAATAAACTTATTCTGAGATAAGCTTGTTGTTGTGTTGTCATTTCACGACAGGGCAATCCTGCCAATAATAAGGATCTAATTATATTACACAGTGAATGGTGAACGTTATGGAGCTGTGATTATTGACTTTTTCGTTTATCAATTGAACAAACATGATGTTTTAACAACGCGTGCCACAATAGATTTATTGGAGGTAACAGGATAGCTGGTAGACTATTTTCTGCGGGAATGTGTAAAGTCGCTAGTCTACGCTGATAAGCCGGAAACGAATTTCCACTTAGCGAACAAAAATCGCCGATATACGGCTACAAATTTTGGGAAAAGTCATCCAAAATTGGACGTCTAGATTAGACTACGACCAAGCCAGCCGTGGCAGTCATATTGCAGAAGTCAAACTAATATTATAATGCCAAAAGACTGCTTATCGAAAAAACCAAATTCCGTACCTCTATAAAAAACACATATGGAAAGTAAAAAACAACCTTTAAATTAAAGAAAACTTTTAAATTTCAAAAATAACTATAAACGTCGGTAGATGCTAGAAGTGTTACAAATAATTAAAAAGTGCCATAAACAATAACAGTAAATACTGTTGTCATTTGCCTCGGTAAAAACCGTAGTCACTGGCTGTTTGTTCGGTATAATGCGATGACATCATTTTTAAGCCGCATTTCTAAATAGTACTGGGAAGTGAGTATTATGTGTGTGAGTATAAGTAGTGTTGGGTTATTTCGTTCTCTTATTATGGGCCTGTCAACTGGCATTTTATTCTTTTACTCTTTTCTAGGTAGGTCTGTGGTTATTTTTCGTTTGTCAGAATACTTGAACCCTTCCATATTCACTGTACTTTTGGTTAAAAATAATTTCCCTGCTGAAGAGTGTTTTTCAATAATTTTCATTCTGTTAAAGTATAAAATATTGGTAAACCACTTTTGAAATGCTCGTTTTGTAGACGAATTTCTGCCTAATAAAGTGCGCCCCAAAGTTTGCTCAAGTACTATGCTCTTCGCCATCACATACATTTTTTTGTTTAAGAAAGCAAACTTCTTGTTGGAAACCCCTTTACTTTTCTTTAAAGCGAAATAAATACTATATTTTTTAAATTAATTTTGAAGTGGCGGCTAGACCTGTTCCGGCCAGATGAATAGGCAATAAAGCAAAATTAATGGGCTTATGTTTTGATATGTGCTTGGATTTTCCGACGGAGTTAAAATTACTTTTATTTGGATACGGTTTTCCGTCGACCCTCGTCAAATTTTGTTTGTGAACAAACCGGTTTCGGCTGTTTGCCATCTTCAGTGTTCTTTTCGTACTAGTTGCGTTCTATTGTCAGTTGTGTTTATATAGTTCGTGTCTCCCTTCGTGTTATTGCGTTTGTCACTTTCTGTCTTTTTTGCCTGCATCTCTCTCTCCTTTTTCGTTTGTCTCTTTTTATCTAATTTGTCGCTCCCTTTTTCATTCGTCTTTTTTTCTAACTAAATCCTTTGACGATCATGCTTGCTGTCCGTTTTTGTTTAAATGTGTATTGGGTTTTTTTTTTTTTTTTTTTTTTTTTTTTTTTTTTTATGTGAGATAATAATCTGTAATTGTACGTTTATGATGTTCTTTATTGCTTTGGCCTTGTGCACCTGCGTAACGTTTTTGTGTTGGTGTAGTGTTTGTTTTCCTGTAAAAATGTTTCAACGGTTCAAATATTGTGTCCGAAGCAGTGTTTATTTGTTCATTTATTATTCGTCCGTCAAATGTTTTTTGTTTGTATATTTCCATGTTTTCTAATACATTTAGTCTCCTTCCTTTGTGCTGTGTATGAAGCAGTTTAACCGTTGTCTTTATATGTCCTGGTGTACATTTGTTGTTAAATATATGGTTTGTTCACAAACCAAATTTGACGAGGGTCGACGGAAAACCGTACCCAAATAAAAGGGCTTATGTTTTCGCCATTTCGATACGGAACCCTTCATATTAAAAATAAAACACAATTTAGCGAAATAAATTAAGTTAAATTTTAATTTAGTTTTATTTATTCAATTTAATTTTTTGTTGTTTCTAGTTTAAGCGTTTGGCGTGCTGCAGAGATCAGTGCATGGTGCATTTGAATGGAACAATTTCTAAAAATTTAATCAATTCGATGAGAATTTTTAAAGGAAAAAAGCTAAAAGGTCACAGCAAGCATTAGCAGTCAAATAAATAACTTTGACAAAAACAAATCTCACTCATTTTGTTTATGCAGAGGAACTTTATTTTGTGCTCACATGATTGAGGACAGCAAAAACAGAATATGCCGTTTTTAAAATCTGAAAAAGAAAAATAGTAAATATTATTATAAAGTACATCATTTAATTTTAAAGTGGCAACTCTGGTTAATCTTGTGCCACATTGGAAAGACTTATCCCAAAAAAAATGTTAGCAAATTGTACAAATTTATTCAGGCAGCTGTGGTTAAGTTCGGGATTGTTTGATTATGCTGTGTGTTGAGGATAATGTTTTTCAGAGTGCTGATTAAAAGGCATGAAAATTTATTATATGGTGATTTTCTAAGGGCTTTGGCATCACTGATACCCGTTCGTTCCAAAATAAGATCGATGAAAATTTTAGTAATGATCACAATTTATTTGTGGGTCAAGTTGGTTCGTTATTGAAAGCATTTTTTTTTTACAATAGTATATGTAATGCTTTCACCTAATTGCAATATTGCCGACAGGTTAGGGAACAGGAAACAATTACTAGGCATGGAGTATTTACTCAATTTGTCAAATGTATAATTCATTCTTATAAACCATAATTTGTAGTCTCTATCTGTAGTTTAGACTAAATAACTTCATAGCAGATATTTATAACATTATCACACCCTGATTAGATCAAGACCGCACATTAGTGAGTCCCCGATAGAAGAAATTTTTTGGCTATTGTAAAGAAGATAAAAGCCAGAAGGGCTACGCCCTTGCTCTTAATTGATTTATATCGTTTTTCGAATAGCTAAACTTAAAGTTATAGAATGGTTTCTTTAGAAACTGAAGAGCAAAAAATTGCTATAAACACATCAAACACATCGCCAACATGAAGTTGAAAAAATGTTTAAATTGCATGAAAAGATAAGATTTACGTCAGACCCTAGCTGTGTAAGCCATAACCAGACGGTGGATCATACCACTATGGATGAATGTTAGTGTCACCCACGCCCCAGGAAGCCTTCGGATATGTCGATCCTCCAATCTTTCCTGGTCGCAACTCCGAGAGCTTAGAGCAGGCTGCAGCCCTCAATCCTTGCTGAAGAGTTGGAGACTATCCAACTTCCGATCTAAAACGCATGAAGCTTAATAAAATTTAAGAACACAACCACAATCATGCTCACTGGACACATACCATTCATTGCGTTCATTGTGAATGATCCGACCCACACAACTCAAACGATGGCCCGAAACCACAACCACCACGATACTCCCGAAGGGCCAACCTCAATAATCAGTCAGAGTACAGTTAAAACGCTGAACTCTGGGGCTTTATTGATTCTCGTGAAAATATAGTAGAATTGTTCAGTTGGCTCCTGCTAGCCTTGAAGGGGACTGGGCTCCCTTTTACCCTCATAAATGTGGGTGGGGGGAGGGGAGGGGGGAAGAGTCATACTTGATTTATCCTAAAAAGAAATTTAAGAGAGAGACTTTAAGGCATTCGGATAGTGAGAGTTTTACTGGAAATCAAATGGCTACTCGGAACACTGCCTCTATGTCAGTCAAAATGTCAGAAATTACATGGAATTAAAGCTAATTGAAGAATTAGATTTAAGAAAAACCTGAGCTAGTCTCAGGAAACAAAATGAAAGTCTTGTTGAAATTAAACTTGATATATTAAGCAGTATGATGGATTGACTAGAGATACTCAAAATTACTGGCACTACTACATCATAAAGAACTTGCGGACAATGAGGTAAACGAGAGAGAAATTGAAAGCAAATAAATTTAAATGCTTTTTGTTCACTTTATATATAAACTCGTTATATTTTATATAATCCAAATACCTGGAAAAAAGTTGGCAAATTTATTGGTATCAAGACACACGCCATTATAGCACTCGACTTCTGCGAACGTTGTAAAAGAAGCAAAAGTGCTTTTTTAAATTTCTTATCGCGATCCATCCAATTACAGGCATATATCGACTCGGTTAAATGGTCATTGGCTTGACAGTAAATTTCACCATAATAACACAAAATAAATATCTCTATTGTAATAGCGGTAAGAAAAAAGAAACAATGAAGAATTTTTGCTGGCTGTATGCCTACATAAAGCACATAGACGGCCAAGGTACATTGTGATAAGCCGGTAGCTGTAAATTGAAAAAGGCAGGCAGTAGATATGGATTCCTCAATGGTGCAAGAAAGTCTAAAAATGGATAATGAAAAGTAAAGGGTTATTTAAATTATTTTGATACAAAAATTTATTTAAGATTTTAAAGAAATCAGTCGAATGAAATTTTTCATGTCTCCATATTTATTCCAGATATGAATTACTTAGGAAAATACATCATTTCAATTCAAAATCAGCTTTTAGGGTACCACCTCGGTACCACACGGAAGATAGAAAGAGAGCTTCGGCTGAAACACCTGATTATTCAGAAATTTTATTTCACCTCTAAGCGTGAAGCTGTCATATGCAATAACTAGTAAAAAGGAATTCTCTGATTTTTGTAGTAAAAATTTAGTCATAGTAGCCATAGAACAATAACATACACTCCATCGTATTTTTACTATGCTCTAATTACACAGTTGAGCTGCTCTAAAATAGTTTTGTAGTATCAGACAAAGTTGGATCATGAACTCGGTCAGATAAAGATAAGAACTGCAAGGCAAAAGTGAAATATTAAATCATCTTGTCACTGAGGCATTTTAAAATCCTTTATGCTTTTAATTATGAGTCAGCAAGTGAAGATTCCCGCTATTCACCAAGTATCGCGAAATATTTCAGATTCCAGTATTTTAGTTTGTTGTGACACAACGTTATTGCCATTCGAACGCTAGTCAGCACTAGCGTTGATAACCATTCGAGCTTGTATTCATGTACTTGTTTCCTGTTATCTTTTCAGATTTACTAAATTTGGCCATTGTGAAACCCTAATTTATATTGCACCACCTCTTAATGCCATCTTAAGCCCTGGTTCACAGAATATAACTTTCCTTTGTTGAGTCTGACTTTTAAAAAGATAGTGGAAAAAATTTGCATATATAGACATTTACATCCCAAGTTCAATACAACCGAATTTAAATTTCTGCACCTACTTTTCCGTGCCTAAATTACAAACACATCATCCTACGAAATCCAAAATTAGCATATGATTGAATTTCGATAATTATCGATGAATTTGAAATGAAATTTTTCTTCGTCAAACGCACGCCAATGCATAGGAACATCATTCAGTTAAAGCATGAAAAAATTTCGCCAACACGAAACATCGGTAGTAGTTATTGTCCTTCAAGATATAATTGTTCAGTAATGCTGGTATTCTGTGAACATTCAAAATTTAAGTAAATGTGGCAACACTTCTCGGAAAAGAAAAATCTATCTATTATCTATCTATCAATCTGCCTATCTATCAATCTGCCTATCTATCTATCTATCTATCTATCTATCTATTATTATTTCTATATTTATTCTTTCTACAAAATAAAGTTATCAATAACATACATACCTATACACCGAATTGTGATCTTGGATGCAATGCCTTAATTTTCCATATAATATATCCTCGGAACAGGTATTATCAGTACCCAAATCTCTGATACGTGAAGCTAATGCTTTAATTTGACTCGAAAGTATTATTAAATATGCCACCGGATACGTATCATTTACAACATTTTGCAACATTGCCAAAGACGTAGCAAAGAACATACACAATTGTGTCATTATATATAATGTCTCTGATGACGTATAATTCCACGGAATCCAGACTGGATACACTAGTGTCCTTCCTGTAAAAGCATATATTTGGGCGAAGATATCGAAAACGAAACAGAAAAATCCAAAAACAAGTAAAATTTGTCGTGCTAATGCAATGCCCTCTTCCAATATAGCCACTTCTTTATGTGTCTGGACTCTGGCATCTAAATGGTTTAAAATTTTACCCACTTCACGCAGTTTGTGCCTTATCGCAATAACATTGAATACCTTTACAATTGAAATCACATCTGCTGTTGTGTTACAAATATTTTCACATAATTCCGTCATATTCTTCGAATGTATTAAATTGATTATATAAGATATGGGAAGAAATAATATCATTGAATATGCAATAATTGTATAAGTAATGTAGGGTATAAACCATTTAGATGTACGTTTAGGTGGCTGTATGCCAATTGCGATCCATAATTTCCAGTGGTAATCAACTGCTAAGAGAGAGTTAACTTTTTTGTTGTTGTTGTTGATGATGACACCCGTCATGTTCGCTCGTAGATCGCTGGAAGAAAATATAAAATTAAAAAATACATTTGTGTTATTGTTGCTGTTAATCGGAAAATTGCTTAAGTTATTTTTCTATTTCTTGCTATGCATTATTCTGCATTTGATACAAGTGAGTGTGGAACAAATATCGGATAGGAAGGAATGTGAAAGCTTTCATTCGTATTATGCATACCGTTAGGGAAATCAGAGCTGGCCATTTCTTTACTTATCTGTAACACACACGTATGTGAAAGGCAAACAGAACTAAATATCTTGTCAATTCTACCGCTTATAAAATAACGAGTAAGATTGTTATTGTATTATTATTATTTACTTGATACAAAGATTTTTGTCGGAATATTAAGTAAATTATTTTTCGCCTTAGGGGTATGCTTTCCCCTCACTAGAAGCCGCATGGGCTGCCGCTCCTCCACTAACGGTTCTACATACACATGACGGCACCAAATACAAATCAAGTTAAAATTTTCATCAGAACTTTTTGGTAAAATTTAATTTATTTTAAACAGGGTGTACTTTTTTTATAGAGGTATAAACATTAAGCTGGCAACATGATAATCCTCAAGTGTATGTTGAGAAAATGTTGCATTTTGTTAAACTGATTACTTGATGTGCTCCAGGGGCTGGCGAATTATTGGTCCGTACTTCTAGACAGCATGTGACAGTCAATAGTGACCATGATCGGAAATTGGACGTTTGAATTACGCTACTTCCAGGGCAGCCATGACGATCATATGCCAGAAGTCATGATTAAATTATAGTGCCAGAATAAAACACCATTTTTTTAAAGAAAATATGAAATTTTTGTGAAATTTCCAGAGTTTTTTTGTGAATTTTCCATTTGTAACCAAAAATTTAAATTTGGTGATTGAAAATCAATTTGTTTTCAGCATTTTTGTAAAATTGTTCTGCATTTTTGGTCTCATGCTTCGGTACCTAGGGTGTGCATGCCATAATTCGACGTTGGATCCAACCAGTTGGATGATATGATGCGTGCACCCACGCTCTAGGAAGCCGAAGACATAGTACTAGCAACAGGTTATTCCTAGTTCCAACTTCGGAAGATTTGTAGCAGGGCCGTCAACCCCCACTTCTTGCTGAAGAGTTGGAGACTATACAACTCCTGGTCCAGAACACATGACAAGCAGACTCACTGGATCCGAATCATACACCCTTTGTTCTCAGTAGAGGTGATATGCTCCTGACCCCTAAATCACATTCATGAGGGCCACCACCACCACGATGCTCCCGATGGTCCAACCCCAATTCTGAAATTTTAGTTTTCAAAGCAGAAATAGTTGTTTGTCAAGTTTGCAACATTTTCTGCGTTTGTGAGCCGCTGTTACTGAATTTCATAAATTGGTTTATCTCTTCTGGGGTTTGGAGCTGGAATCTGGACAGGTTTTCGGAACTAACGACATAAATAATCAATATATGCAACTTTTCTACCTGCACTGAAAAGTATAAGACAGAGGTTTTACGAAGAAAGATTATACAAAATTCTCAAATGTGGAAAATCCTTAAAGTTACAAAAAGATTAAAAAATTTTCAAATATTTAACCAAGAAATTAAGCGAACAGAAATGGAAGGAATAAAATACGTGAATCATTTTAATCATGATATAACTCAAGCATTAAAATTTTAGCTGTTGATGCCTAATTAAAAATTTTGTAATGAATTATTAACTCATAATATTGTTACGAATGTGTCTTGCTTAAGTTTTAAAATAAAATAATTAAGCAATAAACCGAACTACTGGTTACAAACTGTTTAGAAGTTTGTACACACACAACTACAATTTGATATGCTGCAAGAAAAAAAATACATGTATGCTGGTTACCATCTAAACGCGCATGACAAAAACTAATTTTACAACAACAAACGTACATGTAGTTTACCATCTGCGTAGTTTTCTAAGAAACCCTTTTCTACAAAAGACAACAAAAAATATATTGAAATAAATCCCAAGCAGAAATTCTTATCAGCATTAAAACAAAAATGACATACAGGCGCCTATACATTATATATTGATTGTTCTGTTATTACCTTAAGAATATTCGTTATATACTTGGACAGTCCGTAGGCCGGGGAATTAATGCAAGAGCAAATAGGCCTCAGAGGAAAATCCTGTTTATGGATCTTAGGTACTCCATATAGCTTTGGAAAATTAAAATAATGTTAAAAATTCATTGGAATTTAAAGATAAAGCCAAGGGAATAAATATACAGGATAATGATAGATTGTTTTCATTTGATGTGGTTTCACTTTTCCAAGTATTCCTGTAGGTTTAGCTTTGAGAATTATAGAGGAAAAATGGCAGATAATAGAACAAAATACGAATATTGAGAAGGAATTATTTTTACGTATTCTTAAGTTTTGCATTGAAGACAACAGGTATTTTCAATTTGATAATAGGATATATCAACAGAAAGAAGACCTCCCTATGGGCTCTCCGGCATCTCCAATTATAGCTGATATTGTGATGGAGGAATTACTAAATACATGTATTAGTAAAATGCATATTAAACCAAAGATAATCGCAAAATATGTGGATGATTTATTTTGTATAACATCAGAAGATGCAGTGGATGATATTTTATCAGAATTGAATAGTTTTCATCCAGATATTAAATTTACGATTGAAAGAGAGTTAGAATCTAAACTTCCGTATTTAGATATATTGATAATAAGAAAGGAAAATAAGTTAGTGTTTGATTGGTATAAGAAACCAACATCTTCTGGAAGACTTATTAATTTTTACTCCAAACATCCGAGAAAAATGATAATAAACACGGCGAAAAATATGATAGACAGAATATTAACTATAAGTGATAGAGAATTTCAGTTGAAGAATAAGGACACAATAAGAAATATACTTCATGACAATGATTTTCCAGTAGAATTAACTAACCGATTAATTAGACAATATAATAATCATAGGCATAATTTAGGAAATACTATGGCAGAACCAAGAATTTATAAATCATTAACTTGTGTTCCTGGAATATCAGATAGATTAAGAAAGTCTAAAATATATGACACTGATAGATATAAAATTGCACACAAAACATACAACACATTAAATAAATTATTTAGCAATATGAATGATAAAATAGGGAAAATGGAAATATCTGATGTAGTATACCGGATACCATATGGAGGAAATGACCAGGTGAACTGTGACAAAGTTTATATTGGGACAACAAAGAATAAACTTAAAACAAGATTAGCTGGTCATAGATGTAACCAAAAATATAGGAATATTTCAACACAGAAGACATCCTTATCTTCACATTGTAAGAAATATAATCATTATCCAAAGTTTGATGAAACATCAGTATTAGATATAGAAACAAACTACAAGAGACGTTATATGTTAGAAATGTTAGAAATTGTTAATGTACCAAATGTAAGGAGAATAAATTTCAAAACAGACACAGACAATTTAGCGCAGAATTACAGGTACTTAATTCAAAAGACACATAATTTGTTATAATTATTTTATAGGAAAGAATTTGTTATTTAGTTTCTGTTTCCTTGTTTTTGTATGTTTAAATATTTAAAATTTTAATTTTTTTTAGAGCAGCGTTTGGAGGGTGATGATGCTATTAGAGAACAATACGTTGATTTCATGAGAAAGTACGAACGAATGGGTCATATGACTTAAATAGAACCAAATTTAAGCGAACCACACTTCTATTTACCACATCAATACGTTTTGAAAGCAAAAAGTACAAGCACCAAATGGCGCGTAGTTTTTGATTCTTGGCTATACGCAGTTCAATACAAAATTGGCTCTGACGTCGTTAAACCTCATTTTTATATTGACGATTTGCTGAGTGGTGCAAACGATTTAAAAACCTTAACTCGAGTTAAAAATGAAACAACAGCGTTATTGTTAGAAGGTGAATTTCAACTCACAAAATTGAATTCAAATAATTCAACTTTTCGACCAGCGATAACTGAAAATAAATTCATCAACATAATGGAACCGGCAGTTACTAGTGCCCTTGGAATTTCTGATCAGTTTCTTTTTTTATTTAAAACAAAAAAGAAATATACAATAGTAACAAAAAGAACAATCCTCTCCTTGATATCGTCAATTTTTGATCCAATGGGTTTGGTGTGGCCGCTAGTAATTCGCCCACGAATCCTAATGCAAGATTTGTGGATATCAAAAACTGATTGGGACTTGAAAGTTTCTCAGCAAACAAAAGATGTATTCTTTTCATTTATAAGCGATCTTGAAAACTTGCACTAAATAAAAATTTCTCGTTTTGTTTTTCAGACGAATTTTGTTTCATTACAGTTGCATGGTTTCAGCAATTCGTGCATATGGATGCTGCTTTTATGCAAGAACAACAGATAACTATGGCAATGTTTATGTCCAACTTTTGACAGCAAAATGTAGAATTGGAACTTTGTGGAGGGCATTGACTTGCAACACTGTATGACAAAATTCGTCCTGTATTTGAAAAATTGCAACCACAAACTTTTTTTTGGTCCGACTCAACAGTAGTCTTACAACGGCTGCAAAAAAATTCAACTACACTTCTTACTTTTGCCAGCAATCGAATATCGGATATACAGGAAAAAAACTGAAAACTGCACTTTGCGCCATGTTCCCACATCTTCCAATCCAGCAGACATTATTTCAAGAGGATGTAATGTAATGTAATAATCTATTTGTTTGCAGGGTTTAAATTTTCTTCAACAATCGATTGAAAATTGGCCGAAAATACCATTATTTCAAAACGATCCTGTAGTATATACAGCAATAAAAAAGACGGTTCTTAATTGCCAAATTGATGAAAATCTTATTATTAAATTGACAAACCGGATAAGTTCTTACCGCCGTATTCTCAGAATAATATGTAGAATGTTCAGCTTTAAGCAAAAGATTAAACATAGTCAAGTGACATCAGAAGAATTACGCAAATCTTTATATTGCATTATATGGAACATTCAACAGCATCATTTCCGTGAAGAGTGCAAGTCTTTAGAGAAAAATGTACCTATAAGAAAGTATATAGGAACTGAGAGTTCTGCTTCACTTTCTACAGGCAAGATAAGGAAACTTATGCATAAGCAATTAGTGTCATGCAAAAGCAATTAATTATGATTAATGGGGCGCAGCAGCGATTAAATAAATAATTAATTGGTAATTAGTGTCATGCAGAAGCAATTAAATAAATAATTAATTGTTAGTTAATGATCATTAACGAGATGAGAAGGGTTGAGATATTGGTGTGTGTAGGTGTCAATAGGTCATCAATGGAAAAGAAAATGTAGATCACTGCAGTGTGGGTGCAATGATCTGAAGTGTATGGAAAAGAAAGTGTCAATAGACTACTTGTGTTTAGAATCTTTGTTTGTGTATCAATAGAAGTATATAGGAACTGAGAGTTCTGCTTCACTTTCTACAGGCAAGATAGGGAAACTTATGCATAAGCAATTAGTGTCATGCAAAAGCAATTAATTATGATTAATGGGGCAGAGCAGCGATTAAATAAATAATTAATTGGTAATTAGTGTCATGCAGAAGCAATTAAATAAATAATTAATGGGTAGTTAATGATCATTAATAAGATGTCAATAGGTCATCAATGGAAAAGAAAATGTAGATCACTGCAGTGTGAGTGCAATGATCTTAAGTGTATGGAAAAGAAAGTGTCAATAGACAACTTGTGTTTAGAATCTGTGTTTGTGTATCAATAGATAAGTTGTGTTTAGAATTTGTGTTTAAAAATCTGTGGGATTTATGCAGAAGCAATTAAATAAATAATTAATGGGTCATTAATGATTATTCAGTGTAAGGAAAAGAAAATGTAGTACACTGCAGTGTGAGTGTAATGATCTTAAGTGTAAGAAAAAGAAAGTATCAATAGATTACTTGTGTTTTGTTGTTGTGTCAATAGATTACTTGTGTTTTGTTGGTGTGTCAATAGATAACTTTTGTTTTGTTTTGTTTGTGAGTGATTCTATTAAAAATCTGTGGGATTTATGCAGAAGCAATTAAATAAATAATTAATGGGTAGTTAATGATCATTAATAAGATGTCAATAGGTCATCAATGGAAAAGAAAATGTAGTACACTGCAGTGTGAGTGTAATGATCTTAAGTGTAAGAAAACGAAAGTGTGAATAGACTACTTGTGTTTAGAATCTGTGTTTGTTTATCAATAGACAACTTGTGTTTAGAATTTGTGTTTGTGAATGATTCTATTAAAAATGTGTGGGACTTATGCAAAATCGATAAATGTCATGCGACAGTCATAAAATAGTTTGACATGGGTCGTTAATGATCATTCAGTGTAAGGAAAAGAAAATGTAAATAAAATAGATTGACATGGGTTATTCATGATCATTTATTTGTGAGTGCAATAATCTTAAGTATGAGGAGAAGAAAAAATGTAGGTCACTGCAGTTGTCAATAGATAACTTGTGTTTTGTTTGAGAGAGTAATGACCTTGTGTGTGTGTTGGTGTGTGTGAATGATGAAATCATTAGACGAAAGGGTTGACATATTGGTGAGTGGAGGATTTGGGATATAGAGTATGTGATTGGAATTTGTGAGTGCTATGATCTTAAGTGTAAGGAAAAGAAATGTAGGTCACTGTGTTAAATATTTTGTTTTTGTTTGTGAGAGCTTGTGAAGATAAGGAGATAGAGGTTATTTGTGTTTTGAATTGATATTATTAGTATTAGATTTAAGTTTTATTTAATCAAAATAATTTTATATTATAAACACAGAAAAACAAATTAAAATATGAAATAAAAAAAAAAAATAAAAAAAAAACAAAATAAAATAAAGCCTTTGAGTTATATAATAATTTTATAATATACATATATGTATATAAAGATATGTATATATAAATTTTATTTACATAAATTTTAATTTATACATATGCAAATTTTCTATAAATTCTGAATAAATTCAGTAAAGTTTTATAGTTTATTGTCAATTATATAACGATGAGCATCAACCCGGAATTAATAACAACTTTCAACAAATTAAATCTAAGGCAGCGACTTAGTGTCAAGGATATGATAGATTTAGAAGACTATCATATAACTGGGGCAGAACGTATAACAACAAAATATGGAGAAGTAATTATGTTAGAGTTGGGTACAAATATATTTTACCTTCCAAAGAGGTTCAATTCACTTAGCGACAAGGATGTTGAAACCCTATCTACGGGTGCATATCTCTTAACGAAATATCCTTTACACAATGACAAGGTCAACTCATTCTACAGGTTGGAGTTAAAGCCAGTTCCTCCAATGAGAGAGTATTATTCTTTTAATACATTTAAATAAAAAAAAATTTTTGAATAAAAAAATTTAAATGAAATAAAATGAAAATAAAAACAAAAAAAGTCTTTTTTTTTAATCTTAATGATGATCTCGGAGTATAAAAGTTAACTCTATTTAATCTTTATATTCAGTATTAAATAGAGTTATAGCCTAGAAAGATGGATACTATTGAAGACTTTTTGCAGAAATTTGGAAATCAAATATTCGAAGAACATTTAGAAGAAATAAAAGCCTTTAAATACAAATATGCAGATTTTAGTAATAATAATAATACACCATGCGATCACGAGAATTCAAGCGAAGATGTTGTTGGAATGTGTGGATGTTATTTCTTTCATACGAGAAAACTAAGAGTGATGAAAATTATTGAAAAGTATATTAAACTATTAAACCACTTTTCATCAATAACCAAAAATGAAAAATAAAAATAATAAAGATAAAGTTTCTCCTATTCAGAATTTTATTAATAAAACAACATATACATTTTCAATAAAACATCAGAAAATTTTTTATTATTCTTAAGACTTAAATATAATAAGATTACAATGATATGATTACTTTAGTTTAGTTAGTTTAGTTGTTTAATTTTGCATAAGGGTTAGAAATTTGGTTTAAAAGGCAGCTTTCAAAATGAAAAATCATCAGTTAAAATTATAATTTCAAAGAGAAATGAATAAAATAATAAAAAATACTCTACAACGCACCCAGGAACGTCAACCTCAGATATTCGACGCTGTTTTTGAGATGGAGTATTTTCTCAATTTAAAATTGAAAGTCTCCTGCGGATTTTCGACTATCCATGGATTTAAGCCAATGATTTGGCTTCACTATAAGGACAAACATTTTATTGGATTCTGTAGGGAAGAGTGGCTCCACCTTATGAGTTATAAGGACTACATTACCAACACACTTTCCCAGCGTGAATTTTTATGTTCAGTAAATTTAATTGAAAATACGAGTGAGGAAGGTACTGACTATACCTTTAAATACAAGAATGGTATATGCTACTTGATAATCCGACAAGGAAATTTTCATATAAAAATTGATCCTGAGACGTGGAAATCCATAATTCGGATAGGAGTGTTTTTGACTTCAATACTTTGTTGGAATGGTATTCTACGAAAGCAGCTATTACATTTTTATTACAACTACTACATCCCAACATGCGCCACCTTGAATAAAACTAAAATCTTATTAGGCGACATTAATGGAATTAATGAAAGAGACATTGAAGTTGACTTATTCCGTCTCTGCTATGAGATTGGGAAAAAAATGCAGAGAAAAATAATAACTGATGTAAAAATTCATAGATTATATTTAAGAATGGACAATAAATGAAATAATAAAAATAAATGTATTAAACAAATTGCATGTGTTTTTAATATTATTTCTTTATTTTAAAATTAATTAGAAAATGCAAACATAAGTGTCCACAATTAAAGGAATTACTTTTTTGATATCTTTTATAGTTATATTTTATATTATATCCTAAATATTTTAATACTTCTACAGGTGGTTGAAGATTTCCAAAACTGTCAAAATATTCCACATAATCATTATATTTGTAGTAGGCTACCCAATGTGTACCATATCCTCTATGGGAGTCCAAATTGATTATTCCACACTCAATTTGGCGTGCAGTTTTAGGTAGTCTATCCCTCATATAAACTCCCCTAAAATAAGGAATATACTTTTTTCCAAAGATTTTCAAATCCACATCAGTCAGAGGTCTATTGGGTAGCTGCCGTATTAGTTTTTTGATATTTTTGTTTTATTATAAAATATTCCATATCCCTTCTTGTATGGTTTGAGATAGAGACCTTTGCCCATTGCTATAGCCTCTAATGTTCTATTATGACGCTTATTCTCCTCGAGCTGATGCTTACCATTTGTGGCTGTAGTAATAACCTTAGCAATTGATGAACCACCGGAAGCTAAAGCGCCTAATGCTCCAAGTGCTGTAAATATAGGTACAAGAGGTAGAATACCCCCAATTTTAGGAACGCTAATAACTCTTGGAATTTTAACTTCTGATTTTTTTCCAAGAAATGATTTATCAATAACTTTTTTTGCGGTTTTTATTGCCATGTGCATATTTGATGGTTTTCGTTCTTTCAAAACCATAGTTGCCAATTTAATTGCATTGCGAAAAACGTTTCGCTTACAATTTTTTTTAAGATTGTTTGGCTTAACACCTAATCCAAATTTTACTTTAGACTTCATTGCGTTAGAAACAAGGTAAGCATTTATTTTTTCTCCAAGTGTACTGTCTTTAGCTTTTACTCTTTTCCAAGCGCTATCAGCTAGTTCTCTATCCGCTTGATGTCGTTTATTGATATTAGAGTTCTGTGCATAAGCAATATCATGAATTTGACAAGCGGCATCTAATGGATTGATTCCTTTATCTCCCCTTTGTAAACGTTTATCTAGTTTCGTTCCAGGTCCACAAAACTGATAACCAGGTAGGTGGAGTTCGATTGGTAATGAATTGATAACCTTATTTAATAGTCCTTCTCCAGTAACGAACTGTTTGTTACTAACATTTTTCTTTGTATACACCTTCATTTATTTAATATTCTTTCTGAAAATATATAAGTAGGTGACTACTTTTAAATATAAAGAAAAGATATATATATTCATTTATTTGAACTCTTCATTTGTAAAGATGCGTTTGATTAAACAACATTCAAATATTTTAGTGAAAAATTTAGATTTCAATGAAAAAAATAATGAAACTAAACATAGCTGCCTTTTACCAAACTCTATTAGAGCATTAATAGTGGGTCCATCTAATTGCGGAAAAACAAACGTTATGCTTAGTTTGATTGAAAGTCCTAATGGATTAAAATTTAAAAACATTTATCTTTATTCTAAATCATTACATCAACCCAAATATCAGTATCTAAGAAAACTAATATCATCGATAAAGGGTATGGGTTTTTATACATTTTCAGAAAATGAAGATGTTTTATCTCCTCATGATGCTAAAGCTAATTCAGTAATGATATTTGATGATGTTGCATGTGAGAAGCAAAACAATATAAGATCATATTTTTGTATGGGGAGACATAAAGATATCGATTCATTTTATTTATGTCAAACGTATTCACATATACCAAAACATTTAATACGTGATAATGCAAACTTAATTATAATATTTAAGCAAGACGAACTAAACCTTAGGCATATATATAAAGATCATGCCGCAAACGATATCAGCCTCGAAATATTTCAAAGCATATGTAAGGAATGTTGGAAGGATAAATATGGATTTCTTGTAATAAATAAAGATGATGAAATATGCAATGGACGTTATAGAAAAGGTTTCGATATATTCATTCAAGCTTAGTTGTAATTAGTCGTCAAACTACTCCAGACGTATAATTTATGTTGATACTGTTTAACACAAAATCAAGACCAACTTTGATGTTAATATAATCTGTTTAGCTGTTTGAAGAAGCTGTTTTTCAATTCTAATAAGCTGTTTGATTGATTAAACAGCCTGTTTAGCTGTTTGAAGAATCTGTTTACCTGTTTAAAGAAGCTGTTTAGCTGTTTAAAGAAGCTGTTTAGCTGTTTAAAGAAGCTGTTTAGCTGTTTGAAAAAGCTGTTTAGCTGTTTGAAGAAGCTGTTTAGCTGTTATTAAAAACCTATAAGTACATATAATATAGTCATACACAAATATGGAAGAAAATGTTTTAAAAGCGTTGGTGAAATCAAGAAAAATTTTAAAAAAGAAATTTGAAGCTATTAAACGTGGGGAAGCAGAAACAAATAATGAATTAGAAAATACATTTAAACCATTAACAGAACCTTTAAAGAAACTAGTTAAGTTATCTACCGAAAGGTCAATGAAGCCGGAGGAATTTTTAAATGTAAAAGCTAAGTTTAAACATGATACTCTAACTAAAAACAAAGAGGAAAACATTACTACCAAAACTCCTAAGAAAGTTGACTATTTTGATTCGTTAGAGAGAATAAGTGATACTAAAGATAAAGAAGAAGAAGAAGATGTTGATTTAGATGATGAATCATTCTATTCGCCATCTGCTGATTGGCAATTTGAATCAACAGATTTAAATGAAAGTAAAGAGCTTGATACTATATTTGGACCTTATAAAAATCCAAACGGTAACTGGAAAATTGGAAATGCAGATCTAAAGCTAAGCAATGAAAAAATAATGATAGGAAATAAATCTTGGGCATTAACTCCTGGCTTATATTCATTACTATTTCATAAAAGGCCGGAGCAGTATGACTCATCAGAATTAGATATATATAAACGAATTTTGCTAGATACAAATGCACACAGGAGAAACTTTGATCCAAATAATCAACTAAAAGGAAATAGAGGTTATAAATATAAGAATATAATTAATAAGTTATTTGATACCACTCACATTGGTAAAGGTTTACTGAACATAAACCTCAGCAAACCAAACTATATATACTGGGATGATCCTAATGAAATAGTAGATCGATTAAGACTCTTGTTAGCATCACAACAAGCTGGTAATAAAAGCCATACTAATGAAGTTATATCAATAATTGAGGAATTAAGAGAAGCAAATATTATTGAGTAATACAAAATAATAATGACTGTTGATAAATTTGGACATTACTTTAAAAACGAACATAGTAATGAGAATGAACGAAGAACTAAAAATCTTTTGAAAAATTTTGGTTTTTTCCTAGATGGAAACAATATAAACGTAGAAAATAGAAGAATTATAAATATAGCTCCACCGTTGGAGGAATTTGATGCTATAAATAAAAATTATATGAATTCAGAAATAAAACATATACAAGAAGAATTGAAAAATTATATAAGTGAAGAGTTAAACCTTTCAAATATAAATTTTATGAATAAGTTTGAAGAAAGACTTAATAAAATTGAACAATATATTTCCAAAAATACTGAAATAGAAAAACTTAAAAAGGAATATGATTCCCAATTGAGTATAATTAAAAGTAATATAAAAGTGTTACAAGATTCGCTAACAGACGATATTTATAAAGATGTTAAAATAATTGAAAAAGCTGTGAATGATCAAATATACAGTGCAAATAAAGTCTTTATAAACAGTATTGAAGAGAGGTTTAACATAATTGAATATTATATTTTTAAATGGATGGATAAAGACTCTAAAGTGGATGTAATAAAAAAGCAAAAGCTGGAACTACCTTCAATTAAATTAGCATAATACAAACAAAATATCTAACATATTAAAGTATCACAACGTATGTAGGGATGAACATGGATAAAAGAGAAATAGTAAATGAACTCCATTCGCGAGCGCGGAAAAATTTCTTACGACGTCGAGTTATAATGAAGGGAATTGACGATCTTTGGCAAGCTGATTTGGTAGAAATGGGTAATTATTCAACTAACAACAATGGATATAAATATATGTTAACTGTTATTGATACATTTTCAAAATATGCTTGGGCCGAATCAATTAAATCCAAAACTGCCTCCGAAGTTTGTAAAGCATTTCAGAAAATATTTTGTATGGGTCGTGTACCTAGGAATTTACAGACAGATGATGGAAAAGAATTTTTTAATAAGGAGTTTGCTGCATTAATGCTAAAATATTCAATTAATCATTACTCTACATTTAGTAATATGAAAGCTTCAATTGTAGAACGCTTCAATCGGACATTGAAAGAAATGATGTGGAAAGAGTTTAGTAACAATGGATCTTATAGATGGATTAGCATTTATAAAAGTTTGATTAAGCAATATAATAAAAAAATACATGGAACGATCAAAATGGCACCTATTCATGTAAGTCATAAACATGAAAAACATTTACTGAATACAGTGTATAATCATTTAAAAATATTTAAACCTTCACGGTTTAAAGTTGGAGACTATGTTCGTATTAGTAAATATAAGCACGTCTTTGAAAAAGGATATACACCGAATTGGACAACTGAAATATTTAAAATAAAATCTATACAAAATACTTATCCTATCACATTTATACTAGAAGATTATCAAGGTAATGAAATAAAAGGTGGATTTTACAAAGAAGAGTTACTACGAACTCGTTTTCCTAACATATTTTTAGTTGAAAAAATATTAAAAACTAAGGGTGATAGCGTATTTGTAAAATGGTTAGGATTTCCAAGTCAGCATAATTCTTGGATAACTAAAACTGAAATATTATAAGAATAAGCAATAAGTTAGTAAATAAATAAATATATATATATAATAAAAACTATACATTGTGTTTTTTTTACTTTATTTACATTGAAACATTCGCTATGTCAATAACATTAGCTTTGAGCGGAAGTTCTTCAATTCTAACAGCAAATTTCTTTCCACCAATAGAATTGGCGATTGATTATGAATGTGCTCTAATTGATTTTCATTCATATAATTCGATACCTAACGTAGACCATGACAACAATCTTTTCCATATTGGAGATGAAATAATTGAAATACCTATAGGTTCTTATGAGTTGCAAGACATAGCTGATTATATAATAACGCAATATAAAGTAAAGAATGTTAATAAATCAATTGTGATTGAAGCCAACAATAACACTTTACAAATTGAAATAACGAGCTCACATGATACAATTTTCTTTGATCGAAAAAGATCTATTGGAAGATTGCTTGGCTTTAATGAAATATCTTTAAATCCTAGTGTAAAACATTTATCGAATCAGCCAGTAAATATTTTAAAAGTAAATGCCATACAAGTTCAGTGCAATATAATAAGGGGAGCATATATGAATAATTTTCCGACACATATACTTCATGAATTTGCTGTGGACGTTCCTCCAGGTTATAAATTAGACGTTATCCCTAATAATTTAATCTATTTACCAGTGAACGTGAAGGAAATAACATATCTTAAAGTTTGGATTGTTGATCAAGAGGGTCGTTTGATAAACTTTAGAGACGAGGAAATAACACTTAGATTACATTTGAGACCAAGGGAAACATGATAATTTACAATAAAACCAAACAGAAAAAAGTTAATGAAAACACTTCTCTAGAAACTGTTAAAGCTAAAAGACCTCAATTGACAGAAGAAAATAAGATATTTTTAAGATCACTTGAATTGAAAGTAAAGAAAAATGTCTGATATACTTAATGTTGCGGAAACCCCTATTTCGGATGATAATATAATTAAAAAGGATTATCATAGTTATGTGCCATACATTCAATCATTTAAAAATAATGATGAAATACGAATTACTATACAAAATCAAGACTTGTATGTACTTCCTGGTGAAAGCTATTTGTATATAGAGGGCAAT
Source organism: Trichopoda pennipes (assembly GCA_030448955.1). Classification (NCBI taxonomy): domain Eukaryota; kingdom Metazoa; phylum Arthropoda; class Insecta; order Diptera; family Tachinidae; genus Trichopoda; species Trichopoda pennipes. The sequence goes on along the minus strand of JASKUP010000025.1, from coordinate 12,213,631 downwards.
AAAAAAAACATTAAAGGCGAGTACTCCCCTAATACCAGACTAAGAAATAATTGTGTTGCGTACTTATTTGATGAAATACGTTATGAGATTAATGGTGTTGAAATTGATCGTACTCGTTATTTGGGAATGTCTAGCACAATTAAAAATTATGTCTCACTTAATGAATTCGAAAGTAATATGATGAGAAATGCTGGATGGAGTGTTTCTGAAGACTTATCTATACAAATATTTAACTTTTATTTACCCCTTAAGTTATTGTTGGGCTTTGCCGAGGATTTTAATAAAATAATAATAAATAGCAAACACGAACTTATTCTTTTGCGGAGTTCAAATGATGAAAATGTATATTACTCAACAGATGTAAATGAAAATCTTAGTTTATCGATTACGAATATTACATGGAGAATTCCGCATATACAGCTTTCGGACTCTAAGAAATTGCAAATAATGAAAATCATTAAAGACGGAACTACGCTGCCCATAGCATTTCGCAGTTGGGATTGTTATTTTAATCCTACATTTTCTGGTGGAAGAAATCATGTTTGGAATGTTAAGCTCTCAATAAACAGAGAGAGACCTAGATTTATACTATTCGCTTTAGAAAACAATAAGAAATATATTCATTCAGACTTAAAAAACATTAAAGTACATTTAAATTCAGATTGTTATCCCTATGATGATTTAAATTTGAAGATTGGAGAGAATCGCTATGCAATTTTATATGATATGTATGCGAAATTTCAACAAAATTACTATATGAAGTCTGCACAACCACTTCTATCCTGTGAAAAGTTTAAAGAAAAACCAATTGTTGTTATTGATTTAAGTTATCAGAATGAATTGATTAAGAGCGGACCTATTGATGTTAAAATTGAGTTTGAGACTTCTACTCCAATTCCTACAAACACAAATGGTTATTGTTTAATTCTATATGATCGTTTGATGAAGTATACTCCATTAACTGGTATTGTCCAAAAAGTTATTTAATGAATTATGATATAATTTTATTACTTACGTTGTTTATATATTTGTTCTAATTTAATGAAAAGACATAATAAAGTTTTGTTTAAACTTGAAATAATGGTGTTATATTTATTTTTATTTTAATAAGTATTTATTTACATACAATATATTAATTTTTTTCTTATTCTATAGACGTATAAATATTTTATTTATTATTTATTGATACATATCGTATTTTTCAATTTCATTTATTAACATATCTAACTCATATTCACTATTACCACTATTTAATTGGTGATGATACCAAGCATACGTATTTATATGATTATTCATAATTTTACGTTTGGTATCATTAAAACTTAAAGCTACTTTATTTATTTCATTAGTTAAAATATTATGTAATTTTGATGTAAATGTATACATACACGCCATTACTGTTTCCTTAGAGAATAAAACATTTTTATAAACATCTATATTATAACTATCTACTATACACTTCTTAACTCCCTTAGCTCTTTTTACGTCTTTTTCATCATCAACTGTAAATGCGTAAACTTTAGGAGCTAAACCAACAAATTCTGTTATAAATCTTCCTTCTGTTTCATCCTTCATCATACCCAAAACTTTTTTATTTAAACGAGGAAAACCAAACTGGTTATTTTCTGGATATGATGAAGTATCAAACCGATCTTTCAAATCATCTTTTATATTATTATAGAAATCGTTTGTTTGAATGGAATATATAAAGGAGTCTGTATCCATGTAATTCAAACTTATTTTACTCTCATATTTAGGTTTCATATAGCCATAATGAAACTCATACATCTTCCATTTAGATAACTCTAAAACACAGAAACCCAAATAAATTGGTTTAGAGTAATAAGTTGTGGTTTTATTCATTTGAACAGCCCACAGTGTTTCCGTAAATTGTGATATGCTATGAAAATTTGGTTTTGAAATCAATTCCCCTATTCCGGGATGATTGCAGTTAGTGCGATCCCATTCACTAAGCAATCGTACATCTTTCCTTTTATCAACATTTTCCATGGTTTTCCCATACACAGCATTGTTGAGTAATTTATAAAAATCTTTTTCAAAGTTATTTTTAGACTCTTTCCTATACTCTGTGTTTAAATCAATGTATGTTTTTAACCATGGTTTCTGATTGAATTGAAGAATTCGATAAACTTTTTCCAAAACCAATCCATTATTTAAACACTGCTCTAATGTTTTATAATGTATTACATATCTTTTCTTATTTGAAAGATCGGCTACTAATTTTTCATGTTTACTCCCACCAATGATTTTGTTTTCCGGACAAAATGGCAGGTCATTATGACGATCATGACAATTAAAAGGGTAAGATAAATCGACCTCATAAATATAGCCTATTTCTGAATTATATGAAATATCCTTTGGATGAACAAAATCATTTATCCAAGTAAAACCACCATAAGGAAGATATTCAGACATAGCCCAACCGTAAAGGTTATTTGCATCTAAATATAAAATATATTCAGATGGTTTGGTAACATCATAATTTGTTAAGTACTTATGATTGGCTTTGCTATATCTCTTGCTACACTGAGTAAGACCACCTCGAATTCCGCGTTTGATAAAATTATACATTTCAAGATCTGTTAGTAATTCTAACTCAATTCTTGTATATTTTAACATTGCATCCCATGACAGACCAGGGATCGTGTAATAATGACATGGATCAAGATTATATATCCTCTTGCAAACTTTTCGAAAGTTTTCAAAAATATCTGACAGCAAAAGAACATCAGTTTTTAGATAAACTTTCATATAATCCCGCAGTGTTTTACAATTAAATTTATCCCATACCTTTTGAGCATGCACATAGTCATCTTTCGAACATTTTTTATTAGTAAGTTTACTGTAGAAAAGTTCAACAGAAGGAAGTTTATTTTCATTGAGTTTTTCAAACGTGTTAACATATTCATAAGGGAAAACTCCCTTTCGCCTCATGAGAATAAACTCTTCAGGATCCGAAAAACTTCTTCGGACTGATAATAAGTCATCATCAGATAAATTAGAAGCTAAAGCATCTAAGCTTGATGCCATAAACCTATAAGAGTCTAGGAACCTTAACTCAATTTTTTTCTGTTGTCTTTCTTTTCGAATTTCATAAAGTTCTCTTTCTATTATATTATGTGGGATATTTTTAGAAATTTTATCTTTACGCAATTCATCTATTAAAATCTCAATTTCTTCATCACTGTAGATGCGTATTTTATGGGATAAAGAAATATATTGTTCCTTATTCAAAGGTATAACGTTTGTTTCCCCTTTAAATTTCAATAAATCTTTCACAAACAAATGACAATCATATGAAGAAAAATTATGAAAAAATACTGGAATAAAGTTGGGAACTTTATAATTTAAATTGCATGAACTATGTGCTGCTCCTCTGTATTTTCCTGACATATGACAATGATCCCTTACGGTTGGTTCATTTCCTAACGTTTTACCACATATGTGACAGTCTTTGGCATTATTGAAGTTATCTACTTCTAAGGGATTTAAGGAGTGCATAGGAACAATTTTCTCAAAATATGTTTTATAAATATTTTTACTTTCTTCAATTAAACTCGTCACAAAATGCTCGCCTACATTTACATCCCTATTACTATCTACAAATATGTTCAACCTATCTAAATTTTTATCAAAACTACAGCTAGTATTAAAAGCATATGCACATGGTATATGCTTTTGAACAAATTTGCTGTTATTATCACTATTACTACATACCGGTATATCTTCCAGTATACACTCAAAATCTGCATAAATAGTGAAGGGGACATCTATCTGTCTCTCGTAATGTTTATAGTTTAGAAGTGCCTTTTCCCCTTTCGGCATCTTTGTTATGCATCTTCCGCATTCTTTTTCCTTATGTATATCCATTCTGTCTTCTAAATACGTATAGAACATACATGCATTGCAAATCAGCATACATCCATTATGAGATGATAATTGAGTTGATAAAAGTCTAAAGAGAAAAATAAATATTAATAATTGCAAGAATAAAAGAATTAATATAAAAAATTACCTTGATATGTTTTTAATTAATATGTAATGAAATTTTTCACCGCAATCACTTTCCAGGAGCATTAAATTAATGTGACACTGCTTTTCCGCGCTGGTAATATAGTATGGCCCAATTGTATTATTTGATTTTTTATCATAACCAAACACGTTAATACTTATATCAGAATTATTTTTTTCAAAGGTGTTAATATCTCTTATGTCAGTTGGAAATTTCATTCCACTGAAATTAAACACCCTTCCACTCACGCTTATTATTGGTCTGGAAATATCCCCAATCCTATAAATTGATGGTCGGTGGTAATTTATTTCTTGTCCATTATAAAAAGCAGCTATTACACTCCACTTGAAACAATAAATGTCATTGTTTCTGACATTAACACAACACTTTTTCTTTGCCAGCTGAGGAGGTGTTGGAATGTATTGTGAACCAGAAATCGGTGATGCCTTATTAATGTTAATATCCAACCATTTTAAATTAATAAGGGTCCACCCTGAATCTCTTTCCTGAAATTCAGACATTTTATTTTTTATCATGTGTATATGCGTTTTCAGCGCAGTGTGAACATCATCTGCTCTTGATAGACGCATCATCTCGGTGATGTGATACATATCCGTTTCTGGTTTAAGTGGATTTGCCGGCAATTTATAACGAGCTGCTAACTCCAGGTTAAATTTCACAACTACGTTATCCGTCAGACTATTGTTTAGCAGTTTTGCTAAAAGTTTATAACCTTCCTCTAAATAGTCTTCAATATTTAAGTTTTTATCGCCTTTGGGGAAGCGATATGTTATAAGGCGAGATTGGAATTTGCTCTTCAATAAATTTACCCGACTTTCTACTGCCTTAAGAACATTAGATTTATGCTCCATTCTTGCGCAATGGTTAAACCATTTAATTGATTCAACACTAATTTTACAATCTTCGCATTGCATAACATTATTTTCTTCTAATGTTTGAATTTTTAAAGCAGTAATCGGAGTCGGTTCTGATATAAGTTTACGCTCCCTTGATCCAGTTGACGTTGACGGAATATCCTCATCAAAATTGTCCTCTAGTGTAGGAATTTTCCTAGGAATAGTGGGAGCCGGTTCTACTATAAGCTTACGCTTCCTGGGTGTAGTTGTTACAGCTGTTGACGTAATATCCTCATCACGCATATGCTGTGGTTGGGCCACTTTAATTTTATTAAACACTTCAACATTCGTACTGGTTTCATGCAATTTTGCATGATGTTTTTTCTCCAAATATGTTAAACATATATGGGTACAGTAAATACATGGATTATGAATCTCTATATGTTTCTTTAGAGACTGCTTACTGTTGTATTTGTTATAACAAATATTGCACACAAATTTTGCGCCCATCATTTTTACTTTTTGCTTATTATTTCTATGTTGAGTAGCGTACACGGTGTATTGAATGTAATTCTGTTTTATTTTTTATTTTTGGTTTGCAGGCCTTTTTATATCTAATTTATATTCATTTCAACCTTCTATCTTATTATTACTTATTACTACCATACTTGTATATGTAACGAATCATTCTTGAGAGTTGTGTGTCTGTGTATGTGTGTACACACATGCTCATAGCCCAAACATTCCACTTTATTAATAATATCAATTCAAAACACAAATAACCTCTATCTCCTTATCTTCACAAGCTCTCACAAACAAAAACAAAATATTTAACACAGTGACCTACATTTCTTTTCCTTACACTTAAGATCATTGCACTCACAAATTCCAATCACATACTCTATATCCCAAATCCTCCACTCACCAATATGTCAACCCTTTCGTCTAATGATTTCATCATTCACACACACCAACACACACACAAGGTCATTACTCTCTCAAACAAAACACAAGTTATCTATTGACAACTGCAGTGACCTACATTTTTTCTTCTCCTCATACTTAAGATTATTGCACTCACAAATAAATGATCATGAATAACCCATGTCAATCTATTTTATTTACATTTTCTTTTCCTTACACTGAATGATCATTAACGACCCATGTCAAACTATTTTATGACTGTCGCATGACATTTATCGATTTTGCATAAGTCCCACACATTTTTAATAGAATCATTCACAAACACAAATTCTAAACACAAGTTGTCTATTGATAAACAAACACAGATTCTAAACACAAGTAGTCTATTCACACTTTCGTTTTCTTACACTTAAGATCATTACACTCACACTGCAGTGTACTACATTTTCTTTTCCATTGATGACCTATTGACATCTTATTAATGATCATTAACTACCCATTAATTATTTATTTAATTGCTTCTGCATAAATCCCACAGATTTTTAATAGAATCACTCACAAACAAAACAAAACAAAAGTTATCTATTGACACACCAACAAAACACAAGTAATCTATTGACACAACAACAAAACACAAGTAATCTATTGATACTTTCTTTTTCTTACACTTAAGATCATTACACTCACACTGCAGTGTACTACATTTTCTTTTCCTTACACTGAATAATCATTAATGACCCATTAATTATTTATTTAATTGCTTCTGCATAAATCCCACAGATTTTTAAACACAAATTCTAAACACAACTTATCTATTGATACACAAACACAGATTCTAAACACAAGTTGTCTATTGACACTTTCTTTTCCATACACTTAAGATCATTGCACTCACACTGCAGTGATCTACATTTTCTTTTCCATTGATGACCTATTGACATCTTATTAATGATCATTAACTACCCATTAATTATTTATTTAATTGCTTCTGCATGACACTAATTACCAATTAATTATTTATTTAATCGCTGCTCTGCCCCATTAATCATAATTAATTGCTTTTGCATGACACTAATTGCTTATGCATAAGTTTCCCTATCTTGCCTGTAGAAAGTGAAGCAGAACTCTCAGTTCCTATATACTAATAGACAACTTGTGTTTAGAAATTGTGTTTGTGAGTGATTCTATTTAAAATGTGTAGGATTTATGCAAAATCGATAAATGTCATGCGACAGTCATAAAATAGTTTGACATGGGTCGTTAATGATCATTCAGTATAAGGAAAAGAAAATGTAAATAAAATAGATTGACATGGGTTATTCATGATCATTTATTTGTGAGTGCAATAATCTTAAGTATAAGGAGAAGAAAAAATGTAGGTCACTGCAGTTGTCAATAGATAACTTGTGTTTTGTTTGAGAGAGTAATGACCTTGTGTGTGTGTGTTGGTGTGTGTGTATGATGAAATCATTAGACGAAAGGGTTGACATATTGGTGAGTGGAGGATTTGGGAAATAGAGTATGTGATTGGAACTTGTGAGTGCAATGATCTTAAGTGTAAGGAAAAGAAATGTAGGTCACTGTGTTAAATATTTTGTTTTTGTTTGTGAGAGCTTGTGAAGATAAGGAGATAGAGATTATTTGTGTATTATTTGTGTTTTGAACTGATATTATTAATAAAGTGGAGGGTTTGGGCTATGAGTATCTGTGTACACACATACACAGACACACAACTCTCAAGAATTTTGATTAGGAAATATACAAGTATGGTAGTAATAAGTAAAATTAAGAGAGAAGGTTGAAATGAATATAAATTAGATATAAAAAGGCCTGCAAACCAAAAATAAAAAATAAAACAGAATTACATTCAATACACCGTGTACGCTACTCAACATAGAAATAATAAGCAAAAAGTAAAAACGATGTGCGTAAAATTTGTGTGCAATATTTGTTATAACAAATACAACAGTAAGCAGTCTCTAAAGAAACATATAGAGATTCATAATCCATGTATTTACATATGTTTAACATATTTGGAGAAAAAACATCATGCAAAATTGCATGAAACCAGTACGAATGTTGAAGTGTTTAATAAAATTAAAGTGGCCCAACAACAGCATATGCGTGATGAGGATATTACGTCAACAGCTGTAACAACTACACCCAGGAAGCGTAAGCTTATAGTAGAACCGGCTCCCACTATTCCTAGGAAAATTCCTACACTAGAGGACAATTTTGATGAGGATATTCCGTCAACGTCAACTGGATCAAGGGAGCGTAAACTTATGTCAAAACCGACTCCGATTACTGCTTTAAAAATTCAAACATTAGAAGAAAATAATGTTATGCAATGCGAAGATTGTAAAATTAGTGTTGAATCAATTAAATGGTTTAACCATTGCGCAAGAATGGAGCATAAATCTAATGTTCTTAAGGCAGTAGAAAGTCGGGTAAAATTATTGAAGAGCAAATTCCAATCTCGCCTTATAACATATCGCTTCCCCAAAGGTGATAAAAACTTAAATATTGAAGACTATTTAGAGGAAGGTTATAAACTTTTAGCAAAACTGCTAAACAATAGTCTGACGGATAACGTAGTTGTGAAATGTAACCTGGAGTTAGCAGCTCGTTATAAATTGCCGGAGTTTTGTTTTATCCCACTAGTTTTTTTTATTTTATTCCACTTAATGAAACACTTCTTCTCTTTTCTGATGTTCTTATTACAATAATCTTTATTCTTAAAAACTAGCTATTTATAATATGTAATTTTGATAATTTGATGATTCAATATTCCACTTAAGTTGTGTATATTAAAATTGTGTCGAGAAATGACATCAATACAATGTTCCAATAAGATTGTATCGATTTTGCTGATCAGTCAATATCGTACTTGAACATAAAAACTGTGTCGACAAATGACACCAATACAATGTTCCAATAAAATTGTATCGATTTTGCTGATCAGCGACATTGGTACTTAAATATAAAAATTGTGTCGACAAATGACACCAATACAATGTTTTCAAGTAAGTTAAACAAAAAATATAAACGATAAATGACATTGTTTTTAAGTATGTTAAACCAAAAAATATATAAACGATAAATGACACTAATACAAAAATGATATATATAAATTATTGGGGTATGTTGTTGTTGGTTGTGTTCGTTTGTTGCTGTCTTTGGGGTTTTGGTGGTGGTTGATGTGATAACATAACTCCTCCCCCCCCTGGTGTAGAGCGATGGCCACAGCGAAGTTGATGGGGGCAGAGCGATATCAGCTGGTTGAAGATAGTATTGGATTTTCGGGTGTTTCCATAGCAGGATATAACAGATGAGAGTTATTATTATGGATGTGAGTATTGTTGCTATTAATATGCTCCCGCCTTGTGTTGTATCTTTCCTTAATCGTGAAATATCGTGTTTGTTGGTGAAGCTGTAATTCCCTACCTTCTGTAAGGTTACGGTATCTATTGTCGAATCAATTTGGATTCTGTTCAGGTTCGATGGAGCCAAAGAAATTGTGTCCCAGTGGATGTGAGGGTTGTCTTTGTAGGTGGTTCCTGCTATATAGGCAGAGCAATTTTCATAATGGAGGAGTGAAGTGCCTTTTATTGTAATGTTTTTTCTGCAAGAAGAAGCTATTAGTGTTTCTTTAATGTTAATAAGTACTATATAGTTGTCTTCCGGTTGGAAGATGGTTGAGGTCATTCCCACGTCATTTACTGGACATATTGGGCTTTGCCCATTCAATATTCTTCCGATGCATTTCGAATTATTAGTCTCTTCGAAATCATTCGACGTTTTGCAGTAGTAATAGTCCTCAATCTTTGGGCAAATCTCTGTATAGTACTGAAGGTTGTGTGCATTGTAACTAACATAAGGTTTAATTCTAATTAATTTTTTGTTTTTTTTTTTTTTTTTTTTTTGTTTTTGTTTTTTTTTTTTTTTTTTTTTTTGATTTATCGGTAGAGGAATGAGAATGAGGTGGTAAAGAATACTTGTGTTTTCGGAAAAATTAGGAAGCTTTATGTTAAAAATCAGGTATATTCTATGCTGTTCAAATGATTGTATGGTATTAAGTAAACTTGAAGTTTGTTCATTACAATATTCTAAGTTTAGTATGTGTATGAATATTAAAATTATTCTTGATTGTCTGTGTTTTGCCAACCTTTAGGGCTACTATTGTCTGTTTGTTGTCGAGGTTTTTGGATTTCTAACATCTGTCCGCAAATTAGGGGTATGCTGTAAATGTGGAATAGGTAAATTACTTTCGTTTTCTAAGCTGTATTTTTGATTTGTGTAATTTTTTTGTCATGTGTAGTTTGTACCGTAATACCATTGTCTTTTGATACTATATGTTTTGAGAATCTAGGTGTTAGTTTGTTTCTCCTACATTCTCTCCTGTATATTATCTCGTTCGTATCCCTATTACCCGGGTATTTTCTAGTTCTATTAAGTTTATTAATATTATTTAATTTTGCTTTCATAACTTTTTCCATAACTGATGGGTAAAGTTTCTCCTTAAATTCGTTTAGTTTAATAAGAAATTCATGCTCATTGTTATATTTTACCTCATGTGAAAAATTGTATGGTCTTCCGAAAAATAATTCATAAGGTGTAAATTTTGTAGATGAATGAATTGTGTTATTATAGGTCATAAATGTTTCGTTTAATATTTCTTCATGGTCTACCTCCATCTTTTTTGATTTTCTTGTGCTCATGATAATTCTGTAAATTTCAGTTAGGGTTGAGTGGAGTCGTTCCACTGGGGAGTTGCTGCTTGACTGTTGGAATGATGTGAAGTGAAGTATTATTTCGTATTGTTTACAGAAATCTTTAAAAATATTTGATGTGAACTCAGTACCTTGATCACAAATAATTTTTTTCGGTATTCCTAATAGATTCATGAATGATTTAATAGCTTTGAGTACGCAAACGCTTGTCCTAGATGGTAATGTGTACCCTGCTGCGTATTTTGAAAATTTATCTATGATGGTTAGAATGCAATTACTGTTTATAGTGTAAACGTCAATATGTAAAATTTGAAGAGGTGCGTCTGGCGTTTCTGTAACCTGGAATTTTAATTTTGGTGGATGTCTATCGTATTTTAAGGTGTTGCAAGTGTCGCAATTATTTAAAGTCTTATTTATTATGGATTGCATGGAGGGAAAATAATAATGTCTTTTTAGATAGTCATAGGTTTCAATGATTCCTCTGTGGTTTCTGTTTTCGTGAGATTTCTGAATAAGCTGTACTTGTTTGTCAGGCTCGGTAATGTCCATTAATATTTTAGTGCAGCGAACGATACGGAATTGTTTCCCATTTGCAAAGTATTTTGAATATATTAGTTGAATAGTTTTGAAGGTGAGGTTGTCCGAGAAAATTGCAGTTAATCTACCTGATGGAATAAATTTTTTGAATATTTGAATTATTGTATCCTCAGAAAATTCTTTTTCCTTTATTGTCCGACGTTGTTTATTTCTAAAGATGGTTTCTACTGTCATGTTTGGTCCGTCGTCTGATATTTGTAATAAAAGTTGTAAATTGAACTCATTTAATGGTTTCTCGGAAATTGGTATACCGTCGCCCAGGTTCTCGTCGCATGAGTGTATTGTGGATAGTTGGCTTGAATCGTTCACGTTTACATCAGCAATGTTGTCGTTATCTAACCTAATTCTACTCAAAGCGTCCGCATTACTGTTTAATTTACCCTTTTTGTATATGATTTCATAGTCATATTCTTCCAATTTTAATCGCCATCTTACTAATTTGGAGTTGGGCTCCTTAAGACTCATCAGCCATGTGAGTGGTCGATGATCCGTAATTATTTTGAATTTGCGGCCAAAGAGATAAGGGCGGAAATATTTAGTTGCCCACACTATTGCCAAAAGCTCTTTTTCAATGGTGGAATAGTTTATTTCGCTATCAGAAAGAGTCCTACTTGCATAACAAATAGGTTTATCGCTACCTATATGTCCCTGAGAGAGAATCGCTCCCAATGCAATGTTACTTGCATCTGTTGTTAGAAGAAAGGGTTTTGAGAAGTCAGGGTATTGCAGTAATGGGTCGTTCATCAGAATGTTCCTGCAAGTTTCGAATGATTTTACGTATCTATCGTCCAATGTTATTCTCCTACCTTTTTTTAAACACTCCGTTAATGGTTTTGTCAGTTTTGCTAGGTCAGGGATGAATTTTCTGTAATAGCTAAGTAGACCTATAAACGACTTTATTTCGCGGTTAGTGCGTGGTATTGGAAATTTCCGGATGGCTTCAATTTTTGTTGGATTAGGTCTTATACCTTCCGTTGTAACCAAATGACCTAAAAAAGCTATTTCCTTATGGAGGAATTCCGATTTATCCAGTTGTATTTTGAAGTTTGACGATCTCAACCTTTGGAATACTTTCCCTAAGCTTTCAATATGTTCCTGGAGGGACGTGGAGAATATAATTATATCGTCTAAATATACTAGGCAGATTTTCCCTACCAGATCGCTTAGGACGTTGTCCATAACTCTCTGAAAAGTTGAGGGAGAATTCTTCAATCCAAATGGCATTCTCACAAACTCGTAGTGCCCTCCTTCTACGGTGAAGGCTGTTTTTGGAATGTCCCGTGGATTCATTTCGATTTGGTGGAATCCACTTGCCAAGTCTAATGTAGAAAAATAAAGGCACTTGCCCAGTTTGTCTAAGATTTCTGAAATATTAGGGAGTGGGTATCTGTCGGATATAGTTTTTTCGTTCAATTTTCTGTAGTCAATGACTAGTCTCCATTTTAATTTTCCTGAAGCATCTTTCTTCTTTGGAACAATCCATACAGGAGAGCTCCATGGAGAAAAGCTTGGCCTAATAATTCCCTGTTTCAACATATCAGATATTTGTCCTTTTAATTCTTCTTTGTGGACAAATGGGTATCTGTATGATTTCGTATGGATAGGGATATCGTCTGTTGTCCTAATGTTGTGTTTTATTTCATTTGTGAAGGTTAAATTCTGTCCCTCTTTGTAAAAAATGTCCTTATTCCTAATACATAATTTCAGAAGTTTTTGCTTTTCGTCGTTATTGAGATGTTGTGTTCGGAGTAATGCAGGTAAATTTTCAATTTTTTCATTGGTTTGTGTATTATTGGTATTGAAGTTGTTAAATTCAATGAAGTTTTGTGAATTGTATGGATTTGTCCTAATAGGTTGTTCTAAGAAAAGAGATTGATCATTTTCAGTTGGATTGACCACTTCTATTATGCTAAACCAATTGTTCGCATAGTAGATGCCTGGAGAAATAAATAGACCATTGTCTAGGGTTATTGTATCTATGATTATGTCTCCCTGTTTAAAATCAACAGGTAGTTTTACGAGATGCTTTGAGTTTGATTCTATAGTATATTTTTCTGAAGAAAAATTTGGTTTCATTTCAAGGGGTATTTCCACATTGTCTGTAGTTAATATTTGGTTTACTAAGTCTATTTTGGCTCCAATTTCAGTAAGAAAATCTAAGCCTAACAATCCATCAAAGTAATTGTGAAATTTGAAAACAAGAAATGAAAAGGTTCCTGGCTTTTTAAATTCTTTGAAAATAGGTAGTGTTACTTTTTTATCAATAATATATTTTTGTAAAATTGTGGATATAGTGATTGGGTTTGTGTTCTTAATATCGTCGGGTTTTATAAAATTTGGATTAATGAATGATGAAGATGCCCCGGTGTCTATCAAAAATTTCAGATGTCTGTTAAAAGGGGAACTTATATTAATATAAGGTAAGACACTGCCATGTTTGTTGCAATCTATATATCCCGTTTGTCTTTTGAGGCTGATTGCCGAAAATCCTGGTTGTCGTCAATATTATTATCTACATATTGGTCCAGATTTGTATGATTGATGTGTGGAGTTGAATTTTCATTTTGAGGACTCCTAAATTCATTGATATTGTTCAATTCGTTCCTGTTTGTTATTCTACTAACTTGAGTGCTTGGGCTTGTTTTAAATTTATTAATCCCTCTCTCAAATTTTGAATACCTAGTACTGGTTTCCATTGGTTCGGGTGATGGTCGTGATTGCCCCCAAGTTGCCTGACGGGAAAAATTGTCAGAATATTCACTAGTTTTATAATCAGGTAAGTTTCTATGGAATGTTCGATTGTTTTGGAAGGAGAAATTGCGATTATAATTATTTGGGCCTGGTTCAAAATTATTGTTATTATTATTATTACTATTATTATTAGTAGGGTAAGGTCTTGTAAAATAATTGAAATTCCGTCGGGGTTGATAATAGTTTTCCTGTCTGGGTGTGGTACTTAGGTAGTTGTGTGAGTATTTCTGGAATGGAATGTGTTGGTTGTTTTGTCTCCACTGAGGGTATTTTGGTCTGTTCAAATTGGGTCTTATGTAGTGAATGTTTTGTTCTCTAATACAGTATTCCAAGGCTATTGGCAATGAATCTGGTCTCATTGCCCTAATAGTTGAACCCATAGGTTCTCGCATACCTGATAGAAATGCATTCAGACACATTTCAGCAAAGAGATCTCTCTTGGCTTTGATTACGTTACTCTCAGATTCATGAATTGATAGGTTATTCGATAATGCCGATTGAATTTCCATTACTTCGCTATAGAATTTTTCTATTGGTTTACCATACTGTTTCAAAGAATGTAGGTCTCTTATTAGGGACGTTTCTGTCCGTTTGTCCGAATAATGTGAAATAAGATTTCCACGGATTTCATCCCAGTTAAGGGATGTTCCGTACATATTCAGGACCTCGTTGGCTGGGCCTTCTATCTTATTCCTAATGGCTCTTAATAAAATCAAGCCTTGAGGAGTGTTGTCAGTTCCTCTAATATGAAGAAGTATTTCTTCCACATTACTTATAAAGTCATGCAGCAATCTCGGATTACCTTCGAATTTAGGTAGATCTTTAATTGCATCTGGGATTCTTAATGAATTGAAAACGTCAAAGGACCGAATGGGTGGCTGAGCCACTTCTTCACTTTGATTTGCTTTTCCTAAGGACATTCTAAAGTCTAAACTATAGCCTTCGTGTATAGTAGGAAGACTGCCTGATTTAAAGATTTTAGGAAAGAATAGATTTTTCCTATTCATTAAACACAAAACTTCTGATTAAATAAATTTTTCACTTATATTTCAACACACAATTTGATATGTACCACCTCTTTTCGTTTAATTCTTTTCTCCTGGTTTATAAGATTGACAATTATAGTATAATAAATTATTAAAAAAAGTAGTGCATTTGTTAAAATGTATTTGTGCAAAAATTGAAAAAATTTCCTATGCTTTTATATTGATTTAAAATATTTTCTCTTGATTTTTCCAGATTCCAAAATTTTCAATTAATTATATTTTTTCTTTTATATATATATATTCTTTTAAATATTTTCCTTTGTATTCACTTTTTCATTTATTTATTGATTTTTTTTTTCAAAATTTTCCGTATTCAATTTTCATATATTGATTTTCTTTTTTTAAAATTTTTATTTAAATATTTAATTTTTCATATATTGATATTTTTTTTTTTTAAACTTTCATTATTATTATTTTCTTTTGTATTCAATTTTCATACATTTTTTTTTTTGCTTTTATATTGATTTTTTTTTTTTCAAAATTTTCATTTAAATATTTTCTTTTGTATTGATATTTTTCTTCAAAATTTTCATTATTATTATTTTCTCTTGTATTCAATTTTTTTTTTTTTACATTTATTACTTTAATTTTCTCTCAAAATTTAAATATTTTCTCTTGTATTTAATTTTATATATTGATATATATTTTTTTTTCAAAATTTTTATTATTATTATTTTCTCCTTATACACTTTTTTTTTTTTATATACATATATATTTTCTATTTCTAGCACACAATAGTACTTACAGAGCCCCTATGAGGATGATGCCGTCCATTGGTGTGGTTCCTTTTTTCCAGCAATTAAGGATTAAGATCCTCTCGGTGCCTTATTGACCTGGTATCAATCTGAGTACAATATTCTCTTGTACTCAAACAGACGGTCGTTGTTCAAACGAATCCTGTTAGCCTGGTGTCAATATGAATTCGGCACCTGATCCCTATTCAATATTCCCTTGAATTGTGAATCAACGGCTGTTAATACAGGATTTTTATTTCGTTTTTTTTTCTGCACCGATTTGCTGGCCGTCGACTGCGCCAGTTTTGTTTTATCCCACTAGTTTTTTTTATTTTATTCCACTTAATGAAACACTTCTTCTCTTTTCTGATGTTCTTATTACAATAATCTTTATTCTTAAAAACTAGCTATTTATAATATGTAATTTTGATAATTTGATGATTCAATATTCCACTTAAGTTGTGTATATTAAAATTGTGTCGAGAAATGACATCAATACAATGTTCCAATAAGATTGTATCGATTTTGCTGATCAGTCAATATCGTACTTGAACATAAAAACTGTGTCGACAAATGACACCAATACAATGTTCCAATAAAATTGTATCGATTTTGCTGATCAGCGACATTGGTACTTAAATATAAAAATTGTGTCGACAAATGACACCAATACAATGTTTTCAAGTAAGTTAAACAAAAAATATAAACGATAAATGACATTGTTTTTAAGTATGTTAAACCAAAAAATATATAAACGATAAATGACACTAATACAAAAATGATATATATAAATTATTGGGGTATGTTGTTGTTGGTTGTGTTCGTTTGTTGCTGTCTTTGGGGTTTTGGTGGTGGTTGATGTGATAACATAACTCCGGCAAATCCACTTAAACCAGAAACGGATATGTATCACATCACCGAAATGATGCGTCTATCAAGAGCAGATGATGTTCACACTGCGCTGAAAACGCATATACACGTGATAAAAAATAAATTGTCTGAATTTCAGGAAAGAGATTCAGGGTGGACCCTTATTAATTTAAAATGGTTGGATATTAACATTAATAAGGCATCACCGATTTCTGGTTCACAATACATTCCAACACCTCCTCAGCTGGCAAAGAAAATGTGTTGTGTTAATGTCAGAAACAATGACATTTATTGTTTCAAGTGGAGTGTAATAGCTGCTTTTTATAATGGACAAGAAATAATTTACCACCGACCATCAATTTATAGGATTGGGGATATTTCCAGACCAATAATAAGCGTGAGTGGAAGGGTGTTTAATTTCAGTGGAATGAAATTTCCAACTGACATAAGAGATATTAACACCTTTGAAAAAAATAATTCTGATATAAGTATTAACGTGTTTGGTTATGATAAAAAATCAAATAATACAATTGGGCCATACTATATTACCAGCGCGGAAAAGCAGTGTCACATTAATTTAATGCTCCTGGAAAGTGATTGCGGTGAAAAATTTCATTACATATTAATTAAAAACATATCAAGGTAATTTTTTTTATATTAATTCTTTTATTCTTGCAATTATTAATATTTATTTTTCTCTTTAGACTTTTATCAACTCAATTGTCATCTCATAATGGATGTATGCTGATTTGCAATGCATGTATGTTCTATACGTATTTAGAAGACAGAATGGATATACATAAGGAAAAAGAATGCGGAAGATGCATAACAAAGATGCCGAAAGGGGAAAAGGCACTTCTAAACTATAAACATTACGAGAGACAGATAGATGTCCCCTTCACTATTTATGCAGATTTTGAGTGTATACTGGAAGATATACCGGTATGTAGTAATAGTGATAATAACAGCAAATTTGTTCAAAAGCATATACCATGTGCATATGCTTTTAATATTAGCTGTAGTTTTGATAAAAATTTAGATAGGTTGAACATATTTGAAGATAGTAATAGGGAGGTAAATGTAGGCGAGCATTTTGTGACGAGTTTAATTGAAGAAAGTAAAAATATTTATAAAACATATTTTGAGAAAATTGTTCCTATGCACTCCTTAAATCCCTTAGAAGTAGATAACTTCAATAATGCCAAAGACTGTCACATATGTGGTAAAACGTTAGGAAATGAACCAACCGTAAGGGATCATTGTCATATGTCAGGAAAATACAGAGGAGCAGCACATAGTTCATGCAATTTAAATTATAAAGTTCCCAACTTTATTCCAGTATTTTTTCATAATTTTTCTTCATATGATTGTCATTTGTTTGTGAAAGATTTATTGAAATTTAAAGGGGAAACAAACGTTATACCTTTGAATAAGGAACAATATATTTCTTTATCCCATAAAATACGCATCTACAGTGATGAAGAAATTGAGATTTTAATAGATGAATTGCGTAAAGAAAAAATTTCTAAAAATATCCCACATAATATAATAGAAAGAGAACTTTATGAAATTCGAAAAGAAAGACAACAGAAAAAAATTGAGTTAAGGTTCCTAGACTCTTATAGGTTTATGGCATCAAGCTTAGATGCTTTAGCTTCTAACTTATCTGATGATGACTTATTATCAGTCCGAAGAAGTTTTTCGGATCCTGAAGAGTGTATTCTCATGAGGCGAAAGGGAGTTTTCCCTTATGAATATGTTAACACGTTTGAAAAACTCAATGAAAATAAACTTCCTTCTGTTGAACTTTTCTACAGTAAACTTACTAATAAAAAATGTTCGAAAGATGACTATGTACATGCTCAAAAGGTATGGGATAAATTTAATTGTAAAACACTGCGGGATTATATGAAAGTTTATCTAAAAACTGATGTTCTTTTGCTGTCAGATATTTTTGAAAACTTTCGAAAAGTTTGCAAGAGGATATATAATCTTGATCCATGTCATTATTACACGATCCCTGGTCTGTCATGGGATGCAATGTTAAAATATACAAGAATTGAGTTAGAATTACTAACAGATCTTGAAATGTATAATTTTATCAAACGCGGAATTCGAGGTGGTCTTACTCAGTGTAGCAAGAGATATAGCAAAGCCAATCATAAGTACTTAACAAATTATGATGTTACCAAACCATCTGAATATATTTTATATTTAGATGCAAATAACCTTTACGGTTGGGCTATGTCTGAATATCTTCCTTATGGTGGTTTTACTTGGATAAATGATTTTGTTCATCCAAAGGATATTTCATATAATTCAGAAATAGGCTATATTTATGAGGTCGATTTATCTTACACTTTTAATTGTCATGATCGTCATAATGACCTGCCATTTTGTCCGGAAAATAAAATCATTGGTGGGAGTAAACATGAAAAATTAGTAGCCGATCTTTCAAATAAGAAAAGATATGTAATACATTATAAAACATTAGAGCAGTGTTTAAATAATGGATTGGTTTTGGAAAAAGTTTATCGAATTCTTCAATTCAATCAGAAACCATGGTTAAAAACATACATTGATTTAAACACAGAGTATAGGAAAGAGTCTAAAAATAACTTTGAAAAAGATTTTTATAAATTACTCAACAATGCTGTGTATGGGAAAACCATGGAAAATGTTGATAAAACGAAAGATGTACGATTGCTTAGTGAATGGGATCGCACTAACTGCAATCATCCCGGAATAGGGGAATTAATTTCAAAACCAAATTTTCATAGCATATCACAATTTACGGAAACACTGTGGGCTGTTCAAATGAATAAAACCACAACTTATTACTCTAAACCAATTTATTTGGGTTTCTGTGTTTTAGAGTTATCTAAATGGTGTTGGTTTTTCCTACCGATCCTACCAATCCTACCGATCCTACCGATCCTACCGGCTGCGCCAAAAAATGTTGGATGTATCCTCTTTGGGATACCAACTTGATGAAGTGTGAATTCTACCTTTCTATTTAGCAACCCTGGAGGGTCCCGTAGGATTCGCAGGGTTAGAAATAAAAGGCAAGGTTATACAATTATAATTACTAACAAACCTGGAGGGTCCCGTAGGATTCGCAGGCCGCTACTTTATTTACGTATAATCTAATTCCTACCTAGAGTCTCACAGTTCCTATTGAGCTGTGGGTTCGAACTACTATTGTCAGTTATAATTCACAAATCATCCTTAATCTAAAACTTATTTACTATTTATACTATTAACAATAAACCAAAATAAACTTAAAACAACAATAATAATATAAATAGTACAATAAACTTAAATAAACTTGCTGACCAATAATAAATAATATAAACAATAATAATATAAATAGTACAATATATTTAAATGAACTTGCTGACCAATAATAAATAATATAAACAATAATATAAGTAGTACAATGTATTTAAATGAACTTGCTGACCAATAATTAATATAATAAAGAAAACAATAATTAGTATAATAAACTTACATAAACTTGACGACAATTAATAATTAATCAATTATGCGAGGGTGACTCGCAACATCCCTCCCCCCTTTCAAAAGTCGATTAATTTAATTTAGCTTAAAACTTAAATTTTTAATTTTTTTTGATTTTATATTTAAATTTTTAATGATATATATATATATAAGATATTTGAGCGCTTTTCATTTTATCTATTATTCAATTGTTTACTTATTTACTATTAAATTTTAGTTTTCAATTCTCAATTTTTTTCTTTTTACTATAAAACATTTTTACTTATTTAATTTCTTAAACATTTATTCTTTAAATAATTATAAGTGTCTTATGACAAATTTGGCTGCGCCAAAATGTTGGTGTATTTATAGTTATCTTCTTTTTTTATTGATCCTTAACGTTGTCATTGGGCCTCGATCCATCCCTGTAGGTCTTAACCAAATTCCGGTGTAGGGTTTTTTCCCTTCCCTTTATCATGATTTTTACGTTCACCGGTGTTGGTAAGCCTGTTACTTCGTAGGGCCCTAACCACAGTGGGGATAATTTATTTTTCCTTAGTTGGTTCTTTACAAGAACTTTATCTCCAATTTCCATGGTGCTGGCTGCAGTATGTTTGTCATACCGGTTCTTGGCGGTAATTTTGGCATTCATCTGCGCCCGGCGAGCTAATTCATAGGCCTTTTGAACTTGATACCTCAGTACTTTGGAATAGTCGTAGTGGTTGTAAAGGGGGGTGCTTCTCTTAAGGTTTGCCGGTAGTGGGATGTCAAACCCGTAGAGTACCCTAAACGGGGTCTGCAGCGTAGATGCATGCTCTGTGTGCTTATGCACATGCATGGCTGAAGCCAACCATTGATCCCAGTTAGACCCGTCCTCTTTCGCAAAACTTCTCAGATACTCCGCTAAGGGTCGATGGCTTCGTTCTAATGACCCATTAGCCTGAGGATGGTAGGGAGTGATATGCTGCTTTTTTATTCGTAAAAGTTTGCACACACTCCCGAACAATTTTGATGTAAAATTTGTTCCATTATCAGTCACTAGCTTTGTTGGTATACCATATTTGGTGATAATCTCATTATAAAAAACCCTTGCCACTGTTTCTGCCTCTGCGTCTGGCATGGGTGCACAAATAAAAAATTTTGATAAGTCATCCTGGAACGTCAGGATATATTTGTTCCCCATGGAGGTGGTCGGTAGGGGACCAACCATATCCATATAGACTTTTTCAAATGGTCTCCTAGCGGTATCGGTCAGCACCATTGGTTCCCTGTTTAGAGACCCGCTTTTATTCTTCTGACATTTAGGACATTTTCTGATGTAGTTTTTTATTTCTTGCTGCATACCTTGCCACTTATACTGTTTTCTTATTCGGGCATAAGTTTTCTTTGCTCCCTGATGCCCGCCCAATGGAGCGTCATGGAAACTTCTCAGGACCTCTTGAATGTCTTTTTTATCGGTAATAGTAACGGCTGTGTCCACCATATCTTCCGCGTGTTTTTCCTCCGGGTGATTCGCCATGTTTATTTCCTTCGCTTTGTTTTTCTGTTCTTCCGAAAATTTTCGTTGCGCCCTCGTGACGACTTGTATTTTTTCGTCCTCTAGCGGCAACCGGCTCAACGCGTCTGCGTTTAAATTTGTTTTTCCCGGTTTATATACAATGTCGAAATTATATTCCGATAGCTTATGTCGAAACCGCGCCAGTCTGGAGGTTTGGTCTTTGAGGTTGGATATGCCCTTGAGCGGTTGATGGTCGGTGAACACCGTAAAATGTCGTCCCAATAGATATGGGCGGAACGTGTGGGTAGCCCATGCTACTCCCAACATTTCTTTCTCAATGGTTGAATACCTTTTCTCGGTGTCGCTTAGGGTTCGGCTAATGAACGCAATGGGGTGATCCTTACCATCCCTCTCCTGTGACAATACCGCTCGTAGTGCCTCGTTGCTGGCATCCGTAGTTACCCGAAATGGTTGTGAAAAATCTGGATAAACGAGAATTGGGGGACTAGAAATTTTCTCCTTTAACGTGTCTAGGGCTTTTTGACACTCCGGTGTCCAAATAAACTTGCTGTTCTTTTTCAAGAGACTGGTTATGGGTGCGGCCAGCTTCGCCATATCTTTGACGAACTTCCGGTAATAGTTAATTAGTCCTAATAAAGCCTGGACTTGTTTTATACTCCTAGGGGCCTTCAGATTTCTAACGCTCTCTACTTTTGCAGGGTCTGGGAGCGCTCCTTTCTCTGAGCACTTGTGCCCCAGATAAACAATCTCTCTTCTCAAGAACTGGCACTTCTTAGTGTTCAACTTTAGCCCGTTTTCACGTAGGCGGCATAAAACATTAACGATTTTTTTTTCATGGTCCGCCACAGTTCTTCCATAGATGACTATGTCATCGAGATAGACAAAACAGTCCAAACCCTGAAGACCCGTTAATATTGAGTTCATTACCCTCTGGAAAGTTGCTGGAGCTCCCGTCAGCCCGAACGGCATTCTATTAAATTCGAAATGACCCTTGTCAGTGCTAAAGGCCGTTTTTTCTTTATCCTTCTCATCCAGTAGCACCTGATGATATCCACTAGCCAAATCCAACGTAGTAAAATATCTGCTGTTCCCCAGTTGATCCAGAATTTCGTCAATCCTTGGAATAGGGAAAACTTGTTTGATTGTAGCTTCGTTCAGTTTTCGGAAATCCACTACCATTCTAAACTTTTTCTGGCCGTCTTGTGATTTTTTGGGTACCAACAGTAATGGTGAATTCCACGGCGATATGCTGGGGCTAATAACGCCCTCTTTTAATAATTCCGATACTTGCTTGTTAATTTCGTCCCTATGTACATGTGGCAATCTGTACTGTTTTTGATTAATAGGTGGTTGGTTATATTTTGTTGGTGTTTTATGTTTTATTAGTTTTGTATAAGGTAGCTTGTCAGTTAGCAGCATGAATACATCCTGGTATTGTTCGCACATTCTGCTCAGTGAGGCCCGTTCTTCTTCATTCCAATTTTTTCCTCTCATTATTATTTCCTTTAGTTCCCTTATTCGTTCTTCCTTATTTGAAGCAGGGTTTTCCTTTATTTCTGTATTCTTAATTTCTTTATAGCCATCTAGCCTTGAAAATTGTACCTTGAGGTCTGTTTCCATCGATACATCCTCTTCGGTTATGTTTAATATTGGTACTACCGCACTTCCGTTATGAGTGTCCACTATAGTATTCCCGATATAAACACCTGGGTACAGCTGTTGTTTGTGTACCACTACTGTGTTTTCCCTCGTTTTTAAAAATATTGGCGTCATCGTGATTGCTCTCTTTTTTATCAAGTAATTTTTGCGGTTTGTTGCCTCTACGCTCGCTCCCTCAGCGTGTAATGGGAACGTTTTTACTACTTGCCTGTTTTCTAGAATTTTCAGGGTCTGTTTACTGGAGTTTATTATGCTTTTGCCCCAAATGTTGTTTCTTCCCAGAATTCCGTCCGCGGGTAGGCTGCTACCTTCGCCTACCACATGAAAAGTCCATGGTAAAAAATTTTCTCCCATATTTACTGTTACTGTGCCCAATGTTGCTGCACAGCCTCCAAAAGCGCCTGATAATTTTCCTCTTTCCCCCGTACTCTTGATCGAAGATGAATTCATTGCTTCTTTCTTCAATATACTGGAATCTGCCCCAGTATCCACGAGCAGGATCAGCTTACCTGTCTTAGCCTCGTGGCAATTAAGCGTGATGAACACTGCGTTCAACCTATCTGATGATCGGTTATCTCCGCTACTGGTGTTGACTTTTAGTGG
This sequence comes from Trichopoda pennipes, assembly GCA_030448955.1. Classification (NCBI taxonomy): domain Eukaryota; kingdom Metazoa; phylum Arthropoda; class Insecta; order Diptera; family Tachinidae; genus Trichopoda; species Trichopoda pennipes. The sequence goes on along the minus strand of JASKUP010000025.1, from coordinate 12,189,807 downwards.
TATGGTTCCCAGAACTACCCCAAAATCCGTATTGTCTTTCATATAAGACTTATTACTAGGATTCTGATAGGGGGTTTCCTCGCAACTTTTTTGTGACCACTTTTTCCCAAGTCCTTGTGACTTGAACCCTGGATCATCCATGTTTACCGATACATTTTGCCTATGAAATGCTCGGTAAGGTTCAAGAGAATTTTCTCTCTGTGCTTCTCCTTTTTCAAGAGCACTCACGACTTGTTCAACTTCTAGTATAGAATCTGCTCCAGTTTCTGCAAACGCATTTGGTTTTCTCTCCTTGGCTCTCTTAAAAAGCGTTTTAGTGAAAATTGTATCTACGTTGCCTGGGGACTTCTTGACTCTATTGTCAATGTCACTGCACATCATATCTTGTTGCTCTTTATTAAGCTTCAATTCTTGATTATCCTCTGCGCCTTTTGATTTCTGATTCTTATATAAATTTTCCTGCTTTCTTCTGTGCACCACCGCTTTGTGTACTATTTCTGTTGCTTCTTCAGCTTCTGACTCTTCTTCTGAGTCTTTTTCATTTACCATATTGATTTTATTCCGCTCAGTATTTAATTGTTCTCTCTTTTTCCTTATGTATGTGGCCTCTGTTTCTTTCTTATTAAACTTCTTTGTGTTCCCCTTTCTCAGTTGTTTACTATATTCCGTGCTTTTAAATTGTTTGTGCCAAGTTAGTCCTTCTCCCATTTGTGGTTCCCCAGTTATTGGCTGTAACTGGGCCGTATTTCGTTTCCCTGATTATTTCCTTGCATTCTGCTGCTGTTGCTATTTCCTTGATACCTCCCCGTATTCTGGATATTATTCTTTGTATGCCCGTTGATGCAGTTTTCTGTCTTCCTTGGAGGGGTCTGATTATTCTGGCAGTCTCGTGCAAAATGTCCTAGTTGATTACACTTAAAGCAGAGTGGAGGTGTGACGTTTCTGATGGTTGTCCCATTATTTCCGTTACGTCTACCCTCTGTGTTATTGCTATTTCCGTAACTTCTATCTGGTGTCCTCAGATTGTTTACCAGTGGTCTGATATTCCATTGATTTTGAGTGGCTCTAATTCTTTGTTGTTGACAGAATGAATTCTCCATATGCCCTCTTATCCTGCATATTCCACGGTACACTGAACTTAGTCGTTTCCGACAGTTGTCGAAGTTATGTCCCCTGTTTTTACAATACCCACAAGTTTCTTGCTTGCTTGGGCTATTTTTGCATAGTGGGCCGACCTCATGCCCATATATCCCGCATTGAACACAGTATGGGGTGTTCAATCTTTTCTTACAACTATTCCATTCGTGGCCCTGTATGTTACAGAAACCACATGGAACGTCCATCGTTATTGTATTGAGATTGTATAGAGGTTCCCCAAATAAATCTTCCGCATTTTCAACAACCTCTAATAGGGATTCCAGTTCTTCCGTTTCTCTGTCAATAAATCTTGATTTGAGGGCTTGGTCTCTTAGCCCTCTAATGAAAGATCTCACAGCTACTCGTTTGAAATCCTTCACTATAGTATTTCTGCTGTTTACCTCCGGCCACTCACTTTCAGCTGCGTTTATCGCCTCGTTTAATAAGATTTGCAGGCGGTTGCCGAACTTGCTTGCGGACTCTTTTGCGCTTTGTCTACAGTTTAGTATCTGCTCTCTGATCTGGTCTAAGTTTTTCTTCCTCAAATAGAGCTTCTTTATATGGTTACATAAGGCATCTACTGACCCGAACTTGAGCTCTGCTATTCTGGAGTATGCCGATCCCAACAGACGTAATTTCAAACATTCTATGACCTTTTGCACTAGGTCAGCGTTTGGCTGCACCAGTAGTTCGCTTTCCACCATCCTACATCCTTGTATGAATCTACAAACTTCAGAGGATATATCAGGTCCTTCGGTGCCAAAGAATGTGGGCACCGTGTTATTTACAATCTTCGTAATTTCTGATAAAGCCGGCATTCTGGCTTCTATGTTTTCTACTTGTCTGGGCGTTGGTGATCTTCTTTCCAAAATTTCCTGTGCCACAGGTATCAGGCTATTAAATTCTGCTATTAAATTGTCGTTGGTACCTTTCAGCTCGCTGAATTTTTCTTCAACGCGTTCCAAATCTTTTTAGCCTTCGTTTCCGCCGTGTAGCCTCTGCTTCCTGCTTTTCTAGCGTTAGTAATCACGGTTTTGACTTCTTTTAACAATTTCAATGCTGAGCCTCGTCTTCCGATAGTTCTATGTTTTGTTGATGACTATCTGATACTGTTATGGCGGGTACTCCAGCGCCTTTTATCTCTTCACTTAATGAAGGAGTTGGTGATCTTGACTTGTGAATGTTTTGTAAATGTTTTGTCTGAATTCAAATGTCTAAGTTCTGTCCAGGCGAGCACTTGTAAACTATCTACTAAATGTACTTAGTTTTTCTATAAGTTCGTCCGTTTTAGCCTGAGGATCCTTCATTAAAATAAAAATTATATTCTCTTACCATCAGTTTCAGAGACATCCCTGCGTCGTTCTTGCTTACTGATTTAAATAAACTTAAAAAAAAAACAATTTTTCCTTGTTAATGTTACTTTGAAAACTATGAAAACTGACGCTTGCATAAGCATACATACATATGTATGTATGAATGTAATGCTTTAGTTCTTGTTTATATATTAGTCTATCATGTAAGAGACTACTCCGCAAAAAAAAAAAACTGAAGGTGGGCCAAAATGTTGACTTAATCTCGCGGTATTCAAGAAAGTCCCGTCTTGACGTTATTCCCCTAATCGACAGTTCCAGCAAGTCAAAGGTGGCTAGAATTTAGGCGTTATTGACTTGCTCCTACTTTGTCGAAAGAAAAATAAAGTCAGACGTTAGAACTGTTATCTCAAACGCGTAAATTCAATTTTATACGCGGTATTCCCTACGAAAGTCCCGTCTTGACGGTATTTCCCTAATCGACAGTTCCAGCAAGTCAAAGGTGGCTAGAATTTAGGCGTTATTGACTCGCTCCTACTTTGTCGAAAGAAAAATACAGTCAGACATTTGAACTGTTATTCTAAACGCGTAAATTTAATTTTATACGCGCCAAACGGTTGCGCCAAAAATGTTGGAGTATTTCTTAGATAACAAACCAATATACAAACATCCGGCTGCGCCAAAAAATGTTGGTTTTTCCTACCGATCCTACCAATCCTACCGATCCTACCGATCCTATCGATCCTACCGGCTGCGCCAAAAAATGTTGGATGTATCCTCTTTGGGATACCAACTTGATGAAGTGTGAATTCTACCTTTCTATTTAGCAACCCTGGAGGGTCCCGTAGGATTCGCAGGGTTAGAAATAAAAGGCAAGGTTATACAATTATAATTACTAACAAACCTGGAGGGTCCCGTAGGATTCGCAGGCCGCTACTTTATTTACGTATAATCTAATTCCTACCTAGAGTCTCACAGTTCCTATTGAGCTGTGGGTTCGAACTACTATTGTCAGTTATAATTCACAAATCATCCTTAATCTAAAACTTATTTACTATTTATACTATTAACAATAAACCAAAATAAACTTAAAACAACAATAATAATATAAGTAGTACAATAAACTTAAATAAACTTGCTGACCAATAATAAATAATATAAACAATAATAATATAAATAGTACAATATATTTAAATGAACTTGCTGACCAATAATAAATAATATAAACAATAATATAAGTAGTACAATGTATTTAAATGAACTTGCTGACCAATAATAAATAATATAAACAATAATATAAGTAGTACAATGTATTTAAATGAACTTGCTGACCAATAATTAATATAATAAAGAAAACAATAATTAGTATAATAAACTTACATAAACTTGACGACAATTAATAATTAATCAATTATGCGAGGGTGACTCGCAACAATGGAAGATGTATGAGTTTCATTATGGCTATATGAAACCTAAATATGAGAGTAAAATAAGTTTGAATTATATGGATACAGACTCCTTTATATATTCCATTCAAACAAACGATTTCTATAATGATATAAAAGATGATTTGAAAGATCGGTTTGATACTTCATCATATCCAGAAAATAACCAGTTTGGTTTTCCTCGTTTAAATAAAAAAGTTTTGGGTATGATGAAGGATGAAACAGAAGGAAGATTTATAACAGAATTTGTTGGTTTAGCTCCTAAAGTTTACGCATTTACAGTTGATGATGAAAAAGACGTAAAAAGAGCTAAGGGAGTTAAGAAGTGTATAGTAGATAGTTATAATATAGATGTTTATAAAAATGTTTTATTCTCTAAGGAAACAGTAATGGCGTGTATGTATACATTTACATCAAAATTACATAATATTTTAACTAATGAAATAAATAAAGTAGCTTTAAGTTTTAATGATACCAAACGTAAAATTATGAATAATCATATAAATACATATGCTTGGTATCATCACCAATTAAATAGTGATAATGGTGAATATGAGTTAGATATGTTAATAAAAGAAATTGAAAAATACAACGATATGTATCAGTAAATAATAAATAAAATATTTATACGTCTATAGTATAAGAAAAAAATTAATATATTGTATATAAATAAATACTTATAAAATAAAAATAAATATAACACCATTATTTCAAGTTTAAACAAAGACATAAGTCTTTTCATTAAATTAGAACAAATATATAAAAAAACGTAAGTAATAAAATTATATCATAATTCTTAAATGACCTTCTGGACAATACCAGTTAATGGAGTATATTTTATCAAACGATCATAGAGAATTAAACAATAAGCATTTGTGTGTGTAGGAATTGGAGTAGAAGTCTCAAACTCAATTTTTACATCAATAGGTCCGCTCTTAATCAATTCATTCTGATAACTTAAATCAATAACAACAATTGGTTTTTCTTTAAACTTTTCACAGGATAGAAGTGGTTGTGCAGACTTCATATAGTAATTTTGTTGAAATTTCGCATACATATCATATAAAATTGCATAGCGATTCTCTCCAATCTTCAAATTTAAATCATCATAGGGATAACAATCTGAATTTAAATGTACTTTAATGTTTTTTAAGTCTGAATGAATATATTTCTTATTGTTTTCTAAAGCGAATAGTATAAATCTAGGTCTCTCTCTGTTTATTGAGAGCTTAACATTCCAAACATGATTTCTTCCACCAGAAAATGTAGGATTAAAATAACAATCCCAACTGCGAAATGCTATGGGCAGCGTAGTTCCGTCTTTAATGATTTTCATTATTTGCAATTTCTTAGAGTTAGAAAGCTGTATATGCGGAATTCTCCATGTAATATTCGTAATCGATAAACTAAGATTTTCATTTACATCTGTTGAGTAATATACATTTTCATCATTTGAACTCCGCAAAAGAATAAGTTCGTGTTTGCTATTTATTATTATTTTATTAAAATCCTCGGCAAAGCCCAACAATAACTTAAGGGGTAAATAAAAGTTAAATATTTGTATAGATAAGTCTTCAGAAACACTCCATCCAGCATTTCTCATCATATTACTTTCGAATTCATTAAGTGAGACATAATTTTTAATTGTGCTAGACATTCCCAAGTAACGAGTACGATCAATTTCAACACCATTAATCTCATAACGTATTTCATCAAATAAGTACGCAACACAATTATTTCTTAGTCTGGTATTAGGGGAGTACTCGCCTTTAATGTTTTTTATATTGCCCTCTATATACAAATAGCTTTCACCAGGAAGTACATACAAGTCTTGATTTTGTATAGTAATTCGTATTTCATCATTATTTTTAAATGATTGAATGTATGGCACATAACTATGATAATCCTTTTTAATTATATTATCATCCGAAATAGGGGTTTCCGCAACATTAAGTATATCAGACATTTTTCTTTACTTTCAATTCAAGTGATCTTAAAAATATCTTATTTTCTTCTGTCAATTGAGGTCTTTTAGCTTTAACAGTTTCTAGAGAAGTGTTTTCATTAACTTTTTTCTGTTTGGTTTTATTGTAAATTATCATGTTTCCCTTGATCTCAAATGTAATCTAAGTGTTATTTCCTCGTCTCTAAAGTTTATTAAACGACCCTCTTGATCAACAATCCAAACTTTAAGATATGTTATTTCCTTCACGTTCACTGGTAAATAGATTAAATTATTAGGGATAACGTCTAATTTATAACCTGGAGGAACGTCCACAGCAAATTCATGAAGTATATGTGTCGGAAAATTATTCATATATGCTCCCCTTGTTATATTGCACTGAACTTTTATGGCATTTACTTTTAAAATATTTACTGGCTGATTCGATAAATGTTTTACACTAGGATTTAAAGATATATCATTAAAGCCAAGCAATCTTCCAATAGATCTTTTTCGATCAAAGAAAATTGTATCATGTGAGCTCGTTATTTCAATTTGTAAAGTGTATTGTTGGCTTCAATCACAATTGATTTATTAACTTTTTTTACTTTATATTGCGTTATTATATAATCAGCTATGTCTTGCAACTCATAAGAACCTATAGGTATTTCAATTATTTCATCTCCAATATGGAAAAGATTGTTGTCATGGTCTACGTTAGGTATCGAATTATATGAATGAAAATCAATTAGAGCACATTCATAATCAATCGCCAATTCTATTGGTGGAAAGAAATTTGCTGTTAGAATTGAAGAACTTCCGCTCAAAGCTAATGTTATTGACATAGCGAATGTTTCAATGTAAATAAAGTAAAAAAAACACAATGTATAGTTTTTATTATATATATATATTTATTTATTTACTAACTTATTGCTTATTCTTATAATATTTCAGTTTTAGTTATCCAAGAATTATGCTGACTTGGAAATCCTAACCATTTTACAAATACGCTATCACCCTTAGTTTTTAATATTTTTTCAACTAAAAATGTGTTAGGAAAACGAGTTCGTAGTAACTCTTCTTTGTAAAATCCACCTTTTATTTCATTGCCTTGATAATCTTCTAGTATAAATGTGATTGGATAAGTATTTTGTATAGATTTTATTTTAAATATTTCTGTTGTCCAATTCGGTGTGTATCCTTTGTCAAAGACGTGCTTATATTTACTAATACGTACATAGTCTCCAACTTTAAACCGTGAAGGTTTAAATATTTTTAAATGATTATACACTGTATTCAGTAAATGTTTTTCATGTTTATGATTTACATGAATAGGTGCCATTTTGATCGTTCCATGTATTTTTTTATTATATTGCTTAATCAAACTTTTATTAATGCTAATCCATCTATAAGATCCATTGTTACTAAACTCTTTCCACATCATTTCTTTCAATGTCCAATTGAAGCGTTCTACAATTGAAGATTTCATATTACTAAATGTAGAGTAATGATTTATTGAATATTTTAGCATTAATGCAGCCAACTTCTTATTAAAAAATTCTTTTCCATCATCTGTCTGTAGATTCCTAGGTACACGACCCATATAAAATATTTTCTGAAATGCTTAACAAACTTCGAAGGCAGTTTTGGATTTAATTAATTCGGCCCAAGCATATTTTGAAAATGTATCAATAACAGTTAACATATATTTATATCCATTGTTGCTAGTTGAATAATTACCCATTTCTACCAAATCAGCTTGCCAAAGATCGTCAATTCCCTTCATTATAACTCGGCGTCGTAAGAAATTTTTCCGCACTCGCGAATGGAGTTCATTTACTATTTCTCTTTTATCCATGTTCATCCCTACATACGTTGTGATACTTTAATATGTTAGATAGGTTGTTTGTATTATGCTAATTTAATTGAAGGTAGTTCCAGCTTTTGCTTTTTTATTACATCCACTTTAGAGTCTTTATCAATCCATTTAAAAATATAATATTCAATTATGTTGAATCTCTCTTCAATACTGTTTATAAAGACTTTATTTGCACTGTATATTTGATCATTCACAGCTTTTTCAATTATTTTAAGATCTTTATAAATATCGTCTGTTAGCGAATCTTGTAATACTTTTATATTAATTTTAATTATACTCAATTGGGAATCATATTCCTTTTTTAAGTTTTTCTATTTCAGTATTTTTGGAAATATATTGTTCAATTTTATTAAGTCTTTCTTCAAACTTATTCATAAAATTTATATTTAAAAGGGTTAACTCTTCACTTATATAATTTTTCAATTCTTCTTGTATATGTTTTATTTCTGAATTCATATAATTTTTATTTATAGCATCAAATTCCTCCAACGGTGGAGCTATATTTATAATTCTTATATTTTCTACTTTTATATTGTTTCCATCTAGGAAAAAACCAAAATTTTTCAAAAGATTTTTTGTTCTTCGGTCGTTCTCATTACTATGTTCGTTTTTAAAGTAATGCCCAAATTTATCAACAGTCATTATTATTTTGTATTACTCAATTATATTTGCTTCTCTTAATTCCTCAATTATTGATATAACTTCATTAGTATGGCTTTTATTACCAGCTTGTTGTGATGCTAACAAGAGTCTTAATCGATCTACTATTTCATTAGGATCATCCCAGTATATATAGTTTGGTTTGCTGAGGTTTATGTTCAGTAAACCTTTACCAATGTGAGTGGTATCAAATAACTTATTAATTATGTTCTTATATTTATAACCTCTATTTCCTTTTAGTTGATTATTTGGATCAAAGTTTCTCCTGTGTGCATTTGTATCTAGCAAAATTCGTTTATATACATCTAATTCTGATGAGTCATACTGCTCCGGCCTTTTATGAAATAGTAATGAATATAAGCCAGGAGTTAATGCCCAAGATTTATTTCCTATCATTATTTTTTCATTGCTTAGCTTTAGATCTGCATTTCCAATTTTCCACTTACCGTTTGGATTTTTATAAGGTCCAAATATAGTATCAAGCTCTTTACTTTCATTTAAATCTGTTGATTCAAATTGCCAATCAGCAGGTGGCGAATAGAATGATTCACTATCTAAATCAACATCTTCTTCTTCTTCTTCTTTATCTTTAGTATCACTTATTCTCTCTAACGAATCAAAATAGTCAACTTTCTTAGGAGTTTTGGTAGTAATGTTTTCCTCTTTGTTTTTAGTTAGAGTATCATGTTTAAACTTAGCTTTTACATTTAAAAATTCCTCCGGCTTCATTGACCTTTCGGTAGATAACTTAACTAGTTTCTTTAAAGGTTCTGTTAATGGTTTAAATGTATTTTCTAACTCATTATTTGTTTCTGCTTCCCCACGTTTAATAGCTTCAAATTTCTTTTTTTAAATTTTTCTTGATTTCACTAACTCTTTTAAAACGTTTTCTTCCATATTTGTGTATGACTATATTAGATGTACTTATAGGCTTTTAATAACAGCTAAACAGCTTCTTCAAACAGCTAAACAGCTTCTTTAAACAGCTAAACAGCTGCTTCAAACAGCTAAACAGCTTCTTTAAACAGGTAAACAGATTCTTCAAACAGCTAAACAGGCTGTTTAATCAATCAAACAGCTTATTTGAATTGAAAAACAGCTTCTATAAACAGCTAAACAGATTATATTAACATCAAAGTTGGTCTTGATTTTGTGTTAAACAGTATCAACATAAATTATTATATGTACGTCTGGAGTAGTTTGACGACTAATTACAACTAAGCTTGAATGAATATATCGAAACCTTTTCTATAACGTCCATTGCATATTTCGTCATCTTTATTTATTACAAGAAATCCATATTTATCCTTCCAACATTCCTTACATATGCTTTGAAATATTTCGAGGCTGATATCGTTTGCGACATGATCTTTATATATATGCCTAAAGTTTAGTTCGTCTTGCTTAAATATTATAATTAAGTTTGCATTATCACGTATTAAATGTTTTGGTATATGTGAATACGTTTGACATAAATAAAATGAATCGATATCTTTATGTCTCCCCATACAAAAGTATGATCTTATATTGTTTTGCTTCTCACATGCAACATCATCAAATATCATTACTGAATTAGCTTTAGCATCATGAGGAGATAAAACATCTTCATTTTCTGAAAATGTATAAAAACCCATACCCTTTATCGATGATATTAGTTTTCTTAGATACTGATATTTGGGTTGATGTAATGATTTAGAATAAAGATAAATGTTTTTAAATTTTAATCCATTAGGACTTTCAATCAAACTAAGCATAACGTTTGTTTTTCCGCAATTAGATGGACCCACTATTAATGCTCTAATAGAGTTTGGTAAAAGGCAGCTATGTTTAGTTTCATTATTTTTTTCATTGAAATCTAAATTTTTCACTAAAATATTTGAATGTTGTTTAATCAAACGCATCTTTACAAATGAAGAGTTCAAATAAATGAATATATATATATATCTTTTCTTTATATTTAAAAGTAGTCACCTACTTATATATTTTCAGAAAGAATATTAAATAAATGAAGGTGTATACAAAGAAAAATGTTAGTAACAAACAGTTCGTTACTGGAGAAGGACTATTAAATAAGTTTAATTCATTACCAATCGAACTCCACCTACCTGGTTATCAGTTTTGTGGACCTGGAACGAAACTAGATAAACGTTTACAAAGGGGAGATAAAGGAATCAATCCATTAGATGCCGCTTGTCAAATTCATGATATTGCTTATGCACAGAACTCTAATATCAATAAGCGACATCAAGCGGATAGAGAACTAGCTGATAGCGCTTGGAAAAGAGTAAAAGCTAAAGACAGTACACTTGGAGAAAAAATAAATGCTTACCTTGTTTCTAACGCAATGAAGCAATCTTAAAAAAAATTGTAAGCGAAGCGTTTTTCGCAATGCAATTAAATTGGCAACTATGGTTTTGAAAGAACGAAAACCGTGAAATATGCACATGGCAAAAAAATCAGAAGTTAAAATTCCAAGAGTTATTAGCATTCCTAAAATTGGGGGTATTCTACCTCTTGTACCTATATTTACAGCACTTGGAGCATTAGGAGCTTTAGCTTCCAGTGGCTCATCAATTGCTAAGGTTATTACTACAGCCACAAATGGTAAGCATCAGCTCGAGGAGAATAAGCGTCATAATAGAACATTAGAGGCTATAGCAATGGGCAAAGGTCTCTATCTTAAACCATACAAGAAGGGATATGGAATATTTTATAATAAAACAAAAATATCCAAAAACTAATACGGCAGCTACCCAATAGACCTCTGACTGATGTGGATTTGAAAATCTTTGGAAAAAAGTATATTCCTTATTTTAGGGGAGTTTATATGAGCGATAGACTACCTAAAACTGCACGCCAAATTGAGTGTGGAATAATCAATTTGGACTCCCATAGAGGATATGGTACACATTGGGTAGCCTACTACAAATATAATGATTATGTGGAATATTTTGACAGTTTTGGAAATCTTCAACCACCTGTAGAAGTATTAAAATATTTAGGATATAATATAAAATATAACTATAAAAGATATCAAACAAGTAATTCCCTAAATTGTGGACACTTATGTTTGCATTTTCTAATTAATTTTAAAATAAAGAAATAATATTAAAAACACATACAATTTGTTTAATACATTTATTTTTATTATTTCATTTATTGTCCATTCTTAAATATAATCTATGAATTTTTACATCAGTTATTATTTTTCTCTTCATTTTTTTCCCAATCTCATAGCAGAGACGGAATAAATCAATTTCAATATCTTTTTCATTAATTCCATTAATGTCGCCTAATAAGATTTTAGTCTTATTCAAGGTGGCGCATGTTGGGATGTAGTAGTTGTAATAAAAATGTAACAGCTGCTTTCGTAGAATACCATTCCAACAAAGTATTGAAGTCAAAAACACTCCTATCCGAATTATGGATTTCCACGTCTCAGGATCAATTTTTATCTGAAAATTTCTTTGTCGGATTATCAAGTAGCATATACCATTCTTGTATTTAAAGGTATAGTCAGTACCTTCCTCACTCGTATTTTCAATTAAATTTACTGAACATAAAAATTCACGCTGGGAAAGTGTGTTGGTAATGTAGTCCTTATAACTCATAAGGTGGAGCCACTCTTCCCTACAGAATCCAATAAAATGTTTGTCCTTATAGTGAAGCCAAATCATTGGCTTAAATCCATGGATAGTCGAAAATCCGCAGGAGACTTTCAATTTTAAATTGAGAAAATACTCCATCTCAAAAACAGCGTCGAATATCTGAGGTTGACGTTCCTGGGTGCGTTGTAGAGTATTTTTTATTATTTTATTCATTTCTCTTTGAAATTATAATTTTAACTGATGATTTTTCATTTCGAAAGCTGCCTTTTAAACTAAATTTCTAACCCTTATGCAAAATTAAACAACTAAACTAAAGTAATCATATCATTGTAATCTTATTATATTTAAGTCTTAAGAATAATAAAAAATTTTTTGATGTTTTATTGAAATGTATATGTTGTTTTATTAATAAAATTCTGAATAGGAGAAACTTTATCTTTATTATTTTTATTTTTCATTTTTGGTTATTGATGAAAAGTGGTTTAATAGTTTAATATACTTTTCAATAATTTTCATCACTCTTAGTTTTCTCGTATGAAAGAAATAACATCCACACATTGCAACAACATCTTCGCTTGAATTCTCGTGATCGCATGGTGTATTATAATTACTAAAATCTGCATATTTGTATTTAAAGGCTTTTATTTCTTCTAAATGTTCTTCGAATATTTGATTTCCAAATTTCTGCAAAAAGTCTTCAATCGTATCCATCTTTCTAGGCTATAACTCCATTTAATACTGAATAAAAAGATTAAATAGAGTTAACTTTTATACTCCGAGATCATTAAGATTAAAAAAAGACTTTTATTGTTTTTATTTTCATTTTATTTCATTAAAATTTTTTATTCAAAATTTTTTTTTTTATTTAAATGTATTAAAAGAATAATACTCTCTCATTGGAGGAACTGGCTTTAACTCCAACCTGTAGAATGAGTTGACCTTGTCATTGTGTAAAGGATATTTCGTTAAGAGATATGCACCCGTAGATAGGGTTTCAACATCCTTGTCGCTAAGTGAACCTCTTTGGAAGGTAAAATATATTCGTGCCCAACTCTAACATAATAACTTCTCCATATTTTGTTGTTATACGTTCTGCCCCAGTTATATGATAGTCTTCTAAATCTATCATATCCTTAACACTAAGTCGCTGCCTTAGATTTAATTTGTTGAAAGCTGTTATTAATTCCGGGTTGATGTTCATCGTTATATAATTGACAATAAACTACAAAACTTTACTGAATTTATTCAGAATTTATAGAAAATTTGCATATAAATTAAAATTTATGTAAATAAAATTTATATATAAATATCTTTATATACATATATGTATATTATAAAATTATTATATAACTCAAAGGCTTTATTTTATTTTGTTTATTTTTTTTTATTTCATATTTTTACTTTGTTTTTTCTGTGTATATGATACAAAATTATTTTGATTAAATAAAACTTAAATCTAATTAACATTTTATATTATTCATCAGCTCATCGCCATCTCTATCAAACCAGTATTCTTTTGCTAATAATAAAATGTCATCTCCTTCTTGATCATATAAAAATTCAAAAACTTCATCTTCGAGGTAATTTAAGTGAACGTCTAGCTGGCTGTTGGGAACTTCTTCTTCGAAGTAATTTAAGTGATAGCCCATCTGGTTGTTGGGAATATCTATATTTTCATCGCTGCTACTGCTATTAAAACTTAATAGTGATGTCATTGAAACATAAATATCCTCTGGCTCGACTTCGAATGAAAAGGGGCTTATGTCGAGCTCTTGATCTATAGAATCCAATGAGATTACTATGGGGCTAGAATTTCTCAATGTGTTAGTCATTTTTTTTTTAGCGTACACGGTGTATTGAATGTAATTCTGTTTTATTTTTTATTTTTGGTTTGCAGGCCTTTTTATATCTAATTTATATTTATATACATTTTCTTTTCCTTATACTTAAGATCATTGCACTCACAAATTCCAACCACATACTCTATATTCCAAATCCTCCACTCACCAATATGTCAACCCTTTCGTCTAATGATTTCTTCATACACACACACACACACACACAAGGTCATTGGTCTCACAAACAAAACACAAGTTATCTATTGACAACTGCAGTGACCTACATTTTTTCTTCTCCTTATACTTACGATTATTGCACTCACAAATAAATGATCATGAATAACCCATGTCAATCCATTTTATTTACATTTTCTTTTCCTTATACTGAATGATCATTAACGACCCATGTCAAACTATTTTATGACTGTCGCATGACATTTATCGATTTTGCATAAATCCTACACATTTTAAATAGAATCACTCACAAACACAATTTCTAAACACAAGTTGTCTATTGATACACAAACAAAGATTCTAAACACAAGTTGTCTATTGACACTTTCTTTTCCATACACTTAAGATTATTGCACTCACACTGCAGTGATCTACATTTTCTTTTCCATTGATGACCTATTGACACCTACACACACCAATATCTCAACCCTTCTCATCTCGTTAATGATCATTAACTAACAATTAATTATTTATTTAATTGCTTCTGCATGACACTAATTACCAATTAATTATTTATTTAATCGCTGCTGCGCGCCATTAATTATATTTAATTGCTTTTGCATGACACTAATTGCTTATGCATAAGTTTCCCTATCTTGCCTGTAGAAAGTGAAGCAGAACTCTCAGTTCCTATATACTTTCTTATAGGTACATTTTTCTCTAAAGACTTGCACTCTTCACGGAAATGATGCTGTTGAATGTTCCATATAATGCAATATAAAGATTTGCGTAATTCTTCTGATGTCACTTGAATATGTTTAATCTTTTGTTTAAAGCTGAACATTGTGCATATTATTCTGAGAATACGGCGGTAAGAACTTATCCGGTTTGTCAATTTAATAATAAGATTTTCATCAATTTGGCAATTAAGAACCGTCTTTTTTATTGCTGTATATACTACAGGATCGTTTTGAAATAATGGTATTTTCGGCCAATTTTCAATCGATTGTTGAAGAAAATTTAAACCCTGCAAACAAATAGATTATTACATTACATTACATCCTCTTGAAATAATGTCTGCTGGATTGGAAGATGTGGGAACATGGCGCAAAGTGCAGTTTTCAGTTTTTTTCCTGTATCCGATATTCGATTGCTGGCAAAAGTAAGAAGTGTAGTTGAATTTTTTTGCAGCCGTTGTAAGACTACTGTTGAGTCGGACCAAAAAAAAGTTTGTGGTTGCAATTTTTCAAATACAGGACGAATTTTGTCATACAGTGTTACAAGTAGATGCCCTCCACAAAGTTCCAATTCTACATTTTGCTGTCAAAAGTTGGACATAAACATTGCCATAGTTATCTGTTGTTCTTGCATAAAAGCAGCATCCATATGCACGAATTGACGCATCGCTGAAACCATGCAACTGTAATGAAACAAAATTCGACTGAAAAACAAAACGAGAAATTTTTATTTAGTGCAAGTTTTCAAGATCGCTTATAAATGAAAGGAATACATCTTTTGTTTGCCGAGAAACTTTTGAGTCCCAATCAGTTTTTGATATCCACAAATCTTGCATTAGGATTCGTGGGCGAATTACTAGCGGCCACACCAAACCCATTGGATCAAAAATTGACGATATCAAGGAGAGGATTGTTCTTTTTGTTACTATTGTATATTTCTTTTTTGTTTTAAATAAAAAAAGAAACTGATCAGAAATTCCAAGGGCACTAGTAACTGCCGGTTCCATTATGTTGATGAATTTATTTTCAGTTATCGCTGGTCGAAAAGTTGAATTATTTGAATTCAATTTTGTGAGTTGAAATTCACCTTCTAACAATAACGCTGTTGTTTCATTTTTAACTCGAGTTAAGGTTTTTAAATCGTTTGCACCACTCAGCAAATCGTCAATATAAAAATGAGGTTTAACGACGTCAGAGCCAATTTTGTATTGAACTGCGTATAGCCAAGAATCAAAAACTACGCGCCATTTGGTGCTTGTACTTTTTGCTTTCAAAACGTATTGATGTGGTAAATAGAAGTGTGGTTCGCTTAAATTTGGTTCTATTTAAGTCATATGACCCATTCGTTCGTACTTTCTCATGAAATCAACGTATTGTTCTCTAATAGCATCATCACCCTCCAAACGCTGCTCTAAAAAAAATTAAAATTTTAAATATTTAAACATACAAAAACAAGGAAACAGAAACTAAATAACAAATTCTTTCTTATAAAATAATTATAACAAATTATGTGTCTTTTGAATTAAGTACCTGTAATTCTGCGCTAAATTGTCTGTGTCTGTTTTGAAATTTATTCTCCTTACATTTGGTACATTAACAATTTCTAACATTTCTAACATATAACGTCTCTTGTAGTTTTTTTCTATATCTAATACTGATGTTTCATCAAACTTTCGATAATGATTATATTTCTTACAATGTGAAGATAAGGATGTCTTCTGTGTTGAAATATTCCTATATTTTTGGTTACATCTATGACCAGCTAATCTTGTTTTAAGTTTATTCTTTGTTGTCCCAATATAAACTTTGTCACAGTTCACCTGGTCATTTCCTCCACATGGTATCCTGTATACTACATCAGATATTTCCACTTTCCCTATTTTATCCTTCATTTTGCTAAATAATCTATTTAATGTGTTGTATGTTTTGTGTGCAATTTTATATCTATCAGTGTCATATATTTTAGACTTTCTTAATCTTTCTGATATTCCAGGAACACAAGTTAATGATTTATAAATTCTTGGTTCTGCCGTAGTATTTCCTAAATTATGCCTATGATTATCATATTGTCTAATTAATCGGTTAGTTAATTCTACTGGAAAATCATTGTCATGAAGTATATTTCTTATTGTGTCCTTATTCTTCAACTGAAATTCTCTATCACTTATAGTTAATATTCTGTCTATCATATTTTTCGCCGTGTTTATTATCATTTTTCTCGGATGTTTGGAGTAAAAATTAATAAGTCTTCCAGAAGATGTTGGTTTCTTATACCAATCAAACACTAACTTATTTTCCTTTCTTATTATCAATATATCTAAATATGGAAGTTTAGATTCTAACTCTCTTTCAATCGTAAATTTAATATCTGGATGAAAACTATTCAATTCTGATAAAATATCATCCACTGCATCTTCTGATGTTATACAAAATAAATCATCCACATATTTTGCGATTATCTTTGGTTTAATATGCATTTTACTAATACATGTATTTAGTAATTCCTCCATCACAATATCAGCTATAATTGGAGATGCCGGAGAGCCCATAGGGAGGTCTTCTTTCTGTTGATATATCCTATTATCAAATTGAAAATACCTGTTGTCTTTAATGCAAAACTTAAGAATACGTAAAAATAATTCCTTCTCAATTTTCGTATTTTGTTCTATTATCTGCCATTTTTCCTCTATAATTCTCAAAGCTAAACCTACAGGAATACTTGGAAAAAGTGAAACCACATCAAATGAAAACAATCTATCATTATCCTGTATATTTATTCCCTTGGCTTTATCTTTAAATTCCAATGAATTTTTAACATTAATTTAATTCTCATAAGCTATATGGAGTACCTAAGATCCATAAACAAAATTTTCCTCTGAGGCCTATTTGCTCTTGCATTAATTCCCCGGCCTACGGACTGTCCAAGTATATAACGAATATTCTTAAGGTAATAAAAGAACAATCAATATATAATGTATAGGCGTCTGTATGTGTTTTTGTTTTAATGCTGATAAGAGTTTCTGCTTGGGATTTATTTCAATATATTTTTTGTTGTCTTTTGTAGAAAAAGGTTTTTTAGAAAACTACGCAGATGGTAAACAACATGTATGTTTGTTGTTGTAAAATTATATCAAATTGTAGTTGTGTGTGTACAAACTTCTAAACAGTTTGTAACCAGTAGTTCGGTTTATTGCTTAATTATTTTATTTTAAAACTTAAGCAAGACACATTCGTAACAATATTATGGGTTAATAATTCATTACAAAATTTTTAATTAGGCATCAACAGCTAAAATTTTAATGCTTGAGTTATATCATGATTAAAATGATTCACGTATTTTATTCCTTCCATTTCTGTTAGCTTAATTTCTTGGTTAAATATTTGAAAATTTTTTAATCTTTTTGTAACTTTAAGGATTTTCCACATTTGAGAATTTTGTATAATCTTTCTTCGTAAAACCTCTGTCTTATACTCTTCAGTGCAGTTAGAAAAGTTGCATATATTGATTATTTATGTCGTTAGTTTCGAAAACCTGTCCAGATTCCAGCTCCAAACCCCAGAAGAGATAAACCAATTTATGAAATTCAGTAACAGCGGCTCACAAACGCAGAAAATGTTGCAAACTTGACAAACAACTATTTTTGCTTTGAAAACTAAAATTTCAGAATTGGGGTTGGACCTTCGGGAGCATCGTGGTGGTGGTGGCCCTCATGAATGTGATTTAGGGGTCAGGAGCATATCACCTCTACTTAGAACAAAGGGTGAATGATTCGGATCCAGTGAGTCTGCTTGTCATGTGTTCTGGACCAGGAGTTGTATAGTCTCCAACTCTTCAGCAAGAAGTGGGGGTTGACGGCCCTGCTACAAATCTTCCGAAGTTGGAACTAGGAATAACCTGTTGCTAGTACTATGTCTTCGGCTTCCTAGAGCGTGGGTGCACGCATCATATCATCCAACTGGTTGGATCCAACGTCGAATTATGGCATGCACACCCTAGGTACCGAAGCATGAGACCAAAAATGCAGAACAACTTTACAAAAATGCTGAAAACAAATTGATTTTCAATCACCAAATTTAAATTTTTGATTACAAATGGAAAATTCACAAAAAAAACTCTGGAAATTTCACAAAAATTTCATATTTTCTTTAAAAAAATGGTGTTTTATTCTGGCACTATAATTTAATCATGACTTCTGGCATATGATCGTCATGGCTGCCCTGGAAGTAGCGTAATCCAAACGTCCAACTTCCGATCATGGTCACTATTGACTGTCACATGCTGTCTATAAGTACGGACCAATAATTCGCCAGCCCCTAGAGCACATCAAGTAATCAGTTTAACAAAATGCAACATTTTCTCAACATACACTTGAGGATTATCATGTTGCCAGCTTAATGTTTATACCTCTATAAAGAAAGTACACCCTGTATAAAATAAATTAAATTTTACCAAAAAGTTCTGATGAAAATTTTAACTTGATTTGTATTTGGTGCCGCCATGTGTATGTAGAACCGTTAGTGGAGGAGCGGCAGCCCATGCGGCTTCTAGTGAGGGGAAGCATACCCCTAAGGCGAAAAATAATTAACTTAATATTCCGACAAAAATCTTTGTATCAAGTAAATAATAATAATACAATAACAATCTTACTCGTTATTTTATAAGCGGTAGAATTGACAAGATATTTAGTTCTGTTTGCCTTTCACATACGTGTGTGTTACATATAAGTAAAGAAATGGCCAGCTCTGATTTCCCTAACGGTATGCATAATACGAATGAAAGCTTTCACATTCCTTCCTATCCGATATTTGTTCCACACTCACTTGTATCAAATGCAGAATAATGCATAGCAAGAAATAGAAAAATAACTTAAGCAATTTTCCGATTAACAGCAACAATAACACAAATGTATTTTTTAATTTTATATTTTCTTCCAGCGATCTACGAGCGAACATGACGGGTGTCATCATCAACAACAACAACAAAAAAGTTAACTCTCTCTTAGCAGTTGATTACCACTGGAAATTATGGATCGCAATTGGCATACAGCCACCTAAACGTACATCTAAATGGTTTATACCCTACATTACTTATACAATTATTGCATATTCAATGATATTATTACTTGCCATATCTTATATAATCAATTTAATACATTCGAAGAATATGACGGAATTATGTGAAAATATTTGTAACACAACAGCAGATGTGATTTCAATTGTAAAGGTATTCAATGTTATTGCGATAAGGCACAAACTGCGTGAAGTGGGTAAAATTTTAAACCATTTAGATGCCAGAGTCCAGACACATAAAGAAGTGGCTATATTGGAAGAGGGCATTGCATTAGCACGACAAATTTTACTTGTTTTTGGATTTTTCTGTTTCGTTTTCGATATCTTCGCCCAAATATATGCTTTTACAGGAAGGACACTAGTGTATCCAGTCTGGATTCCGTGGAATTATACGTCATCAGAGACATTATATATAATGACACAATTGTGTATGTTCTTTGCTACGTCTTTGGCAATGTTGCAAAATGTTGTAAATGATACGTATCCGGTGGCATATTTAATAATACTTTCGAGTCAAATTAAAGCATTAGCTTCGCGTATCAGAGATTTAAGTACTGATAATACCTGTTCCGAGGATATATTATATGGAAAATTAAGGCATTGCATCCAAGATCACAATTCGGTGTATAGGTATGTATGTTATTGATAACTTTATTTTGTAGAAAGAATAAATATAGAAATAATAATAGATAGATAGATAGATAGATAGATAGGCAGATTGATAGATAGGCAGATTGATAGATAGATAATAGATAGATTTTTCTTTTCCGAGAAGTGTTGCCACATTTACTTAAATTTTGAATGTTCACAGAATACCAGCATTACTGAACAATTATATCTTGAAGGACAATAACTACTACCGATGTTTCGTGTTGGCGAAATTTTTTCATGCTTTAACTGAATGGCGTGCGGTTGATGAAGAAGAATTTCATTTCAAATTCATCGATCATTATCGAAATTCAATCATATACTGATTTTGGATTTCGTAAGATGATGTGTTTGTAATTTAGGTGCGGAAAAGTAGGTGCAGAAATTTAAATTCGGTTGTATTGAACTTGGGATGTAAATGTCTATATATGCAAATTTTTTCCACTATCTTTTTAAAAGTCAGACTCAACAAAGGAAAGTTATATTCTGTGAACCAGGGCTTAAGATTGCATTAAGAGGTGGTGCAATATAAATTAGGATTTCACAATGGCCAAATTTAGTAAATCTGAAAAGATAACAGGAAACAAGTACATGAATACAAGCTCGAATGGTTATCAACGCTAGTGCTGACTAGCGTTCGAATGGCAATAACGTTGTGTCACAACAAACTAAAATACTGGAATCTGAAATATTTCGCGATACTTGGTGAATAGCGGGAATCTTCACTTGCTGACTCATAATTAAAAGCATAAAGGATTTTAAAATGCCTCAGTGACAAGATGATTTAATATTTCACTTTTGCCTTGCAGTTCTTATCTTTATCTGACCGAGTTCATGATCCAACTTTGTCTGATACTACAAAACTATTTTAGAGCAGCTCAACTGTGTAATTAGAGCATAGTAAAAATACGATGGAGTGTATGTTATTGTTCTATGGCTACTATGACTAAATGTTTACTACAAAAATCAGAGAATTCCTTATTACTAGTTATTGCATATGACAAGCTTCACGCTTAGAGGTGAAATAAAATTTCTGAATAATCAGGTGTTTTAGCCGAAGCTCTCTTTCTATCTTCCGTGTGGTACCGAGGTGGTACCCTAAAAGCTGATTTTGAATTGAAATGCTGTATTTTCCTAAGTAATTCATATCTGGAATAAATATGGAGACATGAAAAATTTCATTCGACTGATTTCTTTAAAATCGTAAATAAATTTTTGTATCAAAATAATTTAAATAACCCTTTACTTTTCAATATCCATTTTTAGACTTTCTTGCACCATTGAGGAGCCAGCAAAAATTCTTCATTGTTTCTTTTTTCTTACCGCTATTACAATAGAGATATTTATTTTGTGTTATTATGGTGAAATTTACTATCAAGCCAATGACCATTTAACCGAGTCGATATATGCCTGTAATTGGATGGATCGCGATAAGAAATTTAAAAAAGCACTTTTGCTTCTTTTACAACGTTCGCAGAAGTCGAGTGCTATAATGGCGTGTGTCTTGATACCAATAAATTTGCCAACTTTTTTCCAGGTATTTGGATTATATAAAATATAACGAGTTTATATATAAAGTGAACAAAAAGCATTTTAAATTTATTTGCTTTCAATTTCTCTCTTGTTTACCTCATTGTCCGCAAGTTCTTTATGATGTAGTAGTGCCAGTAATTTTGAGTATCTCTAGTCAATCCATCATACTGCTTAATATATCAAGTTTAATTTCAACAAGACTTTCATTTTGTTTCCTGAGACTAGCTCAGGCTTTTCTTAAATCTAATTCTTCAATTAGCTTTAATTCCATGTAATTTCTGACATTTTGACTGACATAGAGGCAGTGTTCCGAGTAGCCATTTGATTTCCAGTAAAACTCTCACTATCCGAATGCCTTAAAGTCTCTCTCTTAAATTTCTTTTTAGGATAAATCAAGTATGACTCTTCCCCCCTCCCCTCCCCCCACCCACATTTATGAGGGTAAAAGGGAGCCCAGTCCCCTTCAAGGCTAGCAGGAGCCAACTGAACAATTCTACTATATTTCCACGAGAATCAATAAAGCCCCAGAGTTCAGCGTTTTAACTGTACTCTGACTGATTATTGAGGTTGGCCCTTCGGGAGTATCGTGGTGGTTGTGGTTTCGGGCCATCGTTTGAGTTGTGTGGGTCGGATCATTCACAATGAACGCAATGAATGGTATGTGTCCAGTGAGCATGATTGTGGTTGTGTTCTTAAATTTTATTAAGCTTCATGCGTTTTAGATCGGAAGTTGGATAGTCTCCAACTCTTCAGCAAGGATTGAGGGCTGCAGCCTGCTCTAAGCTCTCGGAGTTGCGACCAGGAAAGATTGGAGGATCGACATATCCGAAGGCTTCCTGGGGCGTGGGTGACACTAACATTCATCCATAGTGGTATGATCCACCGTCTGGTTATGGCTTACACAGCTAGGGTCTGACGTAAATCTTATCTTTTCATGCAATTTAAACATTTTTTCAACTTCATGTTGGCGATGTGTTTGATGTGTTTATAGCAATTTTTTGCTCTTCAGTTTCTAAAGAAACCATTCTATAACTTTAAGTTTAGCTATTCGAAAAACGATATAAATCAATTACGAGCAAGGGCGTAGCCCTTCTGGCTTTTATCTTCTTTACAATAGCCAAAAAATTTCTTCTATCGGGGACTCATTAATGTGCGGTCTTGATCTAATCTTGCTATGAAGTTATTTAGTCTAGACTACAGATAGAGACTACAAATTATGGTTTATAAGAATGAATTATACATTTGACAAATTGAGTAAATACTTCGTGCCTAGTAATTGTTTCCTGTTCCCTAACCTGTCGGCAATATTGCAATTAGGTGAAAGCATTACATATACTATTGTAAAAAAAAATGCTTTCAATAACGAACCAACTTGACCCACAAATAAATTGTGATCATTACTAAAATTTTCATCGATCTTATTTTGGAACGAACGGGTATCAGTGATGCCAAAGCCCTTAGAAAATCACCATATAATAAATTTTCATGCCTTTTAGTCAGCACTCTGAAAAACATTATCCTCAACACACAGCATAATCAAACAATCCCGAACTTAACCACAGCTGCCTGAATAAATTTGTACAATTTGCTAACATTTTTTTTTTTGGATAAGTCTTTCCAATGTGGCACAAGATTAACCAGAGGTGCCACTTCAAAATTAAATGATGTACTTTATAAAAATATTTACTATTTTTCTTTTTCAGATTTTAAAAACGGCATATTCTGTTTTTGCTGTCCTCAATCATGTGAGCACAAAATAAAGTTCCTCTGCATAAACAAAATGAGTGAGATTTGTTTTTGTCAAAGTTATTTATTTGACTGCTAATGCTTGCTGTGACCTTTTAGCTTTTTTCCTTTAAAAATTCTGATCGAATTGATTAAATTTTTAGAAATTGATCCATTCAAATGCACCATGCACTGATCTCTGCAGCACGCCAAACGCTTAAACTAGAAACAACAAAAAATTAAATTAAATCAATAAAACTAAATTAAAACTTAACTTAATTTATTTCGCTAAATTGTGTTTTATTTTTAATATGAAGGGTTCCGTATCGAAATGGCGAAAACATAAGCCCTTTTATTTGGGTACGGTTTTCCGTCGACCCTCGTCAAATTTGGTTTGTGAACAAACCATATATTTAACAACAAATGTACACCAGGACATATAAAGACAACGGTTAAACTGCTTCATACACAGCACAAAGGAAGGAGACTAAATGTATTAGAAAACATGGAAATATACAAACAAAAAACATTTGACGGACGAATAATAAATGAACAAATAAACACTGCTTCGGACACAATATTTGAACCGTTGAAACATTTTTACAGGAAAACAAACACTACACCAACACAAAAACGTTACGCAGGTGCACAAGGCCGAAGCAATAAAGAACATCATAAACGTACAATTACAGATTATTATGTCACATAAAAAAAAAAAAAAAAAAAAAAAAACCCAATAGGTTCACACATAAACAAAAACAGACAGCAAGCATGATCGTCAAAGGATTTAGTTAGAAAAAAAGACGAATGAAAAAGGGAGCGACAAATTAGATAAAAAGAGACAAACGAAAAAGTAGAGAGAGATGCAGGCAAAAAAGACAGAAAGTGACAAACGCAATAACACGAAGGGAGACACGAACTATATAAACACAACTGACAATAGGACTTAACTAGTACGAAAAGAACACTGAAGATGGCAAACAGCCGAAACCGGTTTGTTCACAAACAAAATTTGACGAGGGTCGACGGAAAACCGTATCCAAATAAAAGTAATTTTAACTCCGTCGGAAAATCCAAGCACATATCAAAACATAAGCCCATTAATTTTGCTTTATTGCCTATTCATCTGGCCGGAACAGGTCTAGCCGCCACTTCAAAATTAATTTAAAAAATATAGTATTTATTTCGCTTTAAAGAAAAGTAAAGGGGTTTCCAACAAGAAGTTTGCTTTCTTAAACAAAAAAATGTATGTGATGGCGAAGAGCATAGTACTTGAGCAAACTTTGGGGCGCACTTTATTAGGCAGAAATTCGTCTACAAAACGAGCATTTCAAAAGTGGTTTACCAATATTTTATACTTTAACAGAATGAAAATTATTGAAAAACACTCTTCAGCAGGGAAATTATTTTTAACCAAAAGTACAGTGAATATGGAAGGGTTCAAGTATTCTGACAAACGAAAAATAACCACAGACCTACCTAGAAAAGAATAAAAGAATAAAATGCCAGTTGACAGGCCCATAATAAGAGAACGAAATAACCCAACACTACTTATACTCACACACATAATACTCACTTTCCAGTACTATTTGGAAATGCGGCTTAAAAATGATGTCATCGCATTATACCGAACAAACAGCCAGTGACTACGGTTTTTACCGAGGCGAATGACAACAGTATTTACTGTTATTGTTTATGGCACTTTTTAATTATTTGTAACACTTCTAGCATCTACCGACGTTTATAGTTATTTTTGAAATTTAAAAGTTTTCTTTAATTTAAAGGTTGTTTTTTACTTTCCATATGTGTTTTTTATAGAGGTACGGAATTTGGTTTTTTCGATAAGCAGTCTTTTGGCATTATAATATTAGTTTGACTTCTGCAATATGACTGCCACGGCTGGCTTGGTCGTAGTCTAATCTAGACGTCCAATTTTGGATGACTTTTCCCAAAATTTGTAGCCGTATATCGGCGATTTTTGTTCGCTAAGTGGAAATTCGTTTCCGGCTTATCAGCGTAGACTAGCGACTTTACACATTCCCGCAGAAAATAGTCTACCAGCTATCCTGTTACCTCCAATAAATCTATTGTGGCACGCGTTGTTAAAACATCATGTTTGTTCAATTGATAAACGAAAAAGTCAATAATCACAGCTCCATAGCGTTCACCATTCACTGTGTAATATAATTAGATCCTTATTATTGGCAGGATTGCCCTGTCGTGAAATGACAACACAACAACAAGCTTATCTCAGAATAAGTTTATTTTCCCAGAGCTCCTCAGTTAGAGCTCGTGGGCTTTTTACCTTCTTGGTTCAGCCTACAATAATAATTTAATAATCTTACTTTCTACTACTTATATACTAGTAATGTGCTAAGCCTAGACTTGGTGTTTGAGTGGCGTCACTCAATTCTTAATCAATATACTTACATACATTAATATAAATATTACTAGGCTAGCATAAAATATTGTATAATGACGTGAAGGCAGTGAGTGTAATTATTAACAAAACTGACCCACAAATATAGAGAAACTCGAAGTCATCAAAAATACTTCCGTATGTCGTGTTCCCATTAATGTTAATGTAGAACCCAGTAACAACAATAATAAAGTACAAAAGTAAGTCAAAGTAAATTATGCTGATGATCAATAAATTGGTTACAATAAGTGATTCGATAATATTTATTAATACAAATGTATTGGCAATTAAGGTCTCTTTGTTTCTCTACTTATGCGTCAATTATGCTAATTGGTTAATCACACTACTAGGTTAATCACTTACTAGGTTACGTTCTGAAGAACATCGTTTTTAAAGAACTACGCACCAGCCAGCCAATAAAGCCCAACAAGCAGTCACTTTTTCTAGATATAACGGTGTCCCAACATAATGTTACGTGTATTCCTTTTTAATAAACTTTTTGTTACTTTAAGTCCTTTTATTGCAAAGTAATAACACAGTTATTTATAGTTTTAAATTAGCTGAACGATTTATTTTCTTTCAATACACACAAAACAAGTAAAATGGCAACTTTCTTGTCTTTACTCACTGCTGACTCGACTTGAATTAATTCATTTTGTTATTTTGAGCGATTCTTTCACATACAAGAATATTCGGCTTTACCATCACTCCATATTATGGTTATCATTATCATTCAGTTTAGGCACCTCCTCGGCTGTGTGTTTTGTTATGTTCTACGTTAGCTGTTTTTGTTTGCTATTGTTTATCTTATTTGGTAAAGTTTCTCCTCCAAAAACGGCTGTTTTGTTTATTGACGTATCCATTCAAACAAAAGTGAACTTCTTCTCTAAACAAAATTCACAATTTGAAAGCGTTGTTTCCGCCAGTCTATTCATAGAGACAAATAACGCAGAGTTCGTTATTTGTCTCTTTAGACATTTAACTGTTCTTTGACTGATTATTGAGGTTGGCCCTTTATGCCAGTATCGTGGTGGTTGTGGTTTCGCGGCCCCATATCAGGTCTTTTGTTTAATATGGTGGCCAGGATCATTTCGCCGTTAATGACACGCTAGGTGAATGATCCAGTCCAGTGAGCATGCTAGACATGTGTTCTGGACAGGAGTTGGAAAGTCTCCAACTCTTAAGCAAGGAGTGATGATTTCAACCCTGCCCTGGAATCATCGAAGTTGCAACTAGAAAGTTCTATTGCATAGAATTATAGCTTCGGCTTCCTAGGACGAGCATGACGTTCGAAATTATGCAGTGGTTAGATCCACCATCTGATAAAGGCTTCATGGCCAGGCGTGGACACAACACAGTCTATTCATATTAAAATGTTAAACTAAATATAAACCAATTGACAAAATGGCCACCAATTACAAAGTGTTGCCAACTTAAATTTCTATACCTCTATTAAAAACCAAATTTATTTATCACTGCGACAGTTGTTGAAATTGTGTTGTAAATAGTCAGTCAGCTCTGGCAGATATTTATCTAATGATTTTGAGGCTTTTCACTTAGTAAACATAGCGTGGAAAATAAAAAGTGATAATTAGAGTAATAACTATACTTATGTGTTTTTTCATAATTTTCTTATACGAAGAAAGAAAACGATTAAATAACGATTGTGTTAAAATATATTTTTTGCGCAGTAAAGTAAAATTTAAAAAAAAATAAACTTCATAACATCAATGAAATTAATTTCATTAACGCAAAAATATGAGATAGTGAAAAATTGTAACCTATAAGTGGAAGTATTAACTTCGTTAAGGAAACATTTCACTAATAAAATGAAAATTTATTAAAAAAAAATTACTTTATTCGCTGAATAAATTTAAGTACGATTCGGATCGGATTTTTTACACTATTATCCTTTTTCCATAACAACAATTAACAAAATAACACGTTAATTGTTAACACTTATTTTCGGCTACATATTTATCGCGGCTGGCATATGTGGGCACAATTTTGGAGGTTAATTAACAGGATCATTATATGATTACGATTTTTTAGTATATCAATTGTACTCCGCGTAACTGCTTATTGAATTCTTATCAACAAAAAATAAGTTTCGTCGCGGTACAAGTTTTTGTTTGCAAAATCCAATCCAATATCAATTTTAAATCTCAACAGTTTGCAAGCATCGCTGCCTATCTATATTAAGTTTTATTCATAACCCTTTCAATGTTCGATTGAATTCACGTGAAAATTTGGTCTGTATCTTCTGAATGTAAAAACTTGTGATGTCAAGAAAGTCACCTTCAGTAAAGAGAAAATCGCTAAAAAAATTGTATTCCAAAAAAATACGAAAAGCCCGCTTTAGGCCTGACTGTATTTTCATAATCATATCGTGTTCCTTGTATATTGAAACTCCCTACTAAAAAGGGCAACATAAAATTTTTTTAAAAACCCGTTAAATATTTAACAGTTTATGTTGATTTAATTTTATATTGAAAGAATATCGTTTAATGCATGAAATTATAGGCGAAAGCATCTTTAATTAGTTAGAAAATGCTTTCTTTATTTACTTATATACTTAAATATATAAACTAACTACCACTTACATAAATATTAAAGCATTTAAGTTTTTCTTCACAACGACCGTACAATGCCGGGTACAAGACCCCAAATATTTGACATTTGTAAACTAATGTCATCTAATAATTTATTGGTAAACAAACGAGTGAGATTTTAATCTCACACAATAAACACACATTCGTACTGCAAATGAAATTTTAATTTATTTATTTACACTTTAAGTTTATATAATTAATTTTGTTATTTTAAGTGAAGAACTTTTAACAGCTTAAACAAATATATTGTTTGTTTTATATTCATAAAAAAATTTAAAATATTATTAACAATATAATATTTATATCTTAAATTGTTTAAATTTGTAATGATCACGTTAAAGTAAGATTTTCATCAGGTTTTAATTACCTTACGTTACTCGAATGCCTTCCAAACTTGTAAAAGTTTTTCATGTGTAATGTATGTAATGGCGATAAGCATAGACCTTCCCCGAACTTTGAGGCCTACTTTATTATGCAGAAATTCCCCTACAAAAACAGTATTTTATCAGGCTAAATTACTTGATATAAGAACATGAAAATGAGTGAAAACCACTCTTCAGCGGGAAAATTATTTTTAAAGAAAACCACAATGCATATGAGAGGCTTAACGTATTAAGAGTAAAAAGTAGTAAACATCGGCTATTGCAGTTGGATATAAAAATGAGTCGAGTAATTTGCACCTAATTATGAAACTAGAGATGGAAAGTACTTTCTGGATCAACAAAACGTTTGATTGTAGAAAGAACTCATCTAGCGTTGAATTCTTTAATTCAATTTTAAGTCTATTAATGACTTGGTAAAAGAAAACTATGGTTAAAATAAAAAGAAAAATTTTGTTTCCATTTCCTTGAGGAGAATTTGAAAGCGCAAGGATATGTTTTTGAAAAAACCATTTTTAAAATATTTTTGCGATGCCTTTTGTAAAGTAAAACAGTTTACAGTGTAACGACACGTTCTCGCGTTATGCTGGGGTAAAGCTCGCGGCGTCCAGAGTTCGTTACAAAAAAATGTTTTTCAATTAATCACAAGAGACACTTTCGTTTTTTTTAAAAAAATTCTCTTATTTATAATTCACTCTTAAAATAAGTTATAATCAAACTGCACCACTACCGAGCACGCCAACGATGATCATCCGCTTCGTGGCCCTCAAGAGCTTTCGTCTCCACTTTCCGTCGGCTAGCCTACTGCTTCTCACACTGGAGCGAATAAAATTCTGTTCCAGTCTGAGCAGAACAGTTGGCCTGTCCACCAATTTTTGACTTGTCGCGGTTGTCACGAATAAGATTCTGAGACAACCTTTCCACGTCGAAATTGGTGTTAGCCTATTGACGATCTTGTCCGTCTTGTTCAGCTAGGGCGAACAAAATTCTGGCCTTGCTGACCAAAACGCGGCCTGGCTCTGGGCTCCGTCACCTGGGCGAATAAAATTCTGGCTAGGTGAAGTAGCGACAGCACTTACTGGGCCTGCCGATGACGATCAACCTCTCCGTGGCCTATTGACGATCTCGTCCGTCTTGTTCAGCTAGGGCGAATAAAATTCTGGCCTTGCTGAACAAAGCGCGGCCTGGTTCTGGGCTCCGTCACCTGGGCGAATAAAATTCTGGCCAGGTGAAGCAGCGACAGCACTTACTGGGCCTGCCGATGACGATCAACCTCTCCGTGGCCTATTGACGATCTCTTCTGTCTTGTTCAGCTAGGGCGAATAAAATTCTTGCCTTGCTGAACAAAGCTCGGCCTGGTTCTGGGCTCCGTCACCTGGGCGAATAAAATTCTGGCCAGGTGAAGTAGCGACAGCACTTACTGAGCCGGAGACCTTAGCGAGTCTCGCTTAATTCAAAGTCGAATAAGATTCTGGCTTTGATTGAACGAGAGAAACCTATTTGCAAGACTATTTTAATTAAGTTGAATAAAATTCTAACTCACTTAAAAGAAGTCTTGCCCGGTTGCTTGCCTGTGGCCAACTTAACTTTAATACGTAATTATCTCGCTTTTTATATGTTTCTGCCAGGCACACATACACACCCATACCACTAAACGACAACTGCTTACGACTGTTCAGGGGTGAGTTTGATGGTATGTTCTTTTCACGGATGTATCCTCGTGTTAATAGATGGCGCTTTTTAACGGCTATTATAAAGTTCAAATATTTTCTTCACTGATAATATTAAACAAACTAAATAATAAATGCGATTATAAAATTATGATAATTTATATAATAGAATTCATTTACTTAAATACAAATGGGAAAGATGTATAATAAAAATTTTACGAAATTCATTAAATAATAGAAAAAAAATAAAAATGTACAAATTCATAAAATTTATAATTAAATAAATTGAAAAATATGTAGTAGTCCAATAACGGTTATTATGTATAAGAATTCAAATATTTTCTTCATTAATAATATAAAACAAACTAAACAATAAATGTGATTATAAAAATATGACAACTACATATATTACAGAATTCATTTATTACTTTAAACTTAAACAAAAATGGGAAAGATGTATGTTTAATAAAAGAAATTACGAAATTCATAAAATAAATAGAAAAAATAAAAATGTACAAATTCATAAATTCATAATTGATAAGTTGGAAAAATAACCAATAACCTGCGACCGCATGGCTATGTGATCAAAAACGAGCCTGCCGACTTTTGGCTGTCACAACAGAAAATGTTTTTACCATTGACTTTAAAATTAAAACCTAATTGTACATATTAAGCATATTATTACGGGTGCGTCTTGCTTATGTTTTAGAAGAAAATAATTAAGTAATAAAATAAACAACTGGGTATGCTGTTTACTAAGTGCATGGGATGCTAAGAAAACTTATGCACGTAAGAAAACATCAAATTTCTAATTACAAACTGCGTAGAGACTGTATACACAAACAACAACAATTAGATATGCTGTTTACTAACTGCGTAGTTTTCTAGGAAAACTTATATACACAAGACAGCAACAACTATCATAAACTAAATTCCAGGGAGTAACTTTATCAGTATAAAAATAAAAACAAAAATACACAGACACACAGGCGCCTATACATTGAATGAATAACATGACAACAACAAAATGTGATACAAAGAGAGTAGAAGATTATTAATTTTTCTAGACCTCTAGTGAACAAATTTAAAAAGGCAGCGTCTGAGTGGATGGTTAGTTATTTGAAAAATAAACCTCTTGAAGTAAGGACGTGCATCTTAAGTAAGTTGTTCTGTAGTGTCAACTTTGTGTGTAGTTAAAGTAAATAAACATTATTTTACTATTTTAATGCGATTTTTGTGCGAAATTGAATTCATTGTAACAATTGCCAATCCGTTTACTACGAATATGTCAAAAAATAAAAAAAAAAGCGCCCTATATAAGTATATAATAGAAGTATAGAACTTTGAAATGAAATAAAACAAAAATGAACTCTTTGAATTGACATGAAATTTTATTTAATCGAAATATAATCTTCTGGAAATTACAGGGAAATTTAATTTTTTAACAGAACAATCTGCATGTAGAATAAACTCCCTTCCTCCAGAGATCTTTCCCTTCACTTACAATATATGAAAATTTAATATCCACAATCACCACTCCCTATTTTCTCTTGCACATTATTAGGTAATTTCCTAGTTCTGTCACAATTCATTGCATGTGTAGGGGTCATCCTCTGATTTCTAGTCCGAAAAAAACAAATGCAACATTATAATGTGGTTGGGCACGGTCGACTTACCGATCTATATGCTTTAAACGATAAATAATACTACTAATGATTAGTGATCATAATGGCTTTTCGGGGTACTAACCCTCGCCGGAGTTAAGGCAGGTTGCTGCTGTAGTTTAATAAGCGAAGTCCTATAAACAATCTTACAGTGATTAATTAAATAAGTATCATAATCGTTTAACTTAACGAATCCACCGTGTTAAACATAATCGAAGCCACTGTAGTGTGACTATTAGGTTAATGTTACCATCACATAAGTACGGTGATAAAAAGTCACGTTACATTACTCATATTCAGTTGAAGTAAACAACAGACAAGAGATCTGAAAAATAGTGCAATGATCAGCACGTTTCATATTGCGCCCAAAATATTTATATTAAATAATTATAATTTTAAATAAATTTATTGAAATAACAATATTAATTGGATCATATTTCCATATGATCAGGAATTGTAATTTTGTGTTGAACAGTTGTGTTTTTTCAAAGTGCTCTAAAAATATAAAATCATAGGAATCGTTTTATCTATCAAAAAAAAAAAAAAAAAGAAAAACCATTTAATATTTTTCCAAATAAAACTAAACTTTTAGCTTTTGTAAATTAATCCAAATAAAATTTTTTTGCAAGATTCAATTTAACAAAAACAGTTCACACTGAAATGGTAAATCTAAGAAGCGAAAGCGGTGACGAAGCTGCAGATCAATGCAATGATCAAAGTGATGATACTGAACTGTTTTGGCAAAATGTACCAAAAAAAAAAACGAAAACATGTTGAGTCACTACAACGTAAACAACAAAAAATCGATAAGTTAGATAATAAAAAATCAAATACATCCAACAACAAATATGCAGCTCTCACTATTGATGATGAAGAAACAGAAGAAACAGCCAAAAAATATTAAAACTTCCAGCAATCTACATACCAAAAGTTGAAAATATAAATCTTTTGGTAAAAGAAATTGTAACAGTTATTCCTTGTGGTGATTTTAATTAGAAGTCTTTAAGGTCAGGTTAGGTTAATGGTTAAGACAATAGAACAGTACAGGAAAATTATAAATTATTTTGAAGACGTTTATCAAAGGAACCACTTTCTATTTTTCATGTTTTTCATGGATTTGGATCCAAGTCCTAACAATAAAGAGATTTATGATTTAAAATTTATAAATCATGCTGTAGTTAAGGTTGAACCACCCAGAAAAACGAATGACTTAGTGCAATGTTATAGATGTCAGCACTTTAGACATACAAAAACTTATTGCAAAAAAGAATATAAATGCGTGAAATATGGTGAGAATCATCCTACATTCGAGTGTAAGGAAACTTTAGATACACCTCCTCGCTGCGTACGCTGTTCGTTAAACCACACTGCCAGTTACAAAGGCTGTACAGTTTATCAAAACCTCATTTCAAGAAGATTTAGTAGACAAAGGGTACATTCATTCAGCGAAAGAAACACCAATTTCAACACAAACTCAAGGAAATATCCACAACTAAATAGAAACTCAAGTAATCACATTAATCAAGCCTATCGCAATGTTCCATACGCAGAGGTAGTAGGTAGGTCAGATGATAATGGTCGTATTGAAAAACTAGAAAAAATGATGGAAAATCTAATGAGTATGATGACAAAAATAATTGAAAAATTATGGAATCAAATATGAGGATAGCAACAGGAATGTGAATGGCATTTCCAATCATAAAAATGAAACAGAAATTTTTCCTAAAAACAATTATATAGAAACACATTTTCCAAATAAGTCTTTTTTTAAAATTAACAATTACGACTTACTCAAACGACTCATTGCGAACTATCCCGACGAAATAGCTCACGGAGGATCAGCAATTTTGGGTAAATCAAATATAAAATACCAAACATTAAATCCAATAAGAGAATCATATTTACAGGCTGCAGGTATTAAAGTCATATGTGACAATGTATATGTAAACATATTTTCAATTTACTTTCCACCAAGGCATACAGTAAAATGTGCGCAGTATGAGTCCTTCTTTAAAAATATTGGCCCAAAATTTAACGTTGGTGGGGACTTTAACGCGAAACATCCTTGGTGGGGATATAGATTAACTAGCCCAAAAAGGAAGGGAACTTCACAAGTGCATTACAAAAAATCATTTTTCTACCTTATCGATTGGAAGTCCCACCTACTGGCCCAGGGATCCAACAAAAATTCTCGAATTTCTGGATTTTATAATTTATAACGGAACACCAGCATCATTGTTAGATATGATAGATGTAGAAGACTCAAGTTCTGATCATAACCCTCTAATTGTGAGATTTAGCACAGTACTTTGAAATATTGAAAAAAAAAAAATTAAATATTATAAACTCTAACTCAAATATGCAAACTTTCTCACACTGGAGAGAACAAAATCTGGATTTAAATCTACCAATTACGAGTGAATATGAATTATAGGATGCACTGGAGCTTTTCAATACCTTGAGTCAAGATGTAGCATTCTTAGCAACGCCACAACAGAGCGAAAACCGTGGGCAAAATATTAGGTTATCTGCAGAATTGAGATAAATGATTGCATATAGAAAATATTTGCGAAGGATATACCATATTTAAATCTTAGTTGGAAGAAACGTTTGTTCCATATAATTTAAGCCATTATTAACAACGAATCCTCCAATTTCTTGATGTACCTTGTCACATAGATATTCGAATAAAACATATTTGGTAATTTACTCTAATAATTACCAATGTCGTTTAAATAATAAAGCACGATTGTATTAGTGTCTTATTCAATGAAATTTAATTTTTATTTAATTTATTATTATTAATATAATATTGTTTGTATTTTTTGGCACCTTGCGCAGGCTTGCGGTTGTCAGCGGTAAAAAACAAAAAATCTAAATGGATGAGGAAAAGTTAATAAGAGTTCTGATACCATAGTTGGTATATTTAGTAGTTTATGCCAAACACATGGCGCCATATAACACCATCCGAAGTAAAAAATGAAATTAGTAAGCTTAATAATAAAAAGGCTCCAGGATACGATAATTTCGATTCCAAAGTGTGCGAAATCCTAACCTCGAACAGCTGTAATTTTTCTTTCAACAATATTTAATTCAGTACTGAGATTAAACTGCTACCCCTCGCAGTGGAAATATGCCAAAATTATAATTTAGTCTCGTCGTATAGTCCCATAAGTCTGCTCCCTACTTTTTCAAAAATTTTTGAAAGACTCTTTATTCACAGATTACATTTTTTAGAAATTCAAAACATTATTCCTGAACATCAGTTTCGTTTTCGACATAAGCATGGCACACCAGAGTAACGCCACAGGATAGTTGACGTTATTTCCGATGCTTTAGAGAAGAAACTATTTTGTTCCGCTGTATTTTTAGATATTCAGCCAGCCTTTGATAAAGTGTGGCACGAATGTTAACACCTGATCTACTTATTACTCAAATCGTATCTAAATCAAAGATATTTGTACGTTAGCGTCAATGATGTTTTCATCAGATTTTGGTGCAGTAAAGTCTGGCAGTGTTTTAGGTCCAGTTCTTTACACTATTTATACATTAGATATGCCATCTATTGACGGTTTAACTGTTGCAACATATGATGATGATACTGCTATATCAGCATCATAGCCAGAAAAATTGGTTCATGTGACCTTCACTCTAAGAAGAAGTAATTGTCATTCCCAAATAATTAATGGGTCTCCTTTTCCAAAAAGTGATGAAGTGAAATACTTAGGACTGCATTTTGAAAAACGATTAACATGGAAAAAGCGCACACAAACAAAACGTAAGCAATTAAATATGAAAACAAAGAAAATGTATTGGTTATTAGGATCATCATCTAAACTTAATTTAGAAAACAAAGTTATGTTGTATAAAACTATTCTCAAGCCAATTTGGACTTATGGCATACAATTATGGGGAACCACTAGTCTTTCAAATATTGAAATTCTCTTTTCGAAAACTCTTCGTTCAATTGCAAATGCTGCTTGGTTCATTAGAAACAACAACATTCATAAAGATCTTGGTATCGCAACGATCAAGGAGGAAATTAACCGTTTCAGCGACAGATATCTTAACCGTCTTAGCTATCATTCCAACGTACTAGCCATAAACTTTTTAGACGATAGCAATGAAGTACGCAGGTTAAAAAAGGGCACATGTGTTTGACCTGCCCTTTAGAAAATGGAGTAATATAGAGTGCAAATATGTAAATAGTACAAGCATTGTTATTTTTACTGAGCTACTAAGCTCTACACTTTAAGTTATTTCAATTATGTTTTCTTCTCATAAATATTATATAATTTGCTTATAATTTTAAATTGTGTAAACTAGATTGCAAATAAAGAATGGAATGGAAACTGTTAAAAATCAAATATTTCCATATGGTTCTCATAGATTCAAGGCTTTAAAAGCATTTTTAATTAGGCTAAGTATAGAAATCAGAGATTGGTTATAATATAGAACAAATAATCAACCTAATGCAGCATATAAGGAGAATAATTGTTGCAAAACAAATTATTCAATAAACAAAAATTTTAAGAGCTTTAAAGCAAGGAAAATATAAATAAAATAAAAATCCTTTTAAATATATTACACAGCTGTTACACAACAATCGCAGATACTAAAATAACAAGCGTAAACGCTGTAGAAAGCAGACGGCCAAAGCTTATGAGGAAAACACAGCCGAAGTTACAGCGGAAAGTAGTCAAGCGATGTCGCTGTTACCGATACACCCACTTAAAGTCTTCTCTGGTTTAAATAAAATGTGTCTTAAAGAGAATTCTAACATTAGATACACACAAATGAATATTGAAGTAAATATGAGTAGTTCAAGGGACCACCAGCCATCGTGTGTAGCTGTGTTTCTTATCGAAATTCACATTTCCTTTCACGTTGTCTGAAATAACACAATTTCTGGTCTCTATCGATGTTTAAAAAATAATTTTTTTATACTGAGTCTATAAATTTAAGGCAACTGTGCGACATACAGCGAGAGTGTTAGACATATAAAGTTGAAAGTGTGGATGCAAAGGTAACCGTAGAAATTAAAAACATTTATTGTGTTTTTTCCACGTATGTGTTTTATAGTAGTTAGAAGAGACAGATTTGAATTTCTTGCATTGTCATGGCGGGAAAATTCAGAATTGACTTCTGCAACATTTGTGGGCTGAGAGCGAATTTTTTCTCTGTATATGCTCACATTTGTCTCCATAAGCCGGATATTTTAGCCTTTTGTGAGACTCAGGTGTCTCAGGACGCTGATCCACTGAGTTTTCAGTTACCTGGGTATCACCTACTATCACTATTTTATTTTCACCGGGGTCTTGCAATTTATATTCGCAATGAAGTTGTGTACCAGTGCCAGCAATCATTGGGCATGAATGATCCTGAATTTAGCTGTCTCTGGGTTAAACTCAGAATCAGGTCACACCCCTTGCATTTCGGGTTTCTTTATAGAAGTCCAAATACCGGAAAGGATAAAACCCTAGCTGGCTTCGATTTTCTTTCCGACTCCATAACGAAGATTCTTGACAGTTGCCCGAACAGTGAAATTGTTGTTGCTGGTGATTTCAATGTTCACAACTGTTCTTGGCTTCACCATTCAGACCATACAACTACAGAAGGCCAGTATGCTGAGCTATTTGCCGCGCACAATCACCTAGCGCAATTAGTGAATGAGCCAACACACATTCCATGTGTTGATGGGCACCATAGCAATACACTCGACCTTTTTCTAACTTCACACCCCCAAAAGTATGAGGTTAATGTTTGTGCACCTCTCGGCAACTCCGATCACTGCACCATCTCCGCCTCCTTTTCATATTCGAAGCTTCACGATGTTTCGAAATCAGCTACCAAACGTCTGAAATATATTTATGAGAAGGCTCGTTGGGCTGAGCTTAACGAATTTTTTAGGCAATTTAATTGGAAACTATGTTTCTTGGATAATAATGTCAATGCCATGGCGGAAATGGTTGTAAACATAATTTTGTTTGGAATGAAAACCTTTATTCCATCCAGAAGAATTTCGATTAAAACCAGATCAAAGTCTTGGTTTAATCAGACGTGCAAAAATGCAGTCAGATCAAGAGAGGAAGCATTCAATATCTGGCGTAGAAACAAAACCGCGGATACTGATTTGCTACGCAAAAGGGAGAGATCTTCGTGTGCCAAAGTACTAAGGCGCGAAAAGCATCTGTACGATGAGCGCCTTCGTGCTAAAGTTCTTGCTACTTCTAGGGGTAGTAAGAACTTTTGGTCATTTGTTAAAAGAGTACGCGATAATGCTAGTTCTTCAATTCCGACTCTTTTTAAAAATGATCAAATATTCACTGACCCGGTTGATAAAGCTAACCTTTTAGCTGGTATATTTGCAAATAATTCTTTTTTGCCGGAAAGCAGTCAACCACCGCCAGATCTCGACAGAGTATCAGTTACTATGCCGAGGATATTTTTTCGAGCTCGAGCGGTTAAAAGGGTTCTTACAGATCTCAACATAAACAAGTCTCCTGGGCCTGATGGGATACCAGCACTGGTCTTGAAGCAGTGCTCGTCGACGCTATCGCGTCCATTAGCAGCCCTTTTCAGCACATTGTACCATGTCGGAGAATTTCCGAAGTGCTGGAAAGTTGCTAATGTAACGCCGATCCCCAAAAAGGGGGAGGCTAATAACCCTGAAAATTACCGCCCAATCGCAATTTGTTCTACACTTTCTAAAGTATTTGAAAGTATGATTAATTTCCATCTAGTGAGATACCTGGAGTCCAACAACTTGCTTAGTGACCGACAATATGGTTTTCGTAGGGGGCGCTCTACGGGTGACTTGTTGGCATTCTTGTCGGAACAATGGTGTAACTCCATACATCATTTTGGAGAAAGCAAGTTGGTGGCTCTAGATATTTCCAAAGCATTTGATAGAGTGTGGCATGATGCACTTCTGTCAAAACTTGTTGCTTTTGGTGTCGGTGATAATTTTTCCAGATTTATATCGAGTTTTCTCAGAAATCGCACTATACGAGTTGTTATAGATGGGATTTCATCAGACGAGTTCATGATGAATTCAGGGGTACCGCAAGGCTCCGTTCTTTCTCCTACCCTATTCCTTATCTTTCTAAATGACCTTCTTTGTCGAACTTCCAACCCTATATATTCTTTTGCAGATGACAGCGCCATTTGTCACTCATATTCATTTGGTAATAGACCAGGCCATTTGGATGTTACTTCCAAAAGGCAAAACATGAATGATACGCTTAATCACGATCTTGCGACAATCTTGGAATGGGGTCGTGCGAATAGAGTAGAATTCAATGCTCGTAAGACACAATGTTGCATGCTTACGCATAGATCTTTGTTTGGTAGTGGTGCTGCATCTGTTACTATGGGTGATATAGGTATTACGGAATCGGAAGCTCTTGATGTTCTTGGTATGAAAATTCAGTGTGATGTTCGTTGGACTAAACACATTTTTCAGGTTTCTAAAGAAGCTTTCAAGTGCCTCGGTTTTCTAAAGCGGTGTAGAAGATACTTCACCCCATCTGATCTCCGTACTATCTATACCACCTACATCCGTCCGAAAATGGAATACAACTCTCATGTATGGGCCGGCGCTCCAAAGTCTAGTTTAGGGTTACTGGACCGCGTACAGGAGAGGGCCAAGAGGCTCATTGCTGACAGTAGGGTATCCAACTCTATTGATTCTCTAGAGCATCGACGCAATGTGGGGTGCATTTCACTGTTCTATCGTTACTACTATGGTAAGTGCTCTAATGAAATTAGGGAACTTGTCCCTGATACTCACACGTTTTCACGTTTAACTCGATTTTCGATGAGAGCACATCCTTTTGTGGTTGATTGGCCAGTGAATCGCACTACGCATTACAGGGAAAATTCGTTTTTCAGCAGAACAGTCCGTATGTGGAATAAGATCCCTCCGGAGGTCTTTCCTGTCACTTACAATCTGAGAAAGTTCAAATCGAATGTCCACAGACACTACTCCCTCTTTCCTCCTTCCCGTAACCTAATTTCCTAGTTCTGGCACAATGCATTGCATAGGTAGGGGTCATCCCCTGAGTGCTGGTCCTAAAAAAAAAAAAAAAAAAAATATACTTTCTGGCATATATTGGACTCGTCCCCATTGCAGCTTATTTTATATACTATATTAGACTTGTCCTCATTATCCAGTTTCGACTTTGTCTGGCTGTAAAGTCTATTTAATGTATTGTTTGTTTTAAAAGCTAATTGGTTTTTCTCGTTATCGTAAATGTTAGAGTGTTTTAATCTTTCTGAAAAACCAGGAATATATACCATGGATTTGTATACCTTTGCTGATTTTTCTGTTCCATTGTCCATACATTGATTTTTGTACTTGGCATGTTCCGATAGGTCGTTTATTGTTCTATTAGGAAAATCATTTTTCTTTAAAGTGTCTTTAATTTTGTCCATATTTTTATAGTGAAAACTGGGGTCACTGATCGTTAAGACTTTGTTAATAAAATTTAGAGCAGTATTTATTATGATCCTTCTCGGATGTTTTGAATCGAAATTTATAATTCTTCCTGAAGACATAGGTTTTTGATACCAATCTAATTTCAGCCGATTTTGCCTTTTGATCACTATTGAGTCTAAATACGGTAGTTTGTTGTTGTTCGCCATCTCCATTGTAAATTGTATTCCAGTATTGAAAGAGTTTAGTGCTTTCAATTTAATTTCAACATTATCCTTCTCAATAACTGCGAAAAGATCGTCTACATATTTTGTTAAAAATCGTGGTTTATTCTCTAGTTTTTGAAGAATCTCATCCAATAATTCTTCCATAATAATATCTGCTATTATCGGTGAAATAGGTGAGCCCATTGGCATTCCTCTCATTTGCTCATAAAATTTGTCACCGTACTTAAAATATCTACTGTCTTTGACACAAAACGATAATAATTCCATAAAAACATATTTAGGAATTCGTGTGTGTTGCTCTAAAATATTCCACTTTCCCTCAATCGTCCTTAGTGCTAGATTTACCGGTATACTCGGAAATGAACAAGACGCGAAAGGAATATATAGTTAACCTTATTATTTTTAATTTTTTAATTTTAGTTAAAAAAATTTTTTAAATGGTAATTGTAAATATTTTAATTTGTTGTAATTTTGTGTTAATGTTTTTATTGGTGATTGTAATTGTGTTATAGATCCCCTGAAGATGATCAACGAAGTTGATCGAAATATTGGGAGAAGTCAATAAAAAAGAAAAAAACTGACCTTAAGCCGAAAAGGAATAGGATAATAAAAAAAAAGAAAATATTTACCTTGAGAGGATATTGTGGGTGGAGAAAAGAGCAACAGCAATTGAAACAATATGGGAAACTTGCGTAACCGTCACCTATTGCAAACACATTATGTCATCCGGGTTTGTTTAATCGACCTTCTATTTTGACTTTATCGAATTACTCGCAGAATGGTTGAACAATTTAATAATAATCTAATACAGATGTCCGCCGGGAAGGCATACTAATTTGTTTTGCCGCCATTTTGGTAAACATTTGTCTTGGCAGTTCATATTTGGCAGTCGTGAAGTAGACCAGTGAGAAATATATTCGGGTTTTAATCGTTAAAACATTTTATAAAAATTAATCATGGACCACAATGTACTGCAAGATCGGCTGAAAACGTTACTGTTGCTCAAGAAAGTTTTCAAAATAATTCATCAACCTCAATTCGACGACTTATTCAAAGAACAACTTTGGCCACAATTTTGCACAAGGTTTTGCATTTTTTTCCGTATAAGATTCAATAGCTTCTTCCACAGGTCCATTTACACTGCCGTACATATGCCAATAGGATGTCACAGCTCGCCCATGACTTGGGCTCTTGAAAACATCATAATGATTGATGCGACACATTTTTTTTTAAGAGAAGAGAAGAGAAGTAGCACAACGAGAAGGCAACAACGCCTATTTAGTCAAGTACCGTTCTTCATTCTTTAGGAAAGGGATAGAGAATAGATGAAACAGGTGGTGAAAGTAGAAGGATAGCCGGAAATTAACTGCCGTATATAAGACAGCACAGCGACCAGTGAATATGCCTTCATCGCTGGGCAGCCCCACCGACAGTCAATTTTTATTTTTGTAGTGAAAAAAACCAAGGTCTTCGTTCGGAATTGAACCCACACTCCCCATACTGACAAGCTAGTACACTACCTGTTAGCCTGCAGGAGCACCTAATCAATGGATATGTGAATAAATATAACAGTCACCTTTACATCCATTAAAAGTGACAGCATGGTGTGCAATTTAGTCAGGAAGAATTATTAGGCGCTACTTCTTTGAAAATGAAAACGGCGTAGTAACGCGAACTGTGAATAGGGAGCGATATCGTGATATGATTGAAAACACCAAAACTGCATGCTTTGGGCTTCATTAACATGTGGTACCAACAGGACGGTGCCAATCGCATACAGTCAGGATTACAATGGAATTACTGCAAGAATGCTTTCCACAGCAAATTATCTCAAGAAATGGTGATGTTGATTGGCCTTCACGGTCTAGAATTTGACTGCTCCGGGCTTCTTTTTGTTGGGATATCTGAGAAACAAGGTTTATGCAAAGACACCAGAAACGCTTAAGCAGCTCAAACAAAATATTCGTAATGAATTTAATGAAATACCGCGTAAAATGTATGAGAATGTAATGAAAAATGTGCTCCCATTTGTGAGGCTAACAACGGCGGACATTTAGTTGATATTGTATTCCGTACATAATTGCCGTCATTAAATAAAACATTTACCAATAAGAGATCCATTATATATGTGCTTGGATTCTCCGACGGGGTAAAAATTTCTTTTGTTTGTACTCAAAGTACGAAAAGAACACTGAAGATGGCAAACAGCCGAAACCGGTTTGTTCACAAACCAAATTTGACGAGGGTCGACGGAAAACCGTACCCAAACAAAAGATCCATTCTCTTTCATTTAATCAAAAATTATAAACAAACAAAATAGTATACCTTCCCGGCGGACACTCTGTATTAGACAGAAGATTAGATATCTGACAACCTGTATATAGATTTACCCGTAAAGTTGAAGCTTTACGTAGATGAACACTATTTCTTCATTCTGCTTAAATAAAGGAAAACATGAATCGAAGAATTCGACTGTAGATGTAGTGGGCTTGGCCCTCGAAGAATCTTTTGATTTTATTAGCTATCACAGTAAAACGAAGAGGATGGACAAAAATACAGGAATAGAGATGGACGGGTTCGTGAAAAGGTGTTATAACTAAATATATGTGACTATGCTTGCTTGTGACAAAGGAATGTCCAGCACTTAAAAAAATTAGATTAAGGACTGTGATCAAACACATGATAAATGTGGATGCTATGGTGGACCAAAGCCTAAAACAATTATAAGCAATTACGACAGAGTGTAAAAATAATGAAGTTTCACAGTGTGAAATCGAGTAAATTTAAGTAACACCGCAAACCTTAATGAAGAAAAGAAAAATATAATCGTTTTGCTAACGCTTTAGCTTCTGCAACAATGTTTTAAAACTAAGCAAAGCAAAAGCTAACTACTTGATATTGTTCTACTTCGTCCTCCTAAAAAAATCCGCATTTGAAAAAACAATAATTTCTATTTCGCACTTTACGTCATCACGCTATTGCAATTAATTTATTGGCCGTGAGGATTGAAAAGGAATTTAAAAAAGAAAATGTATAAATTGCAACCAGCTGCAGAACTACACGATTTTAAACAATTTATTTTCATAAATAATTTGATTTACATCATAAATAATAGAGAAGTAATTTGCGTTTC
Organism: Trichopoda pennipes; assembly: GCA_030448955.1. Classification (NCBI taxonomy): domain Eukaryota; kingdom Metazoa; phylum Arthropoda; class Insecta; order Diptera; family Tachinidae; genus Trichopoda; species Trichopoda pennipes. The sequence continues at coordinate 12,145,559 of JASKUP010000025.1, read as the reverse complement.
TAACGAGAAAATAAATCACAATTTATTAAGTTTTAGTGAGAAATCCCTGCATATTAAAAAATGCCCTTTCACCCCTAAACCAAATAAAACCTTCCCTACTGGCCAGATACACGTTAGTTTTAATGGTGTTAGTATTAATAATAATAATAACAATGGTATAAAAGAGTTAATTGTAAAGATTTTAGGAATTTAATATTCTCAAGTGATTGTTAGTACATTTATAAAAATTAGAAGTCTTAGTTTTTTATTAAAAGTTCTATTTTAAAAGACAATTCCGAAAGTCGAGCTTAGAAAATTGCACTCGTTAATCATTTCACTAAAAAACTTTTTGATTCTTTTTAAAGGTGGGTTAATGGAGGCAACCAGATTTTATTTTGCAGGCACTTAATTGCTGCAAAGTTCTAATTGGTTATTCCTTTTCACTTTAAAGATTAAACACACTTGTGACTTCGGATAGGCCACCTGAATCGTGGCTTATTTTTCTTTTTTTTTGTTGTTGTTTTGTTATTTGGGTAAAAACTATTTTCTTTTATCTTATTTGTCTTTGGAAATTATTAATTAAAGTTGCTGTGTAATCTTAATTTTTTATTAATATTACTTTGGGCTCGACCGGTTAAAAAAATTTTAGCAGATCTCAACGTCAACAAGACTCCTGCGGCAGATGGAATAACAGCACTGATCTTGAGGCAGTGCTCTTCGCAGACGCAATGTTGCATGCTCACGCATAGATCTGTGTTCGAAAATAGTGCTGTACCTGTTACTATGTGTGATATGGATATTGCGGAATCGGAAGCCCTTAATGTTCTTGGCATAAAAATTTTGTGTAATGTTTGATGGATTAAAAACAGGTTTTTTAGGTTTTCTAAAACGGTGTAAGCGATACTTCACTCCATCCATCTTCGTACTATTTATACCACCTATATCTGTCCTAGGATAGAATACAACTTTCATGCATGGGCCTGCGCCCCAAAGACTATTTTGAATTTACTCGACCGCGTAATGGAGAGGGCCAAGAGGCTCACTGGGAACAGTAATACATACAACTTAATTGATTCCCTAGAATATTGAAGCAATTTTGGTTGTATATCACTGTTTTATCGTTACTTCAATGGTAAAAGCTCTAACGAAATTAGTTAACTTGTTCCCGAAACTCGTACGTTTCCGCGTTTTACTCGATTTTCGTTGAGAGCGCATCCATTTGTGGTCGCATTACAGTTCGTATGTAAAATAAACTCCCACCCGAGCTCTTTCCTGTCTCTTACAACGTAGGGAAATATAAATCGAATGTCCCCAAACACTGCTGCCTCTTTCCTTCTCCCGATAACCTAAGTTTCTAGGTCTGGTACAATGCTTGTATGAGGAGCGGTCATGTCCTGAGTGCTGGTCCGAGCGACAAAAAAAAGTGTTTCGACAAGGTCTTGTTTATTTCGTATCGTATCTATATTTTTAAATTTACGTTTTCTTTAAGTAGGGCAGTGCGGTGTTTAACCGGATGCATGTCTGTAGTTTACAATGGTTTTCACTGGTATGTTTTCTTGTGTATTTTCGGTTTTGCTTTGAGTGTTGGTGGTCCTGTGTTCATGTTCATGTATTTGTATACTTTTCCCTTACTAAACGTTGTGGAGCATTAATAGACTGCGTATTTCCTTTTGAAAAGAGCCAGTTGGCAAATTATTTATTTAAGTTTATACTAAATATTTTTTATTAAAACTGCCGTTGAGATATGAACCCATGTTTTGTGTTATCAAACACCTCTGTCATCGCTTTTAGCTCTGTTTGCCACACACAACAACATCCACGTATACGTCGTATTTTTTTAATATTGTGTCCACTTAGACAATATTATGGATTGTCAACGGCAATTTTATTACATATGAAAATGTTTTTTTTTGAAAACAACTAAATAACTAAAAAAATATTGATTGAAGAACAATAGTAATAATGTAGATAACTAAATATGATGTTACGTTTTTTCTAAGTCAAACATAAGTGTTCGTTTGATTACAAATACAAGCCTTCAAACTTTGATTTTACTCTGCTCTTTTTAAATTCTTTATTTCCTCTATTTCTTCCTATGTGGCTCTAACTATACGCTTTACTCGTTTATATCCGACACTGTCTCTTGCTCAACAACCATATGCCACTCTAAACTAGCCATTTCTTTTAAGGCAACATTAAGTTATTAACTTCAACGCAGTGTGGAAATAAATAAATTTGTTTTATCAATACTTTGTGCAAAAAATTTTTAAATATAAAAATATTTTATTAACAATTGGATTTGAAAATAAAGTTATCCGGTGAATGTTTATTCTTTTATAACTAAATTAAAAGTCTTAATTTTTTTTTTAAGTTTTTTTGTAACGTAATATTTCTGAAGTTAACTCGGGTAGAATTTATCTGAAAATATAGTTTAATTTTATCAATAAATTAAGCGAATTAATAGTTAAATTATTTTAATTATTTAAGTAACTTAAACTTTTTTTAAAAACTCAATTCTGATTCTTTTTCGCGTCAAATTAGTCTTTAAATTAAATGGTGTTTTATAGAGTTGTATAACTTTGAAAGATGAATTTTTAAAAGCGACAAGAAATTTACTTCATTCAAAAGATAATCCTCCGCAACAGCTGGCTTGGATGTAGTCTAATTAGTAAAAACGAGATGAATATTGTCCTGCAAGTGACCAATTATTTCTAGCTCAATGGCATAGACTAGCGGCATTATATTCCTACAGAAAATTGCCCAGCTGCTTGATATCGTGCGATTTTGAAAGCCAAATGTGAAAGTATGCGGTTACCCAACGTTTCCTTCTATAAATCAATTTTGGCACGACTGTGTCATCTTGTTGAAATCACAGCTCCTGCATATTGTGCTTATATAATTAATGACCGAAAAATTTAATAATCATGGTTCTATAGCGGTCACCAATGATTCCACTAGCCCATTACAAACATTAAACGGTCGGTTTTTTGTGCAGGTATCTCAGCATCATACACTTGAGGATTTTCATCGCTCCAAATACGACAGCTTTGTTTATTGCTGTATCCATTCAAAGAAAAGTATCGTTCATCGAAAAAAAAATCGCTTATAAAAATTTGGATTCAACGACAATTTTGCTTGCACAATTTGGAAACGTTGTTCAGGCGGCAGTCTATTCCGTTTAAATGGCAAACCAAACTTGACAGCTGATAAAAAAGCCACTAGTTAAAAAAAATTATTGCCAATTTAAAGTTGTATACCTCTTTAAAAATACCAGAAATTAATTATAGTACAGAAAATTAAATGGCACTCCTACGTTGTTTTAAAAGAAACTAAGAAATATTAACGTTAAATTTAAAATATTTCTCAATCTTATCAATGAGACAGTAATAGGTTTTTGGTACTTTTATGGCTAAACTAAATCTAATGCTCTTATTATCCTATAAAAATTTTCAATAATAAAATTAAATTGTAACTTTTAATTTAAAGGAAATATTTTTGGCATATTTTTTTTTAATTTTAATTTTTAGGCCCTCTTTTAAGGCCTATCTAAGAAGTTAGGCAAAAAGTACCAAAATATCAATATACTTTGCGGTGATATGATTTTAGTAGCGTATAAAAAGCAAGCAACCCAGAGTTATTTAATTTAATTTATTTAATTTATTTCATTTCGATTTCTCCACTTCCTGTACAACAAGATTGTGTCTTATATTTATAGTACAGGAACGTACAATATTACAATAGTATTCTTAAGATACAAAAAACAAAAAATAGAAAAAATAAAAAATTATAAAATAGTTTAGGTGAAATAATTATATAGAAATTTCCTAAAATTGTTAGCATTGCTATTCATTTGCTGACTTAGTGGAAGACTATTCCAGAGACGAGCGGCATTAATATAAAATTGCCATTCGGATACGAGGCAGTGATGACGACGCAAAATAATATTTTTGTGCCTTGGTGATTGGAAGAAACGTATTTTTTCAAACAAATATTTGGGCGTTCTTGTCACAATTATTTTATGCAAAAATAAAAGGGTACGGACCTTTATTAGTCCCTGAAAAGAGATTCCAAGAAGATTGTTGGAGACATGTGATATATGATCAAACCTTCTGAGTTGATAGACATATCTAACGATATTATTGAACATAACTTCAAGCTTGTTCCTACTGACCGAGTCACAGCATCCAAACAACTCACATCCATAAGTTAAAGCGGGTATAAGATACATCCTAGCAAGCAAGATTCGTATCCTCAAAGGAGTAAAATATTGTGTTGACCACAGAGCTCAAAGCTTTATAAACAACTGACCTGCCAGCATATTCACATGATCAGTCCATGTTAATCTATTATTAAATACAATACCGAGGTTTTTAGCAGCTTCAACAATCACAATTCTCTCGTTGTTCAATACAATATCATGTGACAGTACGGGCTGCAAACCCCTTTTACATATAACGATGCATTTCGACCTAGATGGATTTAGGTAAAGCCCATTTGCATTCGCCCAAAGGTAAATTCTATCCAGATCATCGTTTAAGGAGGATATGCTGGAGTCAATATCCCGAACAGAGCTACTTAGTGTTAGCAGCACATCATCTGCATATAAGTGTATACCGCAGCTAGAGAGTTGTTTCGGCAAATCATTCACATAGAGTGAAAATAGTAGCGGTCCTAGAATGGAACCCTGTGGCACTCCTCTAGTAAGAGGTAAGCTATCCGACCAAACATTATTCATCAACACCGACTGCATACGGTTCGATAGATATGAGGAGACAAGTTTAACTGACAGGCCAGAAAAACGAAAGAAGAGTTTTAATTTCAGTGCCATAATTTCATGATTGACCGTGTCAAATGCCTTGGAGTGGTCAAGGAGTACTAAGAAATTGATATCTCCTCTATCTAACCCTTGCCGTAAGTTCTCACTAACATATGCAAGTGCCGTAACACATCCATGACTATCTCGAAAACCTGATTGCATAGGAGACAATAAATCGTTGAAATTAACATAATTATATATCTGTCTAAACAGAAGTTTCTCCATTACTTTTGAAAGAAGTATAAAGAAATAATATATTTTATTTATTTGTTTTTTTTTCAGGAAATTCTCAAATATGTCTTTACTTATCAAAGCTAGAGTAAGCACACCTGTGGCGTTTAAGTACCACTGGATGCTGTGGAGTATTTACAATTTACCACAACTCAATTATAAATCGACATGGTCGGTGCTCCATTTTGTTTTTAAAATTATACTACACGTTTCGATTTTATTATTTCCCCTAAGCTTAATTGTTTTCTTACTTCTTTCGAAAAATGTGGAGGAATTATGTCAAAACATGAGTAATACAGCAACTTTTGTAGCTTGCTGTGTAAAATTTATTTCGGCACTTTTGAACCAACACAATCTTTTGAAATTAGAAAATATTTTAAAGTGTTTGGATGCTAAAGCCAAGACACACAAAGAAGTGGCCATATTGGAGAAGGGCATTGCATCAGCTAGAAAGATTTTCATTTTTGTGTTAGCTTCCTATATCGCTGTTTACCTAAGCTCATTGGCAATAGTTATGTTTTCGAGCGAAATGGCACCAATAGTTCCAACCTGGATTCCATGGGATTGGACGGCATCGAAAAGGATTTTTTATCTGACAAACTTATATGTGGTTTATGTGGAAGGAAATTCAGTAGCATATAACATTATAAACGATACATATCCAGTGATCTGTTTTATCTTGCTTTCAACTCAAATAAAAGTCTTAGCTTTACGCGTCAAAGGGTTGGGTTGGAACGACTCCAGTTCCGAAGAACTTTTGTATACAGAGCTTATGAATTGTGTTAAGGATCACAAAATCATATACAAGTAAGTTAATCAACTGTAAAGTATCCAGTTACTTTAAAGATTAGAAATGCTAATATTATAAAAAAGTTACTTGAGTTTCATTTCAGATTTTTCTTCCAGGTTTATTCATTCACTGGCTCATTTCTCTAATGAAGTTGTATACTTTCAACCAACTAAATGTCATTTTTATTCATAGCGATAAATCTGTTAAGCTTCAGGATACATTCTAGCATAAATTTGAAATCCATGCGGATTTAATTTCTAAGCCAATGAGACTATTTGTAATTGCACCTGGCTCTTTTAAGGCTGAATTACGCCTATACTAGTTCACACAGTTTGATTTGTTACAGGTGTATGGATGCGACTGATTTGTGACCAATAGTTTATCTCCTCCCTAGCAATGCTTTCCTGTGGTTGGATCACTTTGAATGCTGACCACTGTATTAGCTTGATAGCTTTATAAACTATTAAATTATAATTCGATATCTCGATAGTTTTATAGCTTTAAGGGGTGTCTTAATCAAAGAACTACAAGCAGATTTTATTAACAAATTTAAATTATTCACTTTCAGTTAAAACTGCATCGGCAGATAAATCAAACAAATTTAGATGATGGTGTTATTGGTGATCACTCTCGGGTTTCCTATATCATTCAATACGATGTAATATTAATGTTAATGTTCAATAAAATCAAATGCTAAGTGACCAAAATTTGTAAAAGTGCTTTCGCCTCTGATTCTTCCTTACGTCACATATCATCTACGTTGCCATTGATATGCGAACATGCAAAAACTTTACCTCTCCCCAAAGCAAATTGGCGATTGCAGGCAAGATGGTTTTCATTAGCAGTCGTGAAGTAGAATCGGTGCAAATTTATTATGGAAAAATGTTCAAAATCAATCATCGTATAGTGAATGATTTCGAAGAAAGAGGGTCTGTCAGTTATAGGCCAAAGCAAGGATCACAAGGTACTGCAAGATTAACTGAAAACATTACTGTTGGGCAAGAAAGTGTTCAGAACAATCCACTAACCTCAACTCGACGCCTAGCGAAGGAGCTCGGTCTTTAAAGAACAACTTTGGCCACAACTTTGCACAAGGATTTGCATTGGTTTCCATATAAGATTCAATTGCCACAAAGCTTCTTCCACAAGACCATTTACGCCGCCATACATATGCCAATAGGGTGTTACAGGAGGTTACAGCTCGCCCAAGATAACCCCGATTTTCATGAAAAAATCATAATGTGTGACGAGGCACATTCTCAGTCTGGTGTGCAATGTCGTCAGGAGGAATCATTGGACCTTTCTCCTTCTGGTGGAGGTATCTGAAAAGCACGGTTTATGCAAACAAGCCAAAAACGTTTGAGCAACTCTAACAATATATTCTTATGAAATTTATGAAATACCGCGTGAAATGTGTGAGAATGTAATGAAAAATGTGCTCAAAAGGCTTGCATCTGTGAGGCTACAGAAGCGGACATTCATCTGATATTGTATTCCATTCCCTTTCATTTAATCAAAAATTATAAACAAACAAAGTAGTATATCCTTCTGGCAGACACTCTTTATTTGCTTCTGCGTATCCATATCTCTCCTAAACATAGAACGATATTGATAAATTTTAACGGTACTTCTTTCGAAACTATACCAAGGGTGCTCGTCACCGGGACACATCTATATGTCTTGACGGAATCTTATCGTCATTACATGTGTCACCAGGGATTAAAGAGAGTCCAGTCTCCTAAAGGCTGGCAGGAGCCAAATGGACAACTCCACGTTATTTCCACGGAAATTAGTAAGCCCCAGAGATCAGGTGTTTGGCTTTTTAGCCTTTTTGCTGTTCTCTGACTAATTGTTGAGGTTGGCCCTTCGAGAGATCGTAGTGGTTGTGGTTTCGCGGGGTCATTCATTTTTGAGGTTAATACAGGGTGAATGATCCATGTCCAGTGAGCATGCTTGTCATATGTTCTGGACAAGGAGTTGGAGAATCTCCGACTCTTAAACAAGGAGTGAATATGGCGGCTTGCGCCAAGCTCTCGAAGTTGCAACTAGAAATGACCTATTGGATAGAATTATGGCACGGCTTCCTAGGGTGAGGGTGATGCTGCATATCACCCACAGTGGTTTGATCCACCGTTGAGTTATGACTTACACAGCTGTTTCCAAATGTATCAATGTTGTTGTGAATAGGCTAATAGAAGCAACCTGTTTACTTTATGAATCCAATATGAAAATGTTTAGGAAAATAGCAAAATTGTGTGTATAGATATCATACAAATATGCATACAATACTTTATGGCGTTAATTGTAAACTAATTATGAAAATTTTTTTCAGCCTTTTCGACATCATTCAGGACACCATTTCCACCATCTGTCTTTTTCAATTTGCCGCTACTATTTTGGCTCAAGGTTCCCTGGCCGTTTATATACTTTATATACAAGGACAGCCAGAAAAAATGATACACTCTTCACTTTATTTGCTCTGTTTAATAACGGAGATATTTGTTTTGTGTTATTATGGTGAATTATATTGCGAGTCCAATGACCATTTAACTGCATCAATATATGAGTGTAACTGGATGGATCGCAGTAAAAAATTTAAAAAAGCATTGCTGTTTTTCTTACAACGTTCGCAACATTCTAGTGATATAATAGCAGGAAAGGTTCTAGTTCCATTGCGTTTGCCAATATTCGTTAAGGTATGAAACTGTAATTGTATTTTTATTGCTCAGTTTTCTTTTTCGTAGGACTTCTGAAAGTGTCGTCTAAAAATTTGCCAGCAAAAGATAACAAATTTGCCATGAGAGATATTTACATCGCATGAGATGTAGATCCTTTAAAAAATATTTTCTCATTTAATTAAAATTTTGTGTGTATTTTTGGAAACATTTAATGATTTTAAAGCAATATAAATATCTTCAGAGCTGTCAAGGCTACCCCTCCTGTTTTGTCATTATTTTATTTGGGTTGTTTAGATAAAAGCCCCTATAGCAATGAACGCACGGATGGGTGGATGATGATATCCGAAGTAATTTAATTATATAACGAACTATATTTTTCAAAAGGCTGAAAACAGGTGGTGTAATCGGGAATTTATCCCTGCCAAATAGACGTGGTCCTTTTTAATGCAAAACATAACATGAAATGATTTATAACCGTAACTAAAAAAAAAGAACGTTTGAATGTTTTTGACAATATAGTCGTTCTACTAAATGCTTGTAAGCTGGGACACTTGTTTAATGGCCTTTATCGCAGTTTTATCGAAAAAAGGTGTCAGACACATATTCCAAAAAAACTCTTAAATAGCTGACCTGAGTATTAGTTTTGGAGTTTAGTTAGGATGGTCACTGCCTTGGATTTAATTCAGTTTCCCGCTGTGTCTATTGACACAGAACGCGAAGTTAAACCTCTACCTCAGCAATCCCTGAGATTAACTTAAATCACCCAAAAACCTGAAAAATGCATTCGACAACTGCCTCAACCTATTTTTCGTTGGATTAACTCAGCTCAAAAATGCTTACTGCACATTGAAGGACTTCAATGCCTCTTTTTTGGTTTATTAGCCGTCTGCTAAGGTTGGCTTTACTTACTGTGCATATTTAACAGTTCTGCTCAATGTTTATATTAACGCTGCCACACGGCTTTCAAAGGAAATAATTTTACATTAGCAGCTAAAGAATGAAAGTTTTCATTATTGGCAAAATTATTTGCACAACCTCTTTCTTCACGGCATCAACGCTATTGCCTAGAAAACAGATTTTCCATTAAAATGCGCTCAGTCCAGCAATTCTTTTGTGCGTTTATTTCAAACGTTTTGTAGCAATCGTTCGTTATTGGAAAGCGCAAGAACACTTACTTCATACTTACCAGAATCTGAAGTTAGAAAGAGGTGGAGAGTATTGTACTGTTGCTGTATATGTTGGCTTATTTTATAATTGGCCAAAAATTGTGCGGGACGAATAACTCAACATTATTAACTCTCTACACTTGTACGGTTCGAATGGCAAGACGATATGAGTTGTGAACATTGCAATAACAAGAAACAATTATTTCACTGTTCGTGAAAATATCTATGACCGTCGATATGGATATTAATATCAAAGCCGAATATAGATTTAGCTCTTCCCGCTTTTGTGCTCCTATATGAAAACCTGAAAGACATTTGAATTTGTTAGAAAATCGTGTGTGGGCTTCTCTTATTTAGTATAAAGAGTTGTTTTATTGAACACAGGTTATAAATTAGGATTCTTAGAGAATAAAAAAGAATAAGAAAGTTGAAGGAACAACAGCCGATCTTAACAGCTAATTAGAATACGAGTAGATGTCAAAAGAAGTAATTTAAGGATGCATCTCTTCAATAGAATCAATCAATTTTGACAAGACTGCTTTCCTTGTTGTTTTTGTTTGTTACTAATGCACAATAGCAGAAGATCTTGAGTTTAAATCCCAACAGGTTCGTTTTTCATACGGCAAACAAATGGTTGAGAGCAGTAAAAAATCTCGAGTAGAGAAGGAAAATTATTGTGGCAAAAGCTGAGCTAAAGGTGGTTGTTGTGCGATAAGATATTTATATTATTCCAATTATTTACACAACATTTTTTGTTATTTGATTAACTGTAACTAATTAAGTCACATTTTATTCATTTTCTCGCTATTGCAGTTTCCTGCGCAAAAACTAACAAAAAATAATACAAGAAATTTTTCACAAATATAAATAAATATATTTATTTAATTTTACAATTATTTTTATTATTATTTCAGGTTATGAAAATTACGTATTCATTTTTTACACTTCTTAATAGTCAGAAGTCAACCTGAAGCGAATCTACCTGTACGGAATTTGCATTGGTCACAAAGAAAATCTATAAAGTTTAAAACAAATTATATTATTACCAACTCACTATCCGTAGTTCTCTGCACAACTTGAAGCACAATTAATAAAATGAAATAAAAACGCAAATTTATCAGCTTTTTTATTAATATTATTGGCACATAAGTCAGTTTCAAAATTACTTCAATTTTAAAACTTGTGATAACAACCAGAGAGTAAAAACAAAAGAAAGGGAGTAGTGAAGTGGTCGCTGAAGATACAACGGAATATCTGTGATGAATGTATGACACTGGTCAAGCGGAAGTTAATGCAATGGCGAATTTTTTAAGATACTCTGATGCAATAATCCAATGTATCTCTACTAAAAGTGTAAGCTTACAGTCATACTCACAAAGATAAATTTGATTTTCTCTTCTTAGAACGAGTTTTTTCGAATAAATTCTGACATCACGACACTAGACCAGAAATCTGATAAAAATGACTATGGAAATAATGTTTTTTGTTTACAAATGACTATTTAACAGAATAATATCGTACCACGTAGGACTATGAGCAAATATATAATCGTGGATTTATGAACAGACTATTCAAAAATTTCTATTACTACTACTTCCCACACATGTAAATCCCACAAAGATTGACAAGTGCATCGAGATGATGGGCGATATGAAGTAAGATTCACGTGAAGCATTTCACATCTTATTGACTAGAAAAACAGCTGAAACGATTTATGTACAGATATCAGGTCCCTGGAAGATATAATATTCTGAAAGCGAATGCACGAAAGTTGGATAAAATGATGTAGCTGGCTTTGCGACTTTAGGACATTTCGCTAACAAACATTAACTAAATGACCGACCTTTAAGAATCATCAAATCAGCGATAAATCTCTTAGCCGACAATTTAAAACTTAGTGTGTTGTAATGGCAGGACCACGATCCTATATATCACGCCATCTTTGACATATTCCGTCAGAACCCATACGGATGACAGCTGTTCTGTTAACTCTTCTTCAAACATTGACAGGTTTGGTTATCTCAACCCTGTATTTTTTTGGCAATGAACTTAGGCAGAAGAGAAATCGGAAATCTTTAAGCTAATTTGTTTTAACGAAAAAAAATGGTGTAAAATTTTATGGTAATTTATAAAATGAGAACGGCTGGGCCGATTTCTGTAGAATTGTTTGTCAGTTGTTCGTATTTTCGAGGAGAAAGTTTTTACGGAAGAAAATTTTGGAAAATCCCTCCTGAAAAGTCTGAAAATTGGAAAAGTAGAAAATCGAGTTATTGTATGAAATTTTGTGTGTAAAAATATGCCTTAATGGCTTCAAATCAAAAATTAGAAAGTTCTTAGTGGAATTTGCGAAAAATCTCTCCGCAAAAGTTAAAAAATTGGAAAAATCACTCTCTACTGATTCCATTCAAATAAATCACTTTAAAAATTTAACTATTTGTGTTGTGTTATTACTAAAAAGTTTATCTGAAGGCTGAAATTGGGGCAAAGCGAAGTTTGCCGGATACGCTAGTGTGATATACAAATTTCTGTTCATTCCTTTTTATCAATGCATCATTGCAACATTTTCTAGTCCTTCTCAAGCGAAACATTAATAAATACTTGACTTTAATAACTAACTACTTGACAAGGTGGAGTTTAAATTTAAACATTCAGATCCTATATACCGGATTTGACTATCTGACGGTAACTATTAGGCAAAAATTCGTAGGGATCAGACTTTCGAGAATCATCATCACACTGGCCGTATGTTAGGGATCACTTAAGTGCAGAGAAAAATGCATTTTGTCTGTCATATGGCTTTCCGCCTTAGTATGGGAAGTCCTGTGATCAGTTTGAATGCTTTAGCAGATAGGAGAAATGATTTTCAGTCGCCTGTCAAAAGCTTGAGCCCTCGCCTCGTCCAAATGGCGAGTTTTGCAGACCATCGGTTAAAACTATCTACAGTGCAAATAATTTTACGCAAGCCGACGTCTGCATGACAAGATGGCTGTGAAGCGCAGAACCCTTAAAAAATCCCTGCTGAGAGATTTCCTTTCTTCGGGGAGTGTGAACGCGATTTCGTTGTCAGGGTACCTACCTCCTACGCAAGCGTTGTATCTGACGAGACCTAGGTTTTTCTAATTTTACAACTAAATAACAAATAACGATTGATTTAACGATTATAACTTTTTTATGTATATTAAGTTTTCAACAGCACTTAAAGGTACTTTCTCAATACATCGAAAGTTTCGTATCGGCGGCATGTGAGTCAGCAAAAAGTAGTGACAGAAAAACGAATGTATAAAATCAATAATTTTTGCAAAGTTAAGAAACGAATATTAGCGGAGATGGCCGTTTTATTTGCATAAAAAATTCAAGAAATATTGATGAATTTTAGTTTCGTTCACACATACATGCATACATATATTTTTATACCCTTGCTACTTAATGATACGTACCTGAGAGAGATATGCAAGAAGCAAGTTAACTGTTAAAGTGGGAAAAGATCTTATATCCAAAAAATGAAATCCAAAAACGGATATCGGATTGTCAAATCGGCAAATGACCCAGAAATTAGCAATAAAATGCAATATTGAGTCATAAACTTTTTAAATACGAACACAAAATATAAAATAGGGTCATGACCTTTAGTCATCAAACTTGTATCATATTTCTGATGTAGCAGTCTAAGCCGATTTTTTGCGATTTCTCTTTTAAGGTAGAACAGAATTTCATCAACTTTTCTTTTGAATGAATCGTATGTAGGTACAGAATAGTCGTGGCAAATGGTAAAAAAAGCTTGTAAAACATCGTAAACTGATCTAAACTAAGTTTACTATATAAAAGTATCGGGTTTTTCAACAAGAAGTGTGTTTTCAATTGTGGCAACAATTGAAAAACAACAACATGGTAGTTTTGACATTTAGTTTTTTGACGTGTTCATAGTAAATGCATTGGCAATTATCGCACTGAATTCAATTTCGCTCGAAAATCGCATTAAAATTATTAAAATCAGTAAAATTTGTGATATTTTCGGACAACATAATTATTCTCCTGAGATCGCTATTAAGAATTTCGTCGTAAAATTCGAATCGATAGGCTCTATATAAAGTGTACGAACACCACCCGCGTGTTCGACCGGGTCGTTGAACAGAAAACATCGCAGCCGTAAAACAGGTCCAAATTTTTCAATTCATCGACGTTCTCAATAATTGGGGTTATCCAAAAACACTGCCAATGTGAATTTTGCGTAAGGATTTGACTTTGAAGCCTTACAAGGTTCAACTGTTGCAGGAATTTAAGCCAACCGACCATTCAAATCGCCGTTGATTCGCTCAATTCATGCAGGAGCAACTGGCTGGCTTTTCTGAAAAAATATTTTTTCAGACTAAGCTTAGTTTCACTTGTCAGGGTATGTCAATGAGCAAAATTGTCGCATTTAGGCATCTCAATATCCTAGAGCGATTATTGAGAAGCCTTTGCATGCTCAACGTGGTGCGCTATGTGGTCTGGAGATGTGATTGGGACGTTTTTCTTCGAAGACGAGGCTGGAAATGCGGTAACGATCAATGGATTACGCTTTCACGAAATACTAACAACTCAATTTGTCCTATTATTGACGACATTGATATCACTAACAGGACGGTGTCGCATGTCACATTGCGACAATCAGCAGTGAAATGGCTAGCCAGATCGTCTGAGTTAACACCGCTGTATTATTTTTTGTGGCGCTCTGTTAAGAGCAGAGTCTATACAGAGCCAATCAAATCGATTTCTCTTTTCTTTTTGTTGAAAATTCTCTACTTTTATAACCGATCAACCTCAATAGAATCCAACAATTTCAATAGTTATTCTAGCACTTTAGGCCTAGCTCGCTTAGCTTAGAGTGAATCTTGGAATTTTTTGTTGTCAGCCCATTTAAACACTAAACAGTAAGTGATATCTTGCAGTTTTACGTTAAGTGCTTATTCGTAACGCTAACACTGCTTTCATTTTCATCTTTTAATTCATTGGATAATTTATAAAAAATTTTAGACGTTTTATTGTTGCTAAATTTATTATTGCAAAATTAATAACACCAGATTTTATAGTTTTCAAATTAGTTAGAATCTTATTTACTTTAACTACACACAAAGTAAGATTTGTACGTTCGCACTGTAGGGCAATTTATTAAAGATGCAAGTCTTTACTTCACGAAGTTTATGTTTTAATTAACTAACTAAGCACTCAAATGCTGTCTTTTATATTTTTCCGTTAGAGGGCTAGAAAAATGAAGAATTTCCTACCCCCTTTGTATCACATTTTGTTGTTGTTATGTTATTCATTCAATGCTGTTAAAGGTTCTTCATATAATTTATTTTAAGATAATTGCTTTTGTCTTGCGTGTATAAGTTTTCTTAGAAAACTACGCAGTTACTAAATAGCATACCCCGTTATTTCGTTTACTTTATTACTCAATTATTTTCTTTTAAAACTTAAGCAAAACTCATTCGTAACAATATCAATATTTAGAATAATGTTTACCCGAGGAGATATTGTATTTCACAATTTTACTTAATAAAATGACACTCGGAACTTGGCGGCACTTTTTATTATGTTTTAAACCAGTAATGGGCGAACTACGGCCCGCGAGAGGTTTCAATCCAGCCCGCCGAGCGTTTTTCAAAAAAAAATTAAAAAAATTATGCTCAAAAAATAAATTTACTTTATGTTTTAAAAAAGATATATATTGAAAATTTTAGCAAAAAAATACGACGTTTTCATATTATATTGTGTACAAACTGCGTAGTTTTCTAGGAAATATTGTCAACACAAGAGAACAACAACTTTCTGATGCCATATTCCAAGAAGAAACATAAACATCATAAAACACTAACAACTAATATAGAAAACTGAACGTATAATATAACAACAACTATTATATGTGAGATCTAGAAGATTCTTGAATATTCGTCAACATGCGCAACAAATATAAAAGGGCCAGCGATGGATTAATCAGCAATCAGTAAAAGTGTAAATCTCGTGATGTGAAGAATAAATTGTGAAGTAAAATTATAAAGTTGCCAACGTACAGTTTTATTTGTGTAAATTAAATAATAAAGTGTATTGTAAATACCCCCATAAATGCCAATCGAAAATAGAAAGAGAAAAATTGATTCGGAATGTCGAGTATTTGAAGAAGAGTGGACATGGAAGTACTTCTTTATGGAATATAACCAAAAACCTATTTGACTTATCTGGCAAGAACCGGTAGCTGTACTAAATGATTATAATCTCGCTAGGCACTTTAATTCAAAACATCTTGGGCCGAAGTACTAAAAAATGACAGATGAAGACAAGAAAGCTCACTCAGAGGAATTGAAAAGAAAAATATCTAGTCAGTAAATGTTTTTTAAGAATCAAAGAAGTGTCCAGCGATCCTCCACATTAGCTGGTCACATTGTTGCCTATAAAATAGCAAAAAGTAACAAACCGTTTTCTGAAGGAGAATTTATTAAGGATGTGTTAATTAGCATTGGAAAAGTATGATGCCCAGAAAAGGTAAAAGATTTCGAATCTATAGGGCTGTCGCGCAGAACGGTCACAAAAAGAATTGAAGCGATTTCTTCTAATTTAACCAATCAACTCGATGGACGTCTCAAAAAGTTGAAGTATTTTTCAGTCACTATGGACGAGAGTGTTGACAGGAGTGATACAACCCAACTTCTTATTTTTATCAGAGGAGTCGATGAAAACTTTGTAATAACCGAAGAACTTGCTTGTTTGAGATCTTTAAAAGGAAAGACGACAGGAAAAATAATTTATGATGAATTTAGAGAGGAAATGGAATCTCTTAATGCCCCAATTTCCAAATTAATTAATTTAACAACAGATGGAGCATCTAACATGGTTGTAAAATTTACGGGGTTTGCAGGAGTTTATAAAAGTCAGAATCCTGAAAGCGAAACAATTTTTTTTACATTGTATACTCCACCAAGATGTTCTTTGCCAGGCTACCTCGGATATTAACCACGTACTTAATATTATTTTACAATTCATTATTACCATTCGAGCCCGTGGTTACATCGACAATTTCAAGAGTTTTTATCGGGAGTTGATGCAAAATTTTCAGATGTACTTTATTACACAAAGATCAGTTGGCTGAGTTGTGGGAGTCTTCTCGAAGAAATTAAAGTTTTTCTAAAAACCAAAACTGAAGTTTGGGATGAGTGGGAAATATTGGAGGATAATAATTGGTGCATCGAGTTTGCTTTTTTCACGGATTTACTCGAGCACTATAATAAACTGAATAAGAAGTTATAGGGAAGAAATCAATTTATAGATGAAACTTGGGGCAGTTTGTGGTCTTTTCAAACTCAATTGTTTCTATTTTCTAAATGTTTGGGAAAAACTGATTTGACTCATTTTCCAAGACTTAACTCTTTGAGGCCTGTGAGTGAAGAGAACTTAAAACTCTTTTCACAATCTTTATTAAAACTGTATTCAGAATTTGAGGCCAGATTTGCTGACTTTAAAAAATCCAACCATGTTTAGATATTTTTTCAATGCCTTTTAATGTTAATCCTGAGAATGTTCCATCTGATTCTACAATTGGTAATTATAGAATTGCAATGTAATAATAATTTAAAACAGCTATTTTTAAATACAGATAAGCTTAAATTCTATAAATCCTTACCAAAAGATGAATTTCCAAAGCTAATTAATAATGCGCAGAAAATTATGGCAATGTTTGCTTCTTCATATTTATGTGAATAGGCCTTTTCAGTAATAAAATGCAGAAAAAATTCAACAAGAAACCGATTTTCAGACGAGAGTCTATTTAATTTATTAAAAGTCGCATCCTCCTAGCTGGAACCAGATTTTGAGAAAATTATGTCAAGTCAGACACAGATCCATGCTTCCCATACATCTGGAAAATCTTAAAATCATAATAAATCGTATCTTATAAAATTTTTATGTTGTTTTAAAATATTAGCTTAAACCGAACTTTTAATTGAACAGCAACCCCATAATTTTTTAATGAATGACCCTCTGTATTTTTTTTAATTTAATGGCCTGCCGCAAGATTTTTTTTAATTTATTGGCCCGCCACCCAAAAAGTTCGCCCATCACCGTTTTAAACCTTTCAATAATTTCCAGTGCCTATGAAGACATGGTTATAAGCTAGTAATAAGCGAATAATTACAAAACTAAAAACTGCAATGTCACATTAAAACATTTGGAGATAATTGCTGTTGGGCACTTTTTATTTTCTATAAATATTTGTATGATTCAATTTAGGGCGACATTAACATTTCAATTTTGTTACTGTGTGAAAGTGAGTTAAAAGTTGGACATTTTAGTGAAAGTATTCTTTTCTTTAATTTTCGAAAATACTGTGTAACGAAGCATTCACTTGTAAAAAATTAAAAAAATTATTTTAAAATCGTGATTTTTCTTAAATTAAAAATACGTTATTTGAGTTCATCAGCTTAAAAAAACAGCACCATTAATTTATCCTTTTTTATAAAATATTAAACAATCTACTTGCTGTTTATGTAGAATGGTGGAATAAAAATAAATTTTATTTTAATTGCTTTAACCGAATTCATAGCAGGTTACTGCATTAGCTTTAAAATCAGTTCGCCCTTGTAAAACTCGATTCAGTTATTATCAAAAACTATCAAATTTGACATTTTTTTAACAATTCACCTTGAATTAAATTAATTTAAATTTATTTTCTTCTTTAAAATGGACATTCATTGGAATGAATAATTTTATTTGCTATTTATCTTTTTTAGAATTTTTATAAATATTCAAGACGCATCCATCTAACTAATTTACTTAATATTTTTCTTTATTTTGCTGCCATAACAAAAGAAATTTTCATTTTGTGTTATTATTGTGAAATGTATTGTCAAGCCAACGATCATTTAATTGATTCCATACACGAGTGTAATTGGGTGGAGCGCAATACAAAATTCAAGAAATCAATAATGTTTCTATTGCAACGTTCGCAGATACCCAGCGCTATAATAGCTGAGGTCTTGATACCCTTACGAATGCCGGCATTTATTAAGCTGAGTAGATTAAGCAGTTTTAATCATAATTTCTAGGATTGTTCTCTATAGCATTTTTCTGCTTGTTCAGTGCCAGCACTGAGTTTTCTGTACAATCGTCTCTTTAATAAAAAATATTTTAAGGAAGTTATTTCATAATGCCACTGCTTAAAAGGGCAGAAGTAACCCCCTAATAGTCTTTCAGCTTAAAAGATTTCTTTTTATGATATCAAGGATTTCTGATTCGGGCTTCTAGAAATATCACTTTTTCTATTTATTCCTCATTCTTTTGGTCTATCTCCATATATATTTTACCCTTTTCTAGTCGGCCTAGGTCATAGCTTTCAATGTTTAAAATTCTTAACCGCTTACTCAATTCCATATCGTGTCATGTTCGGCTTGCTTTAGGTAAAAGCATATAAGTGCGTCCTGCAGATGTAGGTCTCTTATTAAAACTTGCCACTTCTATACTCGAATTATCGGCATTATTGTTTTGATCTAAACTTCTACGAGATTTAACACAGTCATTTGATTTTGTTAAATGACAAGCCGTCTCTATCCTCTAATCACTCCTAGTTGTAACTTCGAGAGCTTGGAGCAGGCCGGAGTTTTATTTGTAAAAGACAATTCCGAAAGTCGAGCTTAGAAAATTGCATTCACTTTAATAAATCATTTCACTGAAAAACCCTTTGATTCTTCTCAAAGGTGGGTTAATGGAGGTAACCAGATTTTATTTTGCAGGCACTTAATTGCTGCAAAGTTCTAATTAGTTATTTCTTTTCACTTTAAAGACTAAACAAACTTGTGGCTTCGGATAGGCCAACTGAATCGTGGCTTATTTTTTTGTTGTTTGTTGTTTAGTTATTTGGGTAAAAACTATTTTCTTTTATCTTATTTGTTTTTGGAAATTATTATTTAAAGTTGGTTTGTAATTTTAATTTTTCATTAATATTATTTTGAGCTCGACCGGTTAAAAAATTTTAGCAGATCTCAACGTCAAGAAGTCTCCTGCGGCGGATGGGAAACCAGCACTGATCTTGAGGCAGTGCTCTTCGCAGACACAATGTTGCATGCTCACGCATAGATCTGTGTTCGAAAATAGTGCTGCACCTGTTGCTATGTGTGATATGGATATTGCGGAATCGGAAGCTCTTAATGTTCTTGGCAGTGTGATGCTCGATGAACTGAACACATTTTTCAGGTTTCTAAAGAAGATTTGAAGATCCTCGGTTTTCTAAAACGGTGTAAGCGATACTTCACTCCATCCGATCTTCGTACTATTTATACCACCTATATCTGTCCAAGGATAGAATACAACTTTCATGCATGGGCCTGCGCCCCAAAAACTATTTTGAATTTACTCGACTGCGCACTGGAGAGGGCCAAGACGGTCACCTAGGACAGTAGAACAACCTTATTGATTCCCTAGAGCATTGAAGCAATTTTGGTTGCTCTAACGAAACTAGGGAACTTGTTGCTAAAACTCGCAGGTTTCTGCTTTTGACTGAACTTTCGTTGAGAGCGCATCCATTTGTGGTCGCATTACAGTTCGTATATGGAATAAACTCCCACCCGAGGTCTTTCCTGTAACTTTCAAAGTAGGGTAATACTAATCGAATGTTCCCAAACGCTGCTGCCTCTTTCCTTCTCCCCATAACCTAATTTTCTAGTTCTGGTACAATGCATTGAGTAGGGGTCATCTCCTGAGTGCTAATGTTCATGTATTTGTATACTTTTCCGTTACTAAACGTTGTGGAGCATTAATTGACTGCGTATTTCCATTTGGAAAGAGCCAGTTGGCAAATTAATTATTTAAGTTTATACGAAATATTTTTTGTTAAAGCCGCCGTTGAGGTATGAACTCATGTTTTGTGTCATCAAACACCTCTGCCATCGCTTTTAGCTCTGTTTGCCACACACAACAACATCCACGTACACGTTGTATTTTCTTAATATTGTGCCCACTTAGACAATATTATGCAATTGTATTAGACATGAAAATGGTTTTGTTGGAAACAACTAAATAAGTAAAAAAAAATATTGATTGAACAACCAGAGTAATAATGTAGATAACCAAATATGTTGTTAGGTTTTTTTCTAAGTCAAACATAAGTGTTCATTTGTCACCATTAGAATGGAGCTAACGCTTCCAAAACTGCTGATTTTTATGTGATTTTTATCACTGCTCTATTACGGATCATTTCCCTAAATTTGCCTCCAAACTTTTCACATCTATTTAAAATTTTCCCGTGATTCTATGCTTCTTGGGCTTTTCGTTGTTGAAAAGTGTAATGCAATTTTACTAGGATTACCGTAGTTTTGCTAGCTAAGCCACCCCATCGTCTCTGATTTCCAACACAGTACTTAAAGATAATTTAACGATTTAAATTCCTTTCAAAGTTGAGCATGAGTCTATAATACAGGATGTCCGCCGGGAAGATATACTACATTCTTTTGCCGCCATTTTGGTTAACATTAGTCTTAACAGTTTATATTTGGCAGTCCTAAAGAAGGCACTTGGCAAATTTATTATGGAAAAATATTCGATAAACCAACGTGTTTTAATCGTGAAAAAATTTTATTAAAATCAATCACCGATTACTATGACGATTAAAATGTTACGTGCAATATTTGGGAGTAACAACGCGCCAAAAGAACGTACAATTTATCGCGTAGTGAATGATTTCGAAGAAAGTGGATCTGGACCACAATGTACTGCAAGATCAGCTGAAAACATTACTGTTGTTCAAGAAAGTGTTCAAAATAATCCATCAGCCACAATTCAACGCCATCAGTAGCTTGGTCTTCAAACAACAACTTTGGCCACAATTTTGTACAACGATTTACATTTGCATCCATATAAGATTCAGTTGACACAAGAGCTTCTTCCATAAGACCATTGACGCCGCCGTACATATGCCAACAGGATGTTACAAATCCTCCATGACAACCCCAGTTTTCATGAAAAAATCATAATAAGTAACGAGGCACATTTTCTTTTGAATGGAGATGTGAATAAACAGAATAGTCAGCTCTGGGAAATGCGAAACCCTGAAATTATTCAACACTGGGCCTTACTTCTTTGAAAATGAAAACGGCGTATCGGTAACTGTGAGTGGGGGGTCGGTATTGTGATATAGTTGAAAACGCCACAACTGCATGCTTTGGTCTTGAGTAATGTGTGTTTTTTCATCAAAAATTTTAATAAGTTTCTGGCAAAATGGCAGATCCATTTCGTTAATCATATCACGGATTTTCAGCTTTAAGGCTCCATTGGCTCCGTATAGACTGTATCCTTAAAATAGCCCAGTAAACAATAATTGTAACCGTCACTCATTGCAAACACGTTATGTCATCCGCTTTTGTTTAATCGACCTTTAATTTTGATGTTATCGAAATAGAATGGTTGAAGAATTTAATAATAATCTAATACATATGTCCGTCGGGAAGACATACTAATTTGTTTTGCCATCATTTTGGTAAACATTAGTCTTGACGGTTCATATTTGGCAGTCTTGAAGTAGACCAGTAGGAAAAATATTCGATAAACCAACGTGTTTTAATCGTTAAAACATTTTATCAAAATTTATCATCGATTACTGTGACGATGAAAAAGTTACGTGAAATTTTTGAGAGAAACAATGTAGTGAATGATTTCAAAAAGAGTGGGCCTGTAAGTGATAGACCCCAGCATGGACCACAATGTTCTGCAAGATCGATACTGTTGCTCAAGAAAGTTTTCAAAATAATTCATCAACTTCAATTCGACGCCGTCTTCAAAGAAAAACTTTGGCCACAATTTTGCAAAATTTTGCATTTTTTTTCATATAAGACTCAGTTGACACAGGATCTTCTTCCACAAGACCATTTACACCGCCATACGTATGCCAAAAGGATGTCGTGAGGAATTACTGGGCCTTACTTCTTTGGAAATGAAAACGGCGTAGTAACGGTAACTGTGAATGGGGAGCGATATCGTGATATGATTGAAAACGCCAAAACGCTTTGGACTTGATTAACATGTGGTACGAATGGAATTACTGCGAGACCTCATTCCACAGTAAATTATTTCAAGAGATGGTGATGTTGATTGGCCTCCACGTTTGAGAATTTGACTGCTCTAGGCTTGAGCAACTCCAACAAAATATTCGTAATGAATGTAATGAAATACCGCGTGAAATGTATGAGAATGTAATGAAAAATGTGCTCGCATTTGTGAGGCTAACAACGGCGGACATTTAGTTAATATTGTATTCCGTACATAATTGCCGTCATTAAATAAAACTTTTACCAATATAAGATCCATTCTTTTTCATTTAATCAAAAATTATAAAAAAAACAAAATAGTATACCTTCCCGGCGAAGACTCTGTATTAGACCGAAGATTAGATATCTGACGACTTGTATGTAGAATTGCCTGTGAAGTTGAAGCTTTACGTAGGTGAACACTATTTCTTCTTCTTATGTTTAAATAAAAGAAAACATGAATCGAAGAATCCGACGTAGATGTAGTGGGCTTGGTCCTCGAAGAATCTTTTGATTTCATTAGCTATGACAGTAAAACGAAAAGGATAGACAAAAATACAGGGATAGAGATGGACGAGTTAGTGAAAAGGTGTTATAACTAAATCTACGTAACTATGCCTGCTCGTGGTAAAGGATTATCCAGCACTTGGATTAGATTAAGGACTGTGATCAAATGTGGATGCTATGGTGGACGAAAGCCTAACAAAAATATAGGCAATCATGGAGGACTGTAAAGAGAATGAAGTTTCACCGTGTAAAATCGAGTAAATTTAATTAACACCACAAATCTTAGCGAAGAACAGGTAAATGACCAACAGAGACCTAAAAGAATCTTTGGGAAAAGAAAGATGTAAGCGTTTGGCTAACGCTTTACCCTCTGCAACAATGTTTTAAAACTAAACAAAGCAAAAGCTATTTACTCGATGTTGTTTTTACTTCATCCTTCTAGAAAAATCTGCATTTGAAAAACCAAAAATTTCTATTTCGCACTTTACGCAAAATCACCCTTTTGTAAGGATTGAAAAGGAATTAAAAATGGAAAAGGTATAAATTGCAACCAGCTGCAGAACTAGACGATTTTGAACAATTTATTTTTATAAATAATTTGATTTACATCATAAGTAATGAAAAAATAATTTGCGTTTCTAGCAAGAAAATTAATCGAAATTTACTAAGTCTTTAGTTCTAGTGCCGTGATGCCAGTAAATTTTTTTAGGCAATTGTTTTTTACAAATAAAACTTTTAATAAAAAACTAAGACTTCTAATTTTAATAAATGTACTAACAATCACTCGAGAATATTACAGTCAACTCTATTATACCATTGTTATTATTATTAATACTAACACTACTAAAACTTAAATGTATCTGGCCAATACGGACAATTTTATTTGGTTTAGGGGTGAAAAGGCATATTAAAAAATGTTTGCAGTTAGTGGATCCTCAATTTTTCGTGTCGAGTGCAGTCCATATAAAACTCGGATGTGACGTTTACACCAAAATTATTAGAAATGGTGTATCTGGTGTCTCGTTTAAAAAGCCGTTGGCGCAGTTTTCCATGTTTGGATATTTGATATCTGGATCACTTACACCATGATTTGTTTTACAAAACCTTAATTTGCATTCTATTTTTCCATTGGGTTTACTGGATGCTAAAATGGATTAATGTAATCTAGTATCAACCTATTTTTTTCTTTAATTTAATTTGTTTTTATTTTTAATTTTTTGAAATTTGTAAATATACGAATGGAATCCTCATATCAATTGTATTGGAATCTTTGGGAATACTTTTTATTTAATTTTCTATTTTTTTTTTCTTTCTATTTTATTTTCATGCGAGGTATAATCTTGAATTCAGTTTGCACTACTGCAAAGCGACCGGGATGTTGAAATCTGAAAAGTAAAATTTCCAACCCTGGCTCCTGACGTCTAAGGGGCGCTGCAATCAACAAGATTTTAGTTAGCTAAGAATTTCATATTTGCTTTTCAATTCGTTTGTTGAGGGAATCAAGTTCGCGGTTATTGTAAAGTGCAAATTAAATTGTAAATTTCGAAATTAGTGAAAATTTGAATAAACCAAGGGGAAGTTCATTTGTAAACTGTATCAAGTAGAAAAGAAAATTTAACTCGTGTTCTTTTATTGCGACTTCGGTCTATTGCTTGTGGTTCGTTTGTTTACTTGCAAGAAAATAGCCGTCTGAAAGCCATCATCATCCCCTATATTTTTATTGGTCGCTAGCACGTCCGTTACCAACCCCTTTTCAGCAAGATGTGTCATGTCGGGCCAACCTTAATAATCAGCCAGAAAATAGTTAAGCGTCTAAAGAGATAAATAACGGAATTCTGCGGGTCACTGATTCCCGTGGAAATAAAGTGGAGTTTCTAGTTGTACCCCTGCTGACTTCAGGAGACTGGGCTCCCTTTTTCCCCCAGTTGCACTGTTTCTAGATAGTTGAAGTTCTATAAAAACCACATATATGTGCCCCCAGGGGGTAAGTCAGGGGTGCAACAAGGCTCCTTTCTTTCTCCTACTCCATTTCTTATTTTTCTAAATGACCTTTTCTCTCAATCTTTCAATCCTATTTACTCTTTCGCAGGTGACAGCACTATTTGTCATTCGTATTCATTTGGAGATGCGAATAGAGTCAATTTTAATGCCCGTAAGACGCAATATTACATGCTCACGCATAAATCGAAAATAGTGCTGTAGGGTTTATGGGTATTACGGAATCGGAAGCTCTTGTTCTTGGCATGAAAACTTAGTGTGATGTTTGATGGACTAAAAGCATTTTTCAGGTTTCTAAAGAAGATTTCAAGTGTCTCGGTTTTCTAAAACGGTATAGAAGATACTTCACTCCTTTCGAAATGCATGCATGGGCCTGCACCCCAAAGTCTATTTTGGATTTGCTCGAACACGTAATGGAGAGGGTGAAGAGGCTCATTGGGGATAGTAGGACATCCAACTTGATTGATATGCTCTAGGGAATCAATAAAGTTGGATTTCAATTTAGGTTGTATTTCACTGTTTTATTGTTACTACAATGGTAAGTGCTCTAACGAAACTAGGGAACATGTTCCCGAAACTCTCACGTTTTTGCGTTTGACTCGATTTTCGTTCAGAGCGCATCCATTTTAGGTCTATTGGCCAGTAAATTGCACTACACATTACAGAGAGAATTCGTTTTTTAACAGAACAATTTATATGTCGAGATCCAGAGGTCCTGTCACTTTCAACGTAGGGAAATACAATTCAAATGTCCCCAAACACAGCTCCCTTATTTCCTAATTCTGGTACAATGCATTGCAAGGTCTTGTTTATTACGTACCGTATTTTTATTTTATTTTAAGAAGGGGCAGTGTGGTGTTTAACCATGTCTGGTTTTTAATGGTGTGTTTTCCTTGTGTATTTTCAGTTTTGTTAATGTGTTGGTCGTCCTTTTCCCTTACTAAATGTTGTGCCAGTTGGCAAATTAATTATTTAAGTTTATACTAAATATTTTGTGTTATTAAACACCTCTGTCAACGCTTTTAGCTCTGTTTGCCACACACAACAACATCCACGTACACGTCGTATTTTTTAATATTGTGCCCACTTAGACAATATTATGGATTGTAAACGCAATTTTATTACACATGAAAGTGGTTTTTTTGAAAACAACTAAATAACTAAAAAAATATTGATTGAACAACAAGAGTAATAATGTAGATAACTAAATATGTTGTTACGTTTTTTCTAAGTCAAACATAAGTGTTCGTTTGATTACAAATACCAGCCTTCAAAGTTTGATTTTACTCTGCTCTTTTTAAATTCTTTATTTCCTCTATTTCTTCCTATGTGGCTCTAACTGTACGCTTTACTCGTTTTTATCCGACACTGTCTCTGGCTCAACAACCATATGCCACTCTAAACTAGCCATCGCCGCATCTGTGAGATATGAACTACTTTTAAGCTTGTGCATCTAATTGGTGCAACCATCCGCTTACGCTTTTGCCCCAGCAGAGACTCCAGAATGCAATCTCCTTTCTCGTATACAAAGCCAGGCCCTTTTACCCAACTTATGTTAATATTCTACACAGCACTTTGCTCATGGTTATTAGAGGTCCACCATTATTTAAAACAAAATAATGTTTATTGAACATAAATTTGTAATGAAATGGGGGCGAGGGCGGAAACAAGAAATCCTATAATATTTTTGGAAAACGAGAAAAACAAAGAACACTAGTGTCCTTCTACACAAAGTACTTTATTCGCCTGTATTTTTCCACGCATACACGAACAACAAGAACAAAAATAAATTTTTATAGTTATGAATGTATGTAAGAGACTTCTTATACTTATTTTCATTAGATAGCAGGTGTTGTTTGCGGAGTAATTTTGAATAAAGTTGTATTTTTCTGTAATAACTCAATTATTTTATTATGTTGTAGTGCATCCAGTAGTCATACGGCATGTATAGTGTATGCAAGCCAACACAACTCATGTAGAGTGTTACAATAACCCAGTTGTAAATATGCTGACACATTTGGGATATCAAATACAATGTTATTGACATGTGTTGTGTTGTTGACCGCTTGCATGTTACCGATACTATTTGTTCATATTCAAATTCATATTCAAATTCATGTTCATATTACAAATTGAGTGGAATTAGAAATCACTCAATTCTAGATTATAAGTTAGATTTGCATAAGTAGTATATAAGCCATAGAAAATTAAATAAAGAGAAGACTAATATCTGATAACTTTAGCTGGCAGTACTTGCCTTGTTTCATTTGTTAGTTTCTATCTTCTGGCAGTTCTTTTGAACGCCTAAACCACTAGCTGACACCCTATACAGCTATTAAAATATAGAAAGGGCTATAGGGAACCATCATAATCTTTCAACATCCTTTACATGGCGATCCTGCCATCTTAGTCCTTTGATCCTTTACATGGCGATCCTGCGGACGACCCTGCGAACGATCAATAAATCCTGAGCTCCTGTTCCTGTAACAACATACCTAAACATCCAATGACATCCCAAGAAGAAGTAGACCGAATTTTTGTGAAGTGGGAACGGTTCTTAAACACCTTCGAATATACAACAACCACACATCCCAGAATACATACCAACTCCAAGAAATGCCGGTCCAAAACCAATATCAATAGAGGATTATCGAAAGCGACAGATAGGTAAACAACGGATAAGTGAAGTCGAAAATAAACCGATACAAAAAAAGAAGCGAGCGGGAAAGCAGTTCCAGATAAGGAAGGCAATAGCAATCCAATATGAGAAGCTGAATCTGGCGACAAGTATCGAAGAAAAAAAAATCAATTAAGCATAAAATTAAAGAATTAAGAAAACAATAGAATAAGTACAAATAAATAAAGACAGTAGAATAAATACAAATAAGCACAAAACAAAAATAAAATAATTTAATTCAAATTTACATTTAAAATTTTATAAGCAGAAGCTAAATTCAAATTTAATAATTATATACCTTACCTAAAAATGGAAAATTCAAATTCAAGAAATAAATAAAAAAAAAAAAGAAAAACATGATTCAAAACTAATAAAAATAAATAATAAAAGGAAGCGCACTAATAAGATTATTATGGTAGGTCCCATCTGGGTAAATAAAATAAACGACAAAATGGGTAAACCCCAAAGCAAAATAGAACTGCAAGAAAATATTGTGACCTATGGCGATGCCAAAAACGAAAAAATGATACCAGACCACATAATGACTTTGTTAATAGTAATAATTATAATATTCATAGCTTATAAGATAAATAAGTATTTTAAGAATTATGTATTAAAATATAACAATAACAGAAATGCGATCAATACACTAAATGCTGTAACAACAGTTTAGAATAAGAATAATTCAAATTAAATGGAAGAAAACTTTGTAAAATTAAAAGACTTATGGAAATCCTTAAAGAAAACTCCAAATAGAACTTACACTGCAAAAACAGTTCAAGACAAACTAGGATACATAGAAGACGTAAGAAATCTATTCCAACTAGAAGAATTAAAACAAACAGAAACAGAAACAACTGCAGCATTAAAACTAGAATTTAATAGCATATACACAACTACTAAAACACACTTACTAGCAAGATCGAAAGAAATTAACAAAATGGCTTCATTTAATTTGGACACAGTGTCAAAAGCTCTCCCATTATTTACCGGTAGTTACGAGGAATTGGAAAGTTTCCTAGTGACAGCAGAAATCATTAATCGGACTCTATCCGATGCAGCAAAAACAGATTTCCTTCAGTATATTTATCTCTTCCACAGTAAGAACTGCAATAGGAACTTACTCAAAACCTGAAGATTTCCAAGCTTTAAAGAGACTCCTAGAGACTAGATATAAACTCACTAGAACTATTCCGGAACTACAAAATAAACTCAATTCATTGTTCCAAGGTAAAATGTCAATAAATACTTTCAGAGATAAAATAACTACATTAATAGATAGCTTAAACAAATTAGGGATTGAAGAGGTAGGAAATGAGGCTACACAGGCAGAAAAAAATGTCATAATCAGACTAAACAACAAATTAGCCTTAGACACTTTCAAGAAAGGACTAAATGTGCACTTTAAATCGACCATATACGCTGCTCGCCCAAATAACCTGCAAGAAGCATCGGAACTTGTATTAGAATTGGAAAATGGAAACAGAACAAACTATAATTCCATACTACATGTCCGAAATCAATATCAAGCTAATAACAGATTCAACACAAATAATCCCAATCTACACAGAAATTATAGAAACAACACAGATTCCAATAGAAATAATAATACCAACTTCAACAGAAATAATAATTTTAACAATAACACCAACTTCAGCAGATATCACAACTCTAACAGAAATAACAATTTTAACAATAACACTAACTCTAACAGATATCACAGCTTCAACTCCAACCGAAATAACAACTCCAACAACAATCCTAACAGATATAACAAACCTAACCCCAAAAGAAATAGCACTTTCAACAACAACAACAGAAACAATAATAACAGACATGTACACACTATACAAAACGAGGGAAACGCGATAGGCCAGGGATACTTCAATATCCCGGAGAGCCAAAACTAAAAATTCATAAAGTATCCGACAATAACACAAATTACATTAATGTCATATATAAAAATCAGATTTTGACTTTCTTAATAGATACAGGCGCGGATATATCACTCTGTAAAGTGCGCAACGAATTAATAGGTGAAGAATTCAGACCGGAAGAAAAATGCAAATTAACAGGTATCACCACCGAAGAAATAAATTCAATAGGTACGGCAGAACTTAAATTATCAGTATCAAATGAGATTTGTATTCATACATTTCAATTGGTAGATGCAAAATTTCCAATAGAGACGGACGGAATATTAGAAAGAGACTTTTTCAAGAAATTTCTCTGCAAAATAGACTATGAAACATTCACAATTTCGTTATTCATAAATAACAACACTATAATCCTTCCCATGCAAACAAAATCCTTTTCATTAATGCAAATAACAATTCCACCCAGAACAGAAATCATTCACCCCATAAAATTAAACCTCAAAGAAGATTGCGTAATTTTGAATGATGAATTAAAAGAGGGCATTTTTTTAAGTAATTCAATAGCACCCAAAAATGGCATGAGACATATAAAAATACTAAATACTACAAATAAAACAGAAACATTAAAAGGCATCAAACTCCACACTGACTCACTAAAACACTATGAAATATTACACTACAACAAAGAAAACAACGAGACACGATTCAAAAAAATTCTCAATGAATTACAACTACACAACAATAACAAAGAAGCAAAAGAAGAGCTTATAAAAATATTTGCAAAATATCAAAATGTTTTTCACCTCGACGGCGAAAAATTAAGCGTCAACAATTTTTATACTCAAAAAATAACGACCTCGGACAACAACCCAGTATACATAAAAAACTACAGACTACCACATTCACATACTGACGTAATAAATGAACAAGTACAAACCATGTTAACAGATGAAATAATAGAACCATCTGTAAGTCCTTATATGCTCCACTCCTTTTGGTACCCAAAAAGAATATGGAGGATAGAAGGAAATGGCGATTAGTTGTAGATTACAGAAAACTAAATGACAAAATAGTAAATGACAAATTTCCACTGACAAGATTGGAGGACATTCTAGACAAGCTAGGAAGAGCAAAATGGTTTTCCACACTGGACATGACTAGCTCCTTTCATCAAATTAATTTGGACAAAAATTCAAGACCACTAACAGCTTTTTCAACTCCACAGGGACATTTTCAATTTAATAGACTCCCATTCGGACTAAAAATATCTTCTAATAGTTTCCAAAGAATGCTCACCATAGCACTATCAGGATTAGAATCTGAAGCATTCCTATATGTGGATGATATTATAGTATATGGATGTAATTTAAGACATCACAATGAAAATTTAATAAAAGTACTGGACAGACTACAAGATTACAACCTAAAATTAAATCCAAAAAAATGTTGCTTTTTTAAACCCGAAGTAGTTTACCTGGGACATCTAATTACAAACGACGGTGTGAAAACAGACCCTGCTAAATATGATACAATAAAAAACTACCCTATACCGAAAAACGCAGACGAGGTACGACGATTCGTTGCATTCTGCAACTATTACAGAAAATTTATTCCAGAATTCGCTCACATCGCAAAAGACCTTAATCAACTACTAAAGAAATCAACAAAATTCACATGGACAGAAAAATGCCAACAAGCTTTTGATACCTTAAAAGAAAAATTAATAAATCCACCAGTGTTACAATACCCAGACTTCGAAAAACCATTCATCCTAACAACAGACGCTTCAAATTACGCGTTAGGAGCAGTGTTATCGCAAGGTGAAATTGGACAAGATTCACCAATTTCATACGCAAGCAAATCTTTACAAAAACATGACATAAACAAACCAGTAATTGAAAAAGAACTTCTAGCAATACATTGGAGCATAAATTTCTTCAAACCATACCTATACGGAAGAAAATTCATGGTAGTAACAGACCATAGACCATTGATTTCCCTTTTCTCTCACAAAAACCCTTCTTCAAAAATGACTAGAATTAGACTAGAGCTTAGTGACTATGACTTTACAATCATTTACAAAAAAGGAAAAATGAATACCAACGCTGACGCACTTTCTAGAATTCAAATCGACTCAGATACATTAAGGCAAATGATACCGCACGAAAATGATGAAAAAGAAAGAAAAATACTTGTAACAACAAGGGCCATGAATAATAAAGATACAAACTTAAGAAAAGAGGCAATTAACAAAAAGAATGAAAATCAAGAGGCAAACAAAAATTTTAATAACGCGCAGATACCTAGGGATAATATGGAAGAATGTACCTCTCAGAAGCCTGATCAACTTCATATATGGGAATGCGTCTCCATCAATGATATTAAAAATATAAAGAAATTGCAATTTAATAAATTTGAGGATATAAAGAATGTCGACATTATAATTGAGAAAAATATTGTGCACATAGGTCGTAATGATAATTCATCGGAACCAGTTCCGACCATGAAGAAATTACGTACCCAGAATAACGAGGAAGATGAAAAGCTAGCAAGATTCAGTGATAACTCAGCGAAACTAGATTCGATACTGAGGAAGCTGATATCTAAGATGAATAAAGAAAATATAACAGAAGTAGCGCTCTCAACAGAAGATAAAATATTTAAAGTATATACGAAAGAAATTTTAAAAGAAACATATGAAAAGATTTTTATAGATAACAAACAGCCTCAATTGAAAATTATATTATACAAGCCTCCAAAAAGAATAACAGATGACGTACTTAAGTATAAACTAATTAACGAATTTCACATGAACGGCCACTTGGGTATAAGAAAAACAATTATCAAACTAAAACAACGTTACATATGGAAAAACATGAATAAAATGGTAAAGAAATGTGTATCATATTGCGACAGTTGCAACAAAAACAAACAAACAAAACACACAAAAGAACCACTTACACTCACAGACACACCAAATAATAGCTTTGAAGTGATTTCGATCGACACTGTAGGTCCTCTTCGTATTTCAAATGAATACCGCTACATTTTGACAATGCAATGTGAGTTAACGAAATTTGTTGTTGCACACCCTATGCCAACAAAGGATGCAATTACGACGGCGAAAACATTAGTTGAACATTTCATACTAAAATGTGGTCAATTTAAGGTACTCAAATCCGACAATGGGACAGAGTTTACAAATGAGACAATGCGTAACATATGCTAATTACTGAAGATCGGACAAGTATTTTCAACACCTTACCACCACGAAACCTTAGGTTCAATTGAAAGAAACCATAGAGTTTTAAATGAATTTTTGTTAACCACTGCAAATGACTACGAATGGGACAAGTGGATTCAATATTTCACTTTCGCATACAACACTTCACCACATGTAGATACTGGCTACACGCCTTTTGAATTGGTATATGGAAGATTACCATGTTTACCATATGACAACATAAGCAATGACCGAAAATTTTACAACTACGATAACTACGTAGAAGAACTGAAAGTTAGATTACAATACGCTTTAAATAGAACAAAAGAATTAACAATAAAAACTAAAGAAAAAAGAATTTCTAATAACAAGTACACAAATAAGCTTAATTTAAATATAGGAGATCTAGTTTTAGTAAAAGTAGAAAATAGAAAAAAACATCAAAGTTGTTATAAGGGCCCGTATGAAATTATAAGTACAAATAATGTAAATACCACAATAAACTATAATGGAAAAGAAAAAGAATTCCATAATAATATCCTAAAACCATACAATAAATTGTAGACTAAGGAAATAATGTATTGTTTTATCTATTGTATGATATTATACTAAATTGGCATAAAAATAAAATTATCAATAAGTACACTACATTGTAAAACATGAAAACAAAAAGCGCTGCACTTCACGCCGTATTCCACAGAAATCTTACCGTACTTCTTATATAAATACGGTACGATTTTCTTGACGGTGAGGGTGTAGTGCATCCAGTAGTCATACGGCATGTATAGTGTATGCAAGCCAACACAACTCATGTAGAGTGTTACAATAACCCAGTTGTAAATATGCTGACACATTTGGGATATCAAATACAATGTTATTGACATGTGTTGTGTTGTTGACCGCTTGCATGTTACCGATACTATTTGTTCATATTCAAATTCATATTCAAATTCAAATTCATGTTCATATTACAAATTGAGTGGAATTAGAATTCTAGATTATAAGTTAGATTTGCATAAGTAGTATATAAGCCATAGAAAATTAAATAAAGAGAAGACTAATATCTGATAACTTTAGCTGGCAGTACTTGCCTTGTTTCATTTGTTAGTTTCTATCTTCTGGCAGTTCTTTTGAACGC
The DNA here is from genome assembly GCA_030448955.1 of Trichopoda pennipes. NCBI lineage: Eukaryota > Metazoa > Arthropoda > Insecta > Diptera > Tachinidae > Trichopoda > Trichopoda pennipes. The sequence continues at coordinate 12,111,436 of JASKUP010000025.1, read as the reverse complement.
CTAAACCACTAGCTGACACCCTATACAGCTATTAAAATATAGAAAGGGCTATAGGGAACCATCATAATCTTTCAACATCCTTTACATGGCGATCCTGCCATCTTAGTCCTTTGATCCTTTACAATGTGAAGAATTACAGGTGACTGTAATTAATACGTTTTCTTTCAATGATTGCTTAAAAATTGCAATAGCCTGCTTAAGTATGTAAAATAGGATATAGGGGTGACGGCGAAAACAATTTTTGCTGCATAAACAAGTAAACATAAACAAGTTAACTTGGGATCTTAAAAATGTAAGAGGGTTTAAAAAGCCCTGTATGTCCTTAACTATTAGCTGGGATTTAAATGTTAAAAAAACTATTTGCAGTTTTCCACAATCTGATTTTAGAACTACACAGATACATAACAGACCACAGTGCTTTTGCTTTAAATTTGAATTTAAATATCTGACACCATTAGAATGGAGCTAACGCTTCCAAAACTGCTGCTTTTTATCTGATTTTTATCATTGCTCTATTAGGGAGAATTTCCCTAAATTTGCCTCCAAACTTTTCATATCTATTTAATTTTTTCCCATGATTATATGCTTCTTGGGCTTTTCGTTGTTGAAAAGTGTAAGGAAGTTTTATTAGGATAACCGTAGTTTTGGTAGCAATGCCAACACAGAACTTAAAAAAAATTACCCGAATTAACTTCCTTTCAAAGTTGAGCATGAGTCCATAGTGAAAAAAATTATGTAATAGTTGAACATATAGAAAAAATACATTTTATAACTAACTTATAACACAGATAAATATAAAGGTCGTAATGCAATAGAATGCTGTTATCTGACTTTAACCGTTATCTTTACAGTTAATTCAAATTAATAATGAACTCAAGTCTAAGTCAATACTAATATTTTCTTCTCTTATTGTTATTATTATTATTGGAAGAGAAAAATAATGTCAAATAAAGGGCACCATATTAAACAGTTTGAACACCACTGTTTATAGACAATTTTTATTTCTTATAAATTGTTCTGCATTTATTTTAAGGCAACATTAAGTTATTAACTTTAACGCAGTGCGGCAATATATAAATCTCTTTTATAAATACTGTGTGCAAAAAAGTTTTAAATTTAAAAATAAATTATTAACAATTCGATTTTAAAAATAAAATTATCTGGTGAATATTTATTCTTTTATAACTAAATTATAAGTCTTCATTTTTTTAAAGATTTTTTGTAGTGTAATATTTCTGAAATTGACTCGGGTAGAATTTATTTGAAAATATATTTCAATTTCATCAATAAATTAAGCGAATTAATAGTTAATTTTTTTTAATTATTTAAAAAATTTAAACTTTTAATAACTCAATCATAATTCTTTTTCGCGTCTTCAACAAGACGGTGTTTAAACAATTGTGTTATATTGATTTTGAAAAAGTGATTTTTTGTGCAACTAATAAGCGGAGAATAGTGAAAGTGACATAGACTTAAAAGGAAAAATTTTTCGGACAATTGAATATATGATTCATATAAATCTGTGCAATATCTTGCACAAAATAGCATTTTTGATTGTTGCTGTGTAAACAAACACAACTTTTTGTGTAAAGCAACAGCCAATTTTGCAGTGCATTTTTTTAACATTAATTTTTCGGCCGCGTAATTATTGGTGTCAAACGAAAGCTACGGTTCCGTTGGTGTGCATATCGGGATTGCACACGTGGTGCGCATTCGTGTTGTAATGCAATTAAAACAATTTCCTGCACACCTGTGATGTGAAGTTTTATTCGCCGTCGGCGATTCTAGCCGGCTAAACTGGATGCCTTGGTTTTTACTGCGAATTGCTCTTTTTAAGTAATAGAGGAATCTAAAACAACAGAGCGGTGAGTCTCTGAAATTTAAATTTGAATAATACTGTGAAAAGTGCGAATGTAAACAGCAGAAATGCGTATTTTACTATAAATGCTGATGAAAACAGCCAGGTAAATAAGAATTTGAGAACTGGACAGCTCTTAAGTGCCACGTCAGTTTACTGTATCCGTTCCTGTTCGCCTTTGTTGTTAAGTAATGAGAGTAAAATAAAAGGGAATAAATCCTCCTTGACTCTTGAAAACTGTACAACCATATTAAATAAGGACAGTGCTTAAAAACCCAAGTCATAAATGTGAATGGATAGATACGTTACTTTATTAAAACGCGGACGAAGCCCCCGGGAAAATACCGGACTACGTTCCGAAAACCGTTTTGCAATATTGGATAGTGAAGCAAACGAGATTACAACGTTACCCAAATCATCTTGAGAGAGCAAAATTCAAATGAGCTCATTAAAAGTTTGATTTCACTGATTGGAGAAAACTCTTTGTACGTTATTTCGATTAAGCGCGGACACATCAACGAAACAAAAAATTTAGGTAATTAATGATCAATGTTTTTGCAAATTGATTACCGAAAGTGAAGGCCAAAAAAGAGTTTTTATACATTATCAATTGAAGAGTAACAAGGGCCTTTAAATTGTTATCAGAGGTATGGACTCATGTGTTGATCCTACAGAAATAAAAGCCGGCCTTGAAAAAATTTTATTCAAAGTAAAAAACGTCGATAATCTTAGAAACTGAGAACGCATCCCACAACCACTATTTCGTGTTGAATTCATCGGGTTAAAAAAGAACGAAGCGCACCCTATTTATAGCCTTAAATACTTTCTGCGCCGCAAAATAACAGCAGAGGAACCTCATAAAAGATCAGGACCCATCCAATGTTTAAACTGCCAACTAGGGCTTATTCTAAGCAGCCTTCAGTTTGTGTTGTTTGTGGTGAGCTACACGAGACAGCCCATTGTGACAAATCACGGAACGATACAAACGTTAAAAAATGTAGCAATTGTAGAAGTAATCACACTGCTAACTACAGAGGTTGTCCAGTTTATTCTATAATGAAAACAGGTTCCCTAAAACAGCAAACCATCCCCAAGCAGCCACAACACGTTTCAAACACAAATTTTCCACTGTTGCCCAGGACAACCACTCAACGCGTTTCATACGCCGAGATTTTGAAAACAAATCATACGAGAGTAAATAATGCGCCGCTTATTACTAATTTACCTACTACTAATTCAAAATAAATTTTGCACACAGATCCTAACCAGTAACAGGATGTTGATCGAGCTGCCCAGTACAGCAGTAAGAATTATTCTTTTTATATTCAATGCAATTATACGTCTTCAATACTTTCCTTCGAATTGGAAGATTTCTTTGATTACTGTGATTCCTAAACCAGGAAAGGATCATACAAAAGTAGAATCATATCATATTTTATCAAACATGTCAAAGCTATTCGAAAGGATTTTAATTTCTAAGATAAACCCAATTCTAGGCGAGATAGGATGTATCCCGAACCATCAATTTGGATTCAGAAAAAAGCACAGTACAGTTGAACAAATACACAGGTTAGTGAATCTGGTCAAAAAGGCGTTTGAAGAAAGAAAATATTGTTCGGCACTTTTCATAGTCGTGTCTCAAGCATTCGATAAAGCATGGCATAAAGGCCCGAAATATAAGTTGAAGCTAAATTTGCCTGGACACTACTATAACTACTATATCTAACTGATCGGAAGTTTGCTTTGAGAGAGGAGACCTTTTAAGCTCTCGACAGTTGATTGGGGCCGGAGTACCCCAAGGTAGTATTTTGGGACCTATCCTATGCATACCGTATTCTTCAGACATGCCAACTGATAACCGAGTACATACATCAACATTTACATTTGCTGACGGCTTTCTTAGGCATTCACGAAAATCCCCAAGTAGCATCACGATACTTACAGACCACATAGTTAATTTGGAAAAATAGTTGAAGAAATGGAAATTAAAGGTGAATGAACAAAAATGTACACATATAACGTTCACACTGCGAGGGGACTCATGCCCCCATTCGCCTAAATAAACAAATAATACCACAAATTACAGAGGTCAAATACCTTAGCACGCATCTTGATCGGCCACATAGAATCCAAATTAGCACAAATGAAGTTGAAAGCCGTGCAATTAAACTGGCTTATTGGCAGAAGCTCTACTCTTAGCTTGGATTCCAAACTTCTACTTTACAAGTCGGTCCTGAAGCCAATCTGGTTTTATGGAATCCAGTTATAGGGCACTGCCTCAGCTAGCAATATAGAAAAAATTCAAAGACGCCAAAATAAGATACTACGATTGATCACAGATGCTCCCTGGTACATAAAAAACTTAAATATCCACAAGGATCTAAACGTGCCATCAGTTAGGGCAGAAATAATTAAAACATGCAACAACATATTTAAAGAGGCTCGAAACACATCCAAATCCACTGGCCCATAACAATCTTAATGGCAGTGGTTACATTAGACTGAAAAGGAGGGATACTGCTTCTCTCGCTCAAACATCAGAGGGATGACCCGCTGATAATAGCAGTAAGCCTGAAGCATATAGAATATTGTCTGGCACTGGCTGGGCTTGACTTTTATTATTAGAACTAAGATATGAGTAATTATTGTTAGTTCGATTACATCGAAGTTACAATAAATAAAATGAGAGAAAAGAGTAAAAATCAAAAAACATTAGCCTTTTAATTAAATGGTGTTCTTTATAGAGTTGCATATCTTTGAAATGGCATAAAACAAAGATGAATTTTTAAAAGCGTCATGAAACTTACTTTATTCAAAAGATAATCTTCCACAACATCTGGTTTGGTTGTAGTCTAATCTGGAGTTTCAATTTTTGATTATGGCAAAACGAGACGAATATTGTCTTGCAAGTGATCAATATAGCGATATTATATTCCCACAAATTGTCCGGCTAATTTATATCGCGCGATCTTGAAGGACAATTTACTGATCCGAAATGTGAAACTATGCGGTTACCAAACGTTTTCTTCTATACATCAATTTTGGCATAACTGTGTGACTTGTCGTGCCATCTTGTTGAAATCACAGCTCCTGCACATTGTGCTTGAAGAATTGATGACTGAAAAATTCAATAATCAAATCTATATCTATAACGGTCACCAATGATTCCATTAGCCCATAAAAACATTAAATGGTCGGTGTTTTCTGCAGGTACCTCAGCATTATACACTTGAGGATTTTCATCGTTTCAAATACGGCAGCTTTGTTTATTGCTGTATCCATTCAAAGAAAAGTAAGCTTCGTCGATAAAAAAAAATTCGCTTATGAAAATTTGAAATCAACGGCAATTTTGTTGCACAATTTGGAAACGTTGTTCAGGCTCCACTCTATTCCGTTTAAATTGGAAACCAAAGTTAACATAAATCACATGACAGCAGGCAAAATAGCCACCAGTTAAACAAAATGTTGCCAATTTAAAGTTCTATACCTCTTTAAAAACACCAAATATTAATTATAGTACAGAAAATTAAATGGCGCTCTTACGTTGTTTTAAAAGAAACTTAGAAATATTAAAGTTAAATTTAAAATATCTCTTAATCTTATCAATAAGACAGAAATAGGTTTTTGGTACTTTTATGGCTTTAGTAAAAATCGGGCAAAACTAAATCTAATGCTCTTATCTATATTAATAAAAATTAAGCCCGAAATAGGTGACTGTTGGTTGCCAGTGTTTGACGAGATGCGCCGTCGGATTTTTAGAAAATTTTTACAGTACCTTCGTAATAGTCGTTCGCTGGTTTGTATCTTTGTTTCATACGTTTACGTACAATAGTGCGTCCATTGAAAAAAGTCAATTTTTTTATGTTTCCACTATGTTATCCACTATGCATAACTGTATATTAGGTTTTTTTTACATATTTGCTTTGTTATGATGTTTTGAAAATAAACAAATGCATTGTGACTGTTGTTTTAGCAGCTCATTCGATTGACAGCATCACATTTGAACCGATCGTAACATCAAAGAGGACCAAATTTTTGTGCTTATATATTTCTACGCTGCACTATGTCAGGTATGTTTTAGCGATATTATAAATAAAAGTCGAATTTAAATGGTCTGTGTGCATAATAATAGATAAGAAGAAATATGTATTTTGTGTAGTAAAAATTTAGCATTTTATGGTTTTTCGAATAACTTTTAAATAGGATTCCCGTAGATTCCCGTGAAATAAATTGTGCCCTGTTAATCTGTGTAATGCCCACTTTAGATGAGAAAAAAATTGCTTACAATTATTTACCTGTAAGTTTTTTACAAACATTTATAGATAGCACACCCTTAACACGGAGAGAACTATATAATGTGTGGATTGCCGAAATGGAAATCAAAAAAAGGGTAGAAGCTGTCATTAGCTATTTTATTGCTAAGAGTGGACTACAGAAAACTAAAACAGAAGATTATTGCAATAAAGTTAAGCTAGCTGTACGAAGATTAACGTATTCAATTAACGAAAAATGGATAAAAGCAAAAAGATCTAAGAAATATTTCGAAGACTCCAACAAAATTTGGTTAAATGGAGTATTACGTCTTCCTTTTGAAAACGTGATTAAAATTCCAGAGGATTTAGGTATCCAACGGCCAACATCAAATTTTGGTAGACCTCGATTTAAAGCATTTGGAAGTATCGTCCTTAGTTAGTGAATGTTCACCTGAGAAACTAGTTTTCGCTGCCGGCGTTAGTGTTTATAAATCTGGCAAGAGGGATGCTGCCGCGATTCTAAAGAACATAAATGAATTTCCACCGAGAGCAACAAATTAAAAAAAATTGTTAATGCACAATCTAAGGAACCAGTATCATATACACATGAAGAAGCATTACGTCTGTTTATCGATGGAAAATATACAAAAGCAAGTCATAATGCGATGCGTACTGGTGCTAAGATTCGTAATGCGGATGTATACCCACCACATCATATTCCCAAGTAATGGAATAAAGGTATCCGATGTAATAGCAGAAGTGCCCCTGCAGGACTTTGCTGATCACACTGTATGTAAAATTTTAAAGTTGCAAAAAGAGGTCATAGGTGAACTCAATTATACGGAATTGAGTTTGATTTATAAATGGGGATGTGATGGTAGCAGTAGCCACTCAACCTATAAGCAAAACTTTAGTTCAAATGATTCCCATAAAACAGATAAATATTTGTTTGCAATTTGCTTGGTACCTTTACAGCTAAAGTACGATAACCATATCATATGGGAGAACCCACGTCCATCATCTACACGTTTTTGCAGGCCGATTAAACTGATTTTTGAAAAAGAAACAAAATCTTTGGTTTAAGATGAAACTAATTACATACAAAATCAAATGAATGCAATAGTGTCAACAGCTTCTAACATTGAAGATAAAACAATTTTTGTTAAACATGTGTTTTATTTAACAATGATTGATGGCAAGGTTTTCTCAATTCTTAGCGATTCCTCTACTCAAACATGTGGTATTTGTGGAGCAACGCCAACCATTATGAATAAATTGCACGAAATTAAAGCCTTGAATTTAAGGGCCAATCTTTACGAATATGGGTTATCGACATTGCATGCGTGGATAAGGTGCCTGGAATGTGTATTGCATATATCTTATAAAATTGAAATTAAAAAATGGCAAGCTTGTAGTGAGTCCGATAAAGCTTTACAGAAGAAAAGAAAATATGAAATAATTAGCGCTCTGAAATCAGGAATGAATTTGCTTATTGATATTCCTAAGCCGGGAGAAGGAAGCACAAATGACGGTAATACCGCTAGAAAATTTTTTCAACAACCTTCTGTAGCTTCTCAAATAACAGGAGTAAATGAAAGTTTAATAAAAAGACTAGGAATAATTTTGAGAACTATGTCATGTAGTTATGCAATTAATGTGGAAGCGTTCCGAAAACATGCGATGGATACTGCGGAACTATACGTAGAACTGTATGAATGGTACTATATGACATCGAGTGCCCACAAAATATTGATTTATTGTGCAGACATAATTCAAAATGCGGCACTACAATTAGGAATGAGTCTAGAGTCTCGAAACAAAGATTTTAGATTTATTCGTAAACATCACACACAAAAACAATGGAAGATCTTTTCAATTACTTGCTTCTGTCATCAGATCCAGTAATTTCATCTTTTTCAACAAAGCCATTTCTTAGCTCTCGAAATGAAGAACTATTAGATGATGAAGATATTTCGTTACTTTTAGATCCTTTCATAGAGGAAGACATAGAATAATTTAAATAAATGATTATTATTTTCAGTATATATTAATATTCTTATGTTGTTTTTGTATTAGTGTAAAATATCTATTCGAACCTAGTGGAGTACCCAAGGGACCATATTGGTGGTGGGGTCTCCGTTGTTATATTTTAAATTTTAATGACATTTTTTCGTAATTATTACAAAGAATTTGATATTTTAAAAATGTTCATATATATCTTCAATCTTAAAAACAGGTGGCTGACCCTCGTTCGAGTCGTCCTTGAAAATGTTGCTAAAATGAGTATTCGGCACCTTTAAATGAATATTTTAATATTCGTTACATTTTCATATTCTTAAAAATATCATAACAATTTCCACACCCATGTTACACATAACGTCCATTTTTGGTACAACGAATGCTTTCGATAAGATATACATAATTCCAAAATTTCATACTTCTAGCTGCCTCCCAAGAGAAGTTATGACTTTTTTCCATCTATGTTTTGTGTCAAATAAAATGTGTGTTTTCATTTGTACGTTGCTGTGTGTGCGTGTGTGTGTGTCTAATTTGCGTGTTCAATTGCAAAATGATCCAGCAACCATACGTTTTTTATAGCAATTGTTGGATATTGGGAATGGCGCAATTCCAATTGATCCCACCACAGAAATGATTACGCTTCTAGATAATTTTTGCCACTTTTCACAATCAAAACATGAATTGGTCACAAACGTATTTCCCGGTATCTATCTATCTATCTTAGCTGCGCAAAATGCAGATGTTTCGAATATCAATGTAACAATTTCGATTGACATTCCGGGCAAAAAATTTTACAAAAGGGTTGACTCTGTTACCAATCAAGACGATGTTGTAAATTATCCAGCCGAGTTTTAAAATTCGCTTGAGTTTTCTCGACTGCCGCCCTACCGCCTACAACTGAAAGTGAAATATCTGCCAGCCACGACTTTGCAGTGGGACACATAGTTAAAAAAGTCATGAAAAATGTGATTGAAGCAAAAATTTTAAAAGGAAAATATAAGGGCGAGGATGTGTTGATACCACGCATTCCTATGATTCCTCCAGATTTACCGTTTGATTTTAAACGGCTTCAGTTCCCCATACGTGTAGCGGTCAAATATATGTATCATGTTCACGTGTTAATAAACCAACTGCTTTGTTTGTCTATACCGCGAACCAAAATCGATCGAAGAACGTCGTATATGTAAAAGCATTGCAATAGAATAAGACATTATATAAGCACACAAATATATTGAATTGTGAAAAAAATAAAACTATTAAAAAAACATATGAACGAAAAAAAAAAGAAATTGTGTTCTTTCTGATTAATTTTCTTGAAAGATTGAATTTTTGGGCTCACACAAAAAAGAACGCTGTAGATAACTATACTATAAAACTTTTCAATAATAAAATTAAATTGTATTTTTTAATTTAACAAAAAAAGAAAAAGTTTCGGCATATTTTCAAATTTTAATTTTTAGACACTCTTTTCAGGCCTATCTAAGAATAGAAGCATTTATCCAAGTTAGGCAAAAAGTACCAAAACACCAATATACTTTGCGACGATATGATTTTAGTAGTTTATAAAAAGCAAGCAACCAAGGGTTAAATAGATATTTTAAAAAAGTTTAATTCTGTGAACGGTGTTGGTACAGTATTTGTCAAATAGAATAATTGGTGCAGACGCCTAGCTGAATATTAGATCAGGAGATGATAATAATACATAAGTTAAGTTAAAGTGCTTCATTTGAAAATAGAAACTTCCCAAACAAGGCTTCGAGTAATTCATGTCTGGCTGAAGTAACACAGTAGAATTGCGTAAATGGCTCCGTTAAAGCAACGCAGAGCTTTAAAGAAAACTTTAAGGAAATAAAGAATTCATAAAGTACACAATTCGCGCAGTAGAGTAAATAAAAACTGTGCTGATATCTCCAGACGAAGAACATTTGACGAAGGAAAACAATATTATGATTAAATTATGATAAAATTATTGTCACAATTTATAATATCTACTATATAGTACATACTATACATGGCTTAATATAACCATCCATTATATTTACATTTTAAACATATTATAATACAATATGACAACAATATATTAAGCTTATTTTGAACTGTTCTTCGCTTTCCTTTTTATTTGCTTCAACATTTTACTTTTTTTTAATTGGCTTTTCAATTCAACGGTAAACTATTAGACAAACCACTAAAAGGAAATAAAAACAATTAGCAGATTCTAAAAAACCTATTTGTAAAACTAAACATTATCTGTTCGTTTCATGCGTTGGCTCTTTGGCCAACTGTCAAAATTTTGGTTGTTTTAGCAATTTAACTTAAAAATTGTTTTTTAAATTATTAAATATGTTTGTGATTGATAATTATGAAATGATCAAGGGTTCAAATTAACTTATTTAGCCTGACCACAGTATTACTTGAAGCAACTATTATCTGTTTGAGACAACCATATATTGTTACACTAATAATAATATATACCCTGCATTTTTTTTTTGTATGCAGTTATAAATTCATCAATCTGTCATCAAATAATTTTTACCAATTTTACTTTGAAAATCCAATGCCTTCTACTGCGACATTAATTTTTTATCATTTTATTGGCTAGTTAACAAATTTTACACCCATAATATACTACAATTACGAAATATACGCCAGTACTTTTTATGGCATTCATAAATTAAGAAAATCATCATAAATTATCTGTCAATGAAAGTATTAATATCGCTAATCAGACCCCGAGGTAGAACATCTTGTAGTTTGAACCTAATGTTCTAAAAGTCAACCTTGAAAAGGAGTATTTTACAGATAAAGCCAGTTTCTTTATTTTTGGACTTGAAAATAACTGCGTCCCCTGAAAGTATAAAGAAATAATATATATTATTTGTTTATTTTTTTTCAGGAAATTTTCAAATATGTCTCTACTTATCAAAGCTAGAGTTAGCACACCTGTGGCGTTTAAGTACCACTGGATGATGTGGAATATTTTCAGTTTACCACAACTAAATTATAAATCGATATGGTCGGTGCTTTTTTTTGTTTTTAAAATTATTCTTAACGTTTCGGTTTTATTATTTCCCGTAAGCTTAATTGTTTACTTAATTCGTTCGAAAAACGTGGAGGAATTATGTCAAACCATGTGTAATACAGTAACCGTTGTAGCTTGCAGTGTAAAATTTCTATCGGCACTTGGGAACCACCACAAGCTTCTGAAATTAGAAAATATTTTAAAGAGTTTGGATGTTAAAGCCAAGACACACAAGGAAGTGGCCATATTGGAGGAGGGCATTTCATCAGCTAGAAATATTTTCATTTTTGTGGCAACTTCCACTATGGGGTTTTACTTAAGCTCCGTAGTAAAAATTGTGATTTCTACCGAAATGGAACAAGTAATGCCAATCTGGATTCCATGGAATTGCACGGCATCGAAAAGGAATTATTATCTGACAAACTTATATGAGTTTTATGCGGAAGGATGTCTAGTAACACAAAATGTTATAAGCGATACATATCCAGTGATCTGTTTTATCTTGCTTTCAACTCAAATAAAAGTCTTAGCTTTACGCGTCAAAGGGTTGGGTTGGAACGACTCCAGTTCCGAAGAACTTTTGTATACAGAGCTTATGAATTGTGTTAAGGATCACAAAATCATATACAAGTAAGTTAATCAACTGTAAAGTATCCAGTTACTTTAAAGATTAGAAATGCTAATATTATAAAAAAGTTACTTGAGTTTCACTTCAGGTTTTTCTTCCAGGTTTATTTATTCACTGGCTCATTTCTCTAATGAAGTTGTATACTTTCAACCAACTAAATGTCATTTTTATTCATAGCGATAAATCTGTTAAGCTTCAGGATACATTCTAGCATAAATTTGAAATCCATGCGGATTTAATTTCTAAGCCAACGAGACTATTTGTAATTGCACCTGGCTCTTTTAAGACTGAATTACGCCTATACTAGTTCACACAGTTTGATTTGTTACAGGTGTATGGATGCGACTGATTTGGGAACAACAGTTTATCTCCTCTCTAGCAATGCATCACTGTGGTTGGATCACTTTGAATGCTCACCACTGTATTAGCTTGACAGCTTTATAAACTATTAATAATTCGATATCTCGATAGTTTTATAGCTTTAAGAGGTGTCCTAATCAAAGAACTACAAGCAGATTTTATTCACCAATTTGAATTATTCGCTTTCAGTTAAAACTGCATCGGCAGATAAATAAAATAAATTTAGATGATGGTTTTATTGGTGATTACTATCGGGTTTCCTGTATCACTCAATGCGATGTAATGTTAAGATGTTATTCAATAAAATCAAATGTAAATCTGTAAAAGTGCTTTCGCCTCTGATACTTCCTTACGTCACATATCATCTACGTTGCCATTGATATGCGAACATGCAAAAACTTTACCTCTCCCCAAAGCAAATTGGCGATTGCAGGCAAGATGGTTTCCATTAGCAGTCGTGAAGTAGAATCGGTGCAAATTTATTATGGAAAAATGTTCAAAATCAATCATCGTATAGTGAATGATTTCGAAGAAAGAGGGTCTGTCAGTTATAGGCCAAAGCAAGGATCACAAGGTACTGCAAGATTAACTGAAAACATTACTGTTGGACAAGAAAGTGTTCAGAACAATCCACTAACCTCAACTCGACGCCGTGCACAGGAACGCGGTCTTCAAAGAACAACTTTGGCCGCAACGCTGCACAAGGATTTGCATTGGTTTCCTTATAAGATTCAATTGCCACAAAGCTTCTTCCATAAGACCATTTACGCCGCCATACATATGCCAATAGGGTGTTACAGGAGGTTACAGCTTGCCCATGACAACCCCGATTTTCATGAAAAAATCATAATGTGTGACGAGGCACACGTCAGGAGGAATCATTGGACCTTTCTCCTTCTGGTGGGGGTATCTGAAAAGCACGGTTTATGCAAACAAGCCAAAAATACCGCGTGAAATGTGTGAGAATGTAAAGAAAAATGAGCTCATCTGTGAGGCTACAGAAGCGGACATTTATCTGATAATGTATTACATTCTCCTTCATTTAATCAAAAATTATAAACAAACAAAGCGGTATAGCCCTCCGGCAGACACATTTTATTTGCTTCTGCGTATCCATATCTCTCCTAAACATGGAACGATATTGATAAATTTCAACAACACTTCTTTCGAAACTATACCGGGGTGCTCGTCACCGGGACACATCTATATGTCTTGACGGAATTTTACCGTCATTACATGTTTTACCAGGGGTAAAAGAGAGTCCAGTCCCCTAAAGGCTAGCAGAAGATAACTGGACAACTCCACGTTATTTCCACGAGAGTTAGTAAGCCCCAGAGATCAGCTGTTTGGCATTTTAGCCTTTTTGCTGTTCTCTGACTGATTATTGAGGTTGGCCCTTCGAGAGATCGTAGTGGTTGTGGTTTCGCGGGGTCATTCATTTTTGACGTTAATACAGAGAGAATGATCCATGTCCAGTGAGCATGCTTGTCATATGTTCTGGACAAGGAGTTGGAGAATCTCCGACTCTTAAGCAAGTCTTGCGCCAAACTCTCGACGTTGCAACTAGAAATGACCTGTTGGATAGAATTATGCTTCGGCTTCCTAGGGCGAGGATGACGCTACATATCAGCCACAGTGGTTTGATCCACCGTTGAGTTATGACTCACACAGATAAGTACTGACGTAAATCTTATTACGCATCACTATACCGGGGTTTTAAGTTTTTTGTATCCATTTCAGTTTGATTATGGACACTAGGACATTATATTTATATTATTTCCACTCGTTGCGGAAAGTATAAAAATATAACTTAGTTATTTCTTTAATCTTACGAGTGCCCTCTATTATCAAACCACGTAACTATAAGAATCAAAGTTGTTTACGAAATGCAACGTGATCTACTAAACGCAACTATTAAAAAATTGGCAATGTATTCGGTTTCCAAATATATCAATGTTGTTGTGGATAGACTAATAGAAGCAACCTACTTACTTTATTAATTCGATATTATAATGTTTAGGAAAATAGCAAAATTGTGTATAGATATCATACAAATATGCTTACAATACTTTACGGCGTTAATTGTAAACTAATTATGAAAAATTTTTTCAGCCTTTTCGACATCATTCAGGACACCATTTCCACCATCTGTCTTTTTCAACTTGCCGCTACTATTTTGGCTCAAGGTTCCCTGGCCGTTTATATACTTTATGTACACGCACAGCCAGAAAAAATGATACACTTTTCACTTTATTTCGTCGGTTTAATATCGGAGATATTTGTTTTGTGTTATTATGGTGAATTATATTGCGAGTCCAATGACCATTTAACTGCATCAATATATGAGTGCAACTGGATGGATCGCAGTAAAAAATTTAAAAAGGCATTGCTGTTTTTCTTACAACGTTCGCAACATTCTAGTGATATAATAGCAGGAAAGGTTCTAGTTCCATTGCGTTTGCCAATATTCGTTAAGGTATGAAACTGTAATTGTATTTTTATTGCTTAGTTTTCTTAGTTTTCGTAGGACTTCTGAAAGTGTCGTCTAAAAATTTGCCAGCAAAAGATGAGCATGAGATGTAGATCCTTTAAAAAATATTTTCTCATTTAATTAAAATTTTGTGTGCATTTTTGGAAACATTTAATGATTTTAAAGCAATATAAATATCTTTAGAGCTGTCAAGGCTACCCCTCCTGTTTTGTCATTATTTTATTTGGGTTGTTGAGATAAAAGCCCCTATAGCAATGAACGCACGGATGGGTGGATGATGATATCCGAAGTAATTTAATTATATAAAGAACTATATTTTTCAAAAGGCTGAAAACAGGTGGTGTAATCGGGAATTTATCCCTGCCAGATAGACGTGGTCCTTTTTAATGCAAAACATAACATGAAATGATTTATAACCGTAACTAAAAAGAACGTTTGAATGTTTTTGGCAATATAGTCGTTCTACTAAATGCTTGTAAGCTGGGACACTTGTTTAATGGCCTTTATCGCAGTTTTATCGAAAAAAGGTGTCAGACACATATTCCAAAAAAACTCTTAAATAGCTGACCTGAGTATTAGTTTTGGAGTTTAGTTAGGATGCCTCCTCCCACGGAATACCTCGAATAGTTTAGTCTTGTTAAGGCTAGGTTGCTGCTATGCTTCTTTTCTCATTTTTGCGCAAAGTAACCAAACGCCGACAACGGTATTACTAACAGCAACTAGAAAAGCAATATTTTCAAAGCACTCACGCATGTCTATATTTAAGGCATTCATACACAAGTCCGCATTCTCTTGGTGATTTTATCCAACTGGGGTTCAATATTTAGAAACGTTGAATTTCCCCTATTAAGCTACTTAGCCAATACCTTTATAGAGACCGTCACCCACAATAGTCACAAATTACACTTCCGGAAGATTCCAACTGATTGATGGCGTTTGAGATTTAGTGAAAATAACCTCATAAAAAATTCACAACTAAAAGTTTAGTACTAAGTTCTTAACCATCAAAATTGATGCCGTGTGCTCCACAAACTGTTTCTAAAGCCTTAGCTTTAATTATTATCTCTATCTCTAAAGCCTTCACTACTTATGTTGCGTCTGAACAGTTTAATTTGTTTTGCCAGTTCTGTGGTGTATTGGTCACTGCCTTGGATTTATTTCAGTTTCCCGCTGTGTCTATTGACACAGAACGCGAAGTTAAACCTTTACCTCAGCAATCCCTGAGGTAAACTTAAATCACTCAAAAACCTGAAAAATACATTCGACAACTGCCTCAACCTATTTTTCTTTTGATTAACTCAGCTCTAAAATTATTACTGCACATTCAGTGCCTCTTTTGGTTTATTAGCCGTCCGCTATGGTTGGCTTTACTTACTGTGCACGTTTAACTTTTCTGCTCAAAGTTTAGCTTAGTGCTGTCATACTGCTTTCAACGAATATAATTTTGCATTAGCAAATAAAGAATGAAATTAATGAAAGTTTGCTTTATTGGCAAAATTATTTGCACAACCTCTTTCTTCACGGCATCAACGCTATTGCCTAGAAAACAGATTTCCCATTAAAATGCGCTCAGTCCAGCAATTCTTTTGTGCATTTATTTCAAACGTTTAGTGGCAATCGTTCGTTATTGGAAAACGCAAGAACGCTTACTTCATACTTACCAGAATCTGAAGTTAGAAAGAGGTGGAGAGTAATGTACTGTTGCTGTATATGTTGGCTCATTTTATAATTGGCCAAAAATTGTGCGGGATGAATAACTCAACTTTATTAACTCTCTTCACTTGTACGGTTCGAATGGCAAGACGATATGAGTTGTGAACATTGCAATAACAAGTAACAATTATTTCACTGTTCGTGAAAATGTCTAGGACCGTCGATTTCATATTAATATCAAAGCCGAATATAGATTTAGCCCTTCCCGTTTTTGTGCTCTTATATGAAAACCTGAAAGACATTTGAATTTGTTAGAAAATCGTGTATGGGCTTCTCTTATTCAGTATAAAGAGTTGTTTTATTGAACGCAGGTTATAAATTAGGATTCTTAGAGAATAAAAAAGAATAAGAAAGTTGAAGGAACAACAGCCGATCTTAACAGCTAATTAGAATACGAGTAGATGTCAAAAGAAGTAATTTAAGGATGCATCTCTTCAATAGAATCAATCAATTTTGACAGGACTGCTTTCCTTGTTGTTTTTGTTTGTTACTAATGCATAATAGCAGAAGATCTTGAGTTTAAATCCCAACAGGTTCGTTTTTCATACGGCAAACAAATGGTTGAGAGCAGTAAAAAATCTCGAGTAGAGAAGGAAAATTATTGTGGCAAAAGCTGAGCTAAAGGTGGTTGTTGTGCGATAAGATATTTATATTATTCCAATTATTTACACAACATTTTTTGTTAATTGATTAACTGTAACTAATTAAGTCACATTTTATTCATTTTCTCGCTATTGCAGTTTCCTGCGCAAAAACTAACAAAAAATAATACAGGAAATTTTTCACAAATGTAAATAAATATATTTATTTAATTTTACAATTATTTTTATTTTTATTTCAGGTTATGAAAATTACGTATTCATTTTTTACACTTCTTAATAGTCAGAAGTCAACCTGTGCAGACATAATTCAAAATGCGGCACTACAATTAGGAATGAGTCTAGAGTCTCGAAACAAAGATTTTAGATTTATTCGTAAACATCACACACAAAAACAATGGAAGATCTTTTCAATTACTTGCTTCTGTCATCAGATCCAGTAATTTCATCTTTTTCAACAAAGCCATTTCTTAGCTCTCGAAATGAAGAACTATTAGATGATGAAGATATTTCGTTACTTTTAGATCCTTTCATAGAGGAAGACATAGAATAATTTAAATAAATGATTATTATTTTCAGTATATATTAATATTCTTATGTTGTTTTTGTATTAGTGTAAAATATCTATTCGAACCTAGTGGAGTACCCAAGGGACCATATTGGTGGTGGGGTCTCCGTTGTTATATTTTAAATTTTAATGACATTTTTTCGTAATTATTACAAAGAATTTGATATTTTAAAAATGTTCATATATATCTTCAATCTTAAAAACAGGTGGCTGACCCTCGTTCGAGTCGTCCTTGAAAATGTTGCTAAAATGAGTATTCGGCACCTTTAAATGAATATTTTAATATTCGTTACATTTTCATATTCTTAAAAATATCATAACAATTTCCACACCCATGTTACACATAACGTCCATTTTTGGTACAACGAATGCTTTCGATAAGATATACATAATTCCAAAATTTCATACTTCTAGCTGCCTCCCAAGAGAAGTTATGACTTTTTTCCATCTATGTTTTGTGTCAAATAAAATGTGTGTTTTCATTTGTACGTTGCTGTGTGTGCGTGTGTGTGTGTCTAATTTGCGTGTTCAATTGCAAAATGATCCAGCAACCATACGTTTTTTATAGCAATTGTTGGATATTGGGAATGGCGCAATTCCAATTGATCCCACCACAGAAATGATTACGCTTCTAGATAATTTTTGCCACTTTTCACAATCAAAACATGAATTGGTCACAAACGTATTTCCCGGTATCTATCTATCTATCTTAGCTGCGCAAAATGCAGATGTTTCGAATATCAATGTAACAATTTCGATTGACATTCCGGGCAAAAAATTTTACAAAAGGGTTGACTCTGTTACCAATCAAGACGATGTTGTAAATTATCCAGCCGAGTTTTAAAATTCGCTTGAGTTTTCTCGACTGCCGCCCTACCGCCTACAACTGAAAGTGAAATATCTGCCAGCCACGACTTTGCAGTGGGACACATAGTTAAAAAAGTCATGAAAAATGTGATTGAAGCAAAAATTTTAAAAGGAAAATATAAGGGCGAGGATGTGTTGATACCACGCATTCCTATGATTCCTCCAGATTTACCGTTTGATTTTAAACGGCTTCAGTTCCCCATACGTGTAGCGGTCAAATATATGTATCATGTTCACGTGTTAATAAACCAACTGCTTTGTTTGTCTATACCGCGAACCAAAATCGATCGAAGAACGTCGTATATGTAAAAGCATTGCAATAGAATAAGACATTATATAAGCACACAAATATATTGAATTGTGAAAAAAATAAAACTATTAAAAAAACATATGAACGAAAAAAAAAAGAAATTGTGTTCTTTCTGATTAATTTTCTTGAAAGATTGAATTTTTGGGCTCACACAAAAAAGAACGCTGTAGATAACTATACTATAAAACTTTTCAATAATAAAATTAAATTGTATTTTTTAATTTAACAAAAAAAGAAAAAGTTTCGGCATATTTTCAAATTTTAATTTTTAGACACTCTTTTCAGGCCTATCTAAGAATAGAAGCATTTATCCAAGTTAGGCAAAAAGTACCAAAACACCAATATACTTTGCGACGATATGATTTTAGTAGTTTATAAAAAGCAAGCAACCAAGGGTTAAATAGATATTTTAAAAAAGTTTAATTCTGTGAACGGTGTTGGTACAGTATTTGTCAAATAGAATAATTGGTGCAGACGCCTAGCTGAATATTAGATCAGGAGATGATAATAATACATAAGTTAAGTTAAAGTGCTTCATTTGAAAATAGAAACTTCCCAAACAAGGCTTCGAGTAATTCATGTCTGGCTGAAGTAACACAGTAGAATTGCGTAAATGGCTCCGTTAAAGCAACGCAGAGCTTTAAAGAAAACTTTAAGGAAATAAAGAATTCATAAAGTACACAATTCGCGCAGTAGAGTAAATAAAAACTGTGCTGATATCTCCAGACGAAGAACATTTGACGAAGGAAAACAATATTATGATTAAATTATGATAAAATTATTGTCACAATTTATAATATCTACTATATAGTACATACTATACATGGCTTAATATAACCATCCATTATATTTACATTTTAAACATATTATAATACAATATGACAACAATATATTAAGCTTATTTTGAACTGTTCTTCGCTTTCCTTTTTATTTGCTTCAACATTTTACTTTTTTTTAATTGGCTTTTCAATTCAACGGTAAACTATTAGACAAACCACTAAAAGGAAATAAAAACAATTAGCAGATTCTAAAAAACCTATTTGTAAAACTAAACATTATCTGTTCGTTTCATGCGTTGGCTCTTTGGCCAACTGTCAAAATTTTGGTTGTTTTAGCAATTTAACTTAAAAATTGTTTTTTAAATTATTAAATATGTTTGTGATTGATAATTATGAAATGATCAAGGGTTCAAATTAACTTATTTAGCCTGACCACAGTATTACTTGAAGCAACTATTATCTGTTTGAGACAACCATATATTGTTACACTAATAATAATATATACCCTGCATTTTTTTTTTGTATGCAGTTATAAATTCATCAATCTGTCATCAAATAATTTTTACCAATTTTACTTTGAAAATCCAATGCCTTCTACTGCGACATTAATTTTTTATCATTTTATTGGCTAGTTAACAAATTTTACACCCATAATATACTACAATTACGAAATATACGCCAGTACTTTTTATGGCATTCATAAATTAAGAAAATCATCATAAATTATCTGTCAATGAAAGTATTAATATCGCTAATCAGACCCCGAGGTAGAACATCTTGTAGTTTGAACCTAATGTTCTAAAAGTCAACCTTGAAAAGGAGTATTTTACAGATAAAGCCAGTTTCTTTATTTTTGGACTTGAAAATAACTGCGTCCCCTGAAAGTATAAAGAAATAATATATATTATTTGTTTATTTTTTTTCAGGAAATTTTCAAATATGTCTCTACTTATCAAAGCTAGAGTTAGCACACCTGTGGCGTTTAAGTACCACTGGATGATGTGGAATATTTTCAGTTTACCACAACTAAATTATAAATCGATATGGTCGGTGCTTTTTTTTGTTTTTAAAATTATTCTTAACGTTTCGGTTTTATTATTTCCCGTAAGCTTAATTGTTTACTTAATTCGTTCGAAAAACGTGGAGGAATTATGTCAAACCATGTGTAATACAGTAACCGTTGTAGCTTGCAGTGTAAAATTTCTATCGGCACTTGGGAACCACCACAAGCTTCTGAAATTAGAAAATATTTTAAAGAGTTTGGATGTTAAAGCCAAGACACACAAGGAAGTGGCCATATTGGAGGAGGGCATTTCATCAGCTAGAAATATTTTCATTTTTGTGGCAACTTCCACTATGGGGTTTTACTTAAGCTCCGTAGTAAAAATTGTGATTTCTACCGAAATGGAACAAGTAATGCCAATCTGGATTCCATGGAATTGCACGGCATCGAAAAGGAATTATTATCTGACAAACTTATATGAGTTTTATGCGGAAGGATGTCTAGTAACACAAAATGTTATAAGCGATACATATCCAGTGATCTGTTTTATCTTGCTTTCAACTCAAATAAAAGTCTTAGCTTTACGCGTCAAAGGGTTGGGTTGGAACGACTCCAGTTCCGAAGAACTTTTGTATACAGAGCTTATGAATTGTGTTAAGGATCACAAAATCATATACAAGTAAGTTAATCAACTGTAAAGTATCCAGTTACTTTAAAGATTAGAAATGCTAATATTATAAAAAAGTTACTTGAGTTTCACTTCAGGTTTTTCTTCCAGGTTTATTTATTCACTGGCTCATTTCTCTAATGAAGTTGTATACTTTCAACCAACTAAATGTCATTTTTATTCATAGCGATAAATCTGTTAAGCTTCAGGATACATTCTAGCATAAATTTGAAATCCATGCGGATTTAATTTCTAAGCCAACGAGACTATTTGTAATTGCACCTGGCTCTTTTAAGACTGAATTACGCCTATACTAGTTCACACAGTTTGATTTGTTACAGGTGTATGGATGCGACTGATTTGGGAACAACAGTTTATCTCCTCTCTAGCAATGCATCACTGTGGTTGGATCACTTTGAATGCTCACCACTGTATTAGCTTGACAGCTTTATAAACTATTAATAATTCGATATCTCGATAGTTTTATAGCTTTAAGAGGTGTCCTAATCAAAGAACTACAAGCAGATTTTATTCACCAATTTGAATTATTCGCTTTCAGTTAAAACTGCATCGGCAGATAAATAAAATAAATTTAGATGATGGTTTTATTGGTGATTACTATCGGGTTTCCTGTATCACTCAATGCGATGTAATGTTAAGATGTTATTCAATAAAATCAAATGTAAATCTGTAAAAGTGCTTTCGCCTCTGATACTTCCTTACGTCACATATCATCTACGTTGCCATTGATATGCGAACATGCAAAAACTTTACCTCTCCCCAAAGCAAATTGGCGATTGCAGGCAAGATGGTTTCCATTAGCAGTCGTGAAGTAGAATCGGTGCAAATTTATTATGGAAAAATGTTCAAAATCAATCATCGTATAGTGAATGATTTCGAAGAAAGAGGGTCTGTCAGTTATAGGCCAAAGCAAGGATCACAAGGTACTGCAAGATTAACTGAAAACATTACTGTTGGACAAGAAAGTGTTCAGAACAATCCACTAACCTCAACTCGACGCCGTGCACAGGAACGCGGTCTTCAAAGAACAACTTTGGCCGCAACGCTGCACAAGGATTTGCATTGGTTTCCTTATAAGATTCAATTGCCACAAAGCTTCTTCCATAAGACCATTTACGCCGCCATACATATGCCAATAGGGTGTTACAGGAGGTTACAGCTTGCCCATGACAACCCCGATTTTCATGAAAAAATCATAATGTGTGACGAGGCACACGTCAGGAGGAATCATTGGACCTTTCTCCTTCTGGTGGGGGTATCTGAAAAGCACGGTTTATGCAAACAAGCCAAAAATACCGCGTGAAATGTGTGAGAATGTAAAGAAAAATGAGCTCATCTGTGAGGCTACAGAAGCGGACATTTATCTGATAATGTATTACATTCTCCTTCATTTAATCAAAAATTATAAACAAACAAAGCGGTATAGCCCTCCGGCAGACACATTTTATTTGCTTCTGCGTATCCATATCTCTCCTAAACATGGAACGATATTGATAAATTTCAACAACACTTCTTTCGAAACTATACCGGGGTGCTCGTCACCGGGACACATCTATATGTCTTGACGGAATTTTACCGTCATTACATGTTTTACCAGGGGTAAAAGAGAGTCCAGTCCCCTAAAGGCTAGCAGAAGATAACTGGACAACTCCACGTTATTTCCACGAGAGTTAGTAAGCCCCAGAGATCAGCTGTTTGGCATTTTAGCCTTTTTGCTGTTCTCTGACTGATTATTGAGGTTGGCCCTTCGAGAGATCGTAGTGGTTGTGGTTTCGCGGGGTCATTCATTTTTGACGTTAATACAGAGAGAATGATCCATGTCCAGTGAGCATGCTTGTCATATGTTCTGGACAAGGAGTTGGAGAATCTCCGACTCTTAAGCAAGTCTTGCGCCAAACTCTCGACGTTGCAACTAGAAATGACCTGTTGGATAGAATTATGCTTCGGCTTCCTAGGGCGAGGATGACGCTACATATCAGCCACAGTGGTTTGATCCACCGTTGAGTTATGACTCACACAGATAAGTACTGACGTAAATCTTATTACGCATCACTATACCGGGGTTTTAAGTTTTTTGTATCCATTTCAGTTTGATTATGGACACTAGGACATTATATTTATATTATTTCCACTCGTTGCGGAAAGTATAAAAATATAACTTAGTTATTTCTTTAATCTTACGAGTGCCCTCTATTATCAAACCACGTAACTATAAGAATCAAAGTTGTTTACGAAATGCAACGTGATCTACTAAACGCAACTATTAAAAAATTGGCAATGTATTCGGTTTCCAAATATATCAATGTTGTTGTGGATAGACTAATAGAAGCAACCTACTTACTTTATTAATTCGATATTATAATGTTTAGGAAAATAGCAAAATTGTGTATAGATATCATACAAATATGCTTACAATACTTTACGGCGTTAATTGTAAACTAATTATGAAAAATTTTTTCAGCCTTTTCGACATCATTCAGGACACCATTTCCACCATCTGTCTTTTTCAACTTGCCGCTACTATTTTGGCTCAAGGTTCCCTGGCCGTTTATATACTTTATGTACACGCACAGCCAGAAAAAATGATACACTTTTCACTTTATTTCGTCGGTTTAATATCGGAGATATTTGTTTTGTGTTATTATGGTGAATTATATTGCGAGTCCAATGACCATTTAACTGCATCAATATATGAGTGCAACTGGATGGATCGCAGTAAAAAATTTAAAAAGGCATTGCTGTTTTTCTTACAACGTTCGCAACATTCTAGTGATATAATAGCAGGAAAGGTTCTAGTTCCATTGCGTTTGCCAATATTCGTTAAGGTATGAAACTGTAATTGTATTTTTATTGCTTAGTTTTCTTAGTTTTCGTAGGACTTCTGAAAGTGTCGTCTAAAAATTTGCCAGCAAAAGATGAGCATGAGATGTAGATCCTTTAAAAAATATTTTCTCATTTAATTAAAATTTTGTGTGCATTTTTGGAAACATTTAATGATTTTAAAGCAATATAAATATCTTTAGAGCTGTCAAGGCTACCCCTCCTGTTTTGTCATTATTTTATTTGGGTTGTTGAGATAAAAGCCCCTATAGCAATGAACGCACGGATGGGTGGATGATGATATCCGAAGTAATTTAATTATATAAAGAACTATATTTTTCAAAAGGCTGAAAACAGGTGGTGTAATCGGGAATTTATCCCTGCCAGATAGACGTGGTCCTTTTTAATGCAAAACATAACATGAAATGATTTATAACCGTAACTAAAAAGAACGTTTGAATGTTTTTGGCAATATAGTCGTTCTACTAAATGCTTGTAAGCTGGGACACTTGTTTAATGGCCTTTATCGCAGTTTTATCGAAAAAAGGTGTCAGACACATATTCCAAAAAAACTCTTAAATAGCTGACCTGAGTATTAGTTTTGGAGTTTAGTTAGGATGCCTCCTCCCACGGAATACCTCGAATAGTTTAGTCTTGTTAAGGCTAGGTTGCTGCTATGCTTCTTTTCTCATTTTTGCGCAAAGTAACCAAACGCCGACAACGGTATTACTAACAGCAACTAGAAAAGCAATATTTTCAAAGCACTCACGCATGTCTATATTTAAGGCATTCATACACAAGTCCGCATTCTCTTGGTGATTTTATCCAACTGGGGTTCAATATTTAGAAACGTTGAATTTCCCCTATTAAGCTACTTAGCCAATACCTTTATAGAGACCGTCACCCACAATAGTCACAAATTACACTTCCGGAAGATTCCAACTGATTGATGGCGTTTGAGATTTAGTGAAAATAACCTCATAAAAAATTCACAACTAAAAGTTTAGTACTAAGTTCTTAACCATCAAAATTGATGCCGTGTGCTCCACAAACTGTTTCTAAAGCCTTAGCTTTAATTATTATCTCTATCTCTAAAGCCTTCACTACTTATGTTGCGTCTGAACAGTTTAATTTGTTTTGCCAGTTCTGTGGTGTATTGGTCACTGCCTTGGATTTATTTCAGTTTCCCGCTGTGTCTATTGACACAGAACGCGAAGTTAAACCTTTACCTCAGCAATCCCTGAGGTAAACTTAAATCACTCAAAAACCTGAAAAATACATTCGACAACTGCCTCAACCTATTTTTCTTTTGATTAACTCAGCTCTAAAATTATTACTGCACATTCAGTGCCTCTTTTGGTTTATTAGCCGTCCGCTATGGTTGGCTTTACTTACTGTGCACGTTTAACTTTTCTGCTCAAAGTTTAGCTTAGTGCTGTCATACTGCTTTCAACGAATATAATTTTGCATTAGCAAATAAAGAATGAAATTAATGAAAGTTTGCTTTATTGGCAAAATTATTTGCACAACCTCTTTCTTCACGGCATCAACGCTATTGCCTAGAAAACAGATTTCCCATTAAAATGCGCTCAGTCCAGCAATTCTTTTGTGCATTTATTTCAAACATTTAGTGGCAATCGTTCGTTATTGGAAAACGCAAGAACGCTTACTTCATACTTACCAGAATCTGAAGTTAGAAAGAGGTGGAGAGTAATGTACTGTTGCTGTATATGTTGGCTCATTTTATAATTGGCCAAAAATTGTGCGGGATGAATAACTCAACTTTATTAACTCTCTTCACTTGTACGGTTCGAATGGCAAGACGATATGAGTTGTGAACATTGCAATAACAAGTAACAATTATTTCACTGTTCGTGAAAATGTCTAGGACCGTCGATTTCATATTAATATCAAAGCCGAATATAGATTTAGCCCTTCCCGTTTTTGTGCTCTTATATGAAAACCTGAAAGACATTTGAATTTGTTAGAAAATCGTGTATGGGCTTCTCTTATTCAGTATAAAGAGTTGTTTTATTGAACGCAGGTTATAAATTAGGATTCTTAGAGAATAAAAAAGAATAAGAAAGTTGAAGGAACAACAGCCGATCTTAACAGCTAATTAGAATACGAGTAGATGTCAAAAGAAGTAATTTAAGGATGCATCTCTTCAATAGAATCAATCAATTTTGACAGGACTGCTTTCCTTGTTGTTTTTGTTTGTTACTAATGCATAATAGCAGAAGATCTTGAGTTTAAATCCCAACAGGTTCGTTTTTCATACGGCAAACAAATGGTTGAGAGCAGTAAAAAATCTCGAGTAGAGAAGGAAAATTATTGTGGCAAAAGCTGAGCTAAAGGTGGTTGTTGTGCGATAAGATATTTATATTATTCCAATTATTTACACAACATTTTTTGTTAATTGATTAACTGTAACTAATTAAGTCACATTTTATTCATTTTCTCGCTATTGCAGTTTCCTGCGCAAAAACTAACAAAAAATAATACAGGAAATTTTTCACAAATGTAAATAAATATATTTATTTAATTTTACAATTATTTTTATTTTTATTTCAGGTTATGAAAATTACGTATTCATTTTTTACACTTCTTAATAGTCAGAAGTCAACCTGAAGCGAATCTACCTGTACGGAATTTGCATTTGTGACAAATGAAATCTATAAAATTTAAAACAAATTATATTATTACCAACTCACTATCCGTAGTTCTCTGCACAACTTGAAGCACAATGTTGTGTTCTGGGAGGATACGGGTTCTGCGTCACTTTAATTAAACTTTTATATTTGATATATTTTACCGACTCACTTCTAATTCGAATTCCAATTTCAATTATCTTACTTTATTTTAGTTTGCCCTTTTATATACAAACAAAACTAGTGCAAAAACTTAAATTTAGGTTAAAAATACAATTATATGATAAATGGCAAATTTGCAGTTATAATAAATTCAATAAAAATGATAAATATGAGTAATAGTAACATGGTTTAATTAAAAATGATGAATATGCGTGATATTAACCTAAATAGCAATATTAACATGGTTTAATAAATATGTGTAATATTAACCTACATAACATGGTTTAATAAAAGTGAGTAATATTAACCAACTTACTTAAGTAAATTCAAAATTAAAATTAATGCTAAGTAAGTTAAAGAGAAACCAGGTTATTAAAGTAGGCTAAAAAATAATAATAATAATAAAAATAAAAATATTAACATAAAATTAATTGTAAAGAAAAAACTAAAATAAGAACAACTCATAACAACAATTAATAAAATGCAATAAAAACGAAAATTTATCAGCTGTTTTATTATACTTAAGGCGGTTTCAAAATTACTTCAATTTTAAAACTTTTGATAACAATCAGAGAGTAAAAACAAAAGAAAGGGAGTAGTGAAGTGGTCGCTGATGATTCAACGGGCCGCTTAACAATGGAGAAAACCAGATCAGGACTTTTTGTGTATATTTTGGTATCTTTTCGGTTTGCCCTTTCTTTTGAAATTTAAATTTTAATTTTACTTCACTGCTGCCACTGTTTCAACTGTTGTTGGAATATCTGTGATGAATGTATGGCACTGGTCAAGCGGAAGTTAATGCAATGGCAAATTTTTTAAGATACTCTGATGCAATAATCCAATCCCTACGGGGAGTACACGCTTACAGTCATACTCACAAAGATAAATTTGATTTTTTCTTCTTACAACGAGTTTTTTCGAATAAATTTTGACATCACGACACTAGACCAGAAATCTGATAAAAATGACTACGGAAATAATGTTTTTTGTTTACAGATGACTATTTAACAGAATAATATCGTACCACGTATGACTATGAGCAAATATATAATCGTGGATTTCGTTGTGGATTACTACTACTTCCCACACACGTAAATCCCACAAAGATTGACAAGTGCATCGGGATGATGGGCGACATGAAGTAAGATTATCGTGAAGCATTTCACGCCTTATTGACTAGAAAAACAGCTGAAACGATTTATGTACAGATATCAGGTCCCTAGAAGATATAATATTCTGAAAGCGAATGCACGATAGTTGGATAAAATAATGCAGCTGGCTTTGCGACTTTTGGACATTTCCCTAACAAACATTGACTAAATGACCGACCTTCAAGAATCATCAAATCAGCGATAAATCTCTTAATGTGATGTAATGGCAGGAGTGTACTCCGAATCGTTAATTTAAAAAACAAAAATTTGTACAAGTTAGTAATTGTAGATCAAGAGCACGATCCTATATATCACGCCATCTTTGACATATTCCGTCAGAACCCACACGGATAACAGCTGTTGTGTTAACTCTTCTTCAAACATTGAAAGATTTGGTTATCTCAACCCTGTATTTTTTTGGCAATGAACTTAGGCCGAAGAGAAATCGGAAATCTTTAAGCTAATTTCTTTTAACGAAAACAAATGGTGTAAAAAATTTATGGTAATTTATAAAATGAGAACGGCTGAGCCGATTTCTGTAAAATTGTTTGTCAGTTGTTCGTATTTTCGAGGAGAAGGATTTTACGTAAGAAAATTTTGGAAAACCCCTCCGGAAATGTCTGAAAATTGGAAAAATCGAGTTTTTGTATACAATTTTGTGTGAAATTCCTAGCGTAAATCATGGAAAATTGCGAAAAATTCGAAATGCGGAAAATTGAAAAATCTTTCGGCAAATTTGGAAAATTGGAAAAATTGCTCTCTACTGGTTCCATTCAAATAAATCACATTGAAAATTTAACTATTTGTGTTGTGTTATTACTTAAAAATTTGTCTGAAGGCTAAAATTGGGGCGACACGAAGTTTGCCGGATCCGCTAGTGTGATATAAAAATTTCTGTTCATTCCTTTTTATCAATGCATCATTGCAACTTTTTCTAGTCCTTCTCAAGCGAGACATTAATAAATACTTGACTTTAATAACTAACTACTTGACAAGGTGGAGTTTAAATTTAAACATTCAGATCGTGTATACCGGATTTGACTATCTGACGGTAACTATTAAGCAAAAATTCCCAGAGATTAGACTTTCGAGAATTATCATCACATTGGCCGTATGTCAGGGATCATCTAAACGCAGGGAAGGTCTATGTGGAAAAGTGCATTTTGTCTGTCATATGGCTTTCCGCCTTGGTATGGGAAGTCCTGTGATCAGTTTGAATGCTTTAGTAGATAGGAGAAATGATTTTCGGTCGCCTTGAGCCCTCGCCTCGTCCAAATGGCGAGTTTTGCAGGCCATCGGTTAGATCTATCTACAGTGCAAATAATTTTACGCAAGCCGATGACTACATGGCAAACTCCCTGCTGAGAGATTTCCTTTTTGCGTCGGGGAGTGTGAACGCGATTTCGTTGTCAGGATAGCTGCTTCCTCCTCCCCCCCGGGGGCAAAATATCACGATAATCGGCAGTTAAATGGCCATCCAGATCGTGTGAATTAACACCGCTGTATTATTTTTTCTGGCGTTCTGTTAAGGACAGATTCTATACAGAGCCAATCAAATCGATTTCTTTTTGTTGAAAATTCTCTACTTTTATAACCGTTTTTATAAAAAATTATAGACGTATAAGATTGTTACGTTTATGCCTTTTATAAATGTTTTCTTATTGCTCAGTTCATTATTGCAAAATAAATAACACCAGATTTTATAGTTTTCAAATTAATTAGAAGTTTATTTACTTTAACTACACACAAAGTAAGATTTGTACGTTCGCACTGTAGGGCAATTTATTAAAGATGCAAGTCTTTACTTCACGAAGTTTATGTTTTAATTAACTAACTAAGCACTCAAATGCTGTCTTTTATATTTTTCCGTTAGAGGGCTAGAAAAATGAAGAATTTCCTACCCCCTTTGTATCACATTTTGTTGTTGTTATGTTATTCATTCAATGCTGTTAAAGGTTCTTCATGTAATTTATTTTAAGATAATTGCTTTTGTCTTGCGTGTATAGGTTTTCTTAGAAAACTACGCAGTTAGTAAATAGCATACCTAGTTATTTCGTTTACTTTATTTCTTAATTATTTTCTTTTTAAACTTAAGCAAGACTCATTCGTGACAATATCAATATTTAGAATACTGTTTACCCGAGGAGATATTGTATTTCACAATTTTACTTAATAAAATGACACTCGGAACTTGGCTGCACTTTTTATTATGTTTTAAACCTTCCAATTATTTCCAGTGCCAATTAAGACATGGGCATAAGCTAGTAATAAGCGGATAATTACAAAACTAAAAACTGCAGTCACTTTTTATGTTCTATAAATATTTGTATGATTCTATTTAGGGCGACATTAACATTTAAATTTTGTTACTGTGTGAAAGTAAGTTAAAAGTTTGACACTCTAGTGAAAGTATTCTTTTCTTTAATTTTCGAAAATACTGTGTAACGAAGCATTCACTTGTAAAAAATTAAAAAAATTATTTTAAAATCGTGATTTTACGTTATTTGAATTCATCAGCTTAGAAGGAGACACCATCATTAATTTATGCTTTTTTATAAAATATTAAACAATCTACTTGTTGTTTATGTAGAATGGTGGAATTGAAATAAATTTTATTTTAATTGATTTAATGATTATTTTCACAAAAAAATTAATTAATTGAATTGATTAAAAATTCTATGGATAACTTTATTTTTTTTAATCTTGTTTTATATTCCTTTTTTAGAATTTTTTTACAGTTTCAAAAGTTGTGACTGAAATATTTTTTTTTTATAAAATATGATCTTTTTAACATTAACCTTAATCAGCTTTAATCAGGCTTAATCATGATGTTTCTTGATGTTGTGATTTTGTTCATTCATAATATTTTTGTTGCAATTTACATTTTTTTGTTTTAAGAGTGACCCATGGAGTAATTGTACATGCATTCGTACACATTTGATAATACCGCAATTAATTATTGCAAAAATATATTGGAAGCAGAAGAGCTTTAGAAGAGTTTTCTCAGGCAAACGAGTTGAAGATTAATTGAGGGGTACCCCAAAGCTCCATTTTTTCTTCTACACCACTTCTTATTTTTCTAAATGACCCTCTTCGTCAACCTTTCATCCCTATATACTCTTTCGCAGATGATATCACCATTTATCATTCTTGCTCGAACCAGTTAAAGATAAATTCTAAAAGACGGAACATGAATAATATGCTCAATCACGATCTCGCCACAATTTGAGAATGGGGTTGTGTGCTTAGAGACGATTTGAATGCCGGTAAGACGCAATGTTGCATGTTACGCATAGAAATGATGCTGCATCTGTTACTGTGGGTGATATAAGTATTACATTTTTCAGGTTTCTAAAGATGCTTTCATGTGCCTCGGTTTTCTAAAACAGTGTAAGAAATACTTCACTCCATCTGATTTTCCTAATTATTTATATCCTTCCAAAAATAGAATACAACTCTAATGTATCGTCCGGCGCCCCAAAGCCTATTTTAGAGTTGCTCGACCGCGTACTGGAGAGGGCCAAGAGCCTCATTGAAGTCAGTAGAATATCCAATTCTATTCTCTAGTGCATCGACACAATGTGGGTTGTATTTCACTGTTTTATCTTTACTACAATAAAGTAAGTGATCTAGTGAAATTAGAGTACTTGTCTCCGTTACTCGCACATTTTTGCGTTTAACCCGATTTGGTAGTTGATTAGCCAGTGAATCGCAGAACAGTCCGTATGTAAAATAAAGTCCCTCCGGAGGTCTTTTCTATCACTTTAAATGTATGAAAATTCAAAGCGAATGTTCACAAACACTACTCCCTCTTCCCTCCTCTCATGACCTATTTCCGTAGGTCTGGCACAATCCATTCTATGTATAGTGGTCATCCCCTGAGTGCTGTTCCAAAGAAAAAAAAAACAAATAAAAAAATCAAGAGAAAAGAGAAGAGGTTTAAACAAAGAATGACTATCGTGATCATCAAAAAGTGGAGAGTGAACAAAAAACTGGATCACTATTATTAACGATGAAACTGATTAATCATCGAATGGTGTGTCTTTGGAACTCATATCTTCTACATTCTAGTGTAGAGCAAATGCAAAAAAATATCAGATCAGATCTCTCTCTCTCTCTCTCTGCGTTATCACTTAAGCTACTGTAAAATAATTGCACGCCGATGTAGTAGCCACCCAGTTACGTTATTGCGTTCTCGGATTTCTTAAAAGCTCTGCTAAATTCACAGAGCAATCACAAAAATAATCAGATCTCTTGGATTATCTTGTCTAGTGTAGATTTAAAAAGCATTATTGATGCTTTGTGGATAAATTACCACTTTAAAAGAATTTGCCACTTATGTTAATTCACAATTCCCTTATAACCACTATAATCTCGATAACGTTGCCTTTCTTAGTATTGACAAAGTATTTGCGGTGGAGAACAGTGATACTCGTTCACACCGAAAAGGGAACTTCGGTTTTGCAGTTCTCAATGAGACAGGTGCTGGCTTTTCTCCGAAATCTATAATTCCATGTACACAAAACATTCAAATTTAACTGCCTTTTAGTGCAAATTTAACGTGTGACCAGCATACCGCGAAGTAGTTTTATAAGTGTTGAGCCTACGGTTCCTGTTGTATACCATTTTTCACAAAATGCGCTTGCCAAAAAAAATTGTCGACGATGATTGCCCGTAGCAAGCAATCGAATATTTAGCACTAATGCCCTGAATCATTTTTATAAACATTTCAAAAACTTCAACTGCTTGCAAATTTTGAATTATAATAAATTAAAAAATAAAGTATATTCCGCACAGAAAATAATTATAATTTTTTATATTTACAGAAACTCTCGAAAATGGCACCACACAACAAAGCTAAATTAAACACTTGTCTAGCAGTCCAATACCACTGGGCTGTTTGGAAATTTTTAGGCTTAGAGCCACCGAAACGTAAATCTAAATGGTTTAAGGTCTACATTTTTTATGCAATTATTCTCAATATGACGGTTCTAATGTTTACCGCAAGTTAAATTGTAAATTTAATACTTTCGAAAAATTTGTCGGAATTATGTGAAAATATTTGCAACACAACAATGGATTTGACTTGCAACATGAAATTTTTCTATATTCCTTTTATAAGACATAAACTGCTTAAAGTACATAAAATTTTAGAACGTTTAGATGCCAGAGCAAATAAGGGCAAAGAAGTGGCCATATTGGAGGAGGGCATTAGATCAGCTCGAAAATTGTTTAAAATTTTTGCACTGCTATGCTTTTGCTTCGTTATGAGTGGACAAGAATACAAATCTATCCAACTTGGATATCATGGGATTGGAAGGCCTCAAGGAGAAATTACTTACTAACGCAATTGTATATATTCTATGTTACAAGTTTACAATCGACACAAATCGTTCTGAGCGATACGCATCCACCAGCATACTTAATCATACTTTCAACTCAAATAAAAGCATTGGCCTGTCGCATAAAAACCTTGGGTTCTACCGGCACTAATTCCGACGAGAAGTTGTGTAAAGAACTTGCGGACTGTATTAAGGACCACAATACCCTACTTGAGTAACTAGCAACAATATTGAATTGTTAACATTATATTTTGGAGATATTTTAATTATCCACTTTTCTACTTTTTTCTAATCTTTTTGTTTTTATTATTTTACAAAACTGACATATTAAGGGTTTTACAACATGAAGTTTGTTTAACAAAACAAAAAAAAAAAACAAAAAATTTACATTATAATGATTCAAATTTTTATTGTATTATGAAAATAAAAGATCGGGAATTATGAATAAAAAATTATATGTGGCAAATGTCCACCACGACCGCGCTGACAGTTATCGATTCTTTCATTAAAGTTTTTATTCACTTTATGACAAAATGACAGTCCTATTTCGTTAATCATATAATGGATTTTGAGCTTTAAGTCTAAAATCGATTCGATTGACTCCATATAAACTCTGTCCCACAAAACATAATTCAGTGGTGTTAAAACACACGATCTAGCTGACCACTTAACTGCTGATTGTCGTGAAACTATGCGATCGGGAAATTTGGTTTGCAATAAATTGATCGTTTCATTGGCTGTGTGATATGTGGCATTGTCCTGTTGAAACCACATGTCAGTGATATCCACGTCGTCAATAATATGCCAAAATTGAGTTGTTAACGTGACTGAAAATCCGCATGTTCCAAAAAAACTGTCAATTACGACTCCAGACCACATAGCGCACCATCCACGTTATACGTTGAGCATACAAAGCCTCTAGGATTTTCGGAAGCCCACATGCGGCAATTTTGTTTGTTGACATACCCTGACAAGTGAAAATGGGCTTCATTTTTCACAAAACCAGTCGGTTATTCCTCAATGAATTGAGCGAATCTACGGCGATGTGAATGGTCGGTCGATTTGAATTCCTGCACCAGTTCAAACTTTTAAGGCATCAAAGTCAAATCGTTATGCAAAATTCGCCAATTGTGGAGAATGTGAAGGAATTGACAAATGTGGATCTGCTTCAACACTGTGGCTTACGGCTGCGATGTTTTCAGTTAAACGACCTGTTCGAACACGCGGTAGTGTTCGTACATTTTGTATCGATTCTTAATTACGGTCTCAGAAGGACGATTAGGTTTTCCGAAAATATCACGAATTTGACGAAATGTAATTTTAACAGAACCACTATTTTCATATTGGATTTGAATAACTTTAATGCGATTTTCGTGCGAAATTGAATTCATTGTAACAATTGTCAATGCATCTACCACGAAAACGTCAAAAACGTAAATGTCAAAACTATCATGTTGTTTGTATTGCCACAATTGAAAAACAAACTTCTTTTTCAAAAATCCGATACTTACATGCATATTTACATTAATACAATGTATAAAAAATTAGATCAAACCGAATTCATAGCAGGTTTGAAGCATTAGCTTGTAAAACTCGATTCAGTTATTATTAAAAACTATCAAATTTGACATTTCCATACTAAAGAGGCAAATGCATTCACCAGTTATTAATTCACCTTAATTAAATTAATTTAAATGAACCTCTTCTTAAAAATGGATTCATTGGAATGAATAATTTTATTTTCTATTCATCTTTTTTAAACTTTTTTTAAATATTCAAGACTCAACATCCATTGCCTGTCTCATACAATTTGCGGCCACCGGCTTAGCTCAATGTACTTTTGGTGTTTATTTTCTGTATGTTGGCATCCAGCCAACTAAATTACTTAATATTTTTCTTTATTTTGCTGCCATAACAATGGAAATTTTCATTTTGTGTTATTATGGTGATATGTATTGTCAAGCCAACGATCATTTTATTGAGTCCATATACGAGTGTAATTGGGTCGATTGCAATACAAAATTCAAGAAATCAATATTGTTTCTATTGCAACGTTCGCAGATGCCCAGCGCTATAATGGCTGGGGTCTTATTACCCGTACGAATGCCGATATTTATTAAGCTGAGTAGATTAAGCAGTTTTAATCATAATTTCTAGGATTGTTCTCTATAGTCTGTTTCTGTTTGTTCAGTGCCAGCACTGAGTTTTCTGTACAATCGTCTCTTTAATAAAAAATATTTTAAGGAAGTTATTTTATTATGCCACTGCTTTAAAGGTCATAAGTAACCCCTTAATAGTATTTCAGCTTTAATGATTTCTTTTTATGATATCAAGGATTTCTGATTTGGGCTTCTAGAGATATCAGTTTTTTCTATTTATTCTCACTTCTTTTGGTCTGTTTTTATGTGTATATTTCCCTTTTCTAGACAGCCTAGATCACAGCTTTCAATGTTTAACATTTTTACCCGCTTATTCAATTCCATAGGTTGACCTGTGTCCCTATGTCGTATGTATATCGTGTCATATGCTTTAGCTAAATGCATATATAAGCATCCTGCAGATGTAGGTCTCTTATTTAAACTTGCCTCTTCTATACTCGAATTACCGGCATTATTTTTTTGATCGGAACATCTACGAGATTTAGCACAGTCATTTGATTTTGTTAAATGACAAGCCGTGTCTATCCTCTATCACTCCTAGTTGCAACTTCGAGAGCTTGGAGCAGGCCGCCACCCCCACTCCTTTCTGAAGAGTTGGAGACTATTCAACTTCTGGTCGGTCCAGAACACATGACAAGAATGCTCACTGAATCCGAATCATTCCCGTTGTGTTCTTGGTCAAAGACAAGATTATCCTGCCCCCCCCCCCCTTAAACATTTCGCGAGGGCTTGCAAAACCACAACTACAACGATGCTTCCGAAGGACCAACCTCAATAATCAGTCAGAGAACAGCTAAAAAGCTGATTTCTGGGGCTAATTGATTCCCGTGGAAATAACGTGGAATTGCCCAGTTGGCTCCTGCTAGCCTTTAGGTGACAGGACTCTCTTTTACCCCCGGTGACACATGTAATGATGTTGCGATTCCATCAAGACATATCAATGTGCAACCGGGTAAGACAGTGTTTAGGGACAACTGTGTGATTCGATTTACATCCGCGCCTGGCCATGAAGCCCTAATCAGATGGTGGACCAAACCACTGCACAATTTGGAACGTCATGCTCGTCCTAGGAAGCCGAATCTATAATTCTATGCAACAGAACTTTCTAGTTGCAACTTCAATGATTCCAGAGCAGGGCTGCAAATCATCACTCCTTGCTTAAGAGTTGGAGACTTTCCAACTCCTGTCCAGAACACATGTCTAGCATGCTCACTGGACTGGATCATTCACCTAGCGTGTCATTAACGGCGAGATGATGCAGGCCACCATATTAAACAAAAGACCTGATATGGGGCCGCGAAACCACAACCACCACGATACTCCCAAAAGGGCCAACCTCAATAATCAGTCAGAGAACTATTAAATGTCTAAAGAGACAAATAATGAACTCTGCGGCTTACTGATTCCCGTGGAAATAAAGTGGAGTTTACAGTTGGACCCCTGCTGCCTTCAGGGGACTGGGCTCCCTTTTTCCCCAGTTGCACTGTGTCTAGATAGTGGAATTCTATTAAGACCATATTTATTTGCCCCCGGGGGAGTGTTTAGGGACATTCGATTTTAATTTTTCTGCATTGAAAGCGACAGGAAAGACCTCTGGAGGGAATTATCACTGGCCAATCAACCACAAATAGATGCACCTTATCACTAAAAATAATTTTGTTGAAAAATGTGTTGTTTTCATTCAGTTTTTCAAACAGCCAATTCTCACACGTTCGAAGCAAACAAATGTAGGTCGGTGTTAATTCTTGAACGAGTTGAACATTATGAGCGCGAAGATAAAGACCTTTATGCAAAATGTTGCACAGAGAGCCTCTAGTGATGCCACCTTAATGCGAACGTCCAGGTTCATTCTCAACATTTTGCTTTGCAGAGACTATTTTTGCATCACTGTGGCCATTACAAGCTTAGTGGTTTGGTATATTATCAGCAACAATACCATTAATTAAGAATTAAGTGGTGTCAAAAGGATTACGAGAAAAAAAACTACTCAAAATGATGCAGTGAAATTTTTTATAATTTGATTTTAAATTTTTCACAATTAAAATTGTTTGCTCAAGAGGGGTTAGCCTCTTCATGCTTGAAATTTCCCAACTTTTTTACTAAATAAATGTCAAAGAATTACAACTTACTTCTTGACATTTAATAAAACATTTTTTTTCACGGACATGCATTGTATCTGATTGTAAAGGGTCCGCAATCTACATTTTTATTTTTCGTGAATGGTAACACTTGGCTCATGTGTGATTTGTCAGATAATTATTTGTATCCTTCTTCTGTACAGAATGTGTGCGAAAATTACGTAGGGATTTGGAAGAAGAGAAGCACCGTCAGCTTCGTATGTTTGTTACCTTGTGAAAAAAGTAAAAGAAACTGGCATCCTGATCGATAAACCAAAGCGTGGAAAGCCAAAAACAGTGCGTACATCCAAGAATATTGCTGCTGTGGCAGAAAGCGTGCGTGAAGCGCCATCAATATCAATTCACCGTCGTTCTCAACAATTGAACATTTCAGAGACATCATTGAGATGAATTTTGCATAAAGACCTTGGTATGACGCCTTACAAAGTCCAATTGGTTCAGGAGTTTATAGCATTAAAAAAGTTATTTGGCGGACCCTGTACATTGTACTTGGCAATGCATTGTACCAGAACTAGGAAATTGGGCTATGGAGAGGAGGAAAAAAGGAGTAGTGCTTGTGAACACTCGAATTGAACTTCCCTATATTGAAAGTGATAGGAAAAACCTCTCTAGGGACATACGAATCGTTTTGCTAAAAACGAGTTTTCCTTGTAATGCGTAGTGCGATTCACTGGACAATCAAGTACAAATGGATGCGCTCCCAACGAGAATGGAGTTAAACGCAAAAACAAGCGAGTCACATGAACAAGTTCACCAATTTCTCTAGAGCACTTACCATTTTATTAACGATAAAACAGTGAAATACAACCCACATTGCGTTCATGCCATATCGAATCAGTAAAGTTAGCTACCCGTCTTTCCCCAATGAGCCTCTTGGCTCTCTGTCTCTCTCTCTCTCTCAACAATGCGGTCGAACAACTCCAAAAGACTTTCGGGCGCCGACCCATGCTTTAGAGTTATATGCTATTTTTGGACGGATATATTTAGTATAAATCGTACGAAGATCGGATGGAATGAAGTATTTCTTACACTGTTTGAGAAAACCGAGACTTTTGAAACCTTTTTAAAAAAATGTGCGTAGTTTATGAAACATCCCACTGAATTTTCATGTCAAGTATCACCCGTAGTAACAGATGCAGCAGCACTTCCGAGCACAGATCTATGCGTAACAGATCTATGTAACATTTAATCTTACTGGTATTAAAATCGACTCTATTCACACGACCCCATTGTTGTGAGATCGTGATTGAGTGTTTTGCCTTTTGGTATCCAAATCCAACTGGTTCGGTCTATTACTGAATGAATACGAATGACGAATGCTGCTGTTATCTAAGAAAGAGTATAACGGGTTGAAAATTCGACAAGGAAGATCAATTACAAAAATAAAAAATAGGATAGGCGAAACAACTGTTCTTTTAACTTTTGTCATAACAATTAGTAGTTAATTAAATCACATAATTCTGTGATAAGTAATAAATTATTCTAAGGTTAACACTAATTATAACTCAAAGGTATTTGTACGAATCATAAAACTGAGTTAAAAAAATATATAAAAATAAAAATGATATCACACTGAATGAATATCAATTCATTTTATTAATTTCCTTACTTTTTTAGGTTATAAAAACTGCATATTCAGCATTTACAGTCCTCAATAATGCAAACACCAACTGAATGTCATCGAAATAAAAACTCTGCACACGATTTGCTTATGTTGCCAATGAAATCGAATTGAAACTTTATTAAAGATAATAAAATTTTGCTATCACACCATCCCTGTACACTCCCTATATTCAATAGAATTAAAAATAAATTAAATAAATAAAGTAAAGCACTAGCTGAAGGTTCACTAAATTTATTTCGTTATTATATAGATTTCTCCAATATTTTAGTAATGTTGGTGTTTTCAACATGAAGTAAGTTTTTCAGTTGTAGCAACACCAGCAACATGATAGTTTTGACATTTTATTTTTTTGACGTTTTCGTAGTGAACGCGCTGGCAATTGTTACAATGAATTCAATTTCCCACGAAAATCTCATTAAAATAATTAAAATCTACTATCAAAATGGTGGTTCTGTTAAAGTTACATTTCGTAATATTTTCAGGTAACATAATCGTTCTTCTGATACCGCTATTAAGAAATTGGGCGCTAAATTTAAGTCAACAGGCTCGACACAAAATGTACGAAAACCAACGCATGTTCGATTGGGTCCTTCAACTGAAAACATCGCTGCCATGAGCCACAGTGATGAAGCAGATTCAAATTTGAAAATTTCTCGACGTCCTCACAGATTGGGGTTACCCACAACCAACACATGGCGCTTTTTGCAAAAGGATGTGACCTTGAAGCCTTACAAGGTACAGAAATTCAAGCCGACCCACCATTGACATCGCCGTAGATTCGCTCAATTCATTCAGGAAAGACCGGCTGTTCTTTCCGTAAAAATCATTTTTTCATTTTCACTCGTCAGGAAATGTTAACAAGCAAAATTGCCTATAGCGATTATTGAAAAGCCTTTGCATGACCAAAATGTCACTCTATCCTTCGCTGTGTGGTCTGGAGTCGTGGTAGGGCCATTTTTTTCGAAGATGAGGCTGAAAATGCGGTAATGGTCAATGGATCATGCTATCGCGAGATAATAACAACTCAATTTTGTCCCGTTATTGACAACGTGGATATCACTGCCAATGAATCGACCAATTTATTGAAAACAAATTTCCCGATCGCATAATTTCACGACAATCACCAGTTAAGTGGCCAGCCAGATCGTAGGATTTAACACCACTGGATTATTTTTTGTGGGTCTATGTTAAGCCTATACGCAGCCAATCGATTTCAGCCTTAAAACTCAAAATCGGTGATCTGATTAACGATTAAAAACTTTGATGAAAGAATCGACATCTGTCAGCGTTATCGTAGTAGACATTTGCCAGATACTATATGCTTTTGAAATAACTTAAATGTTTCCAAACTTTTGGACCAATTACGGAATGGGCTTTAAGGTTCTCTTACAAAGTCAATCGATAATCGATACTTTGTTTTCTCTATTAGTTGCAACAATTATGTTATAAAAGTACTAGGTTCAATTAGAAAAATAATTAATTTTAATTAGTCCCCTACAATTTTCAGGGTTTTCATCTTCCTGGTGGTCGTAATGACATTTAAAAGAAATTTTATCAGCTGTTTCAGGGGAAACTCAAATTCATGAATAATGAAAATTTAAGAATTAGAAGAGCTGTGGAAATAAAGTTTGCATTTTTCATAAAGTTGTAGAACTCTGACATTATAATTTAAATATAACTTCTGGCATATGACCGCCATGACCGATGATGTTTTGTAGCATTTATGGCCGTAAATTAGAAATAACGGGGCGAATGTTGTGCACCAACTGGTGAAACGTTATTGGCTTATCAGTGTAGACCGCAACTTTAGAAATCGTAATAGAAAATATTCCACCAACGATAAATCGCAAAATCTTCAGACCAATTCACAGCTGCAAGACGTGAAAATAAATCAATTATATAAATTAATTGCAACACAAGCCGTTTGACATGTTACGCTGTCTTATTGGAATCCCAGCTGCTGCAAACATGACTGTTCAATTGATAAATGACAAAGACAATCATCATGGCTCCATAGAAGTCACGATTCACTGCTAAGTTCTGACCACCATCGTTTTTAAAGAAGTATGGAGCAATGACTTCTTCAGCCCAAAGCGCATACCAAACAGATAGGTTTAGATTTAGAAGCATTGTTCTGATGTAAGTCTATTCATTTTGCCAAACTAAACTTAAAATAAATCACTTGAGATCTAACAAAATGGCCGTCAGGTAAAAAGTGTTGCCAACTTATAACTATAT
The DNA here is from genome assembly GCA_030448955.1 of Trichopoda pennipes. NCBI lineage: Eukaryota > Metazoa > Arthropoda > Insecta > Diptera > Tachinidae > Trichopoda > Trichopoda pennipes. Next base: position 12,069,996 of record JASKUP010000025.1, on the reverse strand, counting down.
AGCTCTATAATAAGGGTAACAAGCGTTTACTTTGGAAAACTGAAACTAAAACCTGCGCCTTGCTTTTATTCCTGACTTAAGGATTTTAGCAAAAATAAAACTTAAATCGTTATTTCAACATAAAAGCAGCTTGCAGATGAAATTGTTAGCAAATTATACTTTTACAAAGTCTTTAAAAAAATAAAAATAATCCAACTGCCTTATAATTATAGAAGTTTAAAAAACCTATTTGGGCGGCCTTTAAAAGACCTCAAAAAAGGGTCGCATTAAGGCTTAAAATTTTATACTGCTTTACAAAGGACATCTTATAAACGACATTAGCGTAGACAAGCAGGTCTGGGAAAATGGTGACAATACTTCTATGTTAAAGCGCTATAGCCCCATCCCGAAAAATAATCGATTTAAGTCAATTTACTATCAAAATAAAGGGGTTTTCAACACGAAGTTTGTTTTCTTAAATAATATAAAACAAAAAATTTAGATTAAGATGATTCCAATTTTTATTGTATTATTATTGTATGAATGAAAAATGATATCTGGCCACCAGGACCACGCTAACAGTTATCGATTCTTTCATCAAAGTTTTTAATTACTTTTTGACAAAGTAGTTAATCACATCACGGATTTTGAGTTCAAATCGATTCGATTGATTCATTACTTTTTGGCAAAATGGCGGTTTTATTTCGTTAATTGCATCACGAATTTTGATTTTTAAAGCTGAAATCGATTCGATTAGCCCCGTATAGACTCTGCCCTTACCACAGCCCCACAAAAAATAATCCAGTGGTGTTAAGTCTCACGATCTGGCTGGCCACTTTGGTATGCAATAAACTGATCGTTTCATTGACTGTGTGACTGTAGCACCGTTCTGTTAAAAAAAAAACCACATATCCACGGCGTCAATAATAGGCCAAAATTGAGATGTTAGCATCTCGCGATAGCGTATTTCCAGCCTCATCTTGAAAAAAAAATAAAACACCCCAATCACACCTGCAGACTACCATACAGTGACACGTTGTGCATGCAAGGGCTTCTTAATAATCTCTCTATGATTTTCAAGAGCCCAAATGCGGCAATTTTGCTTGTTGACATACACCGACAAGTGAAAATGGGCATCGTCTGGAAAAATGATTATTTCAGAAAAACCAGCCGGTAGTTCCTGAATGAATTCAGCGAATCTACAGTGATGTGAATGGTCGGTCGGCTTCAATTCCTGCACCAATTGAAACTTCTAAGGCTTCACTGTCAAATCCTTATCCGTTGGTGTTCGCACATTTTATATCGCGCCTATCGACTAAAATTTGATAGCGGTCCCACAGGACGATTATATTGTCCGCAAAATTTCACAAATTTTACGAAATGCAACTTTAACCACCATTTTCATAGTGGATTTTCATTATTTTAAAGCGACTTTCGTGCGAAATTGAATTCATTGTAACAATTGCCAATGTATCTACTACGAATATGTCAAAAAACTAAATGTCAAAACTATCAAGGTGCTGGTGTTGCCACATTTGAAAACAAACTTCTTGTTAAAAAAACCGGATATTTACTTGTAACAAAAATTTGCAATAAATTGCAATTTATTTGCTTAAAGTTTTTTGTTTATTTAAGTAAATTAACAATTATTTGTTACAATTTTTATTAATTTAACTACCGTGTGAAAGGAAGCACATTTTCGAATGTGTAAACAAAAACATCTGATTGTGATTAAGCACTTTTAGTTTGTAAATACTTGTATACCAGGTGAAGAACGCAAAATTGGCTACTTGAAGTGTATAAAACAAACATTAATATATGGGGATGTCGTACTAATAAATAGGGTCTGCGTTCTAATTACAATAGTTTTTAAAATTACATTATCAAATTATTTAGCATGAATAAACACAAACGGCTGTATGCATAAAAACTTAAAGTAGGTTTAACTGCCGTTGTTAAGCACAATTTCCTAAAGTTGTATTAAAAAAATGATTTTACCTTAAAATACCTTTGTTAACTTTAAAGTAGGAAAAACCTACGTTAAACCTACAATAAATTGACAATTCAATTTTATTATTGAAAGTTCAAAAACAAAACAAATTGTGTTTACAATAAACCTAGACGTTTACTTTAAAACTGGCATAAGTTACTTTGTTATTGTCATCTTTTTATTTTAAATTAGTTTATAAAACATTTTAATTTTTAGCCATTTCAACTAGTCTGTATTTAGTTTTCTTTATGAAACGGATTTTTCTAATGATTGTGTTGAAATAAAATCTTTTTTCTTCATGTTGGGTGCTGTCAAGGATTTTTTCGACAGGGAGCTATTAATACTATTACTATTTTGTCCTTTACATAAGTCTATGTTCAATAATATGCTTTTTAATTGTGACATTCTTAGATATTTTATACAACACGAAGCAACCGCCTGAAAATAACAAAATAATGCTAATTATGTGTAGCATATTAGATATCACTATAATATAGTTCAGTAAACTGCACTATTCTTTCGAACTAATAAAAATAAGTCCAATAATCACAACAATACTTCACACACACTCATTACATGTTTCCATTTCTTTCACACTAAGCTCCGTAATTAACTGCCTAAGTACAGCGACTAACGCCATTTTCAAAATAAGCATTTTCGTTACACCGTTAATTATCAACACTCCTCTCAAACAAATCTCAACACTTCTTAACTTATTAATATCAAATTTATTAAAAATGAAAAATGTAAACGGCTCAATTGACAATTATACTTTGTTATTCCAGAAGTTTTAAAAAATGTTTATTAAAACAAATTGTAGTATACAAATAATAATAAAAACTAAAACATAACATACCATTCAGTATAAAACATTTTAACATCTTTGTTTTATATTTTAAAAAATATAATTGAAATTAATTATTTTAAACAAAAGTTTTATTGATGTACAACAAAACATAGCTCGTTATCCGAATAATTTTTTTTTTTAATATGAACAAATTCTTTGATAGTTCTTCGCAAGCCTTGCAAATTAACCTTTTTTAGGTGCTTTGCTTTTTATTAAAAAGATTATTAAAAAAAACAAAAAAAAATATGTTGATTTTGCTGAAAACAATAAAAACATTTTTTATTGATCTAACTACCCGGATAAATAATATTCATTTTTATACATCGTTAACTACAACGTGACAACTGAAAATAGTGGCATTGCCAGAATCAAAATACTAATTTTACTAAAGTATACTCTTTACGTACGAAATACCCCTAGTACGCGTTCAGTCAATTTAACATTGACCTTATATTTCTTTTCTTTGTATTCTCTCTTGATTCAACTCGAGACATAAGCATAAGAGTTTTGCTTTTTTTTTGGTCTCTCGTTCACTAGCTGTCAACCCGAACGCACGCGTAAAGTGCCATTAAAATAAACATCAAAATTGAAAACCATTAAAGAAAACGTTCCTTAATCGAAAAGGAGAATATTTCACAAGAACACATACATTAGCTAAAATACTGTTTATGAATACCATTTTTTAACAAACGAGCGTTAGCCTTAAAGTGTTTGTTAACTAAAGTGTACTTTAAAGCTCAAGTAAGCGTTTTTTATGCATACAGCCGAAAATATTTGATTTCGAATGAACGAGTTGGGTATAGTGTTATTTTTTATAAATTTTTGAATACTTTATATTTAATGTTAAATATCTACAACGTACAAGCTTTGTGGAAAACTAGCACTATGGCACAAAAATTCATTAGCTGACTAAAGTGGGACAGCTGATAATATTTAATATATTTGGATAATTTTGAATATTTATTTGTCTAATGTTGCTTTAAGTACAAAACAAAAAGCAGTTGTAAAGGAAAACACAGGGTACTTGAACCGTGTGTCAGTTGTTGAATGATGTAGACGCAAATTTGTTCTAGCATAATGTTTTATTAATTTCAACTTATTTATACTTAAAAAATGATGATTAATTATAATACTAAATTTAATTGTTTCTTATGACAAACACACGCACGTTGTACTTTAACGGCCTCTGTTATGTTGTTGTGATGACTTAACAAATAGCCAAAGCAAAGTCCAACGTACTTTAATAAACTAAAAAATATTCTATTTATGCTGACTTAGTAGTTATGCATTTTACGAAAAATATTATTTGTTCTGTTAATGTGTGAATGAACTATAATGCAGCAGAAGGCAATAACCTAACCAAACGTTGATGGTGAAATTTAATTCTTTATTTAATTTGGTCGGTTATTGACATCTACTGCTTACATTGCGTTTAGGAAATTTAATGTTTAATTGTATGTAAAAAAAATGTAGGTGCGTTACTGAACATTCTCCCCCACGTTGAACGTTGTAGGTTCAACTAGTCTAGAAAAATTAGATTTCTGGTGACTGGGCAGTATACTTGTCCGCAACGGTTTGCCGTGGTTGTGGAGTGGGTTGTTGACTTAACTCGCCTTTTTTCTTCAGAACTCTCCATACAAGGTAGAAGACTAACAGAATTGATGACATGATGAAGGCTGTGTAACTTATCGCCAGGTGGTGATGTTTATCGAAGCGGTAGGCGGTGTTTAAGGTTCAGATGTCAGCATCATGTAGTTTGTTCTGAAGCTCGGTTAACTGCTCGGTATGATTTATTAAAACTTGGTTAGTCGAGTTGAGGATTGAGGTGGGATCTCTCTCTCGCGTCGTCAGATTGAATGTCGGGAAGCGAGGGTAAGATGCTTGAATGAAACTTGATGTGTTATAATGACCTCGAATAGTGACTTCAGAAGTCTTAAGGGTGCAACTTGGTTCCAGGTTGATGATGCCTGAGCCTCGGAGCGTGTGTTGTATGACCTTTGTTCCGCAGACAGTGCTGACATCGGTTTCCTTTATAGTAGCATAGATCCATTGATTCTTGTGATGCAGTTGTTGCCAGATGGTAGGCTCCGTATAAGTTTTAAGTTTGCACCTGTTGGTTGATTTGTGTTTGAACAGATCCACTTCGCACGAAGCCGCCATAGATCCCTTTGAGAATATTGCGTGGTTGTTGTCGCAGATGAAAATGTCACTGCTTGGTTGAATACAGTTGCGAATGTCATCGAAGGATAGTGGAATGTATTCATCTCGATGAAGATTGATCGCCAGGTATTCTGTTTGGAGATGTATCGCAACAAGAGTGCCATTTTTGTTTGCGGGTATGCCAAATATTTTCAACAACTCAAATGTTTGCTGGTCAACTAGAGGGAGCCTTATTTCGAACATAACCTTGTCCTTGGTGACTGCTGCCTTTGCTCGCATGATCTTGTAGAACTGAATGAGGTCGATGTTATCGAAAGGAAGAGTTCGTGATACCGGTAGGTGCGCCTTGATCACGTTTATTTCTCTTTGCAGTTGATCTGGCGTTAGTAAGGATGGACTGATCCTACCATGATGAGAGTCTGTTAGAACATTAACAATTTCCGTTTCGACTTGGCGTAATCTGGTTGCTGCTAGCGTTAATTCGTTGGCAAGAAGAGCTACTGTGTGAGCTAACCTTAGTTGAGTTTCGGCTTTCACTACTTGGTTATGTATCGTCGATATGGTGGCTTGGATTTCATTCATTCTAGGTTTTAATGAGAACTCGTCTTCCTTTATTATGTTTCAGGTCGAGTCGATAATTGAGGTTTGGTTGTGTAGTAGCGATGAGAGGTGGGTTCTGTCCATTTCTGCCTTCTGTATCGTTTTGTCCATTTCGGCTGCATAGTCCGCATCTAGCATTCCGAACAGTGATCTTGCAACATTACCGACAATATTTAGAGCACCTCTGCGAAATCTCCTTGGCATAATGATATCCCTATCTTGGGTTAAATCGTTTTGAGTTTGCTTTAGGTGCGATACAAGGTTGTTACACATCGTTTCTTGGGGAGATATTCTGCATATATCGGAGAATACCTTTATGCCGTTAGTGAAGTTGTCAATTTCTGATCTAAAAGGAGTGAGGTTGTAGTAGACCATGAGTTTCCATTCTGCTGTGGCTATACGCGCTGTACCAATTCCTTCGAAATATAGTCCGGGATTTGTATCAAACGGCTGGAGTCCCATGGGCTTGCATAATACAACCGGTAGTATCAGGAGAGCCAGTAGTGTTGTGCACAACAAATTAAAGTTATTTGCCCTCGATCGCTTTGTTGTGTTTGGCTCCTGTTCGTTTGGTCGTTTTATGCCCTTGTGTTCCTCCTTCTCTTCAGGTTCATCATTGATTAATGGCGCTAAGCGATGAATTGGCCGCTTGATTATGCCTGATGAAGTTTTGACATCGACTACACGCACGTTGCCATCTTGTCCCTTGTAGGTTTTTGTGATACGGCCAAGTGGCCATTGCATGACCGGTACGTTGTCCTCTTTGATAATGACAAGTTGGTCGGGTTTTATATTCGCTGAGGCCGCCCTCCATTTGTGTCTCTGTTGTAGTTGCGATAGGTATTCGTTGGACCACCTATTCCAAAAACTGTGTCTTATTTCTGACACAAGTTTCCACCTTTTAGACAATAATGTTGATGGGTGGTTTGTTCTCGCGTCAATTTGTGTGGTTAGGGGTTCCCCGATCAGAAAATGGCCTGGTGTCAGTGCGGTTAGATCGTTAGGGTTTGATGATATGGGGGTTAGCGGTCTTGAATTTAAAATTGCTTCAACTTCGATGACTACCGTTTCCAGTTCTTCGTGAGTAAGGGAGGCGGTGGAAACCGAACGCAGAAGAAGATGTTTAGCTGATTTTACCGCCGCTTCCCAAAGGCCTCCGAAATGGGGGGCTCTGGGGGGGATGAATTTAAATTCGATCATTTGCTTGCTGCATGCTCTTCTAATTGTCTCGTTCGCCAATTCTGCCCCTAGGAGTGCTGCACAAAGTTCTAGCCTTGGTAGCGATACCCTTTGTAGAGGCGCAATTCTAGACCTAGCGCACAACAGCCGGACGATTATCCTTCCATTTTGAAGTTTGGATCGTATGTAGACTGCTGCTCCATACGCCTTTTCTGATGCGTCTACAAACACGTGCATTTGGATGTGTAAAGCCTTTTGACCGTCGAAAATATGGCGAGGGATGCGAGTGTTGTTTAATGTGTTCAGTGCCTTCCGGAACTCATGCCATTTTTTTGTGAGAGCTGCGGGGAGTTCATCGTCCCATGATATTTGATCTTCCCATAGTTGCTGAATAAATATTTTGGCTGACACTACGACTGGGCCTGCAATGCCCAACGGATCGTATATTCGTGCCACATCTGATGTTACAGATCGTTTGGTTATGACTGAGACCGGCTGAAGATTTGCCTTAAGACAAAATTGATCCGAAGTTGGGCTCCATGTTAATCCCAATGCTTTGACTGACGCGTCTTCAAAATCAAGGTTGACTTCTTGATCTTCTTGAGGTATGCCTTGAAGGAGTTGGTGATGGTTTGTACACCACTTCCGCAACTTAAAGCCGGCTTCCTTGAGCAAGGAGGTGAGTTGAAATTGCATCTCCTTAGCTGTTACCAGACTATCTGAGCCGCTCATCCCGTCATCGACGTAAAAGTCTCGGCTCAGGATCATTGCACCAAGCGGATATTTGTCCATCCGGATGGTCGCTAGCCTTTGTAGGCACTTTGTTGCCAGATATGGAGCTGATGATGTTCCATATGTAACGGTGTTTAGTTGAAAATGTCGTATAGGCTGTCCAGGATTATCTCTCCATAAAATGAGATGAAGGTTCCTGTCTCTTTCGTCCACGAGAATCTGACGATACATTTTTTCGATGTCGGTGGTGAAGACAAATCTAGGTAATCGGAAACGTAGAAGCATTCCAACTATGTCGCCTTGCACTGTTGGACCTGTCAGTAAGATGTCGTTTAGTGACCGATTTGTTGACGTTTTTGCTGAAGCATCAAAGACGAATCGAAGTTTAGTTGTGCTGCTTTCTGGACGCAGTTTCTTTGGGTCAATTTGAGTCATGTGGCCAAGATCTTCATATGACTGCATGAAGTCCTTGTATTGTTTTTCAAGATTGTTATCTCGTTTGAATCGCCGTTCCAAGGCAAGGAACCTGGAGTATGCTGATGTTTCTGATTCACCAAGTGTTTCGGCGTCTTCAAATAAGGGTAGACGAACAACAAATCTTCCATTGAGATCTCTGGTGGTTGTTTGATTGAAGTGAGTTTCACATGCCTGTTCCGCGGCTGTGAGATTGCTTTCTGCAGGAACATCCTCGATTTTCCAAAATCTTTCAAGTAGTTCGTTTGTTGTTATATCTTCTTCGCTAAAAACTGCACATGTTGCTTCCGTTGTGCTGTCGTTGGCTAACCTTCCACTGGCGATCCACCCAAGTTTTGTGTTCCTCAGGACGGGTAAGTTGTCTGCTAACTGAAATGTTCCTGATAGCAGAAGATCAAAGTAAAACTCTGCCCCGAGCAGGACATCAATTTTTGCCGAGTTGTGGAACGATGGGTCTGCCAGCATTATGTTTTCGGGAATAGACCAGGATGAGATGTCAAATGATACACTTGGTTGAGGTGGTATTATGTTTGGGAGAACATAAGCCTCTAGCCTGGACGAAAATTGTCTTGTGATTGACTCAAATTTTACGTTTACCCGCTGTGTGGCTTGTCTGGATCTTCCAGCAATGCCTTGAATGCCTAGTGTTGCTCGTTCTGGTCGAATAGATAGGCTTTTAATGAGTCTTTCAGTGACTATATTGATTTGGGAACCTGAGTCTAAAAGTGCTCTGAATTTGCTAGATCGCCCATTGTTGGCTGTTATTTCGATTACTGCTGTTGCGAGTAGAATGTTTGCCGGGCGAGCGTTCGCTGATGCCACTGATGTTGACGGTAATGATTCACTTTCAGATTGTGAAGGCTGATTGCCGGAGTTTTGTTGTTTTCCAAGATGCAGCAGCGAATTGTGTTTGGATGAACATTTAGTGCACCCCCTGGATGTGCATTCCTTGGTACGGTGATCGGGCTTGATGCAGTTAACGCAAAACCTTTTATTTTGTACCCACTTCAGGCGATCCGCAATGCTCATTGCTAAGAATTGTTTACAATAGTATATTGGATGATTTTCCGTGCATAGGGCACATTTGCTTGATTTGTACGTTGTTGTTGTAGCTATTTGCTTTGGCTTGTCTATTCCCCCAACAGCTTCAAGTGATTGGAAGCGGTTTTGTAAAACCTTTAGGAAGTGATTTAGCGTCTGCAGCTCTGTGGGGTTTTCCAGCGATTGTTCATACATGATGTGTGTTTGTCGATCCAATTTTTTGACCAACACATGTAAAAGGACCGGATCCCAATTGTCGATGTTGATCCCAATGTTCCTTAGCGCGGACAGACTTTCATTGAGGACGTCGTGGAACTCTTTCAGAGATTTGGATTCGGCCGTTAAATTACCCCAGCCAAACAATTTTTGAATAATTGTGGATACCAGGACTCGTTTGTTGTCGTACCTTTCCTTTAAAGTGTTCCATGCCGTTGTATAGTTTCCTTCAGTTAGATCCAGATGGCGTATTAAACGTTCTGCCTCTCCGCTCAAGTTGGCCTTAAGATACCACATCTTTTGAATTGCCGGGATATCTTGATCATGAATCATTTTCGAGAATATGTCTGAAAATGGTTGCCATGTTAAGCAGTCTCCATTGAACTTTGGTATGGATATTTTTTGTAGCTGTAGGTTGGCACTACCTCTTGGTTGTTGTACTGGTTCCGAAGTTACGCTTTCGCTAGAAAGAGACGTTATTTGTGTTGCTACGTTTTCTTCTAAGACTTCATAGTCTTCACAGTCATAACCTTCAGCTGCCGGGTTGGCACACATTTCCCAAATGTCCAAATGGATGGTCTCGATCTTCTGCCATAATCTGTCTATAGCAGATATAGATTGGACTGGTGTTTCCTTCGTGGCGTTACTTTGAAGTAGACGCTTTAATGACGATTTGAGTGCTCCTTGACGTCTTATCAATCCTGATATTTTGTTTGTAATGTTGGACGTGGATGCGTATTGGTTGCCTGTGGGTAAACCTGCTCCTTGTCCTGCTGGCAATGATAAAATGGGTGTGGATGGGTTGCCTGCTGGTAACCCTGCTGCTCGTTCTGCTGGCAATGGCTTTGTTTGCTTGCTCAGGCTTTGTATCAGCTGCTCTATTTCTTCCATAGCTGTACTGTGTACGATTCCTATGGATTTGTGGATATCCTCGACAATATACGGGTCATCTTCGCTCAACATGGGGTCGTTGCGTATGATATTCTCCGCTGTGTCAAAGGTTTTCCAGAGAGCAATTAGGTCTTCCGCTTTCCTTGTGTAATATTCCACAGATCTTCGCTCATGTGGAGTTTTTTTTATATTCGCTGCCGCTCTTCCAATGTTTGCGGTTCTTTCCCTTTGCTGGGTTATGAGTTTTTTTAGCTTATCCATAGTATAATTGAATGGATAATGGTTTTGGATAAATATTTATTATTTGCCTGTGCCTAGTTACAGGATTTATGTTGGATGCCTTGTTTCAGCGATGGTCACCAAATTTTTTAATATAGGATGCGTGTCGCACGTTTTTAGAGTGTAAAAAGCCCCTTACCACTGGTGGGGGGAAGCTTAATATTTCTAAGAACGTTTGGGGTCACCAATGGATAATTTTGAATATTTATTTGTCTAATGTTGCTTTAAGTACAAAACAAAAAGCAGTTGTAAAGGAAAACACAGGGTACTTGAACCGTGTGTCAGTTGTTGAATGATGTAGACGCAAATTTGTTCTAGCATAATGTTTTATTAATTTCAACTTATTTATACTTAAAAAATGATGATTAATTATAATACTAAATTTAATTGTTTCTTATGACAAACACACGCACGTTGTACTTTAACGGCCTCTGTTATGTTGTTGTGATGACTTAACAAATAGCCAAAGCAAAGTCCAACGTACTTTAATAAACTAAAAAATATTCTATTTATGCTGACTTAGTAGTTATGCATTTTACGAAAAATATTATTTGTTCTGTTAATGTGTGAATGAACTATAATGCAGCAGAAGGCAATAACCTAACCAAACGTTGATGGTGAAATTTAATTCTTTATTTAATTTGGTCGGTTATTGACATCTACTGCTTACATTGCGTTTAGGAAATTTAATGTTTAATTGTATGTAAAAAAAATGTAGGTGCGTCACTGAACAATATTATTACATTTATTCCTTTTAATAAACGTTCTATCGTCTCGATATATCTACTTAAAATATCCATCTACTTTCAATACACACAAAATAAACACGATGGTAACTTTGTTGTCTTTACTCACTGATGACTCAACTTGAATTTATGCATTTGTTCAGCAACTGATGCTTCTATATTTTAAGCGGTTCTTGCAATTACAAGAAAATTCATCAGTTTAATATCAAAACATCACATCAGTTTAGGCGCCTGCTTTGCTAAGTGTTTTGTTTTATTTTGTTTTGTGCTAATTGCTTTTGTTTATTATTGTTTATCTTATTTGGTAGAATTTCTCATAAGTGAATAAGTGTTGTCTTCCATGTATACGATTTCTTATAAAACTACGCAGTTTTTAAAATGCGTGGCACCTGCCATACAAACGACAAATTAAGAATCCAATATTTCTGCTCCTGCTAACGGTATTTAAACAGAATTTGGTATATCGGTTGAGAGAACATATTTTAAGTTCTGCTGCAAATATAGGCGGGATTCGATAAAGCCACGTGGTACCTCCCATAGAAATCTTCTTTATGTATATAATTCTACTGTACGTGATATACACCACTGAATAAATATTTTTTGCATGCGTTTGGGTGCCACCTTGGATGGCGCTAAAGTCGATATCCAGGTTATTCGACTATACTGCAGCTACACGACTGGATCGACTTGAATTTTTGTGTATTCATTCATTCAATGCATTAAGTTATTGTGTGCGCGGTATTTTAATATTATATGGTATCGCATTTACGTAAATATTGAACGTTGTTTACTTGAAAAATACACGCACGCCATACATTCGTCGCCCGCCGCCAACTGCCTCCAATGTACATTGGCGGATGACGGTAAAAGGCACAAAACATTGACTCGATTACTGCCGCCGTTAAAACAGTCGCAGTGGGCATCGAGCTTATTTGTTTGCGTTTCTTCTTTGCTACCCCCCGGGGGCACATATATATGGTCTTTGCAGATAGCAACAACTTAGACCTGTGCAACTGGGGGAAAAAGGGAGCCCAGTCCCTGAAGTCAGCAGGGGTACAACTGGAAACTCCACTTTATTTCCACGGGAATCAGTGAGCCGCAGAGTTCCGTTACTTGTCTCTTTAGACACTTAACTGTTCTCTGGCTGATTATTGAGGTTGGCCCTTTATGGGAGTATCGTGGTGGTTGTGGTTTCGCGGCCCCATATCAGTCTATGGTTCTATGGCGGCCACACCTACCTGGTGAAATGTTCACAGATCCAGTGAGCATGCTAGACATGTGTTCTGGACAGGAGTTGGAAAGTCTCTAACTCTTAAGCAAGGAGTGATGATTTGCAGCCCTGCTCTGGAATCATCGAAGTTGCAACTAGAAAGTTCTGTTGCATAGAATTATAGCTTCGGCTTCCTAGGACGAGCATGACGTTCCAAATTATGCAGTGGTTTGGTCCACCATCTGATTAAGGCTTCATGGCCAGGTACGGATGTAAATCGAATCACACAGTTGTTTCTTCTTTGCTATCTCACAAATTCGTTCACAATGGGTCAGCTTATATATATATATATATTGAAATTCAAGAGACCGAGAGATACTTATATCAGTTGATTTGTTCTGATTGTTCCCAAGAATACCGATTACCTTGGCTTTAAGAACAATTGAGTGAAGAAAAATGGAGTGAACTAGAGTAATATAGTTGCATACCTGGAGATTTACTTATGGACCTTACAAAATTTTGCATTATATAAGCAAATTAGAGGTATAGCAATGGGATACCCTGCATTACCGATAATTGCAAAAATAATGGAAAAACTACTGAACGTATAAATATTTACAATGTTTACAAAACCAAAAACATTTTCTAAATATGTGAACGATATTCCTGCGGTAGTTAAGAGGGAATAGGTGGGAGAAATATTAAATAAATTTAATTTATTTAATTATAATGGGTTTTCAACAAAAAGATATTTTTTTGCAATTGTGGCAACACCAATAACTTGCTACTTTTGACACGTGTTCGTTTTTTGACGTGTTCGCAGTAGATACATTGGCAATTGTTGCAATCAATTCAATTTCGCACGAAAATCGCATTAAAATAATTAAAATCCACTATGAAAATGGTGGTTCTGTTAAGATTATATTTCGTAAAATTTGTGATATTTTCGGCCAACGTAATCAAAACCATCACATGGCGAATTTTGCGTAAGGATTTGACTTTGAAGCCTTACAAGGTGCAACTGGTGCAGGAATTAAAACCGACGGACCGTTCACATCAACGTAGATTCGCTCAATTCATTCAAGAACAACCGGATGGCTTTTTTGAAAAAATCATTTTTCCACACGAATCCCATTTTCACTTGTTAGAATATGTCAACAAGCAACTGAGAAGCCTTTACATGCTCAACGTATCGCTGTATAGTGTGCTTTATGGTCTGCAGACTTGATGGGGGCGTTTTTTTCGAATATTGCCGCATTTTCCCTTCTGATAATCCTAGAGCGATTATTAAGAAGCCCATGCATGCTCAACGTGTTATTGTATGGTACGTCCTAACCACATACCAGGAAACGCGATTAGGCCGTATTTTTTTTCGAAATGCGGAAACGGTCGATGGCTGGAGATGCGGTAACGGTCAATGGATTACGAGGGCTGCTATTTATACTTGTGGCCTAAGGATGAAAACACAAGCATTTAAAGACAAAATCTAATTTATTGTTTTTCAAAATATTCTCCATGAAGATTTATACACTTTTGCATGCGTTGGAACCAATTTTCACAGCACTTTTACCACTCCGATTTAGGTACATCTAAAACATGGGTTTTGAATGCAGAAATTGCTTCTTCCGGTGTAGGAAACCGTTGTCCGCTTAGTTTTTTCTTGATGTTCGGAAACAAAAAGAAGTCATTAGATGCCAAGTCAGGGCTGTACGGCGATTGACCGATCAAGTCAATGTTTTGCCCTGTCAAAAACTCCATTGTTTCAGCCGAGCGTGATGCAGAATGTTGCGTCTTTTCTTTGACTTTTCCCGAAGACTTCTGGCAAACAAATAGTGGTGGAATTAACCGTCTTACGTTGCTCTAATGGCACAGTCGCCACATGACCGATAATGCCGAAGAAACAGGCAACCATTTGCTTTGATATTCTTCTTCCACGAACAACTTTGGTGGGATTTCGCTCGTCTTGAAAGACCCATACGGTGGATTGCTGTTTTGTTTCAGGATCATATGAGTATATCCATGATTCGTCACCTGTGCAGATATTAGAAACTGCTTTTGATGCACCTTGAGCGAATTTTTTCAACATTTTTTTGCACCAATCAACACGAGCATCCTTTTGTGCGTTCGGCAGGTTATGCGGTATCGTGAACGTGAACAAACCTTTTTCACATGCAAATGTTCATGCAAGATCTTGTTGATGCTTGTCATGCAAATCCCTACAGATGCCTCAATCTCGCGATCATGCTTTATCAGCTCATGCACAGCTGCGATGTTTTCTGGCACAACAACCGTTGTTGGACGACCTTTACGGGATACGTCCTGAACTGATGTCGACCACGATTAAATTCATTATACCAGTTTTTAACGGTGCTCTAAGAAGGTGCTTCATTACCATATAAGGAATTAAGTTCATATGTGCACTGTTGTCGTGTCAGGCCAAGTCGAAAATTATGAAAAATTATTGCACGAAAATGTTCCCGAGTGAATTCCATTTTCTCCTAAGATCATTTTTTCAACCTGCTATCACTACCACTAACAACAATAAAATGACAAAAACATTTTGTTGAGGTTATGTTTAACAATGTGAAGATTGCACTGGAAACATCAGCTGGTGCCTAGCAATAGTCAGTGTTACCAGGCCAGAAATATAAATAGCAGCCCTCGTACGCTATCGTGAAATGCTAACAACTCAATTTTGGTCTATTATTGACGACGTGTATATCACTGACATGTGATTGCAATAGGATGGTGCCACATGTCACACAGTCAATGAAATTGATCGTTTCATTTACTGTGTGACTGTTAAGTGGCCAGTTAGATCGTGTGTTTTAACACCACTGGATTATTTTTTGTGAGGCCATGTTAAGGACACAGAGTCTACACGGAGCCAGTCAAATCGATTTTAGCTTTAAAACTCAAAATCCGTGATGTGATTAAGGAAATAGGACCACCATTTTGCCAAAAAGTGATTAAAGACTTTGATTGAGGACTTGGTGGACATTTGCCACATATTATTTTTCTTTTATAATTGAATCATCTTAATCTAAATTTGTTTTATTATAGAACACAAACTTCTTGTTAAAGAACCTTGTTCTCTTTTTTTTTTGGCAAGCACTGATTTCAATATATGACAGAGCGTACACTCTTGTGTATCCTGTTTAACAACCTTGAAAATGTTGAATACCACTTGTCATTGTATAAAAAAAAAACTTGGTAATAAAAGAACACTGCAGGTGGAATGATACCTTTTACCAATAACGTAACAGTTTATACGATTTTTCAATTCATTACCCTCATACTTATTGCCCAGATAGCATACTATAACGCATGAATAGGCGACGGTTTAGTAATTTATATACAAGTAGATGACTAGAGTTTTCTGTTATTTATTTTGATTAATTAATTGATGATGTTTCATCATTTTTAATTATCATTACATTTTTATATAGTATTTTTAATAAAGTGTATTATTTTAATATCAAATGTTTTCATTTATGTACAATTAAATGGAATGAATGAATGAATATTTTATAAATTAAATATTATAAATACTTTAAAATACAATTTATGTATAAAATTATTTTACAGAAGAAACATTTAACTATAACAATTCAAATGCAAAATACCTTATTTTTCAATTATTATAATTTTATTTATATATTTATATCAATTTGTTTTCCTTTATATAGTCTATGTAATCTATTTAATTAAGTAATTATTTTATTGCATAAGACAACTATATGATTTCAGTCTGCAATATATTTTTTAGATTTCAAAATTTTTAAATAAATTTTACTCTTCACCACGTATAGAAAGAGCTTTAATGGCTTTTGGCATTCCGTTAGTTTTTACCGAAATATTAAATGGCAATCACCAAAAATGCGTTGATTAAAATGTGCCCATCCGATTTTTTGTTGAAATAGTAATTCTGAAGATGCCAGATTAAATATTAAGAATAATTCTGCTGTAAAGGGTTTCGTAAATAAGAGCGTCAAAACTTAATCAGAATAGTTAATGAAGAAAAACATTAAAATATTAACAGTTTGCTATCGTATACTAAAGGAAGGAGAAACTAATCTTGTGTGGAATCAAAATTATTTAGTTCCCTTGAAATGATAAAAAAAGAAAAAGTCTGGCAAGTCTTCTTAAGTTACAACAAAGGGTAATTAAAAGTAATCGGAATAATCTTCCCACACTAGTTAACTATGATTATAGTGCAAAATGGGAAATAAATTGTGATTATTGGCTATATTTCGCATATTTTAATTTGAAATGGTATAAAGATAACTGATTAAAAAAAAATCCATATCAAATATGTCCCTGTGATTGAAAATGTTAAGAAAATGTTCCATAATTAAACGAATTAATTTCTCTGATGGACGTTTATGTTGACCTTTAAAGGGACGTAGTGCATGATAAGTACTTTGAAATAAAATACCTCCCTGTGCAATATGAATTAAGGTAAACATGGTTCGAAAACGTTCCATAATCAAACAAATTAATTGCTCTTATGGACGTTTATGTTGACCTTAAAAGGGACGTAGTTTATGATACGTACTTCGAAACTAAATACGTTCCTGTGGATGCGTAATAACATTTAGAGTAAAAATGTTAAGAAAACGTTCCGTAATTAAACGAATTAATTTCTCTGATGAACGTTTATGTTGACCTTTAAAGGGACGTAGTGCATGATAAGTACTTTGAAATAAAATACGTCCCTGTGCATGCGTAATATGAATTAAGGTAAACATGGTTCGAAAACGTTCTATAATTAAACGAATTAATTTCTCTGATGGACGTTTATGTTGACCATAAAAGGGACGTAGTTTGTGATAAGTACTTCGAAACTAAATACGTCCCTGTGGATGCGTAATAACATTTAGAGTAAATATTGTTCGAAAACGTTCCATAATTAAAAGAATTAATTGCTCTGATGGACGTCTATGTTGACCTCAAAAGGGACGTAGTGCGTGATATTACTTCGAAATGAAATACGTTTCTGTAGATGCGTATTATCATTTAGAGTGAAAATGTTGCGAAAAATACTCTGTAACTAAACGAATTAATTGCTCTGATGGACGTTTATGTTGACCATAAAAGGGACGTAGTTTGTGATAAGTACTTCGAAACTAAGTACGTCCCTGTGGATGCGTAATAACATTTAGAGTAAATATTGTTCGAAAACGTTCCATAATTAAAAGAATTAATTGCTCTGATGGACGTCTATGTTGACCTCAAAAGGGACGTAGTGCGTGATATTACTTCGAAATGAAATACGTTTCTGTAGATGCGTATTATCATTTAGAGTGAAAATGTTGCGAAAAATACTCTGTAACTAAACGAATTAATTGCTCTGATGGACGTTTATGTTGACCATAAAAGGGACGTAGTTTGTGATAAGTACTTCGAAACTAAATACGTCCCTGTGGATGCGTAATAACATTTAGAGTAAATATTGTTCGAAAACGTTCCATAATTAAAAGAATTAATTGCTCTGATGGACGTCTATGTTGACCTCAAAAGGGACGTAGTGCGTGATATTACTTCGAAATGAAATACGTTTCTGTAGATGCGTATTATCATTTAGAGTGAAAATGTTGCGAAAAATACTCTGTAACTAAACGAATTAATTGCTCTGATGGACGTTTATGTTGACCATAAAAGGGACGTAGTTTGTGATAAGTACTTCGAAACTAAGTACGTCCCTGTGGATGCGTAATAACATTTAGAGTAAATATTGTTCGAAAACGTTCCATAATTAAAAGAATTAATTGCTCTGATGGACGTCTATGTTGACCTCAAAAGGGACGTAGTGCGTGATATTACTTCGAAATGAAATACGTTTCTGTAGATGCGTATTATCATTTAGAGTGAAAATGTTGCGAAAAATACTCTGTAACTAAACGAATTAATTGCTCTGATGGACGTTTATGTTGACCATAAAAGGGACGTAGTTTGTGATAAGTACTTCGAAACTAAATACGTCCCTGTGGATGCGTAATAACATTTAGAGTAAATATTGTTCGAAAACGTTCCATAATTAAAAGAATTAATTGCTCTGATGGACGTCTATGTTGACCTCAAAAGGGACGTAGTGCGTGATATTACTTCGAAATGAAATACGTTTCTGTAGATGCGTATTATCATTTAGAGTGAAAATGTTGCGAAAAATACTCTGTAACTAAACGAATTAATTGCTCTGATGGACGTTTATGTTGACCATAAAAGGGACGTAGTTTGTGATAAGTACTTCGAAACTAAATACGTCCCTGTGGATGCGTAATAACATTTAGAGTAAATATTGTTCGAAAACGTTCCATAATTAAAAGAATTAATTGCTCTGATGGACGTCTATGTTGACCTCAAAAGGGACGTAGTGCGTGATATTACTTCGAAATGAAATACGTTTCTGTAGATGCGTATTATCATTTAGAGTGAAAATGTTGCGAAAAATACTCTGTAACTAAACGAATTAATTGCTCTGATGGACGTTTATGTTGACCATAAAAGGGACGTAGTTTGTGATAAGTACTTCGAAACTAAATACGTCCCTGTGGATGCGTAATAACATTTAGAGTAAATATTGTTCGAAAACGTTCCATAATTAAAAGAATTAATTGCTCTGATGGACGTCTATGTTGACCTCAAAAGGGACGTAGTGCGTGATATTACTTCGAAATGAAATACGTTTCTGTAGATGCGTATTATCATTTAGAGTGAAAATGTTGCGAAAAATACTCTGTAACTAAACGAATTAATTGCTCTGATGGACGTTTATGTTGACCATAAAAGGGACGTAGTTTGTGATAAGTACTTCGAAACTAAGTACGTCCCTGTGGATGCGTAATAACATTTAGAGTAAATATTGTTCGAAAACGTTCCATAATTAAAAGAATTAATTGCTCTGATGGACGTCTATGTTGACCTCAAAAGGGACGTAGTGCGTGATATTACTTCGAAATGAAATACGTTTCTGTAGATGCGTATTATCATTTAGAGTGAAAATGTTGCGAAAAATACTCTGTAACTAAACGAATTAATTGCTCTGATGGACGTTTATGTTGACCATAAAAGGGACGTAGTTTGTGATAAGTACTTCGAAACTAAATACGTCCCTGTGGATGCGTAATAACATTTAGAGTAAATATTGTTCGAAAACGTTCCATAATTAAAAGAATTAATTGCTCTGATGGACGTCTATGTTGACCTCAAAAGGGACGTAGTGCGTGATATTACTTCGAAATGAAATACGTTTCTGTAGATGCGTATTATCATTTAGAGTGAAAATGTTGCGAAAAATACTCTGTAACTAAACGAATTAATTGCTCTGATGGACGTTTATGTTGACCATAAAAGGGACGTAGTTTGTGATAAGTACTTCGAAACTAAATACGTCCCTGTGGATGCGTGATAACATTTAGAGTAAATATTGTTCGAAAACGTTCCATAATTAAAAGAATTAATTGCTCTGATGGACGTCTATGTTGACCTCAAAAGGGACGTAGTGCGTGATATTACTTCGAAATGAAATACGTTTCTGTAGATGCGTATTATCATTTAGAGTGAAAATGTTGCGAAAAATACTCTGTAACTAAACGAATTAATTGCTCTGATGGACGTTTATGTTGACCATAAAAGGGACGTAGTTTGTGATAAGTACTTCGAAACTAAATACGTCCCTGTGGATGCGTAATAACATTTAGAGTAAATATTGTTCGAAAACGTTCCATAATTAAAAGAATTAATTGCTCTGATGGACGTCTATGTTGACCTCAAAAGGGACGTAGTGCGTGATATTACTTCGAAATGAAATACGTTTCTGTAGATGCGTATTATCATTTAGAGTGAAAATGTTGCGAAAAATACTCTGTAACTAAACGAATTAATTGCTCTGATGGACGTTTATGTTGACCATAAAAGGGACGTAGTTTGTGATAAGTACTTCGAAACTAAATACGTCCCTGTGGATGCGTAATAACATTTAGAGTAAATATTGTTCGAAAACGTTCCATAATTAAAAGAATTATTTGCTCTGATGGACGTCTATGTTGACCTCAAAAGTGACGTAGTGCGTGATACGTACTTCGAAATGAAATACGTTTCTGTGGATGCGTATTTTCGCTTAGAGTGAAAATGTTGTGAAAACGTTCCTTAATTAAACGACTTAATTGCACTGATGGACGTTTATATTGACCTTAAAAGGGACGTAGTATGTAATACGTACTTCGAAATGAAATACGTACCTGTGGATGCGTATTATCATTTAGATACGTGATACGTAGTTCGAACACAACCATGATTTTCAAAATTTAAAACCGTTGTTCAGGCATCAGTCTCTTTATGTTAAAATGCCAAAACAAGGTAAACATAAATTCTGTGGTAATTTTCTTCCGTGTAAACCATCATTGCTGGCAATTTGTTTGTTGTGACCGCCGAGCGCTTTCCATGTAATGACATTATTGTTAAACCACGTTCTGGACTGTACTGGTGAACCAGTGTTCGTTCGGGTTTAGGTAGTTTTTTTATTAGGGTCGTGTCTACTCTTGTAAGTATATTGCCCACCACCTGGCATTTTATGCGACGCTAATCTAATATTCCCGTCTCTTTAAATTATCCAGGTATCTGATGGTGATTTCTCATTTGCTAGAGCTGATGAGTAGTTTTAGTGGTGTGAAAATTGTGTCTGAACAAAAATTACTTGACAGCTCACAAAATGGCCGCCATTTAAATAGAGAGGCAAAATTAAAGTTATTTATACCTCTATCAAAAAAAAACACCCTTTATAAATGAACAACATTTTGCTTTATTTTTTAATAGGTGTTTGCTTAATGGATCATGTGACTGAAGTTCCGCTTGAACGTTGATTTTAGTAATGCGTTAGACATGCTTTCCCTAAATCTTTGATCTGATGTTCATAACTCGAAAGCTTTTGGTACTAAAAATAATGTTGCGTCCATTTTCTTTATAAACAAAGAATATTTTATTTTTACCGAATTCTGGGCTACCGAGTATGCATTGACACAAAGCTCGAGCTGTTAGGCAAAGCAAGTTATTGGTAAGAAACAGTTATAAGTTGTAAGGCTTGTTCGCTCTAATCGCTTATAGAATATTTTTAGCCCAGCTTTAATCTTAAATTTTTAACTCGATTATAAGAAAAACTCAAAACTCTAGGAATTCTGGGTCGATTCTTAAATTTACAATGACTGTGTGAAATATCTCCTACATGTGACATGCTGAACCTTATGGTGCAGCGGACAGCTATGTAGACTTGCAGCTTATTTGAGACCAAATAATTATCGTTTCCTTTATTTTACTTATAAAGAAGAGAATAGTCAGCAAGCAAACATAAAAGATAAAAGATAAAGAAATAGCAAAACCTAAATAACAAGGATTGTAAATAAAAAGATAAAGATGAACAGTTGTTCGCACAGCGACACCTAGAACTAAAAACGGATGCTATGATCCGAAAAGCCTATATTCTAGAAAACTGGAAAAATGGAAACAAACGCCCTAGAACTCCCTGATAAATGTAATTTCACCTTAAAGAGTTTGGAGAGACTATCTTAGAAATATGTGATAAGAAGACACAGATGGGTGAGCAATCACTTTTCCCTGTCATACTAGATAGTGCGGAAGCTACTTGCAGATATGCCTATACTCGTAGTGTCAAACCTATAGTCGGTAACAATTATGACCCTAAAACTAGAAGAGTTTTAAGAAAAGAGAGCAGTTTTTTATAAAATTTCCTCAGGGGTCTTAAAGAGAGCTGATCCCAGCAACATCAGTGAACAGTTAAGCGTTTACAATGAAGTTGTCGGTACTTCAGTGTGGCACAGAGGGTAATAAAATGGCTAATCACTCCTTCTCACGATGTTAGCCTCATATTAGAAAATTTCCTTATTTGTCAAGTGCAGCAAGCACTCAATGCCTCAGTGACCACCACAACCAATCGACGTTATTGCGATTTATTACAAAAAGTTTAACTAATATAAAATGTTGCTAGCAAAATTAGTGAAAAATGCCATTTAAAAGCAGATTCCAAAAAAAATATCTGTGTTCATTTCCACTTAAGGAAACCAAGTTTAACTAAAAATTTAAAAATTTTACGAATTTATAGAATTCAAAGATTCTCTCACATGCACCTGCTATCTATAAATATAGCAATGGAAAATTGTTTATAAAGGGTGGTCTAAATGTAAGTATCTTTTGAAATTATATGCTATCATTCGGATATAATTTTTCTATCGGTAATGATTATTCGTTTTATCCTACAACAGAGTTAAGAAAAATTACAAAGTTATTACTAAAATGTGATCTGTTTAAACTGTGATGTACGTTAAGTTTTGCAAAAAGTTTTTGGAACTGGTTTGCTAGTAGACAGCACTGATTATCAGAGTCGTCATGTGGTACCTATCACCCTTAGTGTGTCTATCGATCACATCATTTTAGACATTATCATAATAAGGCTTACATAAAAATCTCATTTTATTCGCTAGCAAGATCCAACTGATTCAGCGCATTATTATCGAGAAGCCCATATATGTGCAGTCTAAAAGTTTATTGGGAATTTTAAATCTCGACACGTCATTTCAGTCAATGTCAAATAGGACCATGATTATGAATATGATATGACCTGAACTATAAGGTATGAATTCGAGCAAAATTTGGTTTTAACACAATAGCACATCATGCCTCATAGCTCATTAAGCAGTAGCTCTTTTGGTTAATAAGTTTGGTACTCTTCTAGACGCGGTCAACTGAAAATTCGTTGCTTCCATTTAGACGTTTTTTAGATTATAATCTACCAACGATTCTTAGCCTTATGGTTAAAATTGTATGATCGTGGGAGGATAGAGCCAGAAACTGTCAACAGAATCTTGAAAAATTAAACTGACAGAATAAGCTAATAAAATATCAGCACAAATAAACACTTGAATGTATCGGATTTTTCAACAAGAAGGTTGTTTTTCAATTGTGGCAAAACCAATCATGCTGATAGTTTTGACATTTAGTTTTTTGACGTATTCGTAATAATTGTTACAATGAATTCAATTTCGCACGAAAATCACATTAAAATAATTAAAATCAACTATGAACATGGTGATACCGTAAAGTTACATTTCGAAAACTTCGTGATATTTTCGGACAACCTAATTATCCTTCTGAGACCGCAATTACAGGTGTCCCTGTAGGCTAGTAGGTAGTGTGCTAGCTTACATGAGAGAGATGTGGCTGAGCCTTTTAGAAGGCTGGTATTTCCCTATCTAGTTTTAGCAGGAATCCATAATAAAACTATGCTAATCAAAAATGCCACCGATACCACAAAATCCATAGAGATAACTAAATATTCTTACGAAGATGTTTTGTTTAGGTAGGTTTTAAAAGAAAGCAATTGTCAATAAAAAAATAAATAAACGAAATGACCTATTGTGTATTTTACAAACTGCATAGAGTTTTAAGAAATCTTATATATATATAAGACAACAACAATCTTATAGCCCCTGTAGACTAGTAGGTAGTGTGCTAGCTTATATGACTGCGGGTTGTGGGTTCGATTCCCAACAAAGACCTTGGTTTTTTCACTACAAATAAAAATTGACTGTCGGTGGGGCTGCTCAGTGATGAAAGCATAGTCACTGGTCACTGTTAATTTCCGTAACTATCCTTCTATTTTCACCACCTGTCGCATCTCTTCTCTGTCTCTTTCCTAAAGAATGTAGCACGGTACTTGACTAAATGGGCATTGTTGCCTGAAGTGCTACTTCTCTTTAAAAAAAAAATTAAGAATTGAATCGTTAAATTTGAGTCGACAGGCTCGATACAAAATGTACCAACACCAACGCGTGTTCGGCATTGCAGCCGTGAGCCACAGAATTGATGCAGATCAAAATTTGCAAATCATCGACGTTCTCAACGGTTGGGGTTATTCAAAACCACCACATGGCGAATTTTGCGTAAGGATTTGACTTTTAAACTTTACAAGGTTCAACTGCTGCAAAAATTGAAACTGACGGACCATTTACATCGCCGTAGATTCGCTCGATTCATTCAGGAACAACCGGTTGATTTTTCTGAAAAAATCATTTTTCCAGACGAATCCCATTTTCACTTGTTAGTGTATGTCAACAAGCGAAATTGTCGCATTTGGGCTTCTGAAAATCCTAGGGCGATTATTGAGAAGCCTTTGGATGCTCAACGGTTCGTACTTTATGGTGCGTTATGTGGTCTGTAGTCGTGATTGGGCCGTTTTTTTTTCGAAAATAAGGCTGGAAATGCAAAAATGGCCAATGGATAACCCTATCGCGGGATGCTAGCAACTCAATTATGGCTTGTTATTGACGACGTGGATATCACTGAGATGTGGTTTCAATAGGATGCTGCCACATGTCACACAGTCAATGAAACGATCAATTTATTGCAAACGAAATTTCCCGATCGCATATTTTCACGACAATCAGCAGTTATGTGTCCAGCCCGATCATGCGATTTAACACCCTTGGATTATCTTTTGTGGAGCTATGTTAAGGATAGGTTCTATTGAATCAATTTCATCCTTAAAACTCAAAATACCTGATGTGATTAACTAAATAGGACCGCCATTTTGCCAAAAATTGATTAAAAACTTTGTTGAAAGAATCGACATCTGTTAGCATGGTCGTGGTGGACATTTCCCAGATATAATTTTTCATTCATAATTCTCGAACTATTCTCTTCGTAATACAATAAAAATTTGAATTAACTTAATCAAAACTTTTTGTTTTATTTTGTTTTAGAAAACAAACTTCTTGTTAAAAAACCCTTTAATTATATGCGACATATTATGTTTGTGGTTTCTAATAATAGCAAAATAACTTAGGTTGAGATTATTTAATTTTGAAAAGATATGTGGACCACCATTAATTATGGTTAAAATGCTCAGCTTTGCAACAAGTGGTGCTATTGGGCTTCAGCGCTGTATGTACATGTTAATTTTTTTTTTGTTATAATGGTGAAGAGTATATAAAATTCGTTATAACTGAAAATCATCTTCTTACTACTTGCTTTATTGGGATTATATATGAAAATAATTTTTATTTGGGCAATCGTTTTTAAATACAATATTTAATTGTTTTAATGGATACACATAAATATTTTGAGCATTTGTTTATGTAAAATCAATATAAATAATATTAATATGGAAAAAAAATGACTAGATTTTTATAAATTTTTAAAGTAAATTAAAATACAATAAATAAAGCTTGGATGTAAGGCTGACCAGCAAATTATTTATAATAAAATCTATATTTATTTAAAAAAGCCCCCCCTGGGCTTAATTTTTAAAATGTTTATGTACGCCCTAAAAGTATGCAAGAGATTTTATTTATTACTAAAATTACAAAAATAGTGTTACAGTTCAAAGAGATTTATACGACATAAAATTTTGTTTTCTAAAATGAAAAAATGTTAAACAAACTTTGTTTATTTAATTAAATTTTGTTTGTCCCTTAAAAAAGTGGTAGAAATTTTAATGCAGACAATCTTCTTACGAGTTATTTACATTTTACAAAATTGAATGTAAGTAAAATTTGCTGATCACCGTACTTTTGTTTTCTTTTCAACAAATTGCAAGAAAAAAAAAAGAAAACACAGAAACTTATAAATTAAATAATAACAAAACATAAAAGTATATTAATATCTTAAAAATTATTTAAACAATAAAAACAGAAATATACCAAAGTAAAAATAAAAAATTTAAATTCAAATAAATATAAAAACACCTTTCAGGTACTTATAAATCATCATGATACAATAAAACTTTTTCCCTCACAATCTTTGTTGTGTTCTAAGCTTTTAAATATACAAATATATACAAATAAACCAAAAAATAAACAAACAAATGGAAAAACTTAAACAGACAGACAGACAGAAAACATAAATGCAGACTCAGACAGTTGAATAAAAATAACATAAATTTTGAGGGAAAATTAAAATAAAACGACTATTTAACTTAAAACATTAAACCTTTTAACTTTAAATGAAAAACAAAAAATAAGAATAATAATAATAATAATGTAAATAGAACACCAACTACAACAACATAAAAATTTATTACACTTTTGCGTCCTTTTTTTAACCCTTTAAAATTTATATCTAAAAAATGTAGCTGATGTTGGATTTTCTTCATTTTGTTTGCAATTTGGCATTTGAATTAGTATTTTTATTGTTCCATAATAATTGTATCGTCAGCCTTAACATTGCCGCTGTTAATGGCTTCCATAGCCTTTGACAAGAGTGTGGCATCCTTAAGACTTACTACCTGTAATACTTGCGGTTCTTGTCCGGGTGCACCTTGTATCATCATTTGATGCATGCCGGGTGAAACTGTGATGGCTTCTAATTGATCGCCATTTTCAACCTAAAATTAAGCAATAGAAGACAAGTCATTAAGAAAAATAAATTCTTTTTACAAAATATTAAAACAAAAATTATTTATATTTTTTAAACTAAATGCAGGATGTGAGTTCAATTTCTTTTAGCTGCCTGCTTTAACAACTGTTGAACAAAGCAATCGTTTAATAACTCGAATCTATCACCCCGGCCAGTACAATTTTTTTTATATTCATCCTAACAGTATGCTATATTTTCCAAGCACTAATGCAACAACCACAATGTCATCAGTTACGATGATTTATTTCCATAATTCCTGTTGGCGATGCAAATTTCAGAATGGTAATTGCCCGCATATCTAGCGATATTTCAAACAGTTAGGTTAAGGGATAAGGTGGACGAACAATTTCTCCTATATTTCTTAAACTTTTGTTATGCAAATAATTGTTAATTTGCGAATAAAATGTCGGTTAGTAAAGACACTAAAAAAAAATAGGCAGCTTACTGAAGACAATACATTATATCCGATTTCCATAAAGCCAATTATAAATCAACCAAAAAGTTTTAATTTAGATTAACAATTTGATTATATGGACCCATCAATAACTTTATATCGGAATTTTCAACAAGAAATTTTGTTTTTCAATTGTGGCAACAGCAACAACATGATAGGTTTGACATATAGTTTTTTGCCGCACTCGTAGTAGATGCATTGGCAATTGTTATAATGAATTCAATTTCGCATGAAAATAATTAAAATCCACTATGAAAATGGTGCTTCTGTTAAAGTTATATTCCGTCAAATTTATGATATTTTCGGACAGCATTTTCCTTCTAAGACCGCTATTAAAAATATGGTCGTTAAATTTTACTCGACAGGCTCGGTACAAAATATGCGAGCATCAGCACGTGTTCGACCGGGTCGCTCAACCGAAAACATCGCAGCCGTGAGTCACAGTATCGAAGCAGATCAAAATTTGTGAATTCCTTGCAGTTCTCAACAATTGGGGTTATCCAAAACTACCTCATTTCGTGATAAAATTTACATCTACGCCTGGGCGTAAGCCCTAATCAGGTGGTGGTCAAACCACTGTCATTCACGTCCTAGGAAGCCGTGGACTAATTCTAGCAACAGGTCATTCCCAGTTGCAATTTCAGCGGTTCCGAAGCAGGGTCGCAAACCACTACCACTTGCTAAAGAGTTAGAGACTATCCAACTCCTGGTCCAGAACACATGACTAGCATGCTCACTGGATCCGGATCATTCACCCGTTGGTGTTATGATGAGATGATCCTGGCCCCCTTATCAAATTCATGAGGGGCTGCAAAACACAATGCCACCCCAAAGGGTCAACCTCAATAATCACTCAGAGAAACATCTAAAAGGCTAAAGAGGCAATTAGTGGAACTCTGTGGCTTACTAATTGCCGTGGAAATAACGTGGAGCTTCCACTTTACCCCCGCTACCGTCAGGGGACTGGGCTCCCTTTTACCGCCGAATAGTCCCCCCGGGGGCACATGATAGTCTTTATGGATCGCACAACTGCCATCCAGACTGGTGTCTTGCGTGGTAAAAGGGAGCCCAGTCCCCTTCAAGGCTAGTAGGAGTCACCTGGACAACCCACTATATTTCCACGGGAATCAGTAAAGCCCCAGAGTTCCGCTATTTGTCTCTTTAGGCATTTAGCTGTTCTCTGACTGATTATTGAGGTAGGCCTTCCGGGAGTATCGAGATGGCTGTGTGTTTCGAGGCCCTCGTTTGAGTTTGTGGGTCGGATCATTCACAATGAACACAATAAATTATCCAGGTCCAGTGAGTATGAATGCCGTCGTGTTCTTGATAATATTAAGCTTCATCCGTTTTGGACCAGGAGTTGGATAGTCTCCAACTCTTCAGCAAGCAATGAAGGCTGTGGCCTACTCCGGGCTTTTGAAGTTGCAACTAGGAGTGACCGGAGGATATACGTATCCGAAGGCCTTCTAGGGCGAGGATGCCGCTATGCCACTACATACCATTCACAATGGTAATGATCTACCATCTTATTAGGGCCGACAGCACTAATAATCTTATTTCATCTTATCACGTCACACCCCCGAACAGCACAAGTCTAGATGGTTAAGTAATCCATAAAGACTGATAAATGTGCCCCCGGGGGGGTCCGAAACCACCACATGGTGAATTTTGCAAAAAGATTTGACTTTGAAGCCTTACAAGATTCAACTAGTGCAGGAATTGAAATCGACCGACAATACACATCGCTGTAGATTCATTCAGGCACGCTCCGGTTTGCAATAAATTAATCGTTTCATTGGCTGTGTGACATATGGCGCCATATGTTGAAACCACATATCAGTGATATCCACGTCGTCACTAATAGTCCAAAACTGAGTTGGTAGCATTTTGCAATAGCGTCTTATACTCTCGTATAAGACAGCACAGCGACCAGTGACCATGCCTTCATCACTGAGCAGCCCCACCAATTCGCCAAATTTTGATCTTCTGTGGCTCACGGATGTGATGTTTTCAGTTGAACGACCCGGTCGAATACGCGTTGGTGTTCGCACATTTTGTATCTAGCTTGTCAGCTAAAATTAAACCATCAATTTCTTAATAGCGTTCTCAGAATAACGATTATGTTGTCCGAAAATATGACGCAATGTAACTTCAACAGAACCACCATTTTCATAGTGTATTTTAATTATTTCAAAGCGATTTTTCGTGCGGAATTGAATTTATTGTAACAATTGTCAAAACTATCATGTTGTTGATGTTGCCATAATTGAAAAACAATTTTTCGCTGAAAAACTTGATACAACACAAACTATAGGTAATTTGCAAGAGGCTCTGATATAGCCAAATTCCTTGCAGTTATCACACTGAATAGGTACCATTCGTTTACGCGTTTCCTTTACGATAAATTTGGGATGTAAAAGTTAAATAGGATTGTAATTTATATGACCAAATAGTGTTTGAAGGATAGGCTCTTGATTTATTAAATTAGCTTTAATTTAGAAATCAATTTTTTCGAAGGCCAGCTTTTATTTCTTCTGTATCTATGCGTTGGTGTATATATTTTTGGACAACTTGCAAAATGTTGCCACCTTTAAATTTATAAGTAGAAAAGCTTTTTTGCTTTGAAATTCGGTAACCAATTGAAACAAAAATCATTTTCATCCGTTTCGTTACAGTAACATAAAATGAGTCAACTTAAATCATTGAAATTAAGTTCTTTATTATCTTGTTTCAAAACAGTTTTGGGAACATAATACTACTTGCGTAGATTTTCAGCTTCGTCCTAGTTTTCGATTTTTGGGCATTATCCTGTCTAGTTTTGTCTTAATGGACGAATTCATGAGAATACTCATAGCTAAATCGCAGCATTATATTTTGTTTTATACTGGTTACGTGAGTTGGTAATAAGGTACCTGAGGTAAAAGGAAGCTTTGAGTAAGTTAGGTACCTCGGCCATAACAGTTTTTGGAAATGTCATAAAAAGTTTATTTATTACTCAAATCTTAAAAGTTTTCATTTTTAAACATAAGTAGACCTTGAAAATATCTACAAATAAAATGTCCTTACATGTCTAAGATATCTCTTTAGGTTTGATTTTAGGAGAGTTAAGGAGTCTTTAATCTAATGGTAAAATAAAGTCTTAAATTTTTATATTTTCACTTACAAATTCCTAAAACAGGGGAAAGGTGTTCCAAAAAATGGGTTTTTTCAAAAAACTGACAACCCTGTCTTTGTTAACAATGGAGCTGTCAAATCATTTTTAAAATATGGAATGGAACTTTAATAAGCTGTTTACTATCGGTGCTTTACACTCCGAAACATTTTGATGTAGTTTATAAATTTTGTTTCAAAATTGGCTATATCTCTACACATAGGGCTGGAGGGTGAACCGTTACAATTTTTTAACCAATTTTACTTTTATTCGCGTTTGCTATAGGGTGTCCAAAAAAATTTACTAGTATCAAAGTAAGTTGAAATTATATAAGCACAAAACCCGTACCACCTCTTTGGGGAGAATCCTGAAAAAACTGTAGTTTTTACATTTTTCCAATTCAGAGGCTTGCAGCTTTTTAACGAAACGTGCTTTCAGAACCGAAGTTGCTACTGTTTTGTTCTAAATTTTATCAAGAATGCAGTCGGAATAACAATCCAACGATAAATAAATATACCACGTCACGTTTTTTTAAACATATGCATAAGGAATAATCAGTTGCATTTAGAGAATCCCGCAGTTAAGCTTATCAGATGTTCAGAATGCGGCTATTCACTTGTTAAGCAACTAATTTATTCAATTTTATTTTATAAAAATTGCTATTATTATCTTTGCAATTTTAAAATTTGGATTCAAGTGAATTATAGTAATTTTAAGTAGCAAGAAAGCTCCCTTGGCAATATTATCCTTCACATGGACATACTGCCCTTGAGTAAAATCAAATCAAATGCTTGCGGTGTTGATGCTACACCATTAAGATTTTTGAAAAGTATATCTCCTTGAATAAGCAGCCATTTACTACATTTTATTAATTGTATTATAACAACATCTATCCCTCCGAATAATTATAAGCTTGCAAAGCTCAATACTAATAATTTAAGACTTGTAAGATTACTGCCTTCATTCTCAAAGTTATTTGATAATTATAAGCTTGCAAAGCTCAACACTAATAATTTAAGACTTATAAGATTACCGCCTTCATTCTCAAAGTTATTTGAACATGCCTTAATTTATTAAATGATCGGCAAACAGGATTTTTCAATGGTTGTAGTTCATCGTCTGTTGTTTGGAATTACTGAATCTATAAAAGAAAACTTAAATAAAGACGGAAAAAGTGTTCTAGATTTATCCAAAGCTTTTGATCGAGTTAACCAGGTAAAAATGTTGGAGAAATGAATTTAGTTTTTACTCGAAACACAATCCCCATAAATTCATACCTGTCAGGAAAAAGACAATTTGTATATTTCACAGGTAGAGAATCACATGTAAGTTAGGCAAAAATTGAAGTGGCCCAGGTTAGGTGGCTGAAGTGAACTTTAATAACTTTTTCAGTGACATCAATTAATATTTTATAACCCTGTCTTAACGGACTTATTCCAGAAAATAATTAGCGATACGTTACAGTGTGTTTAATGCTGGTTAAGGTCAAATTCTTTATTCTTGAATAATTAGAAATCTATAATTTTATGCTTTTGATCCATAAAATCTACCGTTTGGAAAATATACCTACGACAGAGCGACTCAAAATTTGTGAAAAGTTTTGGGCATACTTATAGATCGGAGGCTCGATTATTCATATCATTTTAACTAGAGTCTGTTTTACCCTTCGGAGATTATATTGCCTTAGCATGTACCTTCCTCAGTTTGTACGATAAAAAGTAGTCCACGTATTGATGATGTCTCAGATATGCTACTGTACGGAAATATTTGTTCGACGACTATTGATGTTATTAGAATAAAACTTCAGGTTAATAAAGCTTTTAGGTTTGTTTGTGCTTGATATAAGACATTGAAATCCTGTTCATGGCCAATACGAAAATGGACATTATAACGATATATCGCCTTATATCAGAAGATTTTTGAGATGCTCATTTACTCTCTTTTTAACCATGTCTTTTGATTTTCTATAATATTATCAAGAAGGGTACGCCACAGTCTTGTTTTCTTCTCGGACCAGAACTACGAAATTAGGTCATGCAGAGGAGGAAAGGGGGAGTAGTGTTTGTGGACATTCGAATTGAATTTTCCTACATTGAAAGTGCCAGGAAAGATTTCTGAAGGGAATTCCTTACACATCCGAACCGTTCTGCTAAATAAACGAATTTTTCCTGTAATGCGAAGTGCGATTGTAGCCAATTAACCACAAATGAATGGGCTCTCAACGAAAATCGAGTTAAAAGCAAAAAGTGCAATAAACGAGAACTACTGTACTAAAACAGATATAGGTGGTTTATGAAGATCGAAGTGTAGTATCTCTTAAGAAAATCGAGGCTTCTTTAGAAACCTGAAAAATGTGCTTAGTCCATCGAGCATCGAGTATCGTAAACAAATCACTTATCTATCACTTATCTACTTCTAATGATGAACTTCTATTCAAGTTTTTCTCTCTATTTTATTTGATTTTATTCATTTTAATCTTATTTAAAGACTTCAGAAAAGCATTCAGAATTGTTACATGTAGTTAGGCCACTAATTGACTTTTTATATTACACAATAATAATAAAAATAAATAAATAAACCATTTTAATTTAATCTACGTTAATTTGTGCTTGATTACTTTAAAAAGAAAAATAAATTTAGAAATAAAAAGTGTTTTTGTTTTCGAAATGTTTTTGTATAAGAAGTGTTTCTGAGTTTTGTTGCTTTTTTGCTGTGTTGGTTCAATGAAAACTCTCATTTAATCAATTTGGCTTGGGATGGCGGGGTTTTAAACAAGAACTTTGTTTTTTAATTGTGGCAACAGCAACAACATGATAGTTTCGACATTTAGATTTTCGACGTATTCATAGTAGATGCATTGGCAGTTGTTACGATAAATTCAATTTCGCATAACAATCGCATTAAAATAATTAAAATCCACTATGAAAATGGTGGTTCTGTTAAAGTTGCATTTCGTAAAATTCGTAATATTTTCGGACAACAGATCGGTATTAAGAATTTGGTCATTAAATGTGTGAAACGGTCTTTCAACTAAAAATTCGCAGCCGTGAGCCAGTTTTGAAGCAGTTTAAAATTTGTTAATTTCTCAACGTTCCCAACAATTGGAGTTATCTAAAACCACCACATGGCGAATTTCGTGTAAGGATTTGACTTTGAATCCTAACAAGATTCAACTGGTGCATGAATTGCAATTGACCGATCATTCATCGCCATAGTTTCACTCAATTCATTCAGAAACATTCAGACGAAGCCCATTTTTATGTATCAGGATATGTCGACAAGCAAAATTGCCGCATTTGGGCTTCTGAAAATCCTAAAGCGATTATTGAGAACCCTTTGGTTGCACAAAGTGTCACTGTATGATGCACTATGTGGTCTAGAGACGTGATTGGGCCGTTTTTTTTCCGAAGATGAGGTTGAAAATGCAGTAACGGTCAATGAATCACGCTATAGCGATTTATTAACAACTCAATTTTAGCCTATTATTGACGAGGTGGATATCACTGACATGTGGTTTTATATAGGATGCTGCCACATATCATACAGCCAACGAAACCATCAATTTAATGCAAACCAAATTAACCGATCGCATAATTTCACGACAATCAGCAGTTAAGCGGCCAGCCAGATCGTGTTATTTACACGACTGAATTAGTTTTTGTGGAGCTATGTTCCGGACAGGGTCTATACAGAGCCAATCGAATCGATTTCAGCCTTAAAACTCATAATCCGTTTTGTGATTAACGAAATAGAACCGCCATTTTGCCAAAAAGTGAATAAAAACTTTGATAAAAGAATCGACATCTGTCTGAGTGGTCGTGGTGGATATTTGCCAGTTATCATTTTTCATTCATAATTATCGAACTATTCTCTTCGTAATACAATCAAAATTTAAATCATCGGAAATAAGTAATTTATTCATCGGAATCATTTTCAATCTAAGCAATTTTATTATTCGTGCTTGATTCCTTTAAATACATATGAATGGTTTCCAATGGCAACCCTTATGTAGAAATGATTGAAAATAAACAATGTTTTTTGTTTTTTGTTGTTTTGAAATGTTTTGCTGTGTTTGTATAGAAGTGTTTTTGAGTCTTTTTGTCTATGCTATGTTGATTTTATGAAAAAATTCTCATGGAATCAGTTTGGCTTTAGATATAAGACTTTTAGGTTTTTCTATGCAATATTGGGGTAAAATTCACTGATGAGCTATGAGAGCAATAGTGAAATTGCAATATGGATATGCTCTCCCCCGCAGTAATACATTTCAAATATTTTTTATTTTTATTGAAATAAATGTTTTATGAGAATATCATAAGATGTTTATTTTTTAATAAAAATTTTTGTAATAAATATTTCGTGAGAATATCATGAAATATTTATTTAAAGGAATCAAGCACGAATAATAAAATTGCTCAAATTTAAATCATCTTAATCTGAATTTGTTGTTTTAGAAAACAAATTTCTTGTTGGAAACCTCTTTATAAGACTCTTGAATTTTCTATATTAAATTTGGGGTAAAATCCACTAATGAGCTATATGAGCAGTAGTGAAATGGTCATATGGATATCCTTCATTTATTTTTTTAAATAATAAAAATTAACGTAGATAAAAAACAATAAATAAAATAAATTATGGCACCTGGCGCCATCTACATATTAAGTTAGGAACTAATAAAGTGAGGTGTTACTTTTCATCAAATTGTTTTCATTATGATTTATTATCAAATTATTATTTATTTTTATATAAATTTTAATTGTCTTTAAACTGTTACTCACACCCTGTATTATTTAAACATATAAATTTCAATAAATTCAAACCACTTCTTTAAAAATGTTGCTTTATCGTCAAATAAAAAACCGGCAGTAAACGAAAAAATGATAAAACAAATTATGAACTGCAAAATAAAATAAAATAAAAACAATAAATTTAGTTAAAAGGAAAATCACAATAAGAAATAAGAAAAACAAAATATATAAATAAAGAGAAAAAAGTATATATTTTTGAATTAAATATTTATGTATTTTATTTATTGAAATATATTAAAAAAAAAAAATAATTAAATTCAAAAACGGCATAAATTTCAATTACAATTTATTTTACTAACAGTGTAAAAAATAAAAAAAAACTACAATAATAGTTGAAATACAACAACAAAAAAGACTAAATATAATTAGCATACATCATATATGTATGTATATTCATACATAGCAAATGATATAGTTAAATATTTATATAATTATGCATATAAATTGTTAAAATAAAAGACAAAAATAATAAATATAATGAAAAAATTCACAACAACAAAAAGGCTTAAAGCTATTTAATTAAAGGTATTTAAATAAAATAATTTAAAAAAAAAACAACAATATTTAATTATAATAAACAAAAATCTAATTATGTAATTTACAATATTATTATCATTTTTTTAAATAAAAATTTTCTATAAGTTTTAGTTAAAAATATAAAAAGTAAATTTAATAAATTTAAAATGGTTATTTAATATTGGTTAACTTTTCAGTGTGCTACCAATTCAAATTACAGTGGTCGGCAAAAAAAATAGTCCTCGAACATAAAAATGTGAAATATAATCAAAATTTAAATCCGCTTGTAGTTTTCGCGCATCATGTACAGATCTTTTTTTTGTGGACGTGACTAATATTAAACAAGTCGAAGTTCGTTTTGAATAATTGAAACACCAAAAAATGCGGAATAAAATTATCGTTTGTAATTTAAAATTAGCTTTAATAATTTACATAATTTTCTTCCATATTCAACTGTTTCAAAGTAATTCAGAAAATTGTGTCGAAAGCAAATATTTTTACCGAAAAACTATTTCTTTTGTTTGTGTTCAAAAACTCGCAAAAAAACTTACAATCGGCAAATATTTTATATCTTTATTTTATGTCTTTATTCTAAAAGCAAGGTATACTGGGAATAACATAAGCTATAAATGAAGAATTTTCATGCACAAATGTTGATTTTATTCTCAATTAAAGGGTTTCACTTTATACAACAAAATTGGCCCTTAAGATCACATGCGATTCCGCGAAGCAAAAACATTGCAAGTGAGCCTGTAATAGACAAACAGCAAATATTTTGGTCAGCACTACATGTATGTGATAGGGTTACTGTCAGCATCTAGTGGAGAGGCGTTAATTTGACATTGGTCTTACCACTGGGTGTAGAAAAAAACGTCCACATGCGACCTAAGATGCATACACGGCTTAGTCGCAATTTTGGCCTGCGCTAAATGTATGTGATAAGGTTATCATCAGCACCTAGACGCGAGGTCGTAATCTGACGTTGGTCTTATCACTGGGTGTGGGAAGAAATGTCCACATGCGCCATAAGATGCATACACGCCTTAGTCGCAATTTTCAAGTACACGATAGCAGAGCTATATCCCCATGCCTTTCTGACGAGTTGGAGGCTATCCAACACTTTGTCCTGTTGCATGCGCAGGTTAGAGCATTGGATATTAAACCTGCGTCAACATCTCTTTGAAACTTTCTTAAAAGCCCGATTAAACTAACAGCCACCACAATGCTGTTCAACTAATAACCAGAACAGGGCCTTAGACCAGCGGGCGACTAGTAGCCCTGCTAGCACTATAGATCTTCAAGAGTTCTATACCTCTTCCAGTTTAGGACTCCTGCTAGCCCAGGCGACTGGTGTCGTCTTTTATCCCCGAGGTACATGTCAAGACGGGGAAGAGATCCGTTAAGACTTCCTAGTTCCGTGGAGGGGGGTATAGCACTACATATAGATATAAGTTTTATAAAAAATTTTAAAAAAAAATTTGGTAAACGCTCTGAACAGAGATGGAGAAACATTCAAGCACCTGAAAAGTATGTTTCCACACGTAAGTGAGGTCAAACCGAAGGAAGGCATATTTGTTGGCCACCAAATAAGAGAAATCTTCAAAGACCAATTATTCTAAGTTGTTCGATTATGACAGGAAAGCATGGTAAGCTTTCGAAAATATATGTCAAATATATGAGGAAAATATATGCAAGAACTTCTTTTTTCACATCACCAACTCGAATGCAACATGTCATTAAAATTACATTTTTTACATTCGCATTTAGATTTTTTTCCAGAAATATTTGGTGTCTGATGAGCAGGAGGAAAGATTCCACATTATTCTATCTAAATAAGAATATCTTAGTCAATCGAATATCTCAATTATATCGGTCGTGATAGAATGAATCTGCAAACAGATATGGATTCAGCACGCTAAAGTCATTTAAAATCAAATAACAAAGTTCATGCCTGCCAACCATTGTTACCATGATAAATACGTATAAAATGTTCTAATATCAATATTTTGTTGAAATAACAATATTCCAAAAACGAGACCTGATAGAAGAAAGAAAGAAACCTGTGAACAGATTTATATTCAACCCACAAAAGTACCTTGAAATTACATAACGATTTTCGAATATCCGACTTTTTCTTTTGCCAACCACTATTATTGGTGGTAAAGTTAGTTCCTATGTCGATTTCATTGACCCCTGTACAGGCAACTGATTATATTTTTGGTATAATTCGTGCTATCAGTTGTTCATTATCTTGCAACTTCTCTTAGAGTGTATGAAGAAATGTAAGACAAAATAAGATCATTATTGGTTACTGTTATTTGCCCACAGCAGCTTTAGCTTTCCAAAAATGTGGTTAAGATTCTCAGACGATTGAATTGAGCAATCAGTGGCTAGTGGAATGCGCTTTACCACCAATAATATGATTTAATGATTTTATTTTTAAATGAAAAGTTAACTAGTAAAAAATAAAAAATATTTTTAATTAAATCTACGTTAATTTGTGGTGAATTTCTTTAAAAATAAATATTTTTCGTCATATATTTATTATTGAGAAATTATATTTGAAATGTATTACTGCTCACATAGCTCATCAGTGGATTTTATCCAAAATTTTGTATAAAAATTCAAGAGTTTTATATCTCAAACAAAATTGATTAAATGAGAGTTTTTATTGAAACAGCACAGCTGAAAACTCTCATTTAGTTAATTTAGCTTAAGATATAAGACTCTTGAATTTTGTTTAAAAAAATTTGATATAAAATCTATTGATAATCTATATGGGCAGTGGTGAAATGGCCACCACAGTAATACATTTCAAATATAATTTTTTTAAATCAACTATTTTGTTTTTTTACAAACACCCTTCACTATCCGTCCGTAGAAATGTCTGCAGCGAGCTGCAATTGCACGATTTGTTTACAAGAAAATCTGATGAAAATCTGTCTTGTCATGAACAATTGCATGGAAAATTATGTTAAAATGTAATGCTGAAAATTCACAAACTATTTAATGGTTTAGACAATCGGGCAGACCTGTCAAAACATGAGGTTCACATCATCCTACTTTTTCGACAGACATTACATACGGCTATCAATAAATACATAAAATATTTGTATGAGCTTTGGCTTATGCCTACACACATTTATGTCAGGCGGAAAGGTTGGTTTTGTTTTACTTATTTGGAATTGAAAACTAAGCAAAATCGCGTCACTTGGGGATTACAAAATTCAAGGCAAATTTAACAAAAGGAAAGTCATCCTACATGGTGTGCCATGTAGGAACGTAACGCTGTATATAATATATGGTTAGTGTATTTAAACCCAAACATATAAAGGAAAATAAGAACTTGTAGGCAAATTGAAATTATGCTCCAGAGACCTCAAGAATAGAATAAAAAATGCAATTTTTTCAGTCGGAATTCTATCCTTTCCACAATTTATGTAGACGCATTATCTGACATTTACGAGGTCTATAAATTTAATAATGAGACTGGATGAACATGTGATTTGTCTTCAGTGCGTGTTTGATACTGCTCGAGTCATTTGGTCCTCAATAGCGATTTTTTTGTGAAACAATTTTTTCTGTTGTGTTCTAAAAATGAGTGACATCAGTTTCGAACAACAGTATGCTATAAGGTTTTGTTTTAGTTTTCAGTCACAATGCAACGGAAACTCTTGCTAAATTTCAGCAGATTTGCGGAGATAGTGTTTCATCAAGAGCCTAGGTCTTTTAAAGCATTTTCAGAAGGAAGAGAATTGATTAAAGATGAACCACGAAGCGGAAGGTCTTCATCTTCAAGAACCCATGAAAAAATTGACAGGATCCGGGGTATTGTGCATTTAGATTGACGATTAACAGTCAGGATGATTGGGGAAGAGTTAAATTTGACTCATACCACCGTTCATCAGATTTTGACCTACGAAAAATCTGCACAAAACTGATTTCTTTCTTTGGCAAGACCAAAAGAATGTAAGGAAAGAAGGTGCCTTGATGTTTTTCATTCGATTGAAAATGACCCCCATTTTCTAAAACGTGTCATTATTGGTAAGAAGTCTTGGAAGTTGGAATACACTTTAAATTCTTCAATACTTTGGGTATTAAAAGAATGGCAAGACTGACAAAGTCTAAGATTAAATGCATACTGATTCGGTTGTTCGATATCCACGGAATCGTTCAGAAAGAATACTCGCATATACCTCAGTCAATCAACACTTTTACCGGGAAGTAATTGAAAAACATCGAAAAAAGGTTATTCGTGTGAGGCCAAACGTCAAAAACAACTGGGTGTTGCAACACGATAATGCTCCTTGTTATATAGTAATTGCAATAAACGAGTTGTTGGCCCGTAATAACATTTTTGTGGCTTCTCAGCCTCGATATTCACCTGACTTAAATTCATGTGATTTTTTTTGCTCTTCGCGAAGTTGAGAAATCATCTTAAGGGAACTCAGTATGGGACAAATGGCTGTAACCGACCAGGTGCATGCTATTGTATGTATCAGAGTCCCAGGACTGCTATGAGCAGTGTAAGAAACGTCTCCAGAACTATGTGGCTTCAGAGGGAAGTTATTTTAAAGGTGACAATATAAAATTGTAATTTTATTTTAATAAAAAGTATTTAAATAATTAGTCTCATTACTTAATTTACAGATCTCGTATTTCGAAGAGAAGAATTTTAGCTGCATAAAAATTTAATTTGTTTTACCACAAAAACAAAAAAGCTGAGAAAAAATAAAATGTTAAAATACCCCTCTCAGTGTCTTCAATCAGAGAATTGAGATTGTAAGCGACAGCAAGAACTGTCGTTCAGTGTCAATCGTAGAAGGATAATCAAACTCATACTTATTTTTAGCGATACTTGTCTCTCTCTCTCGTTCTCTCTCTCTCTCTCTTTTATATTTATTTCATGAATTTAAGGTAGAATTATTTTTTTTTAGGTAAAAATGTCAACAACAAAGATATTTAAGAGTCTCTTTTCTGTAAAAAGAAAATAGTGGAGGGTGTTTAGTAATCGATCTAGTCAATAAAATTTGGATTTGAAATATTTTTTAGTTTATAACACTTTTTGCTTGTATGTTTTATTACAAAAAAATCAACCACTAACGTATATAAATTTAATAAGTAACAAGAATAAAATAATATTTAAAAATAAAAATAAAATACACATTTACAAGTTATACACAACTTATTAACTCAAAATAAATTTATAAACATATGTATGTATATATGGATGTGTGTGTGTGTGTGCGTGTGTATATCTGTTGTTCTTTAACTAATAAATTTCAATTTAATTGATATATGTAAATTTTTATAGGAACATTTTTTTATTGTATTTGAATTAGTTAATATGTAATTTATTACTTTGGCGGGTGATTTATTTAAACATTATATATTTTTTTTTATTATTTCATAACTATTAATTTATGTGTTTAAAACACTAAACTTTGGCATTGAACAAAAAAAAATATCGTTTGTTTCTCTAATTTTAAGAAATTTTAAATTTTTTTTTTTAATTTCAGGTAAAATTATATTTTTAATTAATATTTAAGAATAACAAAACATAGAAATGAAAATTATAATAAAACAATTTTAACTAGTTTGTAGGTCTTAAAACTAAAATAAATGGCAAGCGCTAATTTACTACATTAAATATATTTAAGTCAACTAAACATTATTTAAAATTTAAAACAAAAAAAATGACAAAAATAAAACGAAAATTTTAATAAATATAATAATAATTAATGCAACAACTAAAGGATCAAGAAATTAAAATGTTTACTCAATAATTACGAATAAAAAGTGTAATTAATCTAAAGCATACTTTTGGGCTTCTTAAAACAAACAGTGGGAGTGTTGACGCAAAAGTTGTTAGAAAGTTTGATATCAATTATATTAAACATTTTCTATTTTTCATTGTGCCAAAGGGTGCGTTTTCAGTTTGTATGTTGCAATAAGTCCAAAATTACCAATTTAAATAAATTATAAAACAAGGATAATTCTGATACTGATACTCATTTACGGTAGCAGTCTGAATTGTTTTAGCCATTTTTGTAAAAATACCTGAAGTTCTCAGTTTCGCCTACGATGAAAAATTATTTTCTTTATATTGAGAGCGTTAAGGTTTAGCATTTCATTATACCGCCCACAATCAGCCAGGCAAAGTTACGAAAGAAGTGAAAAAAAGGCAAGCGGCTCTATTTTCTATAATTTTTTCAGAAGTTGTTTCTTTTTGTGGGCAATTTTTTTATTTTTTTTTTGTGTCGAAATTATTTTAAAATATTCTCAAAATTACGGCTTAACTCTAAGCACATAAAATTCACTGCATCACAGGTCGGTGTATCCATTGTGGGCAAGTAATCTGCCAATGAATTACAAAGTGGTAACACACTTTTTGGATGTGAAACTAAAAACTGGACAAAGATTGGTGCAAAATGTATAAAACAGGCATCCCAGCGTCGTGTTGTAAATCAGCAGCATGGTTAGACATGTCGTACAAGCGACATATGCTCAAAGTGAAGAAAGAAAAGCTTACTGAGTTTTTTTTTTTTAAAGAGAAGTAGCACTTCAGGCAACAATGCCTATTTAGTCAAGTACCGTGCTACCTTCTTTAGGAAAGGGATAGAGAAGATACACAGGTGGTGAAAGTAGAAGGATAGTCGGAAATTAACTGCCGTATAAAGACATCACAGCGACCAGTGGCTATGCCTTCATCGCTAAGCAGTCCCACCGACAGCCAATTTTTAATTTTCTAGTGAAAAAAACCAAGGTCTTCGTTGGGAATTGAACCCACAACCCCCATACTGACAAGCTAGTACACTACCTACTAGCCTACAGGGGCACCTCAACTGATATACTGATACTGATAGTATCCTTTTACCGCAAACTTTCAAGTTAGTGCTAAACACTATACAAGCTCGAGACCAACTCTGGAGAAGCAATTGTTGGAATAATGCTGATTATATTAAACAGAGGTATCACATAAATTGAACCAACAATTTAAAGGACTATCAACGATTCTGAGTGCATAATTTAAATTATGTGCTATTCTATAAATAACAGCATTAATGTTGCTCTACAATGAAGAAATAGTGAAAAAATAAAATAATTTTTCTGTTGTTCTTTTATGGTCAACGATTAGAGAATCTATTCCTTTTGACGCATATTGACTACAGTGTGGTAAACTCCGACAAAACGCTATCAAATCTGTTGCCTATCAAAAAAAAAAAAAATTTTGTTCCTAAGTCAGTAAGGTTTAAGCTTTAATGGCAGATAATAACATCAAAAACAACAAATTTATTTTGATCTATTTTTGTTTTTCTAATCCCCACTGTGCGCCAAAAAACCCAGAACCCTCCAACATTAAATCTGAAGTAAAATCTATTTTTTTATTTCATATCAATTAAGCTTAAATTTTATCTGTCAAGTTCACACATTTTTTGGTAAAAGTTTTTTAAACCGATGCAGTCAATCATTGCCAGACATTTAAAAAAGTTGGTCATTACATTGGTTATTCCTAAAATGTTTATTGTGGATTAACATACATATGTATATGTGTGGCTGTTGAAAATTATTTTTTAAATGCATATTTTAGCTTCATTAATAATATGGATATCATCCTGGACGTAAATGTTTAATGTGTTTCTTAAAGTCGTAGAAAACTGGGTCAGTCAGTACAGCTGGCCACAATTCATCGTAGATCAATCATAAATACAGTGTGTCCACCGGGAAGGTATACTACTTTGTATTTCTTGTATTGCCGCAAGTATTGTGGCAAATTTATTATGCAAAAAAATATTCGATAAACCAACGAG
This sequence comes from Trichopoda pennipes, assembly GCA_030448955.1. Lineage (NCBI taxonomy): Eukaryota > Metazoa > Arthropoda > Insecta > Diptera > Tachinidae > Trichopoda > Trichopoda pennipes. The sequence continues at coordinate 12,026,485 of JASKUP010000025.1, read as the reverse complement.
TTTTAATCGTTAAAACATTAAATCAAACTCAATCATCGATAACTATGACAATGAGAAAGTTACGTCAAATTTTTGAGAGAAACAAAGTGCCAAACAAAACGCACTATTTATCGTGAAGTGAATAGAATCGCAGAAAGAGGGTCTGTAGGTGATAGGCCCATAATGAGTGACGAGGTACATTTTCATTTGAATAGATATGTACATAAACAGAATAGTCGCTTCTGAGGAATGGGAAACGCTCAAATTATTCAACAGTCACCTTTGCATCCATTAAAATTGACAATCTGGTGTGTAATTTGGTCAGAAGTAATAATTGGAGGACCTTACTTCTTTGAAAATCAAAACACCGTCATGGTAACTGTGAATGGGGAGCGATATCGTGATAAGATTGAAAACTTTTTAACGCCACAACTGAATAATTTGGGCTTTGGTTATCAAGAAAACGGTGCCGTATCACACACCGTTGAAATTACTACGAGGTTTCTTTCCACAACAAGTTATTTAAAAAAGTGTTGATGTTGATTGGCGTCCACGGTTGCCTATTTTGACTGCTCTGGAGCTCTTTTTATGGGGATATCTGAAAAGCAAGATTTAAAAACACAAGCCAGAAACGCTCGAGCAACTCAAACAAAATATTCGTAATGAAATACCGCAGAAATACAGAGGCGTACATTTATCTGATATTGTATTCCATACATAATTATCGACACTAAATAAAACATTTATCAATGGATCTTATGATCCATTCTCTTTCATTTAATCAAAAATTATAAACCAACAAAGTAGTATATCCCGGTGGACACCCTGTATTAAATATGTTGATGTTATGAATTATTATAATTTATGTAATTTATTCAACAACTTAGTAAATCACTTTAGTTAACTACGTCGGACAAATTTAATATATGCTAGCTATTTTTCGAAACTAAAAGGTCCGCCATCTAGCGTTGTTTTTTTAACTAGCGCTTATTTCGTGAATGGTAACACTTAGCTCATGTTTGATTTGACAGATAATTAGTTTTATCCTTCCGCTGAACAAATATGGTTGTGTATACGCTTGAAAAACGCTGGGAAATATTGCGATATTACTTTTATTACTTTGCAGAATGTGTGCGAAAATTGCGTACGGATTTTGGAAGAAGAGAAGCACCGTCAGCTCCGTATGTTCGTTATCTTGTGAAAAAAGTGAAAGAAACTGGCATCCTCATCGATAAACCAAAGTGTGAAAAGCCAAAAACAGTGCGTACACCTGAGAACATTGCTGGCATGGCAGAAAGTGTGCGTGAAACGCCATCAACACCAATTCAAAATCGTTCTCAACAATTGAACATTTCAGAGTCATCATTGAGACGAATTTTGCATAAAGACCTTGCTATGACGCCATAAAAAGTCCAATTGGTTCAGGAGTTGAAGCCAAGTGACCATCCAATGCGTTTTCGCTTCGCTAAGTGGACTTGCGATCGACTTACAGAAGATGCCGATTAAAAAAAAATCATTTTTTCAGATGAAGATCATTTTGATTTTGACGGGTATGTAAACAAGTAAGCACGCAGCATACATTGAAAAGGCGACGCACGCAAAACGAGTCTCTGTTTGGTGCGGATTTTGATCCAAAGGCATAATTTTGGGCCATTTTTCTTCGAAAATGAGCAAGGATTGGTCGTTACAGTTAATGGCGATCGTTATCAGGCCATGTTGAACGAATTTTTGTTCACAAAAATTGAAGAGGAAGATATTGACAACATTTGGTTTCAACAGGACAGCGCTACGTGACACACAGCCGAAGCTTCAGTTGAATTTTTTCGCCCTATTTTTGAAGATCGCATTATCAGCCGCAGAGATGATGTTGTTTGGCCACCTCGGAGCTACGATTTGACACTGTTGGGCCATAATTTGTGGGGTGCCGTCAAAGATAAGTGTTACGCCGACAAGCCAGAGACAATTGACGCTTTAAAGAACAATATTCGTGAAGCCATTGGTGAAATACAGCTGCACACATTCGATAATGTGCTTAAAAATTGAACCGATCGTGTAGGCTAGTGCATGGCCAGCCGAATCAGCCATTTGAATGAAATTATTTTCCATTATTAACCGGAAGGATTGTACTTTCAACTAAAAAAAAGAAATTTGAGAAAATATTCAAAAGTTATTTGGCGGACCCTTTATAAGCGATTCATTTGAATTATTATTTCTTTTCTTTTCAATTATTTTTTACATTTATCTGCTGTTTGCTCTTTATGTTCTATTAGCCATAAGAAAATATTAATCGATAACGATTTTAGAAAAATGTAGTAAAAGCCAAATTAAATAACAATCGAAATTTCCAACAAGATTTTATAAAAGTTTATAATTTTTATAGTTTTTTTAAACGATCTTTTATATCTTTAATAAATAACTTTTTTCTTTTTTAAGATCTTTTTTATATATTTTTTCTTCTCAATATTTCGCCTTTGGAAAGCTTCTTCAGGAAAAAATTTTTTATATTTTTGAAAACAAAAAAAAAAAAAAAAATTTTTCCTGAAGAAGCTTTCCAAAGGAAATCGAAATATTGAGAGGAAAATATATATCTAAAAAAGATCTTAAAAAAGAAAAAAGATATTTATTATAAAAGTTTACATTTATTTTTATTAATTTTTAATTGTAATTAAAATTTAAATATCTAAAGCAAATCATTTTTTCTTTAAGTTGAATTTGTAACGCAACGAGTATGAAAGTAAATATGAAAATAAAAAAAAATTAAATGAAATTAATTTTTCTATTGTATTTTTAGAATTATTGTTGCAGAAATATGATTTCTACATAAGTACCCTTGTAGGCAGTACAAATTTACTCGTATGTATGTATGTAGGCAAATAATAATGTAATTTCCAGTCTATTTAAAGTGAAAATACAGTTGTCAATAAAATGAAACGTACACAAATATAATAATGAAACTTTCTATTTATATATGTGTATTAAAAATTAATATATATTTAAATGTATATGTGTGTGTGTTAATATGTTGTACGTGCGGACGTACATATATTTGAAATCTGTTGATGGCTGGGCCGATTTTTGTTTTAAATTTTAAAAATTCCTTTTTGTATGTTTGGAAGTCAGATGCCATTCCTATACAAGTCAATTAATTGACTTTGAAAAAATTAGTATGGCAACTAACAATTGTATACCTCGAAAAATGCTTTAGACTTTGGAAAAATTGGTGTGGCAACTCCTATAAAAATACACTAAAAATTGTATATCTCGAAAAATACTTTAGACTTTGGAACAAATTAGTATGGCAACTAACAATAGCATACCTCGAAAAATTCTTTAGACTTTGGAAAAATTAGTGTGGCAACTCCTATAAAAATACACTAAAAATTGTATATCTCGAAAAATACTTTAGACTTTGGAAAAATTAGTATGGCAACTTCTATAAAAATAACTAAAAATTGTATATCTCGAAATATACAAACGCAACCGTGTGGCCATTTCGCAGGCATGTTTAGCGTTGTTCATCTAGAATATGGGCGAACTTTTGTGCCATTTTGCAACCGTGAATGAAATGTGAATCCACCACAACACTCCTAAGACCAAATATGGCTTTGTCAGCCAATAAAGTTATGGCGACTGTTTTTTGGGACACAGGCGCTATAAACCATAATTACTAACTTCAAAAAGGAAAACAATCAATGATGTATATTATTACCAACATATTGAATCGATTCAGTGAGGATTTGAAAAAGACGACGGCTTTCGATCAAGAAAAAAGTTCTTTTTTAACAGGACAATGCAAAGGTGCACACATGTGTAGTTTCCATGACAAAAATCCACGGGTTGCTCCCTCGTTTTGCTTTATTCTTCAAATTTCGCCACGACTGACTATTTCTTGTTTCCAAACTTGGAAAAATGGCTCGGTGGAAAGAGATTTGACTCCAACAAGGAAATCATCTCACAAACAAATCTCTATTTTAATGACCTCAAAAAAACATATTTTCCGAGCAGGATAAGAAAGTCGAGAAGTTTGGACTAAGAGTATAGAACACAAAGTAAATTAGGTTGAGAAGCAAAGTAACTTATGATAGAAAAACATGTGCTCTATTCAAAAAGTTGCGAACTTCTTTATCAATCCTCATATATCTAGGAAAATACAAGTGGTATTATTTGAATCCAATGCCTTTATTGTAATTGCAAATGATCGAGCTGGAAAGAAAATGGAAGGGAAGGGCGGCCAGAAAATCGGCGGAGATTTAATACAGTATAAAATTCAATTTGCTTTGCTTATCACAATAAAATGCTGTTTGTGATAATTTATGATAATTTATATTGTTAACAGACTAAATGCAATTGGATCCGAAATAATGAGTTTCCATTTGTATGCAACCCATCAGATATGGGACTTAATGTACTACAACTAGAAATCTTATTGTTTGTTTACTTCTTTGTTCCTCCTTAATGCAGGGTACTTTGTATTTAACAACAAAGTATGGATTCCTAAATGTAGAATTGCTTTGCGATAAACTGCTATGAATACTCTCTAGCTTTTCAAATTAAATTAGTTTATAATTTAGAACTGCCACAGCTTTGAAACTTTTGTTTAGTTGGCAACCATAGTACCAGAACTTAGGTCATATTTCGCAACTTAGATAGTTACTTATATGTTAAAATTCAAAAAGTTAAAAAATAATGATTCCCAACACCTTCAAAAACTACGTTACAGCAACATAGAAACGGCATATATACAGACACATGGAACAGCCTACTTCATTTACAATACTTTGCACTAAATTTACAACACCAAGTTAACTATAAAGAAAAATTGGTAGCAATTTCTAGGTAACAAGTTTAAAAGAAACTGAATATACAATTTTATTAAAAAAAGAAAAAATTTAAGAAAGTACTTTCTCAAAGGGACGTGGCCACCCTTTTTATAAGATTTTAAGGCCATTCTTACTGAAAAACTATCTGTTTTACTTCCCAAAGTATGTAAAAGAGATTACGAAACCAATTAAAGCAAATTATTTTTTAAATTTCTAACAGTTGTCTGTGTATCTTACCGGCCATCTCACAGTGGTTTGAAAAACATTTTTTCTGGAAATAATTCCGTATACACATTTTTAATTTTTACATAGAAAAAAAGAGAAAACCTTAATTAGAAGGCGAGGTTTGCGAAACTCCTACTACTTAAGTATATGCTCTTTATACAAGTACATGGTATCAGCGGAAAGTTTATGACTTCGAGATTAAGAGCTTATTAAAATTTTTTACGAGTTGCATTTTTTACATGTCATTTACCTTTAAAACTGTAACTTTGATGTTAATAGTTTTTTTCATTTCATTTATTATTCATCATTTATTATTATACAAATTTATCTTCCAATTTCTAAACCCGCAAAGCTTTTATGCTTGCCTGTAGGATATTAAAACATAAAAAATAAGTAGTTATTTAAAATAGTCTTTGTAGTAATAAGTTTTGAATTAATGTGAGCCTATCAGGTATTCCTTTATTAGCTTATTCCGTCTGTTTTCGTGCACTATGCTGATTATTTCAGTCGGTATTTTGTTCAAAATTGTTGGCAATGTTACGGGAAGCGAACTTCTTCCATACTCGTTTGTGAAACGTTCCACTTTAAATCTTCTGTGAACTCGTCTCCGCGTGTTGTGAGTATGTTCCATCGGCTTTAAACATCTGCTATCATTGTAGAATTCTTTGGCCAAGGTTGCATAATAGATGTTCTTCACGATAAGAACCTGAAGGTCTCTGACAAGTTTTGTCAAGGCCCGGTTGTTAGGATTCGTAAGACTTCTGTTTGATTCATTGTCGTCCGTTGCTTTTTTTTTTTTAAAGAGAAGTAGCACTTCAGCCAACAATGCCTTTTTAGTCAAGTACCGTGCCACATTCTTAAGGAAAGGGGTAGAGAATAGATGGAACAAGTAGAAGGATAGTTACGGAAATTAACTGCCTTCATCGCTGAGCAGCCCCACCGACAGTGAATTTTTATTTTTATACTGAAAAAAAACAAGGTCTTCGTTGGCAATCGAACCCACAACCCCCATATTTACAAGCTAGTACACTACCTACTAGCCAACAGGAGCACCTGCTTGCCAAAGTTGTCTAGCATGCTGATTGCGTAGTTGCCATTTTCCGTTGTGCTGCTTATATTCATGTTCATGTTAATGTTATAACCATGATTATTATTGTCTCCAGTTTCGGATTGTTTTTTTTTTATGTAAAATTTTTAATATTCGGTCTTGCGTTTTTTGGAGAGTGCTGCTGTATGTTGCACTACCCCAAGCCGTAACTCCATGCCGGATATACGATTCCACTAATGGAAAGTATGCCTGGCGCAGACCGTCATACGTGGACATATACGACGCTTTCCTAAGTTTCCTGTGTAATTTTTCAATGTGACTTCTCCATTTAAAATTACTGTCAATAATCACACCAAGGTATTTATAAGTGTAAACTTGCTCAATGAAACTTGTGCAATCGTCATCCTGATTGTTTATCGTATTAACGTTGCTGTAACGACATTTTGGGTCATGAAATTGCAGCGTAGCAGTTTTGTCGACTAGGTGACGTGGCTTTATGTGCATAACTTAAGTCTTATTGGCATTTATAATAAGACCATTGTCGTAACTCCACTTTGTGATAATATTAAACTGATTCTGCATTTTCTCAGTCGCAATGTTTATGTCATTATTGGCCGTTATTATTGGCGTGTTGTCCGAATAAGCAAAAGTTGTTCCTTCTTCTGAACATATCATCATGTCGTTTGCATATATAAATTATACAAAAGTGGTCCAAGCTTTGATCCTTGAGGTACTCCACATTCGCATGATATTCTTTCGCTATATTTATTGTTTATTTGTACATAATGCGATCTGTTTTCTAAATAATTGTTGCACGAAAGCAACATATTCCCTCTTATACCGTTTTTCTCAAGTGCTTGCGCGATTTTGTTATGCGAGAGAGTGTCGAACGCCTTACTAAAGTCTATAAAAAAAAGTACCAAAACATGCATATGGTTGCTTATGCATTTGTTTACATTAGTTGAAAAGTTACCGGGTAGTTTATTTATGCTTTTGCCCTTCTGAAATCCGAATTGATTTCTATTAATGATTTTACACTTTTACATAAAGCTCATCATTCTTCTGCTTACTATTTCATCGAGAATTTTATTCAAAAATGGCGATATAGCTATTGGTCTATAGTTCTGTATATCTGATTTGTTGCCGCTTTTATATATTGGTCTAATTATTGATGTTTTGAGTGCATCTGGCACAATAGCGTGGTGTAAACTTGAGTTAACTAATTTAGTAATCACCGTTTTTAAAATTGTCGCATTTGTTCTGAGATCTTTTGCTCTGATTTAATCAATTCCAGAACCTTTTCTCACGTTTAACCATTTAAGGATTTGAAGAATCTCTAGCTCATTTAAACATTGAGTTTTGTAAGCTGACTGGATGTACGTTAATGGTTTTAATGCCACATAAGTGCATTCGTTTTTTAATATTTTCGCTAAAGTTTTGTGCAAAGTTATTTAGAATAGTGTTAAAATTTTCTTTTTTGAAATTTTTCTTAATGAAGCTGTCTTGTATTTGTATTTTTTCTCTTTCCAACTATAGAATTTGAATTGACACAAAATTTAAAAGGATCAAGATATTCTGAAACAATATTTATAAAGGATCCTTTAATTAAATGGTAAAATAATGAATGGTAAAATTTTATTTACTTTAATACATTAATTCCTTAAACGGGGAAAAATGTTCCAAAAACTGTTATTATTTTAGAAATTTTATTGCCCTGGCTTTGTTATCTACGGGGATTTTAAGACCTTTTTGGTGTATATAACCAAGATATGGAGCTTTACTTTTGCTGAAAAGGCAGTCGACCAGGCCCAACAATTTCCTCTGGATTTTAAATAAATAATAAACACAACAAAACTTGATTATTATGAAATATTAGTTTATTAAAATTCCTTTTAGCAAGGAAATTGTGGAAACTATTATTATATAGTCAATTTCGTCTGAGCTGCTTGCTGTCCTCGTACCAAAAGAAGTATATCAAAAAAAAAAGAAAGTGGCGAAGGCGGCAACACAACAGGGAATCAGAGCCGATGCTACACCGAAATAAAATCGGTGCTTTGCACTCCAGCTAATTTTGATGTAATTCATAAATTTTGTTTCAAAATTGGCTCCGTTTGGATAGGACTAGAGGGAAAATAGTTACAATTTTTGATGCAGTTTTTATTTTATTTGCATTTACTATAGGGTGTCTTTAGCATAGTTCAACAAAATTTACTAGTACCGAGGAAAGTTTCAATTATAATAAGCAAAAAAAACAAACCACCTGTTTTGGGGAAAACCCTAAAAAACGGCAGTTTTTACATTTTTTGAACTCAGAGGCCTGTAACTTTTGAACGAAATATGCTTTCAGTATCAAACTTATCACTGTTTTATTATTTATGTTATCATAAATATAGCTAGTATCTTGGAATAACAATCCGAGCATAAATAAGTACACCAGGTCAAAAATACTAAGTAAGGTGAGCCAAAAATTAAAAAAAAATAATTTTTCTTCCCCGCTTTTCTCGTAGACTAAAAGAGGTAACTTGGACATGTAAGCACATTTTTTGTAGGTTAGTACAAAAACTCTTAACATTTGATTAATAAATAAACTTTTTATAATATTTCGAAAAAATCGTATGCTCGAGGTATGCACCTTTGGCAGCATACCCAGAAGCCCTCCTCCTTATCAAAAATACCTCTGCTTGGCCTCTGTAAAATTTCATTAGGATATTTAACCGTATCATTAGCTACCGAATTATTAAAAAAAAAAACATAAATAAATAAAACGTTTTCAAACCACTGTGCGTCTGTTCGTTCAATTTTCATTTCAACTGTACTTGTGAACTAATTGTTTACATGTGGAAATATGTAATATTTATAACAAAAACAAGCAGTATATGAATTATTTTCCCATTGTTTAACAATTATAAGTTAACAAGCTATAAAAAATTTAAAATCTACACAAAAAGATTTCAAACTAAAGTAAACATCAATGAAAAACTTGTGTTCTAATTTCCTTTGCCACATACATAAGTGAATAAATATTTTTACTTTTATTTAATTTAAAAAAAAGGATATTAGAAGTACTTATTGTTTTAACGCTATTGTTAATATCTGAAGAATAAATCTTTTATTTAAAACATGAAATTTCAAATAAATCATCATATTTTTTTTATAAAATACAACTTTTCCTCTAGAAAACCTTAGGAAACTCAGTTATAAAAAAATGTTTTTTTATAGATTTCTAAATCTATTTGGCAAACACACCATGAATCCCAAGATCAATTATTTTGCTAAATTAATATAAATATGCTTTGCTTTTTTACCTATAAAATTCTCACATATTTGTTATATTTTACTTATACGTATTTGCTATTGTAGTAAATATAGACATAAAACATGAAAAAAGGGCAATAATAGTGAAGATTGTATTCAAACACACGACACAACAGTAGACAAAGGAGTAACCCTCTCACAGATTGGAAAAATAAATGAAATGCATCTTAACTTGGTGATGGTTACAAGAACTAAGTTGCTATGCATTTGTCAATGACGGAGAAGCATTGATAATAATGGTAAGAAAACATATAAAGGATCCGCCATCTAGTTTATTTTTTCAACTAGTGCTTATTTCGTGAATGGTAACACTTTGATTTGACAGATAATTAGTTTTATCCTTCCGCTGAATGAATATGGTTGTGTATACACTTGAACAATGCTGGGAAATATTGAGACATTACTTTGAAAATCATGGTAATGTTGCAGAATGTGTGCGAAAATTGCGTACGGATTTTGGAAGAAGAGAAGCACCGTCAGCTCCGTATGTTCATTATCTTGTGAAAAAAAGTGAAAGAAACTGACATCCTCATCGATAAACCAAAGTGTGAAAAGCCAAAAACAGTGCGTACACCCGAGAATATTGCTGCTGTGGCAGAAAGTGTGCGTGAAACGCCATCAACATCAATTCACCGTCGTTCTCAACAATTAAACATTTCAGAGACATTGAGAGGAATTTTGCATAAAGACCTTGGTATGACGCCTTACAAAGTACAATTGGTTCAGGAGTTGAAGCCAAATGACCATCCAATGCGTTTTCGCTTCGCTAAGTGGGCCTTCGATCGACTTACAGAAGATGTCGGTTTAAAAAAAAACATATTTTCAGATGAAGGTCATTATGATCTTGGCGGGTATATAAACATGCAAAATTGTCACATTTGGGGCACAGAAAACCCGCACGCATACATTGAAAAGGCAACGCACGCAAAACGAGTCACTGCTTGGTGCGGATTTTGATCCAGAGGCATAATTTTGGGCTATTTTTCTTCGAAAATGAGCAAGGAGTGGCCGTTACAGTCAATGGCGATCGTTATCGAGCCATGTTGAACGAATTTTTGTTCACAAAAATTGAAGAGGGGGATATTGGCAACATTTGGTTTCAACAGGACAGCGCTACGTGCCACACAGACGAAGCTCCAGTTGAATTTTTTTCGCCCTATTTTTGAAGATCGCATTATCAGCCCCAGAGCTGATATCGTTTGGCCACCTCGAAGCTGCGATTTGACACCGTTGGACTATTATTTGTGGGGTGCCGACAAGCCACAGACAATTGACGCTTTAAAGGACAATATTTGTGAAGCCATTGGTGAAATACAACTCCACACAATCGATAATGTGCTTAAAAACTGAACCGATCGTGTAGGCTACTGCATGGTCAGCCGAGGCAGCCATTTGAATGAAATTATTTTCCATTATTAACCGGAAGGATTGTACTTTTAAATAAAAAAAAGAAATTTAAGAAAATATTCAGTAGTTTAAAACAAAAAAAAAAGTTATTTGGCGGACCCTTAGATATAATTGATTATTACAATCTTCAGTACAGAGAGAACACTGAAGATGGCATATAGCCGAAACCAGTTTGTTCACAAATCAAAACTAGGATTTCTTTTTGGAAAAACTTTAACCTCAATGCGTTACGTAATACGTACTACGTATTAATATTATCCGATTGAGCTGAAACTTTGCCAATCTCATTTTCTAGTCAATTTGCACATTTTAGGGGGCGGAAATTCAAAATTTTTTTTGTAACCACTCTAATGATATTAGTGTGTGGATCCCTCGTATACTCCCAAATCATTTGCATCCAAACAGCCTTTTTTTATTTCTAAATCAACTTTATTCAATTGGTGGAAAAATTGGAAATGGCGCAACATTATGTAGAAGATTAATTAGGCTTGCCAATCAAAAAATATTTTCGCACTTAGTACTAAGTTCAGGTAACACTCCAAAATTTATTTGTTGTGAATGTGCTGTATATCCCGAAAGTCGGAAAATTTATAAACTAATAAAAAATCTTCGTTTCCAATTGCGTATAATAAATCGAAGAAGGAATAGTTTTGTCTTCTTGAGTGGAGCGGATATATTAATGTTGTACAGCCGTAGGTAAAAACGGGTCTGTCTCTCAATACCAAGTAATCGCCTCTTCTTATATTTATGCTCAACTTTCTTCAAAACTAATATGAAGCTGATGACCGAAGATTATTAAATGACAGCTCATAACTTAGCTTGAAGCCGATAGGAAATCTTCTTTTCCAATTGTATATAAGAAATTAAAGAAGGCATAGCTACTTCCAATTAACATACGCGGCGCATAAGCTGCTGCAGTTCATATTGAAGTAGACACGTGGCAAATTTATTATGGAGAAATAATAGATAAACTAACGTGTTTTAATCGTTAAAACATTTTATCAAAATCAATTATCGACTACTGTGACGATGAGAAATTTACGTGAAATTTTTGGAAGAAACAACATGCCAACAAAACGCCCCATTTAGTCAAGCACCGTGCTACATTCTTTTAGGAAAGGGATAAAGAAGAGATGAAACAGGTAGTGAAAGTAGAAGGATAGTTGAAAATTAACTACCGTATATGATAGCACAGCGATCAGTTACTATGCCTTCATCGCTGAGCAGCCCCACCGACAGTCAGTTTTTATTTTTGTTGTGAAAAAAAAACCCAGGTCTTCGTTGGGAATCGAACCCACAACCCCATACTAACAAGCTACTACACTACTGACTAGCCTACAGGGGCACCTAACAAAACGCCCTCTTTATCGTGTAGTGAATGATTTTGAAGAAAGAGGCTCTGTAGGTAATAGGCCCAAGCATGAACCACAACGTACTGCAAGGTCGGCTGAAAATATTATTGCTGCGCAAGAAAGTGTTTTAAACAATTCACCAACCTTAATTCAACGCCGTGCTCAGGAGCTTGGTCTTCAAACAACAACTTTGGCCACAATTTTACACAAGGATTTGCATTTGTTTCCATATAAAATTCAGTTGACACAAGACCCGCTTCCACAAGACTATTTACGCCGCCGTACATATGTCAATAGGATGTTACAGCTCGCCCATGACAACCCCGATTTTCATGAAAAAATTATAATGAGTGACGAAACACATTTTCATTTGAATGGATATGTGAATAAACAGAATAATCGGTTGTGGGAAATGGGAAACCCTAAAATTTTTCAACAGTCACCTTTGCATTCATTTAAAGTGACAGTCTGGTGTGCAATTTGTTCAGGATCAACCATTAGACCTTACTTCTTTGATGGTGATGAACGGTAACTATGAATGGGGAGGGATTGAAAACTTTTTAATGCTACAACTGCAGTCTTTGGGTTTGATTAACACGTGGTATCAACAAGACAGTGTCACATCGCTTACAGCCAGGATTACAATGGAATTACTGCGAAACCTCTTTTCACAACAAGTTATTTCAAAAAATGGTATTGTTGATTGGGCTCCACGGTCGCCTGATTTGATTGCAACAGACTTCTTTGTATGGGGATATCTGAGAAGCAAGATTTATGCAAACAAACCAGAAAAGCCTGAGCAAAATATTCATGATGAAATTAATGAAATACCGCGTGAAAAGTGTGAGAATGTAATGAAAAATGTGATCAAAATGACTCGCTAACAGAGGCGGACATTTATCTGACATTGTCTTCCATACATAATTGCCGCCATTAAATAAAACATTTATCAATATAAAATGCATTCTCTTTCATTTAATGAAAAGTTATAACCAAACAAAGTAGTATACCTTCCCATGGGTCACCCTGTAAATTTGTTTTTTTTTTACAAGTATGAATGCCACGAAATAAAAAGCAAATAGCTCAGCGGCTCAAAAATGACCCATACTATTCGTGGCGGAAGACAAAATATTTTAGCTTTCACTTGAACTTGGAATTCTTACGAATTCCATTAAAACTGTCGCCAAACACTGACGAAACAGCTTTCTTGTATTTAAAATGAATTTACCGAAAACTCAGCGAAAGTTTAACTATTGAAGGTAGTTATAATAGCATATTTCAACATTTCGAAGTATAATCCTCTATAATTCGCATTCAGCAATATTTTTCGACGCTGAATTGGATGCTTAGGGAACTCATCGTTTTGAGTATTTAGAATATTTCTGCAGCAAGGATGTTAGCAGCGGCCGTAAAATTTGGCGTCTATATGTTTTTGAAAATGCATTATTTACGTCATCTGGACATTTTTCGAATCTGATTAACAAGGCCAACTCTATTCTCTAGATACTAAAGCACTGGAAGTGTTACAGATAGAGATGAAAAAAGTCCCCCGCATACAATACTAGAGAAAATTCGCTGATGGAGTGGGCATGTGTTTTGGTACCAGAAATCCTGTCCGAAATGGACATGCATGCGAACAATCATTGCGATAGCGATATTGGGAGCCCGCTCAGCATTGAAAAGGCCTTGAGCAAAAGGTTCTCAACTATGGACATAGAGAAATTTCTTAATTTCAAATCATTTAACAATTTTTTAAAGACTTTATATAACAAAACGAATGAATGAAAGGAAAGAAATTTCAATAACTCTTGAGTGTTGTTATGAAACACTAAACAGAAAGAAGAAAAGATAAATAAAATTGTTGGCATTAAAATGCCAGATCCTTCGCGGTCCGTATTCTATTTTATATAATTTCCATTGTTGATAACTGCCTGCCTTTCCATTTCTTGTTTAGTATTTTAGTTAATTGTCGATTGTTTCTAGTTTAATGGTTTTAGCTGGTAACTGAGAGTCAGAGGTGTTGGCTGAAGAAGACACATCTACACTAACAAGACGATTGCCAACTCTTAAATTACCTAAACACCCCACGACAGCACCATCGCTAATGCCAGCCCCAGAATTATTATTTGTGTTGTTAACAATTTGTATATTTAAAAGATTTTCAGGCGAATTGATGTTGCTGGTGTTTCTAGAAATGGTGGAAACATCTGTAGAAATATTTTCTTCTAGTTTAATTGGTGTAACTTTGGCAAAGTTTTGCTTACGACGTTTATGTCCTGATTTTCTACCTCTTCCACAACAATTTCTTTCCAACATCGATTGTTGATGTTGGGTTGTTGGTGTAGCAACAACTAATGGCAACGGCAAGGCGGTGGTTATTCTTATATGACCATTATTATTGCTATGACAATTATTATTATTATTACAATTGTTATTATTAGTACTTAAATCATTATTATTATTATTATTATTATTATTGTTGTTGCTGTTGTTGTTGTTATTGTTAAAAATATTAGTGGCTGCTGTTAAATTGAAGTGGGTTGGATTGGCTATAAAAACTTTAGTTGTTGCATTTTGTAAAGCATTTGCTAAATAGTTTTGTTGTTGCTGCTGTTGCTGGCAATTCATTTGACTAGAATTTTGTTGTAAACTACAGGCGTTTATTATTTGGCAACGTATATTATTAGAACTAATATTACTACTACTATTACTACTACCACTATTGCTATTGTTGCTATTTAAATTTAAATTATTAACTAAATTCTGTGTTTGATTTAAAGCTGTATTTGTCAACAGCCGATGGGCTGCTGTGGCAGCAATAGGTGCTGCTGTCATTATTGAATAACACTGATATTGTGGAGGCGTTGTAGTTGTTGCTGCATCAATATTATTTGTATTACTATGGCTATTATTACAATTATTACTACTACAACTACTATTGCTATTAGTATTATTTGGATTTGCATTAGCATTAGAATGATTATTATTATTATTATTATTGTTGTTGTTATTATGAACATCTACCTGCATTGGTGTTATACACACTGTTCCATCACTATTTGTATGTATTTGCTGTATATTGGCCATCATCGACTGATACATTGATGCTGATACCGGTAATGTAATCATATTACTGACGGACACTGGATAGCCTGCAATTAAAATGCAAATTTATAATTTATATTTTAATTCGATTTTTTGTTTTTTAATTAGATATACAAATACTCATATAATTGCACAGCTGTTTGCATTATTAGGAGGAATTGGCAATAAATTGGAATATTTAAAGAAAAATCTTTAAAAAAGATTTTCTGTAAAAAACAATTTTGACTAGTGAATTTGATACAATCCAGCAATAAGCATTACGAACCATATACTTATCAGATCTTATTAAAGGCTTATTTCGATAATTTATATATAAATGAATTTTAATGAAGGCCCACAAGGGCCCTTAATAAATCTTTTACAATAATCCCTTGTAAAAACAACTCAAAAATGGTTGCTGTGGTGTTTTCTTTTCGCCTAACAACTTAGATCTGTTTTGGCATAAATGTCTATGACACACAGAGGAGTAGTTGACCCAAAAAGCTGGCCAAAATTATTAAGTGTGTTTTTTGTTTGAAAAGTTTAACTTTTTAAATAGTTTTAGCTTTAGTTTGATAGAAAAAAATTTAGTGACAGATTATTATTGGGTTAGTATTATTTTTGACAAACCCCCCCACCAACCTTTTATAACTTTGTTCAATTTTTTTTTCATTATGAAGAGAATTTTTTAATTTTATATATACATTTATTTATTATTCGTACACGGTATGCCTCGCTGCACGATTGTTGTGTATTTTTAGAAAATACATTTATTATTACATTTGCCGGTCTTCCCCTCCCATTCCGCCAAAATTTGGTTAGCAACTGTACTTTGTTCTAAGAGCAACTCAAATTAAACTTAGATAGTCGAACTATTGTAGTTGTGTAGATACAGGGAAATAAAACAGCTTTTTATGGATGTCACAACGTCCCCCTTGTCAAAATTATAAATTATTCAATATTAAAAAAAAATTGGTCTCGTAGCTTGGTTTCTTATAAGGGATAAACAACTAAATAAGCAAAAACATATTCACTTTTAATTTTTATTTGGGTACGGTTTTCCGTCGACCCTCGTTTAATTTGGTTTATGAACAAACCGGTTTCGGCTGTTTGCCATCTTCAGTGTTCTTTCGTACTAGTTGCGTTCTACTGTCAGTTGTGTTTATATAGTTCGTGTCTCCCTTCGTGTTATTGCGTTTGTCACTTTCTGTCTTTTTTGCCTGTATCTCTCTCTCCTTTTTCGTTTGTCTCTTTTTACCTAATTTGTCGCTCCCTTTTTCATTCGTCTTTTTTTCTAACTAAATCTTTTTACGATCATGCTTGTTGTCCGTTTTGGTTTATGTCTGAACCTATTCGGTTTTTTTTATTTTTTTTGTTTTATGTGACCTTGGTCTTTTGCACCTGCGTAACGTGTTTGTGTTGGTGTAGTGTTCGTTTTCCTGTAAAAATGTTTCAACGGTTCAAATATTGTGTCCAAAGCAGTGTTTATTTGTTCATTTATTATTCCTCCGTCAAACGTTTTTTGTTTGTTTATTTCCATGTTTTCTAATACATTTAGTCTCCTTCCTTCGTGCTGTGTATGAAGCAGTTTAACCGTTGTTGCTTCCAGTTTACGTTTTAGTTATATGTCCTGGTGTACATTTGTTGTTGAATATATGGTTCGCAAAGTTTGATTCTGGAGTTGATTTTGGTTCTCGTAGTTTTTTGTTATAGTCTCTAATGTGTTCCCTAAATCTGGTCTTAATTTTTCGTCCTGTTTGCTCGATGTAGCTATAATGACATGTACAAGTTAATTTGTACACTCCTTCTTTGTCTAGTATATTTGCCTCGGTTGTTTCATTCCGTAGTATTCTGCCTAGGTTGTTCCTTGTTCCGAATGCGGTATTGATGTTGTGTTCTCCAAAGAATTTCGCCAACTTGTACGTTGATTCTCCCATATATGTCAATGTAGCCCATTTTTCCCTTTCATTCTCCTGTTCTCTGTTCATTCTAATTTGTTTCCTGATGTTATCTACGAGGCGCTTTTTGTATCCATTGTTTTCCGCTATGGTGTATATTGTCTCCATTTCCTTCATATATATTTGCCGTGTTAGTGGTGTTCTCTCGAGTCTTGTTATTAACGGCCTGATTGCTGCGTTTTTGTGTTGCTGGGGATGATTTGATGAGTTGTGTATTATTGTGTCCGTTGCTGTTGGTTTCCTGTATATTCCATATTCGATCCCGTTCGAGATTATGTTCCTCTTGATCGTTAGGTCTAGATAATTAATTCTTTCCTCCTCTTCTTTTCCCATTGTAAATTCCATGTTCCCGTGTCCTCCATTCAAGTAATCTAAAACTTGCCCGTCGTTATTCCCGTCCAGTATATATATGATGTCGTCCACACATCCCGCGTAGAATATTACCCCGAAGTTGGTCCTTAATCCCCTTACGTATTCCCCTTCCAAATTCTGCATAAATACCTCCATGAGGGTGGCAGATGTTGGATCTCCCATCCCTAGTCCTGTTATCTGTCCATATATATATTATCGTCAAATTTAAAGTAATTCTGTTCTAGTGTCGCTTTTAGTGTGCCTGTAAGTTGTATTGCCAGTTCCTTGTCTTCCGTTTTGTTTTTTACTGTCCTATGAATAATGTTCAATGTATCCATTACCGGAATTGATGGATACAAGTCCTTTACGTCAAAAGAGACCAGTTTTGTCTTCTCCGTTATTTTCACATTCTCCAGTTTATCAATCAGTTCTGTAGTGTTGGCTATTGTATGCCTATATTCCAGGTCTAAGGTGTCTTTCAATATTGTTTTTATATATTTCGAAAGTTTGTAGCCTGGTGCGGATTTGTAATTAATTATGGGTCTCATTGGTGTGTTTGGTTTGTGTATTTTTGGTAGTGCTATCATAGATGGTGCGGATGGATTCATCATTGTTAATGTGTGCGATATGTCTGGTTTTATTATCCTTGTTGCCTTTTTTTATAATCTCCTTAATTTTCGTTTGGTATTCTTCCGTAGGATCTGTACCAATTCTCTTGCACTTAGAATCTCTTATTAACTGTTCTGTCTTTTCGATGTAGTCATGTTTGCCGATGCGCACCCTTGTGTTTCCCGTGTCTGCTTTTGTGACTAAGATGTTGTTCGCTTCCAGTTTACGTTTTAGTTTCCTAATTATAGTGTGCTCTCCGTTTAAGGGTTTTGTAGACTTAGCCTCTTTCTCTATTATCTGTTTGCAGATAGGCCTGGCTTGCTCTTGTTCTTCGTTTGGGATCATCGCTATTGCGACTTCTGTGTCCACAATGGTTTGTTCTATTTCCTTTTTCTTGTTGTTTTCTGTGATGTTGTGTTTTAATCCCTTTTCCAATAATTGAGCCTCTTGCTTGCTGATGGTGACCTCTGTTAGATTCAAAAATCTAGGGTGGAAATTGTTGTTTTTGCGCGTTTTGTTGTTTGTTGAATGTGTTAGTGTCTCGAGTTTCTTGTTTAAATTTGCGTATTTTTGTCTTATTGTTTTCACGTTTTCTGCTCGTATTTGGTCTAATGTGTTCATGAGTACGTCGGTTGGGAGTCGTTCTGCTAGTTTAAGATGAATGTCTAGTATTTCCGAGTTCGTAATTTCTTCCTTGGCGTAAAGGTTTCTGATTTAGAATTTCACAAAGTCTCTTTGTGCTCTTTTTATTGTCTTCCTGCTTGCTGTGGTGTTGATTCTAATCTGTATTTTGGCATATTTCGGTGTAACATTTGATGCGAGGCATTGTTTGTTGAACAAAATATTTGCCTTTGTCGTCATTTTCTGTGTGCTTGGATTTTCCGACGGGGCTAAAATTACTTTTATTTGGGTACGGTTTTCCGTCGACCCTCGTCAAATTTGGTTTGTGAACACTTTTAATATTCATTTTATATTATTAATTACTCATCACATGAAAAAATTAAACTAATTAAAAAGTACAAAATTATGATCATGTCATACGTATTGCATCATGGGCGGCATGGCATCATCCGTATCAGGAAGAAGTGGTTCAATAGTATCTGATGAAAAAGACTTTGTTTATCTTTGTGTATTGCAGCTTAAGAAAGGGTCACAGCTCAAAAATAACCTATTTATAACATCTTAATTTGTATCGATTCTGCTGAATTTTTTCGAATAATTAGCACGATAGTGCTTATTTCAGGCCTCGGCAGCTTCTTCTGACAATTGTCCAATGGACAAGATTGCTGCCTTATTAAAGTACCCCCATGAATTAGAATTTTGTGCATCGTTGGACTCATGGGATGCAAATTGTAGAGCTGGACATAGAATTCGGCTGTGTTATGTGCATATTCATCAAATTTTTCAATATTAATCCGTTGCCCACTAGTTATTGTTTCCAATATTATATTCAGGAGTTTGATTAGTTCTTCATTTATGCCAGTAATTTTCGAAATAGTTGCTGGTTCCGAAAAAAATCTTCTTGATGCCTTGCCATCATAAGTGTTACCATACACTGGTTTAGGAATATCTACAAGTAGCCCCATCTCCTTCTTAAGCCTTTTTTGGATGATTATCTTTCTTTAATCAGTGTTTTATCTTCATTGCTCCTTACTTGCGACTTTTGACGTGTCAGTTTATATGAAAGATGAAGTATCGATTCTAAAATGCGTATGCGTGCGTGTAAAGTTGGTAGCCCAAAATTCAAAGCATCAGGGTTTTCGGGATGAGTTTTCCGCAATGTGTTAAAATCTTTTGAAGTTTGTCCGCAAGTGTAACACCTCATTGTGGATTTTGTGTCAGTTGCAGCATTGTAGACTTTTGCATCGACCATTGCCAATAGCATCGTGTGTTTAATTGATAATAATGAATTTTAAGAAATTTCTTTTTTAAGGGCAGGTAATCGATCACATTTGTAGTTGTTAAAAATGATGCAAATAATATTTCACATCAATAGTTTGAAAAACACAAAAGTTTATGACGACAATAAAGTATAAAAAAAAGTGCCTTATGAGCAAAAATAGAAAAAAGATAAACTTTTCAAGAAATCATCAAAAATAATGGCGCAAACTTGCGCAAACTTTTTCTTAAATTAAAGATCTCATATATCATAATGGTATATAACATTATTTGTACCACAGCCTACCTTCACTTTGAAAAAACTTTTCCTTTTTTTGTTTTGAAGAATTCATATATAGAAATATAGTTTTTTCTATAATTAACATTTTTAAAATAAATATTTGAGTTTTAATAAATATCTTTTTTTCTTTTTAACGATCTTTTTCATATATTTTTTTTTATTATCGAAAAGAAACAAAAAAAATATATATAAAAAAGATCGTTAAAAAGAAAAAAAATTAATTTATTAAAGATAAATAAAAAAAGATCGTTAAAAAAAACTATATAAATATTTGAGATAATTCTATTCGTTTAGCCACAAAAAAATATCATATAAACATCTTGAAGTCGAAAAAATTCAATAAATATTCATGCAATTTTCTTCACGTTTTTGTTCCCCACAACTACAAATCTAAACTTACAATCCTTAAAATGCGCGATGTGATGTAGAATTTTGTTCCCTATCAATCTGCGTAATTACTTCTTAGGATTTCATCAAATTTATTTTTGCCTTTTTGACCAGCTTTTTGGGTCAAGTACTCCTCTGTGTAACGGTTAGTTTTAAAAGTTCATATTTTGTAAGAGACTATTAAAGTAATCTATTCAAAGTGGCAATGTACAACACGAAGAAAAGAAAGTAAAAGAACACGAAAAACGCCGTAGATTCGCTCCATTTATTCAGGAACAACTGGCTAATTTTTGTGTAAAAATCATGTTTACAGACAAAGCCCATTTACACTTGTCAGGGCATGTCAACAAGCAAAATTGCCGCATTTGGGCTTCTGAAAAACCTAGAGCGATTATTGAGAAGCCTTTCCATGCTCAACGTGTCACTGTATCGTACGCTACGTGGTCTGGAGGTGTGATTGGGCCGTTTTTTTTTCGAAGATGAGACTGAAAATGCGCTATCGCGAGATACTAAAAACTCAATTTGGACCTCTTATTGACGACGTGGATAACACTGTTATGTCTTAACAGGACGTTGCCCCAGTCACAGAATCAATGAAACGATCAATTAATTGCAATACAAATTTCCCGATCGGATAATTTCACCATATTCAGCAGTTAAGGGGCCAGATAGTGTGATTCGTTTTACATCCGCACCTGGCTATGTAGCCTTAATCTGATGGTAGACAAACCACAATTCGTCCTAGGAAGCCGAAGACATAATTCTAAGCAACAGAACCACCTAGTTGTAACTTTAATGATTCCAGGGCAGGGCTGCAAACCATCACACCTTGCTAAAGAGTTGGAAACTTTCACTTTGCGTGTCATTAACAGCGAAATGATCCTGGCCACCATAATAACCGTTATACTGTTATGGGGCCGCAAAACCACAACCACCACGATACCCCCATATAGGGGCCAACCTCAATGATCAGCCAGAGAACTATTAAATGTCTAAAGAGACAAATAATGAACTCTGCGGCTCACTGATCCCCGTGGAAATAAAGTAGAGCTTCCCGTTGACTCCCTGCCTGTCTTCAGGGGACTGGGCTCCCTTTTTCCCCCAGTTGCACAGATCTAGATAGCTGTTACGTACTATAAAGACTTCCCCCGGGGGGGAAGTTAAGTGCCAGCCAGATGGTGTAATTTAACATCGCAGGTCTATTTTTTGTGGAACTGTGTTAAGGACAGAGTCTATACGGAGCCAATCAAATCGATTGCAGCCTAAAAAATTAAAATCCGTGATAGACTGCCATTTTGCCAAGAAATGATTAGAAATTGTGAAGAGAGAATTGACATCTGTCAGTGTGGTCGTGGTAGACATTTACCAGATATCATTTTTCATTCATAATCGCCGAACTTTTCTCTACGTAATATTTGCAATAAAAATTTAAATCATCTTAGTCTAAATGTTTTTGTTTTATATTGTTTTAGAAAACAAACTTCTTGTTAAAAAACCTTTTACTTCTTTGAGGGTATACAATTTTAAATAAAATATTAATTGTATTAAATTCATTATCTAATCTCTTTTAGAAGAAATTATCTAATGGCTTCGTAAAGCAATTCGACTTAATTTTCTGTGCACAATTTCTATTTTTATTTGGCCAAATTTTTATACCTTTTTTTTCAACAGCTTTCTTAAGATTACAAAAATATAAATACAAGAAATAAAGTTTATTTCAGCAGTATTTAATTATAATTAAATTAAAGCTAATTAGCATTTTTATATATTTTTTTTTGTTTTCTTTATAAACACTATAAGTAGAAGAAATAAAAATAAAAATTGTTGAAATTGGAAAGGGAAGAACGTATTTTATGAAGTATAATGAAACTGGAAACTGATGTTTATTGTTCGCAAAGATATTGCAGGAAAATGTGCTAAGTGAGTGAAATAATATACTCGGCTACTTGAGAGTTATTAAAAACTATAGAAAAAATTATAAAGGAAAGTATGCGACCAATTTCACTCCAATTGAAACAAGAAAAACCTTCAGATTAGAGTCAAACTCTTTTCAGTCGGCAATAAATAATCAGCCATTGCAAGTTGTGCCTACCTTAAACTAAAAAAAAGCATAAGGCAAATAATAAAGTCATTTATACACTTTAGAATTATAAATTAGTTATGCCGTAATGTGTTGTAGCACACAGGGGGAATCTTGCAATAGTAAAAAGAGCAAAATCCCATCAATAAAGAAACAACAAAAACATATTTTTTTTTTTAAACAAAAAAAACATGTTTTTTGGCTTCTTTTGATGCCATTAGGTACACCAAGATGTTATTGAAGAAAAAAACAAAAGATTAACGGATAAATGAGGTCTGGTTCTCATAACGGATTATATTGGTAATGAGCTCACTCAGCTTTCAGCTAATCAATGACCCAACGTAAAGCAACGCTATTCCTCTTTAGCACATGTTCGGGCTATGCCAAGGAGAAAACTGTATCCAGGACCAATAGAAAGTTTTTCGTTTATTAGAAAGCTCTGACAGAACTATTGTCACTCGCTAGCAATGACTTACAGACACTTGGTGAATAGTTTATCAAACATTGTGATTTTTGGTACCATTAATTCGTAGTAAAAAATGCTGAGATTAAAATTTTCAAGTTAAGGCAAAGTACTTTGTGCATATCTCATTGTTTTAAAAATATATAAATCGTCTCTAAATAAGGATACTTGGATATATTTATAACTAGAACTTGAACTTTAAATACAAACGGTGGACAAAAGTTCCTATGGATCGTGCTTTTTAGATTTTGGTACCATTAATTCGTAGTAAAAAATGCTGAGATTAAAATTTTCAAGTTAAGGCAAAGTACTTTGTGCATATCCCATTGTTTTAAAAATATATAAATCGTCTCTAAATAAGGATACTTGGATATATTTATAACTAGAACTTGAACTATAAATACAAACGGTGGACAAAAGTTCCGATGGATCGTGCTTTTTAGATCTATGACCTAATAATAATAATTCATCGATTTTTCTTGCATTTATACTCAGACGTTCGGTTCATTTTACGTTCTTATAACTAGGCCGTAAGTTCGATCACTTTTAATATCTTCCATATATCTGACCAGCATGAAAGGATGAATTTAAAATGACATATCTGGCCTTAAATTTTGATAACTGGATGTCTATCGAAACTTTGAGAGCTATTGAATAATTTGAAGAACTATTACTGTCAGCTGGTCACTCTTTAGAATTTCACCTCCTTCGTGGTCATGCGGACCATTAGAACTACAGCATTATTTTCACTTGTAAGGTTTTGAATCGAAATACTTTTCGAAAAACAAAAAAATCTAAAATGATTAGGTCTTAGAAACGTGAATGAATCGTATGAAATGCAGTTAAAACCTTTTTTACAACAACGTACACTGGAGATTTTGCGGAAAAAAGTCAAATTGTCAACATACTCTTCATGCGATATGCAATGATATTTTGAAATTTTAGACTAAATGGTACAATAAAATCAAAAAGAATTACTCCGATCTGACTGCTAGTTTTTTTTTATAGCCGTCTCAATCTCAGTACTTGTATGTTTTACTGAACCAACTTAATTTAAACCTAAGAATTTCAAAACGAATATTAATTTATTATGTGAGCTAACGTTTTTCTTTTTATTTTTTATTTAAAGTAGGATATTTCAGTATACTAAAATTGATTGGTTTCAAGAAAGAACACAGTTCAGTACATTAAATAAATCGCATTACAAATAAAATAAAAGCGAATAAGCGAATAAGCGAAATAAGCAGTCTACAGGCCTAATTCTTCTTGATATAGAAAAAGCATTTGATACCGTCTGGCACAACGGTTTAATTTTCAAATTGCTCCAGACTAATATAGCAAAGCATTTGTGCAAGCTTATTGCAGATTTTCTTAACAAGAGAACATTTATTGTTTCAGTTAATGGTGCAATATCGTCACCAAAAACAATTTCTACTGGATTACCACAAGGTTCAATTTTATCACCTTTGTTGTATTCAATTTATACTTCGGACTTTTCACCGCACTCGTACTTGAAAGTTGCCTACTACGCAGACGATACGGCTTTAATCACGTCTAGCAAACTGACTTAGGCATTATTAAAGAAAATGGAAAAAGGATTTGCTTCATGCATAAAATATTTTTATAAGTGGAAAATTAAAATCAACTCTAACAAAAATCAATGTATCATATTTCATTTGTTTGGGTACGGTTTTCCGTCGACCCTCGTCAAATTTGGTTTGTGAACAAACCGGTTTCGGCTGTTTGCCAACTTCAGTGTTCTTTTCGTACTAGTTGCGTTCTATTGTCAGTTGTGTTTATATAGTTCGTGTCTCCCTTCATGTTATTGCGTTCGTCCCTTTCTGTCTTTTTTTGCCTGCATCTCTCTCTCCTTTTTTTGTTTGTCTCTTTTTACCTAATTTGTCGCTCCCTTTTTCATTCGTCTTCTTTCCTAACTAAATTCTTTTACGATCATGCTTGTTGTCCGTTTTTGTTTATGCGTGAACCTATTGGGTTTTTTTTCTTTTTTCTCTTTTATGTGACATAATAATCTGTAATTGTACGTTTATGATGTTCTTTATTGCCTTGGTCTTGCGCACCTGCGTAACGTTTTTGTGCTGGTGTAGTGTTTGTTTTCCTGTAAAAATGTTTCAACGGTTCCAATATTGTGTCCGAAGCAGTGTTTATTTGTTCATTTATTATTCGTCCGTCGAATGTTTTTTGTTTGTATATTTCCATGTTTTCCAATACATTTAGTCTCCTTCCTTTGTGCTGTGTGTGAAGCAGTTTAACCGTTGTCTTAATATGTCCTGGTGTACATTTGTTGTTAAATATATGGTTCGCGAAGTTTGATTCTGGAGTCGATTTTGGTTCTCGTAGTTTTTTGTTATAGTCTCTAATGTGTTCCCTACATCTGGTCTTAATTTTTCGTCCTGTTTGCCCGATGTAGCTATAATGGCAGGTACAAGTTAATTTGTACACTCCTTGTTTGTCTAGTATATTTGCCTCGGTTGTTTTATTCCGTAGTATTCTGCCTAGGTTGTTTCTTGTTCTGAATGCGGTATTGATGTTGTGTTTTCCAAAGAATTTCGCCAGTTTATAAGTTGATTTTCCCATATATGTTAATGTAGCCCATTTTTTCCTTCCTTCTCCTGTTCTTTGTTCGTTCCAATTTGTTTCTTGATGTTATCTACGAGGCGCTTTTTGTATCCGTTGTTTTCCGCTATGGTGTATATTGTTTCATTTCCTTCATATACATTTGCCGTGTTAGTGGTGTTCTCTCGAGTCTTGTTATTAACTGCCTGATTGCTGCGTTTTTGTGTTGCTAGGGATGATTTGATGAGTTGTGTATTATTGTGTCCGTTGCTGTTGGTTTCCTGTATATTTCATATTCGATTCTGTTCGAGATTATGTTCCTCTTGATCGTTAGGTCCAGATAATTAATTCTCCCCTCCTCATCCTTTTCCATTGTGTCTTTGTCCTTGTGTCTTCCATTCAAGTAACCCAGAATTTGCTCCTCGTTATTTCCTTCTAGTATACATATGATGTCGTCGACATATTACTCCGAAGTTGGTTTTTAATTCCTTTACGTATTCCTCTTCTAAATTCTGCATAAATACTTCCATGAGGATGGCAGATGTTGGATTTCCCATCCCTAGTCCTGTTATCTGTCTATATATATTGTTGTTAAATTTAAAGTAATTCTGTTCTAGTGTCGCTTTTAGTGTGCCTGTAAGTTGTATTGCCAGTTCCTTGTTTTCCGTTTTGTTTTTTACTGTCCTATGAACAATGTCCAATGTATCCATTACCGGAATTGATGGATACAAGTCCTTTACGTCAAAAGAGACCAGTTTTGTCTTCTCCGTTATTTTCACATTCTCCAGTTTATCAATCAGTTCTGTAGTGTTGGCTATTGTATGCCTATATTCCAGGTCTAAGGTGTCTTTCAATATTGTTTTTATATATTTCGAAAGTTTGTAGCCTGGTGCGGATTTGTAATTAATTATGGGTCTCATTGGTGTGTTTGGTTTGTGTATTTTTGGTAGTGCTATCATAGATGGTGCGGACGGATTCATCAGTGTTAATGTGTGCGATATGTCCGGTTTTATTATCCTTGTTGCCCTTTTTATAATCTCCTTAATTTTCGTTTGGTATTCTTCCGTAGGATCTTTACCAATTCTCTTGCACTTAGAATCTCTTATTAACTGTTCTGTCTTTTCGATGTAGTCATGTTTGCCGATAAGCACTGTTGTGTTTCCTTTGTCTGCTTTTGTGACTAAGATGTTGTTCGCTTCCAGTTTACGTTTTAGTTTCCTAATTGTAGTGTGCTCTCCGTTTAAGGGTTTTGTAGACTTAGCCTCTTTCTCTATTATCTGTTTGCAGATAGGCCTGGCTTGCTCCTGTCCTTCGTTTGGGATCATCGCTATTGCGACGTCTGTGTCCACAATGGTTTGTTCTATTTCCGTTTTCTTGTTGTTTTCTGTGATGTTGTGTTTTAATCCCTTTTCCAATAATTGAGCCTCTTGCTTGCTGATGGTGACCTCTGTTAGATTCAAAAATCTAGGGTGAAAATTGTTGTTCTTGCGCGTTTTGTTGTTTTTTGAATGTGTTAGTGTCTCGAGTTTCTTGTTTAAAGTTGCGTATTTTTGTTTTATTGTTTTCGCGTTTTCTGCTCGTATTTGGTCTAATGTGTTCATGAGTACGTCGGTTGGGAGTCGTTCTGCTACTTTAAGATGAATGTCTAGTAACTCCGAGTTCGTAATTTCTTTTTTGGCGTAAAGGTTTCTGATTTCGAATCTCACAAAGTCTCTTTGTGCTCTTTTTATTGTCTTCCTGCTTGCTGTGGTGTTGACTCTAATCTGTATTTTGGCATATTTTGGTGTAACATTCGATGCGATGCATTGTCTGTTGAACCAAATGTTTGCCTTTGTCGTCATAACTTTTAATTGTCGTCGTTTGTAAATTGTTATCAGTTCTATTGTGTCTAAATTGTAGGCCTGGCAGATATTATTCGATATGTGCTTGGATTCTCCGACGGGGTAAAAATTTCTTTTGTTTGGGTACGGTTTTTCGTCGACCCTCGTCAAATTTGGTTTGTGAACGGAAAACCGTACCCAAACAAAAGAAATTTTTACCCCGTCGGAGAATCCAAGCACATATCGTATCATATTTCCTTATAACAACTCCCCCAAACGATTACCAAGTCGACAAATTAGATGTGGAAGTGAGAGCGTTACAATAAGAAATGATGTAAAATATCTTGGCGTATGTTTAGATAAGAAACTTAATTTTTCAAGGCACATTGACGAAATCGGCAAGAAATCCCTAAAAGCCATCAGAGCTCTGTGGCCTTTACTGAATAAGCGCTCTTCACTTGGCCTTCAAAATAAAAATTTAATTTTTAAAAGCGTGATAAGACCAACCTTAACATATGCATGTCCCATTTGGTATACAGCAGCAAACACTCATTTGAAGAAACTTCAGATAATACAAAACAAATGCCTCAAGATTATACACAACAGACATTGGAGACACTCAACGCAGCTTCTTCACGACCAAACGGGATATGAACGAATTGACGACTTCATAAAGAGACTCAACACTAAATATTTTGAGAAAATAGAAAATTCTTCTTATCAGCTGATAAGAGAATGTAGAGAGTCGGCGTAAAGGTATTTTACAAAACAACTGTCCAACCTAACGTTTGGACACATAATTTTCAAATTTCAACTGCCATAATTACATTTAAATATTTACCTTCATTTCATTTAAATATTTACCTTTGAATTGTTAAGAATATTGTGAATTGAATTAGACTTAGCACGTAACGTAAGAAAGTGGAGAGTTTTCCACACGTTTTGAATTATATAAAGATTTCCCTTTTTAAGAATATTGTGAATTGAATTAGACTTAGCACGTAACGTAAGAAAGTGGAGAGTTTTCCACATGTTTTGAATTAAAAGAAAGATTTCCGTTTTAAGTTTTTATTGAGTTACTATCAACGCTCGGAACACACACGAGTTTTCTCCCCAACCAGTGAAAATTAATTTTTTTATATTAATAAATATTTTTTTTTATCATCAACTATTGCATTCATTTAATTGCCAATCCAGAGCATAAACACACAGGTTCTATTTCTATTCTGTAACAAAATCCCTAAATTGTTCATGGTCCTATTCGTAATCGGCAAAAAACCAGATCGAAGACAATAGCAAGATTCTCTTAAAAACTACAAGAAGAAAAAGAAGAAAAAAACAGTATGAGGTAAAGTTCAACAGTTGAAAATAAAATCGGAGTGAGTAATACCTAAAAATTGTGCATGCACTTATAATTGGAAAAATAAGAACAAGAATAAAAAAGAAAAAATTTGTTTTAATTAAAAGGAAAAATTTACAAAAGGAAATAATATAAATTGTCATAATTAATCCACAAATAGGAAAATTTCAACCACAAAAAAAAATAGAAAAAACAAGATCTTACGCTTATTTGATTTCATAGTTCAAACTAAAAATCAACCACCAAACGCGATTTATTCTCTTTAAAATTTTACTCAAATTCCTATAAGTATTAAATATACTAAGTAAAACGCAGAACTTTTGTAAGTAACTGTAAATCCCTTTAATAATAATTGCATTTACGAAGAGTTCAGTGATTACCAGTGTTAAAAAAAATCTCTACATCAAGATTAACAGGTATAACATTATTTGATTTAGTGTAATTTTATTATGGACAATAAAAATTAGACATTTTAAAAGCATAGAATAAATTTTCTTAATACACATTTATGTATATTAACGCCATTAACATTAAACAAATAAATAACCAATTAATTGCATATAATAGGAAGAGAAAATAAATTAATCACAGCGAATAGAAAAGCTCTTGATTATGATTAAACAAATAAATAACTCTTATTCCAATTAATTGCATAAAATAAAAAGAGAAAATAAATTAATCACGGCGAATGGAAAAGCTTTTGATTTATTTTGTATCATATTAAACTCTCTTTCTCTCTCTAATACAGTCCGCTAAAGAAATAAAAATACCCGAAAATTTTATAAGCAATTTCAATTTTAAATTGTATTAAAATCATTAGTACATTTAAAAATGTACTCTCATATAAAACCAAATTTAATAAATTAAATATTACACTTATGGGAAATGCTGTTAATGCCTGGATGGATAATTATCAATAAGTAACTAACTCTCTCAATTAGTGTTACGATTAATGTACCCAATTATTCCCAGCTTATTAGAAATTTTTAATTCTATGGATAAAGCTCAATAAAAAAAAACTCTCGAATTAATAACAAAATCAATTATATAAGTGCTGAGAAAGATCCTAGGCTACAAATTTAGTACATACGCCGGCAACTCCTTTCACAAGTTTTTGTTTTATCCCTTTAAAACCCCTAGTATGTATGTAAACCCTTAATTTTAGCAATAAGTGACCAAGAATTCGAATTGAAACACAATTTTTCACGGATAAGTTTGAGTTTGCGCTACAACTCGTTATTTTACAATTAGGAATCAATATTTACAACGAAATCCTGAATTCTGTTTAAATTTCTACACACTGCAACTTTATACTAGAAAAAAAGGGACAAATTTTTTCTAGTGCTTTAACCCAAAAGCCCCGATCTTATGAAGTTGTAGAAATAAGCAACGGAATTCTTTTATATTTTCATTGAAATACAACTCGTAGGTCATCCTTCTAAAACACTCCCCTTTACTCTAAAATAATTCTATATAAGTTCGAACTACGTAATTTACGAAAATGCCCAATACACCCCGTGAGGAATATAATCCATCTCCTAAAGACCATTTCGAATTCGATTTCAATCGCGTATTGAAGTTTTATGATAGGTTCAATGCAATTCCAGCAGAGGAACAAAGTGAGTCTATTTTGGAGGTCAAGCTTAAGGACTTAGATCAGAGATGGGCTCGGCTAGATGCTTCTTACGAAGGTGTCATGTTGTCCAGCAAGATAACACCCGAATACAGACAGGAAGCCACAGAGAGATTTGAAGATTGCACAGAAAAATATTATCAATGTACCTCCCAAATTTTAGATTTAATGAAGATAACACGATTGGATGACCCAGGCAATCCGCGATTTCGATCAACATCCAGATATTCCGCGCAACATCAAAATCTCGATCAGACTATTATGCAAGACGATGTAAATAGTTGCGTCAAACTACCTCCCTGTGATACTGAAGTATTTAAGGGTAGTTACGAGCAGTGGCCTTCGTTTCGGGACATGTTTACGGCAGTTTACATAAATCACACAAAGCTGTCTCCAGTGACTAAACTATATCATCTTCGCAATAAAACTACAGGCGAAGCAGGTGCCATTGTTAAAAGATATCCCCTTTCTCATGACAGTTTTGATTTGGCATGGAATGCACTAAAAACTAGGTACGAGAACAAACGCGTTCTGGTCGATAATCAAATAAGAATTCTCTTCGATATATCACCAGCAACCAGGGAAGATAGTGAACCAATTCGTAAGATCCAATCGTCAGTAAATGACTCTTTAGCAACACTCAGAACTCTAGGCGTGGAAGTAGATAGCTGGGATCCTATTCTTATTCGCTTAATTTCAACGAAACTACCCGATTTAACTCTTTCGCTTTGGGAGCAGTCCTTAACATCTCCTCGGGAACTCCCAAAGTGGTCCGAAATGTCTCAATTTCTTATCAATAGGTATGAAACACTAGAACGCCTTACGAATATAAAGACGTCAAAGAATCGCTTTAGTCTCACAATGCCACAACAACCCAATGTTCATGTATACGCATCCCAAGATAATCTCAGTGAATACTCTTGTAAATTGTGCAATGAAAATCATTCCTTAAGAATTTGCCCAAAGTTCAAAAGTTTTTCTGTGCAACAAAGAGTCGATTTCGTTTATAAGAATAACTATTGTAATAATTGTTTAGCTCAGTCTCATCTTAAGGCAAATTGTGGTAGTAAACATTATTGTCTTCATTGCGGAAAATCCCACCATACACTACTTCATATGGCACAAAAATTCACGCAAACAGGCCAAAAAATAGAAAACATGCAACAGAAAGAAATAAGAAATGAAACGCATGAAACAAATCACAAAGATGTGTCTAAGACAGCCCAGTCTCTAAACAAAAGAACTCAGAATGATCTCCCTCACACATCGAAACAAGTTCAAGCAAATTGTTCCACAGGCAAGGAAAACGTTCTCTTAAGAACAGCGTTGATGCAAATAGAACATGGGAATCAACTTTTTACTATTCGAGCTCTTATTGACCCTGGCTCGCAACGTACTTTTTTAACCGAAAGAATTCGAAGCCGACTCCAGTTGCCGTACCAAAAATCACATTTCGAAATAGTAGGAATTGGCGGTCAAAGACAAACCAGTACTAAAGAGTGCGAACTCGTTTTATATGCGAAAAAATACAATCTTAGAGTGCCAATTAGAGCCATAATATTGCCAAAAGTAACCGAGCGTTTGCCAGCATATAGCTTTGAGATCCCTTGCTCAACCCAGCTAGCAGAATTGGATTTAGCAGATCCTACCTTTAACAAATCGTCTCAGATAAATCTCATACTAGGCAATGATTATGAAAGTTTTCTCAATATTGAAGGCATAAAAAAGAATGTTTGTGGTCAAACCACGGCTTATAACACGATATTCGGTTGGGTACTCAGTGGTCCCATAGAAACAAACACGGTTCAATCACTTACCACTTCCAAGTTTTGGGAACAGGAAGACATACCTACAGCCCGCCCAAAATCAGCCGAAGAAGAAATTTGTGAAAAGTATTCTTCTCAAACCACAACGCGTAATAAAAACGGCAGATATGTCGTTAGATTGCCATTCAAACCCGAATTTCCCGAAAAGGTTTTTCTAGGCTCATCGCGCTTTATAGCTTTGGCTCAGTACTGTCGAATGGAAAAAACTCTAAGCAAAGATCACTACCTTCAAATGGAATATCAATCGGTTTTGAAAGAATACGTGTCGCTGGATCACATGGAAGAAACTTCGGCACAGGAAATCACATCTCAAGGTAAATGTTACTCATACTATTTACCACATCATGCAGTAATTCATCCAGAACACAAAACGACTAAAGTCAGAGTTGTGTTCAATGCTTCAAGAAAAACAAAATCTCAATTTTGACTAAATGACATTCTCTACTCAGGTCCTACGTTACAAAATGAATTGATATCCACAATACTTAATTGGAGGAAGTATCAATTTGTGTTTAGTGGAGATATACAGAAAATGTATCGTCAAATCCTGGTACATCCTGACGATCGACCCTTCCAACGAATTTTATTTCAACCTCAACCCAACGACCCCATTAAAGACTACCAATTAAAGACTCTTACCTTCGGAGTAAACTCTGCTCCTTATTTGGCAATTCGAACCCTGCATCAACTTGCGTCAGACACCGAATCTCTACTCCCCAAAGTATCATCAATCCTTCGAAATGAAACCTATGTTGATGACATTCTGTCCGGAGGTAACACAATATCAGAAACACTCGCCACTCTAGTACAGCTCATGGAGGTATTAGATTCAGCTGGATTCCCATTAAAAAAGATTACCGCCAATGATCCTCAATTGCTTTCGCATTTTCCAAAGGAAGATCTTTACGACTCAAAGATTCTTCGATTCCAAGAGACAAGCTCGATTAAAACTCTTGGAATTAATTGGAATGCATTCAATGACTCATTCTCTTATAACTTCACACCCATGGAACTATCTACACACATAACAAAACGAAAAATTCTCTCATCTGTAGCAAAACTGTTTGATCCCGCTGGATGGATTGCACCCATCATCATCAGAGCAAAAATTCTAATGCAACAGTTATGGCTAGAAGGATTGCAGTGGGATGAAGATATTTCACTAGATTCTCTCGAAAAGTGGAATAGTTTGGTTCAGGATCTCGCCAAAATTGAAATTATTTCTATACCCCGATGGATACAATATACTCCATCAGACTCTATTCAAATTCATGGGTTTTCAGATGCCTCAAAAATGGCATATTGTGCAACAGTGTATATAAGGTGTCAAACGAATAAGTACACCACTTTCTCGAATTTATTAATGGCAAAATGTAAAGTTGCCCCCATACAAACAGTTTGCCTGCCACGCTTAGAACTTAATGGCGCTGTTTTGCTAGCAAAACTCGTAAATTATGTGAGATCATCTCTTAATCTCAATCCCAATGAAATATACCTATGGACTGACTCATCAATAGTATTAGGATGGCTTTCCAAACCACCATCATCTTGGGAAACATACGTTGCTAATCGTACTGCTCAAATTCACCTCTTAATACAGAATGCAACTTGGCGGTATGTCCCAACTCATGATAACCCAGCGGACCTTGGAACACGGGGCTGCAAGTCTCAAGATCTTGTTCATAATTCCCTTTGGTGGCAAGGACCACCATGGTTAGTAAAACCATCATCAGAATGGCCGAAACGAAATCCTTTGCAAATACATAAAACGACGGAAGATAAAATTCACTCGTTACACTCAGTGCTGCAGGAAGATGTTCTTAACAGGTTCTCATCATATAGCAGAGCTTTACGCATCCTATGTTATATCTTCAGATTTTATAACAATACTGTAAAAAATATCAGACCCAATGATTATCACTTTGATTCACATGAATTAACACAGAGGGAGATGAAAAATGTGAAAGTTAAACTGCTAATTATAGCTCAAAAAACATTCTTTGCAGAGGAATACCAATGTTTGTTAAACTCTCAAACTATTCCTAATAAGAGCATATTAAAATCTCTCAACCCATTTCTTGACTCCAAATTTATATTACGCGTCAATGGAAGATTAGCTCAATCATCACTTCCATATGACGAACGTTACCCAATTATATTACCCGGCAACTCCCGCTTTTGCCAACTGTATCTCACCTATCTGCACGAAAATCTCTGCCATGCTGAATGCAGTCAAATGTGCCGAATGGTACAATCGGAATTTTTCATATTCAGGCTAAAACCCCGTGTAAAAAAGATAATACGAAATTGCAAAACCTGCACTATTTACAAACAGCAGGCAGGGTTACAGATAATGGCTCCCTTACCTTCAGAGAGATGCAGCCTATCTCATCCTTTCCAGGTTACAGGTATTGACTTTGCTGGACCTTTTCAAATAAAAACATCACCTTTAAGGAGATCACCTGCAGTGAAAGGATATGTATGTGTTTTCGTTTGTTTCAGCACGAAAGCTATACATTTAGAACTATGCTCAGACTTGACCTCGGCTGCATTCCAAGCCGCATTCCTTCGCTTTGTAGGGAGGCGGGGGCTTCCCCAAAGGATAGTCAGTGATAACGGCCGAAATTTCTTAGGTGCTAGTAGAACACTGGAGCTCGAATTTTCCACCTTCGTAAATAACGCAGCTCGAGACTTAACCCAGAAATACCTTACGCAGGGTTTCGAATGGAAATTCATACCACCATACGCTCCTCACATGGGGGGCTTATGGGAAGCCGCCGTGAAAAGTTTCAAGTTTCACTTGAAACGTACTACTGGTTCTCAGAGATTCACATTCGAAGAATTCTCCACCATCCTAGCCCGCATTGAGGGTGTACTTAACTCCCGCCCAATATCTGCGTTATCTGAGGATCCAACAGATTTAAAAGCTCTAACACCCGGCCATTTTCTTAAAGGGGCTCCTTTGATGGCGTTTCCCGAATACACGATTGAGAACATATCTCTCATCAATAGGTGGGAAAGGCTAAAGGCCATTCATCACCAGTTTTCTATTCGGTGGAGGGAAGACTATCTCAAATCATTGCATAAGAGATACAAATGGAAGAACTCGATTCCAAATATGCAAGTAGGGGATTTAGTGGTTGTGATGGATGACTTACAACCCCCGTATGAATGGCGATTGGGTAGAATAGAAAAGACCTACCTCGGCACGGACTGCAACGTGCGTATTGCTGATGTCCGCATAGCATCGGGAACAATAACTCGGCCCATTGTCAAACTTTGCTATCTGCCAATCCTGAATGATAAAATGTCTGACCCATCGTTAGACGTTGCTGCATAGTATTTTGCCGCTGCGCAAAATACTCATTTAAGCTCCACTCATGCATTCATTTCAAAAATTAACTCTGTCCTTATATTGCTATTACCCATATATTGTCAGTACTGGCATGTTTCCCTATTTAGTAGAATTTAAAGCAGGGCGCTATAGAGCAATCTCTACCTTCTTCAAATTTCAATTATTAATATGTTACCTTTATTTTTAATAGAACCAACAGACGATTGGCCACAACGCGACCAAGCGCAAGTCGTACAACACAACGACGTTTGCAGCACCGTGATCCGGACATCTACAAATGTGTGCTATGCAACCGATATCATCCCCTGCGATTTTGTCTAAAATTTCTAGGCATGACTACTCAGGAAAGAGAAGAAGTGGTAGAGGAGCATGGATACTGTGTGAACTGCCTCGCCAAAAGCCACGACCTACGAAGCTGCACATCCCTGGATACGTGCAAA
Organism: Trichopoda pennipes; assembly: GCA_030448955.1. Taxonomy (NCBI): domain Eukaryota; kingdom Metazoa; phylum Arthropoda; class Insecta; order Diptera; family Tachinidae; genus Trichopoda; species Trichopoda pennipes. Next base: position 11,990,220 of record JASKUP010000025.1, on the reverse strand, counting down.
AAGTGCGAAAAGTTCCACCACACGCTGCTTCACCAACGAAGTCTGCCTCCCAAGAAGACGAAGGTTCTTACACCCAAGACAAGACAGAAACGAAAGAGAGCAAAATCGTCAACGGTACAGCGGAAAAAACCGCAAGGGTCTTCGGAGTCGGTCACCCCAGACACCAAAATACTGGCGGAGGCAATTAAGTCCTTGGCGAATGTTCTTTGTGCCTCGGATAAGGCGGCATCTGTTGCCTGACGGCAAGGCCGGCGCCATGTCCAACCTAACGTTTGGACACATAATTTTCAAATTTCAACTGCCATAATTACATTTAAATATTTACCTTCATTTCATTTAAATATTTACCTTTGAATTGTTAAGAATATTGTGAATTGAATTAGACTTAGCACGTAACGTAAGAAAGTGGAGAGTTTTCCACACGTTTTGAATTATATAAAGATTTCCCTTTTTAAGAATATTGTGAATTGAATTAGACTTAGCACGTAACGTAAGAAAGTGGAGAGTTTTCCACATGTTTTGAATTAAAAGAAAGATTTCCGTTTTTAAGTTTTTTTTTAATGAGTTACTATCAACGCTCGGAACACACACGAGTTTTCTCCCCAACCAGTGAAAATTAATTTTTTTATATTAATAAATAATTTTTTTTATCATCAACTATTGCATTTATTTAATTGCCAAATCCAGAGCATAAACACACAGGTTCTATTTCTATTCTGTAACAAAAGCCCTAAATTGTTCACAACAATCACCAAATTGGAAATGATATGTATGCAATGTGTTGTTGTATTAGACAATACAATTGTATTCATATATATTTCCTAATTATATTTGAACATTTTTCTTTTTGGTATATGAAGGTTTTCCTATTTTCCCTTTAAAAAGAATAAATACTTATAACTGAACTTTTCAATATCTGTGATTAAAAACATAATTTGCTGTAATATCTAAGATAATATCTCAAAACTGTAAATAAATATGTAAATAGCATTTAATTTAATAAAGATGAATTTGGAAATGAAAAAATGAGTATACTAAAATTGAAAAAAAAAACTCTGCAGAGACTTAAGTTTTTTTGTTTATTTATTTTTATGAACATATAAAAAAAAATCCCTTTTTTCCCCAAACATTTGGACCTTCAATTTTAGCCATACTTTCCCACAGTTGGAAATCACTACTATTACATTTTTAATCAATTTCAAGTGCCACCAGGTGCCACCTCTCACACAGTACAACATTTTCAGCTGATTGATTCGCTCCTCAATTCTGATAAGCCCCTTTTGTTTAACACAACTCAAGAACCACTAGTCGAATTTTACTTAAACAAATTTAGAAAAATCAACAAACACAAGTACTTTCATCTGTTTATATAACGTTTCGCTACATAAGCAACAGTTTCGAAGTTATAAATAAATGTATGAAGAAAAAAAAACAATATTTTTTGCCTAAAAAGTTTTTTTTTTGTTTTTTAATTCATAAAAAATCCAAAACTTTAAAAAAAGTGTCAAGTCCTATTACTTTCACGTAAAGTCGTATAACCTATGAACAAAATGAGACATAACTCATAAAAATCGATTAGCGCGTTTCGCTTTTCTTCACAGTTAAGTAAAGGTATGAATTTAAAAAATAAAATTCTAACAATATACTATAAATGGGGATGTGATGAGGCATCTAGTCAAAGCGAATACCAACAGAGGTTTCCAGATGATCAAATTTCTGACTCTCATTTATATATGACATCAGTTGTACCACTTAAATTATCATTAAGTGATGTCATTATGGAACAACAATTAACCTTCTTGCATACAGTATTGTAGAACACTACAGTTTGCATACGTTAAAGAGACACCTCAAGTTATGCGAGAAGAAAAGAGAAGATTCGATGAGGAGATATCTCAACTAAAAGAATTTAAGTTAACAGTAAATAATCGTTACTTAAAAGTAAAACATGAATCATATTTTACAATGATTGACGGCAAGACAGCACAATCAGTAATAGAAACACCAGCAGCATCTTCTTGTTTTATTTGTGGAGCCACAACATCCAAGATGAATAAAATCGAAGAAGTTCTAACTATGCCCGTAAATGAACAAGCACTACAATTTGGTATGTCACCACTTCATGCGCGTATTAAGCTGATGGAGTACGTGGGAGAGACGACTCAAATACTCGTCCGATAACAGAAGCCCAAAAATGTTTGATAAAGCGTGAACTTAAAGAGAAAATAGGAATACACGTTGATACTGTTAAGCAAGGCTCTGATACGGCAAGGTTAAGAAATACGTCACGAATATTCTTTGCTAATCCTGTTTTGATTTCCGAAATAACGGGTCTAGCTGAAAACATAATCAAGAGGTTTTCAATAATTCTCAAAGCTATAGCACCGAGGTAGTAGATCCAAAAAAAGTTTGTGATTTTTGTTTGTAGACGGCAAAAGAGTTTGCTGCACTGTAAGAGTGGTACAATATGCCACCTATACTTCACAAAATTCTGATTCATGGAAAAGATATAATTGAAAAGTATATTTTTCCTGTAGGCCTACTATCCGAAGAGGCTCAGGAAAGTCGTAGCAAAGACTATAAAAAATATCGCTTTAGACACTCCAGAAAATGCAGTCGAATTGCCACGAACGAAGATATTATGCACGGAATGATGGTAAGATCAGATACCATGATTTCACATTTGACGCCTTCATTTAGCCAGAAAAAGCATAGTGTTATAAGCGACAAAGTTAAGGCTCTTTTAGAATAATAAATTAAACATTTTAAAAAATCGTTTAAATTTTTTTGTTAGTTATGTTTACATTGCAGGTAACGATCGACATTTCTCTAACTTTCTTTATTTTGATTACTTTTGTGTATTACTATATAAATAAAACTAAATTTGTGATGAAATCACTACATTTTTTGACAAACTTATTTTTTTTCTCACCTCCATACAAAAATCCCCAGTGTGCAACATTTAAAATAATATAATAACGCTTACCTTGACCATCTTCTGCTGTTATATAAATTTGACCATCTTGTGCCACAGTAGCCTCTGTCAAATCAACTGTCATATTCTCATGACCGTTAACATCGCCCAGACTTTGCACAGTTTGAATGGTGGCACCACCTTCACCCTGATGCAGCTGTAATAAAATTATTTATAAAATAAAACCAGGGCTCATAAAATAAAATAAAAAATACCGTTGCAACACCCTGGACTTGAGCTGTTGTACCATCTGGTAAAGTTATGATAGGATTATTAGGATCAACTTGTATAAGTGAAACAGTTCCATCGGCATTTTGTATAGTTGATAAGACAGTTTGGGTAGTATACTAGAGAAAATTAAAATAATAAAATACATAATTAAAAATATTAATTTAATTGATGACAAATTTCACCAACGAAAGCAAACAAAAATATAAACAAAATAAAACCAGCTAGCAGAAATAAAAATCAAAATTATAGGTCCACTGTAAATAGCATACCTTAGGGCAGTTTTTGTAAAAATAATATATTGCATAAAATTTTAACAAATAATAAAATTAATTTAATGTTTAATTTGATAATTTATTTTGCTTACAAAACGAAAATTACTCAGAAACACAAAACTTTAATTATAAAAAATGCAAAATCAAAAATAAAATTCAAAACAAGAAACGGAAAGAAAAAAAGGAAAACAGCAAACAAAATAACACAACATGGATTTCTTTACGAACATCAACATCTCCCAAAGTCATTGGTTCAATGCAAACTTGTGCATTGGCCAGCTGTTGAGGTGTCACATTTGTCGTTTGTATTTGATGGTGTTGTTGCTGCTGCTGTTGTTGTTGTTGCTGCTGATGTTGTTGCTGCTGTTGTTGTTGTTGATGATGTTGCTGCTGCTGTTGTTGTTGCTGTTGCTGTTGTTGTTGCTGCTGCTGTTGTTGTTGTTGTTGTTGCTGTTGGTGATGCTGCTGTTGTGTTATCTGAGCAATTGGCGCTGGACACAATTCAATTTTTGTCGATGCTGGCAATCTGGCCGTTGTTGTTATATGCTGATCATTCGTACTTTGTATAATCGTGGGTCCAGGATTATTGGGATTATGTGGATTTGTTGTAGTTATAACAGTGCCTGAACTATTAATTTTAACCACATTTACTTGTTGCTAAAATAATGTTACGAACAGGACAAAATATTTTAGGTGATTTCATATCAGTCAAATGTGAGGTTAAGAATTTATTTCTGTTTTTTTACAACAACTTTATTATAATCGAATAAAAAATGTGTATATAGTTACGCTCGAATTTCTTGTCAAAAATTATTTTTCAAATTTTAATTTAAACACTAGCAGAGCATAGTGGTTTTTTCTGCAGGACTATATGCTTCTTCTTCACAACCCTATATGCATATTTACGTCACCAAAATAAAACACAACGAAACTTGGTTCTATTTAGAATTTGAAACTTTCAAAAGCTATCCCTACATTACAGCGGGAATACGTTTTTTTCAATGATGCCAATTTCACAACTTAATTCAGATAGAAAAGTTCTGAAGTAGTGCTACAAAAAAACCTCAAAAACCTTAGGGGACGACCTCTACTAATGGAAATTAGGTTATGGGGAGGAGATAAAAAGGAGTAGTGTTTGTGGAAATTCGATTTGAGTTTTCCTAAATTGAAAGTGAAAGGAAAGACTTCTGGAGGGAGTTCATTCCACATACGAACCGTTCTGCTAAAAAACGAATTTTCTCTGTAATGTGTTTACTGGGCAATCAACCACAAATGGATACACTCCCAACGAGAATCGAGGTAAACGCAAAAACAATAAAAAAAACAGCAAAATACAACCCACATTACGTCGATACTGCATACCCTACTGTCTCCAATAAGCCTCTCAGCCTTCTCTTGTATCCGGTCGAGCAACTCCAAAATAGGCATTGGGGCTTCGGCCCATACATGAGAGTTCTTTTTCATTTTTGGAGGATATAGGCGATATAAATAGTACAAAGATTGGATGGAGTGAAGTATCTCCTAAACCGTTTTAGAAAATCAAGGCAATTGAAAGTTTCTTTAGAAACCTAAAAATGTGCTTATTCTATCGAGCATCACACTGAATTGTTATGGCAAAACCATCAAAAGCTTTCGATTCCTTAATGCTTATATCACCCGTAGTAATAGATGCAGCACCACACCACACAAACGAAGACAGATCTTTGCGAAAGCATGCAACATTGAGTCCTGCGGGCATTAAAAGCTACTCTATTCATACGACCCCATTTGAAGGTTGTTGCGAGATCGTAATTGAGGATTTTATTCATGTTCACCCTTTTAGAACCCACCACCAACTGATTCGTTCTATTACTGAATGAATACGAATGAATGACAAATGGTGCTGTCATCTGGGAAGGAGTATATTGGGTTAAAAGCTTTAAAAAAAAGGTCAGTTAGAAAGATAAGAAATAGGGTAGAAGAAAGAACGGAGCCTTGCTCCGAACTCGTCTGATGAATATTCCATCATATAGTGCGATTCCTCAGAAAACTCGATATAAATCTGGGGAAATTGTCACCGACACGGAAAGCAAGAAGTTTTTACAGAAGTGCGTCATGCCACACTCTATCAAACGCCTTGGAAATATTTAGAGCCACCACGTTACTTTCCCCGAAATGATGAACAGAGTTGCACCATTGCTCCGAAAGAGAAGCCAACAAGTGACCCGTAGAGCGCCCTCTACGGAAACCATACTGTTGTACGTTAAGTAAGCTGTTGAACTGCAGGTACCTCACAAGATGAGGTACCATCTCTTTTTATTCACATCAATAGTGTTTAAGTTTTATTTTTTTTTTTTGTTTTCCTTTTATGCTGAAACTGAATTCAAAATACTTTCATCGTACACAGTGATGGACATGCACAGTGATAGAAAAATGATGGTCTACAATACTTGTTCAGCTGAGTGTTGGTTCATTTTACTTTATTGAAGGAATTATAGACAAAATGTGGAACTTAAATACATAACAGAAATGGACTATATTCTTAAATTTGCTAGCTATCCACTACTGCCTGCACTTTCAATAAAAAGATGATTTTTTATCCACGCATTTATCATTAGCGCAGCTACGTTCTTTTGTAATTAGCCAAGATTGCAAAGCATAATAACGATTTTCAAAGAAAGAGAAAGAATGTAGTGTATCATACAGGGTGATCAGAAGATCCCACAAATATGAAATCGCAGAGCATAATATTGGCTTCGGAAAACCTGGCAGCGCAAACGGGAAGCGAGTGGTTCCAATAGAAGTACACTTCTCCCACAATAATTGCAACGAGTTTTTCAACAAGAAGTTTGTTTTTCAATTGTGACAACATCAACAACATAATAGTTTTGACATATTCGTAGTAGATGCACTGGCAATTGTTACAATGAATTCAATTTCGCACGACAATCGCATTAAAATAATTAAAATCCACTATGAAAATGGTGGTTCCGTTAAAGTTACATTTCGTAAAATTTGTGATATTTTCGAATAACATAATTGTCCTTCTGAGACCGCTATTAAGAATTTGGTCGTTAAATTTGGATCGACAGGGTCGATACAAATTGTGCGAACACCAAAGCGTGTTCGAAATTTGTCAATTCCTCGACTATCTCAATAATTGGGGTTATCCAAAACCTGTACATGGCGAATATTTTGTGATGATTTGACTTTGTAGCCTTATAAGGTTCAACTGGTGAAGAAATTGAAGCCGACCGACCATTCACATCACCGTGGAATCGCTCAATTCATTCGGGTACAACCAAAAAAACATAATTAACAAGTAAAATTGCTGTATTTGGGCTTCTGACAATCTTAGAGCGATTATTGAGAAGCCTTTGCATGCTCAACGTCTTACTGTTTGGTGCTCTGTGGTGTGGAGGCGTGATTGGGCCTTTTTTTTAGGGTGAGGTTGGGAATGCGGTAATGGTCAATGGATCATGTTATCACGAGATGGTAACAACTCAATTTTGTTTTATTATTGACGACATGGATATCACTGACATTAGGTTTTAGTTGCAACAGGTCAGTGCCACATGTCACATAGCCAATGAAACGATAAATTTATTGCAAACCAAATTTCTCGATCGCACAATTTCGCGGCAATCAGCAGTTAAGTGGCCAGCCAGATTGTGCGATTTAACACAACTGGATTATTTTTTGTGGATCTATGTTAAGGACAGACTCTATAAAGAGCCACCCCCGGGGGCACATTTATGGTCTTTATAGTACGTACGTATAGATCTGTGCAACTGGGGGAAAAAGGGAGCCCAGTCCCCTGAAGTCAGACAGGGAGACAACTGAAAGCTCCACTTTATTTCCACGGGGATCAGTGGCCCGTGGAGTTCATTATTTGTCTCTTTAGACTTATAATAGTTCTCTGGCTGATCATTGAGGTTGGCCCCTATATGGGAGTATCGTGGTAGTTGTGGTTTCGCGGCCCCATAACAGTATAAAGGTTATTATGGTGGCCAGGATCATCTCACTGATAATGACACGCAAAGTGAATAATCCAATCGAATGAGCATGCTTGACATGTGTTCTGGACAGGAGTTAGAAAGTCTCCAACGCTTTAGCAAGGTGTGATGGTTTGCAGACCTGTCCTGGAATCATTAAAGTTGCAACTAGGTGGTTATGTTGCTTAGAATTATGCCTTCGGCTATCTAGGACGCATGTATGACGTTCCAAATTATACTATAGTGGTTTTTCCACCATCTGATTAACGCTACATAGCCAGGTGAGGATGTAAAACAAATCACACTCTATAAAGAGCCAATAGAAATGATTTCAGCCCTAAAACTTAAAATCCGTGATATGATTAACGAAATGGGGCCGCCATAAAAAACTTTAATGAATTGCCGAACTTTCGAACTTTTCTCTTCGTACTACAATAAAAATTTGTGGTTCCATTTTGTTTTAGAAAACAAACTTCTTGTTAAAAAGTAAAAAGTAGTTTCTGTTGCAAACTTAACTTTTACGACTTAAACGAGACTTTAACTTAGTGACTCATCAACCGATCCACTCTGGTGGTTGTCTCTACGCAACTGTAGAAATTAAATTTGCCATTTTTTTTTAAGGAAAAGTAGCACTACAGGCAACAATGCGTATTTAGTCAAGTACCGTGCTACATTCTTTAGGAAAGGGATAGAGAAGAGATGAAACAGTTGGTGAAAGTAGAAGGATAGTCGGAAATTAACTGCCGTATATAAGACAGCACAGCGAACAGTGACTATGCCTTTATCGCTAAGCAACCTCACTGACAGTCAATTTGTGTTTTTGTAGTAAAAAAACCAAGGTCTTCGTTGAGAATCGAACCCACAACCCCCATACTGACAAGCTAGCACACTACCTATTAGCCTACAGGGGCACCTGAAACATTAAACAACTCCTGCTAATGTGTTTAAGATGAGGACGAAGAGATCATGCGAGAGATCTACGAAAAGACTTCCGATTAAAGTAAATATTTGCAAATAAGTTGTTAATTTCCAACACAGTGTGATGAATAGGATTAAAAAAGCACTGTTAAACTGTTAAGTCAACGTTAGAAAGCATTTCTTGAACAGTCGAAATGGCTTTATTTCTTTGTTGAACTAAATTAAGCAAGAGATTAAGTTTAAACGAAAGGAGTAGAATTAAGAAACAATTGCAGCCGCTTTGCCGAACACAGTTAAGGAGTCTTTCTTTGTCCGAAACAAACATCAGCCGGAGCTTCAAATAGTCGCAGTTTATGAATTTGCTGCTGTTCCTCTAGTCATATAGTATAATAAATTTTTGCTATGAAGAAGAGTAGCAGCATATGGTAGATTCTGCTGTCTGTAGAAAGAAAATGTTCATAATTTCGAATATCTCTGCAGCCACTAAGCCTGCGCCTTGTTTATGGCGCATGAGATTGAAAGATTGAGTGCAAAACTAGCTAGGATCGATAGAGAGTAAAACGATATAACTGAGTATGCATTTATATGGATTTAGAGAAGAAACGCGAAGTGTATGCATGATGCTGTTTAGATTATCAAAATAATAAAAAACCTATAATTAACCTTAAGGGGCAACATTGGCATAATGGTAATTAAATAATAAAATAGTGAAACATTAGTAAATTGAATGTTTAGCATAAAACATTAGGAAAAGTAATTATGTTAAATATTAAATACAAAGAAAAGTTATTTATAACTTACATTAAGTGACTATTTTGCTATTATTAGTTGAAATTATATTACCTTATGTTAGAGGAAAGCGAATAGCAAAAATATTTACCCTTACATTAGTTGTAGTATTTGTTGGTGGATTTGTTGTGTGTATTGTTTGTATAGTAGTGGGTTGATTACTGACTGGTTGAACAATAACCTCTTCTTCTTCCTCTTCCTCTTCGTGTGAGATCATTTGGGTTACTTTTTCCTCTTCGTCGGCAAATGTGGGCAAGAGGTCTTCGCGACCATGATACTTATAACAATTAATGACAATTTTTCGTAAAGCATGAGTCCAGGAAATCTGTGTGGAATAAAAAAGAAAACAATTAATTAACATGAGTTTTTGTTTCAAATTGCATTTAATTTACTTTTTGTTTATCATCTTCAGATCTGGCATCCATACGAACATTAGCCCAGGGCAATTCTTTTGGCCACCATGGAGGTCTGGTCGCCTCACGTCCCCATCCTGGTTTACCTCTACCGGTTGAGTATTTCAGCATAAGAGGTATAAAAGCTCTTAGCTGGGCCTGCGTCATTTTCTCGACAGGTGTTGGTATACCATCAATAATTAATGGAGGTAGTTCGAATAGCGAGGGATCTTCTTGGGGTGGCGGTGGTGCTTGTTGAGCTAAAGCATTTTCTAATTCATCCATCACAATATTCTTAAGATTGCGCACTACATCCTCTAATGGTTTGGCTCCAAAGACCTTATAGCTTGTATTGGGTTTGCCGGGTGTTGCTACCAGCACAACCGCCTGTTTGCCAACACGACCTGTAAACTCATAAATTATGCCTCGCAGTTTGCGCAGCAATCTATTCTGTTGTCTTTTACGCACTGACGGATTCGTTTCAAACGAATGTTGCCGTTTGCGTTTTTTTGATGAGGCTATAGCAGCAGCTGCAGCTACACCCACTGGTCCAGCAGCAGCCAATTGGTTGGCTAAATCATCTTGCACTGCAATTTGAGTTAATTCGGTTTCATCGAACATGCTACCATCGCTGCTAATTAAATCGTCATCATCATCATCGGAGGCCAAGCTATCCTCTAGCATTTCTATTTTATAGGTCTGCTGTTGGTGTTTGACATTGGTTATACTCTCTACTGCTGCCTGGGTAGCATGTGTACCCGTCGATATAGTAGTCACATTCATTGTGTCTTTGCGTGTGTGTGTGTGTGTATTTCTAAAATAATATTTGGTATTTGCTTTGGATTAGATGCTTCCGATTGGAATTGGGTTTCTGTTCCCTCTACATGGGTTGCACCCAATATCTTTGGTTTTGTTACTTATTTAATATTTTTTTTTTCTTTTAACTTAATATTGCACTTTTTCGTCTTATTTCAATTGTTCTAATTTGTTAAGATGTTGAGAAAGAAAAGTCCATAGAAGAACTATTGTTAGGAAGTGGAAGAAAAGTTTCGAAGATGTTCAATCTGAAAAGGAAACAGAAATATTAATTTTTTATATGTATTTCCGTAAGAATTATTAAATGAAATGTTCTATAAGAAATCGATGGGGGATAGCAACTGAAGCACTCGACAAACTTCTTAAAATTAATTCTACAATCGACTATTTAATATAAGATCGCAAAAAGCTAGTGATTTTAACGCAAATTCGGAAACTTTGCCTTTAGTTTTCTAAGGCAAAACTAAACATCGTAATTTTACAAATGATGACTTATGCAAACTTGGAATGAAATGGATTGTGGTGGCAATGTTATGGTTAGTAGAGTTATGACATCTTATAAGAATGGTTTGGATTTAGTTTGTCTGAAAGCTGTGCGACTGAGCCTCCTCATGGTGACGTGTTCAGTATACGTCAGAACGAGTTTGGTCTTTATAGCTGTTAACTCAGGCAGGCGCTGGATAATCGTTGTCCAAAAGTCTAAATTGTAAAGGTTGTTTTTAGAAGTATAGAAAATAGCAAAAAACAAAGATAATCATTTTAAATTAACATGAAGTTAATTTTTTTCGAAAGATAATCTTCCGGCATTATGATTTAAATATGCTTTTTGCGATATGTCTGCTACGTCTAGCTCGAACGTCGCACACTGGGGATTTTTGTATGGAGGGGAGGCAAAAAATATATTTGTCACAAAATGTAGTGATTTCATCACAAATTTAGTTTTATTTATATAGTAATACACAAAAGTAATCAAAATAAAGAATATAATAGTTATAATTTTTTGACCTTTTTTAATATTTTTTAGTAATTAATTTTAAGCACTAGGTTTTATTTAATAAAAATTTTTTTAAAAAACTTTATTTTTTATTTTATTTTCGATATTTCGCCACACCGTTGGTTGGCATCATCAGGAAAAACAAAAAATTATGAACAAACAAATTGAAAAAAAAATTTTTTGATTAAAAAATTCAAAATAATCGAAAAATTTTTCAAAAAACAAAACAAACAAAAACAATAAAAAAACGACAAATTGAAAATTTTTTTGTTTTACATACATACAAACAAATTTTCAACATTAAAAAATTTTTAAATGAAAAACAATTTTTAAAAATACATAACAAATTTACAAAAACAATAGTATCTTACACATATATTCTAAAACATAAATTTAATGACCAAACGTTACAAAAAAATTAAAGTATAAATTATTAATATTATGCAGATACAGAGTTTTGTTTTATAATTTTATGCACTAAATGTCTATAATTTTGAGCAACTTTCTCCGTATCTGCTTTAAAATTTATTCTTTTGGTTAATGGTACTTTAATTATTTGTAACATTTCCAACATATAACGACGTTTATAATTATTTTCTAAATTTAAATTTGAAACATTTTCAAAATTAGGATTGTGATTAACTTTAGAGCAATGCGAAGATAATGCTGTTTTTTGCAAACTAATATTATTCCTGTATTTCTGGTCTGACCTATGTCCTGCGATTCTAGTTTTCAATTTATTTTTTGTTGTGCCTACATAAACCTTATTACAATCTTATTACAATCTTCCTTATCATTACCGTTACAAGGAATTTTTTACACTACATTGGACATATTTAATTTTTGAATTTTATCCTTAGTTTTACTAAACAACCTATTTAATGTATTTGTATTCTTATATGCCATTTTGTATTTATTTGTATCATAAATTTTTCAATTCTCTATTCTTTCAGACAAGACTGGTATATAAGTTATCGATTTATATATTTTGGGTTCCGTTCCACTACTTATAACTCTTTTCCTCCTATTAATAAATTGATTAATTAATCTATTAGTTAATCGTAATGGAAAATTGTTCTCAGTTAAAATATTTCTAATCTTTTCTTTTCTGTATCTGCATAATATTAATAATTTATACTTTAATTTTTTTGTAACGTTTGGTCATTAAATTTATGTTTTAGAATATATGTGTAAGATACTATTGTTTTTGTAAATTTGTTATGTATTTTTAAAAATTGTTTTTCATTTAAAAATTTTTTAATGTTGAAAATTTGTTTGTATGTATGTAAAACAAAAAAATTTTCAATTTGTCGTTTTTTTATTGTTTTTGTTTGTTTTGTTTTTTGAAAAATTTTTTGACTATTTTGAATTTTTTAATCAAAAAATTTTTTTCAATTTGTTTGTTCATAATTTTTTGTTTTTCCTGATGATGCCAACCAACGGTGTGGCGAAATATTGAAAATAAAATAAAACATAAAGTTTTTTAAAACATTTTTTATTAAATAATACCTAGTGCTTAAAATTAATTACTACAAAATAAAGAATGTTACAGAAATGTCGATCGTTGCCTGCAATGTATAAAGCCATAACTGACAAAAAAATTTAAATGATTTTTTAAAATGTTTAATTTATTATTCCAGAAGAGCCTTAACTTCATCGCTTATAACACTATGGTTTTGCTGGCTAAATGAAGACGTCAAATGTGAAATCATGGGATCTGATATTACCATCATTCGGTGCATAATATTTTCTGGAGTGTATAAGGCGTAATTTTTTATAGTCTTTCCTGAGCCGCTTCGGATAGTAGGCCTACAGGAAAAATACACTTTTCAATTATATCTTTTCCATGAATTTTGAAGTGAATTTTGTGAAGTGTAGGTGGCATATTGTACCACTCGTACAGAGCAGCAAACTCTTTTGCCGTCTCCAAATAAAAATCACCAATTTTTTTTGGATCTACTACCTCGGTGATTGTTATAGCTTCGAGAATTATTGAAAACCTCGTGATTATGTTTTCATCTAGACCCGTGATTTCGGAAATCGAAACATGATTAGCAACGAATCTTCGGAACGTATTTTCTGAATTTGTCGTACCAGAGCCGTTCTTAACAGTATCAACCTGTATACCAATTTTCTCTTTAAGTTCACGCTTTATCAAACATTTTCGGGCTTCTGTTATCGGACGAGTATTTGAGTCGTCTCTCCCACGTACTCCATCAGCTTAATACGCGCATGAAGTAGTGACATACCAAATTGCAGTGCTTTTTCATTTACGGGCATAGCTAGAACTTCTTCGATTTTATTTATCTTGGATGTTGTGGCTCCACAAATAAAACAAGAAGATGCTGCTGGTGTTTCTATTACTAATTGCGCTGTCTTGCCGTCAATCATTGTAAAATATGATTCATGTTTTACTTTAAAGTAACGATTATTTACAGTTAACTCAAATTAATTCTTTTAGTTGAGATATCTCCTCCTCTTTTCTTCTCGTATAACTTGAGGTATCTCTTTAACGTATGCAAACTGTAGTGTTCTACAATACTGTATTGAAGAAGGTTAATTGTAGTTCCATACTAATTTATTTATGTCATCACATTCATCAGAATGATAATTTAAGTGGTACAACTGATGTCATATATAAATGAGAGTCACAAATTTGATCGTCTGGAAACCTTTGTTGGTATTCGCTTTGACTAGATGCCCCATCACATCACCATTTATAGTATATTGTTAGAATTCCGCTTTCAATTTTATTTTGTAAATTCATACATTTACATAACTGTGAATAAAAGCGGAACGCGTTAATCGATTTTTATGAGTTATGTCTCATTTTGTTCATAGGTTATACGACTTTACGTGAAAGTAATAGAACTTGACACTTTTTTTACAGTTTTGGATTTTTTATGAATTAAAAAACAAAAAAAATTACCTTTTTAGTTTATTACTTTTATTTTTATTCGACCTTTTTTTTAAATTTAATTAAATATGAACTAATCTTTTAACGGTCTTTTAAAAAATTTTAACGATTTTATTTTTCTCGATATTTCGCTTTTTAGGCAAAAAATATTTTTTTTCCTCATACATTTATTTATAACTTCGAAACTGTTGTTTATGTAGCGAAACGTTATATAAACTTGCAATTCTTGATTTTTCTAAACTTGTTTAAGTAAACTCCGACTAGTGGTTCTTGAATTATGTTAAATAAAAGGGCCTTATCAGAATTGAGTCGCGAATCAATTAGCTGAAAAATGTTGTACTGTGTGAGAGGTGGCACCTGGTGGCACTTGAAATTTATTAAAAATGTAATAGTAGTGATTTCCAACTGTGGGAAAGTATGGCTAAAATTGCAGGTCCAAATGTTTGAAGAAAAAAGGGATTTTTTTATATATTTCTAAAAATAAGCAAACAAAAAAGCTTAAGTCTCTGCAGAGTTTATTTTTTCAATTTTAGTATACTGAAATAACCTACTTTAAATAAAAAATTAAAAGAAAAATGTTAGCTCACATAATAAAATAATATTCGTTTTGAAATTCTTAGGTTTAAATTAAGTTGGTTCAGTAAAACATACAAGTACTGAGATTGAGACGGTTATAAAAAAAAACTAGCAGTCAGATCGGAGCAATTCTTTTTGATTTGATTGTACCATTTGGTCTAAAATTTCAAAATATCATTGCATATTGCATGAAGAGTATGTTGACAATTTGACTTTTTTCCGCGAAATCCCCAGTGTACGTTGTCTAATTTTCGATAACTTTTTCCATTTCTGGCTGTATATCGGCAATAACGAGACGAATGTTGTCTTCCAAGTGGTCAATCGTTTCGAGTTTATCGGCGCAGACTAGCGATCACATAGCTCCACGGAAAATAGTCTAGCAGCGTTAAACGGCGCGATCTTGGAGGCTTGTAATAACGCCCGATACATGAAAATTTACGGTTACCAAACGGTTCCTTTAATAAATCAATGATAACAGGAGCTATGTCTCATGATTCGTCGTCTTGTAGCAGCCACAACTCCTGGACACCAAGGTTGATCAATTGTTAAACGAAGAAGTCAGTAATCATGCCTCTATAAAAATCACCATTGATTATAACGTTCTAGTCAGCATCGTTTTCAAAGAATCACAACTAAGGATTCTACTAGTCCCTAAAACACATCAAGCAGTCAGTTTGTTTACATTAAACGGTGTCTCAGCATACACTTAACGATTATCACCTAACCAAATATGGCAGTTTTGTTATTGACTGATATATCCATTCAAACAAAAGTGAGCTGAATCGCTAAGCAAAATTTGCTTATAAATATCAGGACCAACAGCATTGTTGTTTTGGGCGAAATTCGGGCTTCAGTCTACTCATGTTGAAATGCTAAACCAAACTAAGTATAAAAAATAGTTCCCTCTTTTGATTCTATAAAACAATCAGCCAATATAATTGATCTCTGCATTTATTTGACATAGATGGAAAAGATTATGCACGAGGTGTAGAGTTTAATCTGTGAAATCGCACCGGTCAAGCAGAATGTTAGAACAATGGGTGGCACCTGCCCAATGATTAAGTCATTAGTTATAGCCATTATTTAATAGATCCCCTTTCTAAATCATTAGTATCAACACAAGGAGTTAGGATTTAAAATAAACAAGCCAGTTAATGGCATTACTAATTATGCATTGATGCATTGGCACAACGATTAGTAATGCAGAGCCGGTTTCGTCCTCCAAACACTTCAAAAAACTTTACGACTATTTTACAAGTGTTACGAAAATGATTTGTTAAGTTTTAAAAGAAAATAATTATCAGTTAAAAAAGTAAACGAAACGACCCACAGTGAATTTTACAAATTGCATAGTTTTCTACGAAATCTTATATACGCAAGACAACAACAACACCCTTATAAGTAATTCCACCAAATAAGATAAACAGCAATACAACAACTAACACAGAACAAAACAAAACACCCAGCCAAGCCAGCGCCTAACCTGAATGATAATAACAACAACAATATAGGGTAATACTAAAGTAGAATATTCTAGTATGTGCGAGAACCACATAAAAAAACCATCGGAATTTGCAACAAGAAGTTTATTTTTCAATTGTTGCAACACCAACAACATGATAGTTTTGACATTTAGGTTTTTGACATATTCATAGTTTGTAGATGCATTGACAATTGTTACAATGAGTTCAATTTCGCACGAAAATCACATTAAAAGAATTAAAATCCATTATGAAAATGGTGATTTTATTAAAGTTACATTTCGTAAAATTAGTGACAAAATAACCGTCCTTCTGGACCGCTATTAAATATTTGGTCGTTGAATTTGGGTCGACAGGCTCGATACAAAATATGCGAACACCAAGGTGTGTTCGACCGGGTCATTCAACTGAAAACATCACAGCCGTGAGCCATAACGTTGAAGCAGATATAAATTTATGAATTCCTTCACGTTCTCAACAATCGTGGTTACCCAAAGCCACCATATGGCGCATTTATTTTTTCAGGTAACAATTTCCATTTAGTCAAGTACCGTGCTACATTTTTTATGAAAGGGATAGAGAAGAGATGAGACAGGTGGTAAAAGTAGAAAGATAGTTACGGAGAATTAACTGTCGTATAAGACAGCATAGCGACCAGTGACTAGGCCTTCATCACTGGGCAGCCCTACCGACAGTCAATTTTTATTTTTGTAGTGAAAGGTCTTTGTTGGAAATCGAACCCACAACCTTTAGACTTAAAAGCTAGAACACTACCTACTGCCCTAGGGGGCACAGGGGCATTTGTAAGAATTTGACTTTGAGGCCTTTAAGATTCAACTGGTGCAGGAGTTTAAGCCGACCGACTATTCACATCCCCATAGATTCGCTCAATTCATTCAGAAACAGCCGGTTGATTTTCCTGAAAAAATGATTTTTTCACACGAAGTCCATTTTCACTTATCAGGGTATGTCAACAAGCAAAATTGACGAATTTGTGCTTGTGAAAATCATAGAGCGGTTATTGAGAAGCCTTTGCATAATCAACGTCTCACTGTATGGTGCGCTATGCGGTCTGCAGACGTGATTGGGCCGTTTTTTTTCGAAGATAAGGCTGTGTCAATTAACCACACTATCGCGAGATGCTAACAACTCAATTTTTGCCTATTAATGTCGACGGGGATATCAGTGGCACATGTGGTTTCAACAGGACAGTCTCACATATCACACAGCCAATGAAACGATCAATTTATTGCAAACCGAACTTTCCGATCGCATAATTTCACGATATTCAGCCGTTAAGTGGCCAGCCAGATCGTGTGATTTAACACCACTTGGATTATTTTTTGTGGAACTATGTTAAGGACAGAGCCTAAACGAAGTAAATTGAATCGATTTAAGCTGTAAAACACAAAAACTTCGACAAAGAATCGACATCTGTCAGCGTGGTTGTGGTGGACATTTGCCAGATATCATTTTTCATTCATAATTGCCGCACTTTTCTCTTCGTAATACAATAAACATTTGAATCATCTTAATTTAAATTTTTTGTTTTATTTTGTTTTAGAAAACAAACTTCTTATTAAAAACCCCTTTATATAAGCACCACTCGCTGAGCAAATGAATTAGTTCAAGTTGAATCATCAGTGAGTAAAAATAACGAAGTTGCCATCGTGTTTATTTTGTGTGTATTGGAAGTAAATAAATCGTTTAATTTCTTTTATAATAGCCTGTTTCCACGACAGTTTGAATCTCGTGCTTCGCTCTCTGAAGCAAGTTTGTGAATCATGCTGTTTACACGACTCATTTATCTGCTTCGATTTGGCAGTTGTTATTAAACAGAAAAACATAAGTTGAAAAACAACAACAACAGTTGAAAAACAACAACAACAGTTGAAAAACAACAGAAGATATCCTTCTTGCCGCGATAGCATTATGTATAATTTTTTTTCCTATCCATTTTTTTTTAATTTTATAAAATTAAAATTAATTGACACACCCACAAAACAATTATATTTTTTAAGTTCTCACTTTTAACTTTGTTTTGTTTGTAAATTCTCTTTGTTTACAAAAACGTTTAATTTTGATAACTAGTGCAGATAAACTTACGATAAAAATTAGAGAAGAGAGGATTTTTACTTGCTTCGCAACTAGCTTCAATATGAATCTACCAGCTTCGCTCTCAAAATTTTGTATGGCGAAGCAGGTTGATTCGCTTATGATTGGGGTGTGAAGCAAGAATAGAGAGCGAAGCAGGTGCCGTGGAAACACCATATAACTCTAAAGCACTGTGTTATGCTTTGCAACTGTCGGCTTTAATGATACTTGATATTAAAATTTTTTGCAAAGAAATATGATGGCGAAATGATATATTGTCTAAAAAAAACATTCTTCAATAAATAAGTGACTGGCTCAAATGAAAATTTGTCAAAAATGTGTGTAGAAATTTATAGTTTTATAATGTTTTATATAGAAAAGTGCACTTCAAAGGACAGCGGAGAAGTAATAAAAAATAAGGACTTTTTTTTTTTTATCGGAAATATAGAATTCCTGAAAGGCGATAAAAAATCATTTAATTTTCTTTACGATTTCCTTTAAAACACATGTTTGACTATAAAATGAAATGATATTGAAAATGATTTTAAATAAATCTAAAAAGTTTTACGTGCAATAAAATACCATCGCTTATATTCACCAATTAAAAATATAAATTTTTAAATTTAGTATATGCACGTTAAAGGCAAAAATGTCAGCTATCGTGTTACCATTTTTTTTTTTTTTGTTGAATTCATGTAAATTTAATTTTTGTAAAGATTTTACGATTAACATCTTTTTTATATTTATTATCTGTTGTTTATAACAGACCTACGACATCGTTTTTACACATAAAAAGACGTTTTTTGTTATCGGTATAAATTCAACTTATGTTACTGATTCTGTGCAAAATGAAGCATCTCGTTACGAATGTGTTTTGCTTAAGTTTAAAAAAAAATAATTAAGTTATAAAGTAAACGAAATAACTGGGTATATTGTTTACTAACTGCATAGTTTTCTAAGAAAATTTATACACACAAGACAACAAAAACTAGCCTGTAGGCTAGTAGGTAGTGTACTAGCTTGTCAGTATGGGGGTTGTGGGTTCGGTTCCCAGCGAAGACCTTGATTTTTTCACTACAAAAATAAAAAATGACTGTCGATGGGGCTGCTCAGCGATGAAGGCATAGTCACTGGTCGCTGTGCTGTCTTTATACGGCAGTTAATTTCCGACTATCCTTCTACTTTCACCACCTGTTTCATCTCTTCTCTATTCCTTTCCTAAAGAATGTAGTACGGTACTTGACTAAATACGCACTGTTGCTTGAAGTGCTACTTCTTAAAAAAAAAAAGAAAACCCCAATTGCTGAAAACTTTGGTGAATTGGCAAATTTTGATTTACTTTAACACTGTGGCTCATGGCAGCACTCAAATTTAACGACCACATTATTAACAGCAGCCTCAGAAGGACGACTATGTTGTCCGAAAATATTACAAATTTTATGACATTTAACTCTAACAGAACCACCATTTTCATAGTGGATTTTAATTATTTTAATGTGATTTTCGTGTAAAATTGAAGTCATTGTAACAATTGCCAATGCATTTACTACGAAAACGTCAAAAAACTTAATGTCAAAATTATCATGTTGTTGGTGTTGCCATAATTGAAAAGGAAACTTCTTGTCGAAAAGCGATATTTTTTAGCGATAAGTTGATAACAACCGAATGCCGGAAGTGGAGAATTTAAGCTTTGGGACGGGGTGGCAGTATAAAAAGTGACACCCATGAAGTTTTCGGCTGGTATTACCCATTAGCAATATTAAAATTAATTTAAATTTAAAAACTTGTGTAGCAGTAGTAACGTGTAGTAACGCTTATGTTTAACAAGTAAAAAAATGATATACGATTTCTATGTAAGTTCGTGAATTTTTGAATTGGTGAAACAAAGTCGAGAAAAGGAAAATCATCAGTTATGACCTTTCTGAATTGTTCGCGATTGGCTACTAGCGATCAGGTGGGTAAAATAGCCATGTAAAGTAAATATATTACATCGAGTATCCGGGAAACTATAGAGCATAGTTTGGCCTTATTGGAAGAGTCGACGCGGTTACAAGTTAATTAACATAGTCAAGCAAATATCTAGCGTAATTCGAGCAGGGAGCATGGTATGTCCCGTACAAAATCAAAATGCGAAGTGTAAAACTTAAAGGGTGTTCTCATAGAGATCTAATTTGTTTTATTGGTAGGACATCCTTCGTGTGTGTGTGTGTCCGACTCCCTCATAATGATCTTAGAATTATATTTCGCTAAGTTTATGTATTGCTAAAAAGCAATATAATTATCATAATTTACGCAATAGCATGTCTAAAATTCTATCAAGGTTCACATTTTTGATAAAACAACGGGCTGGGCGATTATTTGCAGAAATTTATTTTGCCGACTCAAATTTGTCCTTAAATTTGAAACAGAGGCAGTGTTTCATAACTAGATTCCAGAACATAAAGTTTCTCCAAAAGACTTCCTAATTGGGGAAGCAATTGTTAACGTAACTTGTACCTTAAGCTAATCTAAAGCTATATTTTTAATTCCTCCTCTAAACGTCCTTTCCGGCTGTTTGTTTGTGAATGGCGAGCGCTTTTATGTTTTGTACATGATCTTATAGCGTACATAAAAGTATTTTAACTAAAATTTCTGTCTATTGTAGTTGTTAAGAACACGTTATTGAAAGACAAGTTACTATTGGGACACCCTCTAATTGAATTTTATTTGCTGTACCTATGTAAATTTTACATATATGCCTATCACAGTTCTAACAATATTTATTTATTATGTGAAAATCAAGTCATTTTCGCAGCACCCTGTAATTTTGTTAGTCTTTCTATGGAAATTTCAACAGTTTACGTTAATTTTTTTACATTTATTTATTTTTCAATTCAATAAGCTTTTTTAGCGTCTCCTTTAAAATTTTTAAAAGTAAAATACGGCTTTTTCGGTTTCTTATGACGATATGAACCTAATGTTATCATGAGTTGGCTAAATAATCTCACCTTCTTGAAGCGTTAATTTAATAAGAGTAAAGTTCTACACTCACTTGCTAAACAGTGTGACCATATGAAATTTTGTTTGTCTGTATATAATTTGTGTTATAATAGAAAAAGAAGACTCAAATTTATTCGCAAATTATATTTTCATAGCAATATTAAGTGGAATATTTTCACCGCTATTATAAACTTAACAAAAATGTAGTGAGAATCATATTATAATCCTAAGTCCATTTTATATTATTCTAAATGTATATGGATTTGTAGAGAATTTCATTTAAAGAATAGGGATACAATAAGAGATATACTTAATGACAATGATTTTCCAGTAGAATTAACTAACAGATTAATTAGACAATATAGTAGTTATAGGCATAGTTTAGGAAATTCTACGGCAGAGCCAAGAAATTATAAATCATTAACTTATGTTCCTGGAATATCAGAAAGATTAAGAAAGTGTAAAATATATGACACAGATAAATATATAATTGCACACAAAACACATAACACATTAAATAAATTATTTAGCAGTATGAAAGATAAAATAGGAAAAATGGAAATATCTGATGTAGTATACAGGATACCATGTGGAGGAAATGACCAGGTGAACTGTGACAAAGTTTATATTGGGACAACAAAAAATAAACTTAAAACAAGATTAGCTGGTCACAGGTGTGACCAAAAATATAGGAATATTTCAACACAGAAGACATCCTTATCTTCACATTGTAAGAAATATAATCATTATCCAAAGTTTGATGAAACATCAGTATTAGATATAGAAAAAAACTACAAGAGACGTTATATGTTGGAAATGTTAGAAATTGTTAATGTACCAAATGTAGGGAGAATAAATTTCAAGACAGACACAGACAATTTAGCTCAGAATTATAGGTACTTAATTAAAAAGACACATAATTTGTTATAATCATTTCATAAGAGAGAATTTGTTATTTGTTATTTATTTGTTATTTCCGTTTCCTTGTTTTTGTATGTTTGACTATTTGAAAATTTAAATTTTTGTATGTATGTATGAAAAAATATTTTATATGTTTTTGTCAAATGTTTTGAAACATTTTTTCAATTTGTTAATAATTTTTTGTTTTCAAAAATATAAAAATTTTTTCCTGAAGAAGCTTTCCAAAGGAAAGCGAAATATCGTGAAGAAAAAAAATATATAAAAAAGATCTTAAAAAAGAAAAAAGATATTTATTAAAGATAAATAAAAAAGATCGGTTAAAAAAACAATAAAAGAAGTAAAAATGTTTTATATTGAATGGCATGTTATGTTTTAGTTTTGATTATTATTTGCATACTACAATTTTTAATAAACATTTTTAAAAATTTTTGTAACAACAAAGTATAACTGACCCGTTTATACTGAAAGTAGCATAAGTCACAACTGAACAGTTTTTTTCATTTTTAATAAATTTATTTTTTTCATTTTTAATAAAATTGAGAACTATTGAGATTTGTTTGAGTGTTGACAAAAAAGTTTATTTTGAAAGTGGAGTAACTTGCTGAACTCAGGAAACTAATTACGGAGCTTAGTGTGAAAGAAGTGGAAACATGTAATAAGTGTGTGTGTGAAGTATTGTTGTGATTCTGAATTACATTATAGTGATATCTAATATACTACACATAATTAGCATTATTTTATTATTTTTTATTCTCAGAAAGTTGCTTCGTGTTGTATAAAATATCTATGAATGTCACAACTCAAAAGTATATTATTGCACATATTGACTTATGTAAAGGACAAAATAGTAATAGTAGTAACAGCCCCCTGTCGAAAAAATCCTTAACAGTGCACAACATGGAGAAAAAAGATTTTATTTCAACACAATCATTAGAAAAATCCGTTTTAGAAGGAAATATAAGTACAGACTAAGTGAATTGGCTAAAATTTCAATGAATTCAATTTTACCATGATATTCCGTATAAAATGTTTTAAAAAATAATTTAAGATAAAAAAGATGACAAAAACAGACTGACTTATGCCACTTTTAAAATAAACGACTCAATTTATTGTAAACACAATTTGTTTTGTTTTTAAACTTTCAATAATAAAATTGAACTGTCAATTTATTGTGGGTTTAAAGTAGGTTTTTCCTACTTTGAAGTTAACAAAGGCATTTTAAGGTAAAAATGCTTTTTGAATACAACTTTAGGAAATTGTGCTTAACAACCGCAATGAAACCTGCTTTAAGTTTTTATGCATACGGCTGTTATATTATTACTTAAAATCAATTAAACAAATTGCACTCCAAACAAGATTTAATTTATTTTGTATGCAAATTAGTAATATCGACAACATACGGCATAACTATGACATATGGTTTGTGTCAATAGAAAATAATTTTGGTATTTTGGGAGGTAAGCATATGTCATTATAATTTATTATTCGATAAATGGCAAATAGTACGCACATTTTCAATCGCTATAACAATGTCGAATTTGTTGCCTAAAAGAGATATTTTGCCGGGAAGTTTAATAATCTTTAATTTGAAGAAAATGACTGCGAAAAGTTACCGATTGTTGCTAGAAGCTTACGGTCAAAATGTACCAACTCAAAAAAATTGTGAATGGTGGTTTGCGGGATTCAAAAGTGATGATTTCGATACAGAAGACTAGGAGAGGTCCAGTCAACCGAAAAAGTTTGTTATCAAGCCCAAAAAAAAAACTTGCAATACCATTGCATATGTGCCTGACCATTGGGAGTCAGTCACATATCCACAGGCCATTTTCCTACGTTCAAAAGCAAAGAAATCAGCTCTCATATGAATTGAAGCCGAAAGACGTTGAAAGGCGATTTTGCATATCGGAAATGGTATTTGAAAGCTACAAAAAAAGTCATTTTTGCATCGTATTATCACTAGTAATAAAAAATAAATACATTACGATAACTCCAAGCGACAAAAGTTATATGTTAACCCCGGCCAATCAACACTAAAGCCGGCTATCCATAACGCCAAAGTAATCGTCTGTATATGATGGAATCAGAAGGGTGTTTTGTATTATGAGCTGTTGAAATCAAAGACAGGCCGAATTCAAAGGCAATTGCCTTCTTTTTAAGAAAGAAATCAACGAAAAATGTAATCAGAATATTTTACCAGACACGGTGACATGACAGCATTTGGCCGCATGTTTTAAGACCGGTCAAAAACTATTTGGAAAACAGTGGATAGGAAGTTTTGATTCACCAGCCGTATGACTCGGATCATACCTCTTCTCACTACAATATTCTTCGGTCGAGACTAAACGCTCTTACCGGAATACGCTTTACTTTAGAACAGGTTATCAGAAATTGAAAAAATAATCCGTCTTTTAACGTTTACGGGGAAAAGTTTGGTGAATAATTTGAATTTAATATATTGTTACGAATATGTCTTGCTTAAGATTTAAAATAAAACAATTAAGCAATAAAGCAAACTACTGGTTACAAACTGCGTAGAGGTTTGTACACACACACAATTTGATATGCTGTTTACTAACTGCCTTGCATGCAAGAAAAAAAAAATACAAGTATGCTGTTTATCATCTAAACGCGCAAGACAAAAAAAACTAATTTTACAACAACAAATATACAATGTTGTTTACCATCTTTCTAAGAAACCCTTTTTAACAAAAGCAACAACAAATGTATTGAAATAAATCCCAAGCAGAAACCTTATCAGCATAAAAACAACTATACACACAGACATACAGGCGCCTATAAAACGAATAAACAACCTACAACAACAAAATGCGCACAAAGGGACTAGAAGATTCTTAAATCTTCTAGATTCTAATTGGACAAGTATAAATAGGGGAAGGGTCTGAGTGGATAATCAATCAGTGTAAATTAAACCTCATCGTGTGAAGACGTGCATTTTAAGCAAATTGTTCTGTGTCAACTTTGTGTAGTTAAAGTAAATAAAATTGTTATAAATTTAAAAACTCTAAAAACTGGTGTTAATTATTTTGCAATAAAGAACAACTCACAACAAAACGTTTACAAAAGGTATAAACGTAACAATATTTTGAAACAAATTAAGAAATAAAAATTTATATGTTTTGCACTTAAGTATAGAATACGTACATATTAAAATACATAATTTGAACTATCCAATCAGAGTGAAAGTAAATATTTATTTTATTAAAAAGTAACAAAAACATTTTATTTTATTTATTAGCATAAAATTCTTGCTTTAAAAGTCATTTAGCTTTACATTATTATAAAACCTGGTCACTCTGCTGCCATATTTATTTTTTGTTAAAATTTAAAATGTGCTTGTTTAACATATCATTAAATGAGAGAAATGAGAGAAAGAGAGACAGAGAAAATAAAGAAAACTGATGTACGTTTAGTAATTGCCAAATAACATTGTTCCAAAGCAATCATTTGTTGTAAAAAATCGTCCAAAAAAATATTTTTTTTAGGTTGTGGATTATAAAATTATTGGACATATAATTTATGAAAATTTATATTATTAAAAAATATACAAATAATATGAAGTAAGGCAAACCTACGTGTACAGCAAACGAAACACAAAGTTTAAGTTTAGACTACTTTCTCTTGTTACAACTAATCTTTTTTTTTAATATTAAAATCAATTTTCATAAATATTAGCAAGAAATATAAAGCGAAATCATTCTTTTTAATTAATTAGAGCTAAAACATGAATTAAAACAAAAAAATATTAAGTTAAATTTGAACCTGAAAAAGTCTTATACTTGTAGTATAAAACTTATACTTGCAGTATAAGACTTTCGGTTCAATTTGAAAGTTTCATTTAACAATGTATAAAATGACAAAAATATGTTACAGCAAAAACATGTTACAACAAACAAAAATATCTGTTAAATTTAGTTTGTAAACGTATAATTGCAATATTAATATTATTTAGTTTTTATATAAATAATTAGCAATAATAAAAAAAACACAAACTTAGAAATGTATAATCAAGAATAAAATATTATACGAGTCCCTGTAATTTACTACACCTGGACCAGTAAACTTTCAAGATTTTAAAATCTTAAAATGTTTAATAAATATAACTATTTGTTCATTAAGGGAAAAAATCCTTTTTTAAATAAAAAAACGCCAATTTTATAACAAATTATGAAACATTATTATGAAAAAAACTTATTATAGTTGGACTTTTATAGCATAGTATTTTATAGCATTAATTTATTATGTATTTATTAACCGCCAGCTTCACATACAAATTTAATCAATTTTATTTATATGTTCAATATTTCGCCACACAATTGGGTGGCGTCTTCAGAAACACCAAATGAAAATGTATAAACAAGTTTTTAATTTAATTAATTTTAATTTTTTTTGTGTTTGTTTATTTATTTTTTTCATTATACATATTCATATCCCTTTCCTGAAGATGCCACCCAATGGTGTGTCGTAAAATTGAAAAAAAAATAGCAGCTTTTTACTTTTTTATTTAAAGACCTTGTGCTTTTATTATTATAAAAATATCAATTAATCAATTTTATTTATATGTTCAATATTTTACCACAGAATTGGATGGCGTCTTCAGAAACACCAAATGAATATGTATAAACAATTTTTTAATTTAATTAATTTTAATTTTTTTTGTTTTTGTTTATTTATTTTTTTTTCATTATACATATTCATATGCCGTTCCTGAAGATGCCACCCAATGGTGTGTCGTAAAATTGAAAAAAAATAGCAGCTTTTTAATTTTTTATTTAAAGACCTTGTGCTTTTATTAAAAATAAAAATTTAGCTCTTACTTCAGGGTTTCTAATGCAAAAAATTTAAATAATCTCTAGCAGTCTAAAAAGCAAAAAATCGCTCGTTTGAAACGAAAAACGCTAACTGGTACAAACTAACATAATTTTGCTTTAAAAAAAATGTTTGCTATTTAAAAAAGGCATTATTATAGGAGTACTAGGTAATAGTGTTTTTTTTTAATATAATAGCAAAATGCGTTGATACATTATTCAAAATATTGTTCGTCTTTAGCTATTACTTTTTCCCATCTGGTAGCAAATGGATTCCGCGCTAAAGTAACTGCCCTTATAATTTCTTAAATTAATTTTGTAGTAAAAAATAATAACATCCTTCACAATTTGTAGATTTTTTTTCTATGGTAGAACTACATTTCTCAGTTTAAAAAATTAGTCTCTTTTATATAATAAATTTTTTATTTGGAATCATTTTTAAGTTAATCCACATTAGTTGTACTAGATTCCTTTAAAGATAAATATTTTATGATATTCTCCCAAAATATTTAATATTCGCTTGTAATCAGTGGATTTCACTCGAATTTTGTATAGAAAACTTAAGAATATTATATCTCAAGACAAATTGATAAAATTAGAATTATATTCAATCTGCAAAGCAAAAATATAACAAAACTCCAAAAACTGTTATAAACAGTAATTACTAAGGCTATAAACACATAGACGCCAGCAAGCTACGGGCTACAATATGTCAAAAATAAAATACACACTTGTATATGAGAATGATTATTTTGACGATAGCAGGGTAGGTTGTTGTCTGGGCTGCTTTTGTCGTTGTAATCAAATCAAACTAATTTCTATTTCTTTTGACTACAATACAAAAATATTGTTCACAACATAAAAAAATATTTATAGCAAAGCAGTGCTTAGAAATATTTTTTACGTCGGTTTAAAATTATAATACAAAGAACCGCTTTTTTTTTGGGCAAACTATATGGATATGTTTGCCATCAATGACTCCTAAACAATTTTACAGTCCTGTCTTCACACAGAACTTGTTAGATATGCCCACAAAGTCATTTATGTTCGGAGGTGACAAAAAAATGCCATTGCTTCGCATGTATTTTAAATAATTTTACGAACTGTGGATATTCCCAACTTGCGTCAAGTAACTGAAAGCGCAAGTATTTTACTTTATAATACTCACGACTCGAAAGCATTCCTACATTATTGTTACCGCCAAATGCGTTTCGACAACTAGTGTTCTTCTGTTGGAATATCGTTCCATTTTCTCTTTTAAAAGACTGACCAATAAATAAAAGTTGGGTACAGACATTCGAGTCGCTTTAAAAAAATGTTCTCCGTTTTCGGTTCGATTTATATTCACTGGTCAGACCCACCACATTCGGTTGTTTATTGGATGCAAATTATTTGTCTATTCATATACTGAGGCTGTTGTTTGCACCATTTTAGCAATGGTTTGCACAAAATATATGAAATTTTCTTCATACATTTTTCTAATACAAATACGAACGAAAATCAATTTTATTATTAGTCCAAACGTCAAAATTACAGAACAGCTGCTTGTAATGCAGCTGCCGCTTTCAAAATAATTAAGCAGCTGACTACACGGCGACATTGGTAGCCAGCGGCATTTGTAGTCGTGTGTTCGTGTAGCCGGCTGTGCTCAATGTGGTTAATGCCTAAGAAATAATTTTTTCATTTTAATTCTTCCAATTCAAGCTTTGAATAATAAATATTTTATGAAAACATCACCAAAAAAAAAAAATATATATATATATATATATATATATATTTATTTAAAGGAATCTAGCGCATATTAAATTAAAGCAAATAACATTTAAGATATGAAAACTCGATTGATGTGTATGTCATGTCACTTTTGTTCGTTACTAACTCACTTTTTTGTAAATTATATTTCCTAATGTTTAAAATGGGGTTTTCAACAAGAAGTTTGTGGTTTAATTGTGGCAACACCAACAACATGATAGTTTTGACATTTGGATTTTTGATGTATTCGTAGTAGATATATTGGCAATTGTTACATTGAATTCAATTTCGCACGAAAATCGCATTAAAATAATTAAAATATGAAGTTACATTTTGTTAGTTACATTTCGTAAAATTTGTGATATTTTCGAACAACGGTCGTTAAGAGAATTTGGTCGTTGAATTTGAGTCGACAATTGGGGTTACCCAAAACCAGCACATGGCGAATTTTGCTTAAGGATTTGACTTTGAAGCCATACAAGGTTCAACTGGCTTAGGAATTGAAGCCAACCGACCATTCACATCGCCGTATATTCGCTCAATTCATTTGGAGAACAAACGGCTGGGTTTTCTGAAAAAATTATTTTTTCAGACGAAGCCCATTTTCACTTGTCGCGGTGTGTCAACAAGCAAAGTTGCCGCATTTGGACTTTTGAAAATCCTAGAGCGATTATTGCGAAGTCTTTGCATGCTCAACGTGTAACTGTATGGTGCGCTATGTGTGTGGAACCGCTCTTAATTGGTAAAGCATTTAAAAACAGGGTTATTCCAATAAATTACATCCATTCAACAATGTATGGAAGAATTCAGCAATTTTTAAAATCTGGTTTTTTAAAATGTTTATTCCAGAGATAGGTTTTATGCTCAGATATATTTTTCGTGACAGTGTTTTACTATTGTTTTTGATTTTTTCTAAGGTTGAACAATTTTAAAAAAGCAACAATCTACCCATAAAAGCACTACTTATCCTTGATAATGCACCAAGTCATCCGCCCCCAGAGAAGCTAGTCAAAACAACTACAGACGGAAAAATATGGACGCTTTATCTACCACCTAACGTAACACCGTTAATACAACCAATGGCCCAAAATGACATCCGAATTATAAAAACGCATTACAAAAGTCATTTACTCAGTAAAATTGTTTCATCAAAAACAGAAATTGTCGTTGATTTTTTAAAAAATCTTAATTTGTACGATGCCGCTTACTTGATCCATTTGGCTTGGAAAAAGATAAAAACGAGAGCTTTCGAAGTTATTATAAATAAAAACTATTCTTAAATAAAGCTGAAAGTATCAATTAAAGTTTTATTTCTACACTAAATTATAAATACAATTAAATTTTTATGTTTTTAAATTGCGTTTTTTATAAAATTTTAGGGCAAAAAAAAAATACTGTTCGATATAACGAATATCTCGGTATAACGGGCTTTGACTGTATAACAAATCCATACCTTATAGCATTATGTCTTAACGTTTGTAATTGAAGGAATAATTTAAATATAATTTTTATAATTATAACTATCTATATGTAAAGGGGGAGACAAGACACATGAGGGCTTGAAATAAATAAGTCTTTGACAGAAATTGTTGCTTCCGTAAAATCAAGTAAATTCTATAATTTTTTAGCTACATAAGAAGAATAATAATTATAGCTTTGCAGGAGCATGTGAGACATGATTAAACGATTTTTAAAAACCTAATTTATTTCCATTTTATATTTTCTTTATTTTATGTTCAGTTTTTAACTCCAAATAAATATCGAGGGCAAATATTTTAGCCAACTTAGAGAAACTTCTATTTAGTACCACACAGGACTATTGATAAATTTACAACAATAAAACTGTAGAAATACACCAACAAATTAAAAAGCAAAAGAAAAAACGCCAAAAGTGCCACAAATCGTCAAAAGTGGCAACTGTGCACTGTGCAAGATTGTGGTTATTTTTATTTAGGTTTTTCTGTAAATATTATTTAAAAACTATATTTAAAATTACTGCTAAGCGTTTTACTATAATTACAGTCAATAATAAATGTAGTTAGTCTCTGTGTGTGTGTGTGTGCAAATATTATAAAACAAAACATTAGACAAAAATAACACAAATTAATATTTTTTGTTTTTTATTATTTTCTTCACAAAAAAATATATGTTTTTGTTGTTGATGTTTGTTGTTACTGTAATTGTTATAGCGGTGATAACAAAATGAGGTCATTTGTGTTGCTGCACTTAGTTAAAGTAATTAAAAATAAAGAACAATCACATCTTCATAGACATCAAAAAATACAAATTATGTGCGCTTGCGTATTTTTTGTATTTATTTTCTAAAATAACACTTATTTGAAAAATCTATATGTCCATATATAATTTAAATTTTAAAAACCAATTTATTTTATATTGTTGTAAAACTTACAAAAATATTACATAAGAAATTATGATGTATTTTATATATATTTTTTATAATTATATTTGTTGTTGTATTTTATTTAAATCTAAAACTTCAACGCAACGTTTAACGGTCATGCGTTAAACATAAAAATCACTTCTACACTTTAACGAACCACCCCACCGACTGAGCAGGAGCACTGAGTTGTTTCGGTAGTACGTGTGTGCACAGAGAATGAAAGAATTAAAGAAAGGGAAAGAAAGAATTTAAAACAAACTAAACGTGAATGAGTAAAAAAATCAATAATGAACAGACTTATTGCTGCTTTTGTTGTTTTCCACGTTCTTGTTGTTGTTGTTGTTGTTAATGTAGACTATACATCGTTTCTACGAGTACATTACGAAATAAAAACAAAAACTACCACTAGTTATAAAAGAGCTTTATTATAAGCAACCCCGCCAAACTCGCCTACGTACAAGAAATCATGGGGTTAGTAGATACAGCTGCTGACATCTAATTAGAACTCATTTTTTGATTGCATATAAAATAAGTTTTCCACAAACTGCAAATTTGATCTTAAATATTTTCAAACAAAATGAGTCGAATAAAAAACATTTACTAAAGCGTTAAGGCCCAACTATAATAAGCATAAGCTGACTTAAGCTAATGTCAAAAATTGAACGAAAAGTCTGTCAAATGCTAAAGCGAATCATTGAAGACTTTTATTATGCACATTTGTCTTATTCGTACTTTTGCACAAAAAAAAAAAAAATAATGTCGTTCTGAATGAAATTTATTAGCAAAACGGTGTTTAATAATTATATTTTGTATACTTAATACTATCCTTATACAAGTTTTTAAGTTTTTGTTAATAGTTTTAAGAAAATTACGAAAAAAAAATTACACATATATCGCTGTATGTATTATTTGGGCCAAAAGTACTAAAAAATACAACTGTGTGCATCATTGTATTTATAAACAATACAAAATTAAATTTTATTGCAAATTGTGTATTAAAAAAATAGAAAAGAAAATAAAATGTTTAAAGGCCCTCGTTCCTTTGAATTGCCGTTATAATAAAACGCGTCTCTTTTGTCATATAAGCAATTTTTTCTTTGCACATTTTCTATTAAATTCAGATAAAATATTATTTGGAATTTAGTTAGTAATATATCATAACAGCTGTTTCCGTAGGGAACGTGCGATCAAATTTGTACTTTGCTTAAGCAAATGACATTTGACGTAAAGTTTTGTTAAGTACATTATAGTTTGCCACATATGATTATTAGTTATTTGCTTAAGTTGCTTAAGTTGCCTTATGCATAATATAGTTGGGCCTTTAATAAGCTAAATATTATATTACTTTAAGGTAATTAACTCAGTTATTTTTATTTATATTGGAGTTAATGTATAACAAATTATTTTTAAATGTATTTGAATTTCCGATAGACACAATAACTATAAAAGTAACGATGGAGAAGCAATGTTCTAAACTTTTGTTTTTTATATACATGATGCTATAGCTGAAAATCAACTTAGTAAGACATACAGAAAGCCTTAATCGCACCATCTTTAAAAGTTAAGAGGAACTTTCCAAAATCAATAACCCAAATTTATCCACTGTAATCTAAAGTACGCAATAATCCCAGCCGACTAAGGGCGTTGTTTAAGGAAAGGGGTTAAATGGCTAACAATACGGAAAAATCCTCTTCTAAGCAGAATTTAAGACAAACCTCCTCAAAACTTTACCCTAAAACAATAGAAATAAATTATATGCAGTAATAGTAGAAGTCCACATGACCTATGAATCAAGAACTTAATCCTTGCTAATTTTTATGCATAGGAAAACAGGGTATAGAGCCAATAATGATATGAGTACATTTCTCATACCCCGCTCTTTGGGCAACCTCTAATATTAAGGAGAATTGACTTAAACAATTCCATCAATGTACTGTTTCAGACCACATCGAACTGTTGCGGTCAGGCACAATATAAGGTTAAGTTCAAGCAAAATCGTCAAAGGTTCCATAGCAAAATAATAAAAATGTTGATGATAATGTAGGCCAAATCTTTCAGCCTTGGGAAAAATTATTTCAAGTCAAAATTCCCATTAGAAACAGATCATTGATTTCTAAATTTAACATTTCAGATTTTTCACGTTTAATGTAACAACGGATTGGAGTAATCCTTAATTTATAATTGGTGTATATATATATATATATATATATATATATATATATATATATATATATATAGGGTCCGCAATTTAACGTTTTTTTTCAACTAGTGCTATTTCGTGAATGGAAACACTTAGCTCATGTTTGATTTGGCAGATAATTAGTTTTAACCTTCCGCTGAATGAATATGTTGGTGTATACGCTTGAACAGCGCTGGAAAATTTTGCGACATTATTTTGAAAATCATGGTAATGTTGCAGAATGTGTGCGAAAATGGCGTGCGGATTTTGGAAAAGAAAGAAGCACCGTCAGCTCCTTATATTCGTTATCTTGTGAAAGAAAGTCAAAGAAACTGGCATTCTCATCGATAAACCAAAGCGTTAAAAGCCAAAAAGAGTGCGTACATCCGAGAAGATTGCTGCTGTGCAGAAAGTGTGCATGAAGCGCCATCAACATCAATTCATCGTCGTTATCAACAATTAAACATTTCAGAGACATCATTGAGACGAATTTCGCATAAAGACCTTGGTATGACGCCATACAAAGTCCAATTGGTTGAGGAGTTTATAGCATTTAAAAAAATTTTTATTTGACGGACCCTATATACTTATATATTGTGCTATTTATCATTATTATTATATTCCGTATAGCATTATTTATTCCACGGAATCTTCTATAATTTCCACCGTAATTATTGACTTTTTCTGTCTTTGTCTGTAACATAGTTTGCTATTTTGTTGTTCTGTTGCTTCTGTACAGCTGCTTCCAATAGCATGAACAGCTTCGTTCATTTGTCTTGCCTCCGTTATGAGTCTTAATCAGTCAATGGTACAGAGTCTTTAGTGAGTACTTTTGCAGCAACTTGTATAAAGTATTCACTGGTCAGGTTGCATGGTCCGTTATATATGCATTTTCCAATAATTAATTGTTCTATCTCATCGCAGTATACATTTGCCGGTTTGGTTTTTTTTTTGTTTAATATTCATTATTTTTGCTGATAACACATCAACTGATTCACCCTTTACTGTGCTTTTTAATTTGTTAGTAATATCTGTTATTGTCTGTTTATTACTGATAAAGTTTCTTGCAGTTCCTTTTAGTTTTGTCTTGATAAGTGAAACTGCAGCAGATGCATAACTCCCTTTTATCGAGCCAAATATAGTGATAGTGAATCTAAAAATACGCGTTAATTTTCGAATTTGCCGACAAATTCTATAATCAGCCTTGAAGCTGTATTTAAGAAATTGACTATTGCTTGCATCATTATGGTTTCGTTCTTTCCAGAAAACTTAAAAAACTTTAAAACGTCTCGTTGCTCTCATTATTAGAATCATTTGAGCATAAAGTATTATTTTTTAAAGTACTTTACTTGCCTACTTGTTCCAAATAACTTCATCTCATTTAGGAATCTTTAGCTTTTACAATTGCGGTATTATGTATGCGAACATCAGGTTAAAGCAACCCAAACAATAAATGCAGGCTCTCTGCTGCGATGGCGATTTGAAAGTAGTTCCCATTTTTTCGTAACGGAATAAGAAGAATCTCTGCCATTTGGGATATCTAACTTAAAATGCCTTATACGACAGTTAATTTCCGATAACATTGGCCTTCTGGAAATGAAAGCTGCCCCAATAGGCTAGTAGGTAGTGTACTTAGCCAACTAATCTAGGGGTGGTTGGTTTCACTACAAAAATAAGAGCTTGAAGGCTATGTAACTATCCTTCTACTTACACCACCTGTCTTATCTCTTCTCTATCCCTTTCCTAAAGAATGTAGCATGGTTGTGATTAAATAGGCTTTGTTGCCTGAAGTGCTACTTCTCTTAAAAAAAAACAAAAGTTAAAATTCTATTCGTTACTGAAACCCTTAGAACGCCTTTTATTAATATGAGCTCTTGTTTGAAGTTTCCAATCATGTCATTATTCAGGAATACCTGTTTTCTTTCTTTCGTTTAATGATTAGTTTACAATGACTGTTTTCACTATTCACTGAATACCAACTTGAGACTCGATTTTTTATTTTAAAAGAGAAGAGTTTGACCTACTTCTTTAGACTTTTCTTTTTTCACTCAAATCAAAGTGGCTAGAATCTTGCCTTTGTTATTCTTTTTATAATTTATATCATTAACCGAAAACAATTATCTGGGGTTGCCCAATTTCCAGTGCAATAGCCAGGACAGAAATATCCTTGTGAATCATAAACAACGATGTCGCCCTTTCCGAGACCAATTGCCTTTTAAACTCTTCTAATGCAGTTATTTTTTTAATCTTAAAAGATTGTTCTTTTTACTGAAATTTAAGCTGTCAACAATAAATTTAAAAAGAAATGTGATTTTTGAGCGAAAATTAAAAAGAAAATTAATTTCTTTTTATATGTATTTTATTAATTAATTTCTATTATATATTATTAAACAAAAACATTTTTATGTATTTAACAAAAACAAACGAAAAATAAGGCATTTTTCTGGAAACTCTATATTTTTGCACCGCAAAAGTGTAGTTAAATTAAAGACTCACTGTTTTACCTAATATTTGGTAGGATATCCTTTAAGGCGAAGAACTTCATTTAACCGATTTGGCATTGAACATACAAGTTTTCTTGTAAATTTTTTAGTTGACTTCTGTTTGAAATCTCATGGTTTACGCAAGCGTTTTTCCAAATAATCCCACAAATGCTCGACTGGGTTTATATCGGGACTGTGGAGAGTATTGTAGGCAAGCCACATCTTCACATCAGCAGCAGTGTGCTTAGGATCGTTGTTGTGTTGAAAGTAGTAATCACTACGAATTCCTAACTTTTCCGCACTTTGGTTGAGATTCTTCTTAAAAATATTTAAATACATGTTTTTGGTCATTGTTTCGTCAATAAATTCTAAATTGCCTACTCCTGCTGCTGACATACATCCCCACACCATTATATAACCCTCCACCATTTTTGACGGTTTTACGCGGACTAAAACACGTCCGTCCGAGCCAAAAATGTTATATTTTGACTCGTCTGAAAAAATCACTTTATTCCAAAACTCATTTGTCTTATTTTTATATTCGTTTGCGAAATCTATTCGCTTGTTTCTATTTCTCTTGTTAAGCAGGGCTTCTTGTGTGTAGTACGAGTATTATAACCAGCTCTGTTTATAGATATGCGTACGGTATCTGCCGAAATATTTTTAGCAATTGATTCCTTTAACTCTACAGCAATCTTTGGAGCACTTTTAAATGGATTGTTTTTAATTATGGACGCTATTTTTCTTTCTTCTTTAATACTTAGTTTCTTAGGACCTTCACATCTTGGCTTATTTTCAATTCTGTTTTCTTTTTTGGAACCGATTTATTACTTTTTGTATTGAAGACTTACTACTGCCTATTATTGTTTTTTTTTTAAAGAGAAGTAGCACTTCAGGCAACAATGCCTATTTAGTCAAGTACCGTGCTACTTTCTTTAGGAAAGGGATAGAGAATAGATGAAACAGGTGGTGAAAGTAGAAGGATAGTCGGAAATTAACTGCCGTATATAAGACAGCACAGCGACCAGTGACTATGCCTTCATCGCTGGGCAGCCCCACCGACAGTCAATTTTTATTTTTGTAGTGAAAAAAACCAAGGTCTTCGTTGGGAATCAAACCCACATCCCCCATATTTACAAGCTAGTACACTACCTACTAGCCTACAGGAACACCAATTTTAGAGTACGATTTACCTGATTTATGGTTATTAATTATTATATTTCTTTCTTTAATAGACAATTCTCTTCGAGTTATTATAAAACAATTATTTTCTTCCACTAAAATTATGTTTTTTTGTTACTGCTGCAAATAATTTATACTTTTAAACACGTATTTAGATTACCGTTATTAATGTAAAGTTTTTTTTTATAAAAGTTATGGAGTTACCAAAGCTTTTTTGTAAATTTAAAGGGTAACACATTCGCGGTGCAAAAATATGGAATTGCCAGAAAGATTCCCTATTTTTCTGTTGTTTTTGTTAAATACATAAAAATTTATTTATTTATCAATATATAATAGAAATAAATTAATAAAATACATCTAAAAAACAATAATTTTCGCTCAAAAACTATAAAAATGTCTGCATAAGTTAAGATAGCTACACTTATGCTGTACACTGTATATAACAAAAATTTTATATTAATAATAATAATAATAATAATAAAATTAAAGTGGTTTTTGTAAATAACACAAAGTTTCTTTTTAGTTGTCAGCAACTGTAGCTGTGCGCCACCCTTAAGTTGGCAAAGAAAAGAAAACGAAATAAGACAAGTCAGTGTAACAAAGGGTAGCTTTTATTATTTATTTTCTTTGTTTGTTCGTTTGTTTGTTTGTTTGTTTGACTGACTTTACACTTGCTTTACATTTCTATCACTTCTTTATATGCTACTTCCTACACTTCCTACACTTAAAAACGCATGCACTACACCCTTAAACTATGTATGGATGTACCTAACGCTCGGCTGTGTGTCTGGCCCTTCTTTTAAATATTGGCTTTTGTGACATGTTAAAATCACTTACGCCTGGTTTAAAAATGTAATACTTGTTTTTCTTATTGTTATTGTTGTTGTTGTCGTTTTTGTTTGTTCTATTTTATTTTATAGTTTAATAAAACGCTCATGTATCTATACGTTTGCGCTAACAACACCCCTTACCTTAAATACAGACTTTCGTAGGCATATTCACATGCTAATGTGAAAAATCGAGATAAGAAAAAACTAAAAAAAATCTCTCATTGAAAAATGTATGGCAATGGAAACACCCTGTGTATGGCACGAGTCAAGTAAAACAAAAAAAAGCAAATAATTTATAGCATTTCCCCTGACATTTGAAAAATGTTAAAGAAAAACTTATCAAGCAATAATATACGATCAAAATTTGTGACATTAAAATTAATTCGAGAAAACTTTCATTATTCTAAATATTAAAAAAAATATTAAATATTAAAAATATTAATAAAAATATTATAAAATATTTAAATGGAATCCAAGAAGTGTTAAAATCTTCAGTAACGATAAGCAGAATGAAAACGAAAGCAAATATATAATATTCTTAATCTTTAATTGTCTACTGATAATTTTACGCATCAAAACAAAAGTAAATAAAAAAAAATCTATAAAGAGTGTCATAATAAAGCTTAAAGTCTATACCACGCGAGTTATATGTAGAGAATTTGGTAATTAAATAACAATTACCGGGTTTTACGATCATATGTATATTCGGGAAAATTTGGTAATTAGATAACAATTACCAAGTTTTACGATTATATGTAGATTCGGGAAAATTTGGTAATTTAATGACAATTGCCAAATGACAATAGATAATTTTTAAAGGACGAAAGAGAAAGAAAAAAAGATCCTAAGTAAACACAAATAATTATGTCTGTGTTTTTCCAACCAAAAGAAGAAAAGTGGAAACACAGATAGACGGTGGTGTGTTTATTTAGGATGCTTGAAAATTAGTATTTAAGCAGAGCATTCTAGTAAAAAGAAAAAGAGATTGAAATTAGATTGATGAAAATAAAGTTGTGTTCTAGAATAAAATAAAGTTGTGTTCAGAATAAAATAAAGTTGTGTTAAATAAAAAATACAAATAAACATAAAAAGAATAATAATTAATTATTTTTTATTATTTAATTGGCGCAGTCGGTAGGATCCTTTTAAAATAAGGGATCCAGTGATTCGAACGTACAATCGAAAAAAAAGTCCTACGAAGTCAGGCTAAATAAACTCTAATAAATTAGTGCAGTGAACTTTTATTTCTCAAAATCTCGATACTACTTATCAAAGTGTAGTGAACAGAAACTTGAAAAGAAAAAATTTTCACCACTAAAATAAAATTAAAGCTGTGCAGTAAACTTTTTTAACTAAAACTCCGCACAATTGAAGTGAACAGTTATAAATTGAATACCGCAGAAAATAAAATAAAGTGTATTGAACACACAATTTTGAACACGACTTAAGTGAGTAAAATATATTAATCATTATCCCATCAAGGCAAAGAAGATTCGACGAACAAAGGATGGAGCAAGCTCAAGCAAATATAGAACATGATATATTGGAACAACTGATTCAAAGAGAACAACAACTGGAACAGTTAAGAAATGCTTACGTTGAACTCCAGCAAAGACAACCAAATTACATTGAACAAATTAATAAAAATGTGGCACATATCCCAATATTCACGGGAACTGGCGATATTACAATCAATTCATTCTTCAGCAACGTGGAATACTTACTGGGAACTATTCCAAACGACGAGATGAAAAAGGAAGCGACTAAAGCAGTCTATTACCGAAGAATACAAGGGGAAGCCAAAAACATCATCATAAACATACCGCAACCAGATAATTGGGAAAGGATAAAGAGAGCGTTGAAATTAAGATACCGTCCAGACATCGCACCTCATCAAATATATAAAAGGATTTATAATTTAAGAGTAAACAATGTAAGTGAATTAAGTATAGAAATACAAAATATTAAGTATAAAGCGGATGAGTTAATTTCTTATTATCAAGAAGACC
This sequence comes from Trichopoda pennipes, assembly GCA_030448955.1. Classification (NCBI taxonomy): domain Eukaryota; kingdom Metazoa; phylum Arthropoda; class Insecta; order Diptera; family Tachinidae; genus Trichopoda; species Trichopoda pennipes. The sequence continues at coordinate 11,950,230 of JASKUP010000025.1, read as the reverse complement.
ACTGTATTGATTTATCTAATATAAGTAGTTTATTAGTAAACACAGTAAAGGAGATGACGCAGGGAGTTCTACTTGACAAAATTTATGACGAACAGAATCTAGAAAATATTATTGAAATAATGACTAGACGTAGATTTGAGGACAGTTGTATTAGGCCTGAATATAGGAAATCAAAATTTAGAGAGGACATAATATTTAAACCGAATAGAATTCCCGACAAAAACAGCAATCCCAATAATCGACAAACGTATTGTAAAAATAACCAAGGGTATAACCAACCCAACTATAGGCAAAACCAACCAAATTTTTACAACGAACCTTCTCCAAATCACAATCAAAACAGGGAATCCAGAGGAAACAACTCTGGGCAATTTAGACAAAACCAACAAACTTTTAACAACATACAATACCAGAATGGAAATATGGAAAACTCTTCTAATCAATTTAGAAGAAACCAACAAAACTTCAATAGAGGTTTTCAGTACAATAAGTCTGCACAATTTAGGAGAAATCAGGAAGAACCTATGGAGGTAGATAATATAGAAACAGATAATAATAGGCCCCAAAGAGCAGGAAACCCGAATCTGAGACACAGCCAAGATCGCTGCAGCCAGATTAGGCAAAGCGAAAGGAGACCGAATGAAAATGTAGATGAAGTTAACAACACAATTTTTTTTTACGAAACTACCGCAGAGGGATTACCCAAGATAAAGCTAACAATAAACAAGGAGAGCTATGTTGCCCTTATAGATACGGGAGCATCCTTAAGCCTAATCAATAATAAAATTAATGATTTTTCTAAACATAAATTAAAACAACCTTTGGTATTTAGAACGTTGACAAACAGAGACACAATCCGATATGAAGTACACACTGTCGCACCAGAAGAGTTCAATTTGCCAAGTAATGCAAGAATAAGGTGGAAAATTACACCTCTAACAAAAAGATCTTATGACTTTATTATAGGTATTGATATTCTTAATTATCTCAATGCAATAATAAATATTGAGGAACGGAAAATAATTCTAAATCAAAGGGAAAATCCATTTTTAAATAACCCATATAAGTTTAATGAAATATGCTCTTTAGAAGCAACAGATAGTAAAATAACCGCAATTCAACTAAACCACCTAAATACAGAAGAACACAAGGAAGTGATGAAAATTCTGAAAAGATATGAAAATTTATTATTTAAAGAAGGAGATCAATTGACTAATGCTACAGAAGTACAACATGAAATAAGAACCATTACCGATCAACAGATTAATTCAAAATTATATAGATATCCTCCTCAACATGAGGAAGAGGTTCGAAGGCAAGTAAGGGAAATGGAAGAGCAAGGTATTATTAGAAAGAGTAGATCAAAATATTCAAGCCCTTTAATTGTCGTTCCAAAGAAAGTAGATAACTCGGGAGAAAAAAAGTATAGATTAGTAATAGATTATCGAAAATTGAATGAAATTACCGTGGACGATAAATACCCTCTACCAAACATTGATTCCATATTAGACAAACTAGGAAGAGCCCAATATTTTACGACGTTAGATCTCGCAAAAGGGTATCACCAAATATTGGTTAAGGAGGAAGATAGAGAAAAGACGGCGTTCGTAACCCCACACGGCTTATACGAATTCGTAAGAATGCCTTTTGGACTGAAAAATGCTCCGGCAACTTTCCAGAGGCTTATGAACGAAATATTACGGGACTATATTAACAAAACATGTGTAGTCTATTTGGACGATATACTGATCTTCAGCACCTCGCTACAGGAACATATAAAGGCAATAAGAGAAATTTTTGGCGTATTGGAAAAAAATATTTGAAAATCCAGGTAGACAAGTGCAATTTTCTGAAAAAACAGACAGAATTTTTAGGACACATCTTAACTGACGAGGGGATGAAACCAAATCCGGACAAGATTAAAATTATAGAGAAACTAGAATTGCCCCAAACAGCAAGGCAAATTAAAAGTTTTTTAGGAATAACTGGGTACTATAGGAAATTCATAAAAGACTACTCGAAAGTAGCACAACCGATCACCAAATATTTAAAAAAAGGAGTAAAAGTCAATACGAGAGATCCTATGTATATTGAGGCCTTCGAAAAGTTGAAGAGTCTAATTAGTACACATCCAATATTACGTTTTCCAAACTTCGAAAAACAATTCACATTGACGACAGATGCCTCGAATTATGCACTGGGAGCCGTATTGTCCCAAGAGGGGCATCCCGTATGTTTTGCCTCCAGGACACTGAATAATCACGAAAAGAACTATTCAGCAACGGACAAAGAATTCTTGGCCATAATATGGAGCGTCAATTATTTCAGGCCGTACCTATACGGAAGAAAATTCAAAATTCAAACGGACCATCAGCCCATTAAGTACTTACAAGCTAAATATAAGGGAAAGGATTTGTCACCCAGGCATCAAAGGTGGATATTGAAATTGGGGGAATATGATTGCGAGATTGAGCATTTAAAAGGAAAAGAAAATAGAGTAGCGGATTTTTTAAGTAGATTAGACAATGAGAATACAGAAAAAGGTACATTTTCGGAAAATATGGAAGACAACACATCTGATTTGAATATAATAGGTAATATAGAAGAAGAAAGCGATTGCAATGCTACAATACATTCTGCAGAAGAAAATTTAAACGATCATTTTTACATTAAAGAGGATATTGTAAACAAATATAAGACACAAATAATATTAACAAATAATAAAGTGGAAGAAATGAAGATGTTGCACAATAAAAGAATAATATTCATAGCAGAAAGCGACTTTGAAAATATGGGGGAGATAGTTAGAAAATATTTGACAAAGGGTCTGGTAGGCATATACTCAGAACTATCAATGCATAAGTATAATATAGTACAGCAGAAATTGATTCAAATGTTTTCAAACGAGCGAAATATAAAATTTATAAAATGTACTAACCGAGCACAGGACATTGAAACCGAAGTGGAAGCAGTAAATCAAATATCGTTGTACCATGTAAAAGAAAGTATGCATTCAGGCATACAAGAAACCTATAATCAGATAAAAAAAAAAATCTATTTTCCAAAATTGATGGAACTGGTACATCTAGTGATTAACCAATGCGATGTATGTAAGGAAATTAAATATGACAGGAAACCAATTAGGCAAAAATACAAACTAACAGAAACACCGACGGATAAAAATCAAATAGTTCATATTGATACTTTTGTTATGAAAAGCTTTCGTTTTTTAACAATAATAGACAAATTTTCAAAATTTGGTGCAGCCTATCCACTAAACGATAGAAATCCCATCACAATAATTGAACAATTGGAGGATCATTTTGCGAAAATTGGAAAACCAGTTAAAATTATAGCTGACAATGAATTTAAGGCAGAACGAATTAAAGAATTTTTGAGCCATGAAGGAATCCAATTGCACTTAACAAAACCCAATAGCCATACGGGCAACGCGGATGTGGAAAGAATGCATAATACACTAGCAGAAAAATTCAGAATAATATATAAATCGGAAAAAAACGTGCCAATAAAACAACTTATACAAAAAGCGATACGCAATTATAATGATAGATACCATTCTACAATCAAAAGTACTCCGTGGGAGGTTCAGAATGGTAAAACAGATAAATTAAAAATAAAGAAAAATATTGAAGAAACAAAAAAGAAAGTAATAGACAAACTTAACATGAATAGGGAAGAGTATAGCGAAAATAGAGAAGAAGGCTATGTAAGAAACTATAAAGCGACTAGACATAAAGAACTTCCAAAATTTAGAAAATTAAACCTAGATAATATACATCCATGTAATATTAAACGACCAAAAAAATTTTCAGATATTGTGGACAACTCTGCTGATTCTAATAACGACAATGATAGACAGGACATACAGAATCATCTTCTTTAAAACTGATGACAATCTTAGTCAACAAATTCAAGTAAATGAATATTTCAATATATTAAATGTTCAATAAATGTTAAAGATTTTTCAAATGTAATAGAGGTTACAGAAGTAAATACAAATATTTTATATTATATAAGAACTATATTTTGTTAAACCATTTTTTTAACGTTAACGAAATTACTGTATAAAAGCTTAGTTTAAATGTGTATTATTTAATTTTTTCTATTATTATTTTGTTAAAAAATTTTTTCTATTAATATTATTGAACATTTTCTTTAAATAATCAATTAAATGAACCCCTATAATTTAAGAAATAAAATACATTAAGTAAAAGAATTCAGGAGAATTCTTATCTAAAGGAGGGAGAAGTTATATGTAGAGAATTTGGTAATTAAATAACAATTACCGGGTTTTACGATCATATGTATATTCGGGAAAATTTGGTAATTAGATAACAATTACCAAGTTTTACGATTATATGTAGATTCGGGAAAATTTGGTAATTTAATGACAATTGCCAAATGACAATAGATAATTTTTAAAGGACGAAAGAGAAAGAAAAAAAGATCCTAAGTAAACACAAATAATTATGTCTGTGTTTTTCCAACCAAAAGAAGAAAAGTGGAAACACAGATAGACGGTGGTGTGTTTATTTAGGATGCTTGAAAATTAGTATTTAAGCAGAGCATTCTAGTAAAAAGAAAAAGAGATTGAAATTAGATTGATGAAAATAAAGTTGTGTTCTAGAATAAAATAAAGTTGTGTTCAGAATAAAATAAAGTTGTGTTAAATAAAAAATACAAATAAACATAAAAAGAATAATAATTATATTTTTATTATTTAATTCGCGTTCCTCGCGCACACGCTTTGTATGCGTTTGATACTTTTTACGCGTTCTACGCTTTTCAAACTTCAAGTTACATGAAACACTTTTTATGCGCCAAGTTTTTTTGTTATGATCAGCTGTGGTGTAAATAATTTTATCTAATAAAAAAAATTTTTGCAAAACTGAAAACTGAAATTGAAATTTTTCAAGAATTTATAGAATTTATTGAATTTATGCATATGATATTTTGTGTAATGAGGACCTATGGAAAACTTCAAGAGAAAAGAAAACGCTTTTGGGTGCGTCCCCTGTTTTTGGAAAGGGAAGGGAGTGGTTTTTTGCAGCAACGTTTGAAAAATCTAAATAACAGAAATGATACAACGTCAAAAACAGCCGACTTTTTTCATGGCGCTTACGACGCGTAGAAAAGTAGAAAGTAAACCTACTTCATGCCTTCTATGCGTCATAAGCATTCTATGCAATGTGCTGTGTAACTTGCCACATACAATTACACTGATTCTACTTTTTTGACAGACGCGTATAAAGCGTGTACGCGTAGAACGCGTGGTATGGACTTTCAGCTTAAGAGTGCATTGTGATATATTTATTTCTGAACTCTGTGATATTTTTATTGCATTACAAAGAAGTCATATTACGATTAGCAAATAAAACATGTGGCAAATGGCTGCGGCAGCGCTGTTAATATTTTCAGAAAATATTCTATGATGCGTTAGGTGTAGGTCTTGAGCTAAGAAATTGCTTTTGGCTAAAAGCCAAGTTGACTAGTTAAGGCCGTAATTTCAGCCTAATTTTTAAAAACAGTTAAAAAAAAGCGCCAACTCGCCACTGTGCATGATCTTCTGTTAGTTGTAATGTGTTATGAAATTACAAAAAGAATCATCGTCATTTCTCTCAAAATAAAGCTGGAGGCCCTGCAATACTCTGGCACTCAACCAGCAGCCAAGTCTTTACTTCGTTACCTCTCGTCTACAGCTTTAGATATTACTTCGCTCGTCGTAGAATTTTTTGTCTAGCCATCTGAGCCTGTGGCATAGTTATATCGAGCAGTAGCTTAATAGTTTCCAATTCCAGGTGATAGATTAGTGATAACACTTGTAGCTACCCTTAGAACGTTTCTGTTCATACACAGGAATTTTTTTGTACTATTTTATAATACCGCCCAGATATCTACTCTTCTTAATTGATGACTGATCAATAGGCTTATCGATGTCAGCAACTTTACTTCCCTAAATTTTGTAAACTGAGAGTTACTGCTCATAATCCATCCAATATTTCATATTCTTTGGCCATTAAGTGTACTTTCTGTATGAAAGATTGTGTGACATTTTATTGTAGGCTTTTACGAAGCAAAATTGCATTCGTTTCGTGTGGCGCTCTATTTAAAGCTATCGGACCAAGCATTGGTAGCAGAGTGCCCCAGGCAGCATGCAGTTTTAATAGATCTCTTCCCATCTTGACATGTGCCTTCGAAGGTTTAAGGCGGCACCAGTCACCTAGGCTAGCAGGTTCCCGAAACTGGAAGAGTCATAGGACTCTAGAAGTCCGATCAGTGACATATACATAATACATAATATACATAATGCCACGGGAACCAGTTGCCGGCAGGGCTACGGTTCTATTCTGCTTATTGGTGAGGCCCCCGAAGAGCAACGTGGTGAATGTGGTTTAATCGGCCTTTGAAGAAAGTTCTGATGAGATGTTAACAAAAAAGTTAACACTCAATATCCTAGCTTGCGCATGCAACAGAATTAGGAATTGGATGGTCTCCAACTTTTCAACAAGAAGTGGGAGCGCGGCCCTGCTACTGTGCACTCGAAAATTGCTACTACGGTATGTATGAACCTTAGGGCGAAGGTTCATACATACCGTAGTAGCAGTGGTAAGACCACAGTCAGATTAAGGCCTCGCGGCCAGTAACTGGCGTTAATTCTATCACATATCGGTGTCAAGATGGGCAGCCAAGAAAGATGTCACAAACCTGTCTTAGGGGCAGTTTTCACTACTATCTTAAGTACCCAAAAAAACTATTTTTCGAGAAGTGTAAAGTGTTATTTTAAATTCTTTGCATTTCACTCACTTTCACGTTTTTAACTAATCTTCTGGTCTTCGATAATCAAAATATTTTGATTCAAACATTTGGAATTTATACTAGTTCATTTTCACTATTCTCGTGATAACGTCTATTTTACATTTTCATCTAAAAACCCTTACAGCAACCAAGCGATCTGAAATTCTATCTTATCGAAGAAAATCACAAACTTGAATCTCGTAAAAATCAAAACGGAAAATTTCATGTTACATCGCTTAAACTCAATAATTTAATCGCGAAGTACAAGAAGGAAGAATACTAAAAAAAATTCTAAAGCAAAAGAATTTTGAAAAATTTCTGAAATTGGAAAAACACAAATTTAAGAAATAACCTAAATTACGAAAACGAAACAGAAAAAACGGTAAAAGAGCAAAAAATTGTAAAAACAATTTAAATGAAAAAATTTGAAATTAAAAAGCTGCAAAACCGAAAAAGCAAGAAAATTAATGTAAATTTTTCGCTTTATTTCTACTGACTTTCGCCAGGATCGGGTTTACAATATAAACACAGTGAGCAGTAAATGGAAAAAAGTATTCTAATATTTTTTTATTGAAACACTAGTAACTCGAGAAATATTTTCATGGATATCAATAAAATAAAGGGTTTTTCAACAAGAAGCTTGTTTTCAAAACCAGAAATTTAGATTAAGACAATTCAAATTTTTATTGTATCAGAATTCGGCAATTATGAGTGAAAAATGATATCTGACAAAGGTCCACCACAACCACGCTGACAGATGTCGATTCTTTCATCAAAGTTTTTAATCACTTTTTGGCAAAATGGTGGTCATTTTTCGTTAATCACATCACGAATTTTGAGTTTAAAGGCTGAAATTGATTCGATTAGCTTCTTATATGTCCTTAACATAGCCCTACAAATAATACATGTGCCAACGCGTGTAAAAGGGAGTTCAGTCCCCTTCAAGGCGAGCAGGAGCCAACTGGACAATAACACTATATTTCTACGGGAAACAGTAAAGCCCCAGAGTTCAACTATTTGTCTTTTTAACCTGTTAGCTATTCTCTGACTGATTATTAAGGTTGGCCCTTCAGGAGTTTCGTGGTGGTTGTGGTTTCAAAGCACAATGAATGGTCCAGGTCCAGTGAGCATGATTGCGGTTGTGTTCTTAAATTTAATTAAGCTTCATGCGTTCTGAACCAGGAGTTGGATAGTCTCCAACTCTTCAGCAAGAAGTGAGGGCAGCGGCCTGCTCTGAGCTCTTGAAGTAGCAACTAGGAGTGACTGGAGGATATACGTATCTGAAGGCTTCCTACGACGAGGATGACGCTACATTTTGTTTGAGTTGTGTAGATCGGATCATTCACAATGAATGGTCCAGGTCCAGTGAACATTATTGCGGTTGTGTTCTTAAATCTTATTAAGCTTCATGCGTTCTGGATCAAAAGTTGGATAGTCTCTTCAACAAGGAGTGGGGCCGTTGGCCTGCTCCGAGCAGTTACAGCTAGGAGTGACTGGAGGATATACGTATCTGAAAGCCTTTTAGGGCGAGGATGACGTTATATTTCATCCACAGTGGTGTGATCCGCCGTCTGTTTATGGCCTAGACAACTAGGTACAGACGTAAATCTTATTACGCATGTCCACTTAATGGCTGATTATCGTGGGATCGGGAAATACGGTTTGCAATAAAATCATTCTTTTATTGGCTGTGTGACATGTGGCACCGTCTTGCTGAAACCACATGTTAGTGATATACACGTCGCCAATAATAGGCCAAAATTGAGTTTTAGTGTTTCGCGATGGCATGAACAATTGACCGTTACCGCACGTCCGACCTCATCTTCGAAAAAAACACCGTGCAATCACGGTTCCAGACCACATAGGCACATACAATAATACATTAAGCATGCAAAGGCATCTCAAAAATCGCTCTAGGATTTTCAGAAGTGAATTTGGGCTTCGCTTGAAAAAATGATTTACTGAATGAATTAAGCGAATCTACGGCGATGTAAATGGTCGGTTGGCATCAATTCCTGCACTAGTTGAACCTTGTAAGGCTTTAAAGTCAAATCCTTCGCCATGTGGTTGTTTTGGATAACCCCAATTGTTGAGAACGTCGAGGAATTGACAAATTTAGATCTGCTTCAACATTGTGGCTTACTGCTGCAATGTTTTCCGTTGAACAAGCCGGTCGAACACGTGTTGGTGTTCAAACGTTTTGCATCGAGCATGTCGTCTCAAATTTAACGACCAAAGTCATAGTAGCGGTCTCAGAACCACCATTTTCATAGTGGATTTTACTTGTTTTATTGCAATTTTCGCGCGACATCAAATACTTCAAAAAACCACATGTCAAAACCATCATGTTGATGGTGTTGCCACAATTGAAAACAAACTTCTTGTTGAAAAACCCGATATTTCAGTTCAATCACATTTAAATCAAATATAAAATTAAATAAATTATCAAATTTATCTCAGTACATTGTTGCCTGTTTTTCGTGTGTATCTTAATAATTTTGGTGTGCATCTTGCTTAGAAATTTTAGCTAAATTATAATTTTTTTAGTTATTTTTGTTAACTTTTGTTTGAATTTGAATTTATTTTTAGTTTTAGATTTTTTTCTCTGCTTTATTTTAAAAGAAAATTTATTTCTATTTCTTGAAAAATACTCATGAATTTTACCTTATCTGCTCATGTGCGCCTCTTTGTATAGATTTTCTTTATCATTGCGTTGACGTTCTAATGATCTCAATATTTAACTTGAATTATTAAATGCGACGGAGCGCTGTTTGTTTGCATATGCTTATTGTGTACAATATCTCCCACTGCGCCTATACAAATGAGCAAGAAGATAGAATATATGTGTGTGTGTTTGTGTGCCTGCGTATGTTTGACAAGGGGAGTATGTTCACACACACACACACACACCTTATATTTACTACTCAATTTTATACTCTGTTAGAGAGGGGACTTTCTAAATATTTATTCTATTATTCAATCATTGTGAAAAAACTGATTTGCATTTCTTTATAAAAATAGTGTTTTAGAAATTACAAATGGTACTTTTTCCAAATTTAAATGATTCTTGTTAGCAAGCCAGGACAAAAATGCAACAGCTAAAAACATATTTCTACGTTTATTTTAGTGATACTTTTTGCATTGTTTTATTTAAAAAAGCGAATTGTAGATAAATTATTACGGTTTCTTTACAAACTGTTTATTGAATCTTAAATCTAAAAATTATGCAAGTAGTATTGAAAATCGCAAAAGAGACTAAATAGTTATTTTCATTTTTAAATTTCCGAGTTTTTCAGCAACATGATCATTTTGACATTTAGTTTTTTGACGTATTCGTACGTAGTAAAAGCATTGACAATTGCTACAATGAATTCAATTTCGCACGAAAATCACATTAAAATAATTAAAATCCACTATGAAAATTTTGGTAAAATTTGTGATATTTTCGGGCAACATATCGTCCTTCTGAAACCGCTATTAAGAATGTGGTCGTTAAATTTGAGTCGAACATTTCGTGATAAGATTTACATCTGCAACTGGCTGTAAGCCCTAATCAAATGGTGATCAAACTACTCGGAATGAAAAGCAACATCATTCACGCCCTAGGAAGCCTGAGGGCTAATTCTAGCAACAGGTCATTCCTAGTTGCAATTTCAGCGGTTCCAAAGAAGGGTTGCAAACCACTGCTCCTTGCTGAAGAGTTGGAGACTATCCAACTCCTAGTCCAGAACACATTACTAGCATGCTCACTGGATTCGGATCATTCAGCCGATGGTGTTATTAAACGCGAGATGATCCTGGCCTCCAAAATCAAATTCATGCGGGGGCCGCGAAAGCACAACCACCAAAGGGCTAACCTCAATAATCAGAACCAGAAACAGCTAAGAGGCTTAAGAGACAATTAGCGGAACTCTGGGGCTTTTCTGATTCCCGTGGAAATAACGTGAAGCTTCCAGTTGATACCCTGCTTGCCTCCAGGGGACTGGGCTCCCTTATACTCCCAGCAGCACAAGTCCAAATGGTTTAGTAATCAATAAAGACTGATAAATGTGCCCCCGGGAGAGAATATTAGTCAAACATGGCGAATTTTGCGTAAGGATTTGACTTTGAAGCCTTGCAAGGTTCAACTGGTGCAGGAACTATAGCCGACCGACCATTCATATCGCCGTAGATTCGCTTAATTTATTCAAGAACAACCGGCTGGTTTTTCTGAAAAAATCATTTTTTCAGACAAAGCCCATTCTCACTTGTCAGGGTATGTTAACTAGCAAAAATTCCCACATTTGGCTTCTGGGCGATTATTGAAAAGCCTTTGCATACTCAAGGTGTCACTGTATGGTGCGCAATGTGGTCTGGAGGCATGATTGGGCCGTTTTTTTTTTCGAAGATGAGGCTGGAAATGTGGTAACGACTAATGAATCACGCTATCGCGAGATGCTAACACCTTAATTTTGGCGTATTATTTATGACGTGCATATGACTGATATATCAACAGGACGGTGCCACATGTCACACAGCCAATGAAACGATCAATTTATTGGAAACCAAATTTCCCGATCGCATAATTTCACGTCAATCGGCAATTAAGTGGCCACCCAGATCGTATGATTTAACACCAGTGGATTAGTTTTTTTGGGGCTATGTTACGGGGCCAATCAAATTGATTTCAACCTTAAAACTCAAAATCCGTGATGTAATTAATAAGGTAGGACCACTATTTTGCCAAAAAGTGATTAAAAACTTTGATGAAAGAATCGACATCTGTCAGCGATCCCGATCCCGACAATTATGCGATCCCGATCGCATAATTTCACGACAAACAGCAGTTAAGTGTCCAACCAGCTAAATCGTGTGATTTAATACCATTGGATTATTGTTAGTGGGGCTACGTTAAGGACAAAATCTATAAGAAATCAATCAAATCGATTTCAGCCTTAAAACTCAAAATTCTTGATGTATTTAACGAAATAGGACCGCCATTTTGCCAAAAAGTGATTAAAAACTTTGATGAAAAATCGACATCCGTCAGCGTGGTGGTGGTTTACATTTGCCAGATATCATTTTTCATTCATAATTGCTGAGCTTTTCTCTTCGAAATACACTAAAAATTTGAATCATTTTAATTTAAATTGCTTGTTTTATTTTGGTTTTAGAAAACAAACTTCTTTTTGATAAACTTTTAGTTATTTGGTTAGCAAAGTTCAAAAAGTAGCCTACAAAATTGTTTCAGGAAAATTGTGTTATCTTTTTTAAAAAAAAAATGTATGTATATACATTTTATATTCAGTCTTAATATGACTTAACAATTTTTCTTTAAGTGTAAAGTCATTTTTAACATGCTTTTAATATAAACTACAACAAATAAAAGACAACAAAACAGAATAAAGCAATGAAATGCAATGTAAGCACAGGTTACGAGTACAGAAAAGTTAAAACAACAACAACTGCAACAGCCATAGACAGAAAAACTTTTATGTAAATAAAATACACTTGTGCTGCAATCATCACATTTTTCTTTGCTCTTTTTGGTTGAATAAAAAAAAATTTAAAAAAAAAATAAAAACGAAAATGCAAAATAAAAATTTATACAATTTAGAATAGAGTAGAACATTGAAAATATCAGCCAAACGCATACAAACAAAAAATCAATCAGGAGGTGAATGATCAAACCATTTAAGTAAAACGAGTGTGCGTAATCAGAAAATAAACAAAATGTAAACAAACAAAAACGAATAGAAAAACCAAACTAAACAAGAAAACAATCCAATTGGAACTGTACCTTCTTACATGCTGCTGGGGAAAATGTTATGTTATGCAGTTATTAACAACCCCATATGAAGGGGTGGATTTTTTCCTTGTATGAGGATAGTTGCCAGGTAACATTTTTGTAAAATCGTCTAATTGAAAAACGTCAGAAAAGAACATCAAAGTTGCTATTATGAAACTACTCAACTTCTTCCTTAATAAAATAAAGTTTTTACTTATTAAATTTCGAATGTTCCATTAATCTATGAATCTCGAAAATTTCAACTTTATATTTTCAACAGCTTTTAAGCAAATTCTACCGGGAAAGGCATCAATTATAAGTAAATTTTAATGTTGAAAAATATTTTTAAGTCCACATACATCGCATCCTAAATACAAAAAATGAACACAATTCAAAATACTAACATTTTCGGAACTCAAAATAATTCTCACTTAGTTCATCGTGCAGAAACAACACACTTAGAAATAGACATAACTGTATTTTTCCAGTTAAAGCAAATGATAAGTGATGTGACAGAAATTTTTGCAGTAGTCAGAGAAGTATACTCTAAATTAATTTATGGAAAAATGTCAGCTTTGGAAAATTTTGAGTTGTGACCCTTTTGTATTTAGGTTGCGATATATTTAAGAAATATAGAAGAATATTTTCTATCATGTTTTTGGGCATGCTAAAATAATAATTCATCATAAGTATACATAAAATTATCAGCTGTTTAACTGAATTAATCGGATAAATTTTTGTGTCATGTCGTAAGCATACTCCTTAAATGTTGTAGGGAAATTTCCTTTACAAAACTTGAATAAATTAAATAATTATGTTATTATTTAACGTAAAGCCGTTGACAGCTCATAAGCCAAGTTATAAAATATGTATTGTTAAATGTGTTTTAATTCGAAAAATTTAGGGTGTATACCGATTTGTCAGATGCAATTCCTGAAATGTAGTTATTGAAACTAGTGTTCGAAAAACAAATATTTAAGTATGCTACGTTAGTGTTCTATACTGGAGTTTATGAGATTAGTTCGCAAACAAGTTGTTTTCGAAAAAATACAAAATATACAAAAATTTTTATTAGCTTTTGTGTATGCCTACGCAAACAAAATACCGTACACAACAATTCTTGGCTGAAGAACGCAAACACTACAATAACGTACTGATCTTTTTTTTAGCGTACTTTAGTGAAGTTTTTTGTATATCTATATGCAGTGATCTTTAATAGTTTACGTACTGACTTTTTAGTAGTTGTACAGTACACATGCATAAAAAATTCACTAAAGTACGCTAAAAGTAAGTTCAGTACTCTCGTATTGGGCGTAGTAATGCAAAAGTAGCCAGTGTACAGCAAGATGATTAGAACAATCTAGGATCTACCTAACTTTGCATAAAGATCTTCAACTGTACGTTTACAAAGTTCAATTCACGTTGACAGAAGTACTAGAGTTGGGACATTTGCCACCATTTTCATCATATTCCATTACTTCTACTTAACAGTGGTATCCATAAAACTGAAGTTGTCGAAGAATGTGTGTTTCAAGCCAATTTACTTTCTACACTTAAATTTACCCATTCGTTATATATCGAAAAGGAACTTTTGAAAAGGCACGAGTATTGTCACATATTTCTACTTTGCAGTGTCGAAAAAACGTGTGTTTTAAGGCAATTTACTTTCTAGCCCGTTATATATTGAAAAGGAACTTTTGGAAAAGCACGAGTGTTTTCTTGAAAGCGCCTTTCCATAATAAAAACTTATAATGGGTCCGCAATTTAACGTTTTTTTTGTAACTAGTGCTTATTTCGTGAGTGGTAACACTTAGCTCATGTTTAATTTGACTGATAGTTAGTTTTTTCCTTCCACTGAACGAATATGGTGGGTATACGCTTGAACAATGCTTCGCTAAGTGGACCTGCGATCGACTTACAGAAGATGAAGCTCATTGATCTTGGCGGGTATGGAAACAAGCAAAATTGTCGCATTTGGGACACAGAAAACCCGCACGCGTACATTGAAAAGCCGACGCACCCGAAACGAGTCACCGTTTAGTGCAGATTTTGGTCCAGAGGCATAATTGAGACATTTTTCAGGAGTGGCGATTACAGTCAATGGCGATCGTTATCGGGCCAAGTTGAACGAATTTGAAGAGGAGGATATTGGCAACATTTGGTTTCAACAGGACGGCGCTACGTGCCACACAGCCGAAGCTGTATAGTTTTATTTATAGCATTCAAAACAAAATAAAAGTTATTTGGCGGACCCATAGAAAAATCATAAGTACACAAATTTTTAAAATATCATAAAAATCGATAAAAGTTCGTTGTTAATTGGCATTGTTAATGCTACGGCTGCCAATTGAGAGTCATTTTAGAAAGCCCGATATTCGATATTGAAATTATAGAATCTCTCAGGATCTCAAATACTTCCGAGCTTAAGTGTAAATAACGGCCTATTTAGTGTTCTCCAAATCGCTAGATTTTATGCATCGAAATTTAAAAAAATAAAAACTGCTAAATTTTAATAGCAAAATGCATAATAATAATAAGTTCCCCCTTTTTTCCAATAATTTGCTAACAATTCGTATTAATTTCGGTAATTTTACCTAACCTAAAAGTTATTATGGCAATAGCCTCTTGTGTTCCATACAAAATGGCTCCTAAGTAAGAAGATTTTTATCGTCTTAATACTCTAACAAAACTCGGAATATTTTTAAAGATAAAAATTTGTTTTAATTTTTAGTAGAAAAAACTGCTCAATTTGAACTGGATAATTTCACAAAAATTTTAGCGCTGTTATCCTCAGCAAAATGTTTAGAAAAATTTTTATATTTACACTCTGTCAATAATGTGTTTGCACATTGAAAAAAAAACATGGTTAAGTAAAAATTATTAGTACTTTAATGATATTATTATTATAAAAAAAAAAAAAACAAAGATATTTATTATTATAAAAAATATTATTTTAGGTAATATATCATAAATTTATTGCTATTTACAGAGATCGAGTCGAAAAAAAGTGTAATCACTCAAATAAGAAAAGGAAGTAGGTTGAAAAGAAATTTCAAATCCATTTCACATTGTCAATAAACTCTTTGGAGAAAAATGTTTTGATTCTCTTGATGTTAAAAAACTCTTGTAGTTTTTAATTTCTTTTCAACTAAACCGTGATTTACCGTTATAATTTGTTTAATTTGTATTGTACAGAGTGTGATTTGTTTTACATCCGCGCCTGACTATGTAGTCTTAATCAGATGGTGGACAAACCACTATTGTATAATTTGGAACGTCATACAGGCGTCCTAGATAGCCGAAGACATAATTCTAAGCAACAGAACCACCTAGTTGCAACTTTAATGATTTCAGTGCAGGTCTGTAAATCATCACACCTTGTTAAAGAGTTGGAGACTTTCCAACTCCTGTCCAGAACACATGCCAAGCATACTCACTGGACTGGATCATTCACTTTGCGTGTCATTATCATTGAGATGATCCTGGCTACCAAAGAACCATAGACTGTTATGGGGCCGCAAAACCACAACCACCACGATGCTCCCATATAGGGGCCAACCTCAATGATCAGCCAGAGAACTATTATAAGTCTAAAGAGACAAATAATGAACTCTGCGGGTCACTGATCCCCGTGGAAATAAAGTGGAGTTTCCAGTTGACTCCCTGCCTGTCTTCAGGGGACTGGGCTCCCTTTATACCCCCAGTTGCACAGATCTAGACAGCTGTTACGTACCATAAAGACCATAAATGTGCCCGCGGGGGGGGGGGGGAATTTGTATTGTACACGTCGCAAATTTAGAAAACTTGTAATTAATAAAATGCGTGGAAAAAGATTATCCTATAATATTATTCAATTGATTTATTATAATCGCCAACTAGGAAGGACTGCGGAGGAGTTGTCGGATATGTTTTCAGTTTCACGCAGAACAATTTACAATGTTATAAATCGAGCTGAAAAAGAAAATAGACTGGAGCTAAAGCAAGGAGGTGGGCGAAAAAAAATGATAAGCAAACGTGCCGAACGTTTTATTATAAGAAAAGTGGCTCAAAATCCAAAAATATCTACTACAGTACTAGCAACTGGGTTAGAGAAAGAGCTTGGTGTCGTTGTTTGCCACCAGACAGTGCGTTAGACCTTAATAAAAACTAAATACTCATCAAGAGCAGCAAGAAAAGAACCACTTCTGTCAGTAGCAAATATAGAAAAGAGATTTTCCTTCGCTATTCTAAACGTTTCACAGCCCAATGACTATTGGGGTAATGTAATATTTTGTGATGAAACGATGATGATGTTGTACTGCAACGATGGGCCGTCTAGGGTTTGGCGCAAACCTTTAAATTCTTTAAAACAACAAAACATCTATAATGTCTATAATGATCTGGGGCTGTATTTCAAGTCAAGGAGTGGGTGACGTTGCTTTTATAGATTCAACAATGGACGCCCATCACATTTAATTAGCAGTGTGCGCAAAAATTTGGCTTCATAAAGGACAACAAACTAAACTTTAAATTTTATTAAGACAATGCCCCTAAACATAAGTAAGTCACACATGGTGCGGATGTGGCTGTTATACAACTGTGCCCACGTCATCGATACACCAGTTCAAAGTCCGGATATCATTCCAATTGAGAATCTGTGGGTATTTTTGAAAAAACAAGTTACTAAACCCCAGCCAAAAAATATAAAATCGCTGAAAACAGCAATATAATAAGAGTGGCAGAAAATACCAATGAGTTATGACCTTAAGAAGTTATTAATAGGTTAAATGAAAACAAGTTTAAAGTGTGTGGTAGATGCTAAGGATTTCCATACCAAATATTAAATATTCTAAATAAAAGTTCTTAATCTTTCTATTGAAACCAAAACTGCAAAATTATGTTTGTGCAAAGAGTTTATTGACAATGTTTATTGCTACAAATTTGTTAAACGTTTTTTTTAATACCATCTGTACAAATACCTATGAATTTATGATATAAATACTTAAAACATTTTTTTAATAAAAATGTCATTAAATTACTTATAATTTAAATTGCAACCTCTTTGTTTTCAATGTGCAAACACATTATTGACATTAGCGACATACTAAAAGGAGCCCCTTTTTAAGATACACTGTACGGTAGAATCTTTAAATAAATAAAAACCACTTTGGCCACCGGACTATTCTTGGTATAGAAAAGCATAAAATTATAATAAAACTAGTTATGTAAGCATTACTTTAACACAAAACGGTTTCTGTATTCTACTATTCAGTGTAATTTAAGAATGTAGAACATAAAAATAACGATTAAGCGTTTAAAAACATTAATTGGTGCGCACATCTTTTTGAAAAAATTACGATTTACCTTTAAAAAGCCACGAATTCGCAATTTATCAGTATAGGAAAATGTCCGGAAACAAAATTTCTCGTTAGAAATTCCCAGTTGTATCTTTTATTAACATTTGATATTCAATAATTCAACATATGTACATTTCACTTCACATGAATAGGTGCAGTGTTTTAGGAATTAATTTAAGCTTGCTGCTCTCCAGATAATTCATCGTTAGGAATATGTTATACTTTTTATTAAAGGTTTACCAATTGCAAAAAAAAATGTAAACAAAGAAAAGTCGAAAAAGTTCATTTAGATTTAATCTCTGCTTCTTTTTAATAATTTGTCAAGAAAAATGTGAATTATTTGTGCGTCTGTTGAATAGGTGCAGTGTTTTAAAATTGATTGTATCGTCATTTGTATCAATTTTAAGTACAAAAAACATTGTAAGAATAGGCTCCAATTCCAGTGACTCTGCTGCAAAAATAAAAGCAAAAAGTGGTTCCAGTGCTAGTGTTTCTATCGTTAGAAGGGTAATAAATGAAGCAGAACACTTAAAACGAATTAAAGTTAAAAAAACACCATTAAACCAGCAACGTAAGAAATTACAGTTGAATTTTTGCAAAGAACATTGACTTGGAAGAGTGAGTGGAATAAAGTAGTTTTTTCAGATGAGAAAAAGTTCAATTTAATGGACCCGATGGTTTTAACTACTATTTCCGTGATTTGAGGAAGGAACAACTCTTTTTAGCCCGTCGCTATAGTCGAGTAGGTGGAGCCATAGACTTGAAAGTTCAAATCACGAAAATGACAGCAAATTTATATAAATCTATTCTAGAACCGGCGCTTCCAAATTTTCAAATGGACTTTCCAACAGAATAATGCTCCTATCTACACGGCAATGATTATTAAACGTGGATTCGCAAGCGAAATATTAAATTGCCGCCATGACCACCATACTGCCCGGACTTAAACATTATGGAAAACGTGTGCTGATGGATATCTCGGAAATTGTACGAGTCCGGACGGCAATTTGATGACCCATAATCTTTAATTGCTACAATAAAATCGGCATGATCGCAAATTTCTTTACAATATTTATTGCAACTGTATAACTCCCTTCCATATAGAATTGAGGCAATTTTGTCGCAATTATTAAAAATTTATAAAAAAAAATAAAATTAATAAACAAAACCTTAATGTTTTCGTGTTTTTTTATTTTTTTTTTCAACTGACGCAAAAATAATTCACATTTTTCTTGGCAAATTATAAAAAGAAGCAGAAATCAAACTAACTGAACTTTTTCGACTTTTCTTTATTTACATTCATTACATACATTGCTAAAACACTGCACCTATTCAAGTGAAGTGAAGTGTATATATATAAACTTATTTTTAAAAACTAGCAATTTTACAAAAATTTACAAAATTACACACAAACAAATGTTTTCACTTAATTATGGTACTTTTCTTTTCAAATAAACTAACTGGCCTTCCCAGAGGCAAAATACATTCATTGTAATATGTAAGTATGTAGGAGTATATGGCCCGTATACATTTTTGGGAAGGATCATCAAAACAGTTGACATTTTATTTACATTTTCATACGTAAACAAATTAAATTATTATATGAAAATTATATTTTAAAATTATTTTGATAAGTTTAGTTAGCTATTCGTTGGAATGGAGAATCAAATCACATTTCTCAGAAGTGTTATTCTACGTACACATTTAATGCCGTCAAATAATGGGCTGCATTATGACTGCCCCTCCTCACTAACAATATGTAAATTTGAACAGCGTAACATTGTGGTCTATAAAAGAAAGTCCCATTTTAAAAATTGGTAGGTGACCTCATTTCATGATGCAGTTTACACTTTTCTCTTGGGTTTTATATCAAAACAAACGCTAAAAAAAGTAGCCGGTTGTGTGTAATTTAACACTATTAAAAAACAAAAATGAAATAATAAGTTTTTTTGTCACAAAAATAATGTATGTAAATATATAAGAATCGTTTGGCAGGAAACCTACACAACTTGTTGATAGTGCACTTTTCCCTAGTGGTAAAATGTTTACTGAACTTCATTATTCCGCTATGATTAATTTCTTCTGTTCTTGGCGACACTAAATCTGAGACAGAGTAAATTTCAAATAAATTTGAAAATGTAATATAAAAGGTCTGCAATGAGCATGCATAGAATTGAGACATACGCAAAGACATTGTTTATGGAAGCATTATAGAGTGTCGGAAAATAATCGCGCATCAGAAAATGAAATAAAAACAAAAAGATATTAAAACAACATGTAAGTATTTGCATCTATTTGGCGATTAGAAATACAATCCATTAAAATTATTCAAATATTATTTAGTCAACTATAAAGGAAACAACGTTAGTCATGCTGATAGAAAAAATTAAATGCGCTAAGAAACTGATGTGTTTAGCGAGTCAAAATGCTATTGATCGACGAATGGGAATACATAGTTAAAACAAATATCAAAACTAGAATTTATTTATTAAAGTTTTATAAACTACAAGGAGCAGTGAGTGTAGCAGCAGCTAACGGTATTATTTGTTTGATAACATTAAAAAGGCTAAAAAAACTATATTGTTTTCTTTACAAAACACACATATTCAAACACACACACACAACACGCTTTGTAGACAAAACTGGAAGAATTTAAAAACAATGTTGACGATGTAAAGCTCCAATTTAATGTTTAATATTCCATACAATAGAATTATTGAAAAATTAAAGATTTTTTTAATAATTAAATAAATAAGTATTTATCTTTTTATGTCTTGTTAATTAAATTTAACACAATATTTCGCTTTCTCTTGGATAGCTTCTTCAGGAAAATAATTTTTATAAAACAAATATTAACAATTTCCAAAATACATATGTTTGAAAACAATAAAAAAAAAATTTTTTTTTTAATTGTTAATAACTTTTGTTTTATAAAAATTATTTTCCTGAAGAAGCTTTCCAAGGTAAAGCGAAATATTGAGTTTACATGTGTTAAATTTAATCAAAAAGACCTATAAAAAGAAAAATACTTATTTATTAAAGAAGAAAAAAAGTCAAATATAGATAATAAAAAAAACAAAATATTATAATGAAATAAATAAAATTAAATAAGATAATCATGAAATACTTTGCAACCGTACAAAAATCTACAAGACTCACGATTCTACACAACAAAAATCTCGACTTCAAATATGGAATATTACATGGTTAACTGATATAATTTGTTTCCTACTTTAAAACTCAATACAGTTTTAAATCAATAACAATTATTATTCTACGCCAAAAATCTAAAACGATTTGGTCGGAAGAACAATTTTCTTATTCGATGATGGAAAACAATAATGACTCATATTCTTTAAGCATTAACTTTATAAAGACTTGGAGCAAAGAAGTATTAACAAAAAGATACGGAATCGAAAGTAAAAAGTTATTACACCTAATATTAAAAAGTTAAAAAAAAGGGAAAACTAACAAAGAACATAAGTTGAATTGCCAAAATGCTAATAAAAAACTGAAAAAACCTCAAAAAAATTTTAATTCACAATGAAATGTTTATTTCGTCTCAAAAAAAGTCGCTCAAAGTATTTTAATTTCAATAAACAAAAACAAGGAAAGCAATATGTGAGAAAAAGAATTTCAAACTTCAATAATCGCAGTTTTATTAAACAAATAAAAATATAAAAAATAATTTCCTGAAGAAGCTTTCCACAGGAAAGCGAAATAATGAAAAAATAAATCGTTGAATTTTAATTTAAAGGACCGTTTAAAAGATTAGTACATATTTAATAAAAATAAAAAAACGATCGAATAAAAGTGAAAATACAAATAAAAATGTTAATGTTTTACTAAACAAAATTAAAATAAAAACAAAACAAAATATCGATTAACTCAGAAAAAATAGCTAAATAAAAAAATCTCACTAAATGCACCGAAAATGCATCAAAAAGAACACCAGAAATTTGTAAAAAGTTTGACGGGAAATTGAATGACAGAATCCAAAAATCTTCAATGAGAGCTAACCTTAACTGAACCAAGGATATTCGTCGCACAATTGTTCTAATTATGGCAATGAACAACATTTGTTTGGACTACTCTGACTCTTCAATTGTACAGCAGATGAGCATCTTTTAATTTACAACAAAAGAACTTTCTTTAAATATATTGAATTTCTTATCCTAAAAAAATTTAAGAGGAATATTACATTTTTCCGTTGGTATACAGAAAATTTCGTTAAAATTATATTCACTAATATCCAAAAATACAATAATGCAACTGCAGCAAATAGGGAAAATAACAACTTAATTATCATCATCATCATGAGAAAATGTAGATACACACAGAACATTTCGATTTTTCACGGAAAAAAAGGCAACACACACACACACAAAACGTATAAACACTTATTGGATAAAAAAAACTTAACCACTTCCTGGCTGTGAAAAACATTGAGACCTTTAAAGGAAGAAATTATTTAATTCCAGGCCAGCAACTACGTTTGCCCAGAAATTATTACAGTAAGACCGCGCATCAATTTATTTCATAATTGATGAGTTTTTTATGTCCCCAACGTACAGAAAGGTAAAGAATATTTTCTGTCTGCTATTTATTTACTCTTCTGGGCTGATTGTCATGACTGTCCACACAATTTCTATAAATTTCTTTCATGGAGCAAGCAGGCCCAGTTGGGCTACCTTCTGTCACGTCTGCGTACGCTACGCACCTGCGTGTAAATTTTGTTGACGATTTGTTCTTTTCTTGATATTTTATAGACAACTTTACATTTTTCATATTTTTGCACTGCTTTTTTACATTGCACAATTAATATTTTTAACAATTTTTCACTAGTTTTTCACAGTTTTAATAAGATAAAAACTCAACATTTTCACGCAAAAAGAAAAATCTTTTCGTTTTGCTGCGAACAACGCGATAATGGAAGACAAAAACGATTGGGGTTGTTGTTAAGTATTTTTATTTTGTTTTAAATATAAAAAGAACAATTGAAACAAAAAATAAAATAAAATTGGAGAAATTGTGGGGGGTGGGTGTAATGGGTTGAGAAGAAAGCTAGAGCAAAAGTACACTTGTGACAAGAGATGGACAGAATGAGAACCAAAGGAACATATGCACAAAACCGATAACTCCTATCTCTATCATAATTGTGAAACAGGGCGACATCTAAGTGTCATGTATATTTACCTGTGCTGCCATATTTGCACTTATAGGTTTTTTATGCCAATCTTTTTTAATATATTTTATTTTTATCTCTTCTAAAAATTTTAATAATGATTTTTACAAAACTTTTCAAAAAATGTATTTATTTATACAAAATTCCACTTTAGTTGCTTATAAAGTTGTAAAGTTGTTCTTGATTATTCAAAAAGAAAACTCTATAACTGATAGGTATATGTATGAAAAATCAAAGACAAACTATTTTGTATTAAGAACGCGAATGTTTGATATTAACTTTACGTCGCAAAAAAAGTTTTATTTATTTTAACTCAAGTTTTATCGATACAATTTTTGCCGTTTATTGTTTGAACTAGCATTAACATGCCTCTGCATTTCTTTTTATTTATACTGAAATAAATAAAGAATCACTGTTTACGATATTTTATTTTATATTAACCTTTATTCATTTCATGTTCCATTACCTTATTGAGATTTAGAAATTAGCCCTAGTAGTTTTAAAATGTATATAGGTGTGCAGGTACTGGATGTATATATGGCAATGCTTATTCACTTTTCAATGGTTTTAAACTTTACTAGACTCCAAATTAATTTTAAGTTAAGGTGAATTGATTACATTAAATTACAGTTTTGGAACATTTAAATTTTAAGAACTTCCCATATCTCATGTTGTTAATGGTAATAAAAGGGTTGATCATTGTTTTTAAGCTGTTAATATTTATATCATATCAAAAGAACAAGAAAATCGAAAAAATTAGCAAACTTTTGTATAAGCTCTCTCTCTATCTCGCTATTTAAAATTAGTCGTACATTTTTGGAGCAAAAATTTCATTCGAAAATACCAGTCTTTGTGGATATGGTTCAAGGCTAGTTGTAATAACTTTAAGAAAGATCTTGCCCGCAGATAAAATATCAACAAGTATCTTTTATTAAAAAAAGAGTTATATGCATACTAATAATCTGTTAATACTGGTTAAATCTACAATATTGACAAAAATAGATGACGGTCTAGTGATCTATAGCAAAGCGACTAAATCAACACTAAGAAATGTTGAATTCTCTCTTATTGGTGCCATAAGAGCTAATCTTAGAGCATTTAGGATAACACCTACCAAAAATCTCTTAGCCGAAGGAGGATTTCACCTGCTTCACATCAATGCAAATGAACTTAAATTTCGTTTAATCCACAAAATTCGTTATACGAAATCATCTTTGTTACATAAACATGTTGATTTTCTATATAAAATAAAAACGGAACAAAAATATCCTTCCACCCTAGTACATATGATCAGAACTGTGAAAAAATTTAATAAAAGGATTTGCTATTCCTGCGGTAAAACATATTCCATAGCTGCTAGAGCGGAACAATTTCTCTTAAACAAGAGCTCTACGACATCATGTACATATGTAGAAAGCACTCTTCACCCAACTGGTCCACAAATAGAAAAATGGAAATTGGAATTCTATTTATACGGATGATTCGAATACATTAACCACTGTAGCTTTTTCTGTTGTTCATGAATATGGGCAAACACAATTAGATGGCTTTCAAAGAGCAACAGTATTTACTCAAGTTGTTCTTAGAGCTTTAAATGTATGTAAATTTTGATCAATGAAATATGTATATGACAAGTGCTGATTGATAGTCTATCCATATTCGACGCTGCGTTCAATCTCAACAAAAGCATAAATTATTTCAATTCAGCAGCTTTTACTAGAGGTAAAAGAAAGAGTAACACTTTTATGGATGCCAAGTTACATTGGTAATATGGAAAACGAATTTGCTAACAAAATAGCAAAAACAGCTTATTTGTATCCTATTTATTTATTTATGCCTAAAAAACAAAATTTCATATCCAGAGACCTAATTTAAATGTTGTCCCGCTTCAAAATTGGTTCAGATACAATCATCTCTACGAAATAATTAACCCTGATAAGAAGCCTTTAAATTTTTCGACCACTATTAGCTGGCTTAAATGCAAGTGTTTCACTAGACTCCGTTTAGCACATACAAAAATAACACATCAATATTTCATTGCCAGAGACGCACAAGCAGTATGCATATTCTGCAGAAATTTAAGTTTAATTAATAATTTTCTCTATGACTGCCGTTTCTGCAAAATAAAATTTTATTTACTTATTTGCTACCCAAGATTCATCGATAAAATTTCTTGTATGAACTGGCGCTAACGTGTCCAAGACTATTTGTTTATTGTTTTTTTATAATGAAAAATAAATAAATTATCACTGTTTATTGTGTTTTATTGTATTTAATTGTTGTTCATTATTACTTTGTTGAAATTCGCAGCGCAAAAAGTTTAGAAACCAGTGTTAGCTTCTTTTATATGTATATAGGTTGGAAAGCACTGGTTGTATATATGGCAATGCCTATGCACTTTTGAATTGTTTTAAAAGTTAAGGCGAATTGATTACATTAAATTATACCGTTGGCACATTTAAATGTTAATAACTTTCCATATCTCATATTGTTAACGGTAATAAAAGGGTAGATCATTGTTTTTAAGCTATGTCAAGGATATAGCAAGAGAAATAAAAATAATTTAAACAGTATTATAAATTTATTGAGATGTTCTGGCGTTGAGAATAAAAATAAACTATATAATTTATTAGAACTCATCTCTTTTCAAAATTAAATGTGAAATTTTTTGGTTGTTAGTGTTCAACAAATAATGTATAACATTAAGTTATAGCCGTTAGTCTTAGTTAGTAGTGCTTTAGTCCATAATATTTATCATAATTTTAATCATAATAGATAATAAAACAAATAAATAAACTTCAGCACACCAGTTCTAACTTCCATTCATAACTTGAAAAAATACCCAGTAGCCTATAAATAAGTATTAGCCGCGGCGAATTTAAAAAATTTGTTACTCACACTGGGCAAAATAATTAGCTGGCCAAATAACGAAAAGAAGCATGGATTCTAAAATGATTATATCGGGCGTTTTGTTTTAGAGATATAGAATTCAAAGTTGGTAAGATTTTTTAACTAGCTGCCATTTTGTCAGCTATTAAGTGATTTATATATTTAGTTTGGTTAAGGATTTCAACATGAATAGACTGACGCCTTATTTTGGAGTGATAATAATTCTCAAGTGTATGTTGAGACACCATTACATCCAGAAAAGTTGACTGTTTAGTATGCTTTATAGACTAATGGAATCATTGATCCGCACTTATTTAAAAGCACTGGGGACTGCTATAGAGCTATGATTACTGACGTTTTCGTTTATTATTTGGACAACCATGATGTGCAGAAGCTGTGGTTTCAGCAAAAAGTTTTAACGTGTCACTTATCTCGTACTACGATTAATTAATTAAAGGAAACGTTTGGTAACCGTAGAGTTTCACGTTTTGTAGCCATGAATTTCCCTCCAAGAAGGTGGTATTTAAGGCGGTGAGACTCTGTTCAGTGATGTGCTCGAACTGTGATTTCAATAAGATGGCGTAACATGTTACACAGATCTTGCCACACAGCTATGTGCCACAAGTAACCGCATAGCTTCACGTTTTAGCCCCATAAATTGACCTCCAATATCGTGACATATAATGCCACTCGGCTATTTGCTGTGAAGATATGTGCCGACTTGGATATACAAATGTTGGGAAAAAAAGTCACCGAAAATTGGTCCTCCAGATTAGACTATATTCGACCCAGGCGTGGTGGTCATATGCCAGAATTCATATTTAAATTATAATGCCAGAAGATTATCTTTTGAATAAAGTAAAGATCATGCCAATTTTAAAATGTGTCTTTTTATACCATTTCAAAGTTCTATACCTCCACAAGGAGCACCCTTTAGTTATTGGTCTTAAAATAAACAGGCATGCCTTAAAAAAAAAGGTAACAGCGATCTGGGTAAGAGATCATTTTCTATACCAGAATAAGCCAAGGTCTTGCAACGCTTGCATTCCATAATTTAGAAGGACAGCTACATGCAGGCGGTCTAAAATTGTATTTAAGAAGCTTTTAAGCATGTAATCCTAGACAGGGCATGGCAACTTCTGATACCGTCTGGCTAAAATTAGTAGCATATAAGGTAAAGATGCTATGACTGATCGCAGTCTGAACTAATACTGACAATGAAAATGTAAATTGGTAAATATGGGTCGACGACACTATTTCCCTGGTTCAAAGTAAATATGTACCTTAGAAACAAGGCTTAGAAGAACCTAAGAAAGCGGTGAGCTACTTTCTTTCCCCAATGCACGATTACTAATATCAAAATATTATTTATTGTCCTTTTAGGAAAACATAAAACCTGAGGACAGAAAGATTAAAAATTTCATTGAAATAGGCTTGGCACTTGCATAGAATAACATGTTGGAAATCATGATTTCATGCATATATTGCTTTTCCCCCTTTTCTCCACTAAAGATCCGAGTTTCGTTGCCAAATAATACTTATTAAACCTTATAGATAGATATAGATCTATCTGTGCTTCAAATATAATTAAAAGCAGTTCAGCCACATGTTTAGGACGTCTTTCCTTTTGCTGAAGTATGGGTCTTACTTTTACATTTTTAGGACAAAGGGCCTACATATTTATGCTGTAAAACCTTGCCGACTTTAGGGACTCTCTCTCAGATTTCTATTTAGCTAAGGATCGCAGTAGTAGTGCACGTAAGGCACTAATTGTTCTGGCAGGTGCTAAACGAAAAGTTGTTGCGCGAATGCTTTTACTTCTTGCTGCTTGGTACACATATTTTACAAACGTCAGCAGTACATATGCTTGTGCTAAGGTGGCATTGATATAAAGACAACACTCAGCTGATAAGAATAAAAGAATGCTTCAACTTTGACCTCGCTGGCTTTGGAAATGTAATTCAGAGAAGATATTGATTTTACGAATTTTTCTCTTTTCGAAATGATGTTTTGAGGCGGCATGCATTAGGCGACAAACTAATATTGTCGAAATAGCTCTAACGAATTATGTCATCGTAAGTGAAATGGTTGTCATTATTCTTCAAAGAGAAAGAATGATGTGAGTCAACTCCATAGATTCCATTCTTGCTTAAAAAGTCAAAATAATTTAATTTGAATAAGATAAAAATTGACTCTACAGAATAATAACGAAATAGCTCACACTAAAGACAGCTTCTTTAGAGAGGTCTATGTCAATGTTCTTTGAAAAAAAACAAAACGATTTAAGTCAGCACAGACTTAGTACAGCTCCCACCCTAGAAATTGTCAATTGTAGGCAGCTAGCAGAGCTGTAAATGAATCATTCTTTTTTAATTAATTCGAAATCATTCATGCATTGGTAAATTTTGAATTAATTCTTTTTACACAAAAAATGAATCTCTTAAATTTAAGTCATTTCAAAGAAATGGGATAAAAATGAATTGCAATTCATTTCGAATTTGTCAAATGAATTGCAATTTCCAAAAACAAAAAATTTTTAGATTTGAAATTGCAAGGGGTTGTTCAAGAAGTTTGTTTTCTAAAACAAAATAAAACAAACGATTTAGATTCAAATGTTTATTGCATTACAAAGAGAAAAGTTCGATAATTATGAATGAAAAATGATATCTGGCAAATGTCCACCACGACAACGCTGACAGATGTCGCTTCTTTCATCAAAGTTTTTAATCACTTTTTGGCAAAATAGTGGTCCTACTTCATTAATTACATCATGGATTTTGAGTTTTAAGGTTGAAATCGATTTGATTGGCTGCGTAACATAGCCCCACAAAAACTAATCCACTAGTGTTAAATCACACGATCTGGGTGGCCACTTAATTGCCGATTGACGTGAAATATGCGATCGGGAAATTTGGTTTGCAATAAATTGATCGTTTCATTGGCTGTGTGACATGTGGCACCGTTCTGTTCGAAAAACGTCCCAATCACGCCTCCAGACCACATAGTGCACCCTACAGTGGCACGTTAAACATGCAAAGTATTCTGATTAGTCGTTAAGAAAGCCAAATGGGGCAATTTTGCTTGTTGACATACTCTGACAAGTGAAAATGGGCTTCGTCTGAAGAAATAATTTTTTAGAAAAACCAGCCGGTCCTTCCTGAACGTTTAAGCGAATTTACACGATGTGAATGGTCGGTCGGCTTCAATTCCTGCACCAGTTAAACCTTGTTAGGCTTCAAAGTCAAATCCTTACGCAAAATTCCACCATGTGGTGGTTTTGGATAATCCCAATTGTTGAGCACGTCGAGGAGTTGACAAATTTGAATCTGCTTCAACACTGTGGCTTACGGCTATGATGTTTTCAGTCGAATGACCCGATTGAATCAGCGTTGGTGTTTGCGCACATTTTGTATCGAGCCTTTCGACTCAAATTTAACCAGCAAACTGTTAATAGCGTTCTCAGCAGGAAAATATCACGAATTTTACGAAATGTAACGAAATGAAATAAAATTGTGTTTTGAACTACATATATTGCCGTTCTTCCTGATTTTTGTTTATTTGTGAAAGATAGTTTTATTTTTTAAAATAAAGTTAACATAAATATTACTAAAAAGTTTGCCGTAGAGTGGTCGGGGGTCTGTAAATTGAAAAAATTGGTAATCGTTTTTTTAATAATAAATATGATTTGTCGTGCAGTAAATTTCAAAATAAAAATCAGTTCTTCTTGAACAAACAAACTCCAAACACCATGTTTTCTTTGAGCTGGCGCGGATCCACGGCAGGGCTTTAACTTTTTTTTACAGAATATATTCATATTAGTAGGACAAATTTTCATTTTTTATTCCCCCTAAATCTGCTTCAGAATATGAATGATTGCAACTCATTTTTAATTTCTTCATTCGAATTGTAGTTCATTGTTCTAATTCATTTGAATGAATTAAAAATCAATGTAATTCAAATGAATGGGAAATGTATTGCAATTCACTTTAACAAATTCGTTTGAATTGGAAATTAATTGAAATTCATTTCACAGATTCAAGCCAATGGAAATTAATTTTGAAGATTTATTTAAACAGAAAGCGAATGGAAATTCATTTTACAGATTCATTTAAATAGAACGCGAATTGAAACTCATTTCTACCTAATTCATTTGAATGAAATCAAAATCAATGCAATGATGGGAAATGAATTGCAATTCACTTTAACAAATTTATTTGAATTGGAAATTAATTGAAATTCATTTTACAGATTCATTTAAATAGAAAGCGAATTGAAATTCATTTCTACCTTAATCGTTTGAATTGTTTCTAATTTCGTTAAATTATTTTTTGAAAAGAAATAATTCAAAATTTAGCTGATTTGTAATGAAATAAAATCAAAAAGAATGATTACAGCTGCAGCAATAATCATGGCGCATAAGCTATGCATTTGGAAGCAAAATTATAGAAAATATATTAAAGGAATTTTTAAAAATATTTATTGTGGTTAAATACCACGAGCGACTCATACCATACGATAATAAATAACCCCACTAATGAATCACAATTCAAAAACATTTTATTTTTATGTAACGGAGTAACTGTTCAATTTTAAAAATAGGAGCAAAAATAAAATAAATTATTTTGAATAGCAGAAGTTATTTCACTTATTTTTAAATTTAATTTTTAAATCACAATTAATTATTATTTTTTTTTTGTTTTAATTTTTAAATATTAATAGGCACTTAATATTCTCCATTTGTTGTGATAAAACCACAAGGAAGCCCTTCACAAGGCAGCTAACAATCATATAGTTAAGCTAGGTTGCCAAATGATGGACTGACTTGGAATTTGTTTTTGTTTTTTTCTTTTGTTAAAGGAAATTTATTTATCTCTGTTTTCTTCTTTTTGAGATTTATCCACTGTTTTATTTCAAAATCCATTGTCAACTCTTATAGATTTAAGATACGAATGACGATTTAGCCGAACATAACAAGATCTTAAATACTGAATAATTATTTTTGCTTAAAATAAATAAAAACCAAAAGTAATGAGTTTGAGTTTTATATAGTTTTGAGTTAAATTATTCATATGCATTTTTATTGTTGCTATTTTTTATATTTTGATAAGCCACTGAATGGTTTTGTGGCCGGCTAAAGACCCGCAGTTTTTAACGAGAAACATTTCATTTTATAATGACTTTTCACTCCAAACACAATCACTGTCAGTAAAATATTTCTTATCATAAAACCACGCCTACACGTCATTTAGCAACTACAAAAGCAAAAAAAAAATTTAATACATTTATCTTTAGCATAAAACGTTACTAATCTTCTCTGCAGAACTGAGTTTTATCTGCAAATTCTTAAAAAAAAAACAATAATTTTCAAAACTTTTTTTGTTCAAAAATAAAAATTTTGTATTTTGAAAAACCTTTTTTAGTATTTAAGATAAAATTTGTTGTATTTATTCTACTGGTTATTTGTGTTATCGCAATTAACATTAATTCATTTAAAGTTTTTCTAAAAGTAAGAAAAGTTCATGCTTGTCTAAGGTCGTGTTTTCGTTAAAAAATTAATTACATATGGCGAACAGCTCGATAAGAACGACAAGAATAGAAATTTTATTTCACTCAGTAGTGAAATAGCACAGCATTAAAATGGCTGCCTTGGCTTTGCTGACGGTTCTTTAAGCCATTGCCACTTGTTAAGCGTCTGTTGTTATAATAATAAATGTTGCTTTAAATAAAAACCTTTCAAACAAATAGGTTTGATGTCAATAAAGTTTGTGTTGTACTAGCTTTCTACCTGATAGCAGTGGTTCTCAACCCATTTTATTTAGCACGTAAATATATAACCTTCTCTCCATGCCAAAATACACTGCCAAAAAAAAAAATACACATACATACAAATACCATCCGTTGTCAAAAGTGAGCCAAGAACGTTTGTGCTCAATTTGACAACGGTGGTGTTAAAATTTTTAGAACAATAGGTTCTTATTTTGACAACAAATTATTCTCATTTTGACAACGAACTGTTCTGAAAATGATGCTTAAAGTTTCTTATATTAATGGAATAACATAGTTAATAAACTAAATCTTTTTTAATCAAAAATATTTTAATCTTTAAATTTGAAGCTAAATAATAGTTTACTTTATAACGAGTTCTTTTAAAAATAATCTCATAACTTATTTCGCAACTCATAAAATTTACGTTATATCGGGTGGCTGATCAAATAACTTTTTGTCTAGTTTATGTAATTTATTTTTTCATAATTCATTTAAAAAATAATACATTTTTATTAAAGTAATTCATGAAGTTTTGAAAATAATTGAATTCAAATGGCCTCCACCAACGGTGACACATGTACGACATCTTATCGAAAAGTTATACATTACTGCCTGGAGTGTTGCAGCGGGAATTGCCTCAATTACCGTTCAAATGGATTGCTCTAAATCATCCAAACTTGTTGGGTTTCTGTTATAAAATTCTTCTTTGCAGTAGCCCCATAGTGAGGTTAGGAGACCTGGAAGGCCAATGGAATGTGGAGTTTCTCGAAATCAGTTTATTGGGGAATTTTTCCGCAATTCTGTAATACCAGTCGTGGCTATGTGACAAGTTGCTCCATCTTGTTAAAACCAAACAAATTTGAAGGGAGTCTCTTTCGACGTAATTCTGTAAAGAAATATTCTTTCAGCATCTTTAATTAACGGTCTCAATTGACCGTAACACCCAGACCGTTTTTTTTCGAAAAAGTAAGGCTCGACAATAAACCTTAAAGAAACTGCATACAACACTGTGAGGCGAAGTGTATGTAATTGAATTTGATGATGCATATGTGGGTTAGAATTACTCCATATTCGATAATTTTGTTTGTTAACATTGCCGTTTAAAACAAAATGTGCCGCGTCAGACATAAAAATGCAGTTCAAGACGTTTTCATTCTCTGACGCCATTTCAATGATCTTCTCACAAAATTCCAAGCGAATCGGGAAGTCTCTTGGGTTCAGTTTGTTAATTGAATCTTATATGGAAAGAAGTTTAAATCTTGGTGCAAAATTATCTACAGTGACTGTCTGCTGGCACCCATTTGAGCAGCAGCTACAGCAGCGATAATTTCCTGCGTTCGAACTGAGGGATCTCCATGATAAGGCCTTCTTGCAATTGTGGCACGGTTGACAAAATTCTTCACGAGCCTCATTATAGTCCATCTGCTAGGAGGAGTGCCACCTAACGTGCGCCTATATTCTCTTTGGAAAGAAACTACGGACTCTAAAGTGTGAAAGCGTTGCACTATCCATATTCTTGTTTCATTGTCCCAATTCTCCTTTTTAGTTAAATATAAAGATCAATTTATAAAATAAAATAAAAATGAAACAGGTCGGTTACACGGAAAATAAGTTATTACTTTTTTTTTGTTTGGTAGCAGCTTTCATCAGTCACCCTGTATAATATCGAAATACTCTTCTTCAGTTAAATGTTGTAATTGTAGACGAATTTATATTTCGTACAGATTTTAAAAAATCGTTATGTTGCAACAGAAAGCTTGAAAATTTAGCTCCTGCCTTTAAGGCTAACGATAAACAAGGATTTAATCTTGATGTGGTATTTTTGATATATGATTTTGCTTCAAAACGCATACTCCAAAGGCGTCTGAGTGATCCACATTTTCTAATTGCAGTTGGATAGTGGACTAGAAAATGGTGTTTAGGTTTTAAAGAGCCATAGAAATTCGTATGAAGAGAATGGTGCTTTTCAATTAATTTTCCCAAACTTACGCTCTCTTCATCTTCATAACTGGTTTTTAAAGGTAAATCAACTATTTGCAACAAAGATTTGAAAACTGTCCAATGTTTAGTACATGCTGGAATCAAATCTCATCATTTCAATATTTAAAACATTTAATAAAATATATTCTTCACTAAAATATATTCTTCACTGTTGAACACATATTTTTGTTCGTTTTCCATATTTTAAACATTTTTTATTCCGCACTTATTGACAATTGAAAACTTAATGACAAAACTAAAAGCAAAGCAACGTAAAATTTTAATTTGATAACAGGGTGTTCTTGATTTGCCCTTCTTAGTTCGACAACGTTCGGTACTTTAAATTTTTTCGTTCTCAATTTCACCACAAGCCGTTCTTAATTTGACAACGACCGGAATATTTACGTTTTCTGTTCTTGAATTGACAACATTTTGTTATAAACTTATGAAAGGATGGTATCAAAAAAATATAAACCTTTCGTTATCAAATTGATACCATCCGTTGTCATTTTTATAACGACATTTTTCGCTCTTGTAGGCAAATTTAAATTATTTGTTTAACCCGTGTTAAGATCTATGCCATGTTGGTTACACTTGCTCCCTCCCTTATTATTATTTATTTATTTTATAAAGAGAAGTAGCACTTCAGGCAACAATGCCTATTTAGTCAAGTACCGTGCTACATTCTTTTAGGATAGGAATAGAGAAGAGATGAGACAGGTGGTGAAAGTAGAAGAATAGTTACGGAAATTAACTGTCGTATAAGACATCAACAGTGACCAGTGACCATGCCTTCATCACTGAGCAGGCCCACCGACAATCAATTTTTATTTTTGTAGTGAAAAAAACCAAGGGTCTTTGTTGGGAATCGAACTCACAACCCCCGTCTTGTAAGCTAGTACACTGCCTACTAGCCTACAGGGGCACCTGACTGAAATTGACCTTTAACTACAAATAAGTTAAAGGTTTTACTAGATCAACTAAGAAGCAAAAATCAACTTGTACTAAAATTCAATGCAAGTAAAAAACATAAACCAATTAATTGATCAAAAGATCAATAGGCTGTCTGTCCATATAAAAAAGACAAAAGATATTACACGCCGGGAATAATCATCAGATGAGTATCTGAGAGCATTTACAGTAATTGTTCGTATGTTATTACAAACATACCTGGTAATAAAATAACAGAACAAAAATTTATCGCATGAAACAACTTGGAAAATGTGTGAATAGGAAAACTGAGGTTTTAGAATACATAAAATCGTTGCAATTTTTATGTCTTGGTCCTATATGAGCGGGCTTTTTAGCGTAGAGTTTTAGGCTTTTTAGCGTAGACTAATAAATCGTCAAAGCTTTATAGAAAACTAGCAAACCGGGCTTCGTTTTTGTAACATGTCGTTTGGGGATTAAAAGATTTTTTTTGAAAAGGAAAAATTTTATTTCATTGCACAACATTTCGATTATGAAAATGAAGTGGAATTTAGTTAAACTTCTTTAAGTAAAAAACGAAAGTCAATCCAAAGTAAATACTGAATCGAAGCGTAATACGTGTCCGCAAATTAATCGTTTCATTGAATCGGTCTTTGGTAAACCACATTTTTTGTTTTTTGGTCTAACAGAAATAAAGCAGATGGTTGCCCAACTCGTGAACACGCAACGTATAGCTGCCCATGTGAAAACAATGATTTTCTAAATTTATCCCGCAAACACGACTTGTTAATTGTCATTGCGAATGCAAGGCGAACCCGAAATTGCAATCGTTCACCTGCGTACTTTCCGTTAATAATGGTTGCTTCAATCAAATTCGGCATAAATCTTCTCACCGCAAGTCGAGTACCGTTGCAAAGTCGCGATGGATTCAAATTACGCAATATCATAATAACTGAACCAACTTCGAGTTGCAAGTTATGTGGTGGAAATCCTGGTAACTCCAGCGAGTTCAAAAACTCCGTTGAATAATTTACTGCACCATCGGGATTTGTTATGGAATCAACGGATTTGTATGTCACCAACTCGCCATCGATTTTTAATTGAATGGTGAAATTCAGTGCATGTACAACATCATTATTCTTTGCTCGTTTACTTAACTAAGCATAATTCTGATAATTCTCACTAATGTTTGGGGAAAAAATTTTCAGTAAGAGCTAATTGAGAGTCTACAAATCGGTAAAAGTCGTTGGTAAGAGTAATTAATCCAGCTGTCGCATGAACTGGGACTTTTCCATTTCCAACAGCTAACAACTGTTTGGAAAAGTGTGCAGCACTTTGATCATTTTGAAGTTGAACTCTCATATTAGTGGTTAGCGACAATGCTTTTACGTTATTCCACGTTGCACGGGGAATTACTGGCAACGTCTGCCTGAAATTGCCTGCCAACAATATCATCAAGCCGCCACAGATGTTGTTATTTCGCCGAAGATCCTTCAGTGCGAAGGTAAGTGCTTCAAGTGATTTCTTATGTGCCGTTGTGCACTCATCCCAAACAATGAGCTTGCATTGCATTTTCCCAATGCACTGGATTGGGAAATATTACATGTTGGAGTATAAATTATGTTTAAATTGAGTGGCAACTTAAGCGCAAAATGTGCAGTACGACCGCCATCTAGAAGAGTCGCCGTAATTCCAGATGATGCTAACGCCAAAGCTATGTCACATCTTGATCGAAAAGTGGCCAAAATCAATGAAATGACAAATGTTTTCTCTGCTTCTCCAGGTGCGTCCAGGAAGAATAGACCACCAGTATTATTGTCCACCGCTTGCATAAATGTTTCGTTTATTTGTTTTTGCTGTTGATTCAGCAATGGCACATTATTTCGAACGAATTTCGGCAATGTATCAACATTGTATTGCAGGTCTCGATATAATTCTTGGTTGAATGCATCGTGCATCGATCGATCATTCCTACTTTAATCAGTAGCTTGTTTGCAATAGTCAAGCATTGATCCTCAATCAGAATCAATCCTTCATTATATATTTCATCGGTTATTTGCATGTCGGGATTATTCGTTCGAATGCGCAAGCGATGCAAGATGTCTTCACATTTGTCGTCTTTGTATTTGTTCCATAACTGAATTGGTTGTGAAGGGAAACATATGGTGATGATAATAGCGACCAGCTTTCATATTTGGTACGCATTTGATGAAACAACTGAACCCGCAAGTGTTTAATCCCAATGAGAATCGTTCTCTAGCAAACCCAATAGTTGACATGCTTCTCGATATATTTGGCATTGGTGGCCATTCACAGTTTTCAAATGCGCAAAAGATTTTGGTCCACGTCCACGCACGGCGCCAATCTATTTAAAATGAAACGTACTTATTTTCGTGATAGTACATGCTATGTATCAGAGATGGCGCTGTATGTGAAAAATGATTTCCCTTGTTTTTCTGCTTTTCTCTTGAAATTTTTGCTGAATTTTCTTTGCTGTAAACTTCACGGAGCCCGAGACCTTTCTAACGAATGCAAAACCGTGAAAATCCGTTTGTGCGTTCTGAAGTTATAGCGTCAGGAAGGAAAACTCGACTGAATTGTATATAAGAAGATTGAGGGGTGTCAATGTCGACATAATAAACTGCTTATTCAAATAATAAATATGAACTAATACTTCAAAAGAACATTCCAGAGCCATTACACCAAGAGAACGGTGTAAAGGAATTATTATCCCTTTTCCCCTGGCTGATCCTGCAAACCCGATTTTATCAAAAAGATATTGTGGCATTTCTGAAAAAATGATATTGTTACGGATGTGTCTTGCTTAAGTTTTAAAAGAACATAATTAAGCATTAAAGTAAACTACTGGGTGTGT
The DNA here is from genome assembly GCA_030448955.1 of Trichopoda pennipes. NCBI lineage: Eukaryota > Metazoa > Arthropoda > Insecta > Diptera > Tachinidae > Trichopoda > Trichopoda pennipes. Next base: position 11,912,686 of record JASKUP010000025.1, on the reverse strand, counting down.
TGGATTGCTAAAAAACCTTATGCACGTATGACAACAACAAATTTCCAGTTACAAACTGCGTAGAAATTTTATACACGCAAAAACAACAAATCTGTATGCTGTTTACCGTCTGCGTAATTTTCTAATAAAACTTATCTACACAAGACAACAACAACTATCTTAAAATAGATTCCAGAAAGAAACCTTATCAGCATAAAAACAGAAATACACACAGACATACAGGCGTCTATACATTGAATGGACAACAAAATGTGATACAAACGGAGTAGAAGATTCTTAATTTTTCTAGACTTTTAATGGACAAATATAAAAGGGCAGCGTTTGAGTAGATGGTTAGTTAGTGTAAAAATAAACCTCGTGAAATAAAGACGTACATTTTAGGTAAATTGTTCTATAGTAGTTAAAGTAAATAAACTTCTAATTAATTTAAAAACTCTAAAATCTGGTGTTATTTAGTTTGCAATAAAGAACTCATAATCAAACGTTTCAAAAAGGTATAAACGTAACAATATTACGAAAAAATAATACGATCTGAATCGATAATTCTGGGCTTTTCTGTCTGTTTGAAGATTAAGTGTTCAAACTTTATACGGTGCAATTTCCTTAATTCGAGCTGAAGTCAAAAATTACTATATCACCATAACTTAAGAACGTTTTAACTACTTTGGATAAATAATTTAGTCTTTTATAGAGGTCTAAAACTTTAAATGGCATGAAATTTATTTTATCCGAATCTTCGGGGCATTATAATTTAAATAAGACGTCTGATCTTTTCGGATGGAAAATTTTATTCATCGATGGATTAAGATTAAATTACATTCCTTTGTTGTTGTACACCAAGGTGGTATGATCATTGGATACGGTCTACTTCAAAATTACTGCTCCAACTTCACGGCCAAAGCGTTATCCATTAATACAGCAGCCAAATTTTTAAAGCAAAACCCAAACAAATTTGTTATAGCCACCGATAGTTTTTCGTCTATTTTTGATATCCAAAATTAGAAACGTTTGCATAAAAAATCCTATCAAAATCAAGATTATGTGGGTTCCGTCGCACGTTGAAATACCAGTTAATGCAAAGGTCGACGCTGCAACTGCGAAAGCAAAATATACACTATGTTCAGACTTCTAAGAATCATGATATTTTTAATTTAATTTCAAACTCCCATACAAGCCGGAAGAACATGCAATTGTCCAACTACCAACATGCTTACAAAAATTTATATCCAAGTGGAAAACGACCAAACTACTCTAAAGCATGCCCTCGGAAGTTTTCCAACCTTACCACACTTCTTTTAGCGTGCTACCTGTCCTGCCATCGCTGGATGGTCTCGGACCTCTGGTCCCTGGCACTTATCCCAGGACGATCTTCTCATGCCTCTTTTCGCTCGCGCGCTATAAGATCAATTGGCACCTCCCCACTTATCATGAGCACTGCTGCGGCCGAAACTGTGCGGTAGGCCGAAGCAACTCTGAGTGCCGCTGTGTGTTGCACCTCTAGCACTCTGCGCTTAGCTCTTGCCGCATCCCCTTTATCCCTAGCATGAGCCAACTGGACAATCCACTATACTTCCACGGGAATCAGTAAAGCCCCAGAGTGCAGCATTTGTCTTTTTAGCCTTTTAGCTGTTCTCTGATTGATTATTGAGGTCGGCCCTTCGGGAGTATCATGGTGGTTGTGGTTTCGAGGCCCTCGTTTAAGTTTGTGGGTCGGATCATTCACAATGACGACAATGAGTGGTCCAGGTCCATTGCGCATGAATGCCGTCATGTTCTTAAATTATATTAAGCTTCATGCGTTCTGGCCTAGGAGTTGGATAGTCTCCAACTCATCAGCAAGGAATGGAGGCGTTGGCCTGCTCCGAGCTCTTGAAGTTGCAACTAGGAGTGAACGAAGGGCGAGGATGACGCTACATTTCATCCACAGTGATATGATTCACCATCTGTTTATGACTTTCACAGCTAGGTACAGAGTGTGATTCGTTTTACATCCGCGCCTGACTATATAGTCTTAATCAGATGGTGGACAAACCACTTTGTATAATTTGGAACGTCATACATACGTCCTAGATAGCCGAAGCCATAATTCTATGCAACAGAACCACCTAGTTGCAACTTCAATGATTTCAGGACAGGTCTGCAAATCATCACACCTTGCTAAAGAGTTGGAGACTTTCCAACTCCTGTCCAGAACACATGTCAAGCATGCTCACTGGACTGGATCATTCACCATGCGTGTCATTATCAGTGAAATGATCCTGGCCACCATAGAAAACCATTGGATATGGGGCACGAAACCACAACCACCACGATGCTCCCATATAGGGGCCAACCTCAATGATCAGCCAGAGAACTATTAAATGTCTAAAGAGACAAATAATGAACTCTGCAGGCCACTGATCCCCGTGGAAATAAAGTGGAGTTTCCAGTTGACCACCTGCCAGACTTCAGGGGACTGGGCTCCCTTTATACCCCAGTTGCACTGTGTCTAGATAGTGGAATAATCTATAAAGATCATATTTATATGCCCCTGGGGGGAACAGCTAGGTACAGATGTAAATCTTATCACGCATCTCCCTGCCATACAACAGTATCGATCTCGTGTTTGCCGGAATCAACCTTCTGCTACAATATTCGCTATTAGTCTGCTCAGGGCCGCCGTCACCTTAGCCGCCTTGGCGGCCGCGTGTTGTACTTGAGCCCAAAACTTATTCTGCAGATATTTCAGCGTCCTCTGTGTGACCACAGATGTATCGCCCATCTGCATGCAAGAGCCCATGATAGATCACTGCGCAGCTCCAGATGTGATTTTCTTAGCTATTCGGCCCCCTGGTATATCATAGAGCAATTCACTTTCCGTCGGATAATTCCGGAGAATTCTCACCAGGTATGCGGAGATGTGGAATCCCTCCCACAGAGCATTCATGATGTCGATCCACCGTAAGCTGCGAGCGTGGCCAAAACAATTATCCATTTCGGATAGTATCGCCGGTGTTAGGCGCACCTGAAATGTTTTACCACATCCTCAATACCACCGAGAGTCGTTCTGCCGGGGCGAAAGTTAGTGACTATAATTGTATAACTGTAATTAATTATTAATAATTTAATTATTTCCAAAAATTTTACGTGCCAAAATTATATATAGGTTATGCTATATCAGTTTATAGTACATATAATATTTTTAGTCAAGCTTAGGAGTGTGTATTATTAAATCCTAAATTAATTAAAATGATTTAAAAGGAAATATTAAAAATCTTCTACAAAATTCATGTTTTCCTTTAAATTTAACACTTCATTTGAAAATAAATTTATTTTTTAGTAATTTATAGGGTATTTTTATAAAGGTATAACTTTAAGTTGGCAATACTTTTTTGTTGTCAAGTGATTTATGTTTGGTTTGGTTTAGCATTTCAACATTAATAACCTGATACCGGAACAACGCTTTCAAATTCTGCTAATTCATTTTCAAATTCATGGCTCTGTTCGAAATAGCCGATCCTGATTACTTATGAACATCCTTCTAATTTTTAAATACATGATTCTGTTTGAAATATCCGATCTTGACTTCTTATGAGCAACGCTTCCAAGTGGTGCAAGTTTATTTTGAAAATCATGGTTTTGTTTGGAATACCCGATCCTGATTTCTTATGAACATCGTTCCCAAATTATGCAAATTTATTTTAAAAATAATGGTTTTGTTGCGAATACCCAATCCTGGTTTCTTAAGCGATTTTTTTTAGCGATAAACAAAATTCCCGTATTTGGAGTGATGATAATCCTCAAGTGTATGTTGACAGAACGTTACAGCACAGAACGGTATAATGAATTATAGTCCTTTTTGCTTTAGCCGACCTGGCAAACCTGATTGATTTATCAATAAGATATTGAGGCTTTTCTGAAAAAATGTTTTTATGAAAACATTAAAGCGCACGGATATTAAATATATGATATAGGATATGAAACTTCATATAGCTTGGAAGAAAATTGTGAAACAAAATCGTATCTTCTCAATCCGTAAACATATCTAATTATATTGTACTATATTGTATAAGACATTTAGCTCTCTTTTACTAGTAGAGTCACATCCTGCAAAAAGTATATTAACCCAGGAAGAATATAAGATTTTGTAAGAAGTTGCTTATATTAAAAGGTAATGTGATGATCAAGGACACCTAAGCTTAGTCCGATCCACATGTGTGTTAAAATGGTTTGTCCAAGTAAGATTGTCATTAATTATTCCGAAGTTCTTGACAGCATTTACAATAGTGTTTTTTTCTCCATTTATTTTTTTTTTAAAGAGAAGTAGCATTTCAAGCAACAATGCCTATATAGTCACAATCGTGCTACATTCTTTAGGAAGGGGTTAGAGAAGAAATGAGACAGGTGGTGAAAGTAGGAGAATAGTTACATAGTCTTCAAGCTCTTATTTTTTGTAGTGAAAACAACAAAACATACATTCGCAGCATGAAAACTGATACTATTTATAAAATGGGTTTAAACTTGATATCCAGCTGTCTATGGACGGATAAAAATAGCTGATGTTAGAGATTTCGAAGTTTAGGTATTGGTATTGCTAAAGAAGCTTTGAGAACCGTAATGGAATTATTTTTAAATCATTCATTTATAATCGTAAACTTATGAAACCCCGCAAAAGAATCATAGCTCTGACAAAAGTGACTTACATAAATTGGCTAAATAACTTAACATTCATAGCTCAGAAAACATAGCGCTATGAACGTCAGATTATATGCATCGATTTTAAACTGATTTTTATAGAAATCTTAAATTAGTCGTGCAACACGCAACCTATGGAAAGACCTCGAAGAGGTCTTTAGATAGAACTGAACAATAGGATTATCCATAATAGTGTGCAAACAGAAATCTTAAGAAGCTATTGGATTAAAAAAGCAAATAATAATAATACGGAAGTTAAATAAAGAAGTAAACCTAATGCAGTTGAAATTAAAAGCAGCATAAATGAAACGGTTTTTTGGCAGAAACTCCATACTTAGATTGGATACGTGATAAGGTTAACATCAGCACCTGGCCGCGAGGCCTTAAGTTGACCGTGGTCTTACCACTGGGTGTAGGAAAAAGCGTCCATCCGCTCCCTAAGACGCGTACACACCTAGGTGTATACACGCCTTAGTCGCAATTTTCGTGTGCATAGTAGCAGGGACATGCCCCCTCCCACTCCTTGCTGATGAATTGGAAACTATCCAACTCCTAGTCCTGTTATATGTGCAAGCTAGGACATTGGATGTTAACTTGTCTTAACATTTCTTCAGAACTTTCGTCAAAGTCCGAATAAGACACAGTCATCAAGTTGCTCCCACGAGAAACCTCACTAATAGCCGTAGACCGTGGCACCAGTGTGTGTGTAAGTTCCGTTCGACAGCTGATTATTTTTATATTTTAATGTGACCTATTTGATTTTAGATGTCAAGCTACTTATAAAAAAAATATTATTTTTTATAAGAAAGAGAGCTACTGAACTTACCTGAGTTATTGAGCCATGCCTATCTGCCAGTATAAAATGTCATTTAATATTATTAACTTTAATTTACCTGTTCAAAAGTAATAATCACTGTAGTTATACCTTCATACAAATAATACATGTGTTAAATGTTTAAGTATTTATATCGGGGTTTTTCAACAAGAAGTTTGTTTTTTAATTGTGGCAATGATAGTTTTAACATTTAGTTTTTTGACATACTCGTACTAGATGCATTAGCAATTGTTAAAATGAATTGAAATTCGCACGAAAATCGCATTAAAATAATTCAAATCCATTATAAAAATATTGGTTCTGTTACAGTTATAATTCGTAAAATTGGTGATATTTTCGGACAACATAATCATGCTTCTGAGACCACTATTAACAATTTAGTCTTTAAATTTGAGTCACCAGCCTCGTTACAAAATGTGCGAATACCAACGCGACTGGGTGGTTCAACTGAAAGCATCGCAGCCGTAAGTCACAGTATTGATCCAGATCCAAATTTGTCAATTCCTTGACGTTAACAATAATTGAGGTTTTCCAAAACATTTGATGTTGAAGCCTAACAAAGTTCAACTGGTGCAGGAATTGAAGCCGACCGAAAATTCACTATGCCGTAGATTCGCTGAATTCATTCAAGAACATCCGGCTGGTTTTTCTGAAAAAATCAGCTTTTCAGACGAAGCCCATTATCACTAGTCAGCGTACATCAATAAGCTAAATTGTCGCATTTGGGCTTCTGAAAATCCTAGAGCAATTATTGAGAAACCTTTGCATGTTCAACGTGTCACTGTATGGTGCGTTATGTAATCTGGAGGCGTGATTGGGCCGTTTTTTCCTTTCGAAGATGAGGCTGGAACAGCGGTAACGGTAATATGCTATCCCAAGATGCTAACAACTCAATTTTGACCCTTTATTGACGACGTGGAAATCACCGACATGTGGTTTCAACAGGACGGTGCCACGATCAATTTATTTCTAACCAAATTTCCCGATCACATATTTTCACAATAATCAGCGAGATCGTGTGATTTAACACCACTGGATTATTTTTTGTGGGGCAATGTTAAGGACGGTGTCTAGGTCAATTTTAATAAAAAATTTTTAAAAAACTTTTATTGTTTATTATTTTTTCGATATTTCCTGATGATGCCAACCAACGGTGTGGCGAAATATCGAAAAAATAATAAAAAATAAAAGTTTTTTTTTCGTCTATGTCTGGCATTTGCCGCAATCGTACGTGTTTTTTTCACCTAGGACGGTTGAATAGAATTTATTCGTTTTTTCAAGACTTTCTTTTGGTTATTTGTCAAAAGTTTTTTTTTTAATTTTTTTTCTCGTTTTTTTCATTTCTTGTTGGTTTCTTCTTAATTTATCTAAATTGTACTACTTTATATCAATATGAACGGGGTTCATTCCCCGGATAACAACCGGTTTTGGGAGCTAGATTTCTCGACCGTTTAAACCAGAGGCAATAAAATCAAACGTCTCCGAACAGAAGAATTTTTACCACTGCCAGAAACCTCAATAAATCAACAAAATCTTCCATGATACCTAGTCGCTACTGCTACATCAGAAAAAGAAGGTCTAGAAGTTCGCCTGCTAGCTTCACACAATGTCTTTCAGGTAGAAAAAGGTCTTAACTTCATCTCGCGGGAGCGCTTAGAAGTTAAAGAAATGAAAAGCGGTGATCTACTTATAAAAGTACCAGATAACAGAGTCGCAGTAAAGTTTCTCAAATCCAGCTACATTGATTGTATTCCCGTTAAAATTTCACTCCACAAAACTCTTAATACGGTTCAAGGTCGCATTTTCTCTAGGAAAATAATAAATATATCTCAAGAAGAATTGCTAACATCGCTCAGTGATCAGAAAGTTGTCGAAGTCCGGAAAATAAATAGAAAGGAGAACGATAAGATAATTGCAACAGGCGCAGCAATCATCACATTCGATCTAATTTGTCGTCCTGCAACCTTGAAGCTCGGCTGGTAGAGGGTCCCTGTTGAAGAATACATACCGAATCCTATGAGATGTATAAACTGGCAGAGACTAGGGCACACAAAAAAATGGTGCAAAAATGTCATTCAGTGCAAAGAATGTGGTTTAAATCAAGAACACGAACTCTGCACCCGCAAATATTGCGTAAATTGTCGAAATGAAAACCATACATCATATGATCCGGAGTGCCCCACATTTTGGAAATATAAATCCGTTAAATATGTAAAAATTTCCAGAAAGTGTACAACACGTGAAGCGTGGAAGATTTTCAATGATAATCCATCACTTAACATGCTTCAACCAGTCAGAAATAGAAACAAACAGACATACGCACAAATAACAACAAATAATAATAAAACATTAAAAAAGGACGCGCTGGACACAATCAAGCATGCAGAAAACCAAAAAAATACGCAAACAACCATGGAAAATCAAATTCAATTATCTTTCTCAAATTTAAACAATTCCACTACAAAATCTAAACATATATCGACTACAAACATAAATACTAACACACAACCAACCGACGAAAGCTCTATCGTCCCGATAAAAAATGCATATTCAAAAATAATTTCAAAGAACACACAAACAATAACAGAAAAACCGCACTCATCCAAAAAAGTTATTAAGGAAAAACATGTTAAGGCAGCAGACAAAAACAATACAAATTCTGATGGCAATATTGACGACGTCATATTCAGTGACGACAAATCGTTCACTGATAGTTTGGAAGAAAATTTCTTAATGACTGAGGAAAGTATGATTGAAGAAATTACTGATGGTTTAGATCTAAATTCACCACCGAGAACAGGGAAAAGCTGCTCGAACGATAATAGCACGCCTGTTTCACAACTTTATAACAAATTCCCATTGCTAAACGTTCTCATTACTCCTACAACTTTTCAAGAGACGACACAACAATACATAACGATTCTCCAATACAATACAAACCTAACATCATAGCGTTGCAAGAAACCCATATCGTTCAAAAAAACTTACACTTACTACATTTACCGGGTTTTAGAATATATCATCATAACTACGATTACACGTATGCCAAATCGGGCATAGCCTTGTTGGTAAAAATAACTTGAGTGTCAAGAGCCACTTCACTTCTGATCGAGACCTGCTATTTCAGACTATTGTAATTCAATATAGTACAGAGCTCCACATTACAAATATTTATAAATATATATAAATATTAAAAATGGTTTAAAATATACCATTTGCCAGGAACGTGCACAATATTCTGCTTGGAGACTTAAACTCACAAAATGTTTTGTGGGGATCTGCCTCAAATTCACCAAACGGAAGGATTTTAGAAGATTTTGCGAACGATCGGGACTTAGTAATTTTAAACGACGGCTCTCCAACCTTGCTTAGCGCCAGGAACACTTTAACAGCGGTTGACATTTCAATGTCAAGTCTAGACATTGCACCCAGCTTAAGCTGGAACTGCCTGCCTTTGCCAGATGTGGGAGACCATTTTCCCATCATTATCTCCAACAACAGAAGTCTATTTAAGAAAAAAATTTCACCCCGATTTCTGGATAAAAATGCTGACTGGAGTCTTTTTCAAAACAAGGCTACAGAACTTAGTAAACAATTTTCAATATCACCGAATATAAACAGGGAAGCTGCCCAGTTGAAGCGAATTATAAGAAAAACAGCTAATGAAACTATTCCATTAAGCCGGCAGCCTAAGGGGAAGAATAACCCGATCTGGTTTAACCCTGAAATTTCAAAACTAATACAGCAGAGGCAAGACTCTTGGAAATTTTTATTATTACAAATGGAGCCGTTTATTCTTTGTTTTTATATTGTTTTTGTTTTTTTTTTCTTTTCTTTTTTTTTCTCTGGTCTATATACATAATATTTCACCTAGGTTTATCTAATTTTCAATTTATATAAATAGTCTTAAATAGAATATAATAGTCTTAAATTCTAAGTTTAACTTTAATACGTGCGCATATGGTCTAATAACCTGCGCCTTTTATTAATATATTTTGCAAATTTACTTTGTAATATATATTGTAAATAAATAAAAGTTTTTTAAAATTTTTTTATTAAAATTGACCTAGTGCTTTCTAATTAACTACTACAAAATTGTTTGTTTTATATTGTTTTAGAAAACAAATTTCTTGTTGAAAAACCCGTTACATTTGTATACAAAATAGTATTTTTTGGTAAAGATTCTCTCGATTTGATTTTAGTTGAAATTGGTTTTATTACGTATATACTTACATATCACATTTGGAGAAAGTTATTATTATTAAATTCATTACACTTACACTTACATACATATGTATGTACCTATCTATGTGCTTATTATAACCTCTATATTGTCTAATAATTGGTTATAAGAATTATGCAATAATGAATGAGTGGGGTGGTGGGAAGTTCATAAACACACTTGTCTTAACATGCACAAAATCATCTTATTTCCTTCTAAATGAATTATGCCGTATTATTTGTTTCTTATTATTCTTAACAGGAATTACATGTTAAGGAAAATAAAGTTCATCAAAATATAAACATATATGTATGTATGTATGTATACATACATTCTTTATTAGGAAAGTTTCCATTTCTGTTGTTGTAATTACTGTTATTGTTTTCTATTTAAAAAGCCGTCATTTTGTAAAACTTCCCGTTTGTTTATTTTATTTTATATTATTTAATTTTATTTTATTTTATTGAAAAACAATAAAAACATGTCACTGTTGCAATAATAATAACAATAAGTTTTAATAATAGTGAATACGACAACTTTTGCTAATATTGTTGTTGTTGTTTTTGTTTATGAATTTAAGGTGAAATATTTACTATAAACAAAAACATCCAGTTGTTTCTTTAGTGGGTCACGTGCAAATGTATTTAGGCAATGTGAACATACACAAATGTAAACTATAACGGTATACAGTATATACGATGATTTTTTATATACATATATACATACATGCACACACAAACAAAAGAAAACACAAGTATCCATTCTTGCTCTATATGTGTTATTGGGCATATAATATAAAAAAGGGCAAATTCTTTTAAGACACACACACACACATACACCCTCACAATATTTACATTATGATTGTGGACAATATAAGCTAATAGTAAATACTTTTTGTTACATACACAGTGTCATGTATGTATATATGTATGCATATAAAATTAATTTTACTGTTTTCATTTTTATTTTGTGCCATTTATCTTAAATTTTAATACACAATAAATTTCTTGATTAATTTATAATTATTAACAATTATTTTATTTTATTTTTATTATTTTATTGGTGAATTAAAACTAAACACGGAATACAAAATATTTATCTAATTTATGGAGAATCCTTTTGGCTTTTGCTGCTACACAACTTCTTTTTGGTTGTGTTTTTCTTTCTCTTGATTTTGTTTTCGAAACCAAAACAAGTTTCTTTATGATCCCCTCGAAATCTATAATGTGCACGCCATAACCCATCGTGATGATGATGACTAAGTATATACTTATATTTATATATATATATATATATACAAGTATGTATGGATTGCATGAGTAGTTGTAGATTTGTTTTTATGCAAATGCTGCCAGACAATTGTTTGGGTACTGTCTGCTGACTTGAAACTGCAAAAAGCGCCAAATTCCACAACCGACTAGAATGCTCATATTTTTACAGGAGTTTTTCCTAAAGGGACTATTATATTGTCCCTATACCGTTATGACAACTAAAATAGCAAATCCCACTTTTTTGAACATTCTTCAACTTTTAGTGTTCCTTTGATCAAGAAAGCAATATAAACTGTTTTTTTTGCTCGGACCAGTACTCAGGGGATGATTCTTACTCATGCAGTGCATTGTACCAGAACTAACAAAATAGGTTAGGGGGAGGAGATAAGAGGAAGTAGTGTTTTCTGACATGCAATTTGAAAGTGACAGGAAAGACTTCTGGAGGAAATTTATTTCACATACGAGCTGTTCTGCTAAAAACGAAATTCCCCTGTAGTGCGTAGTGCAATTCACTGGCCAATCGACTACAAATGGATGCGCTCTCAACGAAAATCGAGTCAAACGCAAAAATGTACAAGTTTCGGGAACAAGTTCCATAATTTAACTAGAGCATTAACCATTGTAGTAACGATAAAACAGTCAAATACATCCCATATTGCGTCGATACTCTAAAAATCAGTAGAGTTAATTACACTACCGTTCCCAATGAGCCTCTTGGCCCTCTCCTGTACGCGGTCAAGCAACTTCAAAATAGACTTTGGGGCGCCAACCCATACATGAGAGTTGTATTCCATCTTGGGAGGGATATAAGTGATATAAATAGTGCGAAGATCTCGAACACCGTTTTAGAAAACCGAGGCTCTTGAAAGCTTCTTTAGAACATCACACTGAATTTTAACGCCAAGAACATCAATAACTTCCGATTACCCATTGTCGAACACAGATCTATGCGTAAGCATGCAAGACTGCGTCTTACGGGCATTAAAATCGACTCTATTCCCACGACCGCATTCGGAGATCGCCGCGAGATCTTGATTGAGCCTATCATTTATGTTCTGCCTTGGAACTCACCTCCAACTGGTTCGGTAAATTACCAAGTGAATACGAAGGACAAAAGGTGCTGTCATCTGCGAAAGAGTATATAGAGTTGAAAGTTTGACAAAGAAAGTCATTTAGAAAAATAAGATATAGTGTAGGAGAAAGAACGGAGCCTTGCCGCACTCCTGAATTAATCCTAAACTCGTCTGATGAAATCCCATCTATAACAACCAGTATAGTGCGATTCCTGAAAAACAGTTCTGTAGTAGATCTGTTGCTATTTAAAATTTTTTCCTGGGAATATGTAATGTTCTCCAAATAAAAAGGTTATATATATTTTAATTCATTTCTTAGTGCTCCTCACTTAAAGCTACTAAGTGCTATTTATTATTATTGTTTATTTATTTTACAAATTATTAATTTTTTTTGTATACTATTTGGTTGAGTGCTTCTTAAAATTACACTCAAACTCTTACTTCTATACTTAATGTAATGAAACCATATCTTAACTTAGTAAAACACCAGGTGACGATGAATTGTGAGTAATTTACTAAATTCACGAATTATAACTCTTATGTTTTAACTTTAATAGTGCAAATATTCTGTGTGCAACGGACACGTGCAACGGTCAAGTGGTCTCCATTATTTTTACTTCTATTGCATGTGAGAAATGTAAATGTAAACTTATTGTTATTAATGCAAGTGTGTCGGCAATTAAGACTGTTTTATTACACTACCTACATGATGATCACATTAACTGATCAGTCTACTACAAATAAACTTTTAAAGCTGAGTTGACACTCTTTGCTTGAGTGTGGTGGTTCATTACGACGCGAAGATCCAATTGTCGCGGAAATGTTAAAGAAGTTAAAATTATAAACAACTATAAAGGGATTTCCTCATTGTTTTTATTGCTGTAATTGCTACTACAGCAAATACTTAAAAGAGGGTGCTCCAATAGTGACGTGAATTCATAAAAATATTATATTTGCAGAGAGGCACAACAAATTTGCACAATAAAACTATATACACTACAGCAACAAGTCGAAGAAATAAATCTGTAATTTAAATGGTGTCCAATACGCGAATTTTATATTGAACTGCAATAGGAAGACATTTTATATTGATGCAGTTTTATGTCCCCTACATATGCTAAATACAAATAATTCAAACAAAATGAAATAAAGGGTATCCTGATGTATTTTCCACACATATTGCATTATTTTTTGAATGGACTGAGTCCATACATTTATGCAGGGTTTTGTTACGTTTTCTTATTCTGGGCTCTTTTATTGTAAAAAATACACAAACCAAACACACCAATGAGACCCATAATTAATTACGAATCTGCACCAGGCTAGAGACTATCGGAATATATGAGGACGATATTAGAGGACACCTTAGACCTGGAATATGGGCATACAATGGCCAACACTACAGAACTGATTGATAAACTGGAGAATGTGAAAATAACGGGGGAGGACAAAACTGGTCTCTTTTAACATAAAGGACTTCAATCAATTCCGGTGATGAATACATTGGACATTGTTCATAGGACAGTGGGGAACAGAACGGAAAACAAGGAACTGGCAATACAACTTACAGGCACACTAAAAGCGACACTAGAATAAACAGGACTGGGGATGGGAAATCCAACATCTGCCACCCTCATGGAAGTATTATGCACAACCCAATAGGTTCACACATAAACAAAAACGGACAACAAGCATGATCGTAAAAGGATTTAGTTAGAAAAAAAGACGAATGAAAAAGGGAGCGACAAATTAGGTAAAAAGAGACAAACGAAAAAGGAGAGAGAGATGCAGGGAAAAAATACAGAAAGTGACGAACGCAATAACACGAAAGGAGACACGAACTATATAAACACAACTGACAATAGAACGCAACTAGTAATCGGTTTGTTCACAAACCAAATTTGACGAGGGTCGACGGAAAATCGTACCCAAATAAAAATAACACATTACTTTAGATTTGTAAATTAAGTTAAACGATTTATTTACTTTCAATACACACAAAATAAATACAATGGTAACTTTGTTATCGTTAGTCACTATGGTGCTCATACAGTTGTTTTAAGCGGTTCTCCTACATGCAAGAATATTCTAATATTGCCATTGCCCGTCTTATCTGGCTGGTTTCTATCTGATGGCGAGCGCTTTCGATGCGAATGCATCATTTTCAAGCCGTGGTTTAGTTTGTACTGGTGAGTCAGTGTTGGGGTTCAGGCAGTTCTGTTATTAGGTTCGTATATATTCAGGTAGGCAGAATACCAGCCACCTGTCATTTGTATGCAAAGTGAATTTAACGATACCTCCGTTTTTTACTATTATGTAGGTACGTGTGTCCCTCTGAGGGTGTTTTTCGTTTGCCCCTTTGCATGAGTAGTTTCAATGGTGTGAAAAATGTGTCTGAGGTCGTATTTACCTGTTCGTTTATAATGTCGTTGTTGAATGCTTTTGTTTTGTAGATTTCCATATTTTCAAGAATGTCTAGTCGTCGTCCTTTTTTGCTAGGATGTAATAATGTCATACATTCAACTATTTCCCTTGGTGTGTGTCCGTGAGTGTCAAGGTGTAATGCAAAGTTTGAATCTTCTCTTTTCCGTTTGTATGAGCGTATGTGTTCTGTAAACCTTGTTTTTAGTGTTCGTCCAGTTTGCCCTATATAGGTTCGTTTGCAGGTACAGGTAAGTCTGTATACCCCGCTGGAATTAAATTTGTCAGTTGTTTCTGTCGTTGTGAAAAAGGTTAGTTAGTCTGTATATTTTTAGTCCTGTGTAAGTAAAGGTGTCCCGTCGTGTTGTATCGGCTGTCTCCTTGTCTTCTCTATTTCTGTTCTTAGTGTTGTATTGTCTAAGTAGTTTATCGATGGTAGTGGTTTTGTAGCCGTTATTCATAGCTATGGCGTAGATTGTGTCGAGTTCCCTCCTGTACTTATCTGGAGTAAGTGGAATTATCGCAAGCCTGTGTATCATATGTCTAAACGCTGCTAGTTTGTGTTGGTTAGGGTGGTTTCAGGTATTGTGGATGGTAGTGTCCGTTGTTGTTGGTTTTCTATAGATGTCGAATGTTAAATAGTCAGTTCCTCGTGTTATGGTGATGTCAAGATAATGTAAATTTCTGTCTTGTTCTTTTTCCATTGTGTATGTAATCTTATCATGAATTGTGTTTCAGTTTTCTAGAATTTGTTCGCCGTTGTCTTGTTCGAGGATGCATATAATGTCATCTACGTATCTATAGTAATGAGTTATTTTGTGTTTTTCCATGAGTGATTTTAGAATATTATACTTTAACATCACCCCATATTGCTGTTGCAATTATCATTCAGTTTAGGCGCCTGCTTGGCTGTGTGTTTTGTTTTGCTCTGTGTTAGTTGTTTTTGTTTTCTGATGAGTAGAGTTTCTTAAAAGCATATTCATGTTGTTTTTGTCTTGTGTGTATAAGATTTCTTAGAAAATTATGCAGTTTGTAAAATGTTCGATTACTTTTCTACTGATAATTATTTTCTTTTAAAACTTAATAAATCTTCTTCGTAACAGTATGTTATTTTGCTATAAAATTAAATATAAAAAATCTATTTTCACTATGCTCAGGTCAGCTGTCGTGGCTTATAAAGTGTGTGTAGGAAGTTAGGCCTCTGTCTCAGCTCTATAGGTTTTGCAGCGCTTAAAGTTTTTTTCTGTCATATGATTGATTGCGAAGAAAAGTTTCTCTAGAATTTTCAGACTAAAAGATCACCTTTATGCCAGCTGGCATCGTAATATTGATTGTGCCTAGAAGAAAATGAGACAACATCACTTATTAATTTTCTGTATAAATTCTTTGGATTTCGGAGAACTTATGAAGACTTTATCATTGTCTGTAAATATATTTGTAAGCAGTGTTTTGCAGATTATGGTACAATAAAAAAACAATTAATGGTACAAAAGATCGTAAGGTGTCAAATTGCTAAAGTTCAAACTAACTGTTATTATGCTTCTTCATAGCTCTTGCCATTAAAAAAAATGTTATTTGTCATCACGTATTCAAGGCGACAAAATGAAAAACAATTTGGTACTTTTTAACAAAGCACTCTCTAATACAAAAACTTATTGGATTCATTAATTTTTAAGCACCTGTGGCTTTAAGTTCTGCAAAACCTATGACCCGGGTAAGCCCTTTTTGGCTCCAAACAGGAAAAACAAACCATAGCAAATGCCTTTTGAATCAATTCACAAATATTTTTATTATTTATATTGGCGGAGTTAAATACAATAATGTGGCAACACTTTCTATCCGTATTCATGTTAATGTGTTGTATTTTTATAAACACAAGTGTAATAGATTCTTATGATTGTCATTAGTGTGTTTGGTTGCATGTTATATATCGGTTGTATATATATTTACGATGTTGGTCACACGAGGTCGTTTGGCGTATTCATTGTAGCGCATGCGTTTCCTTTAAGTAGTCGATGTCCTTTTTTCTAGTGTATTTTTCTTTTCTTTATTTTTTGCTATCGTTTGTTATTGTATATGGTGATTATGTTTGTTGTTAAATGTTGTTTTTGTGTTATTTATTTTTTGAAGTGCACGGCGTGATGTGGGGGAAGTAGTGTGGGGGGGAGGAGTGTGGGGGCTGGCTTAAAGTGGACTTGTGTGTTCTGATTTAAATTTTTGCTTTTTTTTAAATCGATAGAAAATGAGCCTACCCTCACCTTTACCCTACAATAGGTCCACGACAATTCCGTTCCCTTCAACTACTTAGCATACAAAAATGTTCCAGCATTTATTTAGTATAAAATATCTTAAAATCTAGAACAGTTATCGGAAAAGTGTTTCAAATGTAAACTTTTTACATGCATGCAGTGGCGCTGTCAGTGATAATTATGATGCTGATTAGATTGATGATGGAGGTGATGATGATGTTGCGGTGTAGTGTAGTGTAATACAAAATTATGTTGCTCTATAAAATATTTTCTGAGCCTCCTCTTAACAACAACAATAACAAAAAGTTCAAATTTAAAGAAATTCAATTGCTGTACAAAACTTCAACCTTTCACCCCTACTCATCTTATTTGTATTATTAATGCTTCAATAATGTTAATAATTTTGTTCAAGGTTAGTGTTGTTTTGCTGTATCCGTTTAAATGGTTTCTGGGCCAAATAAACACAAACACACACACGCGCACACACATACATATTTTTGGACTAATTATGGCAACAGAGTTTGTAGTACAATTTGTTGGAACAAAATTAAAAAGATTTCAATTTTTGATAGCAAATGTTTCTCACAAAAACTCTTTTTATAATTTAAAATTATAATATTCGATACTGATTATATTAATCGAATATATCTAATTTAATAGATCTTTTGTAAAGTTTTGTTACTTATTTGTTTATACGCTAATCAAGTTCAAACGATCGTTCTATTTTAATGAAATTTGAAACATAGACGGACCTTTACTTCGAAAGTTCAGTAGATACATGAGCGCAGTACAGATACTTCAAATTTCAACTTAATGAAATGAAAAGAGATGAAAAGTCGTGTGTTTATATGGCTGCACCGATTTTATTGAGATTTGATTAATGGGTAGATTCCTTAAACCCAAAGATAAGAAAACGGATAAAACGGTTGCTTTTATACGAGGATTTTTGAACAAGTTTTTTTTTGGACTAGAACTCAGGAGATTAAGGCCGTGTCAGATAAAACTTTGTTGCTTTGCGTGACATTTGAAACTTTAAAGCAAAGCGTAAATCAAGTGGTGTATGTCACAATAAACTTTGACAACACTCATGAATTTTTTGTTTACGCCCACACACAAACACACAAACACAAATAATAAAAGCCAGGTGTTTGTCAAAGGGCGCAAAAAGTTGAATGTTGGTTAACTTTTCGCTTTGCGCTGCGTCAAAAGTGCTTTATGTGGCAACTTTCATACATTTACGTACATTTTAACTTAAATGTCAAAGCGAAACTCTGACGCAACGCAACCCAAAAGTTTTATCTGACACGGCCTTTACAGCTTTCAACATTCGAGTTGATCTTTCCTACATTGAAAGTTACAGGAAAGACTTCAAGATGGAGTTCACTCCAGATTCAAACCGTTCTGCTAAAAAACCACAAATGGATGCCAATCAACCACAAATGCATGCTCTCTCAACGAAAATTGAGTTGAATGCAAAAACGTGCGCGTAACGGGAACAAGTTCCCGAATTACATTACAGTACTTGCCATTGTAGTAACGATAAAACAGTGAAATGCATCTCACATTGCGTCGATGCTCTACAGAATCATTAGTGTTGGGTACCCTACTATCCCCAATAAGCCTCTTGGCCTTCTCCTGTACGTTGTCGAGCAACTCCAAAATAGACTTTGGAGCACCGACCCATACATGAGCGTTGTATTACATTTAAGGACGGATATAGATGTTATAAATAGTACGAAGATCGGTTGGAGTGAACTGTCTTTTACAACTTTTTAGAAAACCTAGGCACTTGAAAGCCTCTTTAGAGATCTGAAAATGTGCTTAGTCCATCGAACTAATACTTGTATTACCCATAGTAACAGATGCAGCGCCATTTCCGAACACAGATCTATGCGTAAGCATGCAACTTTGTGTCTTACGGGCATTAAAATCGACTCTTTTCACTCGACTCCAGGCCGAGATTGTTGCAAGATCGCGATTGAGCGAATTATTCATGTTCCACCTTTTAGAACTTAGCTCCAACTGGTTCGATTTATTACCGCATGCATACGAACAACATATGGTGCTGTCATCTGCGATAGAGCACATTGGGTTGAAAGTTTAACAAAGGAGGTCATTTAGAAAAATAAGAAATAGGGTAGGAGAAAGAACGGAGCCTTGCGGTAGCTCTTAATTAATCTCGAATTCGTCTGATGAAGTCCCATCTATAACAACTTGTATAGTGCGATTCCTGAGAAAACTCGATATAAATCTAGATACCACCGACATCAAAAGCAATAAGTTTTTACAGAAATCCATCATGCCACACTCTATCAAACGCCTTAAAAATATCTAGAGCCACCACCTTACTATCTCCGAAATACGTGATAAGACTTACATCTGTACCTAGCTGTGTAAGCCATAACCAGATGGTGGATCATATCACTATGGATGAAATATAGCGTCATCCTCACCCTAGAAGGCCTTCGGATACGTATATTCTCTTGTCACTCCTAGTTGCAACTTCAAAACCCCGAAGCAGGCCGCAGCCTTCCCTCCTTTCTGAAGAGTTAGAGACTATCCAACTTCTGAACGCATGAAGCTTAATATTATTTTGATAACACGGCGGCATTCATGCTCACTGGACCTGGACCATTCATTGTGTTCGTTGTGAATAATCCGACCTACAAACTCAAACGAGGGCCTCGATACACACAGCCACCACGGTACTCTCGAAGGGCCGACCTCAATAATCAGTCATAGAACAGCTAAAAGACTAAAAAGACAAAGACAGTTTGCTCCTGCTAGCCGATTAGGGGACTGGGATCCCTTTTACCACCGAAGACACATGTAATAACGGTGGGTTTCCGTCAAAACATATAAATGTGCTCCCGGGAGGGTCTTTCTCCGAAATGACGTATGGAGTGGCACCATTGTTTCCGTAGGAAAGCCAGCAAGTCATCCGTACAGCGCCCCCTACTGTAACTATACTGTCGGTCGCTAAGTAAGCTGTTGGAATCTAGGTACCTTACAAGATGATAATGAATCATACTTTCCATTATTTTAGAAAATGCAGAACAAATTGCAATTGGGCGGTAATTTTCAGAGTAGTTAGCCTCACCCTTATTAGGGATCGGCGTTACATTAGCAATATTCCAACACTTTGGAAACGTACTGAAAAGGGCTGCCAATGGACGCACGGGCATAGAAGAATACTATTTCAAGACCAGTGCTGAATTCCATCCGGTCCAGGAGACTTTTTGATGTTGAGGTCTGCTAGAACCTTTTTAACCGCTCGAGCGCGAAAGAATATCTTCGGCACAGTAATGGATACTCTGTCATGGTTTCCGGCAAATAATAAGCTAGCCAAATCAGTGAATATTTGGTCATTCTCTATTGGAGTCTGAATTGAAGAACTAGAATTATCCCTTACTCTTTTTATTATAAAAGGTGTTTTTAATAGAGGTATAATAATTTATATTTCCAAATCTTTTAACTGACCGCCATTTTGTCACGTGGTTTATGCTTAATTTAATTTGGCATTTCAACATGCATAGACTGATGCCTAAACAACACTTCCAAATTGTAGAAATGGTGCCCGATTTTCATAAGCGAATTTTATTTAGCGATGAAGCTCACTTTTGTTTGAACTGAAAGGTCAAATGTATGTTAAGACAGAGTTACCTCCTAAAAACGAACTGTTTGGGGTCCTTAATGGATATGGGGCTGGTGGAATCATTAGTCCGTACATCTTTAAAAACGGTGCTGGCCAGAACATTGCAGTGAATGATGACCGCTATAGAGCTATGATTACCAAATTTTTCGTTCATCAATTGAACAAATATGATGTACATGAGTTGTGGTTTTAGTTTATTGAAGGAAATATTTGTTAACCGCAAAGTTTCATGTTTCGGACCCGCCAAGATCGTGCGATTTAACGCCGATAGACTATTTTCCGTAGGGATATTTGAAGTTGTTAGACTACGCAGATAAGCCCGAAACGATGACCACTTGCAGAATGAACGACCACAAATGTCGGAAAGTCATTGAAAATTAAACCTCCAGATTAGACTACTTCTGAGCTAGCAGTGGGAGTCATATGCGATTTAAAAGTGAAAAATCACATGATTTCGTACACATTGTTCTCCACAAAAGGCTCGATTTTCGTTGAAAGCACATCCATTTGTGGTCGATTGGCCAGTGAATCGCACTACGCAGAGACCTTTCCTGTCACTTTCAATGTACGAAAATTCAAATTGAATGCCCAGAAACATTACTCCCTCTGTCCTCCTTCCCAACCCCCCGGGGGACACATATATATTGTCTTTATAGAACTTCGACTATCTAGACACAATGCAACTGGGGGAAGAAGGGAGCCCAGTCCCCTGAAGTCAGCAGGGGTATAAATAGAAACTCCACTTTATTTCCACGGGAATCAGTAAGCTCGCAGAGTTCATTATTTGTCTCTTTAGACATTTAATAGTTCTTTGGCTGATTATTGAGGTTGGCCCCTATATGGGAGTATCGTGGTGGTTGTGGTTTCGCGGCCCCATATCAGGTCTTTTGTTTAATATGGTGGCCAGGATCATCTCACTGTTAATGGCACCCTAATCCAGTCCAGTGAGCATGCTAGACATGTGTTCTGGACAGGAATTGGAAAGTATCTAACTCTGAAGCAAGGAGTGATGATTTGCAGCCCTGCTCTGGAATCATCGAAGTTGCAACTAGAAAGTTCTATTGCATAGAATTATGGCTTCGGCTTCATAGGACGAGCATGACGAGCATGCATAGTGGCTTGACCACCATCTGATAAAGGCTTCATGGCCAGGTGCGGATGTAAATCAAATCACGTCTCTGTCCTCCTCCCCACCCCCCGGGGGCACATATATATGGTCTTTGGAGATAGAAACAACTTAGACCAGTGCAACTGGGGGAAAAGGGAGCCCAGTCCCCTGAAGTCAGCAGGGGTACAACTGGAAACTCCACTTTATTTCCACGGGAACCAGTAAGCCGCAGAGTTCGTTATTTGTCTCTTTAGACATTTAACTGTTCTCTGACTGATTATTGAGGTTGGGCCCTGTATGGGAGTATCGTGGTGGTTGTGGTTTCGCGGCCCCATAACAGTCTATGGTTATATGGTGGCCGGGTTCATTTCACCTACCTGGTGAAATGTTCCCAGATCCAGTGAGCATGCTCGACATGTGTTCTGGACAGGAGTTGGAAATTCTCCAACTCTTAAGCAAGGAGTGATGATTTGCAGCCCTGCTCTGAAATCATGGAAGTTGCAACTAGAAAGTTCTATGCATAAAATTATAGCTTCGGCTTCCTAGGACGAGCATGACGTTCCAAATTATGCAGTGGTTTGGTCCACCATCTGATTAAAGCTTTATGGCCAGGCGCAGATGTAAATCTAATCACACAGTTGTCCTCCTCCCCATAACCTAATTTCCTTGTTCTGGTACAATGCATTGCATGAGTAGGGGTCATTCCCTGACTACTGGTCCGAACGAAAAAAAAGTCATTATTTGCCATTTTTGGTGCTGTCAAGTGAGTTATGTTTAGTTTAGCTTTTTATTTCAACATAAAAGGAATGTCACCTAAACAATGCTTCCAAATTTTACAAATTGGCCAAAAACAAGATTGCCGTTGATCTCCATTTTCTTAAGCGAATTTTCCTTACCGCTGATACTAAACCGATAATCCTTAAGTGTTGAGACACCGTTACATCTAGAAAAACTGTTTTATTGGCTGATGAAAGCATTGGTCCGTACTTCTTTCAAAAAGATACTGGTCAGAGTGTTAAGTCCTTGGTGACCGCTATAGAGCTTCTTTAAAAACGATGCTGATCAAAACGTTACGGTCAATGGTAATCGCTATAGAACCATGGTTGCAGACTTGTTCCTTAATTTATTGAATGATCATGATGTGCAGAAGCTGTGACATCAGCAACACGGCGCAACATGTCACACAGCTTGTGCCATAATTGATTTATTGAAGGAAACAAAGTTTCACATTTCGGATCCGTGAGTTGGCCTCCAAAAATGAGCGATTTAATGCCACTAGACTATTTTCTGCAGGGATATGTGCCCGATAAGCCCGAAACGATTGACCACTCGAAGGATATTCGCTGCATTATTGCCGACGTACAACGACTTCAATGTTGACTTTTTCAGTCATCAAAAATTGGACCGTCGTACCAGCCGTGACAGTCATATTTAAATCTCAATGCCAGATGATTATCTTTGGAATAAAGTTAATTTCATGCCAATTTAAAAAATTCATCTTTGTTTTATGCCATTTCAAAGTTCCATCCCTGTACAAAAAAGTTCCATTTATGAGTTGAAGTAAAAAGCTCAAATAAATTGTAGTTGAAGTTTAACATTTTATTTGCAATTATTTTATTAATGTTATTTAAAAGATCACAAGTGAATTTATTATTTGATAAAAATAAAGTGCCTTAAATCTTTAATACTTTAGTAATAAATAAACGACTTGTATGTATCAGAGCTGTAAATGAATCATTCTTTCTTCTTTACGAATGAGCTCAATTTTGAATTAATTCTTTTGACAAAAAAAAAAACAATTTTAATGTAATTTGAATCATTTCAAACGGATCAGACAGAAGTGAGTTTCAGTTCGTTTCCTATTCAAATGAAACTGTAAAATAAATTGCAGGTTGTTTCCAATTCAAATTAGAACAATAAATTGCAATTTAAATGAATGAAATAAAAATGAGTTACAATCAATCAAATTCAAGAAAGAATAAAACACTCATTTGTTCTTATTGGATATTCCTCTTTGGCAACTCAAAGACATTATATCCCTGTTCGTTTACTTACTAAAATGTACTATTTTTAATAAAGCTGCAATCTTTCAACACAAAAAGTGAAAAAATTGTTCTGAATATAGTAAAAGTAGTAAGAATTTCGATAAAGTAAACCGTCTGAGATCGAGCGTTTAAAAAGGTTTTAGCAGCAACATCAACAAGTTTTCTGGGCCGGATAGGATTCCAGTGCTGGTCTTGAAACAGTACTTTTCGACGCTAGCACGCCCGTTTTCAGCACGTTGTATCATGCTGACGAATTTTGAAAGTGTTTGAACAATTCTGAAAATTACCGCCCAATTACAATTTGTTCGGCACTTTTTAAAGTGATGATTAATTTTCGTCTTATGAGGTGCCTAGAATCCAACAGCTTACTTAGCGACCGACAGTATGGTTTTCGTAGGGGGGCATTCTACTGATGACTTGCTAGTTTTCCTGTCGGAATAATGGTGCAACTCCATACATCATTTCGGTGAAATTAAGGTAGTAGTTTAGTTAATACTTGTTACTTTTGGTGTCGGTGATAATTTCTCCAGATTTATATCGTGTTTTCTCAGAAATCGCACTATACGAGTTGATATAGATGGATTTCACCCTATGAGTTCAAAGTTAATTCAGGGGTGCCGCAAGGCTCCGTTCTTTCTCCTACTCTCTTGTCAAACTTTCAACCCTATATACTCTTTCGCAGATGACAGCACCATTTGTCATTCGTATTCATTTAATAAGAGATCGAACCGAAGTGAGTTCCAAAAGGCCAAACATGAATAATACGCTCAATCACGATTTTGCAATAATCTCAGAATGGGATCGTGTGAATCGAGTCGTTTTTAATGCCCGTAAGATTCAATGTTGCATGCTTATGCATAGTGTGCTCGGAAATGATGCCGCATCTGTTATTATGGGTGATATAAGTATCAAGGAATCGGAAGCCCTTGACGTTATTGGCATGAAAATTCAGTATGATGGTAGATGGACTAGCATATTTTCAGGTTTCTAAAGAAACCTTCAGGTGCCTCGGTTTTCTAAAACGGTGTAAGAGATACTTCACTCCAACCGATTTTCGTACTATTACTCTCATTTATGGGCTCCATCGCTCCAAAGTCTATTTTGGAGTTACTCGACCGCATACAGGAGGGGGCCAATAGGTTTATTGGAGACGGTAGGGTATACAACTCTATTTTTTTTCTAGAGTATCAACGCAATGTGGGATGTATTTCACTGTTTTATCGTTACCATAATGGCAAGTGCTTTAATGAAATTCGAAAACTTGTTCCCGTTACTCGCACGATTTTGCGTTTAACTCGATTTTCGTTGAAAGCGCATGCATTTATGATTGATTGGCCAGTATATCGCACTACGCATTACAGGGAAAATTAGCTTTTTTAGCAAAACAGTCCGTATGACTGTTTCCTGTCACTTTCAATGTAGGAAAGTTCAAATTGAATGTCCACAAACACTACTCCCTCTTTCCACCTCCCCATAACCTGATTTCTTAGTTCTGGCATAATTTATTGCATGTATAAGGGTCATCCTTTTGAGTGCTGGTCCGTAAAAGAAAAGAAATTTTAAAATGATTCATTTACAGCTCTGGTACGTATGTATGCATGTATCATATAAATATTTGTGATAAATTAAAATTTTAAAATTAAGCAACAAAAATTTGTTAAACTTTTTAAAAACTTATCAAATATATTGTAGGACTCCTGTTTTTAAGTGGCCTGATTAAAAAAAAAATTATAAAATAACCATAAATTAAATAATCAGGTGAATCTAAATCTGCGAATTTCATTGTACGAAAACATTAAAAATAAAAAATTCCACTGTTTAGGCCTGGTCGATTTGTCTGCCGTGTACAAAGAAATGTAAGAAGTGTTGAAAGCAAGAAATTTAAAATTTACTAAGAGAACTGCGATATTAAGCGTTTGATAATCACTACAACAATTACACTGTATACTTATTTTAAATGTGTTAAAACTTATAAAAATTTCTGTTTTTATTTTAACACATGCAGCCTCTTATCATTTATGAATATGGTGTACGAGGATTGACATTGATCATTTCCGCATTGCTGCAAAGAAAATAATATCGAAAAAAAACACAGTTAGTGAAAAAATAATAAATAAATATGCGGGTTAAAATTGTAAATGTTAAACTAATCATTCGACTATAAATAAAGGAACATACTTCAAAATCATTATCATTTAAATATAACTTAAAGGAAAAAGTGATAAAAGAAAGGATAAAAATCACACTTCATTTTTGATACATTAGTATAGTATGCAATAGCAGCAATATCGCTTATAGCTTAAATACTGTATGAGAATTATTTCACATCATTGATTTATTCGATTATCATAGATATAAGCAGTGTTAATGAATGAAATTGCAAAAAATGTACTTTTAAAAATTATAATTCTTTGTGAGTATTTCATCCGTTCGAACACTTATCGGTTTTGCACACAATTTCCAGCATTTCTGTATACCCTTATCTGTTCAAAGTATATTTATTTCCGAGTTTAATCTATCTTAACGTTTTTCGTTATACTGAATTGCATTTCTTTTAACAAATCGTGTATTATTATTTCTAACCATTTTCCGTTTGATTTTTTTCCGGAATACTGAATTGCTTTCAGTGCCTCGTCTCTATAACTTAAAATTTGTGCACATGATCACTTATCCAGTTTTACGCAGGATTAATTAGAGTTAATAAGAAAAATTCAAATAATGTAATACAAAATTCATTATTAGCGGTCGGTAGCTTTCTCTATGTCCATAAACTAAGATGGGTATAACGTTTTCATGTGCGAAATGTTTCACTTGCGTTACAGAAAAGAGCTATATGTCAGACTCCGAATATTGGTGGGGTATTACAAAATTCAAATGAAGACGTTGAAAGTGTTTTTAAACTTTTTTTATTGTACATTCCTTTGTTTAATACATCCTGCAAAAAACGGACGAATTGCTTATCGTGGTTTTTAATTTTTTCGAAACTTCCTTTACATCATTCCTCGTCAGAACTGAGTAAAAGTGAGACCCAGGGATTGTTTTTTATTTTCTCTTACATAATATCTTTACAAGTTAAAAATGTCGACTTTTTGCTTGAAAAATGCATTTATTATAATAACAAATTCAGGTGATACATTATTCACAACCTTGCCCATCGTTAGGCACTTCATTTCCGATCTTTCTGCTAGCCTATGGATTCCGCGCCAAAATAACTACTCCGATTTTGAGGTAAAGAATTAATCAAGCCAATTTCTGCTACTCTGTTTTGAAGTGAAGAATTTTCCAGTAAGGACGCTCTGCGCCGATCGAAACAAATGATAGTTAAAAGGGACAACTTCCTATCCAATGTTTCCAAATAGTTTTTAACTGGTCTAGCTATATGTGGCCTAGCGTTGTCATGATAAAGATTATGGCTTCGTGTCTGGTCGAATATTGTGATCGTTTTTCGTTAATTCTCTCTTCAAACGAAACAATTGTCTTCGATACAAGTACCCTGTGATCATCTGACCCGAATTCAACAGCTCATAATACAAAACACCTTTCTGATCTCACCTTCAAATATAGTGTATTACTTTAGCATAACGGATATTCGACTTCTGCGTTAATTTCCCTGGTTGGCTGACTCTTAGCCTTTGGGGTTATCGTTATGTATACATTTTTCATCACCATTAACAGTACGCGGCAAAAAATGATTACTTTTTATTGCGTTCAAGCATAATTTTCGACATGCAAAATCGCCTTTTAACGTCTTCCGGCTTTAATTCTTTTGGAATCCAATTTCCTTGTTTTCGAATAAACCTCAAGACTTTTAAACGTAGGGAAATGGTTTGTTGTGTGACTCCCAATTATAATGTAAGTTTTTCTTGCATGTTTGACAACAATCTTTGTCGAACAATGCTTCCAATTCCTTATATGCAAACTTTTTCAGCTGATCAGGCCTCTCCTTGTCTTCTGTATCGTAATCAGCAATTTTGAATCGCGCAAAACATCGTTCACAACTTGTTTTATTTGGAGCACGTTGACTGTAAGCTTCTACCAGCAGTCGATGCTATCAGCAACCGTTATCAGACATGCCCGTAAAACATTTTTTTTTTGAGTTTTACACTTTGGAGTCTCTGGAATATTGAATTATAATGACAGATGTTATCTCCTAAATACGTTATTTGTTATTACTGACAAAATGTAATTTTAATACTAGAGTTGCAAGAGCTTTTATTAAAAATTCTACCTAATCCTGAGTTACACTCTCATTTGAGAAGTATTGTACTAAAAAAAAATTATCTATCATTTAAAACAGCAGTATCAATTTCCTTTCTGACATTTCCTTATGAATCAGTTAACAGGGGATATATATTTTTAACTTTCATATATTCGGGAAACACACACACACAATTCCCCAAATCAAAAATTTATGCCTTTTTAGCTTGAATAAATATAAATATTGTTCGTTTTTTCCTTTAATAAGGAATAATTTATTGAGTTCTTTTTTTTTGCATTTTTATCAATATTTAATGTAGATGCTTGTTTAATTGGATGTTTTCTTGTTCTGTTTTAGTTGTTTTTAATATTCTGGTTGTTAATTCTAGTTCATGGAATTTTACTGTTGTATGTAGCTGTTGTTTTGTCTTCATAAGATTTCTAGAAACGTTAAATTTTTGTAGTGATAATTATCTTTTTGTAACTTAAACTAAGCATCTTCGTAACAATATAGGAAATCAATCTGATAGTAAACAACATTTAATATTGTAGCTGATGGTCAGCACTTTTGACCGAACAATATACAAATGCAAAATTGTACAATGAGTTGAGAAGCACTTGCATTATATTTTTTTATGAACTTTTTATTTTCATGAATTACCTAAGACTCTGTCGGGAGGCAAAATAACGCCATAACATTTTGCATAACACGTCTTATGTTAATCTTCCTGAACAGATCTAAAAACAAAAGCACGTTCAAATTTAAAAAAAATCGTCGAAACCGTTATTAAAATTAGAAAATATCGTCAAAAATCGCCCTATGGCAAAATCTTATATTAAAGATGTTTTTAATAGAGGTATAGAATTTTAAGTTGGCAATACATTTTAACACACTTTTAACTGTCAAATAATTTATGTTTACTTCGATTTTTCGTTTAAACATGAATAGACTGAACAACGCTTCAAAATTATGCAAATTGGACCCTCAAACCAAGCCTGCCTTAATGCCGATTTTCATAAGCGAATTTCGCTTAGTGATTAAGCTAACTTTTGTTTGAAATGCTATTTCAATAAACAAAACTGCCGTATTTGGGTGATAATAATCCTTAAGTGTATCTTTACATCTACAAAAACTATATAAATGGTATACAACTTCTTTAAAAACGTTCCAGCCAATGGTGACCTGCTATAGAGACATAGTAACTGACATCAATTGAACAACCATAGTTTCAACAAGACGGCACAACATGTCACACAGCTCGTGCCGCAATTTATTTATTTATTTACTTATTTCATCTACAGAATTAAATTCTTACAGATTACTTTACAATATCAATTATAATGTTTGAATAAAAGAAGCTTGAACATATTATAACTGACATTAAAATTTAATTAAGTGTGGATTAAAACTATTACATAAATGCAAGCATCTTGCAATCGGCTCATTAATTGCATAATTCGTTCTGAAAAGACATTCTTCAAACATGCGATTATTTCTCAAGTCCCTAGGAGGACTGTAAAACATAAAATAATTTTTAATTTCCGGGCTATCAATATTGTCAGATAGTATATTATAAACAAATAATAATGAGGAGCAAGATCTACGATCCTCTAAGGATTGTAAGCCTAACATTTTCCTCCTAACATCATAAGAAGGTAGTTCATGTGGCCAAATCAATTTTAAAGCAGTCTTAGTAAATATCCTCTGAATTCGTTCAATATGATTTGATGGGCCTAAATGACTAGGATTCCAAACAATGGAACAATATTCTAAGATACTTCGAACCAAGGAAATGTATAAAGACTTGAGGGTGTATGCACATTTAAAATCTCTAGAATTTCTTCTCATGAAACCAAGCATACTATAAGCTCTAGAAATAACACAGTCGATATGCTTAGAGAACGTTAATTTAGTGGCAAAAATGACTACTAAGTCCTTAACTTCAGCTACACGCTTAAGCAGGAAACTACCAAGAGTATAATCAAAATTTATTAAACCCAAAATATAAGCATACGTGACAACACAACATTTTGAAACATTAATACGTATGTCATTTTCAAAACACCAGTCAGACAGTTTATTAAGATCAATCTGTATCTTTTCGCAGTTACCAATATCGCCAATAGTAGAATACAATTTTAAATCATCAGCAAATAAAAGACAGCTGGAAAACTTAAAACTCAATGGTAAATCATTAATGAAAATTATAAAAAGTAACGTACCAATATGCGTTCCTTGAGGAATACCTGAATAGGCATCAATTATATTAGAAGAGAATGAATTACCAATTTTAACCTTAAGTTTTCTATTGGTCAAGAAACTATGAAAAAATGCTAAAATATTTTTCGAAAATCCAAATGTACAAAGCTTGAGCAGTAACAGATGATGGCTAACTGTATCAAATGCCTTAGCAAAATCAGTGTATATAACATCGCATTGGCGCTTACGCATCATAGCAGAGACAATATCACGGCTTAATAAAAATAAGTTAGTCGTTGTAGACCTATTCGGCATAAAACCGTGTTGCCGGTCGGAAATAAAGCTCTTAACATGCTCAAATAGTTTACTCTTTAAAATATTATCAAATATCTTTGCAAATGGGCTTTGCTTATTTATGGGCCTATAATTGGTAACTACGCTACGATCTTCAGATTTAAAAATTGGAACACTGCAACAAAGCTTTCATCAATCCAAAAATTCACCAAGTTCAAGGCACGAATTGAAAAGCTTAGTAATTATGGCTGCAATATTAGCTGAACACTTTTTAAAAAATATAGAAGGATAATCTCCAACTGAACATTTGGTATCATTCCCTAAATCATTTATAGCATAATACACATCAGCAATGGTTATATTAAAATTGATTCCACCACTTTCGTTATCTACGAGATGGTAGCTGGAGTCATTACAAGCAGAGCAGGTTTAACAAATGTGCTTTGAAAATACTTTGAAAAAAGATCACACGTACTTAATACTTCATAGGATTGCATGTTATCATAACACATACGTTTTGGGGTAATATTATTCTCTCTTTTACCGCTTAAAATTGATTTATTGAAGAAAACGTTTGGTGACCGCACAGTTTCACATTCCGGGCCTATGATTTGATCTCCAAGATAGTCCGACTTAAGTCCTCCCGACTACTTTCTATGGGGCTATGTGAAGTCGCTACGATATGTCAATAGGCCCGAAACAATAAACCACTTGGAGGACAACATTCGCTGTTATTGTTGATATACTCCCACAAATGTGACGCAAATGAAATTTGCATGAAACTTTAAACGATAATTAAAAAAAGCATGGAAAATCTGAACTATAGAATTTTGATGAAATATTAAATAATTAAAAGTATTTGCATTTTTTTATTTTATACTTTTCAACATATTTGTTTCAATCTTTCCCCCGACTTTATCTGCTACTTTTTTTAATTTTGCGTGACATTTATTTTCTGTTTAGGTTTATCGTACGATATCCCCATAAAAAATTAATCACCACGTTTAACGTAGATGAAATATTGAGTGTTGTGTTGTTAAAATTTATTGTTTAAATTCGATTTTTGTTTTTTGGTTAAATATAAGTTATGAATTATCTCCCAAATTATAAACCGTTTGCGTTCTTCACTCTTGTTGGCTACAGTATATAAGACTGAATGCCCACGTAAAACAAGCAAACGAAATGACCGTTGATTAAAAAGGATCCATTCATATCGCTAAAGTTCCCCCCCGGGGACTTATTTAAATGTCTTGACGGAATCTCACCGTCACTACATGTGTCACCGGGGGTAAAAGGGACCTCAGTACCCATCATGGCTAGTAGGGAGCCAACTGGACAACTCCACATTATTTCCACTGGAATAAGTAAGCCCCAGAGCTCAGCTTTTTGGCTTTTTAGCCTTTTAGCTGTTCTATGACTGATTATAGAGTTTGGCTCTTCAGGAGCATCTCACCGTCACTCACCGCTTTTGCTTTTTGGCTTTTTAGCCTTTCGGGAGCATCGTGGTGGTTGTGTTTTCATGAAATGATTAAGAGGCCAGTATTATCTCACCTTTGACTAAGAATACAGGGTGAATGACCCGAATCCAGTGAGCATGCTTGTCATGTGTTCTGGGCCAGAAATTGGATAGTCTACAACTCTTCAGCAAGGAGTGAGGGTTGGCGGCCTGCTCCAAACTCTCGAAGTTGCAACTAGGAGTGTCTAGAGGATAGAGCTATCCAAGGGCGAGGTCGACGCTAAATATCACCCAAGTGGTTTGATCCACCATCAGCTAGGTACTGATGTCAATCTTATCACTCATATCGCTAAAGTCTAATGCTACACAATTAGACCTACACGTTACTTCAAGAACCATTAAAAAACCGAGTTGTAGTAGCTAGCTTAAAATCTTATAATATTAAAAACCAGCCCTTTATTTCGTGTAAAAATAAACTCGGATTGAATTCGCAAAGGAGCACATTAATTGGACCACCACACAATGGAAAATTGTACTTTTCTTCGATAAGACGAAGTTTAATTTGAAAGATTCCGATGAATTGAGGTAAGTAAGAAGCACCAGAGGATAATTTATTAAGCCGGATTAATACATTGTCCTCTGGTGCTTCTTACTTACCTCAATTCATCGGAGTCATCGGAGTGGGTATGTTTTTTAGGCTAAAATAAAATAAATGGTATAATGAATTGTTTCGTTTATAAAGACATCCTTCAAAATGACATGCTTCCTTCCACTGGCAGGGGAGGAAATGCCTTTTAAGTGGAGGTACCAGCACAAAACCACCCTAAACACACATCTAGTGTGAAAGAGTGGTTGGTTATCAACAAAATTAATGTTTAAAGATGGCAGCCGCACAAACGCCGGTTCTCAAACCCATGGAAAATCTATGAGAAATTGTAGATCAAAAAATATACCGGGATAACCATTAAAATATTAATGGGCTCTTCAAAAAACACGCAAACTGCCTGAAATGGAATTTCCTCAGGAGTGTTATTCAATTTTGATTGATTTAATGATACAATTAAAGATGCAGCTGCAGTTTTTTTCAGTTTAGTAGTTCAGTTGGGATGCTTCAAAATAGCCAAAAATTATTTAGAGCAAAAGAAGCTCTAAATAATTTTTTTATAATTTAATTTTAAAATCCAATAAATATTTACTTATGTATTTGCAAAGTAAAATATTATTATTTTTATTAGACAAATTATATAGTAGAAGAAAAAACCGCAGGAATTCATAGAAAGTACAGAAATATAATTTTATGTGTAAACTTTTATATTTACCGCAAAATAATTTTAAAGACTTTTTCTAATTTTTACTAAATGATAAAGAGATTTTAAAGACCGCAGTGAGTTTAAAACTAGAAAAAAATATTAGATATAAATTAAATTATACGACATACACAGTATAGTTTTTGAAATCTTAAAAAATAAAATCTTTTAAAATAATTTTCTTATCCAATTTGAGTCAAAGTCAACTGCTGTACTCTGATATTTTTTATCAACAAACTGAGTTTTACTCACAGACGTTAAGTTCTTAACAGAAAAAGCAAAAATAAATTTTAAATGCTCAGTCAAGCCAGTGATAATAAACGAAATTTCTAAAAAGTACCAGCCAGCTTCTTAATTTTTAATTCTTCTTCTCAGACTAAATTTTATGCTTAAGAATATTTTTTCGTTATTCTTTGTTTTTTAATATTAAAATCTTGTCAGTATCTTTTTTTGAAGTCGACTTATTTGGAATTTGCTTTCAATTTTGATAAGTTAAGAAAAATTAAAATAGTTTATGTTTAATTCAAAAAGGTGTAAAATCATGCAAATCATAAGGCAAAACTGGTCTAGAGACCAGACTTGGGGGATATCAATTACAGTTTCTAATTAATTACGCATTCAATTACGAAATTACATGTAGTTGTAATTGGAATTCAATTACATTAAAATTTTGCAATTGTAATTGAGTTTTTCAATTACGCATTACATGTAATTTGTAATTGAAACAATACAATTACTTCTAATTTTTAATTAGAATATTTCAACTAAAATTACTTGTAATTGTAATTGAAAAAAATCAATTACAATTAAATGTAATTGAAAATTTTGCCTTATTACAATGACAATTGAAATTTGTAATTGAACTTTTCCAATTACAATTACATGTAATTAGTTATTAAAGTTTTTCAATTATTTGCACTTGTAATTTTTCAATTAAAAATTATTTTAAAAATTTTAACAAAAAATTACAAATAATTGTAATTGATTTTAGTCCCTAATTTCAATTACAATTACTTGTAATCAGTAATTAAAAATTTTCAATTACTTATTACGTGTAATTGGAATTAAATCCCCACATGTCTGCTAGAGACTACATAATTTCAATTAAATTGATTTCTTAAATTTTTTTAATTCTTTTTTTTTTCTTTTTTCTTGTTATGAGGCAGAGACGATTTCGCCAATATTAAAATTAAAGATCAGCTCCCAAAATTCTTCATGATCTTGGTCTTGGAAAATGTACTCATCGAGATAATCGAACTGATGGCACCGTGAAGCTGTGCTGTAGAATAATAAAAATAGCCCATCTATATCTATATATTAACGGTTCATTGTGCCAGCCAACTAGGATCTTGAAATGCAGTGCAATTGCTGACTCCAAAAAGAAATTCGCTATACGCAATGACTCACACAAATATCAACTGGCCATATTTCCTTGAGAATGGGAAGAAACGCTACAACCGATTTCCGACGCTTGCTATTTTCATCTACTTTTCCTAGAAAACGCTAGAGGCCGTATTCTATTTTGCAATTCCAAGAAATGGAAAGAAAATCTGCTGCATGAATTTTTTAACGAATGTTTTTTTATCAAAAAATTCTAATTTTCTTAACCACCTTCTTCACCAGCTTTAACTGCCACATTTAACTCTAATATGTTAAAAATCCAGAGACTATTAGACAACTAAGATACAATATTCGAAATGCAATACGAAAACGTACTGAAAATGAGCTGCTTTGAAAAAACCTATAAAAATATTATTTTTAAGTTTTTGTAATTGTTCTTTGCAAATAAAATGGCAGCAAGGAAACATATTGTATACAGGTAGTCAGTCGTAGTCAGAGTAAATTTCAAGTTTAAAATATTAGTGCGAAAAAATTTCAAAATTAACACAAAAATTCAATAAAAATTTTGAACACATCATTAGAAAAATTAATAAAATTGAATGGAATACCAAACATTCAATTATTTATTGAAAGATTCAGACGTCCCAAGATACCTGAAAATTCTGGGAGTTTTAGAGATTTTACGACTTCTTAAAAATCTCTGGGCTTCGGATTTTTAAAATCATTTTTAAATCAAACTTAATTAGCATCCTTATACCCCGGGCAGAAGAAATTTGTTGCGACCTTTCAACGCGAATAGACTGACGCCTGAAAAACACTTCCAAATTGTACTAATTAGGCCCAAAACCAAATTGCCCTTGATCCTGATTTCCATAAGCGAATTTTGCTTAGCGATGAAACTCAATTTTGTTCGAATGGATACGTCAATAAACAAAACTGGCGTATTTAGAGTGATGATAGTCCCCAAATGAATGTTGAGACAGCGTTACATCCAGAAAAATTGACTCTTTGGTGTGCTTTATGGGCATGGACTGGTGGTTTCACCGCACTTCTTTAAAATTGATGCTGATCAGAACTGTAGAGCCAATGGTAAATTTTTCATCAATTGAGCAACCATGACGTGCAGGAGCTGCTGTTTCAATAAGACGACACGTGCCAAAATTAATTTATTGAAGGAAACGTTTGTTAAAGGCATCGAACCCGTAAATTGGCCTCCAAAATGGTGCAATTTAACGCTGCTAAACTATTATCTGTGGGGATATGTAAAGCCGCCCGATAAGCCAAAAAAGATTCACCACATTTGCCGCTAAATGTTGGAAAAAGTCATCGAAGATGAGACCTCCAAATAAGACTACGTCAGAACCATTCCTAGCAGCCATATACCAGAAGTCTTATTTAAGTTATAATAAAGTAAATTTATGTCAATTTAAAAAATTTATCTTTGCTTTATTCCATTGCAAACTTCTATACCTCTATAACAAAAAACACCCTTTAAATATGTGCGACACTTTACGTAGCCTTCGAAACTTAACAAGCTACTTTTTTCACTAACGTAGAAACAATAAATGATTGCTCATTAGTAAATTGTAATTCTAACTGCCCCTAAAAACATGCATCATAAAAACATTCTTAAGACTTCTAGTTGTGTACAACAAAGAGAATAATAGCTTATATTGAACTGCTATAAAAAGAATCTGTTCCACCAAACTGTTTTACAGATCTTTTAACTAAGATAACATTTACAGTTTGAATAAGGTGTGAATCAAAGTGTTGTGCTCAATTAATTTTTTAGTTTAAGTAAAAATATTTATATTATTTGCATTTCTTAATAATTTATATAAATTTAAAATGTGTCATAGTGATAAAATCAGGGCTAATTAGTTTTTTTTTCTTTTGGTAAAATTTATAATTCGAGAATATTTAATCTTAAAACAATGACCAGAGAATATACTTTGACTTATTGTAAAAAGGGGCCAGATTGTTGCAATTTTAATACAGAAAGGGAAATGTGAAAAACTTAGGTGTTCGGTTTAAGTAAGGAAACCGAATCTAATAGCAAAATTCCCTCAAAGTAAATTTTTAATTATCGTACATAGAGCGAACAGTTAAAGCAAAAGTTTTCGGCGAAAGTAACAGTTTCGTGATAGTTTTTTTAAAACACTAAAAAATAAAATTATAATTTTAAAAGGTCAAGCATCATTAAAAAATTTAGTTTAAAAACCCAATAAAAACAAAGAGCAACCAAAATTCGGCTGATGTATATAATAGAAGCTTTATAACACAAAACTCTTAAGTACTTTTGCATTAAGAGAAAAAATATTAATTGGTTTATCATTTTGATTCACACCTTATGCCTTATTTTCAAATTTGTTTAAAATGGTTTCTCTAATAAGCAAAAATAGCTGTTCTAAAATGCAAATAAATATTAAAAACAATACTTTTAAATCATTTGTCCCAACTCACATTCTGTAACGTAACGAGGGTGCGTAAATAAAAAAGAAAACTTAAATAAAGATTAAAAACAAGTGTGTTAGTTTATAACAACAAACCTTTTACTACATTTAATATGTATGATAAGCAAGGCAATGCCCAATATAAGACAAATACAACCGACTACAATATAAGCAATTCCTAGGAACGGATTTTTTCCACCCAACAATGATGTGGTCGACAAAATCATTTTCTTAGAACCATCAAAAGCAGAAACGGGATAATCTATGAATATAACGTAAAAAAAATTAAAAAAATTTAAAAAAAAAATACCATTTAATAAATAAATACATACGATAGTCGACATACAAAGTGTAATGACCACTTTTAAGGCCATTTTCAAAATTCGGTGTTGAATGATCAATTCGCCGATACAATTTACGAAAGCTGGGCAAAGCGGCTGTACGCATCCAAACAATTAAATCTTCATTCTAATAAATTGTTTAAAGTTAATATAGTATTAATTTATATTTATTATAAACAAAAACTAAAAATCCTACTTGAAAACCATTGTTATCTGGATTTTTTGTATCCAATTCCCACAATTGTTTAGTCCAAAATTTAGGTTTAGCAAAATGACCTTCAAGTATTGTCTTTAAATCACCTTCTGGATTACGAAATTTTATTTGTTTGTCAGATGGCCATGCAATTCCGGTGTTAAGCAATGGTACTGGTGTGCCACCAAAACTTAGTGTTAACGTATCTATAACGAAACCAAACGATTAAACAAATAAACTATTAAGCAAATATTCAAAATTAATTGTTACCATTAAATAGCGAATTTGCTATTGCACCACAAGGTGCTATTGGCATTTGCCCACCAGGTTCATCATCAACATATGCAAAAGGAACACAATCTGTAGATGGTGAATTTGAGAGCCGGCCCAATAATTGATCATCATCGCGAGATTTGACATAACGTCTATGATTTTGATAATAATTACTTAAGCCATAATACATATAAACATTGCCCTGGAATAATAAAGAAATTATTCGTTTGCTTCTTGAAAACTAGAAAGGAACTATAATTATAAAATATTATTTTAGAAAGTAATTATTTAATTCACAATTATTTAATTTTCAAAATGAACGTAATGTTTCATGAGTCGGGTCATTAGGTTCTTGACAGAGCTCTTTAGGTGAAGAAGAGAAAAAGCAAAGCTTTAGACAGATTCACACTAGGTCAAATACTAAAGCATTTAAAAGATAAATGGGGTTTTTTTATATTTTTGCATTATCTTGCACAGAGAAGGCCGGCTAGAGACGGTACCTTCACATTCTTCTCCTTATCCCACTACGAAATTCTTACGAAAGATTTAATTTCCTGGTAATGCAACGCTCCTTTAGTGCAGCATTTAAAATTGCATTTTGTCCCCAACAGATTGCCAGACCAATTAGGGTCTCAAAATTGTACAGGTGACCTCGGTTGACTTATTGTTATGTGCGAACGCGACACGAATAACTTGAGTTGGTAGGCGCTAAACCCCTTTAAAGTCCAACCGGTGACTTTAATAGTACTACTAAGAAAACGGTAGCACCCAGGGGTTACGAACTACTACCGCTCATGGGTGAAGCCTTGCGATGGAGGTAACGTAGCGACTATGGTTAATGGAGAATGGCTTGCTGCTGTTACGTTAACAGAATTCTGGGAGTACAGATAGCCTACAGATCCCAAACATATAATATAAACACGTTCCCGTTAGATGTACACTTGTTACTTGCAATACGTCTCGAAAACAACTGCAAAGCATTGTATTAACTCAGTGATGACACATCTACCAGGACTTATGGTCACGGCTCACAACTGGCATAAATCTGTAGCACACTCTGTTGTTCGATTCTAGATGTAGCCAGTTCAATCAAGTTCCTGCTTGCTTTGGTTTCCGAAAGTGTTTAGAGTTAAAGTTATCCCTTAAAAAAACAATTTTGGCAACCGTGAAATCGGAGCAGATTTGGCCTTTTTATTTTTAGGGATACCGATACCGCACCAAACTCTAGCTTCTGGCTTAGACCTATCTATAGACACATCATGTTATTGAAATGGTAGATGTGTGTTATCATGGCAGTCTGTACGTGATATATGGGCGAAGTATATTCCAATAAGTTCAGTTACAGGTCAGTAGTTATCAAATATATAACTAAGAGAATTTTGAATTAAATTAAAACTATTTTTTCATATATTTTTTATTTTGTTCACGTTTTGTAAAAACATTTTTCGTTATCCTTATGAAATTGTAAGGCCACTTCTAGCTTCCGAAAACGTCAAAATTATGATAAATTTTCATTCTTCTTTAAGGCACAATGTTCACATGGAGGTTAGTCCAGCTTATCGAAAAATTTTTTAATAAAAAGATTTTTAGGTTTTAAGACAGATCTCACACGACAAGTGTACATATTTCGGCAAATACATTAATGAGAAACTTGCGCAATGTCCTTATTTCAAAAGTATTTCCATAAACTTACCACAAAATCATTTTTCAGTTCAAAATCTATTTGACATTTACATGTCGCACCATTAGGATTTGCGACCAAATATTCTGAACAAGTGTAATTGTCTCGATCCACTTGCAAACAATTGGTGTAATCAATAACCCGTTCATTAACTTCGTCGGAAAAATAGAGCAGTGCAACTCCAACAGGTATAAACAATATACCAATAATAAAAAAGGTGGGAAGGACGGTACCAGCCGTTAAGACTGGCTGCCAGGCAGGCAATCGCTGTTGTTTAAAAGCAGAATCTGTGAAATAATTAAAAACAAAAATTGATGAAGTGAACGTAACTGAAAGCTATACATTTTCTACATGAAAAGTGTTGCTTTATTTTTTACAGATAAGTAATCAATATTTTTAATGTATTTACTGTTGTTGCATTAGTCATAATTACAGATTCCTCCATTATATTTACTTTAGGGTATTAGCTCACCTGCAGGTCGTCTAGACTTTCGATGAAGTCCTTGGGATTCAACTGGCTGAGAATCCATTGCTCCCACAACTTTGGTCACAAGAAATTTACTTTGTTAATAGATATAAATTTTCCAAGATTGATGTTAATGTACGTATAACTCTTATAAATAAATAATTGCACTTCTGACGAATGCGAAAAGACAACAGAAGAAGAAATGTTTTTTTCACTTAGTGTTGTCGGTTTTATTTTTAAGAATTCGATTACTTGGTAATTTAATAATTAAATATATATAGAATCTAAGTAGAAACGCATCGTGCTGATTTGATAATTATGAGGCGATACCTTGGTTTTTTTTTTCGCTTTTTCGGTGTAGCGATGTTCACACGAACTGTTTGCTGGTATATTCTGTCATAGGTAACTTGACAGAAACGACCAAGTTTAATGTCCGGTTTTAAACTTTACAGTAAACATCAAATATAATATACATATATATCAAAATCAATATATAGTTCTTTGCGTATTTAAATATTTTTTACTAAAATTATTATTTTACATACATATTTATATGAATTAAAAGATCACAATTGAAAATAAGACAAATTTGAGAAACTATATTATATTAAAATCATTCACTGAAATACCTTTAAAACACCAAGGCGTAATAATTTATTGTAAAAATAATATTCTGCATCGTTTGTACTCAGTTCATACATGTTAAGTTCTCATG
Organism: Trichopoda pennipes; assembly: GCA_030448955.1. Taxonomy (NCBI): domain Eukaryota; kingdom Metazoa; phylum Arthropoda; class Insecta; order Diptera; family Tachinidae; genus Trichopoda; species Trichopoda pennipes. Next base: position 11,872,216 of record JASKUP010000025.1, on the reverse strand, counting down.
CAGCAAGTTTTCACCCGTTCCGTTCAAAAAACCAAAATTTTTGCTTGAAACTTGCGCCTGAGTGTTACATATTTCTTGTTAATATTTATGTTTTTCTATTAAGTAAAGCGAGTAATCAGTATTTGTCAAAATACTAAACATACCTTCGAAAAACACAGCTGAATACGTGACTTATGAGTGTAAATTGAACACATCATTAACCCATATATCGTAAGATTAAATGTGTCAACAAGCATCTTTAAATAACACAGAATTGGTATTACTTGAAAAGTGCATAATAAACTGTTAAAATTTATACAAATGTCTATATAAATAAATTGTAAAAAATACTGAGGAAAATGTGAGTATGTTTATTGTCAAAGTAAATTTAATATGTGGTTTGTGTTTGTAAAAATATATCTGTTAATACGGTCGTTAGAGAAAAGTGTGCTGTGTAGTTGAATTCAGCAAAAATCAACTCTGTTTCGTTAGTTCACAGTATTATTTTTACCTGCCCATTCATTACCCACCATTGTGTTGAAGTAGAGGCTTTGTTGGAAAAAGAACGACGGTTGTAATTTTTATACAGTTTGGATGAACAAACCAACAGTTAAATAATTTCATTACAGGTAAATGGCTTTAAATATTATTATAATTCCTGATGTTGAGAGAAACGTTTAGTGCAAACAGCGTTTAAAAATGTGTGAAAAACGAAAATCAAGAAAGTGCATTTATTAAATTTTATAGTGATTAAAATACACAAGATACGCCAGATTTTTCCATAAAATAGAAAAATGTTTAGATATTCAATATTAATTGTGATAAATTCATGAACTTTTAATTTCCTTTCCGGTGTTTTTGCAATTATTCATTCTTTTTGCAATCTATGGTCGTTTGCAAAAGTGTGCTGTGTAGTGTCTTTAAGAGACTTTCGACTGGCTTGCTGCATTGCGAACGCTGAATTTTTTTTTTTTTTCATTTTCATTCAAGTTGTATTGTATGTGACGGACAGACTGATTTTCAATTTCAACGAATAAGAGGTTGCTAAAATTTCAAATTGCAGTTTTAATTTTTTTGTAAACAATAATTTAAAGGTTTTAATTCTATGTTATAGTGATGTAAGATTAAAATCCTAATAAAATTATTTGATAGATGTGAAAATTTAAACAAACCAAAACCACGATTTATGTTTGATTTCAGTCTTATTCAGAGGAAAAAACGAAAAATATTTACGTCCTCTCCTCCTACTATTGGAATTGACAACGTGCTTTTTGCGGTGCCAAATTGTTGCAGCACAACGTGTGATCTACTTCAACATTTTTCTTTTAGTTAATACAAGTTTTTTATAATTATATCTTTAACACAATGGTATTGGCAGAACGCAATTCAGAATTAGTACGGAATGGCAGACGTTCGCGTGGTCCTAGCCCTAACGGACACGGCGCAAGTTCAGGTAGTGCAAGCGGTGCCGCTGGCGCTCCAGGTGGCGCCGGAACTCCAGAAACAAGTTCAGACGATGACAATTGTAAGTGTGCGTTTGCCCATTTTCTGATACTTTGTATAAATCCTTTTTTCAATTTCTTTAGCTATAAAACGTAATGGCAAATCAAAAACAAAACAAAGCGAATATGAAGGTAAATAATTGTCCGCAGTTATAATTTCTTTATCTTATCCTTGTTTACTTACTTTCTTTGTCATTTACTTAATATCAGAAAAAATCCGCGTTGGTCGTGACTATCAAGCAGTGTGTCCACCGCTTATTCCGGAGCCGGATCGAAAACCTGAAATCCTTAATGACCGTGCATTGCTTGTTTGGTCACCCACTAAAGATATTCCTGATACTAAACGTAAGTAGCCAGTGTAAATTCGTTATACTTTCTAAACAAAAACATGATAACTTGGTTGTTAATTCAACATCCTGCAAAAAATAGTGCAGGGGATTGTCGTTTAATGTTATAGCACGAAAAGCTTTACAAAAAAAAATATAGTATATGAGATATACACTCAAATTTGGATAATTATGCTATTTGGATTTTAAACAACTGTTAGTTGACCCTTCAACATAAGTTAATTTCTAGCCCTTTCAATAGGTATTAAATTATATTTTTGAACATCTTTTGGCACAGCTAATCTGCTTTGACCTGCATTGCTTTTGGCTAAATTTAAATCGGTTGGTTAGAATGAGTGCGTTAGATTAATTTTTATGTAAATAGGGCGTTTTTCCCTAGAAATGTAGTATCAGATCTTAGTGCTATGACGTCACCAGCAGAGCAAACATTTGTGGATTGTTTTATTCATTATGCCGAACCGTCGTGTTACCAATTTATGATAAAAATTTGTGATCAGGTTTTTTACAAACTTGTTTGGGTTTGTTCCGCCAGTGAATGAAATACTGTTGTCTGTTCCTTCCCCATAAGACAGGAAGGCTGTTTGTTTACAAATGGCGAGCGCTTTCGATGTGAATACATCATCATCAAGCCAAGTTCTATCTCGTACTGTTTTTCATTTTGCTGCTATATTAATTTTACGCCACTCGTTACAATTTAAGCTAGAAGTTTGAATAAGATACAATTAAAAAAATTATTATTTTCAGTTTTATTCGACCTTTTTTTTTATTTTCTATTAAATTTTAATCTTTTTACACGGTCCTTTAAATTATAGCGATTTATTTTTCTTCTTTTCTCTCAATATTTCGCTTTCCTTTGGAAAGCTTCTTCAGGAAATTATTTTTTATATTTTCAAAAACAAAAATTATAACAATTTGAAAAGAAAAAAAAAAAAAAAAAGCGAAATATTGAGAGAAAAGAAGAAATATAAATCGCTATAATTTAAAGGACCGTGTAAAAAGATTAAAAATTAATAGAAAATTAAAAAAACTATTTTTTTTTTTCGTTTGCACATGAAAGCTAAATTTTTATTTTCCTCTCTTTTTTTTACCGAAAACATTTTGGAAACCATAAACACTGCTAGTCTCTCTTAAAGAGAAGGGTTAACTAAATTCACAGTGCAAAATATTGTTACGGATGTGTCTTCCTTGAGTTTTAAAAGCAAATAATAAGGCAATAAAGTAAATTACTAGATATGTTGTTAACTAACTTCGTGGCTTGCTAAGAAAACTTATGCACGCAAGACGACAACAAATTGGTATTCTGTTTACTAACTGCGTAGTTTTTTAAGAAAACTTATCTACACAAGACAACAACAAATATCTTAAAAATAAATTCCAAGAAACTTTATCAGTATAAAAACCAAAACAAAAATACAGACATACATAATGATATAAAGGGAGTAGAAGATTCTTAATTTTTCTAGACTTCTAGTGGACAAATATAAAAGGGAAGCGTGTGAGTGGATTTTTAGTTAGTGTAAAAATAAACCTTGTTAAGTAAAGACGTGCAGCTTAAGTAAATTGCTCTGTATTAATAACTTTGTGTGCAGTTAAAGTAAATAAAATATTAATTTATTTAAAAACTCTAAAATCTGGTGTTATTTATCTTACAATAATAACAATATGTTACAAAATTTTATAATTTACTTTATTTATCATTGAGAGTATTCTTTTCATAAAATAATTTTAAACGCGTGTTAAGCCGAGAGAGAGCTATACCAAATGCTACTTTTTCCTTAGTATTTTTGTAGGCAACTTTCAAAGTACGGTTAAATTAATAATTGACAAAGTATAATAAAAACAGTCTTAAATACAAGTTCTTACAAGCAGAAATTCAGGTCAATAGTTTGATTGTGTGTATTTCTCAATATTTAAAATTAGCCGGATGTTTAAAGGAGTAGAAAGTATACGTCTTCTAGTTTTTTGCTATTTTTAAATTAACGAAGAATATTTATATTTTGTTTAACTTACCAGTGGAGGAATACATATCAGTTGCCAAAGAGAAATATGGTTATAATGGCGAACAGGCCTTGGGTATGCTATTTTGGCATAAACATGATTTGGAAAGAGCTGTTATGGATTTGGCAAACTTTACACCATTTCCTGATGAATGGACGGTCGAAGATAAAGTTTTGTTTGAACAGGCTTTTCAATTTCATGGCAAAAGTTTTCATCGCATACGTCAAATGGTAAATTAAACTTACAAAATTCAACTTAATGTAGTTATTTATTATTAACATTGATATGATATTATCACTAGCTGCCGGATAAATCAATAGCCAGCTTGGTTAAATACTACTATTCATGGAAAAAGACCCGACATCGTCAAAGTGTTATGGATCGTCAAGAAAAAATAAAAGCCAACAAAGAGGGCGGTTCCTCAGAAAATGGCAGTGACAATGGCAGCAATGAAGAATCCGACAATGATGACAAGGTAATTATTAGTTAGAATTTAGTTAATACATTTTAATTATACATATAAAACTTATGATTTGATTTTTTTTTTTAATTTTTGAGCTAGAAAATAAAACTTTAGTAATTTTTTTTTCTTAAAACGATCACAATTTTATTATTTTACTTAGTTTAATAGACAACTTTATTTTTATTATTATTTTAACAAGTTCTTTTTTGAAAACATTAAATAATTTTGGCTTTTTTATAGTTACGCTGTGGCTTAACTTTAGGTGTAGTTTTTTAAAAAACTTTAAAACCAATAAAAACAAAAACAAGTTAAAACCTAATTTTTAATGATTTTTCATTTACTTAATATTTATTTTAAATAAATGTATTATAGTCAATATCTTATTATAATTATGAATAAATTTTAGTTTTCTTTTTAATTATACAAACATACACAATAATAATCTGTATTATAAAAATAATTATAAAAGAAAATAAAACAAATAGAAAACTATTTGCCATATATTTATGGCTTCAGTTAAAATTAAAACAAAATTATATAAATTAGGCACAAACAATTTATGTATATTGGTATCAAAAAATTTTAAATATTTAAAAGAGCATTTAATTAAATAAGTATTTTGCTCTTCTATTTGGTTCTATTTTAAATTTTGTGTAAATTGTTTTAATCCAAATTGTAAGTTTTATTTATTATTATCATATCCAATTATCACTTATTTTACACCTATCATTGTTTTTGAAGCATTTAACATCTGTTTCAATACGTTTTGTTATACAAATTTTTAAAAGGTATTCTTGACATATGAAAATGATAAATTTTGTTAATTTTGCTCTTGTAAATAACGCAACAATTAAAATTACCGTCGCTTATAGCCTTATTAGTAACTTTTAATTCTAATTACTTAGCAGGAATTTCCGTTTTTTTTACGATAGTAGTTTATTAATTAAAACAGCTGCACGTGCATATTTGAAAAAAGTTTTTGCGGTAGAAAATTAACAAAGTTATAGAAATTGTGTTTCAAAAATAGTGATATATAAAATTGCGTTAAACAAATAGCATCACGATAAAAAATCTTTTTCGTCATATATTTTTGAATACGTTATTATTTTATTGGAAGCGTACTGTAAGGTTACTTAGACTGTGTAATAATATTAAATAAAAAAACGTTTATTTTGCTTTTTCTTTTCTTGTTAATTAAACAACGGTCAGCCAAAAAATAGCACCGTAACTTATTTTGTACTGAATATAAATGCTTAGACCAAGAATAAGTTAAAAATTTAGAATTCAGTATATTTATGTTGTCTAGATAGTATAATTAATGTTTTTTTGTTGCGTGCCCATTATTGGCAATAACCTCTGCACATAGTTTTTGCATGGCATTCACAAAAGTTTGGCATTTCTTTCGAAATTATTTTCCTCATTTGTTGAACAATATTCCAAAGGGCTTGATTACTGGCCGGCTGTATTTATGAAACTTCCTTTTTTTATATTTATGCTTAAATTTAATGGAGATGTGAGGACTGAGTGGGCCACTCTATTACGTTTACTTTATTGTCGAGAAAAACCACTTTTTTGCAAGTTTGCACGGGCGCTTCGGGACTTGCTAGAAGACTCAACCACCGGCATACGGTAGCATTACTTCCTGGAAGATATTAATGTAAACTTTCTTAACCATGATTGTTCTGATTCAGTATATGGGTCCTATACCCTAATTAGAAAAGCATTCCCATACCATAATACTAAAGCGGTTTCTGTTGAGTATTTAGGATTGATTTCTGCATTAAGGGGTCTTCTGACGTAGAAACCTGATCCCTTGCTCCAATTAACAACGTTAGACTTATCTGTCGAAAAAACTTTTCTACAGTTTTCAGCTGACCATTCCAAATGTGTTTTAACAAACTCTTAGCAACAGACTTTCGTGAGAAGAGGGGCGCTTTTCGGGGACTGCGTGCATCATTTTATTAGAGCATCCAAGAAATTTTCTTATTTCAAAATATGATTTACGCGCTGAAACCATTCATTTCATTTTATAATAATAGCACGTGCTTGAGTCATGTTTAATTTTTTACAAAATATACGATAAAATATTTGATAAATCTTATAATCATAATTAGAAATAATCTTAACTTTAGTTTTTTCCCCTTTATTAAAATTATTTAATAAATAATTAATTTTTTTAGAACAAGCTTTGTCAATCGGTGCTGTTTTAAATATTGCACTGAAGACGACTTTTTTTAATTTTGATTATAAGTACGTTAACATTTTTAGGAAAAATAAGAACCCTCAGAGATTATATACTTAGTATAATAGTATCGCTTATCCAAATAATAAGCACACATTTTTTTTTAACGGCACTGCATATATATTTGTATATACAAGAAAGAAAATATAAAAGATCTAAAAAGGTTTACCAGAGGACTTTACAACGAAGCGTGAAAACCGATTATATTTAGTTCTATTGTTTTATAGATATAAATTTATTGTAATTTTTTCTCTTCTTTGTATTTGAATTTTTTAAGAAAGAGATAATATTCAGATTTAAAATAGTTTTGAAATTTTTAAAATAATATATATTGAAATTTCATAATTGCAAAAGCTTTTTTACAATTAAAATACATATTTTTTATATGTAGTTTGACATCTAAAATTCGAAATAATACGACCAACTGTAAAACTGCACTTTTCCGAATTATTAGTTAAAATAAAAAGCGAACGAAATATATTAAATTAAATGAATATTGGATTTCCATTGAATCAAACCTATTTTGTTTTAAATATTCATTGAATATGTCACAAAAATGCATTATTTCATTTTTTTACCGAAAATGATATAAATTACATCATTTTAAGAATGTTATTAAAAGTATTTTTCATTTCGGATCCAATGGCAGTTTGGCAAGACGTAATTTTATATTTGTAATTTTAATAATTGCATAAATATGTTTTGATAAAATGATTAGTATCTTGGGAATTGTTTATAAAAATAGAAAACTCAGCAGATTCCATTAACTTGATACTAAAAAATAGATTTATAACCATTTTAAAGATGTTGGCTTATATACAGTAAGCTTATGAACTAACTCGAAAATTTTACTGTTGTAATTGCCTACATATACAACAATTAACTTGAATTTACTTTTAATGATAGTAGTTCTCTAGATTAGAATAATCATTAAAAATACATTGATAATGAATTTTGGGTATCGAATCGTTTCGGCAAAACTTAATAAAACACGACAAACAATTTTTGGTAATTCTCATATCAACTTGAATGCAAGCCTTTTGCAGCATTTGTGGTATAAAAATAATTATAGAAATAAATTTAGAAAAACTTCCTATTAAACTTTTGACAAAAGTGCTAATAATGATGAGGTGATTGTATCTTCTCCTCCACTGACTTGCTATCCCCCCAGCAGTACATTGCAATGTTTATAAATAAATATTAATATACTTATAAGAAACAAAACAAAAAATACTACACCTATGGAAAATACCCTTTCACATGTACATATGTGCTTGTTGCACAAGTTAAAAGAAAACAACCTTTAAATTTTTTCGTAACATTTAACTTAATATATCAAATCATTAAAAGGGCTTTCTTTACTTTTTTGACATTGTTTAAGCTTTAGAATGTCATCCGAAGAATTTTTTTCGTTAATAAGCAACCGTTAAATACATAAGTGATCTGCAAATTTTTTGGCTTCGATTATAGAAGTGCATTCAAAAGAATCGATTGTAAAAAAGCAGAGTACGTATTTTTCTCTTTTTTCTTTTTTAATATTCATAAAGAAACTGTTGATCTCTTTTATTTTTTCATTCATTTAATTTTTCATCGTACACATATAAGTTTCACACATACACACACATTTTTCATCTTCATGAATGTTGCTTTTTAAACTGATAACTCACTGCATATGAAGTAATTTTTGTTAAGCCTCTTTTTGTTTCACCTTCATCAAGGAAGCAAAAATTTGTTTCAAAAATTGTTCATTCATTCGTTCTCAATGAAGTATGTGTAGCTTCTTTATTTTTTCTCTGTGTTAATGTAATAAAATTTCCGTTTTCTATGGTTTTAAAATATCTACATTTTCTTAAAAATTACAACTAAAAATAAGAGATTAATGCACATTTTCATTACACATCCTAAATATTCACAATCATGTATGTGTACAGAACGCTTGCTATGGGATAGAACCAAAGATGTTAAATAATGATTAGATAATGCTAATGATTGCTAATTAACCTTCTTTTGTGAAATTCTCTAATTCATTAAACAAATAGAATTAGTTCAACTAATTCCCATTAGATAATTGAAATTTTTATTCCAATGGTAAAACTAATTGGAATTAGTTGCCATTAGCAACAAAAAAAATTGGTTTACCTTTACAATTAGAAAACTAATTGAATTCTGCTAATGCAATATTGCATTTTAATGAATTAGAGAATATAACCCAATTGCATCAATTGCTAATTCTAATTGAAATTTAACATGTATGGATAGAAAATACACTTTATAACCTTTTTCAATAGAACATATTGCTATTGCCCTAAAATATTGTTACGTTTATACCTTTTATAAACGTTTTGTTGTGAGTTCTTTATTGCAAAATAAATAACACCAGTTTTTAGAGTTTTTAAAATTAATAACAAGTTTATTACTTTAACTACACAAGGTTGACACTACAGAACAATCTACTTAAGATGCACGTCTTTTCTTCAAGAGGTTTAATTTTACACTGATTGACTATCCACTCAGATGCCCTTTTATATTTGTCCATTAAAAGTCTAGAAAATTTAGGAATCTTCTGCTCCCTTTGTATCCCATTTTGTTGTTGTATGTTGTTTATTCAATGTATAAGCGACTGTATGTCTGTGTGTATTTTTGTTTTTATACTGGAATTTATTTTAAGATATTTGTTGTTGTCTCGTGTAGAAAAGGTTTCTTAGAAAACTACGCAGATGGTAAACAGCATACATGTTGTTGTTATACCATACGTTTTCTTAGCAAGCCACGCAGTTCGTAAACAACATACCCTGTAGTTCGCTTTATTGCTTAATTATTTTATTTTAAAACTTAGCAAGACACATCCGTAACAATATATTTTTCGCACATGAAATGAATGAAACGATTTTTTACTTTCTATCATGTTTGTCTCATACTTTGCACAAACGAAAAAAATCAGCTTAATGCATATTTAATTTGTAAGTGAAGAAAAAAGAAGCGTTTACTTCATGGAGAATGAATGAACAATTTTTGAACCAAATTTTTGCCTCTTTCATGGAGATGAAAAAAGGAATTTGAACAAAAATTAGTTTATGTACAATGAGTTATCAGTTTGAAAAGCAAACATTTATGAAGATGAAAAATCTGTGTGTGTGAAGTTTATTAGTGTGAGGTGAAAAAAACAAAATCAAAACACACTTTCATTCAAGAAAATGATAAGAAAGTAAACAAAAATGTACCAATCATTATTAATAAATGCCTACTCTGAAAAAAGGTAGGCAGTAAAGCTTGCTTCCATAAAAATCAATTTATTTGACATTAAAAAAATCAAACGGTCCTCCTAGAACATAGAACCAAGAACAGAAAAAAAATAAATAAATAGAAACGAAAAATGCTGATGAAGGTTGTCGCGGACCTACACTGGTATCTAAGTTTTATGGTTAATCAAAATTAATAACAAACTTGCCTAACTGAAACACAAGTACTCCTCACATAAGTTAAAGAGCTAAAAAATGCTTTGAAATATAAAAATTGTTAGCGATTTTGATATTTAAATCTCAGACTTTTAAAGAAATTAAATTTAAAAAAAACTTTTATGGTTTTAAAAAATTTAATCTTAAAAATGGTCTTTTTAAATAAATTAATCACATATATTTTCAATATTTCGCTTTCCTGTGGAAAGCTTCTTCAGGAAAAATTATTATTATTTAAATTATTTATTTAATTAATTAATTATTTAAATTATTTATTTATTTAATAATTAATTATTTAAATTATTTATTTAATTAATTAATTATTTAAATTATTTATTTAATTAATTAATTTAATTAATTATTTAAATTATTTATTTATTTAATAATTTCCTGAAGAAGCTTTCCACAGGAAAGCGAAATATTGGAAATATATGTGATTAATTAATTTAAAAATACCACTTTTAAGATTAATACTTATATATTAAAGAAAAACAAAGGTCGAATAATAATAATAATAAAAAAAGGCTTTAAAAAATTTTATTGTTCCTTAAATTCTTTTATAAAACTTAGATATTTTAATTTCCATATGAAAATATCATGGTGAATTACATTGAATCTGCAATGAATATGTATAAAGTATTTCTAACAAACAACACCTCAATGTAAATTGCTTATCATTAATTCATTTTTTCAAAATTTATTTTAAATTTTAAAAATTACATTTCCTATGGTGGATGTTTAACAAACATTAGGATAAGTAGAGATGTAGTCATTTGTTTTATATTTATTTCTTATACAGCTATATCTTATATCAATGTGTTTGCTCCTTGTCATCGTCATTTGGCTTTTGGTCAGATATTGATTTTCTTGGTTGTCACTACTTAATAAAACGGTTGGCTTTCTGAACAATATGTACAAAACCCAATTCATGTAAGAAACTTCTGTAAAAACCTACCCCTTTAGAAGCTTGGCACATCGTGATGTTGTTCTCGGTTTTTCGCTTTCCAAAACATTAAAAAATTCATGGTGAACTAGATTAAAAATTTACATTTAATCTGCAGTGAGAATGTATTTTTAATTTTTTGTTACACTTTAGGATCCAATTTACTATATGTATTTTATCATTTTTATTTGTCAAGTTTACCTGGCAAAAGCTAAACTGCACAAAAACTAAATACACCACAAAAATTCTGAGGCTGTTATTATAGTAATTTTGGGCTTAATTTGTAAAAACTTTTAAATTCATTTTATGTATATGAGAGAGAGAGATATTATGTTTTCTTTATTTACATAAAATTTAATTATTTTTTAACTATTAATTTATTTAATTATTAAAGCAACAATTAAGTGAGATAAAAGGCAAAAATGAAAAAAACAGAGTTGTGTTCAGTTAAATTATTTGTGCTGATCTTAAATTTCTTTGTTATTTTCAAAAGCCTCTTTATTATTGTTAGCAAAATATTTTAAAACAAAAGTTTAATATACATATAGAAAAAGTAAAACAAAAACAAAATCACCTAAAATGAAATCAATATAGTATTCTTTAAGTTAAATTTTAAAATGCTTAGTTTTTAGTAAAAGACTGTTTATATATTTTTAAACTAACATCATATTTTATTATGTTATTTACAAATACACTTACTTTTTTCTATATCGAAACCATACATATTAAATAAATTACATTAAGAACAATAGTTATAAAAATAATTAACTGTATTTAATAGAAAAATACATATATTAGATACACATGCAGAAATATTAAATCACCTCAACCAAAATCATGCGAAAAAATTTAAATAATAATAAAAAAAATTAAAATTTATGTTTTGTCTGCGAGAAGATTAAACAAAATTCATGTGTTTCTTTTTTAATACTAAACTAAAAAAAATAATTGGCATTTAAAAATTAATCAGCACATTCTTGATATTATTTTTCTATGTTGATTTTTTTGTCTGTTTTTTAATTGGGAAAATTAGAAAACAAAACAAAAAAAAAAAACAAGATTGGAATATCATTGTTCATTATTGCTTTACTTCTGCTCTATTATTAACTAACTCCATATTTCGTGCATTACTTTCTTAATTAATTTTTCATCGTTTTTATATTGTTATTTTCATCTGTGTGTTCTTTGATCTGAATTGTATTCATCATTATCTGACTTAATATCACATTGTAGTTTTCAGTTATTTTTTAATTCCGAATAACCTCATGTTGTCTTGCAAAATACAATTTTACTTGTATAATTTGAAATAAGAAAACCAAAGACGAGGCTTTTAACGTAGCCGTTTTAGAAATAAAGTTTTATAAAGTCAGTTGTTGTTGGCGGTTGCTATTGAACAAGATGTTACTTTGTTGAAACTATAAAAGAAAAATACATAAATTTTGTTTGATCTTACTCCGGTTCTCTTCCTTCTACTACGACTTTTTTCTACCAACCCCAATTTATCTTATTCTTAAACTAAAACAAACATGACTTTTATGGTGTTTGCATTATTGTTTGTTTGTTTGTTTGTTTGTTTTTAATTTGTAGTTCAATTTTTGAATTATTAAAATTGACAAAAAAAAAACGATTTTATGTATTTTTTCTTTCTCTTTTCCGCTTATGCTACCGCAACAACAACAACTGCAACATCATTTATTCAAAAACGAAAACTCAAATAAAATCAAAACAAATTAGGAACAAACATTGCCATCATTACAAACAGGAAATATAATTGATCAGACGCACGATGCTGCCAATTGTCATGTTGTAGGCCACAGTAATGAGGGTGGCGTTGATAATGAATCAAGTCATATTTCACATAATATTGTTAATAAATTGCACTCGTTAAATTCGTCCCATATAAATAATGACTCTATAAATTCGAATGGTATTCAAAATACTGGCACAACATATAAAACATCGTCTATAACTTCCCACACCTCCTCCTCTGCAAGTGCCGCCGGTTATTGTTCAAATTGTGGTGTGGCCTGTAATATATTAAATACTTCGCCACATGGTAAATTATGTTCTAGTTGCCATCATCATTGGAGGTATACAATTTTTTTGTTTCCATTCTCTTTTTATAATTTTTTTTTTGTTAATAAAATCCTTAAAATTTCTACCAGACGCACTGGCAATAAACGTCCCACTTCGGGTCCTTATTATGGCAAAAGATCTCGTGACCGAAATGCTGACCGTCATAAACGCAAGCCTCCACGTGGCATGTACATAAATCATGATGATATTGTTGCATTGGCCAGTTCAAATGATAATCAAGATGAGTTACTGGCAAATATTGATCGTGAAATTGTCTCCTTATTAAGTCAAGTAAGAATTGTTATTTTGCAATATACAAATTATGTACATCCGTACATAAATTTCATTTTATTTGTTTATTTTTTCCATTGTTGTTTTTTGTTTTTATATTTTTATTTTACAATTATGCTTTTTATAACATGTTGCTTTTGTTACTAAGGTTGATTGCATTACACATTTTAAAGATAATTTAAAAATTATAAATTAACAGACGTTTCCTTGGGTAAACAACTTTAAAACTAAAATTCAAATTTTGTTTTAGGTTATGTATGTGTACATATGTTAATAAATATACAGTCACTTTGATTGGAAAGATTATGTATACTTTGTGCTACGATTTAGTAAAAAAAAATCTGATAGAGGTAGTACTACCCTAATAGTTTTTATTATGCTGTAATATTTTCGGGCGAATTTTTCCAAAACATCCTAAATTACTTCGTTTTGATTTAAGTCTTATGGCCTGAGTTATTATAAAGTCAGTTATTATCAATGGCCACAATTGACTATCCTACACAATTGCGTGATTCATTCACAAGAAAATGTGATAGAATTTCTGTCCTTCATAGAAAAATCACAAGAAATAATTTGATCGTGTAGAAACTATTATTTTTTAAAAATTTTTAAAAGATTCGAAAAATGCACAGAATCTCTCACACATTTTTTATAATACACACTACCATACCTCTGGACAGACATGTGATTGAATCTCAGTATATCATGTTCTAAAGATATGATCAAGTATCCAGTATTTTGTTTCAGGCAGATAAAAGTTATTAATAGCTTTTTACTTTAATGTGTTTTGATATTGATACCCTCGATATATCAGATATTATATTCATATTGGACATATCCGTATGCAGAAATTTTCTTCAGTGACAACCCAATGTGTTTTAGAGTTGAAACAAACTCCGTTCGAGTTTTTTTTATCTTTCTCTTTTGCGGCAAAGGTTCAATATATATGTATTCTAAATAAGCATCTTGCAATTTTGGACGATAAGACGTTAAATTCATTATAGTCTTAATACAACTGACGGTCGAATAGTGCGGTTAATGTCAATAAATCGCTTCAGGCACCACCTAGACTGTCCTCATAATCACTTGCAGTTATTTTAATGTCCCAATAAACTAACTTACTTGCGCCTTACTAGAATCGGTAGTGGATGTACATGTTACCATGGCCAGACGAACTTTAGGAAAATTAAATTTATAACTACTACAATCTATAAAAATACTCGTTAAATTACCTTCGAAAGAATCTCGGCGTTGCCAGAAGGTTATTTTTACTAAAAGTGGTTGCATAGTTTCTTCATAGTAGCAGACTTCCTTCTTAATTTCGGGGCCTCACTGTAGCCGCTTTGCGCAACATTTTGCATAAAGATCTTTATCTATACGCTTATAAAGTTCAACTCGTTCAGGAATTAAAGCCGATCGCCCATTGTTTGCGTCGAACTTTTGTGAACTGGCTGTTTGAAAAACTGGACGAAAACAATGCATGATTATAACAATATTGTCTTTAGTGATGGAGGCTCATTTTCATTTAAGCGGCTATGTTAACAAACAAAATGGTCGCATCGAAAAACCATTACATCTCAAGAAGGTGACCGTATGGTGCGGTTTGTGGTCAGGCGGCATCATTGATCTGTATTGTTTCGAAAATTAGCAAAGAAACGCCGTCACCGCGATACCAAACTATGATAATCAATTTTGGTAGCCACAAATGGCCAATGTTGAAAACAGTGCTAATTGATTTCAGCAAGACGGTGCAACACAAACACCTAATTGCAAGGGAATTTTCCCGGTCGCCTGGTCAATGGGCCGCCTCGTTTTTTCTAATTTAACGCCGCTGGAGTATTTTCTGTGAGGCCATTTGAAAGACCGGGTTTTCGTGAACGGCACCCCTGCTGAAAATGAATGTCGGCACTGCATTGACACAAAAATGTGTTGAAAAATTTTGTCAAAAGTGCAAATGACTGGCGACGACTGCTTAGAGGTGAACATTTGTTCGACATTATAGTTTATTATTATTTCCCATATTTCTACTGTGCCCTTTATCTATAAAACTGAAGGCGTCAAAAGAAGTGTGTGTTTTAGGCCAACTACTTCTAACCCTCAAATTTGTCAACCATTTAGCTCTCTCATGTTGTTTACGGAGTTTGTGCACTTTAAGAAAAATGTTTTTGGCGTTTCCAAAAATTTGGATAAATGTTTTCTGATGAGCTGACATAAGCTACTACTGAAATGCCGATATATATATATAATAAAATAATTTTTTTATTTTAAATTGTCATGAGTAATTAAAGTAGTTTTTTTTTACGTGTTACTTCAGAACTCCGTCCTTCGAAACCGATTTTGAAAAAATATGTATTTAAATTTAAAAATTAAGGGCTTTTCAGCAGTAATGAGGAGAAATTTAAAATGTCCTTAAAGTGTTCATGCTATCTATAGCTTATTTTACTTTATAAAAAATCCTATATTACGGCACATTAAAGTGTACCCCTATAGGTTTCGTTGTGTGACTATCTCTTGAACCCTAGTAGACAGATACGTGAAATTTATACGGAATATGTGTTCCTATATAAACTAAATAAATATAGGTGTCCCTTTTGACGTATATGGCCGGCCGGGCTTATTTTTCCTAACTGGCATATTTCTCCTTTTTTTTAAGTTTTGTTTACGGATTTCCTCTATTGCCGATTATACATTCCATGACCCCTTCTATTATGTCTACTTCTTTGCAAAAGTTATTTATAGCATTTTCCGAGGAATTTATTTACTTTTAAAACTTTTAAGAAAAATAAAATTATTTCGAGGGAACACATATTCACCTCAGTGAGACAAAAGAGGTAAAGGATCTCTTACATATCTCTGGGGTAGGTTAGAATAATTAAATATATGCTATTTTTGAATTACACACAATTAATTTTATACAGTAGCACAAGACTTTCAAAAGTCATTTTCTGTGATTTCAGTATCGATTCTTGCTATTATGTTTGAAGGTCATCACATGAAATTTTAAAATACATTTTGTTTTTCCCGAGATAAACATTTAAAAACTATTATGACGACAACCTTATTGTCAAGAATAGAAAACGAATGAAATAAAAACAAATCACAGATTTTTTAACATCAAGGTTTTATCATGTGATTATCAAAATGTCAATCAATATTGTTTTAGGTACAATTGAATAAACAAAATATCTCTGCATTAAAACGAAAAGTTTCTGATAATTTAGAAGAAATACGTCCAAATGAAAATACAAATCGAATTAATGCACGATGGACAAATGATGAAATTTTACTTGCTGTACAGGGTGTACGAAAGTACGGTAAAGATTTTCAAGTGAGTAAAAACATAGTTTCAAACATTCAAACAAACCCAAATATATGTATATAAAATGTTGCCTTCCTTTTTTATAATCAGGCAATTGCCGAAACTCTGGGCACTAAAACTGAAGCTCATGTCAAAACTTTTTATGTTAATCATCGTCGTCGGTATAATTTAGATCAAATCATTAAAAAATTTGAAGCAGAAAAAGAAGCTAATACTCCAGCAACATCGGCTACTACTACCTCATTATTATCGTCGTCATCATCATCATCCTTATCATCATTAAATATCAATAATAAAAACTCTTCAAATTTAGAACAAACATTTAGTGGAAAAAGCAATAGCAGCAGCAGCATAGTTAAAAAAGATGATACAGCCAACAACAATAGTAATCAATTGAAAAAAAAAGAAATCGCTGTTAATGAAGAATCAGATAACACAACATCAAGTGAAACCGCTATATTAAAATCAACAATTTCCAACAATAACAACAGCACAGTCATTGATGAGCGTAAAAATGATGTTAGTATAAGCAGTTTAATGGCTACAAAAGACAATATTATATTAGAGGTAAAACATTATACACCGGATACAAATATTTCAGTACATCAAACATGTAATATATTTATTATTTGTTTGGTTTTTTAATTAATAGATTGATTTGGATGATGATCAACCGGAAATACAGCCACCTCCAACTAAAAAAATTGCCTTGAGTGTAACAAATCAGGATTTTTCTAAATGAAACCCTGCTTAAATACAAAAGAAAAAAAAACAGGCAGTTTATTCTTTCATATTTTTAATATAAATTTATGATAAAAATAATATATAAATTAATATTAATATACTCAATACTTTTTTATGCTAAGACAAAGTAAATATCGAAAAACAAATATTGCTGGTTCAAGATAAAAAATTTAACATTTGGAAAAACTAACACATATGCTCAACACATACATACATACATACACAAATATAAACATTTAAAATAAAACCAAATAAGTATGTACGTTTCGCAAAACTTCAACTTCCCATTCAACGGCAAATAGTTCCGTCTTTTACGACTTCTTTCTGTTACGCAGTGATGCTAAATAGAATGTTTTTGTTGCTTTTTTTTAAATAATTAGTAAAAGTTTTGAATTGCATGTTTTAAAAAAAATTCTTTTTATGAATATTTTATATTCTGTTCTTAATATTGTCGCGAAAAAAATACAAAAGGAGAATAAATCTTGATTTTATTTTTAACACAAAACTCAACACTAATTCTATAAAAATTCATCAAAATTAAATTTATAAAATTAAACGAACTTTAAAAATAATTATTTAATTATTCTTAAAAAAACACATTAGAATTGTATTCTTAAACAACAATAATTTTGTGTTGCTATTTCATCAGCTACACATGTATTATACAAATTAAGACCTAAGCTTATGTTGTATAAAATTTAAATATGTCTAATTTATTTCCTTTAATAAATGGAGTAAAAATAAAAGCTGCCATTTCAACAACCACTAAATAAACGTTTTTTTAAATAAACTTTTTTTAACTAACAAGACAAGAGGACTACCCAGTTTAAAATTAAATAACGCTGTTTATTATCCAAACAATAGCTTTTCTAAAAGAGAACAATGAAGCAATTATAGAACTGTTTGTCTCCTTTTTTTCCATTCCCCGGCATGGTTGAGTTCTTTTGTAAAACCCATCTATATGTATGTACGTATTTTTAAGGCTTTTTTTTTTATTTAAGCCATGTATTTAGCTAATCACGATTGTTATGCTGCAATCTACTTGTTATTATATCAGAATTGTCCAATTTTGGTGGTGGTGAGAAAAAATTTGATTGCAAATTTTTATTTTGGTTTTGCTTAGACAATCATGGCATTAATATTGAAATATTCTTTTTTGTATTGTAATTTTATTGTGGGTTCCAACAATACAAAAAAAATATGTATTTAGTAGTTCGTTTTAACGAATAACGCATTTCTAAAACTTATATTGCAGCTTAAAACAATTTATCCAGTACTTCTACGCTAACCCTTTTAACTTATAGTTGAATCATTCCCAACTGAAAATTCGTTGAAAAATTACTTACACGAAAATTTAGTACAAAATGTAAAGAAATTAAATCAGTAGATTCAAATATGGACAAAACCAAGGCAGATTCATGACCCCATTTCAAATCAGAATCGATTTTCAATTAAATTTTGGGTCCTAGTTTTGTATCGCAGTATGTCACAGATAATGCAAACAATTGTTGCTGGCTTATCGGTATAGAACAGATACTTAACAGTTCCTTTTATCCACAAGTATTAAATTCAATAAATCAATGGTTGCGGTCGTGGAATGGAGCTGAGCTTCACATATTGGATGCCATGGACTCTATAGGCTCTGTTGTAGACTGGTTCCACTTCTTAAGCTGTAGGTATGTTTCTTAAAAAACTCGTTAATGTAGAAATTGGCTTCATAACCAAACACAGCATCAGCTAGATCTTATACGTTTACAAATCGTAAAATTTTCTTTCTCACCCTCGTAGCGATATTCTTTGTAGTACACACATTCCTTCGATGAATTTATGTTATTGCATCATTTAAAGAGTATGTTATATGAAATCCACCCACAGTTCTACGTAGCTTAGATGGACGATACTATCCGCCAAACATTCACGAAATTTTCTTTAAACTTAGGGAAATGAATCCTGATTTTCAGAATTAATCTGAATAATTTGTAAGTCTTGTTTAGAGAGTCAATCTACCAAGACGATTAATGGTTAGAGTAAACTATTTATAAATATCAGAATGTAAGCAAAGTATGACAATTCATTTAATAGATAACTCTTTCATAAGTTCTATCAGCCTTTCAAAACATGTTATAGAAAAGAGGAGTCCTGCATCTTGACTCTTATTAAAAATTTTTAGATTTCATTAGTAGTAACCTAAAAGTGCCCACTTCTATGAAAATGGGTTAAGTACAGACGGCAAAACTTAATCTTTGTGCCAACTTTGAGGAAAAATTCGTAATGGAGCAGTTTCCTAATGGTCCTAGTAGCGGTCATCTGGGTGTAACAAAAACTCTGTAGCGGATTGGATAGCTAATTTCGAAGAGTGCATTGCGGCCAAGAAAGAGTCGTAGTAAGCTGTAGAAGTACAACACAGGTGCCCCTTTTGAGTGAATAGCTATGGATATCGCAGGCCCATTTCCTGTCAGTAACGCTAGAAACCGGTATGTACTAATGGTAATGGGTTATTTTAGCAAATGCCCCGAAGTGTATCCCATTCCAAACCAAGAATCCAAAACGGTGGTGAATGCATTTGTGAATAATTGGGTGTGTTACGGTGTTCCAATTGAACAGCATTCTGATCAAGGAACGAATTTCAAGTCGGCCACATTCAAAGAGGTATGCGATGTATATGGAATCAAAAAGACGAGAACGACCCCACTGCATCCACAGTCCGATAGCATGGTAGAAAGATTTAATCGTACCCTGAGGCAATATCTTAGAAAAGTGCTCAGTATGCTTCAAAACGATTGGAATGAGCACGAACAAAATTTTCTACTGGCATATCGACCAACCTCACGTAGTTCAGCAAAAATCGTGTTTGGGACAGACCTACAACTGCCAGCAGATTTCGAATTTGACGTTAAGCCGAGTTCTGCACACGATAATTACTGAATTGCTCTTGTCTACTACTATTTAACCTGCAACGCAAAAAAGAACTGTCTCCCAAATTTGAAACCCAAGGTCCAAAATGAAAGTGTTTCACCTGGAACGGCTGACAAAATATCGCCGAAGATATATTGAGCCTGTTCGGGACGAAAGGGCTTAAGTGGGCGGTAGTGTTACGAAGATGATTTATTAAAGGAAAATAATTATCAGTAAAAAAGTAAAAGAAACGTCCCACTGTGCATTTTACAAATTACGTTGTTTTCGAAACAAAAACAACTAACACTCAGCCAAGCAGGCGCCTGAACTGAACGTTAATAACAACAACAATATGGGGTGATGTTAAAGTAGAATATTCTTGTATATGCGAAAACCGCTCAAAGCAACTAGTCATCAATGAGTAAAGACAACAAGGTTACCATCGTGTTTATTTTGTGTGTAATAACTAAATAAATCGTTTAACTTGATTCAAAAGTATAAAATACTGTTATTATTTTGTAATAAAAAAACTGAAAATAACAAAATGTTTTTTAAAAGGAATAAACGTAACTATATGACCTAGAATTAATATTGTCTTCTGAAACACAAAAATAGATAAATTGAAAAAATCAAATATTATGTGTAAAAATCTTGCAACGGAGACGGGTCCAATGTAACAAAATATATGTTGGAACGACTAAATCGAAATTAAAAAAAAGATTTGGCTGCACATAAGTCAGACTATAAAACACGTTTAGGTACTACAGAGCAAAAAACAGCATTGGCAGCCCAGTGTCCGATTAAAGGTCACTCACCCAATTTCGATGATAGAACAATATTACAACATGCGATTAATTAAAAAAAATTAATACTTCCATGCACATAAGGATGAATTTCAAAACAGAAAATTGCGAGCTCTTATCGGCATATTGTTTAAAATATAAACAAGAGAGCTTTGAAAGCAGGTATGATATTTATGTTTTGTGTATATTATTGTGTTTCACTTTTTTAGGTGTTCGAAATATCAAAATAATAAATATTGTTTAATAAAATAAAGAGTGGATTTTGTGTTTAAGAGAGAACATTTATTGTTTTGTCGGTTTTTAACGCAATGTTAAATTTTACTCTCTGTTAGCAATTTCCATAAAAGTAGTAACACTTTTAACACAACTAAGATCTTCATGTTCTTACACTTATTTAATTTTTTTTTTTCAACAATTACATGTTCTAGTGTTTCCTAGTGGAGTTTTTTGTTAATTTCCTACTATATATATATATACAAGAGTCGTCATACGTCATTAATTTTTATTTTTCTTAAACTTTAAAAATAGACAATTTACAAGAAATTAATATTAATATATTTTTTTTCTAATTATAAGTGTATTTACAGGTATTGGTATTGCAGGACCATGATGGACATTCTAAATTTTTATGTTTAAAAATAGGTTATTAATAAAAAAAATAAACAACAAAAATACTGGGACATCAAATGAAATTATAAAAACCGAGTGCAGTTTTAACAATAAAGTAAAATTCGAATAATTAAAGTTCTCTTATTTATAAAAATGATGACGAACCACATCTTCGAAGCTAAAGCTCATATCTTTTGAGCATTTGAAAACTATTACCAGGCGCCAAATACATCAGAAGTTACTGCAATTAACTAGATTTTCTCTAAAATTTATACAAACTATATAATCAAGTTATGGTTGCACTGTAAAAAGGATCACATAAAGATCCACATATACACGCACACATGTATAAACAATTTTCTTCAACTTAAGATAGGTATTTTTCGTTGGTTTTTAAAATAAAATTATCTTTTCTTAATTTTTACTTAAAAAAAAAAAATTAAACTAAACAAACAAAAGCCTAGTTGTATTGCTACCATTTGTCATTGTACTGCCGTTAGCGAGTAGAGTGTTTGACGTGATATTTTTCGAACTATAACCATTGGAGATTTTATGATTTGCTAATATGGATCCACGATAATAGGGATCAATATTATTTTGTAAGGAGGTATATTTTAAATCATTTGCTGTTACTGTTGTTGTAGGTAATATAGTTTTATCTTTACTCAGTTGTTTGGCCTGAAACAAAAAAAAAATAATTAAATTCGGCTTTGTTAACAGTATAAGCAAAAAAATTAAAGACGAACATACCCTATTATAGCTTAATACACCAAATATTGCCAAAGTCATACCGCAACAATTTACCCATGTTACAGGATTTCCTAAGATCAGCAAGGATACGGCAATTACAAAAATACGTTTTGATGCACTTGCCACGGCATAAGTCAGTGGCGTTACAATTGATAAAACCGAAAAAGCAATTATATTTTGAAGCCAATTTAAAACGCCATCAGCAAATAGCAGGGCTATAACACGATAATCTAAATTTGTCTTAAATATTAACAAAAAAAAAATAAATAAATAAAAAGTTAATTTCAGTATTTGAAATGTTATCATTTTATTTGATAGACTTACAATCGCCGGATGTTGTATTACTTGGAAACTATCAAAATAAATCCAAATCGGTAGAAACATAAATAAAGCTAATTTACCAAGCAAATGCAGCAAGCGTAAATGATGGATGCCCGTATCTTTAAGCACCTTTTGTAAATAGGAAAAAAAAGGAATAGAAAAAAATTATTAATTTTCTTACATATTTCTTGAATAATCAAGAATGTATGCTAAATGCATACATTAACATTAAAAATATAGCAAACACGCCACACATAGAATACTCTGATACGCCCATCTAAAATTTTATTTTCTATATAAATAGATTAGGAATAATACATTAATGAAATAAGCAAAACAGAGTTTCTTTGTAATCGAAGGTTTTATAATTTTATTAAAATACCATACATTTTACATTAACTATAACTCATTCACCTGCAATCTAAGTAACGACATTTAAAGTTTTTAATTCAACTAGCGTGTCCGTGACTGCTTTGCAAGTCATTTGTGGTTTGTTTTTATTCTGCAGCGTTCTTTTTTGTGTGCGCCAAAAAATTCAATGATTCAAGAAAATTAATCAGAAAGAACACAAATTCTTTTTTTTTTCGTTTTAATGTTTTTTAATAATTTTATCAATATTTTTGTGGTAGAGTTCGTCCCAATTTACATTGGACGATTTTTGTCGCTGCAACTCGTAGTTTGTTGTTGTAAATAATGTGTGTAAAGAGAATAGTGGTAGAGTTACTCTCTTCCCCTATTCTCTTTACTCACATTATTTACAACAACAAACTACGAGTTGCAGCGACAAAAGTCGTCCAATGTAAATTGGGACTTTGCAATTAAACATGCAAGACCCCTTTCACACAGGCAAATTTTACTTTGACAAAGTTTTGTTAATTTTCTTTTAAACTTTCTTTGGTGTTCAAACACAAAAAGTTTTCTTTTACAAATTTTGTTTTAGTCACTTGGTGCTTTATGCAATCTGTGTATAAGTACAACTGTGTATAAGCGACGAAAGAAAAACAAAGCAACTTTGCGAGTACATCAAAGTCTGTACACTCAATCATGCTTTCTCCCTCGCTCTCACATAAAATCAAAACTTTGCAAAGAAAAGTTTGCCTGTGTAAAAGGGGTCTATGGAGAACAAAATTCTCTATTTGTTTGCACATCCACTTGCTATGAACATGAGCATATTTCGATTTGTATTGCCGTCGCATTCTGTGCAAGCACACATATGTATACACAGCAACGTACAAACGAAAACACACATTTCATTTGTTACAAAACATTGAGTCGAAGTTTGCAATGCAAACAATTTTGATTCTTTGGAAAAATTTGTCTGGTTTCAAACACGCACTGTGGGCGCACTATTGAGCTTAAACGCATGAAACGAAGATACAAAGCGAACGGCCATTACAAAGGTACTGTGAAAATTTGGTGGAAATCCGACTGCGCATCTCGTCAAACACTGGCAACCAATGGGAACCTATTTTGGGCTTAATTTTTTTATATATAGAAGATATCAATTCCTTTAGCCGTATGCATAAAAACTTAAAGTAGGTTTAACTGCCGTTGTTAAGCACAATTTCCTAAAGTTGTATTCAAAAAACGCTTTTACCTTAAAATACGTTTGTTAACTTTAAAGTAGGAAAAACCTACGTTAAACCTACAATAAATTAGCAGTTCAATTTTATTATTGAAAGTTCAAAAACAAAACAAATTGTGTTTACAATAAACCTAGCCGTTTATTTTAAAAGTGGCATAAGTTACTTTGTTATTGTCTTGTTTTTATTTTAAATTAGTTTATAAAACATTTTAATTTTTAGCCATTTTAACTAGTCTGTATTTAGTTTTCTTTCTCAAACGGATTTTCTAATGATTGTGTTGAAATAAAATCTTTTTTCTCCATGTTGTGTTCTGTGAAGGAATTTTTCGACAGGGGGCTATTACTACAATTTTACATAAGTCACTATGTGCAATAATGCTTTTGAGTTGTGACATTCTTAGATATTTTATACGAAGCAACCTCCTGAGAATAAAAAATAACGCTAATTATGTGTAGTATATTAGATATCACTGTTCAGTAAACTGCACTATTCTTTCAAACTAATAAAAATAAGTCCAGTAATCACAACAGTGCTTCACACACACACATATTACATGTTTCCATTTCTTTCACACTAAGCTCAATAATTAATTTCCTGAGTACAGCGACTAACGCCACTTTCAAAATAAACATTTTTGTTATACTGTTAATTATCAACACTCCTCTCAAATAAATCTCAATACTTCTTAAGTTATTAATTTCAAATTTATTAAAAATGAAAAAAAAAACTATTCAGTTGTGACTTATGCCACTTTCAACGTAAACGGCTCAATTGACAGTTTTACTTTGTTATTCCAAAAATTTTTAAAAATGCTTATTAAAACAAATTGTAGTATACAAATAATAATAAAAACTAAAATATAACATGCCATTCTATATAACACATCTTAACATCTTTATTTTATATTTTACAAAAATATAATTATAATTAATTATTTTAAACAAAAGTTTTATTTATGTACATATAATCAAAACAAAGCTCGTTATCCGAATAATTATTTTTTCAATATGAACAAATTCTTTGTAAGTTCTTCGCAAGCCTTGCAAATTAACCTTTTTTAGGTGCTTTGCTTTTTATCAAAAAGATTAATAAAAAAAACAAAAAAAAATATGTTGATTTTGCTAAAAACAATAAAAACAATTTTTATGGATCTAAATAACTGGATAATTAATATTCATTTTTATACATCGTTAACTACAACGTGAAAACTGAAAATGGTGGCATTGCCAGAATCAAAATACTAATTTTACTAAAGCATACATTAGCTAAAGTACTGTTTATGAATACCATTTTTTAACAAACGTCTGTTAGCCTTAAAGTGTTTGTTAACTAACGTGTACTTTAAAGCTCAAGTAAGCGTTTTTTATGCATACAGCCGCTTGTGTTTTACAATATTTCTTATGCAAATAAATTATATTTCTGTAATACTTAAATTTCTTTTTACAAAACAGATGCTTTTTATCAGAAGCCTAACTAAATGCATTCTTACCATATAAGTCAGATCTTTAAATAAAGTGATTAATTAATTTGCTTTACATACAAAATCTTCGAAGTCACGCAATTTGCAATTTTTTACTGTACAATCACAAACAAATTTGTTTAAATTTTGACAGGACAAAAGTCTATCGGGCCAGCTATTTATTTAATAAAAATTGGTTCCTACAAAACAATAAAGGTTTAAAAATTTAAAAACCCTCACAGTTATAGTTTTCCTTGTATGTGGAATAATAATTAACTTTCTTGCATAGGAACGCCCTTCTCAGCGCTTCTATCCCGTCCGTAGCCAGCCAAACTTCAAACTTTTATCTTCAAAGTGACGCTTGATCAATTTGAAGCTGCACTTTTTTAATTCTTTATAAAAAGGTTAACTAATAAATAATTGTTACGTGAGGTAGCCGCTTGACCTTATACATCCACTGTTTTTTGATTTTTTTGTTTTTATTTATTTATTTATTTTATTTTCTATGTCCTACACACAAGAGTTTAAGTCTCATATTGCAGTGTGGAACTCAGTACAAGTATAAACAAAAATTGCATTTCAATCGGAAGTTTAGAAAAAAAATAACAAAAGTTTAGCAAAATAAATAACAAAACGAATAAAAACATAATTATCAAAATTAAAAATTGACAAACTATATTTCTTTTGAAATGATGTACGTTACTAATAATTTAAAAGCTATGGGGAATCTCGTTCCAGAGTCGTATTGTATGTAGAATTGAGATTTCAGAGAGCTGTATCTAAAACAAAGTACTCTTTTACATATATTAAGGGTTGAAAAGTTCAATCGCTCATATAAATATATAAATGCTCGGGTTGACGCGTGTATATAATTTTATGCTTTAGGAATAAAACCCTTACCTTCAAGTAGTCATCAAGACACATGCCATAAGGTGATTGCAAAAACGTTCATACTAAATGTTCATCCTAAAAACAACCTTTTACGTTTAAACGATCAAACGCGCATAATCGTTGTTGATTTGAATTCATTAATGATTATTTTAGTGGAAGATAAAACATATAAGGAAACCGTCAATTTGAATCATCAGTGATTATAATAATGTAGAATAAAACTTTAAAACCAAAAACGAACGCTTATGACCTGATATGCATGAGTTAATCATGTACATAAATGATGACAGAAAGAAATAATAGGGATTTAATGCCATTTTTAAGTTTTAAAAATATATTTCTTAATATCTTTGAATATGAAATTAAAATGAATGCGGGGTTTCGTTTGCTTTAATCAAATAAACGCGTAAACTGTTTTCGATCAATTGCATATATAGTATGTGATTCAGCCTACATAATTTTCGATATTTTTTCGATGTCTTAAAATTTAAATTAAATTCAAAAAATGTAATTTATTGCCTTAGATCCACTAAAATATATTAAAGAAAATTTAATATCAACAAACTAACCTAATAGACATAATTGCCAGTCGAGTAAAATCAGTGGCGCCACTGATTTTATGTATTTGCTCAAATGTGCAAACAAAACGTGTTCGATCCAGAGAACTTCACTCGTTGATTATAAAACCGTTCAACAATAACAAAAATACAAAAATCTTGTCTTTTATTTGAAAATGATCAAACTTGCCCACACACTCTCTTTTGTTGTTCATTTTAAGACAACTGAACAACTTGCAGTTTGAACACTGCCTTATTTTTATCATAGGTAGAATAAAACTTGTCAACTCGTGTACTTGCCTTTTCCACTCAACACACGCAATTTTGAATAACATTGAAGTACAAAAAGCAAGCAATCATTGTGTATAAATTTGTTCAATCATTTGTTCACAGACGGTCGGTTCAAACATGTTGTATGAATTAATGAAAATAAGAACGTTTGAATGCAATGAATTTACTGCAAGCTTTTCTCTTGCCTGTGCAAACTTGTTCATAAAAAGATTTCAAAAAAATTAGCATTTTTCAAACGAATTCGTAACAAAGTTTCTATTCTAACCTCGATAAAAATATATAATACTATTATAAAGCCTCATTTTGAGTATTGTTCTACTTTATTGTATCTTGGGACACAACAGATGAAAGAGAGACTTCAAAAATTGCAGAATAAAGGAATGAGAATTATATTAAGATGTCATAGATTAACACATATATATGTTATGTTAGACAAGTTGAAGTGGCTCTCAATCAACCAAAGGCTAGTAATGAATGTGCTAGTGTTTATATTTAAAATGAAGAATGGAATGCTGCCTGAATATCTACGTAACTAGTTACTGAACGTAGCGGACGTTCAACCATATTATATGCGAAATGCAAATGACTTCAGACTTCACTTTAGTACAACGAATTTTTATCAGAACCTTTTATTTTATAATGGTCTTAAATTATTTAATTCCTTACCTCCAGATATAAAAACGGAGAAAAATTTTTATATATTCAAGCGTAGAATTATATCTTATGTTAAGCAAACCTTCTAAAGTCAAGCAATATAAAACTCTTTTGTGAAAAATCGTAAATTGTAAAACTTCTCAAATGTAAAACATATTGCAATTAATAGCAAATCAGCTAAATAAATAAAACAAACAAACAAACAAAAAATGCTTTTGTTAATTTTATTCATGATCAGAATTTGATGTGTTCAGCAGAATGAATATGATTTTTAATCATCAATGAATTTTTCTTTATTCTTTAAAATGAATAAAAATGTTTGTGCTCAATAAAATCAAGAAAAATCGTGATTTTGAAGTTCTCTGGTTCGATCATACAGTACACAACTGATTTTATTCAATAAAGAATTATGCAAAATGTTTAAATTTTAATAGGAGTTTTAATACTTTGTGGTTAAATGAACAAAATAATAAATGAATAAAACATGTTTGATCAATTTACTCACTAGTGCAAAACCAAAACGTTAAACATTTTGATCCTGATTTTATTCAAGGATGAGTTTTTCCTTTTTCAATTAATAAATGTGAGTAAAAATTTAAGTGTATGATTTAATCAAGAACACAAATTGATTTTTGCATTTCTCTGGTATGTACCTATCACCTACGTCCTTTACATACAGGCATTTTCAAACAAAGAATAATTCACTAGGCTAGCATTTTTTTAACTAGAATATGTAATAAATTTATTAACGAGTACTTTCAAGCTAGTTGTCAACACTGGATACGAATTTTAGGTTTTTTAAAAAACTGAAATTTTTATGAATATCAATAGCTTTTTCAATAAAACTACCTTTTCGATTTTAATGTAAAAAAGATACTGTTGTGAAATTTCGATCGTTTAGTAAAAATGGTGTTTTGATAATCTAGAGTTATTTTCTGAGTATTATGTTTAACGAGTAGGAGTAGTGGTAGTATTATAAGTATGAATAATAGCAGTATTATGAATATGAGTAGCAGTAGTATAAGCAGGAAATTTCGGATTTTAATAGAATAAAGAAGTGCTTTATGGAGTGATGTTGCTGAATTTCATAAACATCTCTTTCTATGCTTGACAATTTTTTTTTAAAGAGAAGTTGCACTTCAGGCAACAATGCCTGTTTAGTCAAGTACCGTGCTGCATTCTTTAGGAAAGGAATAGAGAATAGATGAAACAGGTGGTGAAAGTAGAAGGATAGTCGGAAATTACCTGCCGTATAAAGACAGCACAGCGACCAGTGACTATGCCTTCATCGCTGAGCAGCCCCACCGACAGTCAATTTTTATTTTTGTAGTAAAAAAGACCAAGGTCTTCGTTGGGAATCGAACCCACAACCCCCATATTTACAAGCTAGTACACTACCTACTAGCCTACAGGGGCACCTTGTTGCAGTTGCATTGTTGCAGTTAAAATTTCTATAACTCATGTCGAACCTTAGCGCAACTGATTTCAACACGATTACTAAAATACAAATGGGCAGACATACGGACTAGCCGTATGTATAAGGAACAAGAATTTATTTACTTTATGACATCAGCTACGAACATTCCACCTGTAGTGAAGGGTATACAAAGTAACATACAAATCAAAAATATTTTCTAGTCAATTGACTAAAGTGAGCTATCACTTAATCAAATTCCTCGAATGTGTATGTATTTTTATATATAAAACAGTCGCACGTATTTGTAACAAATAAATGCGTGCGACAAAATAACCCGCACTCACAGATTTTTATTCAAACATTCACTCAAAGCTTCATTCACATGGTCACGTTCGTAGATTGCAAAGTCGTATCAAATTGCAAATGAAGTTTTAATCTCTAGATGTTTTTCGTAGTGTTATTAACATGTTGCAATTAAAATATAATATTAATATTCACAGTACTGTGTAAAACAGAGGCAACAAAATTTACACAAAATATGTTCAACATTTATTTTTTTTTTTAGTAAAGTAAGGGCTTTAAATTTAATTTTAAACAATTAAAACAATTAATTATTAGTATTTTGTTTAAGCTTTAATGCTTGTGTTTATTGATTTTTTGTTTACATCTCTTGGTAAAAAAAATTAATATAATAAGCAGCTTTAGCTTTTCTAAAATATAGTTAAAATTTCCCTCACGAACTAAGTTCAGGATCAATGAATTGGAAGTAACTTTTCCACCAATTATTATTAATTTGATTTTATTTTAAAATAAATTTGGGTTGTTAGAACATTGAAAAGTTGTATGTCTATTTTTGAAAGATTTGATTATTTTGGGAAGGTTAAGAAAATATTGACATGAAAATTTTTATTAGTTAATTTTTCAGTGTGACAAATAAACCTGAATGTTATTTAAAAAAAACACTCAGAAATTCATTGCTGATGAACAAGTTTTGGGCTAAAAACTGAGCTTAGATAAAGTAGTTATTACCAAAATTAAGCTTTTTAAGGAATTTTTATGTTCGAAAGCGTAGTATTAGACATCTACACTGGAAGGCCTAGTCGTTCAATAAAATTTCCTACTTTGTAGTTAAGTTTAATTAAGCAACCCGATTCTTAAAATGAAGATCATGATGCCTGCAGTTTACGATATCGTCAATTTTGCCAAGCAACACACACACACACACACACACATAAATAAGTAAATATTTTTCTGCCAAACGATATATAATAGAATATCTTTTGTTTTCCTGAATGAACAATCATGATCTTAAATTATGAAAATATTCACAATAATATCTGCTAATTTATAAGAAATTGAAATTTAGATTTCAAAATATTCTTACCTTCTTTGAAAATATATTTTGCAAAGAAAAACCCATAGTAGATATTAGAGCCGCTATTAAGCCCAACATATTGAAGGAAATTTCAGTCATAGTTGCAATGCCAACTCCAGTTATAATAGGTATCAAACTCAGGTAGACCAGGGTAGGCTGTTTCTCTCGAAATATTAAACGTGTTAATATCACCGTAAATAAAGGCATGGTGGCTTTTACTGTAAAAAAGTTATCAACATGTTAATTTAAAAAACTATATCACTAAATTGTTACATATACAAGCAGTTACAAGTTATCACATCATGATCATGTTCTTATAAATTTTAAACATTCATAACTAAATGATTATTATTGTTATCAGACTATAGTTTGACTTTTATGAAAAAATTATCTTGAAAATAATATTGATTAATATTCAAAGACAAATAAGTTTTTTTTAATTTGAGACAAAAGCATAATTTTACGAATTCTTCCAAGCGCCATATCCTTTTTCAGCATTCTTGAAGTCTATTTTTGGACTTCGTAACATGTTGTTAATATCTTTAAAAATTATATTGTTAATAATAGTAATAATAATTTCTGAATGAATACCACGTCACAAACTTTACTTCATTATATATTGTTTTTTAAGTAATTTTTCACCTGTATGAGCATAAGATACTGGAACCTTCCATAGAGAAATATGCGATGTAACCGATGCTAAGAATTTACCAAAAGCCAATGGTAATATCAATCGTAAATAATATCCTTTGGGTATATCCTGATATTTCCTTATACGCCATAAATTGAAAAACGGTCCACTATACAAAGTGATGCTGCATAGTTGAATCATCGTCACCGTTATTGGGTACGGAAATTCATTAAGGACCATTTTGCCAATAACATTGTTGCTGGATGAAATAATGTACCAGAGAATACATAATGTCAGAACAACCAAAACATGCCTTGAACCAGTTCGTTTTCCACTTCCTGCATTCATAATTACGTTAAGCAGTTGTAGCACTTTATTAAAAACTTATTTTTTTATTTACTGCTTAATTAAAGTTAACATCCACTTCTTCCAAACTTGATATATTTAATGTCAATGCTTCATTTTGAATCTGTAGTATTGGAGTTTTGGCAAACTATTTAACCAAAATGTTTGCAAAAAATTTAAATGGAAGGTGTTTTGGCAGAAAATTCTTCTCTGCTCACCAAAATAATTTCTCTCTCGCTAACACGTCAACATAAGTGCCGGTAACTTTTTATTTAGAAAAACACTTAATACTTAGTTGT
Source organism: Trichopoda pennipes (assembly GCA_030448955.1). Lineage (NCBI taxonomy): Eukaryota > Metazoa > Arthropoda > Insecta > Diptera > Tachinidae > Trichopoda > Trichopoda pennipes. The sequence goes on along the minus strand of JASKUP010000025.1, from coordinate 11,839,974 downwards.
TAAAAATCGCTTACAATATAATTTGTTTAAAAGAAAATAGTTAATTTTAAAAACCCCTATTTAAGCAGTGCTGCATCTGAAGTCTAAATCGCGTAGTGTATTTCTGTGATCGATACCGCATAAGTAAATTGGTAACCACTATCTTAGTGAAAGATCACTTTATTTTACTAATACGCCGATTACTTCTTTACTTTTTCACTAAATAATAATGAATAATGAACTTAAAAAAAGTATCCTGGTTTCCAGAAAGTTCAAAAATAAAAAAGTATATAATATTATGTTTATTCCTTTAATAAAAATTTGTTATATTAAGGTCTTTTATTGCTAAATAATTATACACAATACTTTAGAGTTTTAAATTAAATTACACAATTTATTCAGACGAGTTATTCGCTTTTATACACACAAAAATACACGATAGCTATATTATCTTTACGTCCTTACTTGATGACGTCCACAATTCATATCGACAATTGGCACCAATACAAATTCAGCTAAAAAAGCTTTCCTGTTAACTTAGTATTGCTACAGTTATTTTATTTTTATGTGAGTTCCATCAATGACACTGATTAGACTTGGAAAATTTCTTTACATTTTTTATAAATTCTTACTTCTACTGCAATTCTGCCAGTATTCCAATAAAGTTTCATGTTTGTTTTTAATTTGTATTTTTTCACCGTTTTTTTTTTTTTTGTTTGTTCAAGTTCTGTGTCAGAAAGGATTATTGTCGGACGGCTGGATTTGGAAATTTTTCTGATCTATTCTGTTTAATTACAAAAAACAAAAAAATATTGTTCATATCATTATAAACTAGATGGGACAAAAAATCTCGGCAAGTGGCACGCCACATTTAACCCTTTTGTTTATACAAGTCTCCCTTATATTAAAAGGTTAGTGAAGTTTATTTGTTTACATTTTCATTTTACATTTTTATGCAAATTGGCACAAATTGTCTGTGGGCGCAAATATGTAGAAAAAATTGGTTTTTAACCATAATTTTTGCCCTAATTTGTGAGCCAGAGATAATAGGAAGCAACAAAGGAGAAAGTTAAAAAATGTAAGTATTTTTTCTTGCTAAGCAACAAATTTTAATTATTTAACAAAACACTGGCGACTAGCCAGTGTATAATGAACTGGTCACAATTTTTCAATTATTAAAAATATTTGACTGCTTTGTTTTATGCAGTAATTTTTTGTTGACTCATCTTTTATTTTCCAAACGCAGAAGTCAAACGCAAAGGAGCAATTGAAGCATTCAATAAGTTAACTAAAGTTTTAGAAGGCCATTTAAATGTGGGGTATGTACTACTTTTACATAAAATTATCTTGTTCTAAATATACTTAGATCGGTTTCTAGTATGGTCTTGCACCAGAAGCGTTAAGATGCGGAAGCAAAATAGTTGCATGTCGAAGCTACTAATTTTCCAAAGCAAACTCAACAATAGTTGGAATTAATCGATAACTTTAGTAGTGCTCTCAAAGAATATAAATAATATAAATAATAAACATTGGAGTTAAAAAGTAAAAAACATTGATTTGAAAAGGTAAATTTTACTTTTTTGACGGAATGGCTTAGAGGATTTTTAAGAATTTTGACTTTTTTATAATGCAGGAGTAAGTTTAGCTAACATATGCCTATGCACGATTAGCTTCCCCTTATGCTTGGTGAAGAGCCACATTCCTCAAGAGGTGGTGCTGTTCACAGCAAAATATGAAGGATCCAAAACCAAGGCAGAAAAAAATCAACTTTTTGTAAAATAAAAGGTTATACATTAAAACTTACAAAAGCTCTTTTAAGGACTGCGGAAAGAATATCTTAAAAAAAAAGATGAAATATGAAAAGCACTTTCCTTTAACGCATATTTTATTCACAATTCATATTCTGGCCCCTGCATTCCAAGTTGAAAGAGTATTTTAAAATGTAGGCTTCAGAAAGTATTCTATTCAGATAATACATACTTACCAATTCTGCTGATTTTCATCTTTGCATCAGTAAAAAGTAACTTACTTTCTATTTTCAGGCAATGCTAAGAACTCTAGACTTGGTTCTGCCAAGTTTTCACCAGCCAAAGAAAAATGTGTGAATTATTCAAATTATCTCGTTTTTAGTTATTTTATAGCCCTCAAAAATTCTTTTAAAAGTTTTAATTTATCTCTTTTTAAAAGCCAAAACTTCTAAGCTCGTGCCCAATTCCTCTATTGTTTGACCAGCCATTTGCCTTTTTAAACAACATTCTTAATTAATAAATGTCTATTTTTTGAAGTAATATTTAGCAGTTACACATCATTCACAATAATAAAATGCAACCGTTTAAATTTGATTTAAATTCATTTGACAGCTGTCAAGCGTACAAAAAACTTCGCTGCAATATTGCAAAGCAACCTTTTGTTATTAGTTGTTAATATTCTATTGGATTTTTAAGCAAAAAAAAAATGGAACCAATGGCGTTAGGAAGTCCAAGTGGTAGTCCAGCTACAAACCAATATTTACCATCGTTTCTTTTAGGCGAACAACAAACACCCACGACTCCCAGAAACAATACGCTGTCGCCTAATAAGGCGGGAGCAAGAAATGTATCGTTTGGCTTTGCGGTATCACCAACTGGATTAGCGCCGACTTCACCGCAAGATTACAATCGTTCAGCATTAAGTCAAAAAACTCTTTTTGGTGGATACCATCAGACACCTCCTGCCGCACAAAATACGTCAAGTTATGCAGGAACACCCATTCAAAATCATAACGCTAGTGTGTCTGGTCCACCAACACAGGGGTTATTTGATTTTTTGCGTAACGAACACAATCAAGTTCAAACACCACAAAGCCAGTTAAGCACGCCACTGATGAGTCATCAGAATGACAGCATTAATTCCGTTGCTTACGGCAGGAACCAGAGTATAACACATCGGCAACAGCAAAATCAATTTCATAATACTCCAATAGGACAGTTCAATGAATCAAATATGGGTAACAATACTTCACATAATGTATCAAGAATTGGTGTCCTGTCTCCTCTGCTACCTGGCATACCAAACGCTAACAACGCTGATGGACATAACCTATCCGTAATGATGCAATGCCCTCCTCAGCCAAGGTACACGGAATTTTGGGTAACCGTTTTCGGTTTTCCTTCTAGTGCTGTTTCAACTATATTGCAACATTTTGCCCAATGTGGTACTATTGTTGACAAAGTATTTCCCTCTCAAAATGGCAATTGGGTGCATTTGAAGTACTCCTCTAGACTTGAATGTGATAAGGCCATCAATTACAATGAAAAAATTTTAGCCAATAACATAATGATTGGTGTAACTCAATGCAAAGATAAAAGTATAATTGATAAAGAAAATATATGCGATAACGAGACAATGTAAGTAAAACCGTTCATAAAAAAATAATCTTTTCCCAAACAAATTTTTTATACTTCCTTGCATGTTATTAATTACATACAGCAGCTCACTCACTCCAAAAGTGCGACCACTAGCTCAAACAGCCTATAAAATAGCTCAGAGCGACACTTCTGTTGTGGCTGGTATTAACGCACCTCAAAAAAGCTCAGGCCTTATGAACAAAGCTATGGATTTATTTTTTGGTTGGTGAAATATTTGTTATACACAACATATTCCATTAGGTATTGTTTAAAAAAAAACATACTTTTTTGAGTTTCGCATCATTTTAGTTTAAATTTTTATATAAAATCTACAAAATATTGAAGCAATTGTTTTATTAACTTCCATTAAGTATGAGTGTAAGTATGTATGTTTAAGCATGGGTATTTGCCCAAATCCGTTTTAGCATAAGCAGACATCGTTGCGGCTAATCTATGAGAAATGTATTCAGGGATGGGAATGGCTCTTAAAGGAAAATTGAATAAAATGTTCAATAGTCGGACAATCTTAAAAAAGTATAACAATAAGTTTGTCTATTATGTAACTTTTAACAACTTAATTTGGGCAAATAAAAAATGTTTCCAAATACTTGCGATTAAAGTGCAATTGTGCAGAAAAGGAAGCTAATCCCTTTATTTTGAATTATTGTATTAGTTTGTAAACAATACTGGTGCTTGACTACTTCAAAATATTTATTTTCAATCGTAACCGTTCTTGGTTTATGAATTTTAACATAAGTTGGGTGAAAAGACCGATAATATTTTCTCGACAGCATAGTTATTCTATGAATTAGTTAAAGCAAGTTCATAAGCATATTTGTTAAAATACATCTCTTGCTATTTGTATATACGTATAGCAGTTGTGATCATTTTTGTCATGTCCACTATTCTCAAGAACTGCCAAAAATTTTCAATACATTATTTTTGGCATTTAAAATCGTCAAATCTGGTAATGATGCCGCATTGAGCGCTTAGTGCGGTTTTACACATCTTTTGTTGCTCAACTATTGTTGTTTCCATTAGAAGGAAAGAGAAGGGGTATAAAGTCTTCTCTTTCTTTCTAATGGAAACAACAAAACTTGATGTGTGTAAAACCGCACTTATTCTTTAAGTCCCAATTTACATTGGACGATTTTACTCTGAGATTTTATAATTGCATGATAGATAAATAAGTTTATAAGATTAAACAATAACCAAAACAAAAATTGCAAGAACCGTTATTATACAGATCCGTAAACAAAATGGAGAAAACTTTAAACTTAAGATTTTATTAATATTTTGTTTATTGCGTATTTCTTTATTTATTAATTAATATTTGTTATGCATAAATTAAAGTAGTATTAAGGTACGACTTCTAAAATGTTTATTATTTTTTTCTATGACATCTTTAGTAATTTTAGTTAACTGAAGAGATAAATCCAATTAAGTGACACTGAAGGTAATAGAAAACTTTTTTATTTTGGTTCAATAAGGGCAGTTTCCAAATCTTTCATTTTTGGATAATTCACTTCACTTGCATCTAATTTAGATTGGGCCCACATGATTAGTTTCAATAAGAACATTATTTTCGGTGTGGAATCTGCGCTATGTTCACATTTGAGTATAGCAGAATTCAGCTCACTGGCGATCTGTTAGTAACAACAAAAGTGAGTAATTAAAAAAGCAAAATCAATTTAAGAAACACCTTTTGTCTATGAGATTGTTCCAGCAGATATGAGAATGGACTGTCTTGGGGTTTTTCAAAAGCCAGCAGCGCCAAAGTTCTTTCTAACTCACTCAAAACTTCTGGAATATCCTCGCCAGCTTCTGACAATTTACTTTGAGCAAACGTTAAAGCGTCTTCTATTTTGCCCACTCTGTAAAAAAGGATAGTTTGAGGTTTTCAGTTAAACGACAACGGCACATTATAACAGCTGTCCATATTAGGGGTAAAATTATGCAAATTTGGAAAAATTAAAATAGCTTATTTTATATTTCGCGATTTTCGGGATACTTCTTTTTTTACCCAATACCCACCTTTCTTTTCTTCTTAATTTGTATATTAAATGAAAACATATCTTCCTTTAGTAAAAAACCAGTTTTGACTTTTTTCTTGTTAGTAATATGGTTTTTCACATTATCTAACGATATTTGAAATTTATAGTTTATAATTTTTTCACTTGACAGGCAATTTACTTCCATGCTCAATATTATCCACTCTGCATGACAGGATTTGCTAGTTTTTCGATTTTTTGTGTTCGTTTATTTTAAAAAATTTTTCGTTTCGACTTCTGTAATAATTAAGTCTTAATATTTTTGATATTTAATCTTATTCGTATTTTTTTAAATATATAATTTTAGAGTTTTTTTAAACGATCTTTTTTTATTTATCTTTAATAAATATCTTTTTTTCTTTGTAACGATCTTTTTTATATATTTTTTTTTTTCTTTTCGATATTTCGCTTTCCTTTGGAAGGAAAGACATTTATTAAAGATATTTAATTTTAGTTAATTTATTTTTTCTTTGGATTTTAGTTTTAATTTTATTTTCTGTTTGAGTCAGTTCAATATTTTTACCAAATTATTGATTTAAGATCTTTTTATTTCTTTTTATGGATTTGGATATTCTAGTAAAAATTTTACCAAAATTTTGAGCAGCCAATCAAACCACAATTTAAATTCTTTTTTAGAAATAAATGAAATTATTCCGGTAATGCAAAGCGCAATACAATGAACAACCTTGTAATAGCGGTTGGTTATAGCAGTCAGGTTGGCTGATTAATTCTCTATTTTACTTTTAATTGATGGAAATAAAAAACTTACAGAAAATAAATGTTTAAAGGATCAAAACGTAAGTTAAACTTTACTTGCCTTATGAGTTCTATGAGTTGTAGTTGTTGTAAGTGGAAAAATAAATAACGATCGTTATCCAACAACTCGGGATGTAACTGGTTTACTAAATGTGTTGCTTCCTGAATGCGTCCATTTTGAACAGCTTCACGTATAAGAATACGATCGTCCAAAGAGTTTAATTCAATACTTGGTTCTAATCCCGCTTCAATTTGAAATTTTTCTGCTGCCTCTTTAAATCCCTCTGAAGGCATGAAATTATATTTCTGAACATTTTAACGAAATTTTTAATATTCTTACCAGTAACCAAATAGTTCATTATTAAACGATTCATTTCGCCTTGTTTAAATGGAAAATGTTCCAGACGCATTAACCATTCTTCTTTCGAAATCCCATCATTCTTGTCGTTGTAGCTCATTTTTCTATTTTTCCTTATTTTGCCAATTTTGAAGCCGTTATAAAAACAAAACAAATATAATTAATATTACGTTTCTTTTCTTTTAATCCTTTGCGTTTCTTCGGTTTTTGTTTTTTTGTGTGTAATCGTTTAATTAGTGATTACAAGCAGAAAATTGTTATTATATTTGCAATTGGGAAATTTTTTCACTAAAAACAAAAGAAGTATAGCTACACAAAAAGAAATAACAAATGATTCTGCTTCTTTTTATGGTTGCAATTCTCACAGTACGTTGTTTAAACGCTAAGAATTCTTAGCGTTTTTCATAAAATTTAAATGTGCAATTTATATTTACTAGCCATTTTTATCTTAAGACATAATTTGAGTTACATATATAAACGCTATACATCCAGAACTGACAAAGGACAAATTCCTAAATCCCCACAATGTTATCAGTCCAAACATATTTCCAAATTGATAAATTAATAATTGAAGAATACTTTCGAATGATATTATTTCAATTTGAAGTCAACCAACCAAGACAGGTTTGGCACTATTCTGGTTAAAACTTAATAATTTAATTATATTTTTCAATTGCAGTTAATTTTCTATACAAAATAAACTAAACTCAAAGAGAGACCATTTTTTGGTGAAATTTAGAAATTTTTTTAATTGTTCTCTTCTTTTCAGATATTTCTCTGAGTTTTGCGATAAAGGCTGGGGCACATAGAATCCGTCATGCATCATACGTTGTATTTTTCAACTGACAAGTAAGTTGATATACACGTTTTCTTATCAGCGTTGTCACAATCAATACGTCTCCGTCAACGCAAAGTACGAAAGTTGGCCAACTTTTAACTTACGTTGAGTACTTTGACATTTTTTCTTTGCTTCTTCTTGTTTTTTTTTGTTTTCGCTCCATCGTAGTAAAATACTTTTAAAATAAATAATAAATAATAATAATAAATAATGGAATAAATAGTACAAATTACCATTAATAGAAAGTCTAAGATGTCGTCTAACTCCATTTCAAATATGCACTTTAATAAAACTTTGCTGCAAAAAAATATAAAATAAGAAAAACAAAAAAACAGCTGATTTCTTATCCATCAACAAAGTACTCATTGTGCCAACATAATCCGTCGTTACTTTGACTTCAGTTGAAGACGTCAAAGTATAACGCATGATTGATTCTATGTGCCCCGGCCTTAACTTTCACTCCTTCAACTTCATCATAACAAGAATCACTAACTTTGAAAGTAATTTTTTAATCGTTTATAACAAACGAAAATTTCAATGAATTGACGGAATAAACATTTTCTGATTGTTTTCAAAGCAAACTGAAAGTTTCAAAACATCACCGAAGTGAAAAGTTTAAAATTTAACTCTTATTTCTGTAAATCCTTATGCCTGTACGAAATCCTCAACACTTGTTATGAGAAATATAAAAAAAATATTAATTTTTTTTATTTTGGTAATTTACTTTTATTCTTATTATAAAAAAAAATTAATAAATGGCTAAATATGAACAAATTAACGCTAAATGAAAGTAAGACAAAATTAATTGAAATAAATAGACTAGGATTCAGTATTTAAAATGAATGATGAAATAATAGAAAAAGTTAAAAGCATAAAATATCTTGGTTTTATAATTGACAAAGAACTGAAATTTAAAGATCATATTGATTATATATGTAGAACAATAGACAAGAAAATTGTTTTTTTTAAACGGATTAGGAACAACATTTCAACAATAACCGCAATAAATATTTATAATACAATGATAAAACCGCATTTTGAATATGGCTCGACGATTTTATATACGTGCTGTTTGAATTCACAACTGGAAAGAATGCAAAAGTTACAGAATAAAGCGATGCGTAGTATTCCCAAGTATAGCAGATATACATCTATTTCCGCAATGCTAAATGCAATTAAATGGATGAACGTACGACAGAGTACATGTGTTTTATTAAAAAAATTAGACTAAGCGACCCTCCTGAATATCTGTGTTGGAAAATAGAATTTGTTGGAGGTGTACAACCTTATGAATTAAGAAATTTCGATAATACATATATATATAATACAATATTGAATAATTTGAAAATAGAAAGAAATCTATAAAAAGGAAATGGTGAAATGTGTGAGAAATATTGCTTAATTTTTTGAAATTAAATAAAGTATTTTTAATACTAATAATAAATATAAGCAATTTTATTTCGTGCTTGATTCCTTTTAATAAATATTTCATGATATTCTCTCTTATGATATTCTCATAAAACATTTATTCAAATAAAAATATTTGAAATGTATTGTAATGGGGGAGAGCACATCCATATTGCAATTTCACTATTGCTCAAGTAGCTCATCAGTGAATTTTACCCCATATTGTATAGAAAAACCTAAGAGTCTTATATCCAAAGCCAAACTGATTCTATGAGAATTTTTCCTAAAATCAACATAGCATAGACAGCAAGACTCAAAGACACTTCCATACAAACACTACAAAACATTTCAAAACAACAAAAAAACAAAAAACATTGTTTATTTTCAATCATTTCTACATAAGGGTTTCCATTGGAAAGTATTCATATGTAATGTGAAAATTCCAGAAAATAAAAAATATTTGTAAATAATTTTACAAAATTCTAAAAAAGCAACGGGCACATGCAATGGAAATAAGTTATCTATAATTATTCGGAAGCATTTTTAATATAAGCAATTTTATTTCGTGCTTGATTCCTTTTAATAAATATTTCATGATATTCTCACAAAATATTTATTACAAAAATTTTTATTAAAAAATAAACATCTTATGATATTCTCATAAAACATTTATTCAAATAAAAATATATGAGAGTATCATAAGATGTATATTTTTTAAGAAAACTAAAATTGCTTATATTAAAAATGATTCCGAATAATTATAGATAACTTATTTCCATTGCATGTGCCAGTTGCTTTTTTAGAATTTTGTAAAATTATTTACAAATATTTTTAATTTTCTGGAATTTTCACATTACATATGAATAGTTTCCAATGGAAACCCTTATGTAGAAATGATTGAAAATAAACAATGTTTTTTGTTTTTTTGTTGTTTTGAAATGTTATTCCTCACAAATTGTGTTATCTTTCTTCTACTTATATTAATATTCCTTTCTGTTTTTATATCATTTGGTAACAAATTGTATACTTTAAGTCCCTTAAAGAGCAGAGATCGTTGCATTGCTGTTGTTGTTACCCTTGGTAATCGTAAATTTTCAGTGTTCCTAAGATGGTATGGTTGTACTTCCCTCACATAGTCATAACTACGACTACCACAAACATATTAACACATTCGGCCGCACTTTAATTTAGCTGGTGGCTGCCAGCGACTCAATTAATTTTTTCATATAAAAACGAAGTGCTTGAATTCCCGGTTTTTCATAAGGAATAATTTTTTAAGCTGTGTCGAACAAATGACGGATATTTCTACTATAACGGAAGTTGCCGAATTTTATATTTAAGCCCTATATAGCAACTCTAACTCCATACAAAGTGGAATAAACTTTGGAAAACTTGATCTGAACATTAGCGGGAATTTCCGTCATTAGTTTACCTAAAGATACGTGAATTACGTGAATTCCCGCAATTCAGCCGAATGTGTTAATATAGTCTATTGTCAGCAACAATACAACGAGCCTCGAATTTTGCGGTTAAACTATGCACAACGTTCTCGCAAGAAGTCTGATTACGAGGAAAAGCTGCTCGAATTTACGAAGTGTGAACGCTATTGAAATTCTTTGCTCAAGAGTGTAACGTTGCATTTATAAAAATTACCAGTTTTTACTGAATAAATGCCAAAGAATGCCACCTCAATTCTTGAAATTAACTCTTTTAACAGACAATTTATTTTTTAACCTAAAATTTGCCAACGTCCTTTAAACTTATACAAATTTTATTAGACGATAACATTTATCTTGCAACTTGGCCTTAAAAAAAATTTTTAAATTTTTTAAAAAATGGATGTTAGTGTAAAATTGTGTAATGTGTAAATGCCAAGTAAATCTTAAGTGTAATTAAAAAATTTCTCGTCCCCTGATTAATCTTTTTTAAGCGGCCAAATTTAATTAAATAGTTATCAGCACTTTTTGTACTTTTACAAATTGTTTTTTAAAAGAAACGTCAAAACGGAAAACGTTTTGTTTTGCTGCTTTATGTGCGGCATTTTTGTTAAGGAAAAATTAATTTTTGTTATATTGTACGACTCAAAGTTAGGAAAAAGTGAAAATAATCGCGGCTTTTTGTATTCCTGTGGATTTTATAAATAAAAACAAATATAAATCCTTACATCAGAAGAGAAAAACTTGGAAAAGTCAATGTCAAAAAGTAGTTCAGGGTAAGAAGTAAAAAATTTCTATAAGAAATGAATAAAAATACAATAATTTTGCAGACGTGATCGAGATCGTGATAGAGAACGCGACAGAGATAGGGAATATGAAAGAGAGCGTGACAGGGAACGTGATAGAGAAAGGAAACGGCGTTATTCAAGAAGCCGGTCCCGTTCTCCAAAGGATAGTAGATTCACACGTAATGGTAACGGTAATAGCCGGATGAGAGATGAAAGAAAACGTGATCGCAATGATCGTGACCCTAGAGATATGGAACGTAATCGACGAGAAGAAAAGCGTAGGCGCCAATCACCAACTAAATCGAAAGATTATGAACGTGAAAAATTGTAAGTTAGAATAATTTTGGACGTTTTAAGTTAATGCTTTTACAAATTTTTAATATTTGAAGTCGCCAAGCGGAACGTGACCGAGACCGTGAACGCGAAAAAGAACGTGAGAGAGATCGTGAAAGAGAGCGCGAAAGAGACAGGGAAAGAGAACGGGATAGAGAGCGAGAGCGCGAACGCGAAACGGGGCACATACGAAAACCAATCGCTACACCTCCAATAGTAATCAAAGCAGATTCTAGTAGTTCCTCATCTGAAGAAGAGATTGACAAAGAAGAAGAACAACGTCGTTTAGAACTTGAAATGATTAAACGTCGTGAACGTATTGAACGCTGGCGGGCCGAGCGTAAGCTCAAAGAGTTGGAAGCCAATAAAAAGGATATAAAATCTCTGCTGCCCCCACCGATTACTACGCATTCAACCAAAAAATGGAGTCTTGAAGACGAATCTGAAGAGGAGGACAACAGCTTTACAGTGGATATTAAAAAGGAGCCAGACTCGCCACCATCCAAATTTCATCGCATCAAGAAGCCTAAAGAAGACGATGATGAAGAAAAGGTCTATAGATTTAAATCAAAAAGCATAGTTATCGCTGCAAAGGCGAAAATCGAAGCACTTAGAGAGGAGGAGGAAGCTAAAGAGGAGAAGCAAAAGCTACAAATTCAGTTACAGCAACAAAAAATACAACAACAGCATTTAGAGCAAAAGAAGTTACAGGAAAAGCTGGAAAAAGAGAGAGAGAAAGAAAAATCAAAAACCTTAACAAATACAAGTGAAAATCAGCCACCAGCAGATGAAGGTGATGAAATTGATCCCTTAGATGCTTATATGCAAGAAGTCGATAAAGAAGTACGCAAAGTTAATCATATTGTTACTCAACCCAAAGAACATCAACAGGGAGTTGTCATTCTTACGGGCAAAGCGAAAAAAGCCACAAAGGACAAAAACAAAGGTGAACTTCTTGAACAAAATATGGACAGCCTGGAGTACTCTAGCGAAGAGGAATTAGAAGATATAAAGGATACAGCAGCCAGCTTAGCAAACAAACATCGTAAAGAATTGGCCAAAATTGATCACTCTGGGGTAGATTATGCACCATTTCGCAAAAATTTCTACGTTGAAGTGCCAGAACTAGCTCGCATGTCACAACAGGAAGTTGAGAAATATCGCATAGAATTGGAAGGTATACAGGTTAAGGGAAAAGGATGTCCCAAACCAATTAAGGTACACAGTAACAAAAAAAGTTCAACGAAAAAATTCGAATAATTTGTTTGCTTGATTTTTTTAGACGTGGGCTCAATGTGGTGTAAGCAAGAAGGAAATGGATATACTACGCAAATTAGGTTTTGAAAAACCTACTCCCATACAATGTCAAGCGATTCCGGCTATTATGTCAGGACGTGATCTAATAGGTATTGCTAAAACAGGCAGTGGCAAAACGCTAGCATTTATTTTACCAATGTTTAGGCACATATTGGATCAACCACCATTAGAAGATGGCGATGGTCCCGTTTCGATTATTATGGCTCCAACCCGAGAACTGTGTATGCAAATTGGCAAAGATATAAGAAAATTTGCAAAAAGTTTAAATCTTCGAGCGGTATGCGTGTATGGAGGAACTGGCATTTCGGAACAAATCGCTGAACTGAAGCGAGGAGCCGAAATTATAGTTTGCACTCCGGGACGTATGATCGATATGTTGGCCGCCAACTCAGGACGTGTAACTAATTTAAAACGTGTCACATACATAGTGTTGGATGAAGCGGATCGTATGTTTGATATGGGCTTTGAACCTCAAGTAATGCGTGTCATAGATAATGTACGACCAGATCGACAAACGGTTATGTTTAGTGCCACTTTTCCTCGTCAAATGGAAGCATTAGCACGTCGCATACTTAAGAAACCAATAGAAGTAATCGTTGGCGGTCGGTCAATTGTGTGCAAAGATGTCGAACAGCATGTAGCCATTTTGGAAGATGATGCAAAATTCTTTAAACTCTTAGAGTTATTAGGTATATATCAGGAAAAGGGTAGTATAATTGTTTTTGTGGACAAACAGGAGAATGCCGATATTCTTTTACGCGATCTAATGAAAGCTTCTTATCCCTGCATGAGTCTGCACGGTGGTATTGATCAGTTTGATAGAGATTCGACAATTTTAGATTTTAAATCTGGTAAGGTGCGTTTATTGATAGCTACATCTGTAGCTTCTCGCGGTTTAGACGTGAAGGATTTAATTTTAGTTGTTAATTATGATGTTCCCAATCATTATGAAGATTACGTTCACAGGTGGGTTAACACAAGTTTGCATTTGGCTTATATTTATACAATCATTACACAGTACAACACGATGATTTTGGGACACAATGCTTAAAGTAGCCTCAAAAATAAGAGAAGTTCTTATTCATTATCATCATCATTCGTTTTGTTATGTTGACTGCATTAATAATTTAATGGCCATACGTATTTTTTTTGCTCAAGGTGGACTTTTATCACTTTTTCTATATTTCAACACGGTTATATATCCCTATATCGTACGGAATATTTCTTTTGTGTCTGAAGAAAAGTTGTAAAAATTTAATAGGAGAGAATTTATTCATTTTTTCTTTTCTCGCCTACACGAAAAAAGTGCATCCAATGGCTCAAACACCGCAAAAATGCCTATTTTTTCCCGCCATTTTTCCCTTTTTTTTTTTTGCTCAGTACCTGTATTACAAATCCACAAATACGCTCGTCTTTTTTTCTTTATAAACTTTGAAAAATTTTTAGTTATTGTCGTTTTATTCGTAGGTTGTTTATATTCATGACTCTGCATCATTATTCGAGTTAAACATAGTATTCAAAGGCTTTTTTCTATAGCGCGTCCACCAATTTCAGGTCATGTTCATACTGTATAATTTTAGGATCTCACCAACAAACCTCTGCACCTTTACATTTGAAACTGAACCGTCGGTGAATAAACGCAGGTTACTAGCGATAAAATCCATTTTCATATAAAATTTCTGAAAATAAGCTTGGCGTTTTCGGTGATGATCTGTTGGCATTTTGCTCTGTGAGTTTTTACACTTAAAAAATGTTGTCAAAAGTTCTGACGTTTTTTGTGATAGAACCTTCTTAACCACATTAACCACATCTCTTCTTAACCACATTTCGATTATATTAGCGATTGTGATGCATTATTTTTAATATCTGCATCATTCACATTGCCCGGATTGGTGAAAACGGTTTCGGCTTGCAAAGATACAATATTCCGACTCGGAGGTTTAGGTGAATCGATAACAGCAGCACGTTGTACTGAATATGTCGCAGTAAAAGCAGGAATGTGTATTTTGTTATCAATATTTTTCTGTGCAATCCATAACCGAAATTTATTCTTGCATAGCAATTGCACTGTAACAACTTTTCCACACTGTGTTCGGCATAATTTGCCGAAATAATGAGACTACGCAATTTTAAATTCCTCAGTAAACATGTCTTTTCGATACTGTTTGCCTATTTTTGCGACGATATGACGACAAACGTAACAAAAATTATCCATTTTTGGGCACTTGTTGTTTTCCATATTGAAATATTAAATGTTGTTCTGGTTTTAAAATGTAATTCACTCTAAACAAAAGGGTTATTTATTCCACAACTATTAGGTTAATAATGTAGCCAACTTGACAAAACGAATGATGCAGAAGTTCTTATTGAGTCCCCAAGTAATGAGTTGAAAAATGTTGTACTGTGTTATCAACCACAGTGCCAGTTTGAAATAGTAATAACAAATATATTTTCACAGATGTGGTCGTACTGGGCGAGCTGGTAAAAAAGGCAGCTCTTGGACTTTTCTAACACACGATCAAGGCCGTTATGCTGGTGACATTATAAGAGCCCTAGAACTTGCTGAAACTTCAGTACCCGAAGACTTGCAAAAATTATGGACAGACTATAAAAATGCTCAAGAAGCTGAAGGCAAGAAAGTTCATACGGGTGGTGGCTTTAGTGGAAAAGGCTTTAAATTCGATGAACAAGAAGCTAATGCCGCAAAAGAAAGTAAAAAACTTCAAAAAGCTGCTCTGGGTCTGGCTGATTCAGATGATGAAGAAGATATTGAACAAGATATTGATCAGCAAATTGAACAACTGTTTGCAGCAAAACGTACAGTTAAGGATACTTCTATGCCTTCACCAGCCGTCACCATTGTTGCCCCTGTTTCAACGGGCAGTTCTGTCATTGCAGCTGGAACCGCTCCAGTAGCTGCTGTCACTACGCCAGCAACTGCTGGAGGTATTGGCTCCGACAAGCTTGAATTGGCCAAACGTTTGGCCTCAAAAATAAGCTCTAATAAAAATTTAGGAGCCGATGGCAAGGTTAGTACCCAAGTGGCTGCCGATGCAATACTTAAAGGCGCCACTAGTGGACAGCCAATGATTACTGCCCGTTCCGTTGTGGAACAGTTGGCGGCAAAACTAAACAACAAATTAAATTACCAGCCAAAAGATGAAGAGGAAAGCGCCGCAATATCAGGACTTCTTCCCAATCAACCCAACTCCTTTACAAAATATGAAGAAGAACTTGAAATCAATGACTTTCCACAACAGGCACGCTGGAAAGTTACTTCAAAAGAAGCTTTGGCTCAAATTTCGGAATATTCGGAGGCTGGTCTTACAGTACGTGGCACCTATGTACCCAATGGTAAAAATCCTCCGGATGGTGAACGCAAACTTTATTTGGCCATCGAAAGCTGTAGCGAGTTGGCTGTACAAAAAGCGAAACGCGAAATTACTCGACTTATAAAGGAAGAATTGCTTAAACTTAGCTCGGCGCATCATGTCTTTAATAAGGGACGCTACAAAGTTCTTTAATACGTAAGCAGTAATATAATATAAATTGATTTTTCTAGCGTTATGATTCTTTCTGTCTGTAGCAATATAATGGAATAAAATTTTTTTTAAGAATCGTGACGATTTAATAAAAAAATAAAAATAAAATTTTTAATGTTAAGCTAGGTTAGGTTCAGCTGGCAGCTGTGTTTCCTCACTGGAGTCACTTGGATCCACTTTCTAATCCCTTCGCGTTACCTGCAACGTAGAAAAAGGATGAAAAGAAAGAGAAGAAAAAATGCGGATTTAAAAGAGGAGATAAAGAGAAGAAACAAATGCTCGAGGATGAGAACAAAGAGTGAAAGAAAAAGGAGTAGGATTTAGGCAGGATAGATGAAGAGGAGTAAGCTGCCGAATAAGTCCCGCTAGCCAGGGTAAGCAATCAATCAAAGACCAGAGTTGTGCCATCCGGGCATGGGTCAGAAAACTATCGACACTACCTTAAAAAAAAACT
The DNA here is from genome assembly GCA_030448955.1 of Trichopoda pennipes. NCBI lineage: Eukaryota > Metazoa > Arthropoda > Insecta > Diptera > Tachinidae > Trichopoda > Trichopoda pennipes. The sequence continues at coordinate 11,823,329 of JASKUP010000025.1, read as the reverse complement.
AATTCTGCTCCCTATGAACGAAGTACCTCAGTTGTGTGCATTCAAGTGCGGAGCAGAGACAGTGTAGGTACTCAATTGTTTTCTCCTCGTCCTCACAGCTTCTGCAGAAATCATTGTGTAGGAGAATCATCATTTTAGCATGGGCTCTAAATAGGCAGTGCTCAGTTATTGCAGCTACCAAGTCACGTAAGCATTATAACCGCCTTCTACCGATCCAATGAGGGTCAGATTATCTTTGCAGTCGATTAAGCTATCTCGGGCCATCTGACCTGGGCTAGATCATTTAGAGTAGTGTCCCTCCGGACAGCATATTGATAGAGATATGCCGCTTCTTTACCATTTCATTCGCAACACAGTTGTCAAAAGTAGTCCCATTTTCCTTGGGCCAATTAGGGTGGGTGATCGTTGAGACGATAAACTTGAAGAGAACTATGTGATATTTTATATATTATTAGTTTATTAAACACATGCCAGGGTACGAAAATAAACAAAACGAAACGGTTTCTTTAATTTTGTTTTGTGCCTTCAGTTAGTAAAACAAAAGAGAAATAGAGCGAAAGCTTGTTCCGTTTAGTTTCGTTTGCATGCTATGGTATAAATGAACTTAGCGTATGGGTGCAAAAGCCAAGCCCTTAAAATGGTATAACAAATAGTGTAAGCAATCCACCTCAGGTGGTTGAGGATATCATTCTGTATTTACTTCCAATTAGGAAATTTCCTGAGAATAAGAAGGTTAGGATCAACAGACACTATAAGAGTCTGCATTGATTTTTTTTCTGGAGCTGACTATGGGCATACTATAATTGTCACTGCTTTTGCATGAGCTCAGCTATTTGCAGGAAAAAGCAAATCGAGTACAAGTGGTTTTCTTGTAACAAGCTTGCTCAAGTTATTCGCTGAGGAAAAGTTTTTCGGTTGATACATCAGTTGCTGAGTTGATAATCTTAAGCCGTATGTAATTCGGATCGCACCGAAACTTTAATCCGGCTGCTGTGGGAATGCAAATTATCTGTTATTGTCTGAGGTTGTAAGACTGAAAGCTCCGTTAGCTGTCTAGAAAGTTCTAGATTAAAATTGATTCCACAAACGCAAAACTTTTAGGTACAATTGGTGCAATACAAGAAAGAAATGGGAATCCCTTCCCCTTTTGACATGCTTCTGGGGGTAAAAGGCGGCACTAGTCGCCTAAGCTAGCTGGAGTCTTAACGTAGAAGAATTGGATACTCAAGATTCGACCAATGATTTAACAAACTGGCGCCACGGGAAGCAGTGACACACGGGGCTACGGTCCTGTACTGGTTATTGATGAGACTCTTCAAGGAGTAATGTGGCGGCTATGGTTTAAACTTAAAAACCGCAGGAAGGTGTGGTTTTTCCTATTCGATGTGCTGTTGCATTGCCACTGACCATCGCTGGGGCTGGGCAGAAATCATCCCTTGCACGCAAGTCCAGGAGACGGTAAAAGTCATCTCAAAGCCACAAGTCTACAAGGTGCGATGTCTTGAGGCTAATACGCAAAACTGCAAAGATAAAATGGGTGACATTAAAGAGATGATCGAGAAGATAATAGAGGAAAGGAGTATGTAAGCTTCGCGACAAATGTTTCAACTGCGGTAAGGTCGGCAACATCTAACGGAATTGTAGATCCGTAAAGAACAGTCAAGATCTGATTCGCCACCGACAAACAGCACCAAATCTAAACTAAATCGAGCTAGCACTGAGAGGCAGGACCTATCTCACCCAACCCCACAATATCTATTTCCATAACGCAATAGAAAAAATAGTAACCTAACTGTTTGCGGGAAAATCAATGAAAATAAGCAGGTTCTAACTATAAACACAGTGGAATCGTTGAACAATGGAAGACTGCGCACCGTTACTGGAGATTCAGTCACCGTCTACGGAATAGCTAAGGTAAGACTGAATATTGCAAACATTGGCGCAGATCATGTTTGCTGTCGCTGGCATAGTGGATGAAGTCGTTATCATTGCAAACTTCATGAAAGCTCACGGTAATAATATGCACACGGACCAACAAATAATGATTTGGCGTAGTGCCGAGATACCCTTGGATGTTGAATATCAGAGCGCTAATGATACGGAAGCTACGACCTCAGGTGGAACTATAGTATAGACAGATTGTGGGTGGTAGAATCAAAAGATCTAAAGGAAGACATAATAACAGCTAAAGCCCTCATAAGAAGCTACCACGATGCAAGGACCATATGAAAGCTATTAATCTGTCCAACAGCGAAAAAACCATTAATAGAAATTTCGATATCGGTCGATGTGAGTCAGCTAATAACTAATATATAATTAATTGTGCGACGAATTCAATATTCCAAAAATTACAACCAAATTACGAGATTCACTAGCAGAATAGGTGAAAAAATGGATGGCAGAACTAAGATCTCCTGACATAAACAAAACGAAGCAGTTGCTGAGAAAACATGCCTAAGTCCTTCGCCCTAACTTATAAACGGCAGTGGTGAAACACAAAATAAATATGGTCGAAGCGAGGCCTATAAAACAAGCACTCAAGGGTGTTTACCTAGCAAAGTGAAATGAGATCAAAGACCTGGTCAGCGATATGGAGCGGAATCGAGTCATAGAGCCATCTTTGAGTCCGTGTAGCTCGCCGATAGTTTTAGTAAGGAAAGTGATCAAGTGAAGACACAACAATTGATATATCAGCAATTTCCATTAAAGTAGTAAAATTACCATATTGAATTTTGTGCATAAACGCGAATAATCACCTAAATAAATCGTGTAATTTAATTAAAAACTCTAAAAAGTTGTGTTTAATTATTTTAGCAATAAAAAACTCAATCGACTAAAGGTTTATTAAAGGAAATAAATGTAAAAAAAATCGCTGTTTCTGAATAAGAGGCGTATTAATTGCCATCAGTTAATAATAACTTAATTGCCGTTTTCGCTCTTGTCAATTTATATACATTAAACATCACAAACTATTTAATGAAATATACTGTGAAATAAAAACGAAATAGTTCGTCCTTTGTAAATTATTCAAAAAAATTTATTGAAAAATATATAAAATATAATGGAATACAGTAGAATATTTTATGTTAAAAAAACATTTTAAAGCTTAATTAAAAATTTAAAATTGCAATCAAATTGAGTATAGCACAGGCCAAATGATGTGATTAATTAATTAAGACTCTGTCTTCTACCTTCTTCCGTTTTTATTATGGAATCTAAGACATTTTCCAAATTTTGCGTAGCTTCGGATAATTCCGTATTGTCACTGTAGGAGTCTTCGACAATTTCTTTAACTTTATTCAATAAAAGTTTAAAATTCGTCATTTCTGTGTCACGGCATTGTACGTTTAAGATACCGCCATCATTGTGCTGATAATTAAGTTCATCCTGAGAAGAAACTTCTATAAGGACACCTAATGGTCGGCTAGATGCTGGCAATGAAGAAGGCAAATTTGCTTGACTAAACCATACACTTAAGTCATTTATAGAGAAGTCGGATTTATTTGCATCCAAATAACTGCGATTTATATCAGCGCCATTTACTAAAGACAATTTTGTTTAATTTTATTGTTTTTAAATACTTTTAAAAATTATAAATAATAAAGCACTTACTTGAACGTGTTAGATAATCTTTCGGTGTGGTGGGATTGTTGACATGATTTACAGTGACAGTATTTGGCTGAGGTTTAAGAACAGCGCTAAAATTATCTAAATCTGTGGTGACTCTATCAACGTTAGAACGATTTGGAGTACTAGATGTTGGATATGAACTAGTTGTTGTGGAGGTTTGCTGTTATGTGAAATTAAATTAAACAAAATTTATTTTTATACTAGAATTAATAAACACAGGGAATCAATTCCTCTGCGCAAAGTAATCGTTTGTTGCACGTTCTTCGAAACTAATTTTGTGATAAAATTTTGTTGTGAAAGCATCTAGTTGTGAATATTTTGCTAAATTTATTTTCGAGCATTCGAAAATCCAAATAGAATTTAATTTAACTCTAGTGTGCAATAGTAAAGAGTTAACAGACCTGACAGTTTAGAGCGTTAAACATAGAATTCACTTAAGCGTCAAAAAAATAAAAATTTAGGGTAAAAAATCTATTCCGTTTTGTATTCTTGAACTAACGAACAAAATTAGTATGCTTTCTATTTTAATGATAAGCAAATTTGACAACTTCAGTTTCATTGATACCAATGTAAAGTAGAAATATGGGAATTAATAATTGAATTGATATTGGCCAAATATCCGCCTCTAGCACGTCGGCAGACATTTGCTCTTTTTCATTGATACCAATGTAAAGTAGAAATATGGGAATTAATAATTGAATTGATATTGGCCAAATATCCGCCTCTAGCACGTCGGCAGACATTCGCTCTTTTTCATTGATACCAATGTTAAGTAGAAAAATGGGAATTAATAATTGAATTGATATTGGCCAAATATCCGTCTCTAGCACGTCGGCAGACATTCGCTCTTTTTACAAAATTTTGAAGCACATCTTGTAATGCAACGCCGAATTTCATCTTTAAAAGTATAAGTTTTTTATTGTTGTTCACGCACGGTCTTCCATATTGCCGCAGAGAAAATAATGCAACGGCGAATTGACATCGACAAATTTTTGATGCAATAATTGCATTTTTGGCTAACTGTGTGGTTTGTGGCGCCGTCTTGCTGAAACCAAAGGTCACTAATGTCAACATTAGACAATCGTGACCTTCGAAGACTGTTAGTCGATTTTTTGGGCTATATTTGCGATAATTTTGTTCGTTTCCATATCCGCCTAGTTGAAAATAAGCCTCATCACTAAAGATGATTTTCTAAAAAAAAATGCGTTGTTTTCGTTCAGTGTTTTAAACAGCCAATTTACAAACTTTCGCCGCAAACAATGGTCGGTGGGCCTTAATTTTTAAACAAGTTTAAATTTCATAATACCATGTTCAGACGACAAAATGAACCACTTGTTTCGCTCTCTGAACGATAATAGCCAACCAAAAGAAATAAGTCGTATGAACACATACAACTTATTTCTTTTGTTTCGTTTTGACGTTTAAATATTGTAACTATTACATGCACACTCACATAAATACATATATCGCGCGAATTTTGTTGATAATTTTATAGCAATTATTATGCACTATCTTAAAATAAGTAGAAAAGGTGCCAGCAAATGACATCAGTGGATGTTTGTTTTGCTAAATTGAATTTTTTGTTTTGATTTCTTCTATGTTTTTTTTACCAATAGTACAGATACACAAGATTCAAAATGAACCTATAAGATTCACTCTCATATTTTTTTATGACGAACCATGTTGTTTCAATCAAGAACCGCGAATGGGAGAGTGAACCTCGATATTTGCTACCTGTGTGTACATAGTATAAGCGAGAAGATGAAGATCTTTATGCAAACTGTAGGGCAAATTGTCTCTAGTGATACCTAATTGTTGCGAACTTTGCTTAGTTAATGTACCCTTCTCATTCTCAACACTTTGCTGTACAGCCGCTATGTGTGCAGTTTAGTGTTTAGTTTTTTGTGAGTTAAAGATGCTTGAATTTTTCGAATTGATGCAATGAAATTTTCACCACTTGATAGTACATTTTCACAAATAAATTGTTTGCTCAAGAGTGTAACGTTCCATTCTTAAAATTCCTCAACATTTTGATGAGAAGTATTTAAAGTTATTCAACAATGTTCACGACCAACAAGTGTATACTTTTTGGCTTTGTTAGGATTCGGAGAACTCTCAATATAATTTCAAAAATAAATGTATCACGTAGATTTTTAAGAAGGAATATGCTTGTTTGATAAAAAGGCTAAGCAAGACAGTTTTTTTAACCGTTCATCAGTCCATTCATTATTAATGTCAAAAGTTTAGGAAAGATCCTTTCGAAACACCCCGCAGGCGCTTCAGTGGCTACTCGCATATATATTCATACAAAATGAACAGACTCTCTAACGAATTTGGATAATTGGCAGCTTAATACCTCTCGAAAAAAATTAGTTAACTATGTTGCAAGTGAGAGTCATGTATTTATTTGTCTCGATGGGCCACCTGTATTGGGTCTTATTGACAATCGATTAATTGAAGCTACACAATTTCTCAAATTCCTATTGTAACATCTAGAAAATTTATGTTCCACCCGAAAGAATTTTGAATAAGTTAAATTATCTATTATGACCCCACGATTTTCATGGAGATATATAACATCTAGCTAACAGAGCAGTGGGTCTTGCAATTTCTATTAACGGCAAATTTAGAGTGTCATTCTTTTTTAAACTGGCTATAAACAGATCCTAACTCCTGACCGCTCGAACACACTTTTAATAATTCACGTCACGCCTTTTACGAAAATTTGTAATTTTTTTATAGTTGACTTAACGGTTCTCAAATATATTTTGATGATTTTCAAATGCCCTTCCTTAACTGTTATTTTTAGGTTCGTTAGTGTAAGTAAGAAATAGTTAAGATTTTGTACACTATATAAGCTATTAATTATATTAAATTATAAAATAATTTGATAACCTTAAGATCGGTTAATCATATTTAGTTTAAAGTTTAGAGGAGAACTTATTATTTGCTCCACAAAATTCTTAACTTACTTTACTGTAACATTTCTAAAGAAAATATTAAAAAGCAAACATAATTCATATTTTTATGACAACTAAATTTAAACTTGTTAAAAAAATAAGTTTCTTTTCTGGCAGGATATACGTATCTACATATGTAGGTAAGTGTAAATGTTAGTGTTTGATTTTTGCTGTTAACTTCTGCATGATTGATTTGCTTAATTTCATACTTACTCATGTTAAGTAGTTTACGCTAAAAAATATATTACACAGAACCTGCAGACTAGATGAAATGTTAAATGCATTAGAATGAACTTTCAATTGCAATAATAGTCGTCTTTACAACAAAACAAAATTATATAAATTTGCGAAAAGGAATTGAAGAAAATTAATAGATTTTTACACAAATTTACCGAAAAGTTGCGCATTTCTGTTATAATATCCATTAAAAATTGCTGATGATCTTTAAGAAAATTTGCTAGTTGATCTTCTGTTGATGTCTGTACACATTTCAATTGTAGTTCTAATTTTCTAAAGAAAACAAAAATAGGGCAATTTATTTATTATTAAATATGAAAATGAAACAAACTATTTAAAATCATACTCATTTTGTTGCAGCAGTTTGTCGATAATTATTTGAAGTTTATTAGAAACATTCATGGCATTCGTGGCAGTTGTTGTTAGACAGGATAATGAAGCTTTAAATACAGTTTTAATACAAAATTATATCTTTCATTTTCAGAACATTGAACTTACAATCAATTTTTTGTACATTTGAACATTCAATTTTACCATTCTTACATTCTGCCTGTTTTAAATTTGCTATAGCATTTAGTGCTGCAGCCTTGACACTAACCGTAGAAGCATTCGATGTTCGATTGTTAGCTATGATAGTTAGTTCAGTATCATTATTAGCCGTCGTATCATCGGCATTGCAGAAACTCTTGCGCTCTTCTTCATTTAGTTTTTGGGAATTGCAAAAAAATACCGTACACAATTTGGCAAAATATTGAGAAAATTTCTTTGGAGGTATATCCTGTGGAAAAATATGCAAAATTAAAACGAAAAGATATTCATTTTTATCACAAATAATATTGTTTACCTCAGTGAACACTTCATACATTTTATGACCCACAACATGTTTGCTATTGGTAAAGCCAGAAGCAAAACATTTCAAACATAATGACAGATCTTTACAGGACTGACATTTAAATCTTAGGCCCATTATTTTTTCCATTTTACATGATGCGCACACATTATGATGTATAAGTTTTTCTGTATCCTCCATGCGTTTTATAAGTGCTACTAAATTAGCATAAATCAGAAAACGAGTTTGTGTAGTTGTCCAAAGGGAATGGAATTGATAATCAGTAAGTCCAGATAAATTATGACACTAAATTAGAAGAGTTCAAATTATTTGTTAATTAGTAAATTTGAGGTTGGGAAGAAAATTCAAATTTAATAAAGTAGACAAAAGGAAAATAAAAATAATTAATACAACAAATGAATATTATGTTGTTTACTTATGTCAGCAAATTCCATCACTTTGTTTCGTGGGATAATGCTAATCTAATTAATAATTAAATTCAGTATATAAGCGGGAATTGTAAAGACTAAAATTAAAAATTAACTTGACAATAAAACAAACAAGTTGTTTTAATTCTTCAGTAAGTGGGCATTTCTAGAACGGTAGTAGTGCTCAGAAAATACTCGAAATTAACGATTTATACAACTTTAACAAATATCCCCTTAGATACTACATGACGATCCTGCCAAACTGGAGAAAATTTTCAAGAAGTGAAACAAAAACTCATTTTAGAAGAATATATGCAGGAATATATATTTGTAGTACAGAAGCTGCTGAATCACCACCACAATATATACCGACCTTAAAGACTGCAGGGCGCAGACCATTAACAATAGATGAATATAAATACAGGCAGAAAAGTAAGAGAGCAATAACGACTAAAATAGCAAAGAAAAGAGGCGGCATTAGCCAAGGTCCTCAGAAAAATAACGTCATTGGGCCGCTAAAGAGAATAAAGGAAAAAGAAATGAAAAGAATAAGTAAATATAAATATGATAAGGTAATGCATACTTTTAATTTAACATTAAATGAAAGAATAAACTTTATTTGGATATGATTTTACGTTAACCCGCGTCAAATTTGCTTTGTGAACATGCTAGGTTTCGCCTATATGCCATCTTCAGTGTTCTCTCTATAGGAGTAAGATCATACCCAAATAAATCAAACCCCGTCGTACAATATACGCACGTAGCGAAAGAATAAACTATAAAATAAGAAATATCGAAATGTGCCCTGTAGGCTAGTAGGTAGTGTACTAGCTTGTCAGTCTGGGGGTTGTGTGTTCGATTCTCAACGAAGACCTTGATTATTTTTTCACTACAAAAATAAAAATTGACTGTCAATGGGGCTGCTCAGTGATGAAGGCTTGATCACTGGTCGCTGTGCTGGTTTTATGCGACAGTTAATTGCCCACTATACTTCTACTTTTACCACCTGTTTCATCTCTTGTCTATCCCTTTCCTAAAAGAATGTAGCACGATACTTGACTAAAAAGGCATTGTTGCCTGAAGTGCTACTTCTCTTTAAAAAAAACATCGAAATGGCCATAGCAGACACAAAAATAGAAGGGCCATGCAAACGCCAACTTGTAGGTTATTTGGCAAATAAATTAAGAGAAATTAAGAGAAAGATCACCCAATATAGAAATCTGAGAAAAGTTAAAATACTCAAAGGAAATTAAAAATCCAATTATCATGTCGACTTCTGATGGTAAAAGGCTTCTGATGTAATTGTAGTCTTTGCCGGAAAACCAAATCATCTTAATTTATTTTTTTAATGATAGAAATGGTTGACATCGAACTTAATAAACAAGGAAAGATAAACCTAATAAAATATTTAGTTACAATAAAGTTAGTAGATAAAATCAAGGACATTATAATGATAGAAAATATATCTGAAACATTTGAAGAACTAAAAACATCCCTACCTAAGAATTTTAAATTAACAACAATGGGAAGTAACATATATTAAAAATTAAAGAATACTAAACAAAAGGGTAACGTACTAAATTTCAAAGAAAAAATCAACACGTTATTTGCAGAACTAGAAAAAAGTTTATGTGTTGGAGCACGGTAAAATTTATATGCCACGTTATGTATGCTTTTCCTATCAACATTTCAACATCTTACACGTTCTTTTAACGTTACGGATAAAACCAAATTTAATATGTTTGGTTTCGAGGGCCGGCGGAAGTTGCGTGTGGCGTAGCCACAAGAACACTAAGATAACAGTAAAGCATGGAGGAGGAATAAGGTTTAATCGAAAAAGGTTTTATTGCATAACGTTTAACCGAATAAGTTTTAATCGAATATGTTTTGGAACATGTATCTTGACATTATAAAAACTACTGTTAAGGAAAAGCGCCCGGCAGTTGGGTATTGCTTATAATTTTAAATTTTATCAAGACAATGACCGTAAGTAAGTACACATCACATAGAAAAAACTGGTTGCTTTATAACTGTCCTGTATAAGGTCATCAAAACACCTACACAAAGCCCTGATATAAATGTAATAGAGCTCTTATGGGTCGAACTTGGACGTCATATACAATATAGATTGTACAGAATTAAAATCAGGGGGATTAAGCATTACAGAAGGAATTAAATGGAGCCAAATAACGCTTGATATGTAAAATTTAAAGACTGCCCGACTTTCACAGCTTTAAGGTTTTTTTTAATTTTTTACTTTTGTACTTCTATTGTTATAAGGCAGAAGTATCACCTAGTTTTTGTTTTGTTACGTTTACTAATATGCAAAATAAATACTTTAATAAACTATTTTGCAAAACGTTTAAGCATTTTTTACTTTAAAGCTGCTGACTCGATTTGAGCCACTGGATATGCTTAACGATATTCTGAATTTCAGATTAATGTTCTTGAAGCTAAAATAATTTAATAGAAACTTACCTTTGCGTAGCACTGATTACTAATTAAAAGTATATTTTGTGATCCATATGCAGTTCCTTCACCAATATATGAAAAAATCTTAGCCAGAATATTTAACAAATAGTCGAAATTCAATCGGGGCACAGATTTTGTTTTTGGGTTTTGTAGCAAATGGTAAAATTCTGCTATTAGTTGATCGGAAGCATATAATTTGCATAGCAGTAGAAATGTGATTTTAATTTCCAACAATGATATTGAATGTCGCCGATGTCTATAAATAATCACATATATTACTTCAATTTAAAATGATTTGAAAAAAAAATTATACATACGGGTCATAGATATTCCAAAAGAAATTAGACAAAACCGCCGTAGCCGACTCCAATGTATATGATGATAAATTTGTAAAATGTCCTAATTTTTCACAAGCATAATAGACATCATGTATAAGAGATGTTAATTGAAAAGGTGGAACCATTAAATTGCTATCACCATCACGTATACCATGCCGTTCCATAACAGCCAACACTAATTTATATGGTATATTGTTTGCTATAGGGAGACATACAAACATATATATATATTTCTTTTTTACTCTTGGTATATTTTTACTTACTAAAAAACTTTTTTTGTAGCGACACAAATTTTGCGGCAGTACGATAAACTGTATATTTATACTTTTCAAATTCATTTTGCAATTGTGTAATTAGTAAAGTTAGTTTCGGAAATTCATAGATTTGTTGTTTACCACCACCGCAGGTATAATTATAAACACTTGGCATGCTGACTTGTTTAACACGTATGTATGTATATATTATAAATATTTGAAAAAAAAAAACAATATTTTCTTTTTAATTGTGTCTTAGTTAACAAAATATCTTTCAAATATTTAAATTTATATATATGAATTTTTTGCCGCTTTGGTATTTTCGTTAATTAAATGTCAAACTAGAATTTTGAAATTAATTGAATTGTACAGTTGCCAGCCCTGCTATTCACAATAGTAAATATAAAAGATGCCAAACTTTTCAAAATCAATTTTGGTTGCCAACAGAAATAAATTAAAGTTTACGGCAGTTACAGCGGTGCACGTCTAGCCGTGTAGTTGTTCTGCCTCCAAAATAATTGTTGCAACAAAAACGTGTGCATTTTAAACATTGACAATTCTCAGTAGTCTGCTATGGCGAATGTTGCTAATGCAAGTTCATAATACTAAATAAAGTTTAGAATTGCTGATATAAAGGGGCTATTAAATAGTTTGTATTTTGCATTTTACCTGCGGTTGAATAAACGTTGCATCTGTAAAATTTAAGCTTGGCTTCTTTATTACAATTTTATTCACAATAGCATCATCAAAATGCTAGGATGATTAAAGTATCTGGCAACTCCATATTATCAAATTGTTTTGCTCATAGATTATATACCTGTGGTTTTACTCGCCGCCAAACTTATTTGTTTACAGAAATAGGATTTTAAAACTTATTGAATATATTTAAAGCTGAAAATTTAATGGACTAATCAAATATGAGTTTAAGTCTATCAAGAAAACGGAGTCGTCGTCCCAGCAGCTTGGGAGAAAGTCAAAATGAAGCTGTTAGCACAAAGCGGCGTAATATCTCAAACGGAGATTTAACGCAAAATACTTCATTGGTAAGATTTTTAATGTTCAATATACATACGTATGTAGGTACAAGGCAAAATAATATTTTAGTTTTCCCGTGTTTAAAACAATTGCAATTATTTTATTAAGAATTTTTCGAAATTGTGTTATAAACTTTTATTGTTTAATATAATCTCTGATCGGAAGTGCCAGAAATTATACAGTAAATTCCTAAATATAGAAAACCAATACAATAAAGGGCTGCACAAGTAAATTCATTTTCTTATCTTTATTTTCTACGCTTCAGTCTACCATGCAATGCTGCTCAAATCTTTTGCACTCAGCAACAAATAAAATCCCAAGGAAAAGCCAGTCCTATTGCTATTTTATATTTTGATGTATAAAAGTTTTGTTACCAATCTTAACATCATCTAGTATCATGAGTATCATGCAATTCAGGAGTAATTGTTATATGATTGTTTCGATTATTTCTTTGGTGTAAGTTATTTGCAAATTTATTTTATTTTTATTAGTGAGTTAAATAAAAGATGAAAAATTTGTATTTCAAATATACCTAAGTATAACTTATAAGAAATTAAAATAAAAATTACTTTGTGTTCGTTTTTAGTATTTTGTTAAATTAAATATATTTTAACAAACAATCTTAATCTACGTTAATTTTAAACATAAATATTTAATGATATTTTCATAAAATATTTATTAGTTAAAATTTTTTTAAATGTATTACTGTGGGAAAGGATATCTATAGCATATACTCTTTGCGTTTTTGTAAAAATTTTTTACAAATATTTTTAAAATTCTTTACTTTTCAAATTACATATGGCTTGCAAAGGAAACCTTTATGTAAAAAATTAAAAGACTTTCGAAATTTTTACTGCTTTTTTTTTATAAAAATATTTTTGAGTTTTGTTGTCTTTTTGCTATGTTGTTTAAATATAAAACTTGATTTTATATAAAAAATTTGGGATAAAATTTACTAATTTCAATTCTTTATTTATAAGTAATTTATAATTATTCGGAATCTTTTTCAATATAAGCGCAATTTTATTTCGTGCTTGATTCCTTTAAATAAATATTTCATGATATTCTCATAAAATATTTATTACAAAAATTTTTATTAAAAATAAACATTTTATGATATTCTCATAAAACATTTATTGTCTTTAAGTCTTGTTGTCTATGCTATGTTGATTTTATGGAAAAATTCTCATAAAATCAGTTTGGCTTTGGATATAAGACTCTTAGGTTTTTGAATACAATATTGGGGTAAAATTCACTGATGAGCTATGTGAGCAATAGTGAAATTGCATTATGGATATGCTCTCCCCCATTACAATACATTTCAAATTTATTTTTATTTGGATAAATGTTTTATGAGAATATTATAAAATGTTTATTTTTAATAAAAATTTTTGTAATAAATATTTTATGAGAATATCATGAAATATTTATTTAAAGGAATCAAGCACGAAATGAAATTGCGCTTATTCTTTATTTATGTAATATTTTTGTAAACATTTTCTTTTTGTCAGTCTTCCACAAAGAGTTTAGGATTTAATCTTCTTCTACTTAAATATAGTGTTAATAATTCTTATTATGAGCAGGTGTTACAATATTATTAAAAAGTAAGGGAAAATTTTTCAAAAAACCTTTAGTAATTTACTAATAAATTATTAGAACAGTAGTGAAATGGCCATATGGATACGGTTTCCCCTACAGTAATATATTAAAAAAATTTTGAATAATAAATATTGCAACAGTTGATCGGGGAGTAAGTCAGGGAAGACCCTGACTCCTTTTGCGTTTTACAACAATCTTCGCCGAGTACTGCTTTCAATTTCTTCAAACTTATTCGGCTGACCAGGCCTCTTTTTATCTTCTGTATCGAATTCACCACTTTTGAATCGCACAGAGCAAGCCTCTATCAACAGAAAAAAGGTTTTTAGACTTCCCTGGCATCTATCGAATACTGATCTTAATTGGCATATTTACCATATACCATATTTGTTATTATTGACACAAACCATATGTAATCCAAATCGACATTATTACCTTGTATACCCAACATTGTGTAACTTTTTAATTAATTTATTTTCAGTGTATATTTGGAATGAATTAAAATTGAATAAAAATTTACAAAAATTGTTTAAAACAAACAAATTTTCATATTGAAATACTTGCAAAAATTCCTAAAACAAATCTAGAATCCAATTAATCCTTCAAAAATCAAATGGCTACTATTGCTACAGTTGTTAATATATTTCCAAACTTTTAAGTTCTTCGGGTATGTTATCACTTGACAAATTTTGAAGGTTTTTTGATTTATAGATTTTTGACCACTTGTCCACATAAGGGAAACAAACCACTGTGCTATAATTTATTAAAATTAAAGAACATGAATATTGTTTATTTTAATTTAGTTTTTATTTATTAATTTAACAAACGTTTTGTTTTTGGAGCTCTTTTATTGCAAAATTTTTATACACAACTATTTAGAGTTTAAAATTGAATTACACGCTTTATTTACTTATTCCCGTTTATACACATAAAATAGACAAAGGTAACTCTAGCACTTTAACGGCTAAAAGTTGCTTTGTTAACGTTACGTCCTTATTAGGCGATGTTTCTTAAACTCACTTTATTGTCCAACAGATCGTGCTTATATATATTCTGTTTTGAGCTCTTCCCTCACATATAAGAAAATTCTACTTCAACATCATCATATACTTAGTTATTCTTATCATTATTCAGTGCAGGCGCCTGTATGTGTTTCTTTTTTTCTTTTTGCACTATATTAGTTGTTTTTGTTTTCTCTTTGCTTATTTTATTTTGTGAAATTTATAATATTGTTGCGGATGTGCCTTGCTTAAGTTTTAAAATAAAATAAATAAGCAATAAAGCGAACTACTGGGTATGTTGTTTACGAACTGGGTGGCTTGCTAAGAAAACTTATGGTACAACAACAAAATTTCTAGTTAGAAACTGCGTAGAAATTTTATGCACAAACAACAACAATTTGATATGCTGTTTACTAACTGCCTGGCATGCAAGAAAAAAAAACAAATTTCTGTTTACTAACTAAACGCGCAAGACAATAACAAACATGTGTGCCCTTTACCAGCGTAGTTTTCTAAGAAACTTATCTACACGAGACAACAACAAATATTTTGAAATAAATCCCAAACCGAAACCTTATCAGCATAAAAACAAAAATACACACAGACATACAGGCGCCTATACATTGAATAAACAACCTACAACAACAAAATGTGATAGAGAGGGGGTAGAAGATTCTTAAATTTTCTAGACTTTAAATGGACAAATATAAATAGGGCAGCGTCTGAGTGGATAGTCAATCAGTGTAAAATTAAACTTCGTAAACTAAAGACGTGCATCTTATGTAAATTGTTCCGTAGTGTCAACTTTTTGTAGTTAAAATTAATAAAATTGTTATTAATTTAAAAACTTTAAAAACTGATGTTATTTATTTTGCAATAAAGAACTCACAACCAAACGTTTATAAAAGGTGTAAACGTAACAAAATTAATGCTGTTGTTGTCTTGTGTTCATAAGATTTCTTTGAAACTACGCAATTTATAAAAAAAATGACCGTCATTTATTATATATTATATTTATTTTTTACTGCCAATTATTTTCTTTTAAAACTTAAACTAAGCTTCTTCGCAACACTATAAATACAATTTTTTTAAACAAATTTCCGTTTTATAATTTTTTTTGTATAATTATTTTTTATAATTTTTTAATATTTATTTAAATAAAAATAATAAAAATTTAAAAATATTTTGCTTTTTTTGTTTCAGTCACAAAGTGTACGTTCGAATGAAGATGCACGACGCTGTGGTAAAATTTTACATATGCGTTTAACTAATTTTATGTGTCATTCCAATTTGGCCATAGATTTTCACCCACGTGTTAATTTTTTAGTTGGTAGTAATGGAAGTGGAAAAAGTGCTGTACTGGCAGCATTAGTTTTGGGCTTAGGAGGAAGAGCAAAAGATACAAATCGATCAAGCAGTGTAAAAGGTATTGTGCAACAATACAATAAATTTATTTAAAACTATACTACTATACTATAATAATTATATATCGATTCTAGTTTTTAATATACAGGGTGTCTGCCGGGAAGGTATACTATTTTGTTTATAATTTTTGGGTAAATTAAAGAGAATGAATCTTATATTGATAAATGTTTTATTTAATGCCGGCAATTATGGAATACAATATCAGATAAATGTCCGCCTCTGTTAGTCTCACAAATGTGAGTTCTTTTGAGCACAGTTTTCATTACATTCTTACATATTCCACGCGGTATTTCATTAATTTCATCACGAATATTTTGTTTGAGTTGCTTAAGCGCTTCTGGTTTGTTTGCATAAATCTTGCTTTTCAGATATCCCCACAAAATGAAGTTAAATCAGTTGACCGTGGAGGCCAATCAACATCACCATTTCTTGAAATAATTTGTTGTGGAAAGAGGTCTCGCAGTAATTCCGTTTTAAATCCTGGATGTATGCGATGTGGCACAGTCTTGTCGATACCATATGTAAATCAAGTCCAAGGTGACTGTTGAATAATTTGAGGGTTTCCCATTCGCCAGAACCGACTATTCGACTATCCAATCAAATAAAAATATCGGCGTTGTCATGTAACATCATTTTGGCATATGTACGGCGACGTAAATGGTCTTGTGGAAGAACCAATTGTGGCAACTGAAACATATTTGGAAACAAATGCAATTCCTTGTGCAAAATTGTTGTCAAAGCTGTTTTTTGATCACCAAGCTCCTGAGCACGACGACGAATTGAGGTTGATGTATTGTTTTGAGCAGTAATGTTTTCTTGCGGTATGTTGTAGTCCACACTAGAGTCTATCACCTACAGATGCTCTTCAAAATCATTCACTACATGATAAATAGTGCGTTATATGGGCACGTTGTTTTTCCCAAAAATTTCATGTAACTTTCTCATAGTTACAGTAATCGATGATTAATTTTGATAAAATGTTTTAATAATAAAAATACGCAGTTTATCGAATATTTTTCCATAATAAATGTGCCACGTGTCGACTTCACGACTGCCAAATATGAACTGTCAAGACTAATGCTTACCAAAATGGCGGTAAAACAAAGTAATATATCTTCCCACCGGGCACATTAATACCTCTCGCTCCACTCTAAAAACAACAAAAATAATTAATTAAATCGAAAGTGTAGTTTCGAAAACAAAACATTCAGGATCTCAATAACTGCGTTATTTCTCGAATTCAATCTTACAAGTCTGCGACTAAGATTACACAAAGAAAAATTTCAAAGTTTAGCACGTTCGTATCAGAACGGCAATGGGTGATTTATAAAACGTTAATGCAAAATTTTCATCCTAAAAACAGTCTTCCGTTCAAACGATTAAATTTATTCGAACGCACATAATCGCTGTTGATTTTAATCCGATCAATCAATTACCGTTTTCTTGGCTGTGTGACTTTAATTATGTCATGACATCATCTAACTCAAATCAATTCTGGTGGTTGCTCGTTTTATTTAACAATAACTATTTTTATGGAAAATAAAATATATAATTAAACTGTTAATTCAGATCATCAGTGATTGATGTAGAATAAAACTCAAAATTCAAAAACAAACGCTTTTGATTTCGTGCATGAGCTGCATTACATTAATGATGATTTGAAGAAATAATAAGAAGACGTATGCCGTTTTTAAGTTTTAAAAGCTTATTTCTGAATATCTTTAAGTATGAAATTAAAATAAATGTGGGTTTTCGTTTAAATGTGAAGAATTACGCTATTATCGTTTAAAATTTCTTTTGTAAAAATTTGAAAAAAGAAAATTTTAAGCATGGAACGTTATACTCTTGAGCAAAGAATTTCAATTGTGAAAGTTTACTATTAAAGTTTACTGTATCACTTCGTAAAATTTGAGCAGCTTTTGTTAGCAGTCAGACTCCTTATGAAGCCGCTGTGCGTAATTTAATCGCTAAATACGAGGATCACGGTATTGTTGCTGAAAATAGACCAAAACAATACTCTCGTAGTGGCCGTAGTAATGCAAACATAGCTGCTGTGCATTTTTAGGCGTCACTAGAGGCAGTTTGCTCAACGTTTTGCATTAAGATCTTCATCTTCACGCGTATAAAGTTTAACACGATTAAGAAATGAAGTCTACCGACCCGACCATTATTCGCATCGAACGTTTGCGAATAACACATTTCTCAGCAAAATCATCTGATGAGGCCCATTTTCAATTAGGCGGTTATGTAAACAAACGAAATTGCCGCATATTGGACTCACAAAATCAACAAATAGTCATCGAAAAAACATTACATCTTAAGAAAGTGATCGAATGGTGGTGCGGCAGCATCAGGGCGACAAGCTACACAGCGACCCAAATAATTCAGTTATTGCATGAGAAATGTTCCGGTCGCGTAAATCTTCAATTTGGTGATGTCAATTGCCCGTTTCGTTCTTGTGCTTTAATGACGCTAGATTTTTTTCAATTACTTCCTAACCTTAAATTTGTCCAATAAATTTTCAAAACAAAACTAAATTTTTTTCAAATAATTGTATAAATTATTTAGAGAAATTTTAGGGAAATAGCATCAGGTTCAACAAAATAGGATCCAAGGAATCTTGATTCAAATATTTCTAATAAATTAACATTTCTAAATGTTTTTTTTTTAGTTATAATTATCTTTTTTTGTAATTTTAACTAAGCATCTTTTTAACAATTGTTTCTTTCTATTTTTTTTTGTTTTATTTAAGGTTTCATTAAGAATGGAGAAACATCAGCTAAAATTGAAATCGAAATAGCTAATGATGGCCCACAGCCTTACGAACCAATGGTATATGGCGATAAAATTACCGTTGTACGAACAATATCTACAACATCAGGAACGTATGCAATAAAAGCCGCAAATAATTTGATTGTTAGCAAAAAAATAGATGACTTACATCGCATTCTTATGTACCACAATGTACAAGTTGATAATCCAGTTTTTGTATTAAATCAAGATGGTGCTCGTGAATTTCTTAAAGAGTAAGTTTTACATTGATAATTTAAATCTCAATTAGGTTGTGCATATATTCATTTGATTTATATATTCATTTAATTTTAGACTTGAACCCTCTAAAAATTATACACTTTTTCTTAAGGCCACACAAGTTGATGTAGTTATGGAAAAACTAAACGAATGTTTGCATTTGCATAGATCACATACTCATGAGTTGGATATCTATAAAACTGTTAGTAAATTCATTACTGGAATATGAATTTGTAACAAAAACAAATACTTTTTTTTTATTTTTGTTTTGGTTTTTAGAAATTAAATAAACAACGAGAAGATATAATTGAACACGAGGAGAAATTAAAACAGATTTTATCTTTTGAAAAACTTAAGGTATTCAATCCTAAATGAATGCTTTTATTAATTGTTATAATTAAATTATTATTATCGATTTTCTAGGATGAATTGTCGACCACCGAAATAGCTTATGCTTGGCTGTTAGTGAAGAAAAAGGAAAAATCTACAGATGAAATGAATGAAAAAATTGAGAAATACCAAAGTAAAGAAAAGGAAATTTTGCAAACAATACAAAATAAGGACGAAGTAAATTTAGTAATAAATCAAGAAATTGGGTAAGTAGTTAAGTAAAAATTTTATCAAAAAAGTCTGCAAAATTCGTTTTTTAATTTTATACATTTTAAAATTTATGAATGAAAGGTAAAAAAAAAATCAAATAGGTTTTTGTAAGTTTTGCCTCCAAAAATTCTTTAATGTGTGTAAGGGAATGAGAAGGGGATAAGCTTGAACTCTTTACATTGTAAATTATACTTAAAATCAAATGTAATAATGTAATAAAAATTAAAAAAGTAAAAAAATGAATGAAAGGTAAGTGGTGCGTATAATTTTAAATTATGTTTTAATTTAATTTATATATATAAAAATAAACCACTTCTCTGAAACTTAAATTTTTGAGTTCTTAAGCTTCGTGAGGTTTTTATTGCAGGAATGGTGTTATGGAAATTCTTTAGATTTATTCATCTTTGACCAAAGCGCTTAAAAACAGCAAGATCTTGAATGAGATAGGTTTTCAGGTTATATTCTTTGGATTATAAGATCGCTGAAATTAAATTTGAAAGAAATTTCTTGTGGACAGAATGAAGTGAACTGTCGACCGAATGGTAGACAAATTTCAGATTAGTTTTTTATAACTTCAGTTTTATTGATATGAATATAAAGTACGATGTTGGCAAATGCCCACCTCTAGCACATTGGCAGACCTCCGCTCTTTTTACAAAATTTTAAAGCACATTTTGCAACAAAGGTCAGTTGATTGTGGGCACCAGAGGAAATAATCCAGTGATTTTAAATCATAAGAATAAGTGGCAATTGTCATCGGGTCGAGAAATTATCTGACCTATTCTAAAACCTGAATTATTTGGATGGCTTGTGGCGCTGCCTTGCTGAAATCAAATCAAAATTGATGTCAACATTAGCCAATTGTGGCCAAAAAAAAATTTAT
Source organism: Trichopoda pennipes (assembly GCA_030448955.1). Taxonomy (NCBI): domain Eukaryota; kingdom Metazoa; phylum Arthropoda; class Insecta; order Diptera; family Tachinidae; genus Trichopoda; species Trichopoda pennipes. The sequence goes on along the minus strand of JASKUP010000025.1, from coordinate 11,802,611 downwards.
TATCATGGCGGCGGTGCCATACGGTCCCTTTCTTTGGATGTAATGGTCTTTAGGAGACTGTTTGTGGATCTTACGAGCCCTATATGCAACAATTTGCTTTGTTGTAGTTTGTTGAAAAATTCGTTCGATGAAAACAATAATCTGGAAAAAACATGCCCTTGAATATTATGCCCAACTCGGATAATGATGCAGAGATAGAGTCAGTTAACCTACTAAGGAGAAGATTATGTAATATGAATCGAAATTTGTATATTCATCCAAAATAAAATTTGTAAAGAAAAAAACAGCATATTTGTAAATTTGCAATCAAAGTATTGGATTTGGATGTTTTCCTCAAATTCTCCACAATTTCGGGTAGGTTTGTTCCGCTTTTCTTTCCCCTACTCAATATCTACAACTTTGCTTCATATTCGATACTGTATACCTAGATATTACCATATTAAAATATAGAAAAAGTTGTAAGGACACGTTTTCCTGGTAGCTAAGGTATGCTCAGCGGCGTCCAAGGTCGTGTTGTGTCGATTCCAAAAAAAAGACGAAGTCTTGCTCACAATCTTGTTCTTTATTCAGGAAAGGGGTTGCCCTATTCCTAATTCGCAATTTGACTGCAGCTCGGGCTTGAATCTCGTGCACTGGTGTGTATGCAGGCGGCTTCAGTAAATATCTTCTGCTTCACGCGGTCCGTATTCGGCGAACGTTACTATCTAGGTCGACTGCGGGCACAAACTCGGCTGGGTATTACCACGGCTCTGTTTGTGGTCGCTACGTCGCAGTTCTGTCCTGTCTCAGAATATAAATTCGGCTGGGTATTACCACGGCTCTATCTATACTCTGACTTTCAGTCCAAAAAATAATAAAACAAATAGACTGCGGACACAAACTCGGCTGGGTATTACCACGGCTCTGTTTGTGGTCGCTATGTCACAGTTCTGTCCTGTCTCAGAATATAAATTCGGCTGGGTATTACCACGGCTCTATCTATACTCTGACTACCAGTCCAAAAAATAAATAAAAAAGTAGTTGCCGGTCGCACACCAATTGATTTATTCTGATTGATGTTTGCGCTTTTATACTCTTTTTCCTACCACACACCAATGCACAAACACACTTACATTACTTCGGCAGTAAGTACACCACAGCCGACGGCTGTTTTCACCACCGAGATGCAGCCAGTTTTACAATATGAATGTTACTAATTACAATACTCGTATGCCTTCGTGGATAATTACAATAATAACTAGAACTAAATCTTACGTCAACATAAATACTTATAACTACATGCGTATATAAGTAAATACATGAATTCATATTTTTAGTAAATGATTCTATAACTAAATTAATACATTGGAGAAAATATAGAGATTTAGACATAAATTCATTATTCTAGTAAATAACCGTACAAATAAATATGTGCGGGTATAAATAGATGCATTGTAGAAAAATATAGCAATTTAAATATAAATTCATTATCTTAGTAAATACATTTAAAATAAAAGATAGGGATTGACCCGTGACTGTTGTCACACAGCTCTATGTGTGACCAAAAACGACTCCGGACTTTTGGTCGTTACAAAGTGATAAAAATCGATCTTCAGAAAAAAGTTCGTATGGCCATTAAATTATTAATCACCAAACTTGACAATATAAATGATGCAGAAGTTTTTTCATGTGCTGTACTAAATATCTGCTAAACTTGCCATTTTTAATAATTTTACTTTATACTCGAGTTAAATGATATAAAAAAATAAACTTCCTTTAACACAAAATTGTTGTTATATTTCAGAAAATATGATGAAATTACCGCATCTAAAACTAACGATTATAACTATGAAAATACAAAATGTCAAAAAATAAAATCTAAACTGGATGTACAAAGACAACTCTTATTTAACTTGCAGGAAATTATTGATTCGTTAAAAAAGAAAATGTCACGTTTTGAAAAGCAAATACAAGAAATAAATCAAAATATTGAAGAACGTTCCAAAAGGTAAAAAAATTTTAATAATAATAAATAAAAATTGAAATTTGAAACACATAATTTCTTAATTATGTATATACTAACGATGTTCTTTTTATGATTTCTTGCTTTAGCAATCAAAATGATGTTGATGCATTACGAGCTGCGAACAGCAAAACAATAGAAGAGTACAATAATGAATGTGAAACACATTTAAAGCCCATAATTGAAAATTTAAAACGTGAATTAAAAGTGCTCAGCGACAACAAAACGCAAAAGGAGCAAGTTGTTGAAGAAATTAAGCGTCAACAAAGAGAGTGCATGAGTGAAATACGTTAGTTAATATTTTTCTTATTGTAAACTTTGAAATTTTAATTTTTGTGAGAAAGTAATGGGTTGGCAAACTTGAGGTTAGGAAGTAAAATGACTTAAAATACACAAGAAATATGGAAATTTTAATTAATTTAAATGTCCACCTCTAGCACGACGTTCTCTCTTTTAAAAAATTTTGAAGCACATTTTAAAACAAATCTCGTCAATTTAATTTTACAGAGCTTCAGTTGTTTGTGGGTTAAGGTCAACCCGAAATTAAGCGACCGGGAAATTTCTCATGCAATAACTGAGTGGCTGTGTGACTTGTGTGAATTCTCGGTGACGGCTTTTTCTTGCTCATTTTCAACAAAATATGGGTCGATGATGCCGCCTGACCAAAAACCCCACCATACGGTCACTTTCGTTACATGTAAGACTGTTGGTGGATTTTGTGAGCCCCATTTCGACAATTTTATTTGTTTGCAAAACCGCCTTATTGGAAATGAGTATAATCACTTAAGCCAATTCACAAACGTACGACTAAAACAAGGGTTGGTAGGCTTTAATTCTTTAACAAGTTGAACTTTGTAAGCGTGAAGTTGAGGATCTTTTTATAAAATGTTGCGCAAAGTGCCTCTAGTGATAGCCAATTTTTTGCAGTATTGCAACCTTTATTGCATTGTTTTGGTTCTACGCAGCAATAATATCGTTTGCCTCGAATTTAGCGATTAAATTACGCACAGCGGTCTCAGAAAGACACTGATTGTGAGGAAATTTTTACCATTTAAATATAAAATTTTTTACTAAATTGTTAAAGAATGACAGCCTATCTTGACGTTTAACAATTTGATAGACAATTTAGTTCCTAACCTCAATTAACTGCCATAAAACAAGCTTTGGGTGTACGTAATGTTAATTTTGTGGCAAGACCGATCGTTATTATGGTTGCGGTACATAGACTTAATGTAGAAGAGAAGTAAAGAAGTGTGAGAAAAAAACTTAGAAATACTAATCGCCACAATCAAGCGACTGGACAATCCTAGTTTATTTCTGTCTGGGACTACGTCAATCAACTGCTAAGAACCAGCTAAACTTAAACGCAGTCATAAACACATTGGAGACAATTTTACCGCAATAAAATCGTACATATTGAAATAATCGCTTGGAACACCAGCCAGCAAGCGTTCATTAATTTTTCGCCGCTGTCAAAGTGGTTTGACAATCGTCATTAATTTTTCTAGGGTCAGGTTAGGTTCTTAGTGTACGGCATTAAGCTTTGATGAGCTACAGGGAAACATTAGAGACGCCATAACATCGCATATAACAAAACGAACATACTATCGGCGACCGTTTATTAATTTGCCGTCGCAGTCTGAAGCCGGCCATATTAATCATGTGATGCTTTTCCATTAACAGCCATGCCAGGACTAATTTGATGCCTGTCATCTTTTGTTTTGTTTTACTTTTCATGCCTATCAATCTTACGGATCACTCTTTAATATTAGGAACATTGAGTATTTAAAAAAAAAATAAAATTTTACAATTTTAGGAGCCCGCAATGTACAAATACAAAATGTTAAGGACAGTGAGGGAAATAAGCTTTCGATTTATGGAAATTATATGCCTGCTTTAATCAATGAAATAAATAAAGCGCATTCTCAGGGAAAATTCTCCCAACTGCCAAGAGGACCAATTGGAAATTATTTAGAGGTGCCTAAACGACAGTATCGTGATATTATAGAACATATAGTTGGTCATAGTGTTCTTCGTGCTTTTATTGTCAATAATAAAAAAGATTGTGAAACATTAGCAGCAATTTTAGATAAATATACCCAAAATCGTCCAACTATAATAACAACAACATTTCGCAATAAAGTACATAATGTAAGTTCAGGTTGTGTACATCCTCCACCGAATACAATTTTAGTCATGAACGAAATCCAATGCAGTGATGCTGTTGTAATGAACTGTCTAATAGATCGTTTGAGAATTGAGACAATACTTCTTACAACCAGTAAAGAGGTGGCAGAGAGCATAACTGCTAATCAAAACAACATTCCCAGAAATTTATTTAAAGTCATCGTTTTAAATACTGACAAGCGAATATTTGAATACCATCCCCTGCCAAATTATCGTATGTATACGGAGGACATCAAACAAGCTAATTTTATACAGGTTAATATTCGTGAACGTCTTAGGTAATTAGTCTATACTACAAATTATGTGTTAATTTTAAAAAAATTAATAAAAAAAATAAAATTTCATAAATAACTAAATTTGAATCTGTTCATTTGCAGGCATTTGGTACAAGAAAAAGAACTTTTGGAAAAGAAATGTAAAGAACTAGAAGTTGATCTTAATCATACAGGTCAACAAATTCCTCAAGATATTAAAAAAATTCAAGAAAAACGTGAGATATTATATCAACATGAAAGCAAACTTGCTGAACTTCAAGAAAAAGTTAGAGAACTACAAAATATCGAATATGCAGATTACAATACCGAAATTGAGTATTTGGTAAGTACAATTACGGACCTAAAACAAGAGAGTTTCCAATGCTTTCCAAATAATCGTTAAAGAATGCATAAATATTTTTTAAGAGTTCTTTGACCTATTAACCTAATTAATTATTCAAGCTAAATTTAATGTCCATTTTACTCAAAAAAAAAAAAAAACTTAAAGCTATGATCCCACATAGTCAGGCAGTCTTTAAATTTGTTTTTTATACATTAATTAATATTTGGTTGCATGTCCTTTTTCATTTTCTAAAGTTTTTAATTTTCTTAGTATAGATTCCACTAATTTTGTTTTATCTGGGCTGTGTGCAAGTGTTTTGATGACCTTAGGGCAGTTTAAAGCAATCAGTTCTTTACTATCAGTGATGTGTGCCTTGATAAAACTTAAAATTATCAGCAATGCCCAACTTGCTCGCACTTTCCTTAACATTAGTTTATAAAACGTCCATACTACCTTCTATGCAGTTAAGGTTTTCGACACCTTTCGGTGTTATTTCAAGGCGATAAAATTAAAGCACATATTCAATACTGGGTTAGTGGTAAAAAAGACTCAATATTTTGTGGCGTATCCATTATTTTTTAAAGCTGCAGCACATCTTCCATGCATTGAATCAATTGAATTGCATAAAACTCGTGGAAAATTCCATTTCAGGCAGTGTCCGCTGTTTTATTTATTATTTTTCGCTTTACAATTTCCCATCAATTTTTTGAAAACATACATTTTTGTTTTTTTTTTTTTGCAAAAGAAACACTTTTTCACACATTTAGGTGTATGTTTAGGGTGGTACCTCCACTTAAAAAGAGGTATTATCTCCTCTGCAGATGGAAGAATGACTGTTTAAAGGATGTCTTTGTAAACGAAACGATCCGTTATTTTATTTATTCTATGATATGCCATAGCCTGAAACCACTACCTCCACCATGTTTTACAGTAAATTCTATATAACGTGGATAATTACGTTGTCTATTGAGTCTTTTAACTAACCTTCATCCAACGGAATTTTTAAAATTATACTACGACTTATTGAAGAAAAGTGCGGTTTTTTCATTGTTTGGTGGTCCAGTTAATTAATTCCTTTGCTAATTCAATCCTGGCCAGTTTATTTTTACGGGAAATAAAGGGCTTATTGCACTTTTATAAGATTTTAAGCCACTTCCTGCAGCTCGTCCTTAAATGGTTTTTTGGGTAACGTCTAGTGAGAATTGTATAGCAATGGACTTCGACGGCGGATGGCTGAATGAATCCTTTTTAAGCATGCGTATTATTGCTTGGCCATCTCATTAGCTTGTTTTGCTAGGGAAACTAAAACGGCTTATAATTCTGGATAAAACACTGTAAGTAATTAATGAAGAGTTTTGTTGCAGTGAACGCCACGGATTTACCATTACTAAAATAGCTATAATTATATATACAATATATTAATCAAAAATTAACAAATTTTATCATTTTTGATTAATTATTTATACATTTTTTTGTTTATTCTGAAGATGCCAACCAATGGTTTGGCGAAATATTGAAAAATAATAAAAAATAAAGTTAAAAAAAATTTTTTATTAAATAAAGACCTAGTGCTTAATAATAAACTACAAAAAATAATGAATAATAAATATATTTCATCTAATAACACTTCCTTTTAATGCTATTACATTGCTTCTTTAGAAGTAGAAGTTCGTTTTTTAGGTTTTCCGACTAAAGGTTGTTTTTATAGAGGTATAGAACTTTAATAATATTTAGTTTGGTTTGACAAATTGCGCAAATTGGTTCCAAAATTAAATTGCCCTTGATCCTGATTTTCATAAGCGAGTTTTGTTTAACGATTATTTTAATGGGTACGTCAATTTACAAAACTTCCGTATTTGGAGTGATGATATTCCTCAAGTGTTAACACACCGTTACTGTTTAATGGACTAATAACATCATTGGACCCTACTTCTTTAAAAACGATGCTGGTCAAAACTTTGCAGTCAACAGTGATCACTATAGAGCCAATTAATACTGACTTTTTCCTTCGTCAATTGAAGAACGATTAAGTGCAGGAGCTGGGGTTTTAATAAGACGGCGCAACATGTCACACAGTTTGCGATACGATTGAGTTGTTGAAGGAAACGTTTGATCAACGTATAGTTTTATTTTTCGGACCCAAGATCGTGCAGTTTGTGAAGTCGTTTATTTACGACGATAAGGCCGAAACGATTGACAACATTTGCCGCGTTATTGCCGAATATGGCCACAAATTGTGCAACAATTATCGAAAATTAGGTCAATTTCAAAAATTCTTTGTTGTTTTATTCCATTTGAAAGTCCTATGCCTCTATAAAAACGGCTTATATGTATATATATTTTTGCAAAGTTATAAATATATTAAATCAAAGTACACCAATACCTTACTTTGCGTCGGGGTTACGTTCCAAAACCATGCCAGTTTCGGAAATAGGTACCAGGGTTACGATAATACTATTTTTTAAAAAGAAAATTGAACAAAGTAAACATTAAAACACAAATACATAAAATATTATTACATACATACATAATAAAAATAAACTATTCAAGTAATTTATGAAAAACAAAAATTAAATTTATTACTCTCTAATGAGTCCATGGCTTGCTGAATAGCGTTTTTTTTTCAACGTAAAATAAATTTTCGTTGTAAAAATAAATATTCGGAGCTACTGCCTGGGACACTTTAAAACTCCTTCCGCTGTCAGGTTCGTTTTTTAAAAAAAACTTTGGAAATTTGTTTGGAGGTTAAATTTTGTTCTTCGAAGATTTTTATCAAACGGTCCCTGTCATCTTCGTTAGCAAATTGCAATTCCAGTTGCAATAGTTCTTCTTTAGAGAATTCTCGGTGGTGCGGGTAAGTAAGCATTTATGCCAGTCTCCTCAATACCTTCAAAATTAGACTCTCTAGCTAAATTAGAAATTTTATGAACTACGGACGTTATGGTGTACCATCAACTTCTGCAGCGCATATTTGTTAAACGCATTTAGGACAAATTTTGTGCCAAACACCATTCATGCAAGACGGTTTAACCCCCTCCTACAAATCGGAAATAATTTCTATGGCTTTCAAAATGTTGAACTTTTTCCAAAACTCTAGCAAAACTCTGTCCATCGGTCTCACAACAACTTTAAATGTTTGTCGAAGGTAATAACTTTTAACAGTCGATATTACTCCCTGATCAATCAATCGACTGAATAAGTGATGTCGTATTAGGCGGCAAATATACAAATTTCACGTTTTCTGACAACTCATCAAAATAAACTGGGTGACCTTGAAGTTTAGGTTTTTCTTGTTGTAATAAGCTTTAATTCCTGAAATAGCACAAGTTGAATCCATGCTTTTTGATTGCTAGCCAATGGGCAGGAAGCAGATTCTTTGAACAACCTTTCATAGCTCTTGGATTTCCTGATTAAAGAATAGTCAGATTTTTCAGTTTTAGATATAAAAGTTCTGTTAGGTAGCCGTTTCCAAAATAACCCAAAACAACGCAACCTCGAAAATCTAACAACGCATAGTGAAAATTAGTACTAATGAAGCAACGACTCAACTTCGAAAAAATGCAAATCGAAACGACGCAAAGCGGGGTATTGGTGTATGTCTAAATCAGATATGTGCAAAAGTTCAGTTGATATATTTTCGCTTTGTATTTTTATCATGATGCATGCCGAAATATGTTTACGTTTTTTAAAGCGCCATATTTCCTTTTGTTACAGCAGAGATGGTAAACGTAGTTAACAAAATAAATTTTTTTATTCTTAAATTACTCATAACAAGTGTTTTTATGAATTTTTACCCAATTCTTGAAACTTGCGTTAATAAAACCAAATCAATTTGCTGTTTTTTATTATTATTATACTAAACAAATTTTAATTTAAAATTTATTTTGAGTAGTTTTGGTCTATAAATTTTTTTAGACAAACGAAGTTGCTCGAAATAACGGAAGATTAATAAAACAAAAATATAAAAATGCAAAAATCTGTTTTTGTTTCTTAACTTGTAATTGTTTCTTAACCTGCAGACAAAATAAAATTAACAAAAAAATAAGAAACAATAAAAATCTTCCCAACCAACTATAAATTTTAGTGAGCTTTAAATAAAATTATTACTAAAATTATTAATTATACTGAAAATTAAATTTAGAAAAAAGAAATGCTTGAGACTAAAGACCGACTCGAAGAAGTAGAAAAAAAACTTCAAGAAGAGCGTTTGAAACAATCTGACCACACAAGAGAAAAAGAACGTTTAGAAGAGGAACTAAAAGCAAAAGCAACAGTTTTGGAAGAGTTACAAAATGAAATTGAAAACTATAAGGTAAGCTTAAATTAATAATATTAATAACTTCTCTATTAAATCGGTAAAATATTTGATATATATAGTAACGGATAAAGCTGAAGTACGGACTTCTGCATGTTGGCAAATGGTGCAGCAAAATTTAAAATAGGCACTTTCACATATACGTATTGCGGAGGGGGGGTAACTTTCAGGTTAGAAAGTACACGGTTCGAGAAGTGGGAACACTCCCGTATAATTGAAAAACGAAATTGATGAAGCAGCTTTGGTAGAAATGATAAGTCAGAAGATGAAAGAGTAGGTGAAGACGAAGAAATTAAAAAGTTTACTTAACAAAGCATAAAAAAGAAATAGGCTTAGCCGAACAGTTAGAGTCATATTTCTTAAATGAAGATCCTTCAAATGAAAGGAGCATAAAGTTTAAAAGAGAACTTCATAAGATCTTTATAAATTTCCTTATATGGTGCTAAAGGAAATTTATAAAGATCTTTTAATTAATAGCAAGCAATCTAAAATAACAGGTTTTTTTGCAAAAGGTAGATCATGTATCTGAAAATAATACAGAAAAAGCTCAGAAAATGACAGTGCTTAACTATGATGAAGAAAACATTGTTTAATTCATAATAACATGTATTATTTCTTAAGAAAATATAATAGTCCTTTGTTTCGTATAACACGGATTCGCATAACACAGGGGTTACCTGTAAACATACACTTTTTTACAACTTCAGTTTTATTAACACCAATGTAAAATAGAAACATGAGAATTAATGATGAACTTCGATGTCAGGCAAATGTCTACCCCTAGCAAACATTCATTCTCTTCACAAATGTTTAAAGCACATTTTGTTTGTTTGGCTTTTAAAACGGCCTCAGAGAAAATAATCCAGCGGCGTTAGATCATAAGAACGAGGCGGTTAATTAATACCACCGGACCGAGAAGTTATGCGACTGGGAAATTTTTCATGAAATAACTGCGTTGTTTGGGTGACTTGCTTAACCAAAGATTACTGATGTTAATATTAGCCGATTGTGGGCAGAAAAAAATTGGTTATCATGGTTTGATAACGCAGAGAATTTACGGTGACGACCTTTCCTTTTTCATTTTCGGAAAAATACGGCTCGATGACACCGTTTGACCACAAAATAGAAGTAATAGATTTTCTAGGTCTGTTTGTGGATTTTGTGAGCTCCATATATGACAATTTTGTTTGTTTAAATAATCATCTAATTGAAAATGAGCCCCATCACCAAAAATAATTTTGTTGAAAAATGCGTTGTCTTCGTTCAGTTTTCCAAACAACCAATTCAAAAATGTTCAACGCAGACAGTTATCGGTCGGCTTTATATAAAATTTTGCACAAAGTGCCTCTAGTGATCTCTAATTGTTGAAAACTTCGGCGAGTTAAAAATCCACACTCTATCTCGACACTTATTTGTATACCGGCTATGTTGGCATTACTAGGGCCACTAAAAACATATTGTTTTGGCCTATTGTCAGCCACAATACCGTGTGCCTCGCATTCAGCGATTAAAATATGCACAGCGATGTCAGGAGGAACCTGATTACGAAGAAAAGTTGCTCAAATTTTACGAAGTGATACAGTGAAGTTTTCACCATTTTGATAGTAAGTTTTCACGATTGAAACTCACTGCTCTAGAGTGTAACGTCATTTATCAACTTTTTACTAAATAAATTTCAGAGCAGTTGCTACCTGCTTATTGATTCGCTGCTACGAATTTGCCTGCCTTAGTAGTTAACACCATTAAAAAAATAAATTTATTTCTAATCATTTGCATTAATCATTGAACAGACGATTTACTTCCTAACCTAAAATTTGCCCATTCATTATGAGTTCTATAATCAAAATTTTACAAGTTAATTCAATCCCACTAAATGTAGAATATAATTTCAGTCTAAAATTCATGAATTAAAAATGAAACTACGCAGTATTAACAATAATGAATCTCTTAATCGTGAAAAACTAAAGGAATTAAGGGATAAACTCGATAAATATCAAACTGAAAGAGAGGAACTTTCGAAAAGCTTAAAAACTGCATTAGCGGCAGCTGAAGAAAAAGGTGAGCGTATAGATACTGAACAAGATGTAGAAGAGATACGAGATACAATGGCAAAAATTAAAGCACAACTAAAGCATGGGATTCCGAACAATTTAGATCCTCAGGAGTTGCGAGAACTAATTACTACAAAAAAAGAAGCTTTTGAGGCTAATCAAGGAACATTTGAAAATATTAAAATTTCAATACTTATGGTAAATATCACAGAGAATATTTAACCAATACAATCTTCTTCTTTTTTTGTTTTTTGTTTTTTATTTGTTTATTTATTTTATTTCTATTCTTGTTTCTTTCTTTTCTTTTTTTAGTTAAGAAAGTCTTTAAAATTTCGTTTTGATTTTTTAAAAAAGCTTAAGGAGCATATGGCTGTTATTTTACAATTGTCTTTTAGTGTAAGTTTTGTGGCGAGTGCTTAAGTTTTATATTTTATATTTAATTCTTGTTTATTTATTTTGTTTAGATGATTTTAAAATTAAGAAACTTCGAGGGCACCATTGATATCGATCATCACGAAAAGAAATTAAAAATTTTTGTAGTGCCGCGGGATCACAATAAAAATGCTGTGTCTAGCACTAAAGCACTTTCGGGCGGTGAACGTTCATACAGTACAGTGGCATTTTTAATATCATTATGGTCCTGTGTAGATCATCCATTTTATTTTCTCGATGAATATGATGTCTTTACAGTGAGTGTTTCCTTCTATTAAACAGTATAACACATGATTTTAGGACTTAATTAAGAAAAGTAGTAGCATGTGAAAGTATGTAGTCCCAAAAATAACAACCTCTGCATCATTCGTTTAGTTAAGTTGGTTTTCTATATTTTAACACGGTCATATTAATTAATAAAAAAAGCGGAACAAACCTACCTAAAAATACCATTTTCCTTATTTTTCACCTTTTTTGCATAAAAATCAAAATTCCAATTACAGCTATTTTTTCATAGGAAATATGAGATTTTTATTTGCCATCTATGCATGGAAACAAATTTATAACATTTTCAATTATTATCAATATCCATTCCCATTGAAGTTGATGCTTGTGGTTCTGATGATGTGGTTTTCTTAGAGTGTTCATAAACATGTTCTAACTCTGCATCATCACCCGAGTTATACATAAAATTCAAGCACATACTTTCTTCAGTGTGCCGACCCTTTCCAGTGTCATCTTCATCTTCGGTGCTTTCATCTCCAAACAGCATAATTTTAGAACTCTACCACAAAACCTCCGCAAGCAATGCAAATTAATTTTTTTCCGCTTTTCCATTGGCATGGTACCAGTTGGATACTCTTTCCTTGTTCGATCGATTCCTGAGGTAATTGTTGTGCCAAAAATGTATCAGAGTGGAAATGCACGAAAAGCAATTTTAATCTTATGGATGCATTGATTTTATTCAAAATAATTTAGCAACTTGTCCGCTCGTATTTGTATGGCATCTCTCTGTACACGGTTCATTCCTAAAACGCCTCCAATATCTCGTTTCAATGCGTCTCCTGCACATAGATGGTTATATTGCTTCGAATCATATTTGTAAAAGAATATTATCATAGTTTTCGCGCGTAAAATGTGTATCACTTAAAACTGTTTCATCAAAATAATGGCAATATGCTGTTTGAAATTCCTCAGTAAAGAGGTTTTTTTAATCCCGTTTGCCTATTTTTGGGTAGATAACCACACTGGTTATTTTTCAAGCTGATTTATTCAATGTTCTTCTGGTTTTAAATTCTAAATCATTCTGAACAAAAGGGCTATTTATTCCACAGCTATTAAATTAACGATCGATGGGAAAAGTTCCTATTTTTTGGGACTACTTTGACATGCAATCTTCAGAATTATGTCCCAAATCAATGAGCTGAAAAATGTTGTACTGCGTTATGATATTTTTGGCTTTGTTTTATTAATAAAAAATTTTGTATCTTAAGGACGAAGTTAATCGTGAATATATGACTCGATTGCTTATCGATGAAGGTCGTAAACGTCCTTTACGCCAATTTTCATTCTTAACACCTCAGGATATGTCAATTACATCGGAAAACTTTATAAAAATACACAGGTAAGAGATCAATTTGAAAATAAAGAGTGTACACATTGGGCCAGTGTTATGTTAGAGGAAGGGTAAAGGGTACCCCTTATATAAAAAATTTGGTGAGAATTTCTGTGGTGAAGAATGTGGTATAGTGTCGGTGGAAGCGGGTGTTGAAAGTGGTTTTAGCATTTGGTTTTTAAAGCATAATTATAATTAAATTTCGTCAACTATGAAGTAGAATTGGAAACAAAAACCCTTTAACTTAAAAAAAATTTTTTTAATTATTAAAAAAAACATATAAAAGGTGGATATATTTTTGATATTAAATGACTAAATGTTAAGAATTAAGCTGTCATCATTTAACATTTATTTGACAAAAATTTGGGAAATTTAAGCATGAAACCGTTGCAAGGTTTATGCAATGAAACCAGAAACGATTGAGCAACTCAAATAAAATATTCGTGATGAAATTAATGAAATACCACGTGAAATGTGTGAGAATGTAATGAAAAATGTGCTCAATGTGCTCTAATATTGTATTCCATACCTAATTGCCGATATTAAATAAAACATTTATCAATATCCATTCACTTTCATTTAGTCGAAAATTATAAACAAACAAAGTAGTATACCCTGCCGGCGGACACCCTGTACAACAAAATCGCATGAAAGAATTCTACATTAAATTTACTTCATTTACAAAAACAACAAAACAGTAAAATTGTTAATTTTTTAAAAATAGTTTAAGGATCGGTCTCGCTAAAGTATTCCAAGTCACTGCCATCACTACAATTTTTGTTATTATCCTGTCGTGTGTATTGTTTGTTGTATATTATAGTTGCTTTACTTACATCTGCTATATAAAAATATCGTTTAGTTCATGTTGGAGCTTTGATCCTCTTTCCGTATCTGCATTCATATTTACAATTTAATTTTGTAAATTACTAACAGTTCTAGGGGGTTCAATATTTTCTTCACAGTCACTTTCGCAATGATTTTTTTCGCCATTAGCTGCAATAGTTAATAAAATAATTTCGTCATCAGATAATGCTCTTCATGAGTAATTCTTCTTAATCTTCTTCAGCTTCCGCACTGCTGCCAATTTAATATTTTTTTTTATTTGTTTGATTTAAAAAACAGCATAAATTTGAATTCGCCCAAAATGAACTCACATAAAACGATATTTGGGTTTGTTCTATTTTTGACAGATTTCTTTCTGGCATCCTGTCCCAATGTGCAATTAGGTATTTATATGTATATTATTTTAAATACATTTTTTTATTTATTTCAGACTTGCCGAACCTGATCGTCGCTAATATGCTTTCTTGAAAGGAATTGAAGAAAAAGAAAACAAAAAGAAAATAAAACTAAAGAAATGAAACTGTAGCAAAGAAAGCAACTAGTTTTGCCATTTAATTTTTATGTAATTGAAGAAGTATACAAATTAGATATTAAACGCTGTATTTATGTATTTGTGTATTTATGTATTTGTATTGTCTTTGCTTTTTTGTAAAATGTTAAATTTTTCTAGATATTAAAAATCCCATTTTTTAGAAACTTTTTCGGATGGTTTAATTGCTCACAGAGATACCATGTTATTGCTTTCATTTTGAGATTTAAAACTGAACATTATGGCCATTATGACGATATGACATAGATTTAATCATCTTTTTCGTCCAGACTGTAAAATCAATATTAATTTTTAATCACATAGAAGTAAACAGACATGTACCCCAGGCTACAGTACTTTCACTGATACTCTCTCTTCAATGTCTATATTTCTTAACTCCCGCTGTATAATTTCGATGAACTCTGCGGTTTGTTAAATGGGTTTGGAAAAGATCTGAGGGTTATTTCTACCATTAGTATACGAGTTTCATTCACGCTCAAACGTGTGAGTGTCTATATTTCGGATTCTGTGATTCGTTATCGAATAACCGGTAGTGAAATTTCTGATGATGACATTCGATAGCGTATGAGCAATCAAATGAAACCATCCGTGTTTTTTCTCCCACGCCAGCAATCATTCCAAGTAACGAATTTTTTAATATCATAAAAAAGAAATATCATAAGATATTTATTAAAAGAATCTAGCACAAATTAAATAAAAATAATTTTAGTATTTGAAGCCAAAAATAAAATTCAAACAAACAAAATCAAGGGCTAACCAACTTTAAGAGCAACAAAAGGTTAAACTGAGCAAAATAAATCGGAATCTATTTTTCACTTTAATAATAAAGTAATATCAGCTAATATCAATATTAATAATAAAATATCCGACCACGAAGCAATAGACGTATTTATCGAGTGTGAGAACAATAATTCAATAGAGGAAAGAAAACATATAGAGATCTTTAAGTATAATAAAAACAATTTTAGAACGGAATTAAGTGCAATTTTAAAGTTTAACACAATATTGAATGTTAATAAAATGGTAGATAATTTCGATAAATGTTTACAGGAAACAATATTAAAATTTACAACGACAAAAGTAATAAATGAAAAAAGTAACAATAGATGGTTTAATAATAGACTTAGAAACCAAAAATTACAAAAAGTAAGATCATACCAAAGAGCTATATTTGAGAATACAAATGAGTCATGGAGAAACTATAAAATAATTAGGAATAAATATAAAACCATGATCGAAAAAGAAAAATGCGAATATATAAGCAATAAAATTGAACATTCAAATGATCACAAAGAAATGTGGGCTGTAATAAAAGACCTTGTTTTGAGAAAACCCAGAAATGTGATAACAACTGTGATTTTTAATCAAGTAGAGTATAAGGAAAACTTTGAAATTGCTGAAAATTTTAACACTTATTTTGTCGATAGTATACAACAAATTAGAAATACAATTGAACACGTGCAATACATAAATGAAATACCTGTGATAAATTCTATTTTTAAGTTTCATGCAATATCTTTATTAGACCTAAAAACCATATTTAAAAACATGAAAAACAAACCTGACTACAAGAAAACTACAAAAAACATTATTCTCGATACATGGAACACAACTGGCCCCATTTTATTGAATATAATTAATAAATCTATGGAAACAGGAGTTTTTCCCACAAAATGGAAAGAATCAATGATTACGCCGATAGAGAAAATCAAAAACACAAATAGATGCGAGGAGTTCCGTCCAATAAATGGGCTAAAAATATGTGAAAAAGCTATTGAGAAGGTTGTGAAAAATCAACTGGAGAAATATGTCGAAAATCATTATTTGCTGTCTAAACATCAGTCAGGATTTAGAAAAAACCATTCCTGTGAAACAACAGTGAACTACTTAATAAACAGAATAAAAATAGTAAAGAAAAGTAACAAAATCCTATGTGTGTTCCTAGATTTTAAGAGAGCCTTCGAGACAATAGATCGTAATATATTAGTTCAAAAACTTCAAAAATATGGTTTACGTAATAATGAACTAAATTGGTTCAAAACATATCTAGAAGATAGAAAACAAATAACAAAAGTTAATAACATAGAATCAGGTAGAGTAATAAACAACTATGGTGTTCCACAAGGCTCAATTTTAGGAGCTCTCTTATTCACAATTTATATAAATGACATCGAACAAATACTTGATAAATGTGAAATAATACTATACGCAGATGATACATTGATATTCACGGAAGCAGAAACCGAAGAAGAATGTTACGGCAACATCAGAAAAGATTTTAAAAAAATAAATAATTGGATAAATATGAATAAACTAAAACTAAATGAAGCAAAAACTAAACTGATAGAAATTAATATGGACACTAATAAAACACTCGAAATAAATAATATCACGATAGAGAAAGTAGACAATGTAAAATATCTCGGTTTTGTGATAGACAAAGACTTAAAATGTAATGAACATATTGAATATATTTGTAGGAAAATCGGGAAAAAAATTGGTTTTTTCAAACGTTTAAGAAATAAAGTATCAATTTCAACATCCATAAATATATATAATACAATGATCAAACCTCATTTTGAATACGGGTCAACAATATTATACTCCAGCTGTACCGAACAACAAATTGCTAGACTACAAAAACTACAAAATAAGGCGATGCGTGCAATATTAAAATGTAATCGTTTTACTTCAATTAAATACATGCTCAACACGTTGAAATGGTTAAATATTAAGCAAAGACTACAACTAAATACTATAGTTTTCATACGGAAGCTAAAGATGGGTGAAGCACCAGAATATTTGTTAGAGCAGATGAGATATGTAGGAGATGTCCAGCCATATTATCTAAGAAATGCTATTGATTTTAGGCTGCAAAGAGCACACACCAATGCGCTGCAGAAAACTTTGTTTTACAAGGGATTGAGAATGTACAATATGATGCCGAATGAAACTAAAATTGAACCGAATGTGAAAGTATTTAGGAGCAAAGCTGTACATTATATTAAGAATATTTTGTTTCAGAGCGTTTAACATTAAAATGTATTTAAACTTATTTATATGTAAATTTTTAAAGTATTTAAAATACTACTTAATAATAATAAAAAAAAAAAAAATAAAAATATTTTTGTTAGGCAACACTATATCATTAATTCGATTCTTATCCATTAAACGAATCAGAAAATTTTGTATTTATCGAAGTTATTTTCGATTCGAAAACGGTTACGACTGTTAGAATTAGCCCCCCTGGAAAATTATCTGTGATTGTCTTCATTATCTGGACAAACGAAATAAGGCTGGAATTACTATCGATTGCATACAAATTCCGCCGTTGAATAATTCTTGCATATTTGGAGCCGGCTTTACTAGCATTTTCATGTCAGTTCTCGTCACTGCAATTTACGTGTCAGATATCGTAGGGAAAAGTTATTTGGCAGAGAATTTGTTAAATCCAAATGAAACGCTTTTAATCGCAGGCTCAATATGTCCCAGAGAAAATTACGATTTGTGCGACAGATCCTATGGATAATATTTTACTATAACGAGCGGGATCTTACTTCGTTATTTGCACTTGTGCAATAGTATAAAATTTTTATTTTGTTTACATTTTATATGTTCCCATTTTTTTAAAACAAGAAGTTTCTTTAAGTAACAATTTCCCGATGCTTTTTGTTTGGTTTTCGACTAGTTTTTGACACAAACTAGTATTGCTAAGCGTTAGTAGAGTTACTTGAAGCTGTGGCCGCAGCTACTAATAAGACTGGATCTGGTTTAGTACGCTTGGGTAGAGTTGCTGCTCTTAAATATGGATTATCAATATTTGGATTTTCTAGAATGGCTTTGTTTGTGCTTGAGTTCGGTTTTATATCATTTTCAGGCTTTGAATCTTTGTCGGTTTTTTCGGATTTCTTTTCAGATTCTTCAGCACTAGCTCCACCATTATTATTATTGCCGCCACCACCTTCATTGCCAGCTCCTTCATCTTCATTGCCGCTTTCATTTTCCTCGTCGTCTGCGATAATTTTTATTAATTACAACAACAACAAATCAACAAACAACATTTCAAAAACATACCTTTACAATCTTCAGTGCGATTAGCTACCAAATAATGATACTCCAATTCCTCAAAATCAAAAACTTGGTCCGTGGGATTTAAAGCAGCTAAGTAAGGAGGAAATGAAGGTTTGCAAGCAATTACTGGAAGGAAAAACAACATGAAAATTATTTAAGTAATGAGTTAAATTTTTAAGACGATTTGCTTTACAGGGAAACATATTATCTTCCGTATCGAAAAGACTATGAGTTTCTGAGGTTTTTGCTAGAAATTTCGTTAATGCTTTCTCTATATCTCTTTTCTGAGTGGCAGCTTTCTCTCTAATGGCTTCATATTCCGTTACCGGTTGCTTGTGCGTCTGAAAAGATTGTACAATTTTCACTTAAATATTTTAATGAAATGCATCAATATGATTTACCGGTGTGCGAACGTAAGCATGTGGATCTGGAAACAGTGGCAAGTAGGGTAAAATGTGTGCAGGATGTTGGGATTTTGTACCAGCTTGTAATAAATTTAGCTGCTTTTGCTGCTGCTGTTGGGCGGGCATAGATATTATTTGTCTTCCTTCTCTTTTGGCAAAGGATTCAATGCCTTGCAAGGATACTCCCATATTTACTAAAGCAACGACCACATCACCTATAACAGGTATTGTACGTCCGGATAGTTCGCAATAGCTTCTGGCTGATTGTCCAATCTCTACAAGCACTAAAGATTTCTTCGTCATCAACATTTCAATGTTTAAAATCTACATACATATATATGTCGCAACTTACAGCTCTGGAACATTTCCGTCATTGTCTCTAAGCATTCTTTATCCACACTATCGAA
Source organism: Trichopoda pennipes (assembly GCA_030448955.1). NCBI lineage: Eukaryota > Metazoa > Arthropoda > Insecta > Diptera > Tachinidae > Trichopoda > Trichopoda pennipes. Next base: position 11,783,137 of record JASKUP010000025.1, on the reverse strand, counting down.
ACCCTTTTCCATAAGAGTTTGTGACACTGCTACACTTAAGATTTTTCTTCGTGCATTGCCAGTAGGCTGTATTGTTTCTGTTTTATCCATGTTATCAAAATTATTAATTAGCTTACAGCTAAAACTATTTCCTTTTTCAATTTTGTTTATATTTGGTTAATTCACAATAATAACTAGCAAGCAATAGAGTTGCCAGCCATTGAAAACACAGATAACTTGAAGATGCCAAGTGGCATCTTTATAGATACCTTTGTTATTACAAGATAGTATGCTATTAATTTTGTATTTGCATTAAATTTCACATAAAGGGTTAATGAGTTTCTCTATATTTTTATTTGATTTTAAGTAAATTGGCACGAACTTTTAGAAAATGTATGTTTTCCATTATAATTTTTGCGCTAATTTGTTAGTCAAACTGAAAAAAAGAGATAATAAGGGAAACTTGAAAAATGTATTTTATTCTTCCCTAACAAAATAATTTAAGTTCTTTTATAAAACTTTTTTCCTATTTTTTTACGATTCGCACGTGTATCACAGACTGATAAAGTACGTTTATTTCAAGTATTTTGAGTTCAGTTAACAAACATTTTAAATTATGAATGAAATGCATTTTGTTTTAGGATGCCACTATTTACTTTTCCAATTCATAGGTTAAACGCATGCGAGGAACCTGGTTATAGCTGTGATTGACAAAATTGGAGAAGCGCCAAAAACATATCTTTCATATCTGTGAGGATTTAAAAAAAACGTTAGTTTACTTTAAACTTTTATTTACTTTGGATTCTGTAATGGTTCAAGTATTATAAACGGTCTTCTTAATTTTCCATAACATCATTAGCTATAATATCGGTATTTAATTGCAGCTGAAAAAGTTTTTCCAGATTCTGTAAACGTTTTTGAGAATTATTATCGTTTGCATTCCGCATGATTTGTTGAAGTTGTTGTAATTCTAGGCGTAGAGCATTTTCGAATTCGACAACACATTTCGAAGTATTTTCATTATTATCTGTATTTGAAATAGTTACAATATTACAGTGTATTGCTAAATGATCATTCAGAAAAGTTTTTATTAGAAGCAAAGTTTTATCATAATTCTGACAGTAAATTTTCCACGTTGTCAGACATTGATTATGGTCATCTTCACTTATTTCCTTCATACGCAAAATTAGATTACCAAACCAAACGGAAGATGGTTTTTTATTGTAAAAAACAGACTTAAAATTAACATGATTTTGTGTAAAAGAATTAGACGCAAGTTGTGGTTTCAAAAAATCTAAGCTTTGTTGTAAAAAATGCTCAAAAACTTCCAAATCAGTAAAACTTTTAAATGTTATTTTTAAATTAGTTTTTACCGATGTCATGACAATTGTCAAAAAATCTTGATGCAGAGTATGTGGTAAAAACTTTAGCTCGCATTGTAAACGCTGCTCAAAAAGTAATTTATGAAAATCCATATTTTGCAAAAATAATTGCAATGGAATTGTAAATGTTGTATCTATTTTATCCGATGTTGTATTGAAACGTCTTAAAACCTCATAGTTTAAAATAAGTGTGCTCTCTTTTAGGCAAATTATTTGAGACACTTTTAATTTTATTAATAAAACAGCAAATGATTCTGGTAATAAGTGCAAGTCTCCATGAGCGCACCAAACTTTTTCTTGTAGCTCTTCGTCTTCACAATCTAGTATTGTTTCCAAATCTTCTAATTGATCAAATTTTAGTTTTAGTTGAAACAAACGATAATGTAGTTGTATGGAATTTTCAAGTGTTTGGTTTGCTAGCAATACAGGCATTAAATTGCGTATAATACTTAAATTTGGAGCAGCACATTGATTTATTAATGGTACACCTATAACCAAATCATCTTGCGATGTAAAGCGTTTCCAAATATCACCACATCGAGCTAAAATTTGTTTCTCCTCCAATTTAAAAGTGCGCAAAAGTGGCTGACCAAATGTTAAATTACTTTGTACACAATGAAACGTTTGATCCGTGATTGATTTATGAAGATGTAGTTCCGCTTTAGCACATCTTATCCGCTCTAGTAAATGGCGTGTCTCTAGATTTTTATCACCTAACTCCTCTTCACTGCTAGAGTTAGCTATCTCTTCAAAATCAGTTTTTAAAATTTCATTACTTTGAAATTTTAATTCAACCATTGCACAGTATTTAATTGGGCCATGTATTATTTTATAGCTGGATAGATCTTCATATTCTGCTTTTATTTCCAACCCCATAAAATTAGGCAATCTCCTTAAAACAACACATTTGTCCCAACATTGTATTATCACATAGATCTTATAAATATTAAGAGCGTGAAATACATATTTACCCAGGGAAATTTGAGTTCGTGCAATATCTGTTGTTGGCGATAGGTGATTGTGATCATCAAACCATTTACCTTTAGGTCCTTTGTAGTTTTCTAAACTGTTTTTCAGTTTGCTTAAACATGTGCCTTGCAGATCAATTGTAGCTACAAGCTGTTTCTGGCAAAATTCAAAAAATTTCAAATTTCGTGTCAATACCCAGCATGATTTTTCTTTATTGATATCAATAAAACAATCGCAATAAACTAAGTGCTCCTTAATAAATTCTGGTATTTGTTGCTTAACACTGGGATACATCTCTATTAAATATTAAAACAGGGTGCCCTGTAAAAATAGTTATAAATAAATACTAGTTCTTGGATAATTCAGCACATTTCACCGTGACTATGTAACTCTATACAAACAAAACACAATGTTGATGTTTAATAATGATCAGTGGCGGTTAAGAAAAAATGTATGTGGTGGATTTTTTCAGTTGTTGCTCCTATGTTATATTTACGGCAAATATGATTTTTTTATTTTTAAAACTTTTTACTTATTTATGATGAATTAATTTAATATATATTTGGAAAAAAAATGCTTTAAAATAGATTACAATAAAATTTCTGTAATTTAATTTCGAGAGCATACATTTTAAAATAAATTTTGAAATTATGTATAACAAATTGGCAAAAAATATTTATTAAATTAAAAAATACAAACAAATAACCATATCTAAAATCTTATAATATATGTGTAAAATATAAATTAAAAGAGGTTTATTACACAAAATGTGAGATATATAAGAATTGTTGATTGACTTTAAATTCATAATAGTTTTTTTGAAAGCTTAAAATCGAACAACATGCAACTTGATACATGTATCGACCTTAAGCTTTTGAAACTAATGCCACAGTCTGTATAGTTTGTGCTAATGCTATGATTTATCTTTGATTGCTATGATTAGCACTTTGATTGCTAAAGGAAATTATTGAGAATGATATAAAAAGTGAACAGAGTTTCTTTTCAATATTTTTGACCCCTTTCACACAGGCAAACTTTTCTTTGCAAAGTTTTGATTTTATGTGAGAGCGATGGAGAAAGCATGATTGAGTGTACAGACTTTGATGTACTCGCAAAGTTGCTTTGATTTTCTTTCGTCGCTAATACAGTTGTACTTATACACAGATTGCATAAAGCCCCAAGTGACTAAAACAAAATTTGTAAATGAAAACTTTTTGTGTTTGAACACCAAAGAAAGTTTAAAAGATAATTAACAAAACTTTGTCAAAGTAAAATTTGCCTGTGTGAAAGGGGTCTTTCTTGTTATTTCCCTAAATTAAAATCATGTTGATGCGGCAATGCTGTAAAAGCAAACTATTGTGAATCCCATAAAATGTGAACATATGTTTTTTTTTTATTTTTAGCAATATGTAGTAGTTTTTCGATTTCGCTTTGATTTCGCCAAATTAAAATCTTGTTGATGCGGCAATGCTTAGTGCGAAAGCAATTATTGTGATTGCTATAAAAAGTAAGCATATGCCTCTTTTTAATTTTCTGTTAATTAATAAATCTTTTATAAAAATGTAATTTTGATTGTTCACATCATAAAACGAAACTTTTTCTTATATATTGTAATTAATAAAATAATGTGCTATCAGATTTGGCAACTCTAGAAATGTTTTTTGTTTTTCTTTCATGGACGACGTTTCAAGAATTTCTTTTCAACTGTGTTTTCGGCTTTGACGTGAGTGTACAAGAATTTTTCCGCGAGTGTAAGCTAAACAGCATAAAAATTTTAAATTATGAACGTAGAATTGCGTGCACTCAGCAATTGTTAATACATGAGAATATAAATTTTCTGCGTCAAAATTCCTATAAAGTTTCTGTGAAAAAATATAAGTACATAAGTTAGTGAATGTGAATGAAAATTTTTTGAGAAAGTTAAATTAATACAGGGTGTGATTTTTGTATGATTTAAGAAAATTCAAGCATTATTCTTAAAAAAAATTATTGTTATATTAAAAAGTAAATTATATATAAGTTAATTATTGTTAGAAGTAAAGTAAAATTTATGGGACGAGCAGTATACTATTTCAATAAAAGTGATTTGTCATAATTTTCTAAAGCTTTCTGCGAAGTGCGTGAAAAAGAAAAACACAAAGAAAAGTAATATAGTTCAAATAATAAAACTACCTGCCTGCCAACAAACAAAACAATCGCTACTGGACTGTGCAGAGAAAGAAATACAATGGTAGACTTTATTTTATGATTTTAATATGTCATTTGATATTCGCCTTTTTTTGATGTTTGAGTATTTTGTTTTCATTTGCATACGTTTTGACCCTTTTCTGTTCTATTTTTTAAATAAGATAGCAAATGTGGCCTTGTGTAACAAAACAAACGATATTTGGTTGTAGCCGAACTTTATTTACTCTATATTAAATCGAATCCTTAAGATATTTTCGTGGTTCAACGAATTCCGTCATATTCTATGCAATGAAGAACCTCAATTATAGCATGTTGAGAATTTCACAATGTAAAAAAAATTAGAACATTTTATAAATTCAAGGATATCAATTGTGCTTCGGTACTGTTTTCATTGCTTCGTTTTATAACTTCTGTAGCTATTTAATATGATGTGTTGATTCATATTTGAAATTACAAATATTGATTGCTGTTAGAAAAAAACATTTTTTCTGGTGCTTAAAAAACTGTTTTAATCTAAACACTTTATTTAATGCATCTTCCCGATAAGTTGACTATTGTTTAGAAACGTGTCACTGCTGTTAGTAAAGGGTGTTTTTTTTTTTGCAAAGGTATATAACTTTAACTATGCAACAATTTATTGACTGGTGGCCATTCTGTCAGCTGTTGAGTAATATATGTTTAGTTTGGCATTTTAACACGAATAGACTGTCGGTCGCCTGAACATCGCTTCCAAATTGGGCCCAAATAAAGATTGCAGTTGATTTCGATTTTCGCGAGTTTTGTTTAGCCCTGAAGCTCATTTTGTTTGATTGGATACGTCAATAAGCAAAACTGTCATATATTTATAGTAATGAGGTAATCCTCAAGTGGAAGTTGTGACACCATTAAATCTAGAAAAACTATCTGTTTGGTGTGCTTCACGGGTTGATGGAATCATTGGTCCGTATTTCTTTAAAAACGATGCTTGTCGGAATGTTACGGGCAATGTTATTTTTTGTTTGTTTATCAATTGAACAATCATGACGTGTCTTAGCTGTGATTTCATCAAGACAACATGTCACACACACTTCGTGGCACAATTGTTTGACGAAAACCGGATTGCTTTAAGTATAGAACACATGAATTGCCCTTCAAGCTCTTATGATTTAACGCTGCTAAACTATTTTCTGAGGTGATATGTAAAGATTTAAAAATTCATAATTAACGTTTTGTAAATTAAAATTTCATAAAGTTTGATGATTTTAAATTGATATGTGGGTATATTTTCCGTAGAGGTTGAATTTATTTTTATTTAGGTATGGTTTTTCGGTTTCAGCTATTTGTTCTCTTTATACTAGTTGCGCTTTATTGTCAGCTGTGTAATATAGTTCGTCTTGTTCGTGTTTCTCTTCGTGTTATTTCTATTGCATTCGTCATTTTCTCTCTTTTTGTCTGTATCTCTCTCTCCTTTTTCGTTTGTATGTCCCAATTTACATTGGACGATTTTTGTCGCTGCAACTCGTAGTTTGTTGTTGTAAATAATGTCTGTAAAGAGAACAGTGGTAGAGTAACTCTTTTCCCCTATTCTCTTTACTAACATTATTTACAACAACAAACTACGAGTTGCATCGACAAAAGTCGTCCAATGTAAGACCCCTTTCAGACAGGCAAATTTTACTTTGACAAAGTTTTTTTAATTTTCTTTTAAACTTTCTTTGGTGTTCAAACACAAAAAGTTTTCTTTTACAAATTTTGTTTTAGTCAATGTAATCTGTAATGTAATCTGTGTATAAGTACAACTGTGTATAAGCGACGAAAGAAAAACAAAGCAACTTTGCGAGTATATCAAAGTCTGTACTCTCAATCATGCTTTCTCTCTCGCTCTCACATAAAATCAAAACTTTGCAAAGTAAAATTTGCCTGTCTGAAAGGGGTCTAAATTGGAACTTTGTTTTTACCTATTTTGTCTCTCCCTCTCTGTCTGTCCCCCTTTCCCTTTTATTTCGTCTTCCTACCTAAATCCTTTCACGACATATAAACACAAACGAATAACATGCATGGTCGTGAAAGGATTTAGGCAGGAAGAGAGACGAATGAAAAGGGAGTGAGAGAGAGGAGACAGAGAGGGTTGACGAAAAACCATATCCAAATAAAAATAGATTTTAAATTGCTTAAGTCAGCTGAAGTGATTTGACTAATTAATTTTGCAAAACTAAGCCATGAACTCCTGCTTCTAAAGAAGTAATGTGTAATAACATTAACGCAAATGTTTATTTGTCGAAAAATATATAATAAAAGATAGTTAATTATCTTTTCAACAACTTACATCACACATTTTAAAAAAATCAAATAAGAAATGTGACGACAAAACCTATGACATTTCAAAGCAAATTTCGATTGCTTCCTTCCTTCTACAGAAAGAAAGAAATACCATTATTTTTTAACGGTTATTTTAATAACAACAATTACCGTTAGTTTTCATAAGATCATTTCAACTGTGGAGAAAATTTACATTTTTTTACTAATTGCTGTTGTGTTCTTAAATTCGCCTTGAAGTTTTATGTTAATAAAATGGCAAGAAATAAATATTCAGTGCACGCAAAAGAAAGAACCACTGCTGATTAAAAAGAATCCATTCATATCGCCAAGATCAGTTGCTGGACAATTACCACTAGACGTTACTCCAAGAACCATTCCAAGATCGGCAGTAAAGTTGGCTTAAAACGATATAAAGGTAAAAATTAGCCCACATATTTGAATGGAAAATCGTATTTTTCTTTGATGAGTTATAGTTTGATTTAAAAGGCTTTGATGGTATAACGTTAGATAGAAGATCTAAAGGACACCGTATTCATCCTTCTTGCGAAATGCATCAATCACATAAACCGATGTGCGGGTGTATTCTATTTTTTGACGGGTTGAAGTTGTTAGTCTGCTGTCTTGAATGCGATTGTTTCTCACTCTCTCTCTCTCTCTCTGTTTTAGCTTAAACTGTTTTGTTCAATTCTATTTTATCGTGTTATCGTTGGACTAGCGACATTACTTTAGCAAAACATAATGAGTAATGAATATTTTACGTGAATAAAAACTATTCTATTTGAAAACATATTTTTCATACACGGTAGTAACCTAAAATGAAGCATTTGTTCACGTAATTTTGGCCAACACTCTAAATCCGAATATTTGTTTTCCGAATCATATTTATTCAATATGATTAGAACGTACTTGCAAGAGCCGTAAGATATACCTTTTTGGATATATAATATCATGCATGTGGAATTAATGAAGCCGTGTTATATCGGTTTAAATCTTTTTTTCAATTCGTGGTTTCATGTAGAGTTCTGTGAATGATGACATAAAAATAAGTGGTTTAGATTGTCAAACCTGTAATTTTTTTTAGTGCTTATCGCAGTTGTTTGTTTGTTTCCAAAATACTTTTTATTAGTTATTTTTAATTCATTCACAAGGTTATTTATTTGACGTTATGTTCTTTCGTCTTTAGTAAAATTAAATCTACGTTGGATAGAAAAAAAAACAATTAACAATTTTAAAACCGATAAAAATAAAAACCAAAATCAATTATCAGTGCTACCACAGTAAAACGGTAAAAATACGTGGGTATAATAAACATTTAACATAACAGACTACACGACTACACAACTACAAAATCCGCCAGCCCTGTAGCCAGCTGTGGAATTATTTTAAGAGTGACAGCAGCATCATAAACATCTGATATGCTATTTTCTCTTTCATTACAAATAATAATATTTTTTTGCGCTAAAAGTATGGCTGAGCAAAATTTAATAAATTCTATTACAGTTATTGCCAAAATGGTGAAAATTACTTCCGCAGTTTATGAAGCAGAGAACAGTTGAGAAAAAAAGAAACCGCTGATGGTAGGTTCGCCCAGTAAACACGATGTGGGAGGAAGAAGTGGTTTTTTGAAACTGCTGACAGCAATTTATTACTTACTCATTTGAAAAATAAACTAGAACGGTTTAAAACAGGACACCCATTGATAGCGAGATGAGCTTGCCCATAACAATAACGCAGTACAATATTTTTTTAGCTAAGTAGTAGCTAAAAGTAGTCCAAAAATAAGAACTTCTGCATCATTCGTGTTTTATCAAGTAGGTTGCTTTAATAATTTAATGGCTTTGGAATAAACGACCCATTTGTTTAGAGTGAATTAATTATAAATCCTATTTTTATGAAACAGACTTAAATGGTGCAAATTTTATGCCGAACAGATGTGTAAAATTGGCTTATTATAATACCCTTATAATGTGATTACATGGAAAGGGTTTACAGTTTTATTTTATGAAGCCAGTAATTTGGGTGCAAGACCTAATTGGACATAATAAATCCAGGTGGTACGAATGCATATATTCGAGTTGTGAATTAAAAAGAAAACAATTTAAAACAAAAGTATATTTTCCCGCATTTACTGCGATACTTCCGCGCTACTGTTACTAATCCACCTGAACCTCCGAGTCTGGATACTCTGTCCCTTCAAGTCAAAACTATTTTCACCTGCCTAATGGGAATGATGCAGATTGAACATCCGATATTGAAGATAATGCATCACAATCGGTAACACAAATCGAAATGTATTACATTGTGGCTAAAATGGCGGCATCACAATAGAATTCAGAATTTTTGGTAAAAATCTCCCAAAGCAAAATGCCAGCATGATATCATACCTAAATCTATATCTGACAAATTCTATACCAAAACTGGTATGCCAAATTGCTTTGAAGCCATTGTTAAAAAATATGTTCGTATAGTTTGTCCAAAGTGCCTCCTTATTTTAGAATTTCGAGAAAACATGTATCGTATAATAGCTGCATATGATGTCAATTACTTTTAACTTACATAGATATCAGAGCTTTAGGAAGTTAAAGTGATGGCGGCTCGAAGTAATTTTGGGAGAAAATTGATAAATGAAACTTTAGAGGTCCCTGCTAACGCAAATTTAAAGGATTAAGACAAGTTCAACACGTTGTTGTTCAAAGCAAGAGTGCTTGTTTTAGCGAACAGATAGAGAATACTATACGCAAAATATAAATAACAATAAAAATTAAATACTTACAAATCCACAATTGAAACAAAAACTTGAAAAATATGAACAGCTGCCTCTTGAGTTAGCAAAAACCAAAATCCACGAAACAAAATATTTAAAGAGTCAAAAGTTCGAAAAGCTAATTTTTAAATAGCTTCGTCATTTATACATCAACGAATTGACTCAATTTTAAAATTAGTTAAAAATAAAAAATTCCCGAAAAATTTTGCAAAAGTTTATATAAATTAAGGAAAAATATTTTATGTTAAATATAACTTTTAAATACTTCCTATAACGGGTGGGCAAATTAGAGATTAGGAAGTAAATTGGCTTAAAACATAAATTTTTTTGACAACTTCAGTTATATTGATACCAATCTTTAAGTAGAAATATGGAAATTAAGTCACAAGACAAGGTGGCCAATAGACGTCGCCAAATCAAAAAACTACGTGACCGGGAAATTTCTCACGCAATAACTAAATTGTTTGAGTGGCTGTGTAGCTTGCGGTGCAATCTCTTACTGAAAGCAAAGGTCACTGATATCAACATTAGCCAGTTATGGCTACAAAAAATTGGTAATCGTGGTTTGGCAGGCAACTCACGGTGACGCTATTTCTTTGCTATATTCGAAAAATACGGGCCAATGATGCCGTCTGACCACAAACCGCACCATACGATCACTTTCTTTGGATGGAATGACTTTTCCGAGGACTTTGTGGATTTTCAGAGCTTCATAAGCGACAGTTTTTTTTATATAACCGTTCAATTAAAAATTACCCTCATAATTAAATATGATTTTTTTGAGAAACGCGTTGCTCTCGTTCAGTTTTTTGAACAGCCAATTCACAAATGTTCGACGCAAATAATGGTCGGTCCGCTTTATTTCTAGAACGACTTCAATTTTATAAGCGGTAATATAAAGATCATTAGGCAAAACGTTGCGAAAAATACTACTAGTAATGGCCAATTGTTGCAAACATCGACGAGTTGATGTTCCAGGCTCATTCTCAGCACTTTGCTGCACAGCGACCGCTTTTTCATCACTACGAGTGTATTACTTTAGTCTATTGTCACCTTGAGCCTCGAATTTATCGATTAAATTACGTGCAGCGGTTTCAGAAGAAGAACATGATTACGAGGAGAAGCTGCTCAAATTCTACAAAGTGATACCATTTTGATAGTAATTTTTCACAAATACAATTTTTCTCTCAAGAGTGATGACAGTTCATTTCTTGACATTCAATCATTTGACAGATAACTTCTTAACTTTAAATTTGCCCATTCTCTACAGTCGTGTTAAAATAACACAAACACAAAATTTTTTCCAAACACAAAATTTTTTCCAAACACATTCTGAGACATTGGTTTTTGACAAAAAAATTCCTGACAATCTGGCTTCAATTACTCTCAGAACCGAAGGCAAAACCTTTCGATATGTGCGTATATTGTCCGATGGGGTTTGATTTAATTGTCGAAAACTTACAATTACAGATTATTATTTCATAGAAAAAACCCAATAGACTCACATATAAACACGAACGAATAACAAGCATGAGCATGAAATGATTTAGGTAGAAAGAGAGACGAAAGAAAAGGGAAAGAGAGGGACACACAGACAGAGAGGGAGGGACAAAATAGGTAGAAAAAAACAAACGAAAAGGGAGAGAGAGAGACAGATAAAAAAGGGAGAGAGATGAGGGGAATAAGAATAACACACGAAGAGAGCCACAAACAAGGCGAACTATATAAAGACAGCTGACAATAAAAAACAACTATTATAGAGACAAGAGAACACTGAAGATGGCTCATAGCCGAAACCGGTCTGTTTACAAATCAAATTTGACGCGGGATGACGTAAAATCATACCCAAGAAAAATCTTTCCACTTGTTGTTTTAACAAAAATAAAATTTTCTTTTAGCTTTAAGTAATTCAAAGCATTCGTTTGACAGTTCTTGATGCGTTAACATTGCGAAGCTATTTTTGCAGCTAAACTGGCGACAGCTACAACGGTGTTCGTGTAGCCCCGTGTCGCCAAAATATTTGTTTCCATAAGAACGTGTGTATTATAATTTTGACTGACTGTAGTCGGTAGCCAACTGTGTCGGATGTGTTTAATGCATGAAGGCTGCGGAATCAGCAGAAAAACTTAAAAATCGTCAGTTTTATTGTTGTTGAGTTACCCCTGTGTTTTCTTTGCCTGTATGAGAATATTCTTTTAAAACTAGTTATGACGTCAAATCAAAACCACTTGATTGTTGAAGATCAACAAGATGTAAATAAAAACAAAATATTAATACGAAGGGTGATATTGTTATTATTTATTATAATTTATTTAGTAGTATTTAGAATAATTTAATACACGATTTTCTTATTTAGTAACATTTTATAAATTGTGATTTACAAAATGAACAAGTTTTTTTAAATACTTTATTATTGGTTTCCATTTTAATATTATTAGGAAAAGAGTATAGAGCAGTGATGTGAGAACTACGGCCCGCGGGCCACATCCGGCCCGCCGAGCGTTTTTCAAAAAAAAATTAATCACCTATTAAAAAATTATAAATTTACATTATGTTTTAAAAAAGATATAAATAGATCATTTTAGCAAAAAAATTCGATGTTTTCATATTATATTGTGTACAAACTGCGTAGTTTTCTGGGAAATATTGTACATACAAGAGAACAACAACTTTCTTATACAATATTCCAAGAAGAAACTTAAAAAGCATGAAACAAAAACAACTAATATAGACCTATTGTATTGTACACACAAGAGAACAACAACTTTCTGATGCAATATTCCAAGAAGAAACATAAACATCATAAAACACTAACAATTAATATAGAAAACTGAACGTAATACATAACAACAACTATTATATGTGAGATCTTGAATATTCGAGATAACATGCGCAACAAATATAAAAGGACCAGCGATGGATTAATCAGTAAAAGTGTAAATCTCGTGACGTAAAGAATAAATTGTGAAGTGAAATTATAAAGTTGCCAACGTACAGTTTTATTTGTGTAATTAAATTAATAAAGTGTATTGTAAATACCCCCATAAATGTAAATCGAAAATGGAAAGAGAAAAATTGATTCGGAATGTCGAGTATTTCAAGAAGATTGGATATGGAAGTACTTCTGTATGGAATATAACTAAAAACCTATTTGTCTTATCTGCCAAGAACCGGTAGCTGTACTAAAAGATTATAATCTCGCTAGGCACTTTAATTCAAAACATCTTGGGTCTAAGTGCTATAAAATGACAGATGAAGACAAGAAAGTTCATTCAGAAGAATTGAAAAGAATTTGCAATTTATAAAAGTCAGAATCCTGAAAGCGAAACAATTTTTTTACATTGTATAATCCACCAAGATGTTCTTTGCAAGGCTGCCTTGGATATTAACCACGTACTTAATATTATTTTAAAATTTATTAATACCATTCGAGCCCGTGGTTTGTTACATCGACAATTTAAAGAGTTTTTATCGGAAGTTGATGCAGAATTTTTAGATGTACTTTATTACACAAAGATCAGGTGGCTGAGTTGTGGGCATGCCTTCTCGAGAGTTTGGAGTCTTCTCGAAGAAATTCAAGTTTTTTTAAAAACCAAAACTGAAATTTGGGATGAGTGGGAAATATTGGAGGATAAGAATTGGTGGATCGAGTTTGCTTTTTTCACGGATTTACTCGAGCACTATAATAAACTGAACAAGAAGTTACAGGGAAGAAATCAATTTATATATGAAACTTGGGGCAGTTTGAGGACTTTTAAAACTCAATTGTTTATATTTTCTAAATGTTTGGGAAAAAATGATTTGACTCATTTTCCAAGACTTAATTCTTTGAGGCCTGCGAGTGAAGAGAAGTTAAAAGTCTTTTCACAATCTTAATTAAAACTGTATTCAGTATTTGAACTCAGATTTGCTGACTTTAAAAAAATCCAACCATGTTTAGATATTTTTTCAATGCCTTTTAATGTTAATCCTGAGAATGTTCCATCTGATCTACAATTGGAAATAATAGAATTGCAATGTAATAATAATTTAAAACAGCTATTTTTAAATACAGATAAGTTTAATTTCTATAAATCTTTACCAAAAGATGAATTCCCAAAGTTAATTAATCATGCGCAGAAAATTATGGCAATGTTTGCTTTCTCGTATTTATGTGAATAGGCCTTTTCAGTAATGAAATGCAGAAAAAATTCAATAAGAAACCGATTGTCAGACGAGAGTCTATTTAATTTATTAAAAGTCGCATCCTCCCAGCTGGAACCAGATTTTGAGGAAATTATGTCAAGTCAGAAACAGATCCATGCTTCCCATACATCTGAAAAATCTTAAAATCATAATAAACTGTATCTTATAAAATTTTTATGTTGTTTTAAAATATTACGTAATATAACTAATAAATATATAGCTTAAACCGAACTTTTAATTGAACAGCAACCCCCTAATTTTTTAATAAATGACCCTCTATGTTTTTTTTAATTTAATGGCCCGCCGCAAGACTTTTTTTTAAATTTATTGGCCCGCCACCCAAAAAGTTCGCCCATCACTGGTATAGAGTATAGTTGAAGCTTATAATAAAGGATTTTTCAATAAGAAGTTTGTTTTCTAAAACAAAATAAAACAAAGCATTTAGATTAAGATGATTAAAATTTTTATTGTATTACAAGGAGAAAAGATTGGCAATTATAAATGGAAAGTGATATCTGGCAAATGTCCACCACGACCAGGCTGATAGATGGCTGATAGATGTCGACTCTTTCATCAAAGCTTTTAATCACATCAAGGCTTTGATCATTATACAGTGACACATTGAGCACGTAAAGGCTTCTCAATAATCGATCTAGGATTTTCAGAAGCCCAAATGGACTTCGTCTGAAAAAATGATTTTTTCAGAAAAACCAGCTGGTTGTTCCTGACTGAATTGAGCAAATCTACGACGATGTGAAAGGTCGGTCGGCTTCAATTCCAGCGCGAGTTGAAGCTTGTAAGGCTTTAAAGTCAAATCCTTGCATAAAATTCGTCATGTGGTGGTTTTAAATAACCCCGATTTTTGAGAACGTCGAGAAACCGGCAAATTTGGATCTGCTTTACGACTAAGGCTAACGGCAGCGATGTTTTGCCTTGAACAACCGGGTTGAACACGTGTTGGTGTTCGCACATTTTGTATCGAGCCTGACTATTCAAATTTAAAGACCAAATTATTAGTAGCGGTCTTAGAAGGATGATTACGTTCTTCTAAAATATCACGAATTTTACGAAATGTATCTTTAACAGAACCGCCATTTATTTAGTGGATTTTTATTATTTTAATGTGATTTTCGTGCGAAATGGAATTCATTGTAACAATTGCCAATTGCCGAATACGTCAAAAAACTAAATGTCAAAACTATAATTTTGTTGGCGTTGCCACAATTGAAAAACAAACTTCTTATTGTAAACCCCTTTAAAATAATGATCATTGCATAGCACCTATTGACTATTTGCCCATCATATATTTTGGCGCTTCTCTTTTGATTTTCCAACTGAATTTTATAGTATTTTGTTCAAGTCCTAGTTTTCTGTTTCCAGCATAAAGAGTACCTTTGTGGTACTCCATAATCATTATAAAATATTTGGGATTTCGTATTGTGCACTTTTGCAACTTGTGTTCTATTTGATAAGAAGGATTTTAACCAATTTAATTCGCTCTAGTCCTGTCCATTGTTTCAAAAGCTCTTTTCAAATCGAGAAAGAGTGCCACTATTATTTTTTTGTTGATTCCAATTTTCTTCCATCTGTTTAGCAAGTAATTTACGACCGTTTCGCATGAAAACTTTCTTAAAACCAGATTAATACTGTGCCAACAGTTTATTTGTTTTAAAATATTCTTCGAGTTGTTTCTAAACAACTTTTTCTAGCATCTTTTTGCATATCGTCAAAGTGTTAAAGTATGAAACTCTTCACATTTTCTTGTTTTTGCAATCTTTTCTATTGGAGTTATCAAATATTTCTAATTCCACCAGGGTTATTGTACGAAATATGAAATGAGAGGCTATCACAGATATTTTATTAACATATTGCACATTATTAATCGCCTCACTTATAGATATAATAATATTAACAAAATATTTCCTAAATTTAGCAGCTATTTCAAAGTTTACCTTGTATTCTATGTGGTTCTGATTGTTTAACACTTGACATCTATAGAAAACCAACTACGACGGACACTACCATTCACATCACCTGGAACCACTCTACCCAACATAAACTAGCAGCATTTAGACATATGATACACAGTCTTAAGATAATTCCACTTATTCCAGATAATTACAACAAATAACTCGACACAATTCACACCATAGCTAAAAACAAAGGCTACAAACCCACTACTATCGACAAACTTCTTAAAGCACACTAAAAACAGGCATAAAGAAGACAAAACGACAACTGATGCAGGACCAGAAATTTTAGATTAACTAACCTTTTTCACAAAAAATGTTTACTCACAACATTAATCCGCAACACTCTGAGACATAATCTCAGGACATCGACAGAAACAATTGACAAATTTAGTTACAGCGAAGTATACAGAGTTACTTGTACCTGCAAACATACTTATACAGGGTAAACTGGACGAAAACTAAAGAGAAGATTTATAGAAACACACGCCCATACAAGCTAAAAAGAGAATGCTCCAACTTCCCATTACATCTTGGGAGCATGGAAATCTACAAAACAAAAACTGTTAACAGTGACATAATAAACTAAGGTAAACACCGCTTCAGACACAATTTTCACACCACTAAAGCTAATCATACACTTGAACAAACGAAAAATACCTTTAAACGGACACACGTACCAGGATAATAATACAAGACGGAAATATTAAAAATTAGTCCCGCATAAAATGCCAGGTGGCGGACATTCTACCAACATGAATAGACCTTAATGAAAGAACTACCTAAACTCAAACACTGACTCACAAGTAGAGTTTAGAACATGGCTTGAGCATGATGTCATCACATCGAAAGCGATCGCCGTTCATACCGAAAACAAATAGTATTTCATTTACTGCTTCATATGCCATTATTTTTTAAACTATATTGTAACTCCACCTGTTCTTCATGAATTGGATATTATTATATTGTTACGTTTATACCTTTTATAAACGTTTTGTTGTGAGTTCTTTATTGCAAAAAAAATTACATCAGTTTTTAGAGTTTTTAAATTAATAAAAATTTTATTTGCTTTAACTACACAAAGTTGACACTACAGAACAATTTACTTAAGATGCACGTTGTTTGGTCAAGAGGTTTAATTTTACACTGATTGACTATCCACTCAGACGCTGCCCTTTTTATATTTGTCCATTTAAAGTCTAGAAAACTTAAGAATCTTCTACTCCTCTTCTTGTTGTATGTTGTTTATTCGATGTATAGGCGCTGTTTTTATGCTGATAAGGTTTCTGCTTGGGATTTATATTTGTTGTTGTCTCGTGTAGATAAGTTTTCTTTACCATCTGCTTTCTGTACATGTCCGTTAAAGAATCATAATTCAAGTGACCAAGTCTGTTGTGCCATAGTTGATTCGTGTTGATAGATGTGAATAATCTTTCGATTCTATTTTCAAACAAAAATAAATTGTTATATTTAGACGCTTTCAATATTGTTTTGCCTTTGGCCGTCTTAACTTCCGCAGAATCTTTACTGAATAACACATTCAAGCCATTATCAACTACGCGACCAACTAAAATGAAATTCATATTTAATTCGGGAGAATATAAAACATTTTGTAATTTAATTTTCTCATTATTAATTTCCATTTCCACGTCGCCTTTTCCTTTTGCCAAAATATATTTATCAGCTGCAAATCGAATTTCTTCTTCGTGCTCAATAAAATTTGTAAATATTTTCCGCTCACAGCACATGTGTGAAGTTGCACCACTGTCGATACACCATTGCGTATTCTTTATACCTTGCTTTTCTTTCGTTTTCAGAGCATGTAATAAATGTTGCTATTTTATATGTGATTTTGTGCACTTGTTTGCAAAGTGTCCAAATTCGCCGCAATTATAACATTTGCCTTTCATTTTGCCCTGTTTGTATCTGTGTTCTTTTCTAAATTTATTATCTTTAGGCACGGTTTTCATACTAAACGCTTGTTGCATGCTTCTTGTTTGCTCTTTACTCTTTTTCTGTTGGTGTCTATCTCCTTCTTCTAGAATTTTCTGTTTTATAACGGACAATTTTGGCAAGTCGTCACGTGTTTCTATGGCTACAACGAAATGCTCATACTCTTGTGGCAAACTCGATAGCAACATAATTACCAACAACTCATCTTGGATAATTATTTTCGTCTCTGCTAACTTTTCAGACAGTTCTATAAATTCACTAACATGATGACTAATGTTTCCACCCTCTGACATCGTTAGATTTATTAAACGTTTATATAGTGTTACCTTTTGCAGTGGTCCTCTTGGCTTGTAGGCCTCTTCTAAACTTTTCCATGCGTTATATGACGTTTCGCTGTTTTTAACAAAATTTAACTGTGATGGTTTTAAACAAAGCGTTACCGTGGCAAGAGCTTTCTCATCTTCTTCTTCCCACAATTTTTTAGCTGCGTCATCTATAGCATCCTCCTTTTTAATAGCACCAGATACGTGTTTCCACCAACCACTGTGTATCAACACACTTCGCATATGTACGCTCCAGCTATCATAATTTGTTCCGTCCAGCTTCTCTATCTGGTATAATGACGCCATTTCTCTTTAGTTATATATTTAATTATTTTTCATCCAACCAGAACTTTGTCCTGGGCCCATAACCTGTTTGTATTTTTATTATTTAAATTCAGGTTGTTTTATTAAATATATTAAGTTAAATTTTGTATTAAAAAGGTCTGCACTTGTGGACGGTTGAAATAAGAAAGAACAAAACTGTATCGTCGTTCACATTGGTAAAGAACAGTGTTGCCACTAAAATTCATATTCTGACAGTTATTTTTAATTCATTCACAAGGTTATTTATTTGACGTTATGTTCTTTCGTCTTTAGTAAAATTAAATCTACGTTGGATAGAAAAAAAAACAATTAACAATTTTAAAACCGATAAAAATAAAAACCAAAATCAATTATCAGTGCTACCACAGTAAAACGGTAAAAATACGTGGGTATAATAAACATTTAACATAACAGACTACACGACTACACAACTACAAAATCCGCCAGCCCTGTAGCCAGCTGTGGAATTATTTTAAGAGTAACAGCAGCATCATAAACATCTGATATGCTATTTTCTCTTTCATTACAAATAATAATATTTTTTTGCGCTAAAAGTATGGCTGAGCAAAATTTAATAACTTCTATTACAGTTATTGCCAAAATGGTGAAAATTACTTCCGCAGTTTATGAAGCAGAGAACAGTTGAGAAAAAAAGAAACCGCTGATGGTAGGTTCGCCCAGTAAACACGATGTGGGAGGAAGAAGTGGTTTTTTGAAACTGCTGACAGCAATTTATTACTTACTCATTTGAAAAATAAACTAGAACGGTTTAAAACAGGACACCCATTGATAGCGAGATGAGCTTGGCCATAACAATAACGCAGTACAATATTTTTTTAGCTAAGTAGTAGCTGAAAGTAGTCCAAAAATAAGAACTTCTGCATCATTCGTGTTTTATCAAGTAGGTTGCTTTAATAATTTAATGGCTGTGGAATAAACGACCCATTTGTTTAGAGTGAATTAATTATAAATCCTGTTTTTATAAAACAGACTTAAATGGTGCAAATTTTATGCCGAACAGAGGTGTAAAATTGGCTTTTTTTTTTTTTTTTTTTTAAAGAGAAGTAGCACTTCAGGCAACAATGCCTACTTAGTCAAGTACCGTGCTACCTTCTTTAGGAAAGGGATAGAGAAGAGATGAAATAGGTGGTGAAAGTAGAAGGATAGTCGGAAATTAACTGCCGTATAAAGACAGCAACAGCGACCAGTGACTATGCCTTCATCGCTGAGCTGCTCCACCGACAGTTAATTTTTATTTTTTGTAGTGAAAAAACCAAGGTCTTCGTTGGGAATCGAACCCACAACCCCCATATTTACAAGCTAGTACACTACCTACTAGCCTACAGGGGCTTATTATAATACCCTTATAATGTGATTACATGGAAAGGGTTTACAGTTTTATTTTATGAAGCCAGTAATTTGGGTGCAAGACCTAATTGGACATAATGAATCCAGGTGGTACGAATGCATATATTCGAGTTGTGAATTGAAAAGAAAACAATTTAAAACAAAAGTATATTTTCCCGCATTTACTGCGATACTTCCGCGCTACTGTTACTAATCCACCTGAACCTCCGAGTCTGGATACTCTGTCCCTTCAAGTCAAAACCATTTTCACCTGCCTAATGGGAATGATGCAGATTGAACATCCGATATTGAAGATAATGCATCACAATCGGTAACACAAATCGAAATGTATTACATTGTGGCTAAAATGGCGGCATCACAATAGAATTCAGAATTTTTGGTAAAAATCTCCCAAAGCAAAATGCCAGCATGATATCATACCTAAATCTATATCTGACAAATTCTATACCAAAACTGGTATGCCAAATTGCTTTGAAGCCATTGTTAAAAAATATGTTCGTATAGTTTGTCCAAAGTGCCTCCTTATTTTAGAATTTCGAGAAAACATGTATCGTATAATAGCTGCATATGATGTCAATTACTTTTAACTTACATAGATATCAGAGCTTTAGGAAGTTAAAGTGATGGCGGCTCGAAGTAATTTTGGGAGAAAATTGATAAATGAAACTTTAGAGGTCCCTGCTAACGCAAATTTAAAGGATTAAGACAAGTTCAACACGTTGTTGTTCAAAGCAAGAGTGCTTGTTTTAGCGAACAGATAGAGAATACTATACGCAAAATATAAATAACAATAAAAATTAAATACTTACAAATCCACAATTGAAACAAAAACTTGAAAAATATGAACAGCTGCCTCTTGAGTTAACAAAAACCAAAATCCACGAAACAAAATATTTAAAGAGTCAAAAGTTCGAAAAGCTAATTTTTAAATAGCTTCGTCATTTATACATCAACGAATTGACTCAATTTTAAAATTAGTTAAAAATTAAAATTCCCGAAAAATTTTGCAAAAGTTTATATAAATTAAGGAAAAATATTTTATGTTAAATATAACTTTTAAATACTTCCTATAACGGGTGGGCAAATTTGAGATTAGGAAGTAAATTGGCTTAAAACATAAATTTTTTTGACAACTTCAGTTATATTGATACCAATCTTTAAGTAGAAATATGGAAATTAAGTCACAAGACAAGGTGGCCAATAGACGTCGCCAAATCAAAAAACTACGTGACCGGGAAATTTCTCATGCAATAACTAAATTGTTTGAGTGGCTGTGTAGCTTGCGGTGCAATTTCTTACTACAAAAAATTGGTAATGGTTTGGCAGGCAATTCACGGTGACGCTATTTCTTTGCTATATTCGAAAAATACGGCCCAATGATGCCGCCTGACCACAAACCGCACCATACGATCACTTTCTTTGGATGGAATGACTTTTCCGAGGACTTTGTGGATTTTCGGAGCTTCATAAGCGACAGTTTTTTTTATGTAACCGTTCAATTAAAAATTACCCTCATAATTAAATATGATTTTTTTGAGAAACGCGTTGCTCTCGTTCAGTTTTTTGAACAGCCAATTCACAAATGTTCGACGCAAATAATGGTCGGTCCGCTTTATTTCTAGAACGACTTGAATTTTATAAGCGGTAATATGAAGATCATTAGGCAAAACGTTGCGAAAAATACCTCTAGTAATGGCCAATTGTTGCAAACATCGACGAGTTGATGTTCCAGGCTCATTCTCAGCACTTTGCTGCACAGCGACCGCTTTTTCATCACTACGAGTGTATTACTTTAGTCTATTGTCACCTTGAGCCTCGAATTTATCCATTAAATTACGTGCAGCGGTTTCAGAAGAAGAACATGATTACGAGGAGAAGCTGCTCAAATTCTACAAAGTGATACCATTTTGATAGTAATTTTTCACAAATACAATTTTTCTCTCAAGAGTGATGACAGTTCATTTCTTGACATTTAATCATTTGACAGATAACTTCTTAACTTTAAATTTGCCCATTCTCTACAGTCGTGTTAAAATAACACAAACACAAAATTTTTTCCAAACACAAAATTTTTTCCAAACACATTCTTAGACATTGGTTTTTGACAAAAAAATTCCTGACAATCTGGCTTCAATTACTCTATGGTTAGAATATTTAACTTTCTTTGAAACATTTACCTGAAACCTGAAATCCCGTAAGAACTGTGCACATGGGTTAAACCCGGAAAAATTTTTTTTTATTTCACAACTAAAATGAAGTTTTAAAGTTGGTAAATTTAAGATTGCGAAGAAGAAATCCAAATCTAAAAAGTTCTTGCTTCAAACAATTCTCAGAACCCAAGGCAAAACCTTTCGATATGTGCGTATATTGTCCGATGGGGTTTGATTTAATTGTCGAAAACTTACAATTACAGATTATTATTTCATAGAAAAAACCCAATAGACTCACATATAAACACGAACGAATAACAAGCATGAGTATGAAATGATTTAGGAAGAAAGAGACGAAAGAAAAGGGAAAGAGAGAGACACACAGACTGAGAGGGAGAGACAAAATAGGTAAGAAGAAACAAACGAAAAGGGAGAGAGAGACCAAGACAAAAAAGGGAGAGAGATGAGGGGAATAAGAATAACACACGAAGAGAGCCAAAAACAAGGCGAAGACAGCTGACAATAAAAAAGCAACTATTATAGAGAGAAGAGAACACTGAAGATGGCTCATAGTCGAAACCGGTCTGTTTACAAATCAAATTTGTCGCGGGATGACGTAACATCATACCCAAGAAAAACCTTTCCACTTGTTGTTTTAACAAAAATAAAATTTTCTTTTAGCCTTAAGTAATTCAAAGCATTCGTTTGACAGTTCTTGATGCGTTAACATTGCGAAGCTATTTTTGTAGCTAAACTGGCGGCAGCTACAACGGTGTTCGTGTAGCCCCGTGTCGCCAAAATATTTGTTTCCATAAGAACGTGTGTATTTTAATTTTGACAGACTGTAGTCGGTAGCCAACTGTGTCGGATGTGTTTAATGCATGAAGGCTGCGGAATCAGCAGAAAAACTTAAAAATCGTCAGTTCTATTGTTGTTGAGTTACCCATGTGTTTTCTTTGCTTGTATGAGAATATTCTCTTAAAATTAGTTATGACGTCAAATCAAAACCACTTGATTGTTGAAGATCAACAAGATGTAAATAAAAAAAAATAATATTAATACGAAGGGTGATATTGTTATTATTTATTATAATTTATTTAGTAGTATTTAGAATAATTTAATACACGATTTTCTTATTTAGTAACATTTTATAAATTGTGATTTACAAAATGAACAAGTTTTTTTTAAATACTTTATTATTGGTTTCCATTTTAATATTATTAGGAAAAGAGTATAGAGTATAGTTGAAGCCCATAATAAAGGATTTTTCAATAAGAAGTTTGTTTTCTAAAACAAAATAAAACAAAACATTTAGATTAAGATGATTAAAATTTTTATTGTATTACAAGGAAATTATAAATGGAAAATGATATCTGGCAAATGTCCACCACGACCACGCTGATAGATGTCGACTCTTCCATCAAAGCTTTTAATCACATCAAGGCTTTGATTTTAAGACTGAAATCGATTAAATTGGATTCGTATAGACATAGCTCTACAAAAAATAATATAGTGGTGTTGAGTCACACGAATTAGCTGGCAACTCAAATGCTGATTGTCGTGAAATTATGCGATCGGGAAATTTGGTTTGATGTAAATTTATTGTTTCATTGGCGGTGTGGCATGTGGCACCGATCTGTTGAAATCACATGTCAGTGATATCCACGTCCTCAATAACAGGGCAAAATTGAGTTGTTACCATCTCCATTGACGGTTATCGCATTTGCAGTCTCATCATTGAGAGAAAAAACGAACCAATCACGCCTCCAGGCCACATAGCGCACTATACAGTGACACATTGAGTACGTAAAGGCTTCTCAATAATCTCTCTAGGATTTTCGGAAGCCCAAATGGACTTCGTCTGAAAAAATGATTTTTTCAGAAAAACCAGCTGGTTGTTCCTGATTGAATTGAGCAAATCTACGACGATGTGAAAGGTCGGTCGGCTTCAATTCCAGCGCGAGTTGAAGCTTGTAAGGCTTTAAAGTCAAATCCTTGCGTAAAATTCGTCATGTGGTGGTTTTGAATAACCCCAATTGTTGAGAACGTCGAGAAACCGGCAAATTTGGATCTGCTTCAGCACTAAGGCTTACGGCAGCAATGTTTTCCCTTATGTGGTTCTGATTGTTTAACACTTGACATCTATAGAAAACCAACTACGACGGACAGTACCATCCATATCACCTCGAACCACTCCACCCAACATAAACTTACAGCATTTAGACATATGATACACAGACTTAAGATAATTCCACTTATTCCAGATAATTCCCACTACTATCGACAAACTTCTTAAAGCACACTAAAAACAGGCATAAAGAAGACAAAACGACAACTGATGCAGGACCAGAAATTTTAGATTAACTAACCTTTTTCACAAAAAATGTTTACTCACAACATTAATCTGCAACACTCTGAGACATAATCTCAGGACATCGACAGAAACAACTGACAAATTTAGTTACAGCGAAGTATACAGAGTTACTTGTACCTGCAAACATACTTAAACAGGGTAAACTGGACGAACACTAAAGAGAAAATTTATAGAAACACACGCCCATACAAGCTAAAAAGAGAATGCTCCAACATTACACCTTGGAAGCATGGAAATCTACAAAACAAAAACTTTTAACAGTGACATAATAAACTAAGGTAAACACCGCTTCAGACACAATTTTCACACCACTAAAGCTAATCACTTGAACAAACGAAAAATACCTTTAAACGGACACACGTACCAGGATAATAATACAAGACGGAAATATTAAAAATTAGTCCCGCATAAAATGCCAGGTGGCGGACATTCTACCAACATGAATAGACCTTAATGAAAGAACTACCTAAACTCGAACACTGACTCACAAGTAGAGTTTAGAACATGGCTTGAGCATGATGTCATCACATCGAAAGCGATCGCCGTTCATACCGAAAACAAATAGTATTTCATTTACTGCTTCATATGCCATTATTTTTTAAACTATATTGTAACTCCACCTGTTCTTCATGAATTCGATATTATTATATTGTTACGTTTATACCTTTTATAAACGTTTTGTTGTGAGTTCTTTATTGCAAAAAAAATTACATCAGTTTTTAGAGTTTTTAAATTAATAAAAATTTTATTTGCTTTAACTACACAAAGTTGACACTACAGATCAATTTACTTAAGATGCACGTTGTTTGGTCAAGAGGTTTAATTTTACACTGATTGACTATCCACTCAGACGCTGCCCTTTTTATATTTGTCCATTTAAGGTCTAGAAAACTTAAGAATCTTCTACTCCTCTTCTTGTTGTATGTTGTTTGTTCGATGTATAGGCGCTGTTTTTATGCTGATAAGGTTTCTGCTTGGGATTTATATTTGTTGTTGTCTCGTGTAGATAAGTTTTCTTAGAAAACTACGCAGATGGTAAACAGCATACATATTTGTTGTTGTCTTGCGCGTTTAGTTAATAAACAGAAATTTGTTTTTTTTTTGTCTTGCATGCCATGCAGTTAGTAAACAGCATATTAAATTGTTGTTGTTTGTGTATAAGTTTAGTAAATTAGTTAGTTAGTAAACAGCATACTAAGTTGTTTACTTTATTATTTAATAATTTCCTTTTCAAACTTAAGCAAGACGCATCCGTAACAATATTATCAATCCCATCGAAAACTCTCCAATTCTCCCAACCAAAGTTAATTTTTTCTATTTTCATTGTTTAATACATTTTTTTCAGTCATATCCTTTTTATCAGCAAAGTTTACTTTAAGCTCAGATGTTTTTAAAATTTTAGATATTCTACTGTTAAGGGTCCATAAAGTAGTTCTTGCACCGACTAACGTTTGTATATAGTGCATTATAACATTCTCTATTTTACGATAATGACCGTCAATCTTTCCAAGAAATTCCTTTTCCCAATCCGCGGAAAGGTGTGGCTTTTTCCTATTCGACATGCAACAGATTGTCGTTTTTGTTGCGGGCCGATAGAAGTTTAGATAGTCTCCGGCTCCCTAGCAAGGAGTGAGGGCACAGTTCTGCTTGCTGTGCTTCGGAAATTGCCGCCTTTGTGTGTTACGCATCTTGGGAGCGTTGGTAAATGCATTCACCCAGTGCTAAAACCATGGAGCCACATTAATCTATATCGCAATCTTCTTTACTACCAGGAACCCAACATAACATCAGTTCACATCAGTTCTAGTCATTGGAGGAAATTACAAGGTTTCTGAGCGGAAGTGCCACAGTGGCGCAAATCTTCTGTAACAGCAAATCGCAGATGAATTTAATGGTCAATAATCAGTGAACGCTGTTAACAATTCATTGTAGAACAATCATGTTTTAGTTAATTTAAAACTGGTGCCCAAGAATTCGACATACCCGCTTTTATTCATTTTATTTCCTCATTAAAAAATAACAAAAGTTTTTTTAAACAAATTTTGGAAATTTTCAAGATTTTTATAAGAATGTTTTTACCCTCGCCTTGTGTACCAGTCAGTCAAAGTCTGAAACAGTGCTGTCAACGCTGAATTAATGAAATTATTCTATCAAGGCTTTGATGGGATTTAAACTTATGATCTTCTGTTAAACGAAGAGGCAGACATGTTTACTCATGTAGCCGCCGTGGACGTTTAACAAATGTTAGCTTTTATGTTATTATGGCGGGTATTTTAATGGATGTATAGAAACTTAAGTTGGCAACACTTTTTAACTGGCGGCCAGTCATTTTGTCAGCTATCAAGTGCAAAATGTTAAGTTTGGCGTTTTAACATTAATAGACCGATGCCTGAACAACGCTTACAAATTGTGCAAATTGGTTCTAAAATCCCTTGATTTTTATTAGCGAATTTTGTTTAGGGATAAAATTCACTTTTGTTTGCATATGGATACGTCAATAAACAAAACTGCCGTATTTGGGGTGTTAATAATTCTCAAGAGTATGTTGTGAAACTGTTACATCCAGAAAAGCTGAGGGATGGAATCATTGGTATCTATACTTCTTTTGAAATGATTCTAGTCAGAATATGATTGTCGATGGTGACCGCTATAGAGCCATGATTACTGACAATTTCGTTCTATAGTTTAACCACCATGATGTACAGGAAGAATAAGATGGAACAACATGTCACACAGCTCGTGCCACAATTAATTCATTATTATTGCTATTTATTGAAGGATCCCCCATCAATTGCCCAATTTAACGCCACTAGACTATTTTCTATGGGGATACATGAAGTCACTCTTAGCCGATAAGACCGAAACGATTTACCACTTAGGGGAAAACATTCGTTGCGTTATTACGGCCACAAACGTTGCAAAAAGTCATCGAAAATTGGACTTCCAGATTAGACTACGCTTGATCCAGCTGTGACGGTCATATACCAGAAGTCATATTTAAATTATGATGTCGGAAGATTATCTTTCGAATAAAGCGTGATTTGATTTACATCTGCACCGACTATATAGTCATAATCAAATGGTGGTCAAACCACTTGGTTGATTGGACATCAACCACGCCCTAGAAGGCCATCGAATACGTGTATCCTCCGGTCACTTCTAGTAGCAATTTCGAAAGCCCGAAGTAGGCCGCAGCCTTCACTCCTTGCTAAAGAGTTGGAGACTTTCCAACTCCTGGTCCAGAACGCATGAAGCTCTTTTTTTTATCAAGAACACGACAGCATTCATACTCACTGGACCTGAACCATTCATTGTGTTAATTTGAATGATCCGACCCACAAACTCTCACTAGTGTCTGAAATCACAACCACCACGATACTCCCATATAGGGGCCAACCTCTATAACCAGTCAGAGCACATCATTGTCTGAAAAGAATAAATAGTGTACTCTGGGGCAACTGATTCCCGTGGAAATATGTGGATTGTCCAGGTGACTCCTACTAGCCTTTGAGGGGCCTGGGCTCCCTTTTACCCGCAAGACACCAGTCTAAATGGAATAGTAGGTTCCAAAAAGACTATCATGTGCCCCCCGGGGGGAATCTTTCGAATAAAGTAAATTTCATTTCAATTGTTAAAATTCATCTTTGTTTTATTCAAAGTTTTATACCTCTATAAAAATCACACATTATTTACACACGCCAGATTTTGTTAGTGGCAGAACTAAATTATTTAGCTGCGTTGACCACAAACTTACGGCCTTTATTGTTAAAGATATGAAAAGGTTTAGTGTATCTCAGTTTCCTATTTTCAGTTCAGGTTTGTGTGTTTGTAAATTCAAAGCGAATATGATTTTGTAAAGATTTTTTTTGGTTGCCCCTCGTATAACAGATTTTATTTAATTACAATCTTGCTAAAGTACTTAACGCCTAAACTAAATAATTGTGTGAACAAAGCGGTTATATTACAGGTGGTTAACACACACTTAACCATGGTTTTGCTCTTTCAAGATACATTTCCGCAGTGGTTCATTTGTAGTAGGTGGGGTTAAAAAATATAACGTGATTGCTAACCCACAATCACTTACAAAAACTAAGTTGAAAATATGACTTTAATGAATGAATTAAGAAACACAATGAATCAGTATCATTATGATTTTTAAGCGGAGTGAATTAAAACATTTTTCTTAATTGTTGTTATTGTTAACGTTTATTTTCATTTTATTGCCAAGAAATAAAAATAAAAAAAGCAAATCAAGTTTATCTTTGGATAAAATTTAAATGTAATTATTTGCTCTTTATTTATACTATTACTTTCTTATTTAATTTAGAAGCAGCTTGGTTTGAATGAAAATTTTAATTACGAAACCTTTTGATAAAAATAATCTGCAAGCGAGTTTTCTTAAAGTCTTTTGCAATAGTGGAGGATACAGATAAAGACTGTAAAAGACAGATTTTTGAAAGTGCTGCTTAAAATAATTATTTCCTTTAGGTCATTTTGCTCACTCTCACAAACAATAGTGTTGCTGCGTCAATGTCATACGAGTCCATCATATTTCGATTATGAGAAGGATTTATTTTCATTATAAACTTTTGTTCATTATACATGGGGTTTGAGAAATTTTAAACCCCAAGAAAATCGTTAAACGGCAAAAGGTAGTTTTCTTGATTTTGTGATTTTGTTTCTAGTCTAGTTCATGCATGTGACTAATCTTAAATGCGAAGATTACCACAACCGCATACTGAGATAGTACCTGTAGTATTTTAGACTTTTCCCCCTATATATTTGCTTTGTGATTTGGTCTAGGTCAAATGGTCCAATGAGCTGACTTGCTCGATTGCAAGGACAATGTGGCCTCCATTGGATCGAAAGATGGGTTTCCCACACATTGATTTTTGCAGAAGCTGAGAAAGAGGAGGAGACGATTAAACACCTCTGCATGCGCTCCTCACTGGAATGCCTGTCTAATATTTCATAATTAGGATTGAGCAGGGTCAGTTTCTTTATAAAGTACTGTGGTTGGTTTTTTGACCCACTGCAACTCTGTCTGATTGATTGCTTATCCTGACTGGCGGGCCTTATTCCTCTGCATCTATCGCGCCCACATCTTACTCCTTTTCCTTTCTCTCTTTATTCCTACCCTTTGCATTTTTTTCGATTCTTTCTTTCCTTTCCTTTTTCCACTGCGCAGGTAACATAAAGGTATTAGGCAGTGCAAAGACAGCTGCCGCTGAACCTAATCTATCTTAGACTTTTTTTTTAAAGAGAGTAGCACTTCAGGCAACAATGCCTATTTAATCAAGTACTGTGCTACATTCTTTAGGAAAGGAATAGAGAAGAGATGAAACAGCTATTGAAAGTAGAAGGATAGTCGGAATAGTCTTAGGCTTTGATTGATGAGTTTGCTTTTTATGAAAGACTTTACAGTATAAAGTAGTCGAATAACAAGGTTATGGAGCCTAAGAATTGAATACTATTTTTAATCAAATAAAGATACCTAAAGTAGAGTGGGTACCTGTTCGTGTAGAAATATTTTAAAGATTATAAATGATCTATAAAAATCTATGTTAAAATCTTTGCTATTAAAATCACACCTTCCTCTATTGTTTTAAAAATAATTGAGTAGCGTATGCAGCCACCACAATAGATCAAAGCTACAGAGTTGTTAACACCAGTTTAAATCTGTATGATCGATGGCGCTTTTGTGGCATACAGCTACGGCTCAAGTTGCAACTTATTGTGGCTGGCAGGATCAAGTTCATATGCATCGCTGATGAGCTGCGATTGTCTTAGCATACACTGCATCATTGACAACTTTTATTTACATTAAAATGCCCGCTGGTCGCAAGTACCCTCATTGTGATTTCGATCTAAATGACAGTCGACACGTTACTCCCCGAAGGCTCTCACCAATAACCATTACAGGTGCAACTAATTCTTACGGTATCATAGGGATTTCAATGTAGTTATTTATTTTCTACAACTTTCCATTTAACCTCAATTGTCAAGCAGTGGATATAGGGAAGTAATTGACATATCTGGAGCAGTTCAAGATCAAGATGTACTCTTAAAAACGGGTAAAATACAATGCGTGCATAGGCCCTGTAGGCTAGTAGGTAGTGTATTAGCTTGTCAGTATGGGGGTTGTGGGTTCGATTCCCAAGGAAGATCTTGGTTTTTTTCACTACAAATAAAAATTGACTGTCGGTGGGGGTGGTCAGCGATGAAGGCATAGTCACTGGTCGCTGTGCTGTCTTTATACGGCAGTTAATTTCCAACTATCCTTCTACTTTCACCACCTGTTTCATCTCTTCTCTATCCCTTTCCGAAAGAATGTAGCGCGGTACTTGATTAAATAGGCCTTGTTGCCTGAGTGCTACTTCTCTTAAAAAAAAAATGCGTGCATAGCGACACCCTGAGTTGAAACTTCAAGCATACAGCAATCAGAGCCGCGTTGCCCCCGCTTTTTGTTTGGGAGCCAGATAGGTATTTAAACTCCTCCGCACTATTGGCAACATTCTGTCAAGGGTGCAACAGCGCTTAGAAATAGAATAGAGCTAATCTCTCTCACTATTTGGGTTTCAACCACATTCACCATATTAATCCTCGAAGTGCGTAACCAATAACTGGTACATGGAACGTAGTCCATGTGTGTGACCGGCTGCCGTGGTACATATAGTTTAGTCGGAATTCGCAGGTGGGTACTCCTTTTACCCCCTAGAAGCAATAAGCTCAAGGCAGAGGAGGTCACTAGGATTATATAGGGTCAATGGGTTCTAAGAAATGCCTTGTCGATATTGCAAAGCTAATAGATTTAGATGGAAATTGGCCTCCTTTTTTCTCTCCTATGATGAAAGCATGAATAAAATTCGTTGTTCTTGCGTTATAAACGACTGAACGTTTAAATATTTTCATTTGCATAAATAATCGTTATCTCTTTAATTATTTTATATTCCCATTGATTGATGTCTAAATACTTGTATAAACTGCAGTTGTATCTGTGTTTAAATTATAATAACGTAGCACTTAATAAAATATTTTTTTTATTATTTTATTGAATTAAGTCGACACAATTTTTTTTTTTAATGTGCGCATATTATTATTTTAAATAGAGTTCACCAATTGTTACACGAAGAGGTGCACAAAAAGCTAAAATGCAAACTCGTGCAATGGTCAAGTCAGCAGTAACATCAGCAGGAACAGCTAATTCAGTAGAGCATCGAAAACCGAGTGCCGCACTTCTAGAAGCAAAACGCAAAGCAAAAATATTAAAAATGCAACAACAAAATCAGCAAGAAACTGCAGTCAAAGATATTTTTCAAAGTGTAAGTGATTGACTGTGACAAGTTCCAATTTATAAAATTAAAATAATAATTAAATATATTTTCTTTCTTTAATTTAAATGATTGCTGCAGGCAATGAATGCAAAATATATGACTCAACGTCCCACAGGTCTTATATTTGATGAATCTATGTCTCAGCATCGTTGCCTGTGGGATAGTGAACATCCAGAATGTCCAGAACGATTTACACGTGTTTTAGATCGGTAAGTTTATTTTTATTTTTCAATTTTTCAATTTTTGTCTTTTTTCTAAAGGGTATTTTTATAGAGGTATAGAACTTTTAAATAGAGTAAAGTAAGCATGATTTTTTTAAATTGCCATAAAATGTACTTTGTTCGAAGGATAATCTTCTGTTATTATATTTTAAATATGACTTCTCGAATATGACCGCCACGGCTGGCTCGGAGGCAATCTAATCGGGGGGTCCAATTTTCGACGGCCTTTTCCAACATCTATTATCCTCCAAGGAGACTAGCAGTGACTTCACATATCGTCAAGTAAAATTGTCTAGCGGCATTTGAACTTTGGTTCAAAACCATTTTTCCATTCTGATAGGATCACTTCCATTAAGGCATCAAGGTTATATTGCCGATGTGCCATTAATTTAATTCTTTTATTGATAAGAAAGACTGTTGTTAAGGAAAAGGTAAACAGGTCTGACAAGAATGATATTTGAAAGCTTTCTTGAGTGCTGTCTCACTAGACTTTGAGATTTGTAGGCGCAAACGTCGATCTTGTTTTAGTTACATCAAGGATGAGTCCTTAGGAGAATATCAATCCGACTGTGCAAGAAGGTAGAGGAGCTAAAAACATGAGATTGTAAGTCCAAATGATTTGTTGATTAGGTGAATAATTTTACGGTTAATTAGGATACATGAAAAGCCGCAGGCCTAGCGATTCTATCTGTTTCCGTTTGTAAATCGGGATTTAGGGGGTTTAGAAGATGTCCAGTTTTAACGCTTTCCTTTCTATTATCCTTGCTTAAGTTGATTAATAATAGAGTTATTATGGTGGAGAACAAGCCATGTGCTTCTAGAGGTATTAAACTTTGAAATGAAATTTTATTTATTCGAAAGCTAATCTTCTGACACTATAATTTAATTATAACTTTGGCATATGACCGCCGCTTTGGCGACTCGAACGTAGTTTAAACTGGAGGTTCCAACATTTATCGCCATATATTGGTAGAAATGCCGCGAATGTTGTACTGCAAATAGTCAATCGTTTTGGACTTATCGGCGTAGACTAGCATCAACTTCTCATTTCCCCACAGAAAATAATCTAGCGGCTTTAAATAGCACGAACTTGGAGGTCAATTCTCGGGTTCAAAAGGTGAAACTATGCGGTTACCAAACGTGTCCCTTTGTGACACAAGCTGTGTTATATATTGCCCCGTCTTGTTGAAACCGCAGCTCCTGCACGTTATAGTTGTTCAATCGATGAAGGAAAAAAGTCAGTAATCATGGCTCTGTAGCGGTCACCATTGACTGTAACGTTCTGAGGAGCACATTTTAAAGACCAATGATTCCACTTTTAGTTTTTCTGGATGTAACGGTGTCTCGACATACACTTGAGGATTATTATAATTTTAACTAGGACAGTTTGGTTTATTGAGGTATCCACTCAAACAAACTGCGTCATTGCTCCAGTATCTCCTGCACTTGGTAAACATAGTTTTTACATTCATTTAAAACATCGGCCTGCATGAGAGAGAGGAAGTACTCCAAAGCACTTGGGTACATGTTTTGAAAATTAAATTAAATTTGCTTATGCCGCAAAAAAGGTGTAAAAATATATGCGGTGAATTAAACTTGTAAATGCATATTTTCCAAACTTTAGACGTTATTCGTACTCAGTTTGAGCGGAATCTATTAGAAAATTAAAAAAAAAAGTTTAAAATCCCATATGGAAACACAGTCTTAGGGTTTTCCAATTTTTTTTTAATTTTCCAAAGTATTTTAGCAACTTTTCTTTCTATAAAAACCTTTTTAGACTATGACGCACATATAGTTTCTTCCGAATTTTTAAATTTTGCAAGGTGTTAGCAAGTTGTGCGTTTAGCACATTCAGATCAGAATTACTCAACATATCAGAATCATTCTTATTGATTTATTCTTTTTCCTTATTCGCGTTTATATTTTTAGGTGTCGTGAATTAAATTTAGTTGAGCGCTGCCAAATATTACCCGCAAGACGAGCTACAAAAGATGAAGTGATGCTTCTTCATAGTGACGAACACTATCAACTATTGGAGAACACATCGGGCATTAATGATGATGAGAAAATGGAAGATTTAAGTTCCCGATTTGACTCCATCTATATACACCCGGTAAAATTTCTATTAGAAATAATTACTAACGGAATTAATAGTTTTGTTTTTTCTTTCACCTTTTTTAAAGAGCACCTTTGAATTATCATTATTGGCTACTGGTTCTACCATAGATTTAATTGAAGCTGTTCTTAGTGGCAGCATACAAAATGGTATGGCTATTATACGGCCACCTGGACACCATGCCATGAAAGCAGAGTTTAATGGGTACTTTAAACATCTCCTGTCTCTGAATTCTGAAGTGATTATTTTATTTTTCTTTTGCTTTTCTCCTGTTTCTTCTAAATTATTGTGAAATTTAGCTATTGTTTCTTTAATAATGTGGCCATAGCAACGCAATACGCTTTGGATATATTGAAATTAAAAAAGATTTTAATAATTGATTGGGATGTACATCATGGACAAGGTACACAGAGATTCTTTTACAATGATCCCAGGTATCTATTTATTAGGCCCTGGTAATTATAAGGACTTAGAAGTTCACTATTAATTTTATTTTAGAGTTCTCTACTTTTCCATACATCGATTTGAACATGGCACATTTTGGCCTAATTTAAAAGAATCCGATTTTGATGCCATTGGCCATGGTGGCGGTTTAGGTTATAATTTTAATTTACCTCTTAATAAGACAGGCATGACAAATGGTGATTATATGGCTGTATTCCAACAAATACTGATACCAGTTGCTGTTGAATTTCAACCGGAATTGATAATAATATCAGCTGGCTATGATGCTGCTCTGGGTTGTCCAGAGGGTGAAATGGAAGTAACACCCGCCTTTTATCCTCATCTTATTAATCCATTGATAAAGCTGGCGAATTCGCGTTTAGCTGTTGTGCTCGAAGGAGGCTATTGTTTAGATTCTTTGGCTGAGGGAGCCGCTCTAACATTGCGTGCCTTGTTGGCTGAACCTTGTCCTCTGTTGGTGGAAAAACTTCAATCACCCTGTGCTTCCATACAAGAATCAATATTAAATTGTATTTATTCTCATCGACCTTATTGGAAATGTTTGCAACTTCAGGACACCTATACAATGGAAGACCTAAATAATGTTAATCCTCAACCAAATCTACATAAAGTTAGTCGTTTGTTTATTGGTGGTCCACCTTTACCCGAACGTTTTCCCACCCGTAATACAGCGCCTAAAATACCAGCTGATGTGATACAACGAAATTCGTTACGCCTTCAGAAGCTTAAAGATGGTAAGTTGTTTTACATGTTAAAAAAAGGAAATTCTTTGCAAAATCATTTTCTCAAACTTTAGAAACGCAATTGTTTTCACCTAAAATACGTGTTTGTTATGTTTACGATGAGTTTATGCTAAAACATTCGAATACCTACGAGGAAGGGCATCCTGAGCAACCGGAACGTATAAGAAAAATCTTTGAAATGCATCAAGAGTACAAATTATTGGATCGCATGCAGCATGTGCAATCACGTACGGCCACAACCGATGAAATTTGTTTGGCCCATACGAGATCTCATGTTAATGCGATACGCCGTATTGGCGAAAAAGATGAGCTACAGAACATGGGTGCCAAATATAATTCAGTTTATTTTCATCCAAAAACATTTGATTGTGCCACATTGGCAGCCGGTTCAGTGTTGCAGGTTGTCGATAAAGTTGTTAAAGGTGATGCTCGCAGTGGTGTTTGTATTGTACGGCCACCGGGTCATCATGCTGAAGCGGATGTTCCTCATGGCTTTTGTATATTCAATAATGTGGCAATTGCTGCCCAGTATGCCCTTAGGGATCATGGCTTAAAACGTGTGCTTATTGTCGATTGGGATGTACATCATGGCAATGGCACTCAACATATTTTCGAATCAAATCCTCAAGTTTTGTATATTAGTATTCATCGTTATGACAATGCCACATTCTTTCCCAAAAGTAAAGATGCTGATTATGATGCTGTGGGCAAGGGTGCTGGTGTGGGATTTAATGTGAATATTCCTTGGAATAAGGTAAGTTTATTTTGATTAGAAGCAAAGAATTTGTTATCTATGGACTTATGGTTGTTCTTTGATTGTTTTGTTTTTTTAGAAAGGCATGGGCGATTTGGAATATATTATGGCTTTCCAACACATAATAATGCCAATAGCTTATGAATTTGAACCAGAATTGGTTATAGTTTCAGCCGGTTTTGATGCTGCCATAGGAGATCCTCTGGGTGGCTGCAAAGTAACACCTGAAGCATATGGTCTCTTTACACACTGGCTATCGGCTTTGGCTAACGGTCGTATCATTGTTTGCTTAGAGGGTGGTTACAATGTCAATTCAATCTCTTATGCCATGACCATGTGTACAAAATCTCTATTGGGCGATCCTATACCAGCGATTAATCTAAATGGCAGTGTTTCGCGACCACCGACCGTAGCATATTTAAGCTGTTTAGAAACGCTGCAAAATTGTATTGGCATGCAACAACGGTATTGGAAAAGTTTAACTTTTGGCAAACGACTACCGCAGACATCTGGTGAAAACAACAATGAGGATTTTCTTTCTGCTACTTTACAAAATTTAGATATTACAAGGGATGATGTTCAAGGTGCTGCTGGTGGCTCTCTGGTTTCAGACATCAATGTATCACTCGAGCCAAGTGGCAGTAAACCGAAGGTAAAAGTAAAAACCCTAACAGAATTTCTCACAGAGCACGTGCAGGTAATTACTAGTTGTTCCTGAAATATGTCTTAACGTTGTTGTTTTTGTTGTTTTTTTTCTTCTTTAATAACATTCAATAATAATAAAAATTTTCAAATATTTTCATGTCTTTTCTACTACTGCCAAAATATAAAAAAAATCCCAAAAGGCTCTTGAAAATAATGAAATGTTTGCTGTTGTACCATTAAAAAGTTGTCCTCACTTATCCCAGTTGCATCCCGACGATGCACCCAAAAGTAAGCAAACCACTATTTTGTCTTGTTGTTGTTTGTTGCTGTTAGTTAGTTATTGATTTATTTCTTAAATTTTCATGTGTAATTTTAATTCAAAATATTTCATTTATAGTTTTCGCTTTTGCTTGGTTTCATTGTTTTTGCTTTTAAATATTATTTTTCTTTATATTATTTTTAATTTGAAACTTATACAGTATCGGACGAAACTAAAGCGCCATTGAATTAAAACAAAAATAACATGGCTTTTTCATTTAAAACATTCAAAATCAAAGAAAATTAATAAAAACTATTATTTTACGGCGACAAAAAACTAAAGTACATAGTCTACACTGGCTACGTTAGTAGTAAAAAAGGCTTAATATTTTGTGGCGCGAATTCATAATTTTTTAAAACTGCAGCACATCTTCGATGCATTCAATCGATTAAGTAAGTTAATAAAGGGTGGACAAATTTGAGCTTAGCAAATAAATTGGCTTAAAACACACACACTTTGTTTTAACACGTCTGTTTTATGTAGAAATATAGCAATTAATAATGGAATAAAATGTCGGGCAAATGTACACCACTAATATCGGTGGACGTCTGCTCTTTTCACAAAACTTTGAGGTACATTTTGCAACAAAGTTTCGATTATCTCATCAATGCAGCACAGACTTTTATCTTTCAAAGCGTCGACTGTTTATGGGTTGTTCGTCTAAACCCGGTCTTTCAAAAAATAACTATGCGGCATTGTATCACAAAATGAAGCGGCCAATTGACATCTTTTAAATCGAGAAATAACGCGGCCAGGAAATTCTCATGCAATAACTGAATTATTTGGTGACTGTGTGCCTTGTGGCACCGTCTTGCTGAAACCAAAGCTCAATGGTTTGGCACTGCATAGAATTCACAGTGACGGCATTTTCTTGTTCATTTTCGGAAAAAATACGATTCGACAATACAGCTAGACCACAAACCCCGCCAGACGTTCACTTCCTTTGAATTTAATGGTTTTTCGAGGATTGTTTGTAGATTTTGTGAACCCCCTATTTGTTTAAATTGCCGCATGATTGAAAATGAGTCTCATCACTAAAGATGATTTTGTCACAAAATGCACTATTTTTGTTTAGTTTCTCAAACAGCCAGTTCACAAACATTCGACTGAAACAATGGTCGGTTGGTTTTAATTCTTAAACGAGTTGAACTTTATAACCCTGAAGGTAAAGATCTTTATGCAAATTGTTGCGCAGAGTGCATTTAGTGATGCCCAATTTTTGCGAACGTCGCTCATTCTTAACACTTTGCTGTACTGTGTCTATGTTTGCATCCCTATGGCCACTACGAGTGTATTGTTTTGGCCTATTATTAGCAACCGCGAGCCTCGAATTTAGAGAAGCCCGTTTACAAGGAAAAGCTGCTAGAATATTAAAAAGTGATACAGTGAAATTTTGATAAATAATTTTCGCAATGAATACTTTTTTCTTAAGAATGTAACGTTGTACTCTTAAAGATTTCCAACTTTTTCAGGTAATTTACTTTCTAACCTCAAACTTGCCCATCCCATTACCATTCTAAAGAAATTCCATTCAATCAGATTAATCTGCGATTTTGAAATCACTTACTCATTTAGCAAATCACTTACAGCCTTATGGGTTTTGCCAATATTTTTTTTTATTTTTGAAAAGAGGTTCTATATTTTCCTTGCAGTTACTTTTGCAATGATTTTCTTCGCCATTCCCATAATGACTCTTCTTTGAGTAATTCTTCTAAATTCTGTTGGTTTAGAGAATCAAATCCTTCGCTTTTTCTACAACAAATATCCATTATTTGATTTAAATAATGGGGATATTTCAGTTTCCGTACTGCTGTCAATATAAAATTTTTAATTTAAAAAACTGCATTAATTTGTATTCGCGCAAAATAAATCTCTCTAATACATGTTGAAATGCCAAACAAAACTAAATGGCTGTCAAAATGGCCGCCAGATAAAAAAAGTATTGCCATTTTAACGTTCTACACTCGCTATAACGCAAAACTTTTGTTTACAAAAATGCCTATAAAATTAAACAAACAAATAATAACGGTAAAAGTTCCTAAAACGTTTTGCTAAAATTAAAAATGTTTGTTTCCTAGTTTTAGTTTTGTATTTGTTTGTGTTTTTAATTTTAATTTTTACTTTTAGTTTTTTCTTTTTGTGTATTTGGTGCTCTGTAAAATGTGCTTCTCTTAAATAATATCAATTCATATTTTTATTTGTTTTATTTTTCGCTTGGTGTGTAGTGAGTGAGTGATATTAAAGTATGAGCTTCATAAATCTATATTTTTTATATATATTTTTTTCTCAAGGAAGGTCAAGAAGTCTCAAGGTCTTTATTTAAAAATTAAATAAATTTAAAAAATCAATCAAGTTTTGAAATTTTTGGGAGAAACAACGTGTCAACAAAACGCACTATTTATCGCTTAGTGAATGATTTCGAATAAAGAGGGTTTGTAGGTGATAGGTCCAAACATGGACTACAACGTCGGCTGAAAACATTATTGCTGCTCAAGAAAGTGTTAAAAAAAATCAGTCAACCTCAATTCTACGCGGTGCTCAAGAGCTTGGTTTTCAAGGAACAACTTTGGCCACAATTTTGCACAAGGAAATTGCATTTGCTTCCATTTAAAATTCAATTGGCACAAGCTATTGAATATTTACGCCGCTCTACATATGTATGTCAATAGGATATTACAGGTAGTCCATGACAACCCCGATATTCATAAAAAACATCATAATGAGTGACGAGGTACATTTTCATTTGAATTTATATATGAATAAAGAGAATAGTCGGTTCTGGGAAATGGGAAACCCTCAAACTATTTAACAGTCACCTTTGCATCCATTAAAAGTGATAGTCTGGTGTGCATTTTGGTCAGGAGGAATCACTGGACCATACTTCTCTGAAAATGAACACGGTGTAGCGGTAACTGTGTATGAGGAGCGATATTGTGATATGATTAAAAACTTTTTAACGCTACAGCTTCAGGCTTTGGGCTTGTTTAACATGTGATTATCAACAAGACGGTGTCACATCGCATACAGCCAGGATTACAATGGAATTAATGGGAGATTACTTTCCATAACAATTTATTTCAAGAAATGGTGATGTTATTTGGCCTCTACGGTCGCCTGATTTGACTGCTTCGGACTTCTTTTTGTGTGGATAGCTAAAAAGCAAGGTTTACGTAAACAAACCAGAAATGCTTGAGCAACTTAAACAAAATATTCATGATGAAATTAATGAAATACCACGTGAAATATGTGAGAATGTAATGAAAAATGCGTTCAAAAGGGCTCGCATTTGTGAGGCTAACAGAGGCGGACATTTATTTGATATTGTATTCCATACATAATTGCCGATATTAAATAAAACATTGACCAATATAAAATCCATTCTCTTGCATTTAATCAAAAGTTATAAACAAACAAAGCAGTATACTCTCCCGGCGGACACCCTGTACGCTTTCAGTGTCATATTAACACGTTTCCGCTAGAATTCAAATAATTTGTGGGTTAATTATAGGTAAGATATGTCTGAGAATGTGTTTCATCGTGTGTGCCGTCAAATTTTGAATTCTACACCAGAAATGACCGCAGAAAATTCCGGTGATCACTGTCAATATCAACATCCGTGTGTGAACAGCCAACACTTCTGTAAGATCACAGAAAGCATAGACTAAATTAGCTTCACCATTCAGAATGGAATACCCAGCGAAACGATACTGTGGTAAATCAAGATGAAGTTGTCAACTATCCAACTGAATTGTTGAATTCGCTAGATTTGCCAGGAATGCAACCGTATGCTCTTACATTGGAAATTTGCATACCCTTCATTCTTCTTCTAAACATAAATCCACCACAACTTTGCAACGCAACCCAGAATCATAGTCAAGAAAATGATGAATAATGTTATCTAGGCAATTAATTTTGATTGGACAATTCAAAGGCGAAGACGTACTGTTGCCACGTATCCCACCAATGATCCCGGTAGGTATACCATTCGCATTCAAATGTTTGCAGTTTCTGGTGCGACTTACTTTCGCAATGACTAACAACAAAGCAAAAGGATTATCTTTGCAAGTGTGTTTATTAAATTTGGAAAATTCATGCCTCATAAAACCTGATTACGTACCGAAGGACTGAGCTGTAATTATTGGCTGTGATTCTTATGTTGTCAATCTTTGTTCCAGGATGAGCTGTGTTACGTGCACTATTTCTGCTTTTATCGCAATTTTCGGTATTTCGTCTTTTTGAATGACTTTAGGTACAGGTGCTGAACCGACACGGTAGTGTGAATCATATCTGTGATTGATTAGCGGCTACCCATGCCTTCAACAGTTCCGAGTTGGTTTTGCATTAGTCATGTGCGGTGACAAACTCGCCGGTTGTTACACCACGATTCAACCCCAAGGTTTGGACATAAAATTGTAGATTGTGATTGTGAGTAGTTCAATCTACCGTCGCAAACTCTTCTCTCTAAACAACACTATCCCGTAAAATTTCTCGCATTTTCTCTTGCGATGGAATTGAAGGAAAAAGAAACGCTCCAATGTCACAATTGTTTTCGAAGTGAACAAACTCAATAAAGTGACTAAAAATGAATTGAATAGTTGTGTAACGTGGAGCAGAGTGCACCTAGTCGAAAATAAAAAAAAAAAAAGTTTATTTAATTTTTATATAAAAAGACCTTGTGCCTGAGAAAAAATTATTTATAAAATATTAAAAAGGTCAATTACCAATAATTATTATTTTCCTTTTTTTATATTCTTATCAGCAATAAATACATCAACAGCCTGCCAAGAATGTAATTCAACAGTTGAAAATTGGATGTGTCTTAGTTGTCAAAAAGTTTTGTGCGGACGTTATGTTATGGAACATATGTTATATCATAATATGGAAACACAACATCCTTTAGCATTAAGTTTTAGTGATTTATCTGTATGGTGTTATCCCTGTGAATCTTATATTGACAATTCCAAATTATATGTTTATAAAAATGCGGCTCATCGTCATAAATTTGGTGAAGATATGCAGTGGTCATATGATAATAATGATAGTAATGATGACCAACAACAGCAGCAACAGGACCAGCAACAGCACCAGCACCAGCACCATCACCACCAGCAGCAGCAAACAAACATACATTGCAATTGTAATAATGATTCCGATAGCTATGATGAAGAGAATAGCAATAATAGTTTAAGAGAACAATTAGAAAATAATTATTTTATTCAACTTAATTATGATACAAATAACTGACATTTGCTTTTGGTACTGCTACAGTCAGTACGGCATCAAATATGTTTGCTATTTCCTTCTTTGCGTCCCATATTTAAATATATTTTACAATATATTTGGCCTTTGGTACAACGTTTATGTGCGAATATTTTAAATTATTTTGTAGCAAATTGATTTGATGTTCAGAAAG
Organism: Trichopoda pennipes; assembly: GCA_030448955.1. Lineage (NCBI taxonomy): Eukaryota > Metazoa > Arthropoda > Insecta > Diptera > Tachinidae > Trichopoda > Trichopoda pennipes. The sequence goes on along the minus strand of JASKUP010000025.1, from coordinate 11,740,901 downwards.
CAAAAAATTAAAAAAAAAAAATAACTAAATTTTAATTTTCAAATTTTAAAATTATTTTGATTCAAATTCGTTTTTATTTGTTATCTTAAGCCTTTCAAAATTATTTTTTATATTTTAATTCTTTAAAAAACAGAATTTTTATTATTTTCTTTATAACGTTAACGTTTTATTTATTGTCTCGTCTTTTAGTTTTTGTTTTTGGACCAAAATTCTATTGTTAGAACCAATTATACATTATTATTTATCAATGACTTTTATTCTTTAATAAAAGAAGTAAAAATTTTAAATTATATTAAAATATGAAAATAAGTATTTTATTTTCAGTTTCAGCAAAACAAACAAACAAACAAACGAAGAAAAAAATTGAAAAATATTTTCATTCTGCATTTCGATTGCTTCTCCGCATTTAGTTATGTACAAATCGAAAATTGGTATTCCTAAAAAAATTAAATCGAAAGGTCAAGGAGAAGAAAAAATTCTCTATAATCGAAAACAATTAAAGTTGAGAGGAGTTGAGTTTTTCCCTTGGCATCGTCAAAGGGTGAAATCATTTCTTAAATTTAATTAATTTTATAATCAAAACATTTTTGTTATCTGTATTTTTATAGTGTTGCCATCTATTATGTTATTAAGTGCCAAGAATTTTACATTCATTATTTGTTGTGGATTGTATACCAACATTTAATATGGAGGCTGGCCAATCTTGCATTTGGTATACATTTTTTTAATGCGTTCATGACAAAAAACCGGAGCAAAATTGTAAGCAATCTTGCTCATTATGGTCCTCAGCACACGCTCCCAATCGGTTTCATTTGAAACTCTCAATGTAATGGATGCAGCACTATTATTATTTGTAGTTGACTACGTTACGTAATTTTGCAAATTTTGCTGCCCTACGAATTTACAACAACTCCAGCATGCTATCGCATTTTCGTATGATTAGTCAAGCATTTTGGGAAACAGCATCTAGTCCGAACGTAAAGATAGAAAAATCATCACTTATGAAATCAAAATTCAAAAAGGGTGGGCAAATTCGAGGTTAAGAAGAAAGTTAGCTTAAAACACTCATTTTGTTTGACAAATTTAGTTATATTGATACCAATGTAAAGTAGAAATATCAGAATTATTACTGAAATATCATGTCGGGCAAATTTCGGCATCTAAAACGTATGCTCTTTCTTTTGCAGCACATTTTGCCGCAAAGCTTTGCTTATCTCTTCAATGCAGTAACGAATTTTAGAGCGTCAGTTGTATGTGGGTAGTTCACGTTAAACCGGTCTTTAAAATGGCCACCAGAGCGAATAATTGGAACGGAGAACTCGTAAAAATGGAGCGGCCAATTGATATCGCCCAACTATCTACCGGGTAGTTGGGTGGTTATGTGGCTTGTGAAACCGTCTTGTTGTAACCGAAAGTCACTGATGTCTATATTAGCCATGATGGTAGTGCCCAGAGTTCACGGTGACGGCGTTTATTGGCTTATTTTCAAAACATACGGGCCATTGATGCCACCTGACCACTAACCGCACCATGTCACTTTCTTTGAATGTAATTGTTTTTTCAAGGACTGTTTGTGGATTTTGTAATTCTTATATGAGAAAATTATTTTTTTATTTATACATAAACAGCTAATTGAAAATTTTTTTTGGAAAAATGCGTTTCGTTTCCTTTTAATTTTTCAAACAGCCATTCACAAACGTTCGAAGCAAACCGACCCGTGCCTTAATTCTTAAACGAGTTTTAACTTTATAAGTGTGAAGATGAAGATTTTTATGAAAAATTTTGTATCTTTTGTGATGTTATTGTTGCAAAGTTCGGCGAGTTAATGTTCTAGGGTCATGCTCAAAACTTTGTTGTACAGTGGCTATGTTTGCATCACTACGACAACTACGCTTAGCGGTTTCAAAAGATGGCTGATTACGAGGGAAAGCTACTTAAATTTTACGAAGTGATGATACAGTGAAATTTTCACCGTTTTGGTAGTAAATTTTCACAATGAAAATTTCTTGCTTAAGAGTTCAATTCTTAAAATTTTCTTACTTTTTACTAAATAAATGGCAAAGGATGATAGTTCAATTCTTGACATTTAATCATTTGAGAGACAATTTACTTCCTAAGCTCAAATTTTTTTTTTATTAAATCAATTTTTCAACCTGAACAAATAAAAATCGAAACACTACAAACTTGCAAAAACGTGGTTACAATCGAAATGTAGAACACATAAAATCGTAAGAAATTGAAACGAAACGGAATGCCGAATACCAATTTAGCCAAACGGAGACATTTTCGCATCGAATCGACATGCAGAATAAAGACAATTTTTTAAAAAGTATAATATATAATATAATTCCTAAAGAATAAATATCAACAAATAAAAATTAAAATAAATGAAAATATTAGAAATCAAATAAAATATTCTAGGGAACACATATTTCATTTGGTAATAGCTGTAGAAAGTGATGTTAAGAATACTTAAAATATGGCACTCACTTTAAAATTATCCTATGCCCTGGTTTCTCTGCCTCTATTACCTTGTGAAATATGCTTTAAATCTTTATTAAATTAGTAGTAGATTTAGTTAATTGTAAATTATTTTTAATTAAAAAATAAAAAATTAAAAAAAGTGTTCACAATCTCATGGTTATAAATTTTATAACTCAAATAAAAACTGTCGTAATAATTCTCATATCCTTCAAAAATATTTTATTGTTAAAAAGGTTTGGCTCAAACTTTTAATATAGACATTAGACATTTATTTATATATACAGTATCGAACAAAACTAAAGCACGAACTGTTACTTTTCAATAAATTGTTAAAAGGCTAAATTAAATTGTAATAAATGTTAATTTTTTATTTACAAAAATATTTCATTAGTGATTTATAATTTAAGCACTAGATCCTTTAATCTTTATTTTTTATACTTTTTCTCAATATTTCGCCAAACCATTGGTTGACATCTTCAGGATAAACAAAAAAAAAAAAAACAAAAAAAAAAAAAGATGTCAACCAATGGTTTGGCGAAATATTGAGAAAAAGTATAAAAAATAAAGATTAACTGAATTTTTTATAAAAAAAGATCTGGTGCTTAAACAATTAATTACAATTAAAAAGGTAAAATAACTATAATTATTATATAAAAAATATTTCTTTCAACGACCATGCTGCACACTGGGGATTTTTGTATGGAGGTGAGAAAAAAATGCATCTGTCGAAAAATGTAGTGATTTCATCACAAATTCAGTTTTATTTATATATGCTGTTATTTTCTTTATCTTGCTTTAATTTTGGTTCATTTGTGATTGAAAATTATGAGATTTCGTTAAGTGAAAAGTAAATTACAACAATTTTATGTTTAGTAAATACACACACCTAGTCGATAGAACAGTTCCCGAATAAGTACTGCATTATCATAAACACATTTATCGATGGTACAGAAGTAATATGACCAAAAGACATTTTTTTTATTATATCGGGGCTTTCAACAAGAAGTTTCTTGTTAAATTGTGGCAACGCCAACAACATGATAGTTTTGACATTTAGTTGTTTAACGTATTCGTATTATTTGCATTGGCAATTCTCACAATGAATTCAATTTTGCACGAATATTGCATTAAAATAACTAAAATCCACCATGAAAATGGTGGTTTTGTTAAAGTTACATTAACGAGTGTTCAACTAAAAACATCGCAGCCGTGAGTGATTAAATCAGATTCTCAATAATTGGGGTTATTTAAAACCACCACATGGCGAATTTCGCGTAATGATTTGACTTTGAAGCCTTACAAGTTTCAACTGGTGCAGGAATAAAAGCCGACCGACCATTCATATTGCCGTAGATTCGCTCAATTTATTCACGAACAACTGGCTGGTTTTTCTGAAAAAATAATTCTTTCATACGAAGTCTATTTTCACTTGTATGTCAACAAGCAAAATTGCCGCATTCGGGCTTTTGAAACTCCTAGAACGATTATTGAGAAGCCTTTGCATGCTCAACGTATCACTAAAGGCGGGATTAGGCCGTTTTTTTTTGAAGATGAGGCTGGAAATGCGGTAAAGGTCAATGGATCACGCTATCGCGAGATGCTAACAACTTAATTTTGGTCGAAACGATTAATTTATTGCAAACCAAATTTACCAATCGCATATTTTTACGACAGTCACCAGTTAAGTGGCCAGTCAGATCGTGTGATTTAACACGACTGGATTATTTTTTTGTGGGGCTATGTTAAGGACAGATTCTATACGGAGCCAATCGAATCGATTTCAGCCTTAAAACTCAAAATTCTTGATGTGATTAACGAAACAGGATCGTCATTTTGCCAAAAAATGTCAGCGTGATCGTGGTGGACATTTGCCAGATATCATTTTTCATTCATAATTGCCGAACTTTTCTTTTCGTAATCATTTTTTTTTGTTAAAGAGAAGTAGCACTTCAGGCAACAATGCCTATTTCGTCAAGTACTACATTCTTTAGGAAAGGGATGGAGAAGAGATGAGACCTACTAGCCTACAGGGGCAACTTGACGGTACAGCGGCTGTGCTTGCATCTCTATGGCCACTACGAGCATACTGTTTTGGTCTATTGTCAGCAAGAATACTGCGAGTCTCGAATTTAGCGATTAAATTACGCACAGCGGTTTCAGAAGGAGCCTGATTATGAGGATAAAGTACTCAAATTTTACAAAGCGATACGGTGAAATTTTTAGATGAGTGTAATATTCCATGCCTAAAATTTTCCAGCTTTTTACTAAATAAATGTCAAAGGATGACAGCTCAATTCTTGACATTTAATTTTTTCGTAACCTATTGTCCACTCATTATGTAGAGCTTTGAGTCATTGAACCAATGTACCGCAATCCAGTTTATTTTAAGCGATTCTAACTTCCAATGCATCTGGCATCTTTATAGCCATCAACACCGTCAATCACCTAGAGTTGTTATTTTAAACATAGAAAAAGTCTATCAAAACGTCTTACATCAAATAAATACATTTTTTTTAGATCATAGTAGCACCAGCCCTTTATTCCCCAATTTGAGAACGACATTTGCCCGACACTATAATTATCTTTTTGTGTAAATAAAATTAAAGAATATTAAATATGCATTAATCTTTTAAACGGTATTTTCAATTAAATTTTAACGATATATTTTTTCAATATTTCGCTTTTCTATGGAAAGCTTCTTTAGGAAAATTAATTTTTAATAACAATAATTATTAACAAATTGAAAAAAATTTTTGAAAACATTTGACAAAAACATATGAAATAATTTTCTTCATACATACATACATACAAGATTAAAAATTTCAAATATTTAAACATACAAAAACAAGGAAACTGAAATAACAAATAAATAACAAATAACAAAGTCTCTCTTATGAAATAATTATAACAAATTATGTGTATTTTGAATTAAGTACCTATAATTCTGCGCTAAATTGTCTGTGTCTGTTTTGAAATTAACATTAACAATTTCTAACATTTCTAACATATAACGTCTCTTATAGTTTTTTTCTATATTTAATATTGATGCTTCATCAAACTTTGGATAGTGATTATATTTCTTACAATGTGAAGATAAGGATGTCTTCTGTGTTGAAATATTCCTATATTTTTGGTCACATCTATGACCAGCTAGTCTTGTGTTAAGTTTATTCTTTGTTGTCCCAATATAAAATTTGTCACAGTTCACCTGGTCATTTCCTCCACATGGTATCCTGTATACTACATCAGATATTTCCATTTTTCCTATTTTATCTTTCAAACTGCTTAATAACTTATTTAATATGTTATATGTTTTGTGGGCAATTATATATCGATCTGTGTCATATATTTCAGACTTTCTTAATCTTTCTCATATTCCAGAAACATAAGTTAATGTTTTTTAATTTCTTGGTTCTGCCGTAGTATTTCCTAAATTATGCGTATGATTACCATATTGTCTAATTAATCGGTTAGGTAATTCTACTGGAAAATCATTGTCATGAAGTATATCTCTTATTGTGTCCTTATTCTTTAACTGAAATTCTCTATCACTTATAGTCAATATTCTGTCTATCATATTTTTCGCCGTGTTTATTATCATTTTTCTCGGATGTTTGGAATAAAAATTAATAAGTCTTCCAGAAGATGTTGGTTTCTTATACCAATCAAACACTGACTTATTTCCCTTTCTTATTATATATAATATATCTAAATATGGAAGTTTAGATTCTAACGGCTGTATGCATAAAAACTTAAAGTAGGTTTAACTGCCGTTGTTAAGCACAATTTCCTAAAGTTGTATTCATAAAACACTTTTACCTTAAAATACCTTTGTTAACTTTAAAGTAGGAAAAACCTACGTTAAACCTACAATAAATTGACAGTTCAATTTTATTATTGAAAGTTCAAAAACCAAACAAATTGTGTTTACAATAAACTGAGCCGTTTATTTTAAAAGTGGCATAAGTTACTTTGTTATTGTCATCTTTTTTATTTTAAATTAGTTTATAAAACATTTTAATTTTTAGCCATTTCAACTAGTCTGTATTTAGTTTTCTTTCTGAAACGGATTTTTCTACTGATTATGTTGAAATAAAATCTTTTTTCTTCATGTTATGTACTGTGAAGAATTTTTTCGACAGGGGGCTATTACTACTATTACTATTTTGCCCTTTACATAAGTCACTATGTGCAATAATATGCTTTTGAGTTATGACATTCTTAGATATTTTATACAACACGAAGCAACTTCCTGAGAATAATAAAAATAATGCTAATTATGTGTAGTATATTAGATATCACTATAATATAGTTCAGTAAACTGCACTATTTTTTCGTACTAATAAAAATAAGTCCAATAATCACAACAATACTTCACACACACTTATTAGATGTTGCCATTTCTTTCACACCAAGCTCCGTAATTAATTTCCTGAGTACAGCGACTTACGCCGCTTTTAAAATAAACATTTTTGTTATACCGTTAATTATCAATACTCCTCTCAAACAAATATCAATACTTCTCAACTTATTAATTTCAAATTTATTAAAAATGAAAAAAAAACTGTTCAGTTGTGACTTATGCCACTTTTAATGTAAACGGCTCAATTGGCAAGTATACTTTGTTATTCCAAAAAATTTTAAAAATTTTTATTAAAACAAATTGTAGTATACAAATAATAATAAAAACTAAAACATAATATGCCATTCAATATAAAACAAAAATATAATTATAATTAATTATTTTAAACAAAAGTTTTATTGATGTACATATAATCAAAACAAAGCTCGTTATCCGAATAATTATTTTTTTAATATGAACAAATTCTTTGTAAGTTCTTCGTAAGCTTTGCAAATTAACCTTTTTTGGGTGCTTTGTTTTTTTTTAAAAAGATTAATATAAAAAAAACAAAAATATGTTGATTTTGCTGAAAAAAATAAAAAACAATAAAAAACATGTTTTATGGATCTGACTATCCTGATAAATAATATTCATTTTTATACAACGTTAACTACAACTTGACAACTGAAAATAGTGGTATTGCCAGAATCAAAATACTAATTTTACTAAAGCATACATTAGCTAAAATACTGTTTATGAATACCATTTTTTAACAAACGTCTGTTAGCCTTAAAGTGTTTGTTAACTAACGTGCACTTCAAAGCTCAAATAAGCGTTTTTTATGCATACAGCCGTAAGTCTCTTTCAATCGTACATTTAATATCCGGATGAAAACTATTTAATTCTGACAAAATATCATCCACTCCATCTTCTGAAATTGTATAAAATAAATCATCTACATATTTTGTGATAATGTTCGGTTTAATATGCATTTTACTAATACATGAATTTAGTAATTCCTCTGTTGAAGTCTGAAGAGTAAAATCCCCAACCCTGGCTCAAATATTTAGATGAAAGCTGCTGACATCTAAGGGGCGCTGCAGTCGACAAGATTTTAGCTGACTAAGATTCATTTTGCTTTTCGATTCAAGTTCGTTTTTTGGTTGACGGTGGTAGCTGTTCGTCTTTTTTAAAAAAAACTTAAAGTGAATTAATTAATTGTAAATTTTTCGGAATTTGTATAGAATTCAATAAAATTAGCTTTTAAAATGTGATGTATTTTGTAAAATATCAAACGTATTTTTTGACTCGGATTCCCCAACAGTTTTGGGCTTGTTTTATTAGCTTGGGAGACGATATCAGTTTGGAAGCCATCATCCCCCACATTTTTATCCTCCATCACAATATCAGCTATAATTGGAGATGCTGGAGAGCCCACAGGGAGGCCCTCCTTCTGTTGATATATCCTATTATCAAATTGAAAATACCTGTTGTCTTCAATGCAAAACTTAAGAATACGTAAAAATAATTCCTTCTCAATATTCGTATTTTGTTCTATTATCTGCCATTTTGCCTCTATAATTTTAAAATTTTTTTTTTGATTTTGTTAATGATTTTTGTTATTAAAAATTAATTTTCCTGAAAAAGCTTTCCATAGGAAAGCGAAATATTGAAAAAATAAATCGTCAAAATTTAACTAAAAAGACCGTTTAAAAGATTAATACACATTTAATTAAAATAAAAAAGGTCAATTATTAAGAACTATTTTAAAAAAAATTAAAAAAAATTTTTTTTCCCATGATTTTCTTATTTGAACCACTGTGCATTTAAAATTCGTTATTGCTCCTGCAATTTATTTCAAATTGATTTTTTATTAGAAATTTGAACTCGCCAGTGCATGTAATTTTGTAATTTAAAATTCATTAATAAAAAATCAACAAAATTAAAAATTTTAAATAATTAAATTAAATAAACAACTAAAAAAAAAAATAAGAACATTAAAATTGATTTTTTTCTGCGTTGTTGTTGGCTAAAACAAATGATTTGACGGCAAAAAAAAACATGTTCCATCACGTAATTTGCTTTAATATCCGCAGACATGCGCTCCTTGGAATTTATTTGAAGTTATTTTATCCAAAACAATTGACAGAACAAATAACACATCCTACGACCGAACAGTGCTACCTACGTAAGGCCAATGTGGCCAGACAAGAAAATTACAAAAAGAAAACAATAATAATTACAGAAGTAGGTACTAGCTGTACCCTGTGGGAGTTTCCACACCACTAACAAAAACAAATTTTAAGGAAAGACACTACACAAGTATTCGATTCATTTTAATCATTTTATTTTCTTTTTTTCACTTTGAAAAAAATTTGCGACATTGCAGCGTTTCTTTTCGATTCCATCTGGTGGGTAAACGAATAAATCAGAAAATTATCGATAGTTAATTCACGCACTATTTTTTTTAAGAGAAGTAGCACTTCAGGTAACAATGCATATTTAGTCACAACCATGCTACATTCTTTAGGAAAGGGATATAAAAGAGATAAGACAGGTGCGGAAAGTAGAAGGATAGTTACATAGTCTTCAAGCCCTTATTTTTGTAGTGACAACAACCACGCCTAGATTGGTAGGCTAAGTACACTACCTACTAGCCTACCGGGGCAGCTTTCATTTCTAGAAGGCCATCGTTATCGGAAATTAACTGTCATATAAGCGACCAGTGACTATGCCTTCATCACTGAGCAGCCTCACTGACAGTCAAGTTTTATTTTTTTTGTAGTTGGAAATCGAACCCACAACACCAAGACTGGTAAATTAGTACACTACCTACTAGCCTACAGGGGCACCTTGCAACGATTGTCCTTCTGCTTTGTTGTTAGACATTGCGAAAGTAAGTCGTACTAGGAACTGCAAATGTTTGAATTCGAATGGTATAACTGTTGGTATTATTGGGATACCTGGTAACACCTTTCAATTTTGCAGTCAAAATTGTTGCCTCGATAACATTCTTTCTTGACTGAGAGTCTGGATTCCGTTGCAAAGTCGTGATGGACTTATGTTTTGAAGAAGATTGATTCGTATGTTAATTTTCCATGTAAGAACGTGCGGTGGCATGTTGCCAGACATGGCACCTGACGAATTCAAGATTTTAGTTGGATAGTTGACAGCTTCATCTTGATTCACCACAGTGTCGACGAACGACAACATTTTCGTTCCGCTGGGTATTGTATTCTGAATGGTGAAGTTGATGGTATTGATATTAATGTCTTTGGCGACTAATATAGCACGCGTACTGATCCATTAATGATTTTTGTAGTTCTCTGCAATGTTTGGGAAAACTTTTTGCACTAATTCGTGTATGCTTTCTGTGATCTTTCATAAGTTTGCTGGCTATTCCCACACGGATGGAAATGTTAATATTGACGGTGATCGGCAAAAATTTCTGCAGCCATTTTTAGTGTAGAATTCAAAGATTGACGGCGAACAGGGCACAAAATATCCTCAAACATGTCATATCTATACTTAACCTACAAATCTTTTTTACCTGGGGGGAAACATGTCGATATGATACCGAAAACGCACGTTTGATTGTGCTGTGTTTATAAATGGCTGAAATTTGAGCCTAAAAAATATTTGAAATTGAAACACAGCGCCATCTATTGATCAAAAATCAGATTGACTAGATTGTCAGCTCGTTTCACGCCTATATTTGGCACGTAGAAATATTTGGCAACCAAGTGACAAAAAAAATTAGAATATTTTTATAAACGTATAGTTGAACCAACAAACCTTGTCTTGCCTAAATTAAAATAAATTTTTTAGTGATTGTTTTAAGAATTTTTACTTTTATAAAATTTTAACAGGTTTTATTTTGAGTAGAAATCAAAGAGTTTTACATTTCGGTTGTTAGAACCATTTCGTTCATTCTAATGCTTTATGATGCACGACATTTTTCGTTTTGTTGATTGGCACGTAAACAAACATAGCTGGCGATTTTCCAGCGCGGAAACAGGCGACATACAATTGACTTTGAGAAAAGCATAAATTTTCCAGGTTAATGCCGCAAACTGTCAATGACTCTCCTTGGGATTTGTTTATGGTCATTGTGGAAGCAATCCTCAACGGCAACTTCGTACGTTTAAATTCAAATTGCATGTCGGTCGGAATTATTGGATTGCGTGGTACCAAAACATTTTCTCCTCTTACTTTTCCTTAAGAATTGGTGTTTCAATGACAATGAGATTTTTCTGCAGTTGCAGTTGCAGTTGCAAAGGCTGGTTTGGTTAATATTTGTCAATTAGAGATTGTGTGGTGGCGGCAATCAGGGTTATTTCAGCGAGCTTAAAAACTCGGTTGGTTAGTTCATGGCCTATTTTATTATCAGTAATAGTATCTAGCAATTTGTATGTCATCAATTACTTCTCACTTTTACAATGATTTTCCTCGCTATACCCTGCAGTATTTAATGAAATAATCCCCTCGTCGTCAGGGTTCTTCTCTGAGTAAGTTTTCTTAATTCTACCGGTTTAGACAATCAAATCCTTCGCCTTTAATACTGCGACAAATTTCTGAATTTACATCACATAATGGGAATATTTCAACTTCCGTATTGTTATGAATATAATTTTTTTTAAATTAAAAAACCGCTTAAGAATGAATTCGCCCAAAATGAATTGGCATAAAACATAAACTAAACAAATTATTTGACAGCTGACAAAATGTTGGTTAGATAAAAAAGTGTTTACAACTGTTGTAGGTTTTCAATCTCTATAAAAAAACACTCGATACATGTAAATTAAAAAAATCGATAAATATCTTACAATTTCTAGAATTATAGTCAAAGCTTGAAATTAAATATGAGAAACAAATTTAAGACTGATAAAAACCAAGAGGGCAAAAAAAAGTAGGGAAATAAATTTGAGTGATTTTGGTGACTGACAGCTCTGATATTTCTGCAAAGAAATCACACAAACACAAAAGAATTTATAACGAACGAGCGAGCCTCTTTTACCCCTTTTTCAATTTGCATGACTTTGTTTTACAGCTTTGACTTTTGTTTTTACTATAAAACACATGAGACTTTATTCTCACAACACGAAGAACAAAAAAGGCTGTATTTAATGTTTAAATGCCGAGAAGTAGCGTTGTCATAGTAATAATTATGTATGACACAATTGATGACTTCTTATCCAATTTAAAAAATGTAGTATTGCTTTTAGGAGTTTCAGCTGCAATCGCTTTATTCACACTAATTCTATTTTACTCACACTAATTCCGCTAATAACTTTTAATAGCCTGGCGATTTTACTAGCAATAGTAACTTTCCTATAACGCAGTACTTCTATAATGCGGTGTTTCTGCAAGGCAGTTCGCGAAATGCGGAAAATTTCTTGTAGCGCGGTACTTTTACATGCGATTTTCAAACATTAAAATTATTTGATGGAATTATCAAATATAACGGTCAAGGAAATGTAAACACAGTTCTCAATTTCAAATCGTGTTGAAATCGTTGGCAGCTCACTTAAAGATATTTGTCAATCAACACTTAGAGCTTGCGTCGAAGTACTATTGCTAGAATTAGAAGCTCAGAAAACTTTTGCAAATCCAGTAGAGTATGATTATAGAAACGTAGTGAGACTGGCTAACATAATGCGTGATAAGATTTACGTCATTACCTAGCTGTGTTAGCCATAACCTGACGGTGGATCATACCACTGTGGATAAAATTTAGCGTCATTCTCGCCCTAGGAAGCCTTCAGGTACGTATATCCTCCAGTCACTCCTAGTTGCAACTTCAGCAAAGCAGGCTGACACCCGCCCTCTTTGCTGAAGAGTTGGAGACTATCCAACTCCTGGTCCAGAACGCATAATGCCTTATAAAATTTAAGAACACAACCCCAATCATGCTCAGTGGACCTGGACCATTCATTGTGTTCATTTTGAATGATTCGACCCACACAACTCTAACGACAGCAGGCTGACACCTGCCCTCTTTGCTGAAGAGTTGGAGACTATCCAAATCCTGGTCCAGAACGCATAATGCTTAATAAAATTTAAGAATACAACCGCAATCATGCTCAGTGGAGCTGGACTATTCATTGTGTTCATTTTGAATGACTCAACCCACACAACTCTAACGAGGCCCCGAAACCACAACCACCACGATACTCCCGAAGGGCCAACCGCAATAATCAGTCAGAGAACAGCTAAAAGACTAAAAAGACAAAAAGCTGAATTTTGTGGCCTGATTCCCGTGGAAATAAAGTGGAATTGTCCAGTTGGCTCCTGTTAGAGTTGTAGGGGACTAGGCTCCCTTTTACCCCCAAAGACACATGTAATGACGGTGAGATTCCGTCAAAACATAGCCCCCGGGGGGACTAACATAATAAGAGGCTGTGGGTTTGACGAAATTACCATGGATGATATTCAAGAAATAGTTATGGCCGACGAAATAAATGAAACGGCTTAAGTCGCCATTAAAAATTGGGCATTATCGATTAAAGATACCTCTGAAATTGAAAGGTGAGGAAGAAATTTTTAAAGGGAAAGAGCAGAAATGCTCATAAGAAATATTAAAAATAATTTATCTGTCTACCAGAACATTTATAAAAAGTTACGAAATAAGGGAATACAGACTTAAATAACACACTTTCAAAAACCAGCAATCGTTGAAAATCGATCAAAAATCGATCGAAAATCGTAATCGTTTTTAAACAGATTTTGTTTATTTTTTAATTCGGCTGGTAAAATATACAGGTGCCGGACAAAACTAAGAATGATCTCCTGCTTCTAAAAATATTATTATCTTTTAAAGGACTTACATCACATTAAGGACAACGTTCCCCCCGGGGGCACATTATAGTCTTTTTGGAACCTACTATTCTATTTAGATTTGTGTCTTGCGGGGTAAAAGGGAGCCCAGGCCCCTCAAAGGCTAGTAAGAGTCACCTGGACAATCCACATATTTCCACGGGAAATCAGTTGCCCCAGAGTACACTATTTGTTCTCTTTAGACAATGATGTGCTCTGACTGGTTAATGAGGTTGGCCCCTATATGGGAGTATCGTGGTGGTTGTGGTTTCGGACCCTCGTGAGAGTTTGTGGGTCGGACCATTCAAATTAACACAATGAATGGTTCAGGTCCAGTGAGTATGAATGCTGGCGTGTTCTTGATTAATAAGAGCTTCATACGTTCTGGACCAGGAGTTGGAAAGTCTCCAACTCCTCAGCAAGGAGTGAGGGCACGGCCTACTCCGGACTTTATAAATTGCTACTAGGAGTGACTGGAGGATATACGTATCCGAAGGCCTTCTAGGGCGTAGTGGTTTGGTAAGTGGTTTGACCACCATCTGATTATGACTATATAGTCGGTGCAGATGTAAATCAGATCACGCATTAGGGACAACGTATTAATCCATGTTATGCAAAAGTTACGCAAAAAGTTTTGCGTAAATATAGACTCGCAAATGGAAATGGAAAAACTATACTAATCTCCGATGAACGGATGTTTCATTTGAAAGGTTCCGATGGTTTATTGTTAGCTAGAAAACCAAAGAAAAATGTATGAATCCACGTTTTTACAAAAGTTATTGTAAGGCATGGCGGAGGTGGTGTTTTAGTCTCGGATTATTTTTTAGGCCACAGAATAGGCACGATTCATTAAATAAATGGAATAATGGATCGTTTCATTTATAAAGGCATCCTTTAAAATCTCTTGCTTCCACATGCAGAGGAGGAAATGTTTTTTAAGTGGACGTACCAGCACGATAACGATCCACATCTAAATGTGCAAAAGAGTGGTTCGTTGGCAACAACATTAATGTTTAAAAGTGACCGGCACAGTCTTCGAATCTTAATCTCATAAAAGATTATAATCAAATCCATTTGAAAAATAGACCGCGATAACTATAAAAATATGGACGCACTCTCAAAAAACGCTGCAGTTTAAAAAAAATAATGGATACGCGCCACAAACTATTGAGTCTTTTTAATCACTTACCCACCCAGTATTGACTATGCCTTTTGTCGCCTTCAAATAAAGCCCTTTATTGATTTTCTTTAATTTTGAATGTTTTAAATCAAAAATCAATGTTGTGTTTGTCTTTCACATATTTAGATGTGTGCTTAGGGTCATTACCACCTTAAAGGCGTTATCTCTTTAACATGCGGAACAATAACATTTTAAATGATGTCTTTATAGGCGAAACGATCCATTATTCCATTTATTCCAGAAATCCAGCCTGTCATAGCCTGAATAATATCCCGAGACTAAGACACCATCTCCGCCATGTTTCACAGTAACTTTTCTAAAAACGTGGATTAGGTCTTCTAGCTAACCCTAAGCCATCGGAAACTTTTAAATGAAACTTTTACACCTCGGAGATTAGTAAGGTCTTCCATTTGCGACTTTCATACTGGCGAGTCTATTTTTATATATTTTTTTTTTTATAAAGAGAAGCAGCACTCAGGCAGCAACAATGCCTATTTAGTCAAGTACCGTGCTACATTCTTTAGGAAAGGGATAGAGAATAGATGAAACAGGTGGTGAAAGTAGAAGGATAGTCGGAAATTAACTGCCGTGACTATGCCCCACCGACAGTCAATTTTAATTTTTGTAGTGAAAAAAACCAAGGTCTTCGTTGGGAATCGAACCCACAACCCCAATATTTACAAGCTAGTACACTACCTACTAGCCTACAGGGGCACCTAACAGGAGATCGTGAGTCTATTTTTATATAAAATAAATAACTTCTTTGCACTTGTATCAGATTTTCAGCCACCTTTTTATAGTCCGTCTTTGAATGGATTTTTGGAATAACATCTAATAATTATTGTATAGCAATGGACTTTGAGGTTATGAATGGATCCTTTTTAATCATTTTTATAGTTGTTTGATCATGTTGTTTGCTTGCTTTGCGGTGGCATCCACTTTTATGTACGATCGTGAGGAACAAAGACGGCTTATAATTCTGGATGATGATTAATAATGAGTTTTGTTGCAGTGGATGCCACGGCTGTACTATAACAAGAGTACGAATTACGAAATAAAATCTAATTTGAACGAAATTTGTGATAGTTTGCACACCGTCCGCAGGGAAGGTATACTACTTTGTTTTGCCGCCATATCGTAGTCTTGACAGTTCATATTTGGCAGACTTGAAGTAGACACGTGGCAAATTTATTATGGAAAAATATTCGATAAGACATTTTATCAAAATCAATCATCGATTACTCTGACGATGAGAAAGTTACGTGAGATGATTTCGAAGAAAGATCGGTTGAAAGCATTACTGCTGCCCTAGAAAGTGTTCAAAACAATCCATCAACCTCTTGGTCTTCAAAGAACAACTTTTGCACAAGGATTTGCATTTGTTTCCATATTAGATTCAGTTGACACAAGAGTTTCTTCTACAAGACCATTTACGCTGCCGTACATATGCCAAAAGGATGTCACAGCTCGCCCATGGCAACCCCGATTTTCATAAAAAAATTATAATGGTGACGAGGCACATTTTCATTTTAATTGATATGTGAATAATTAGAGTAGTCAATTCTGGGGAATGGGAAACCCATAAAATTATTCAACAATCAATTTTGCATCTATTAAGAGTGACAGTCTGTTGTGCAATTTGGTCAGGTCCTCTTCTTTAAAAAGGAAAACGGCGTAACGGTAACTGTGAATGGTGAGCGATATCGTAATATGATTGGAAACTTTTTTTAACGCTACAGTTGCATGCTTTGGGCTTGGTTAACATGTGGTATCAACAAGACGGTGCTACATCCCATACAGCCAGGATTACAATGGAATTACTGTGAAACCTCTTTTCACAACAAGTTATTTAAAAAATTTGTAATGTTCACTGGTCTCCACGGTCGCCTAATTTGACTGTTCCGGACTTTATTTTGTAAGGATAACTAAAAAGTATGGCTTATGAAAACAAGCCAGTAGCGCTTGAGCAACTCAAACAAACTCAAAAGAAATATGCGTGATATATTTATGTGAGAATGTAATGAAAAATGTGCTTAAAAGGGCTCTCATTTTTTAGGCTAACAGAGACGGACATTTTTGTGATATTGTATTCCATACATAATTGGCGACATTAAATAAAACATTTATCAATATAAAATCCATTCTCTCTCATTTAATCAAAAATTATTAACAAACAAAGAAGTACACGCTCTCGGCGGACACCCTGTACAAAAACACACATAATATTTTTTTAACGATTTTTTTCGCCAAAAATTTTAATAAAAAATTAAAATGTTACGATTAAAAGTTTCTGGCAACGCTATAGACGAGTGACATTTTTGCTCAGTTGTGTTGCTTTTGTTTTTAGCTCCAGTGGTGAGACAATCATCATCATTAATTTAAAAGTTTCGTGGCGCTTTTCGTTATTTTCTTTTCATATTTGTTGCTGTTGCTGTTGTTTTTGCTTTTTTACTTTTGCTTTGCTATTAACTAAAGAGGTAAATGCGGCGATTTCATTTCTTAGTCGATTTAGTAACGTTCTAGTTGTCAGTTGTTTCGTTCAATATTGAGCGGTCGACGTGTGATTATTATTAATAACTTTTACTGTTGTTGTTGTTGTGCATGATATATATAAATATATACTTTAATACAGTGTGAACAAAATCTTAATAAAACATAAGTATTTTAAAATTTAACAGAAAAAACTGTTTAAGGTATAAAAAATTATTTTTTTTTTTATTTATTCTCTTTACATTTTTGGTTGGTATTCACTTGATATCCATGTGCATATATATATATATATATATATATATATATATATATATATATATATATATATATATATATATATAAATATGTATATACTTTTATGTATGTGAAAATTACTGTATTAAAGAGGTTATTAATTTGCTAATTTAAGCAAAACAAAAAATAATGTTTTTTTTTATTTTTTTTTTGGGAAGCAGTAACAAAATTAAAAAATAAAATTGATTAAAATTTATTTTTTTTATATTAAAGTGAATTCAATAATTAGTTACATTGTGGGTTTGTTAAAACAGAGAAAAATCTTACACATTTTTTTCCTTTTTACTATTGAGATTTTCTGGTATTCAGAGTCGTTTGTGTGGTTTTTCTGAAACAAATAAAAGAAAAAAGATTTCAGCTGTGAATTGTGTGAACAAAAATCAATTTTATGTCTGCTGCAAAACGAGCACATGCCAAACATTAGCAAAATGTTTGAAAGCAAAGAAAAGAACTTTCTAAAAATATACATAAAATACACTTTTTTTATTGGAACTATTTTTATGTAATTTTTTTTTTAAATTAAATATTAAAGTAAAACGCACATTTTAATTCACAAAATTGTATACTTAAGAAAAAACAAAAGAAAAAGGATCTGGCGAAAAGAATATAAATTGGGTATAAATAATATTATATAATCGTTGAAATATTGAAAAAAATGCATGACAGAGCTTGTCGGCAAACGACTCCTAAAGACGGAAAGAAGTTTTAGAAAAAATTACCAAAAAAAATAAATAAATAAATAAAAAAATAAAAAAAATCAAAAGCCAGCAAAAAATATAATTCAAGAAAAGAAGAGAAAATAAATTCCGGCGAAAAAAACCCATTCAAACAGTTTGTACACTCACACACACACACACACACAAACACCCATATGCACACATAACTTTATGCCCCTGCAAACATCCACCTATTCGTTTGAATTATTTGTTGTTGTACATCATACGCACTCACAAGTGTTACTCATGCAAAGTTTTTTGAAGTTCTCACAGGGTGTTTTAACTTGTTTTTTATTCGCTCTAAAAGATTTAACAGTTTTAATTAAATAAATAATTTATTATTAATTGATTTAACATCTCTGCAATCTATCAAAATAAAAGCACATAAATAACTCTTTCTTTAAGTCACAGATGAAAATACGAAACAGTGGCAGTGGCAGTGTCTGAATTGCGGATAAAAAAAGTCATGGATCGAAGTGTTATTAAAGTTTAAGATTCTTTGTTGCATAATAATATACATACGTATGTATGTATGTAACTTTGCATAGTGGATCATTTATTGAGGTAATGGCAAAAAAATCTTAATGTAATTTTTTTAAAACTGAATGTAAACTATTATATAAAGAAAAAGAAAATGGTTGCCTCAGAGTCTATAAAAGAAAGGAGCTTCTTACTGTATGGGCAAATTTGAGGGTAGAAAGTAAATTGGCTTAACAAACACATACTTTTTTTGACAACTTCTGTTTTACTGATATCACTGTAAAGTAAAAATATGAAATTAATAACTGAATATGATGTCGGGCAAATTTCCAAATCTAGCACGTCTGCAGACGTCCACTCTCTTCACAAATTTACAACAAAGTTTCACTTATCTCTTCAACGCAGTGACGAATTTCATTTCATTTTAGAGCGTCACTTGTTTGTAAAATGTTCCCGTAAACCTGATCTTGCAAATGGTAGCGTTCAATCACAAGAACGAAGCGGCCAATTGACATTGCCAACTCCAGAAATTACGCAACCGGGAATTTTATCATGTACTAATTGAAGTATTTGGGCAGCTGTGTGGCTTCTAGTGCTGTTTTGCTAAAACCAAAACTCACTGATGTTAACATTAGCCAATTGTGGCCACAAAAAATTGGTTATCATGGTTTGATAGCGCAGAGAATTAACGGTTACAGCGTTTCATTGCCCTTTTTTAAAAAAAATATGGGCCTATGATGCCGTCTGTCCGCAAGCCCCTGTAGGCTAGGAAGTAGTGTACTAGCTTGTAAATATGGGGGTTGTGGGTTCGATTCCCAACGAAGACCTTGGTTTTTTTCACTACAAAAGATAAAAATTGACTGTCGGTGGAGCTGCTCAGCGATGAAGGCATAGTCACTGGTCGCTGTTGCTGTCTTTATACGGCAGTTAATTTCCGACTATCCTTCTGCTTTCACCACCTGTTTCATCTCTTCTCTATCCCTTTCCTAAAGAAGGTAGCACGGTACTTGACTAAATAGGCATTGTTGCCTGAAGTGCTACTTCTCTTTAAAAAAAAAAAAAAAAAAAAAAAAAAAGCCATACCATACGTTCACTTTCTTGTAATTGTTTTTCGAGGGCTGCTTGTGGATTTAGTGAGCCTTATATGTGACTATTTTGTTTGTCATTTGACGATTTTCTCTTCGTTCAGTTTTTCAAACATCCAAATCACAAACATTCGACGCAAAGTATGGCTTTAATTCTTGAAAAGGCTTCTTATTCTTGAACGAATTGAACTTTGTAAGCGCGAAACTGCAAAATGTTGCATAATGCACAATTGTTGTGAACGTCGAAGAGTTGATATTCAAGGCTTATAGCTATATTACGGAAGGTAAGTTCAGTGGCTTTGAGAATTGGCAACGCCACTGAAGTTAAAATTAACATTACGTATGAGAACTTTTTTCAGTTGCCACGAAGTTATCGATAATCTTTATTTTGACATCTTAGCAATTGAAGTGTTTGTAAACAAACAAACCACAAAAATAAAAATTAAACAATTTTAAACAAAATTAAGTGAAAAAAGTGAATAATGACGTGGCATCAATTAGAAAAAATCTAAGGGATAACTCTAATCCCTTAGAACTACCATGTGCAATGTGAGTAGTGTTTATTTTTTGAATAATTTTTATTATTAATCAATTGTGCATCTTAGCTTTAAGGCATATTTTCGGCTTCCAAAAGACGCCGTTATTTATTTAGTGGAAGCATTAACAAATGACTTCAAAAAAAGCTATCGGTCAACATCAATACCGCCACTTTTAAAGGTCTGTGCAGCTTTGCGGTTTTTTGCGGAGGGGAGCTTTCAAAGATCCCATGGCAATGACTTCAATCTTGGTATGGCTCAACCTTCCATATGTAGAATTAACATATCAAATTGTTGTTTTGTGGTAATTTTAACCATCATACAGCCTAAAAACAGAAGAAATACAATTGTATAATGGTTAATATGAATAATTAAAACAAATTATATAATTACCTTTCAATTTTACTTTTTATTTGTTTAAAACTTTGAACAGCAACCACCAAAAATCAGTTGCCGGTAAATCCCCTATTTGGCAACTGAAATTGATAAACGTCATTCGTAGGTTGCTATCTGTAATGTAATTTTGGCAACTGGCAACGCCACTAAACTTTGGTGGCTTTCGATAATATAGCCATTATTTTCAGTACTTTGCTGTACAGCAGCTATGTTTGCATCACTACGATCACTATGAGCACATTCTCTCCATCTAATATCAGTAACAATACCGTGAGCCTCGAATTTAGTAATGAAATTATGTACAACGTTCTCAAAAGGAGCCTGCTTATGAGGAAAAGTTGGTCGAGTTTTATGAAGAATGTAACGTTTCATGGCTAAAATTTCCCTACTTTTTACTTAGGAAATGTCAAAACTCAATTCTTGACATTTAATTATTTAATAGAAAATTTACTTCCTAACCTCAAATTTACTTAGCAAAAATCAGTTGTCCAAAGCATTTCGGATTCCATGCATATAAAATTTAACATTGCGTTTCTGTTCTTTGTCATTTATTTTAGTTTCGGCCATTCAGAAATTTTAGAAAATTCTTGTTTACGTTACGCTCGCTTTCGCACAGTCCTTTTTATAGCTTTAGTACATAATTCTGCTGGTAGCCCATGCATTTAGCAGCAGATTTCTTCAAGTTAATGATTTAAATAAAGAGTGCTTGCAATTATGACATTTTCTCAAAAACAGAATAAAACTTTCGTGATATTTATAAAAGCTGTTATAGAGTTATAGAAATTAAGGTTGCCTACATTTTCTTAACAGGCGGCCATTTTGTCAGCTGTCAGTTACTTACGCGTACTAGATTTGGTATTTCTCTATAAATAGACTGATCACGCCTGAACAAGGCTTCTAAATTGTGCAAATTTATTTTGAAAATCATGGTTTTGTTCGAAATACGCCATCCAAATTTCATAACCGAATTTTTTTTTACGATGAAGCTCACTTTTGTTTGAATGCGGATACGCTGAAAAGCAAAACTGCTGCATGATAATCCTCGTTTCTCATCCAGTAAAACTGACTGTTTGGTGTGCTTTATTAGCTGGTGGAATCATTGGTCCAAACTTCTTTGAAAATGTTGCTCCTCAGAAAATTACAGTCAATAGTGACCGCTAAAGAGCTATGATTACTGAATTTTTCGTTCATTAATTGAGCAACCATGACATGTAACAGTTGTGGCTTCAGCTAGACGGCGTAACATATCACACAGCTCTTGCCAAAATGGATTTATTGCAGAAAATGTTTGGTAACCGCATAGTTTCCTGTTTCGGATCCGTGAATTGGCCTCTAAGATCGTGTGACTTAACACCGCTTGACCATTTTCTGTGGGAATATATGAGGTTGCTGCTAGTTTACGCAGTTAAGCCCAAAATAATTGAGCACATTCGCCGCGCCATATGCGATATTTGGCCATAAATCTTGGAAAAAAACAACTAAATTAGACAACGTGCGACCGCCTACTGTGACGCTATTATGCCAGAAGTCATATTTAAATATGGCATTCTAGCTAGAAGATTATCTTCCGAATAAAGTCAATTTTATGTCAATTAAAAAAGGTCGTCCTTGCTTTAGTCCATTTCAAAATTCTAAACCTCTATAAAAAATACGCTTTATAAAAATACTTGAAATAAATTATACAATTATATGCAAAGTTTGCCTTGAAATTAATCAGAAGTCATTTTACTTTGCATGCTCCAGTGCATTAACTCGAGTTAAACTACTCGTTATGTACCAGTAAACGAAAATTATCTTTCGAATAAAGTAAATTTCATGTCAATTTAAAAAATTCATTTTGCTTTATTCCATTTCAAAGGTCTATGCCTCTATAAGAAACATTCTTAAAATCGCAAAAAAAAAATAAGGTCTTGGTGCTGTCAGTATAAAATTTTGCATCTGGCAATCTCAATCATAACTTAATGGTGGATAGTTATTTTATTTTTAAAGCTAATGACTAAATGGTAATTAGTAGTCTCGATCAGAAATTAAGCACAATACTTATTTTTCTTGATTTTAGCAAAACAATCGATTCGTTATCTCATAGAATACTTTGCTATAAATTGTTATCACAATTTGGTTTCGGTCCATCAGCAAGCAAATTACTTTGGTCCTTTCTTAATAAATGATACCAATATATACAACTTGAGATTTGCCCCAGGGTACTATTTTAGGAACACTTCTGTTTATGATTTATATAAACGATTTATACCATAAGATTAAATTTTGTGATTGTTGTACATATGCTGATGATATCCAGTCACTGGCTGGTGATAAAAGAAATGGTTTTAGAGATTCGATTTAACAAAGAGTTAGTAAAACTTTTTAAACAAAAATCTTTCAAAGACTCGATGCTTGTGGTCTTCGCAAACGCCTGCTAAACCTAACTTGACAAACTGAGCTTTGATTATTAGGTAAATTATGTTATCTCTAGGATTACTCTTGTTCTGAGGAAGTTATATAACATAGCTTTGTATCTACCAAGCAAAGTGAAAAAGTGTGTCGCCATGTTATTATGTCTTTTTATTATTGTACGGCTTAGAGATTTATGCAGGTATATCACGAACCACTTTAAATAGATCAAACAGTGTTTCTATAGAATCGTTCATTTGTGGATTTAAATTTAAATTACATCTACATATGACTTCTTCCACTATAAAACTTTTGCAATGCGACTTTGAGAGTTGCATTAAATTAAGGTTAATGCTTCAATTTTGCAAGGTTCTCAAATATGGAAAGCCTGAGTATCTCATGTATTTAATTTTGGTAACTCTTTAAGAACTAACATTTTAATACTATTTAACCCTTAAATGCATGATTTTTTATTTTGAATTATAAAAAATATTTTTTGATAGAAATTTAACTGCAGATTACGAAAAAAAAAGTAAAAAAATTAGGTAATAATTTTAAGTATTTATTTTGAAAACAACTGTATCTAGACTTTTGGCAACAATATGCGTTTCTTACTAATCTAATTGTCACAAAACTAAATAAGTATATACGTACATACATATTTACTTTATACACAATTAAAATTAATTACGTATGAAATTGTGCAAAGCAGTTACGGTTTTAGTTGTGGCACAAAGCAACTTTGCATTTGATGCACTCTGTCCTTGAAAATCCTGTGTATCCAGGAAACTTGCATCTGTTTTTGGAACGGCACCTGTTTTCATTATGCCCTATACCATCTGTCCGAATATCTCTTGGTGGCACAGGTTTCATGGGGCCTCGGTGCTTTTTAGTTTCAATTTGCTTTTCTATGAAACTGCTTGATGGTCTTCCTCTTTTATTTACATCATAAGTTTTATAGGAACATGTCTCCGCAAGGTCTGATCTGAAGTCAGCTAATGTCATGTTTGGGTATTTAATATAGTACCCATGAATTTATTATTGTCATGTGAATCACGTGTTAAAGCAATCGTATGTACTACTTGCAACTCTTCATTCTGGTCTTATAACTGCTATAGTCGTTATAATCTTTAATACTATTATTACTATAATACTATTTTTGGGCAGGCTATTGATATTGGTTTCTTTTTTGTCATATCGAGTGGCAGTTTTGGCTGGTTCAGTGCCGACATAAGTTGATGCCAATGTGACAAGCTTATTGTCTTTCTAGCAAGTCACGGTTACAGCCATACCTTTATAGTCAGCCACTTGTTCCTCATAGGTTCCACGGGCAACAGAGTTTTTCATATACTCTTTCATGGCCGGCAATTTGCAGTTCTTTCCGAGGCGGTTTCTTTGTATAGTACCCAATGCGTATATTCCTTGAGTCCATAGGTATTGTAGTAGAGGATCAGACGTATAATAATTATCAAAATACAGTATGTGGTTCATTTTGCGCGGAATTGACCAGCACAATCTCACCACCGTATTTCCAACTACCCGATATCAGGTTCATCAGATAAGTTGTCAGATTCTTGTCTACCTGAATATATTTCAAACTTATATGCATAACCAGATACTGAGCATAACACAAACAACTTAACACCCCATATAATGCGCAATCCTGGTGGAGCACATTTGCTCATCTAGAGATAGCCTTTGTTCGAATGGTGCCACATTCACAAACAATTTATTCAAATGGTGCACAAAAGGTCTTATTTTATGGTTCTGTAACGCTTGACAATAATGAAGGATTTGCACCTGGATCATTAAAATGATTTTCATCCAACGGTCGACCGACTTCCACACCTAAAAAATACTCTTCATTGTCTTGTTCTTCTTCATCATCATCATCATTATTATTGTCTTCCAATTCATTAAATAAATCTTGAGCATCGTCTGTACCGTATTCAATGTCGCTTAGGTCACCTATATCCACTTCGTCTTCAGAAATATCACCATTATCAAGAAGAGCGAGAAAATCCTCAATATCTTTATCTCCTAACTTACTAGGCATTATGAAAATCAAAGCAAATAAACTAAAAAAAGTAAAGAACGAAAAGTAACCGCCGATTATTACTTGTTTGACAAACGGATAATGTAGACATTTGGCAACATTCATATTTCCCAAAAATTTCACATTTATCCAATCAGATTTTTAAATGTAACATCACTTATTGGTAGCTTACCTGACTACAGATGAGAAATAATTTTTTCCAATTAGATAATTGTTTGATTTATATCAAACTTAAAAATATGAAATGGCACTTCAAATAAAGTACTGATCTCTATCACCCACAATAATAAAATGCCCAAAAATTATAAAACTAAGCATCAAACGGTTACGTTAATTTTTTTATTATTATCATTATTGTAAGTACTTAGCAACAAGACTTTATAATTACATACACTCAGGCTTATGAATAAAATTAAGTATAACTGGAATGTAGACAATTGGCAACAATATGCGTTTAAGGGTTAAGCATGCTTCTCTAATCATGACCAATGACATTTTTTTAAACTCAGTTTGTTATTTTTAGGAAATCTTATTAGATAAACTCTTGTAGTGGGGCTCTTTAATATTCGCTGTAATAAAGCCTCGAACAAAGTTGCTTTATATTTTAAAACTGAATTGATTCGGCTCTAGGCGCTTACAATCTATACTAAATAAATAAATAAATAAAAAAATAAATAATTACAGTGCGAAAAACTAAGGTTCCCTCTTTTTTTTGTGTGCAATAAAATTGATCGTATCTATTTTACACTTGCGACAAGCCTGGCAATCTGCTGGTATGAATTTTTTTAGACCTTGCAAGTCGTCCCACTTTTTTTTAGATATGGCTATTTTCTCTTTATAAAGACAATCGGCGGACACATTTTCAATCGTAGACTTCGATCTCTGTGGGAGTAACTGATATTCATCTGTTATATTTGTTTTAAAATAAATTGATCCTGATGAGTCATATGCCAAGGCTCGAAGCATGTTTACTGTATGATCTCTAATGCTTCTGCTGAAATTTTAGAAAAGTTTGATTATACATATCTAAAGAGTTTTTTCAGTGTGTAATATTTTGCCTGGTCGTTTTGATGTATAAACCTTTGAAATATTTTCGAAATTTTTAAAAATAATCATAACGCAAATGGTGCGTTTGTAGAGGTGCTGGAACTTTTCTAGCTTCCTTAATTAGTTGAACAAATCGAGACGGCAAGTTTATTTGTTTTTTATTTATTTTTCTCTCTATCCTTATATTCCCTTGAATGGGTTGCATCACATTCCATTTGCGTATGGCCACTTATTAAATACTTCTGTTCAATTGTTATTTCGGTTTCTTTTGAAAAAGTCAACAAGGCGTTAGACAAAACAATATTACGATTTTGGTGAAAGCAGCCATCCGAGTAAATAATAATGTGATGGGTTTCAGGCGATCAGGCATGAAAATTCCTTAAGTTCATAATAATACATGTAGCAAAAACGGAAGAGACTAGATTTCCATCCGTTTCGTCCCATACATAATTATCTGATTCATGCGTTACAATATTATAGACAGTAAAGTTATGTAGTTGAAGCTTCATTTTATAATATGCAGCGCTTGCGTTTAGTTGAGGTACTAATTTAACTGCCTGCGCATCCATACATAATACTGCACATAGACCGGATTCAGCACTTTTTATATCGTTTTGCTTTTCTAAACGCATTTTTTCAATTTCTATGTTTGTCGTATTGCTCATCTGAAACATTATTAGCTTTATGTGATACGCATAAACTGCACTGATCTTTTCTAGGCTTAAAAATCGAATAATTTAATTTCTTTGTTAATTGCGCAAATATTGGGTACGACAATTTTAGGTCCCCATTTTCTTTTTCGGATTCACACTCGTCGACATAAAGCTTGTAAATCTCCTGATATGAGGAGAAATCCGATTCGAAGTAAAGCTTTTTGCTATCTTTTCTACAATAATGGGACTCCATTTTTGGCAACTCCTCTAGTCATTTTTTTTAGAAAGTCACGTCGTTTTTTGTTGTGCTTACCTGTTACTGATGATCGTTTAGCATTTTTGCGAAAATTTAAAGCTTTATCGGGACTGCATTGAGTACCGTGCTTACCGCCACCGGTGCTAATCCAATTTCGAACCATCTTTTCCTTTACTCCTAGTGTTGAAAAAAAAATTTCGCGGCACACTTGTAATCTGTTTGAATTATGACTCAAGAAATATGATATGGAATGATTTCGTCTCGAATTTTCAGACGTATTCCCTTTTCTCTCAGAAAAGCTTGTAAGACCTGCAACATACTGCTTCTTTTGGTACCAGGACATCTCCCAAAACAAACTAAAAATTTCTTTTCGCGTGGACTCATTAAATGTCGAACACTTTCTCACCGCAGTTTTTATACAAAATCGTGATGAACATAGCTCTCCTAATTGCCTAGAAGGTTTTTGCCAAATTTTTTTGTTTTGATATACCCAAATATTGCTGACCTTCCATTCATTTTTTTTTATTTATTTTGTTTCCATTTGGATTTGTTAGCAGTATTTTTCCTCTTCGGAACATCATCTGAATTAGAATTTTCTTTTGCACAATAAATACATGTTATTAAAACTTTCAATAGTAAAACTCATTCCAACACAAAAACTTAAATTGAACTGACACACAAAAAACAAAAACGCACCGACGAAAACAACGTAGCACAGAAACTATTTTTGTGCTAGACAAATTCGGAGAAATCCCTTTTTTAAGTAAATGCAAAAGCAAAGCCATAAGAATAGCTTGGCGAATTTTTGAGTACCATAGAAAATGTATGGCAATTTCTTTTTAGTTTTTTTTAGTCTACTCCAAATTCAACTTTAAATGACTTAGGGCTTGTTTCTTAAAAAAAACTTCGAATGAGTTAGGACTGTTTTTTATAGGACTATAAATCCGTTATTTGCAATAATAGCCCACTATTTTTTTTAGGGAAGATGTATTTGACAGTGGTCTACCAGAATACATTAAAAACGCGATTTCAAAATAAAATGTAGATACGCCTTTTCTATATTAAGCCAACGATTTGTAACATCCCTGTTATAGTACAAAAATATTCTATCATAGGAAAACATGTCTGAAAACATTTCAAAACGGATTTTAGTTCGCTTTTTTTGCACGTTCTAGAGTCTAGACAGAACTGCATTACGACGTTAAGAAAACGTTATTATGTTTAATAAATTTCTAAATGAAATTATAATTATAGTTATTTGACCTTTTAAATATTTTGTAAATAATATTTTGTTCAAGCACAAGGTCTTTATATAAAAATAAATGCCCGTAAAACACAATGTTGCACGCTTACGCAAAGATCTGTCTGGAAGGCAAAAATAAATCACCCAATCAATCTTAGGAATAGCAGCACAAAATTTAGGGCAATGTAGTGATAAAAGTATTCCTGAATTCAGAAAGTCCGTAAGGGAACAATGCAGTAAATATTCTGGATGTTGGTGCTTTCAATGTTGGTGATAATTTCTCCAGATTCACATCGAATTTTCTCAGGATTCGCACTATAAGAGTTGCTATAGATGGGATTACATCAGGCAAGTGCAAGATTAATTCAGGGGTACCGCAAGGCTCCGTTCTTTCTCATGCCCTATTTCTTATTTTTCTAAATGACATTCTTTGCCAAACTTTCAACCCTATACACTCGTTTGCAGATGACAGCAGCATTTGTCATTCGTATTCATTTGGCAATAGACCGAACCAGTTTGAAAGGCAAAACATGATTAATACGCTCAATCATGATCTCGCAACAATCTCGGAAAGGGGTCGTGGGAATAGAGATGATTTTAATGCCCGTAAGACAAAATGTTGCATGCTTATGCATAGAGGTGCGTTCGGAAATGGTGCTGCATCTGTTACTATAGCTGATATAGGTATTAAGGAATCGGTAGCTCTTGATGTTCTTGGCATGAAAATTCAGTGTAATGTTCGATGGACTGAGCAGCTTTCAAGTGCCTTGGTTTTCTGAAACGGTGTAAGAGATACTTCACTCCATCCTGAGATGGTGATCATTCTTATAAGTACAACTGTTAAATTCCTTTTCACTACGCTTTGTACTCAACAATGTTATTTGCCTTTTTTAATCAACACCTACACACATGGAATACACAAGCCGGAAGCAGTAGAAATATTTTGTATAAGAAATCCTGTTTTAATAAAGATACTTATGCAATACAATTGCCGTAATAATAACTGTGCTTATTATTTACATGGTGCCGAAACCCAGCTGCAAAATATAAGGATATCTGCCGTGTAGTAGAGAGAACTGAAATCAGAATTTAACAAAACAATTCATACGAAAAAAAAAGATGGCGGCGGAAACTTATAATTTTTTACGACCTCCAAAACCTCTCGTAATTGGTCATGACATAGACATGGCAAAAGAGTGGAAACTGTGGAAGCAGCAGTATGAGTATTTTGAAGTGGCAACAGGTTTAAAGGAAAAGCCGGAAAATGTACAGTTTACCACTTTCATGTCTGCTATCGGTTATGCAGCCATACAGATTTACAACTCCTTGCCAGGTTCATCTACGGAAACATTGAAAAATGTCAAAGAAAAATTTGATTTATACTTCACTCCTAAATTGAATATCACGTTTGAAAGGTATAAATTCCACAAACTTGTTCAGAACGAAGGGGAAAATATAGACGAATACGTAACACGACTTAGGCTTCAAGCGCAAAACTGTGAATTTGCACAATTAAAAGATAGTATTCTCCGGGACCAACTGATTCTGGGAATAAAAAGTGATGCTCTAAGGACAAAATTATTATCCGAAGACATAACCCTTGATAAAGCCATTAAAATGTGCCAAGCAACGGAACTGGCTCAAAAGCAAACCGCTGAAATCCACAGCGAGCAGGAAAAAAACGTAAGCTTTGTACAAAAATATGATAAATTAAAAACCTTCGACTGTCGTAACTGTGGTAAGAATCATGCTATACGAAGCTGTCCAGCTTTTGCGCACGTTTGCAAAAGGTGCAAAAAGAAAAATCATTACGAAAGTATGTGTAAAAGAAGTGTCAAGAAAGCATCTAATAACTACAACTATAAAAGGAGAGATGTTGCTTGTTGTGATCAGGCAGAGTGCGAGAATACCAGCGAAAGTAGTGACACTGAATTTTTTATAGCCTGCGTTACCAACAAATTAAATCAACTCGATGATTTCACAGAAACTATTGTAATTGGCGAAAAAAAATATAAAATAAAACTAGACACAGGGGCCCAATGCAATGTGTTACCGAAAAAAATTATCGATAAATTTGATTGCTTTAATGCTCTGGCTATTATACAACCCTGTAAAGTGAAACACCTGATCTCATTTGGCAATCATAAAATAAAAGTGTTGGGTGAAGTAAACTTAATTTGTAAACTGGCAGAAAACATGCATAACATAAATTTCAAAATCGTTGAAGAAGACGAAAAACCAATTTTGGGTGCAAAAACGTGCGAAAAACTGCAATTAGTAAAAAGAATAAATGAACTACAAGTGAATGAAAAAGTGTTTGATGGCCTGGGATGTTTAAAAAATTTTGTATACGATATTGATTTAGTGGACAATCCTAAATTTGAAATCAGTCCACCAAGGCGTGTTGCATTTCAAATAAGAGACGAAGTTAAAAAAGAACTCGATAAAATGGTAAAGCTAGACGTCATCGAACCTACCACTCAACCTACACCTGCTGTCTCTCCAATGGTTGTGGTGAGAAAAAACAACAAAATTAGAATCTGTATAGACCCAACAACAGTGAACAAAAATATAAAACGACGTCACTTTCCTATGAACACCCTTGAAGAAATTTCTGCGCAGATTAGTGGTGCTAAATGTTTTACAATATTGGACTGTAAAAAAGGTTTTTGGCAGATTCCCGTATCTGACCGAACGAAACAAATTCTCACGTTTTCAACACCATGGGGTAGGTATTCATGTAAAAGATTACCATTTGGAGTCTCGTCTGCACCTGAGGTGTTTCAGAGTGTCATGCAACAAATTTTTTCAGGCATGCCTAATGTCAAAGTGGCAATGGATGATATTTTAATTCATGCTAAAACGTTAGAAGAACTTCATCGCATTACGAAAGAAGTCATCAAGTTAATTGAGAGCAATGGGCTAAAACTCAACAAAGATAAATGCGAATTTGACCGCAGAAAAGTAAAATTTTTAGGACACATAATTAGCGACTGTGGCATGTATCCAGACCCAGAGAAAGTGGATGCAATTAAGCGCCTCAAACCACCAAAAAATCGTAAGGAGCTGCAACGAATGCTGGGGAAATTTACATACCTTAGTAAGTTTATTAATAACTTTTCTCATATTACAGCTCCACTTAGAAGTTTGCTGGAAAAAACCAATGCATTCGTTTGGGACACAAATCAGCAACAATCTTTCGAAAAGCTGAAAGAAATAGTTAGTAAACCGCCGGTTTTAGGTCTTTATGACGTCAAAAAAGATATTAAATTACAAGTTGATGCAAGTTCGTATGCCGTCGGGGCCGTCCTTTTGCAGGATAACCACCCAGTAGCATATGCATCAAAGTCTCTAACAGACTGCCAAAAGAGGTATTCACAATTGGAAAAAGAAACATTGGCCGTTAAGTTTGGTTGCGAAAAGTTTCACCAATATGTGTGGGGGAAACAAATAACAATAGAATCAGATCATAGACCATTAGAATCTATCTTTAATAAGCCTCTTCACGCTTGCCCGTCGAGACTGCAAAAAATCAGGTTAAGTTTACTCACATATGATCCGCGTGTTGTTTATAAGCCGGGAGCAAAAATGTACTTGGCGGATCCATTAAGCCGTGACTGTCAAAACGAAGCAAATAGCGAAGAAGAAGAAACCCTCGAAGTTCAGGTAATATTGTCTATTTCTGAAAAAGAGCACGAAAATCTTAGAAATCACACGCGAAACGACCAGTCGCTTCAAATCCTTAGAAAGGTTATACAAAATGGGTGGCCACCTATAAAAAAAAATGTTGCCTAAGGAAATTGAAGTACATTGGCACTTTAGAGAAGAGTTATCGGTAAGTGATGATGGAATTATTTTCAAATCTTCAAAAGTATTGGTTCCTGCTAGTTTGCGACAGAGTTATTTAAAAAGTATACATAATGGGCATTTCAGTTATGGAAAATGTATTCAAATGGCCAGAGAGTCGGTGTTTTGGCCCCGCATGAGTCAAGATATTTTTGACTATATTAAGAAATGTGCAGCTTGTCAGGTATATCAGCGAAGTAATATAAAATTAAAAATTGGAGACAAAGAAATTCCAGAGCATGGGTTTGATATTGGTGCAGCTGACATATTTCATTTTAACAATAATGATTATATTGTATTCTTAGACAGTTTCTCTGGTTTTCTAAAGTTTTCAAAACTGTCAAAAATAACTTCTAAAAGAGTAATAGAGTTTTTCAGTGAAATTTTTTCGACATTTGGGCCACCACTAACATTGGAAACTGATAATGGCCCACAATTTTCCAGTTCCGAATTTAAATTGTTTGCGGCAACCTGGAAATTTAACCACTGCACAAGTTCACCATATCATCCCAGTGGTAACGGGTTGGCAGAAAAAGCGGTGCAAATTGCAAAGAACATTTTGAAAAAGTCATATTACGACAACAGCGATCCATATTTGGGGCTATTGAATTATATGAATACACCGAGAGGAAATCTAGGATCACCCTCACAACGCCTTTTTGGTCATGAGATACGTGGTATCTTGCCAACAGCGAAAGAAAAGTTAATGCCATCGAATCTAAGGAAAGTCAGTGAAAACTTACAAGAAGAGAGGGCTCGGCAGAAGCAGTATGCCGACCGGGGTGCTACTGATCAGCTACGTCAATTTAATGAAGGAGATCCAGTGCTAGTGCGCACAAAACAAGAAAACAAGTGGAACCCGGCAACGGTAAAAAGCAAAGTTCATCACAGGTCTTTCATAGTAGAAGATACAAATGGCAATCAGTACCGTAGAAATACTATGCATTTACGCCCCAATGAAGCTGCTGTCAAAATACCTGAAAATGCGGTAGCTGAAAGCGAGTCAGAAAAAATTCTTACAGACACATCAAATGAACAGCCTAGCAGCCAAGAAAAAATCTACAGCTCTCCACATGAACACCACGCAAGTCAAGAAATAAATTCTCAGCCAATGTTACGGAGATCAGAAAGAACTAAGGCACAGCCGCAAAGACTTCAGTATTCTTAATTAAGCCGTTAAGAAGAGGGATGAGATGGTGATCATTCTTATAAGTACAACTGTTAAATTCCTTTTCACTACGCTTTGTACTCAACAATGTTATTTGCCTTTTTTAATCAACACCTACACACATGGAATACACAAGCCGGAAGCAGTAGAAATATTTTGTATAAGAAATCCTGTTTTAATAAAGATACTTATGCAATACAATTGCCGTAATAATAACTGTGCTTATTATTTACACATCCGATTTTCGTACTATTTATACCTTCAAAAATATCCGTCCAAAAATTAAATACAACTCTCATGTATGGGATGGCGCTCCAAAGTCTATTTTGGAGTTGCTCGACCGCGTACAAGAGGGGGCTAAAAGGCTCACCGGGAACAGAAGGGTATACAACTCTATTGATTCTCTAGAGGCAAAGTGGATTATATTTTACTGTTTTATCGTTACTACAAATGGTAAGTGCTCTAGAGAAATTAGGGCACTTGTTCCCGTTACTCGATTAACTCGATTTATGGTGAGAGCGCATCTGTTTATGGTTGTTTGGTCAGTAAATCGCACTAGCCATTACAGGTCTTTCCTGTCACTTTTCAATGTAGGAAAATTTAAATCGAATGGCCACAAACACTGCTCCCTCATTTCTCCTCCCCATTACCTAATTTCCTAGTTCTGATATAATACATTGCATGAATAGGGGTCATTCACTGCGTGTTGGTCAGAGAAAAAAGGAGTTTATTTTTATTTTTGTTTTCAAAATTTTGCCACACTATTGTTGAATTGTTCATACACTTTACTTCTCCTAAAGATGCCACCCGATGGTGTGGTGAAATATTGAAAACCAAAAAAACAAAAAAAATTTAACTTAATTTGTATATAAAGACCTTGTACTTGATTTAAGCGAAATAAATTATTAAGTGAATTAAATTTACACTACACACTTTTTTTACTCATGAGATTAAAATAAAATTGTAATGTTTTTTCTTGACTCTAAACACTTACAAGCCCCAGTGTGTTGGCTTTTTGAAAGTTTTTTTGTTGTTCTTTTTCATAATTTCTAAAAATTTTTTTTTAGAACGAAAGAAATAAAATTGATTTTACTGTCAAGCTTAAAATATCAATTGTCTGCCAATTTTTGTTGATAAGTTTAAAAAAGAAAATTTTCAAAGAAATAAATTCCAATAAATCGCTACATGTTACACACAAGCTATTGAGTAAGTAGATACAAATTTATGGTAAAAAAACACAAGATAATCAAGAGAACTCGATTCCGTAGCATTTTAGAACTTTAACTTTAACGATTTATGTTGAATTCGCCGTAAAACGAAGTCCTGTCAAATACGGAAATCTGCTATTTTCAAGTGCTCTCTTCTCATCAAAACGCCACATTTGAGTAACAGTAAAAGAGATTACATGTTAATATATGTGTGTATGCGAGTGTGTGTCTGTTTGTGAATAAAAAATGGAGATTTTATAAATAAAATTTCTTGTTTTCATTTTGAACTTTAGCGTCAAACTGAATTTGTTTGCTAAAAAAAAAATACAAAAAATAAAAAAAATACAAAAAAACACCTAAAAAGTGTTAAAAAAATTAAATTTATTTGTCCTTTTTTTTACTTCAAGACAAGTAAACTCGATTTAAACTTTTTTAAAAAAAAAGAAAAATAAAAATACACGAAAATTCATAAAACTCCAATTTATTTTATAAACAACCTAGTGCGCGTGTGTAATGGCGTTTTTGCGTTCCATCTGTGCTCAACGTACAAATTTAGTTTATAATTATAGTGGCAGTAGTTCCAGCAGTTTTATCGCTGGCAAACTTTTATGCTTTGCCAGCTCTAAGAAGTCTCCAAAATATTGTTCGAACTGCGTTCGACAATTATGTTATGCTACGAAGGATAATACAAGTGTGTTGAATAGTCAACTACGCTCAGCCGGTTTTAATTTCAAGCATCAATATTGTCGTGAACAACTATTATCATTCAGCGCTGTTTTGATCAACAATCGCTTTAAACAACATTCTTCTCAACTCCACATAAACGCCAGCAGGTCGCAAACTGTTGCCGCCCCTCAAGTCGCGGAAGATGTTAAAGGCAGTGAATCAGGAAAAATTTTGCGAAAAGCTGCTCCCAAGCCCAGCATTCCCGAAAATCCACAACGTGACCCATTGGATATTAGTTTTGATGATCCTGTTGCGGCCTTCAAAAGCAAAACAACACTTGAGCTTCTTCGGGCTTATTTGGTCTATGTTATTTGTTCCAGTGACAAGCTTGTCGAGCACAACATGAAGGTAAGTACATACTTTTTGTCTTTTCATTTTTGTTTTTATTTAAAAACACTGCATCGATTTGACAGTCTATTCGATTACTTGACGAATTTTCAAAATTGTCAGACAACTGTTCAATGCTTAAAAGGCTACAGCATATCGTTAGCAAAATCAGCTCTGAGAATTCCACTTAAAAGTATACCCAAAAATAAGATTTTCCGCATCATTCCTTTTGTCAATTTATTGGCCATGCGAACTTGTTTCCGCAAGGTGGATTTTTATCACTTTTTCGATATTTTAATACGGTTATATCTCGTTATACCGAACGGACTGCCACTTTTGTGTCTGAAGCAAGGTTTCAGATATTGAATAGGTAAAAAAAGCGAAAAAACTTTGAACGAAAAAAGGTGCATCCAGTACCTTAAGAAGTCGTAATCCAATTTTCACCTATATTTCTCAATAACTTTTTCTATATTTTAACACGGTTATATCTCGGTATAACGTACGGAATATCAATTTTGTGTTTCAAGCAAGGTTGTAGATATTGAATAGAGAAAAAACAAAGGCGCAAAAAACTTAGAACGAAAGAGGTCCATCCAGTGCTTTAAGAAATCACAAATCCACTTTTTCACCTATTTTTTATTTATTTTTTTTATTATTTATTAATTAATAAATTGATATAAAGTATTAAAATCTTTACAAATTCTTCGAATTGGATCTGCATTTGAATAATTATTTCGTTAAACGAAGCGCAACAGTGAAATAGATATTAGAATTAATTAAATTGATTTCAAGAGATATATTAAGCATTGTTCTGCGGATTTTCAGCGTTGGTAATCTGTTTAATTTTAGTATGCAGGGGTAAGATAGAAGATGAATGGTAACCGATTCGACATGGTTGAAAGAAAAATGATATCTGGCAAATGTCCATCACGGCCACACTCCTCGTTTCTTTCATTAAAGTTTTAAATGACTTTTTAGCAAAATGGCGGTCCTATTTTATTAATCATATCACGGATTTTGCATTTTAAGGCTGAAATCGAGTGGATTGGCCCCGTATAAACTCTGTCCTTAACATAGCTCCACAAAAAATAATCCAGTGGTGTTAAATCACACGATCTGGCTGGCAACTTAACTGTTGATTCTCGGGAAATTTGGTTTGCGATGGCACCCTGACAAGTGAACATGCGCTTCGTCTGAAAAAATGATTTTTTCAGATAAACCAGCCGGTTGTTATTAAATGAATTGAGCGAACCTATGGTGATAGGAATGGTCGGTCGGCTTCAATTCCTGCACCTGTTGTATCTTGTAAAGCACACATGTTACACAGCCAATGAAACGATTAAATTATTGCAAACCAAATTCCCGATCGCATAATTTCACGACAATCAACAGTTAAGTGCCTAGCCAGATCGTGTGATTTAACACCTGTGCAATATTTTTTGTGGGGCTATGTTCCGGACAGAGTCTATACGGAGTTAATCGAAACGATTTCAGCCTTAAAACTCAAAATCCGTGAAATAATAATATAACAAAATAGGACCGCCATTTTGTAAAAAAGTGATTAAAACCTTTGATGAAAGAAACGACATCTGTCAGTGTCGTGGACATTTGCCAAATATCATTTTTCATTCATAATTGCCAAACTTTTCTCTTCGTAATATTTTGTTTTAAAAAACGAAATTCTTGTTGAAAAACTCTATTCCAAAATTTAGGAAAATATCAATGTTTTAGGGAGATATTATACACTGCAGTTCATTTAAATAACAACAGTGATAGTCATTACGAAAAATTGATATTTAGATAAATGTACTACAAATCGCTTTGTATGTGCTTTCATATTATATTAAGTGACCACACTGGTTTAAGAAAATGGGTAAAGAAAGAATGAATGTAGCGGTCAAAGCCTACTGGAATGGCAAAAAAATTTACTTTAAAATAGTTCATATGAATAACAACAGTTGATAATTTTTAATATTCTAAAGCGAATAGGCTGCGCACATTTTTCAGTCTTATTTAGTTTGACAAATTGCACTTTATAAAATAAAAAAATTTTAAAATGGGACGAGGCAAGTCATTATCATTAGAAGAAAGAGGAAAAATTGAAGCCTATTTTGAACAAAAGTTGTCCTTTAGAAAAATTGGAGAGAAAATCGGAAGAAGTGCTCGTGTTGTCTTCAATTACATAAAAAGTCGGGATTCTTATGGGAAAAACATGAAAGGAAGACCAGCAAGTGTTTTATCGCACACAGACAAGCGTGTAGTTTAAAGAATTACGTCTAATTCCTGTGATTCCGTACCAAAAATTAAGGCGAAAGCCAGAGTTTCAGCAAGTATTTCGACTGTTCGGCGCTTGATTCCCCCCGGGGGCACATTATAGTCTTTTTGGAACCTACTATTCCATTTAGATTTGTGTCTTGCGGAGTAAAAGGGAGCCCAGGCCCCTCAAAGGCTAGTAGGAGTCACCTGGACAATCCACATATTTCCACGGGAAATCAGTTGCCCCAGAGTATAATATTTGCTCTCTTTAGACAAAAAATGTGCTCTGACTGGTTATTGAGGTTGGCCCCTATATGGGAGTATAGTGGTGGTTGTGGTTTCGGACCCTCGTGAGAGTTTGTGGGTCGGACCATTCAAATTAACACAATGAATGGTTCAGGTCCAGTGAGTATGAATGCTGGCGTGTTCT
The DNA here is from genome assembly GCA_030448955.1 of Trichopoda pennipes. Taxonomy (NCBI): domain Eukaryota; kingdom Metazoa; phylum Arthropoda; class Insecta; order Diptera; family Tachinidae; genus Trichopoda; species Trichopoda pennipes. The sequence continues at coordinate 11,702,475 of JASKUP010000025.1, read as the reverse complement.
TGATAAATAAGAGCTTCATGCGTTCTGGACCAGGAGTTGGAAAGTCTCCAACTCCTCAGCAAGGAGTGAGGGCACGGCCTACTCCGGACTTTCTAAATTGCTACTAGAAGTGACTGGAGGATATACGTATCTGAAGGCCTTCTAGGGCGTAGTTGGTGTCCAATCAACTAAGTGGTTTAACTACCATCTGATTATGACCTCGCGGTCGGTGCAGATGTAAAACAAATCACACATTGTTCGGCGCTTGATAGTAAATTCTCCTCATATTCAGAGAATGAAACTTAAGAAAAAACCTGCAGTAAAAGCCATTCACAAAGAGAAACGATTGAATTTTGCTGAAGTTCACATGACGTGGAAAAGAGAATGGCACATGGTTGTCTTTTCAGACGAAAAAAAATTTAACCTTGATGGTCCTGACGGGTATAATTTTTATTACCATGACCTGAGAAAAGAAGAAATAATATTAAGCCGTCGGCACAGTCGCATTGGTGGAATTATGGTATGGGGTGCCGTATCATACTATGGCAGTATTATACTGCAATTTAAAACCACAAAACTGAACACAGAACAATATAAAAACATTCTAGAAAAAACATTCTAGGAATGCAGCAACATTTTTGGACCTTTGCGTTGGATTTTCCAACAGGATAACGCTCCGATACACAATGCTAGAGCGACAAAAGCCTGGATAAGTGACCAAAATGTGACGCTGATGGAATGGCCACCTTACTCACCAGACTTAAACATAGTGAAAAACGTTTGGGGATGGATTTCGCGAAAGGTTTATGAAGGAGGTAAGCAAGACGTTTCATCATTGGTCAATGCCATCGAGACCGCTTGGGACGAGATTTCCCTAGATTACCTTAAAACTCTCTACGATTCCATTTCAAGTCGCATATTTGAGGTTATAAAGCACCATGGTGGCAACACTTCTTACTAATTGTTAGAGAACATGTGAAACTTAATAGTTCTTAGCAATAAGACCTAATTTTGTGAATATTTTTTTATGTTTTCCAAACTTTTTTTTGCGTTGTTATTCAAATGAACTACTTTTTTTTAATTTTTTAGCAAGTTTTTTTTTCAACATTAATTCATTACTTTTAATTACAAAAATTTAAAAAAATTGTCAATAGTAATAATAAAAAATAAAACAAAATATCTAAAAAAAATGTTATATCTTTCTTTTGCTTGGTTGATTAAAAATCCGCAGTAACATACAAATTTTTTGCTGTTTTTATTTAAATGAACTGAAGTGTACAAAGCTCTCAATGAAGTTGATAAGCTTTCAGCACAATTAATTCATATACAGCTGGAAATACCATCAGGCCCATGATTTACAGTAGATTTTAGACTTTTTAAACCGCGTAAAACATCATCAGTAGAAATAGGCGGAAACGAAGTTGACTAGTTGGTAAACAGTGGATATGGATATTCACGGATGTTGCGGTACTTAGCTTCAGAATATGTTGATGGAAAAAAATATCCACAAATAAGTTACTAATGGCAGCATTATCTACTGAATTCAGAATCGGCTTATTTCATAACTGAAAAAAATTCTGTCGATCTCCTTTTAGAATTTACAAATTGATATACGATTCGGGATTACGTTTAAAACAAACTTAATTTCATTTTGTATAAATAATTCTGGTACGCGGCAGATAGAATAGTTTCCGTAACCGGAAAGTATATCTTAAAGAGCTTGTTCTTTTTATTTTTGAGTTTACTTAATTGTTTTGTCTGCCACCGTGGTTAAGCTCTTTCCTCTTGTGCATATTTAGGTATCGAATTATCCGCTGCAGTTTTTATGGCTTATAAAAATTTGTCGATCATTGGTAATACATGATTGTGTTTTCTTCGTTTATATTCATGTTCGAAATCGGCATCAAGATCCAAGTTACACATAATATTCAAGGGAATATTTTCGTTAGTGTATCCATCAATTTCAATGCCATCTGTATCTTCGGTGCTTTCATCTTCAAATTGCATCATTTACATTGGTCGGATTAACGAAAATGGTTTCGGTTTACAGGGGCACAGTGTCACAGATAAGGAGGTTTAGGTGAATCGGTAATAACAGCGGGTTTAACTGACAGTGTTGCAGTAAAAGCGCGAATTTGTTTCTGTTCAATGTGTTACCAGAACTTATGCATGTTCAGTAAGGTCTTGCACCTAAGTTATTGGCTTCATGAAAAAACTGTACACATTTTTATTTGAAATGGTATAAATTGACCTTAGATTTTCATTATTTTATTTGAAACATAATCTTCCAAACATTTGTGGCCGTGTATCGGCAATAACACGGCAAATGAAGTGCTTCAAGTGGTCAATTGTTTTTGGCTTTTCAAAAACTCACAGAAAATAGTCTACCGGCATTATATCACCCATCTTGGAGACAAATTCACGGCCCCGAAACTATGAGGTTACTAAAGGTTTTTTTTCCATAAATCAATTGTGGCACAACATATGTGGCATGCTGCCTCATCTCGTTGAAATCACAGCTCCTGCACATCATGATTGTTCAATGGATGAACGAAAAAGTTAGAAATCATGGCCATTGATTGTAACATTCTGACCAATGGTGTTTTTAAAGAAGCTTAGACCAATGATTCCATTAGCCCATTAAGCACACCAGTCATTTTTTCTGGATATAACCTTATTCCTGTGCTTCATGGTTGTTTGATAAACGAACAGCGTAGTATTTATGGTTCTATAGCTGCATTGTTTTTGAACTAGTACGGACTAACGTTTCGAAAGCACGCCAAATAGACAGTTTTTCTGGATATGTCCTTGTATCACCACTTGTTATCATTGCTTCAAATATGGCAGTTTTGTTTATTCACGTAACCATTTAATAAAAATGAGCTTCGGCAATCTTGTTTTACGCCCATTCCCCGAATCTACGCCTTGTTAGGTAATTGTGAGGCTTCATTTTCTAAAAGTTGAATTTTGCAAGCACGTAAACTTATGGTTGCGCAAAATCTTCCATAAGGTAGATGGACATCAAATTCCTGTGCGTTATACCGTATGGGCTGATTAGAGTCTTCCTCTACGTTACGCTCTGCAGCAGTGAATTCTTTTATAGGCCCTGTACGCCCTGTACGACGTCTGTGTAGATGTGTATTATCAGAGTAAACTTGGTGTAATAACGTTCCATAGTTAATCGAAGTAATTGCTCTGACGGACGATTATGTTGACGTTAAACGGGACATAGTGCGCGATAGGTATTTCGAACAGAACCATGATTTTCATAATAGATTCTCAAAATTTAGAAGCGTTGTTCAGATCTCAGTCTTTAGCACACCAAAGTAAACATAAACCGCTTGACATACTCATAAAATGACCGGCAACTAAAAAAGTGTTGCCAACTTAAATTCTATATCTCTATAAAACATCTCTGTGTATATAGTTGGAATTCAAGGGTTCGGAACAAATAAATTCTCTTATTTATTGTTTTTCACCACACCGAAATTTTACGTTCCGCGTTGCCAAATTATCTAAATATTTAATTGTATTTTTAGCTTTAAATACGAAATTTTTACATACATTTTGAAAACAAATCGATGTATGGGACTGTAAATTTTATGCAGTGTTTTTAATTATTTTCTTTTATATTTTTCTTTATAATTTTGTATGGTATAATTTTTAATTACAGTTATTTTTAATATTTTATTTATTTAAATATTAACTATTTGCCGCTTTCGTTTTCATTTTATTTTAAAAGAATCTTACAAGATTTTATGCGTCGTTAATCAAATGAAAATAATTAAGGTTAGATATGAATAAAAGAAAAAAAAAACAATATACGAGACCAGTTCGAAAATTAATTAAAAAAATTATATTTATAAACATTATTTTAACACTTCTTTACTCACTACTTTTTAAATGTTGTCAGCTTTGTCTTTAATCAGTATTGATTCGTTTGAACTTGATAATGCTGCTAGAAAGGAAGTTTCCTATGAATTTAGGGAGTTGAAAAGACATCGAAAAATTGCATTTTTAATTAAATTACATTTTTATTCATGGATATATGAGACGCCCTCCAAAAAAACAACTACGAATGGTCGAAAATTATCACTTACGTGGTTACAGTGAATCCCGCCTAATTACCACTTTTCCAGATACTTAGGACCTACATTAAACATTTTCCTATTAAAGGCTTTTCATAAAAAAATGTTATTTTTAGTTTTTTAAGATACAAGGTACCCCTTTTCCATTTCCTAGTATTTGAAACAAGAAATTGAAGTAGTCGCTTCACGTTTGGATCGTCTTTCTACATTTTTCATGGACTTAAAAACATAAAAAATATTTAAATTATAAGATAAAAATTTACAGGGTACTTACATTAACAATGAGCTTATCTTTTGAAGCAAAATTAACAGCAAATCCTAAATATTCGTAAAGGGTATGTCGCGAAATCCGATAGTAAGGAAGAAATAGAAAGTGAATTCGAGAATTAGAGATTTGGCCTATAGAAAATTGATTTTGATCAATCGCATTATATAAACCGGTAGCTAATATGTATACAGGGTGTGCATAACTACGACCGCTGGGTGTCCTATAAAAAAGTGGTTTTGAAACATTTTGGGCAGAATTTTATAATTCAAACAGAGTATACGTAACCATTTCCGCTATAAAAGAGTATAAGAAATAATCTTAAAAAATAAAGGGTGTGCCCATAGAAATGTGATTTCAACTATTATAGCTTTATATTCTAAACCATCGTAGATAGACATGGCAGGCACTAGATTTTCGTAGAGTGCATATTCCAATAGATCATGGCAACAGTTTTGTACCTGGTCAGCCATTTTGTCAGCTATCAATTATGTTTGGTTTGGCATTTTAACATCAATAGACTGACGCCTGAGTAACGCTTCCAAATTATGAGAATTTTTTTTATAAAATGATTTTTCTGTTCGAAACACGTGTCGGGCACTACGTCAATATAATGGTACATTAGGGCAATTAATTCGAGTAAGTATGTAACATTCTCTCATCACGTTTACTCTAAATAATAATACGCATTCACATAAACGTCGCGACGCGTCGTACAGAAGAAGTCATTTCTGCTTTAGAGCGTAACGTAGGGAAAAACCCGAGTCAATCTATGAACTTTATGGAAAATTTTGGGAAAAGATATTGGGTGCCTGCAAAATCCAACTCTTGCAAGAATTGAATCCGCACGGTCACTTAGTAAGGCCTAAAACAAGATTGTCTTTGATCCCGTTTTTTATAAGTGAATTTTTGTTTAGTGATTGTTAGCATATGGCTACGTCAATAGACAATCCTACCGTATTTGGAACGATGATAGATAATCCTTAATCATTGGTCCGTTCTTCTTCAAAAACGATTTTGGTCAGAACGCTACAATTATTGGTGACTGACTTTTTCGTTTATGAGTTAAACAACCATGAAGCGCAGGAAGGAGGTGTAATTTTAACTAGACGGTGCAATATGTTACACAGCTCGTGCCATAGTTGGTTTATTAAAGGAAATGTATGACTTTGCATTTCGTACACGTGAATTCGCCTTCAAGATTGTCCGAGTTAACGTCGCTAGACTATTATGTGGGGATATGTGTAGTCAATGCTATTCTACGTTGATAATTGATTGATTAGTTTGAATTGAATATTGTACATATTCGCTGAGTTATTGCTGAGTTATGTTGGAAAAATTTATCGAACCTTGAAGTTTGCACAAAGTACATACATCTGATTATATCTGCAGTAATAATCGCAAAAAAATGTTAATTAAAGGGATCTCTCATGTGCGTGATAAGATTTACGTCTGTACCACTGTGGATGAAATGTAGCGCCATCCTCGCCTTAGAGACCTTCAGATACGTATATTCAGGCCAACGCCCCCACTCCTTGCTGAAGAGTTAGAGACTATGAAATTCCTAGTTCAGAACGCATGAAGCTTCAAAAAATTTAAGAACACAACCGCAATCATGCTCACTGGACCTGGACTATTCATTGTGTTCATTGTAAATGTTGTGACCCACACAACTCAAATGAGGACCTCGAAACCACAACCACTACGATACTCCCGAAGAGCCAACCTCAATAAACAGTCAGAGAATAGCTAAAAGGATAAAAAGGCAATTAGCTGTACTCTGGGGCTTTACTGATTCCCGTGGAAATATAGTGGAATTGTCCAATTGGCTCCTGCTAGCTTTAAAGGGGACTGGGCTCCCTTTTACCCCCGTTGACACATGTAATGACGGTGAGATTCCGTGAAAACATATCAATGTGCCCCCGGGGGGGAGGGAGCTCTCATATGCAGAGATGTAATTTTATCATCTTTTGAACCCTCCTGGAAAGATTACTGAAGTTTACACGATATAATTGTTTAAAAGATTGGTCCGCCATTGCTTTATTTGGTTTCAACAACTAATAAAAGACCACATCCACCAGATCCCTAAAACAATAGGTCTAGCAGTGCTGATGACCTTGGGTGCCCCATACATTCTTCACCTCAAATTATGCTAATAAAGTTTCTTAAAATCGGCGATAGAAATATATTACATGAACTTTTTGGCTCTTTTGTCGTTAAAGCAACTTTTCGCAAACTGAATAATGCTCGATAGATTTATTTTCTCGATGTGCATCGTACGTTTCTAAACTAAAAATATATTTTAAATAAAAAGGAGAGAATTCTCAGTAAAAAATTTGGGAAAGCGCAAACAGTATCATTGAAAACCCCACAAACATGGGTAATCTTCTCTAATCCATGTTAATTGTGATTTAAAAACAAGTTAGTAAATAAATTAAAGTAATTTAAACAATTAATGTTTTAAACTTTAAATGCCCTGTATTTTTCCATTAGCTCTTTGTGTGTAATAGGACAGTGAGTAGACAAATATTTTACTGAATACTCAATTTAAATGTTAGTATGTACTAAAGTAGCAGTTTTAAGTACAATAAACAGTAATTAAATACATTTGTATGAAAACCTTAGTGGGTCTTTACCTAGTCACAGTGTGGATCAAAAATTCTAGGAAAATAGTTATGATTCTTTGTGTTTCCTTAAAAGTCTCTATAAGCATTTTGAAAAACTGTTACACACAATTCAGAATGTACCGCTAAGTCTTCTCTGTTATTACACCGAAATGTGTGGGATAATGAACCATTATTGACTTCAAAAAAATCGATTGGTATTTAATTGCCTGATCCAAGGAGAGTGCATGTACCGGAAATATCTTGATATGTAAATTATTCCATTACATGAGTGGAAGAAGTAGTTAAGGTAAAAGGAACTTGGGAATATGAGTCGATATCAAGTCCAATAGTCGCCGACAGTCAGTAACAAAATGTTATAAGGCCAATCTCCAAGACTCTGAGAAACTCGGGTAAAGTTTTATGTTGTACTGGACTGGGGATCTAAAAGTTAACTTAGTTCTCGTTTGCACTTTTTAAACCACAGTTCTGCAGGATGTTCCAATATTTAATAACTAACTAACTGGAGATAGTTATTTTTCTCTTGCCTTTATTTCGCCATTTTCCATTGAATATTCGTCAAATTTTTTAAACATCCTTTTTTCGCATGGTGCTGCAGCTGCTTTAAACTAAAGTCACTAATATAATAATATTCACATTTAATATACTACTGCCGACAACACCCCTTCTAATGCTAGCATCAGTATTCTCTTAAATCAGTCTTATTAAAATATCTTCTTCCGCAATTTTTATCTGTGCCAGATACATATTTGAAGTTGCCCTATCAAGGCAATGATTTAGTCCGGGGATTTTCGATTCTGTCTGTCCATGCTTTTTAATCCAAGCTCTCTTTAAGCCCCATAACAAGCTGCCTGGATATCTCTCGCCACTTTTTTTCGATAAATCTAATTGAAAAATTGTCAGTATTCGGCTCTTTCAATGCCATGCTCCAAAGCTAGCAGCTGATCCCATATTAGTAAGGTCATTCACTACCTCGTTTTCTCATTTCGTTTTATTCTTTTCGAAATTAATTTTGTCTCGTTTATAAAAAAAACATCGGTTAAGCTTCAGGTTGAGAGTTCACGATATTGATTGCGGCTATGCGGTTCATCCAGTGCTATGATAATTGTTCTATAGGGTGCAACTGCACTTAGTAGTTGGGCCAGCGGAAGAAAGCTTACCGAGTCAGCCATTTGATGCTCTTGAATTTCGGTTGTCAACAATTACGCCGCCTCTACATAGGAGGTTTTTAGGATTCTACATTTAACTGAGGCTGCTGTAGCAATAGACTCGTAAGATAAAGCTTAGATTTATATACCAGTCGTCACCATCTTAACATAAATTTCTCCTCATATGAATTAGGATTTTTCAAACTTAAGTATATCACTACACTCCATCTCATTGGTGTTACTCTGCGACCTTATATCATTGGTGAAGTGAAAAAGAGCTTCTAAATAATCTATAATTCTCCTTCCTTGAATCAGAGGGCCTGCAAAACTTATTTAAAGAAGAAAAGAAACAATCCAGGTTTTTCAGCAAAAAAATCTTTGAAAATGTAACTGACATATGATTAAAATCGTCTGATATCAGGTGCATTTTACAAAGGTATAGTACTTAAATTGGCAATCACTGTTAAGTAATTTATGTTTAGTTTGGTTTGGCATTTCATGGCTACTTCAATAAAAAAAACTGCCTTATTGGAAATGTTAATAATCCTCAAGTGTATGTTGAAACATGATTATATCCGGTCAAATTCATTATTTGTTTAGTTGTATTGTGGACTGGTGGAATCGTTGGTCTGTGTTTCTTTGAACACGATACTGGTCAGAACGTAGCAAACAAAGGTAATTGCTATAGATTCCTAAATTATTACTGACTTTTTCGTTCATCAATTGAACAACTACGATGTGCAGGAGCTGTGGTTTCAACGACGGTACAACATATCCCACACCTTGTTCCACAATTAATTTATCAAAGAGAGCATTTGATAACCGCATAGCTTCACGCTAAAAACCCGAGAACTGACTTCCAAGATCGTGGGATTTAACGCCGCTAGACTATTTTCTGTGGGAATATGTGAAGTCGTTGCTACACCCAAAAGCCCGAAACGATTAACCACTTGAAGGCGATATTCGTCGCGCTATTACCGATATACGATCACAAATGTTGGAGAAGTCATCAACAATGTACCTTCAGATTAGACTCCGTTCGAGCCTGTTGTGGCTTTATCTTTCGAATAAAGTAATTTTCATATCAATTTAAAAAAAATTATCTTGCTTTAATGCTATTTTAATGTTCTATACCTCCATAAAAAATACTCTATGCGATTATTTAAAAATGTTATTTTACCGACTTCCCTGCAAGGAGGAGTATAAAACCATGGAAGAGGTGGATGTCTTGGAAATAGAAACCCTACAAAATTTACCTGTCACAGCGGAAGAGTTGAAAGAACATACAAAAGGAGAAAAGGAAATACACTTGTTACTAGAAGCTTTAAAATATGGCAGAGAATGCGAAGCTAAGGATCGGTTAGCTATCTCGTAAACCGAATTTGCATTACAACGAGGATGTTTACTACGCGGATTAAGAGTTTACATTCCGTCAAAGCTGCGTTGTCGTATTCTGAAAGAATTACATTCAGCTCATTTCCGTATAACAAAAATGAAAGCCCTGGCTAGGGGTTATTGTTGGTGGCCCTCCATGGATAAGGAAATAGAAAACTTAGTGTTAAACTGTGCTGAATGTCAGTCAGTAAAATCAATGCCAGCTAGAACAACACCGGTACATGCGTGGAATGCCGCAAAGAAACCATTTGAACGCGTTCATGCAGACTTCGCGGGACCTTTTCTGGGCAAATATATTTTTATATTGGTTGATGCATACAGTAAGTGGCCCGAAGCTCACGTCTTGTTAAATATTACAACAGACGCAACAATAAAAATTTGTCGAGAAATATTTGCTAGGATGGGAACCCCGAACATTTTCGTGAGTGACCATGGGACGCAATTTAAATCAAAAGAATTTCAACAATTTTTACTAAACAATGGTATTCAACACAAACTTGGTGCTCCGTATCACCCGGCTACAAATGGCTTAGCGGAGCGATTCGTGTAGACAATGACAAATAAGTTAAAAACGATAAAATGCGCACCACGTAATATGAAAACGGAGGTGGTAAAAATTTTGTTAGCTTATCGTCGGGCAATCCACTCCACTACAGGGAAATCTCCAGCAATGCTAGTTTTTGGGCGACAAATACAATCAAGACTAGACTTGTTATTACCAAAAGAACCAAATTCGGCCAGAGACTATATCGGGGGAGAGAAATGGAAATTTGGTAAAATAAAAAAGAAAATTGGAAACTTACACTATGAAATTGAATTAGATGTTCATCGAGTCTGGAAACGGCATATCGACCAAATTAGGAAGGTGGGAGAAGGGTTGCAAACAACCTCCGAAGAACTTCCAATGGCTGACTTGGAAAAATAGATATTTCCTAACACTTCGGTTACACCTGGTCCAGAAAAAACAGTGGGTGTCGATCAGGAAAATAGGCCGATCGTTCAGGAGCCCACTCCGCAACGCCATAACTAGGTAACTATGTAAAGAGGAAATGAAAAATAAAAACGTCACTTAAAGTCAGCATAAGAAACAACCCACATGTGTTTTGCTTTACGATATAACAGAACCGTTCTACATATCAGAAGAAGTTCAGTTTATTTTATTTTAATAATATAATAGTTATAATTTTTTGACCTTTTTTTAATATTTTTTAGTAATTAATTTTAAGCACAAGGTCTTATTTAATAAAAAATTTTTTAAAAAACTTTATTTTTTATTATATTTTCAATATTTCGATGATGCCAACCAACGGTGTGGCGAAATATTGAAAATATAATAAAAAATAAAGTTTTTTAAAAAATTTTTTATTAAATAAGAGCTTGTGCTTAAAATTAATTACTAAAAAAATTATTTTAATAATTTTTAAAAGGATACTAATTAACTAAATTAATAATGAAAAATAATAAAACGAAAAATTAAAAAAAAGAAAATATTCTAGCTCCAAAAGTTTTCTCCGACACTGTAGGACATTATGTTAAAATAACACATGTTCGTATGTGAGTTCAAAACACACACACTTTTGAATATTTACCGGCATTTGTCCCTGCCTCATGTGTATTTATTTATAAATTATTATTAACTCGTTTATTATACACAAACGAAACCAGAGCGGGTACATTAGCGAAAAAGCAAGCAAGCAAACAAAAACAAAAACAATGCTAACAATTTAAGCGAAAATTACTAAAGCGTAAAATAAAATAAAATTAAACAGCGACTCAAAAGACGAACAGGCCATTAAACTGATGTGGAACAACTAGTTGTTAAATTCAATCTAAATAAAATGAAAGAGGGTCGAGCTGTTTAGCGCGGGGAGGAATAACAAAATAAAAACCGGTACAAAAATCTTTAATATTTTTAAAATTATACAAAGTAGAGACATTCTCACGTGATTATGATGATGATTACAAAACAACAAAATAAACATCCATTTTTATTTTTTGAATTTCGACAAACTTTGTTTATGATTAATGTCAGTCAGTGCCATGAAGAAGAAGAAGAAGTGTGAGCAGAAAAACTAAAATAAATTCATACAAACCGTTTTTAATTTGGAAAACCAAATTAAATTATGGAAATTAGGTGCTACAATGTGCTTTGCCAAGAGTGTGGTAGGCTTACAAATGAAGGATGCTATATACAGTGTCCGCCGGGAAGGTATACTACTTTGTAACTTTTTATTAAATGAAAGAGAATGGATTTGATATTGATAAATGTTTTATTTAATGTCGGCAATTATGCATGGAATACATGACGTAATAATATTTACATCTGCACCTGGCGGTATGCCTTAATCAGATGGTGGATCATTACCACTGTGGATGAAATGTAGCGTCATCCTCGCCCTAGAAGACGTTCGGAAACGTATATCCTCCGGTCACTCCTAGTTGCAATTTCAAAAGCCCAAAGTAGGCCGCAGCCTTCACTCCTTGCTGAAGAGTTGGAGACTATGCAACTCCTGATCCAGAACGCATGAAGCTTAATATAATTAAGAACACGACGGCATTCATACTCACCGGACCTGGACCATTCATTGTGTTCATTGTGAATGATTCGACCCACAACTTCAAACGAGGGCCTTGAAACACACAGCCACCACGATACTCCCGAAGGGCCATAAGGGTCAATAATCAGCCAGAGAACAGCTAAATGCCTAAAGAGACAAATAGCGGAACTGTGGGGCTTTACTGATTCCCGTGGAAATATAGTGGATTTTCCAGTTGACTCCTACTAGTCTAGGGGACTGGGCTCCGTTTTACCCCCGCAATACACAAGTCTAGATGGTTGTGTGATCCATAATGTGCCCCGGGGGCATGAAATACAATATCAGATTATGCCTATGTTAGGCTCACAAATGCGAGCAAACAAATTTTTCATTACATTCTCACATATTTCACGCGGTATTTCATTAATTTCATCACGAATATTTTGTTTCAGCTCCTCAAGTGTTTCTGGTTTGTTTGCATAAACCTTGCTTTTCAGATATCCTCACAAAAAGAAATCCGGACCTTTTCTTAAAATAGCTTGTTGGGGAAAGAGGTCTCACAGTAATTCAATTGTAATCCTGTTTGTATGCGATGTGGCACCATCTTCTTAAGGCCACATGTTAATCAAGCCCAAAGCATGCAGTTGTCGCGTTAAAAAGTTTTCAATCATATCACGATATCGCTCCCCATTCACAGTTACCGTTATGCCGATTTCGTTTTCAAAGAAGTAAGGTCGAATAATTCCTTCTGACCAAATTGCTCATCAGACTGTCACTTTTAATGGATACAAAGGTGACTGCTGAATAATTTGAGGGTTTCCCATTCACCAGAACCGACTAGCCAGTTTATTCACATATTCATTCAAATGAAAATGTACCTCGTCATTTATTATGATTTTTTTTATGAGAATCGGGGTTGTCATAGGCGAGCTGTAACATACTATAGACATATGTATGGCGGTGTAAATGGTCTTGCGGAAGAAGCTCTTGTGTCAATTGAATCTTATGTGAAAACAAATCCAAATCCTTGTGCAAAACTGCCTCTGAGCACGGCGTCGAATTAAGGTTGATGGATTGTTTTGAATTCTTGAGCAACAGTAATGTTTTCAGCCCATCTTGCGGTAGATTGTGGTCCATGCTTGAGTTTATCTCTTACAGGCCCACTCTTTTTGAAATCATTCACTACACGATATATAGTGCATTTTGTTGGCACGTTGTTTCTCTCAAAAGTTTCACGTAATTTTCTCATCGTCACAGTAATCGATGATTAATTTTGATAACATGTTTTAACGATTAAAACACGTTGGCTTATCGAATATTTTTCCCACTCGACTGCCAAATATGAATTGCCAAGACTAATGTTTACCAAAATGGCGGCAAAACAAATTAGTATGCCTTCCCACCGGACATATGTATTAGATTATTATTTAATTGTTCAACCATTCTATTTCGATAACGTCAAAATAGAAGGTCGATTAAACAAAACCGGATGACATAATGTATCCCCTCCGGGGGCACATTTATCGGTCTTTATAGAACTTCGACTATCTAGACCTGTGCAACTGGAGGTATTAGGGAGCCCAGTCCCCTGAAGTCAGCAGGGATACAACTGGAAGCTCCACGTTATTTTCACGGGAATCAGTAGCCCGCAGAATCCTGAGAAGAAACCAATTTTCTTTTAACAGGCATGCCACAGTGTACAATTCTATATCATGAAAAGAATTTTCTAAATTTAAGGAATTGTAAAATTTATTTGTAAATAATACGATAATTAAAACTGAGAAATACGATATATAAAATTCATTTGGCTTAATCGACATTAAAAGTCAAAATATTCGATGTCTTGCTTAGTAAAAAGGAGAAAAACGAAAATATACTGTTACAGTGACCCACACTCACTATCCTTTTCAAGGTGCTGTTGGGATTTGAACTCATAGCTTGTGATCTGCTGTTTACCACTAAGCGTACAACTCTTTTAACGCAGCTATCGCGGTTGCTTAGTTTTTTTTTTAGCTCTTTTCTTTTATTTTCCACACACACACCCACACACACTTACACACACCATACCCTTAAGTAGTTAAAACTGTTATCACACAATACAACATTACATTTGGTACATCAAGCAAAATAAAAAATAAAGCCATTTTGAGTGCTTCTTTGGGGTGTGGCTCGTTGTATAAAAAGCATACGAAGAAATTTATGCACATTAAAAGTAAAATTTTAATTAAATTATTATGTAAATGGTACCGGGAGGAAAGGTCCAATATTATGATTTATGTTATAAAAAACCATTTTGGTTAGCATGGGATGCCTAGTCTGGTTTTCCAATGTAATTGTTTCGGCTCTCTTTTGTAACATGCAAATTTTTAACGACGTTTTTGCGACTAATGAGAAAGTATGCCGAATTTAGTTTTGCTTAGAACTGAATTCGATGCAAGAATATAGGTTATATTACGGTGATCAAGCCTCGTCTAGAATTTTACTGAAGTTTTAATTTTGATCAGTACTCAAGTACTAAGCGTGAATAGTACTATTAATTATTAATATTCAAGCACTTTTTTGGAAAATTTGTAAAAAATATTCTTAAATATTACTAAAGTACTATTTTTCAAAAGTACTATAGTACTATTCCTGAAAAGTAACAAAGTAATATTCTTGAAACACAGCGCTATTTTTTTAAAAGTACTAAATAACTCTTCTAGATTAGTGCTGAGGTAGTACTTTTGAAAACTATTTTGAAAAGAGCAAGTACTATTTTTTAAACGTGTAAAATTACTCTTCTTGATTAGTACTAAGGTACTGTATTTCTAAAGTACTATTCTTGAAAAGTACCAAGGTATTATTTCTAAAATGTACAAAAATACTATTCTTGGAAAGTTCTAAAACAATATTCTTAAAACACTCTAGTACTAAAGTACTATATTTGAATAGTAATAAAATAATCATATAATATTCATTATGCAACATGATGATAACGTCACATTATAACAACCATCTTGTCTGGAAAGCAAACATAAATCAGCCAATCAAACTAAGGAATAGCGGCATAAGACTTAGGGTAATGTAGTGATAAAAGTATTCCTGAATTCAGACAGTCCGTAAGGGAACAATGCAGTAAATATTCTAGAGGTTGCTGTTGCTACCTTTGGTGTCGGTGATAATTTCTTCAGATTCATATCGAGTTTTCTCAGGAATCACACTATAAGAGCTGTTATAGATGGGATTTCATCAGACGAGTTCAAGATTAATTCAGCTAATCTAGGTTTACCGCAAGGCTCCGTTCTTTCTCCTACCCTGTTTCTTATTTTTCTAAATGACCTCTTTTGCCTATATATTCTTTCGCAGATGATAGCCCCGTTTGTAATTCGTATTCATTTGGTAATTGACCGAACCAGTTGGAGGTGAGTTCGAAAAAACAAAACATTAATGATACGCTTAATTACAATCTCGCAACAATCTCGGAATGGGGTCATGTGAATAGAGTCGATTTTAGTGCCCGTAAGACAAAATGTTGCATGCTTACGCCTAGATCTGCATCTGTTACTGTGGTTGATATAGGTATTATTGAATCGGACGCTCTTTATGTTTTTGGCATGAAAACAATGATGGACTAAACACAGTTTTTAATTTCTCAAGAAGTTTTCAAGTGCCTCGGTTTTCTAAAACGGTAAAAGAGATACTTCACTCCATCCGATCTTCGTACTATTTATACCACCTATATCCGTCCAAAAATGGAATACAGCTCTCATGTATGGATCGGCGCTTCAAAGTCTATTTTCGGTTTTCTCGATCACGTACAGGAAAAGGCCAAGAGGCTTATTGGAGACAGTAGGGTATCCAACTCTATTGATTTTCTAGAGTATCCGCGCAATGTGGAATGTATTTCACTGTTTTATCGTTACTACAATGGTAAGTGCTCTAATGAAATTAAGGAACTTGTTCCCGTTATTTGGAAAAGTTGTCGTTTAAATTGATTTTCATTGAGAGTGCATCCATTTGTGGTTGATTTTCGCGTGAAACGCATTACACATTACGCAAGAGGTTCATTTGAGACAGTAGGGTATCCAACTCTATTGATGATAGATGATCCGCGCAATGTGGAATGTATTTCACTGTTTTATCGTTACTACAATGGTAAGTGCTCTAATGAAATTAGGAAACTTGTTCCCGTTACTCAGAAACGTTCGCGATTAACTCGATTTTCGTTGAGAGTGCACTCATTTGTTGTTGATTTTCCAGTGAAACGCATTTCGCATTACAGGGAATAGAACAACAGTGCGTATGTGGAATTAACTCCCTCCAGAGGTCTTTCCTGTCACTTTCAATGTAGGAAAGTTCAAACTGAATGTCCACAAACACTATTCCTTCTTTCCTCCTTCGCATAACCTAATTTTTTCTTACTGGCACAATGCATTGCATGTGAAGGGGTCATCCCCTGATTATTGGCCCGGGAAAAAAAACGTTTAATAAAAACAAAATTCAATAAAAAAACTTTTTGTAAAAAAAAATTTTATAAAACAAATTTTTATAAATTTTTATAAAAAAATCTTTTTAATAAAAAACACATTTTTCTATGAAAGAAAATCGAAAAGTTATTTTAAAAATGCCAGTGTTTTGAATTGCCAAAATGAAGAACGAAAGATTTAGAATTCGCTACAACGATGAAACTAATGTTTTAAGGATTTTATAGCTGCAATATTTTTACTTACATAAACACTAAAAGGTGGCATGGTAAAACACGGAACTCTTCGTATGTGAGTCCAAGTTAAGCTTTTTAAATAGTTTCATTTATTTAAGATTTTACTGTACAAAATATTAAAGAAAAGCCATCCGTATGCCCTGGATTCAATTGCTTCTACATAATTCGCAAAGTGTCTGTTCTAACGAGTACAGCTATTATTACTGTAGATGTTGACAACGTTTACAAAACAAAACAAAAAACCGCTTGAAAATTGTCAATGATTTACTTTTACATCATTTAATTACACATTCTATTCATAAGAATAGGTGAAGGTCGGTCATCTTGTTTACAATATGTAATAAAATCATAAAGAAATTTACAACGTTGTCACACATATTTGCATTCATACACAAACACATTTTATTACGTTTAGTTACGTATTCACTATTTAAATGCCATATTCATATGCACACAATACAGTTACATTTACATGTGTATGAATGTGCATGAGTAAAATAAGTATTTATGTATAACAGTATTTGACCGACAAAACGACGACCGGTTTTCTTTTAAGAAGCTAAATTTTTTTTTTTATTAATATTTCTTTCTTTCTTAAGGCGATTTTGTTTCCCATTCATATTCGCATTAACAAATACTTAGACGGTTCAAAGACAAGCCCCCAAAAAATCAACCAACTACTTAACGAATACACGAATACATGAACCTCAACTAAAAAAATTTTAGGTACTCGTGTACGATCGACTTCATACATAAAAATGAGAATATGAGATGACACTACACGTACACACATACACACGCACACACATTATACTCATGACTGTAAACTGTTAGATAACTTGAGAGACAGAAAAGAAAAAATGAAAAAAATCAATAGATGGAATTTATATAATAGAATTAAAAAAAAATCATTTCTGAAACTTTAAAGGGTGTCTTGTAATTTGTGAAATATAAAACTAAATGGTTTTTTTATACGATTGCACGTTTGCTTGAAAATACATACATGCTTTTTTTGTAAAAAAGAATTTAATTTAATTTTTTCTTTAAAAAATCAAAAGTAAAATTACACAATAAATGAAGCCAATTTTTTAAGTGGTGTATTTATTGTCTGTGATAACTGATTGCGAAATTCCCAAATCATATAGTAAAAATCCCGAAGTTCGAATAGCTTAGACTTTTTTACGTTACATTCACATTTGGCTCTGGGCTATGAAATACTTAAAAAATTAAGTTTGTGATTTCCGGAATTCCAAAATTATGCATCAGAAATCCCAAAATTGTAATTTTTTAAGTATTGCCCATAAATCTACAGTTTGATTATGAAATACTTTTATCTAATTCGCAAATTCCCAAATTATGTATTAAAAATCCCGAATTTGGGATAGTTTAGATTGCAATACTGAAATTAGGATTATTACCCATAAATCTTACCGTTAACTCTAGAGTTACGTATAGCGAATTCTGAAGTTTTAAAAAATCCAAAAATTGAGTTTACGACTGGCCTCAAGGGTTGTGAAATATTTTTAGAAACTGTAATACCGAATGCTGAAATTCTTAAATCATGCATTTGAAATTTTTAAAATTTGTGGCCATGAAATTCGGCTCTAAAGTTATGAAATATTTTTGGCGAATCCGAAAATTCCCAAATCGTGCAGCAAAAATCCCAAAATTTAATTTGCTTAGACTTTTGCACATAAAATTTACATCTGGATCTATGGCTATGAAATACTTTTAGAAACTGCAATTTACAAACTGTAAATTACGAAATTCCTTAATTATGAATCTGCAATACAAAAATTTGAATTTTGCAAATTATTGTAGGTAAATCCTACAGTTACCTAGAGTTACTTTCATCAAATTCTGAAATTCCAGAATCATGTAATGAAAATCACAAAATTGGATTCGTGCCTGGTTCTAGGGTTATGAAAATACTTTTAGAAACTTCGTTAGCAAATTCTGAAATTCTTAAATCCTGCATTTAAAATTCCAAAATTGGAATTTTTAAAATTTTTGCACATGAAATCTAAATTTGGGTTTAGAGTTACGAAATATTTTTAGTGAATTCGGAAACTCCCACATCATGTATCAAACATCCCAAAACTGGATTTGTTCCACATTTGGCTCTAGTTCATATAATGCCTTTAAGCGCTGGGTTAGTTATGCGTCTAAAATTGTAAAATTAGATTTCATCTCTTCTCTATCCCTTTCCTAAAGAATGCTACATTCTTACTTAACTAAATAGGCATTGTTGCCTGAAGTGCTACTTTTCTTTAAAAAAAAATTAGATTTATTTTAAAATT
Organism: Trichopoda pennipes; assembly: GCA_030448955.1. Taxonomy (NCBI): domain Eukaryota; kingdom Metazoa; phylum Arthropoda; class Insecta; order Diptera; family Tachinidae; genus Trichopoda; species Trichopoda pennipes. The sequence goes on along the minus strand of JASKUP010000025.1, from coordinate 11,683,440 downwards.
TTTGAAATCTAAATTTGGCTCTAGAGTTATGAAATACTTGTAGTGAATTTAAAAATTCCTAAATTATGTATCGAAAATCACAAAATTGGAATTGCTTAGACTTATGCACATAAAATTCAGGCTTGGTTCTAGGGTTATGACATACTTTTAGAAACTTTGATAACGAATCTAGAAACTCCCAAATCATGCATCAGAAATTCCCAAATATTTTTAAAAACTGCGAAAGTGAATTCTGAAATTCTCAAATAATATCTCAAAAATCCCTAAATTGGAAATTTCGAAAACTTTGCCCATAAAATCTTCGTTTTTGAAAATGATTACCTACATATATATATAGAGCCTTTTAAAACCCTGGTTCAGCTTTTTGGAACAAATCTTTAGGATTTTTAAAATAAGTTTGATTTCAAGAAGATCCAGGAGCTGAATACTTATCTAATTACATTAAACTTTCTAAGAATTGTTTAAATTTTGGAGAAATCTTAGGATAAACCGAGTGACGTTTTTGTAGAGAATTTGTTTAATATACATAAATTTTAAGGTCACCCTTTATACTATTTCTTGGCCAAAGTGGCGTTTGAAAATTAATAATAAAATCTCAGTATCGTTTTTCATTTTTAATAATTAAATGGGGATGTTTGTGTAAACTTTGTTATTGTATTTCACTTTTTTATTGTTTGTTGTACTTTTGCAGGTCTAAGCAAAAATAATCAAATAGACACTCGAGTATTTTACCCATTTTATATGGACAAATAAAATATAAAATGTTTGGTTTAGCTGTAGCCCTATTAATTCAAGATTTTCTTTGTTGTTTCGCTTTAATTCAGGCACCCAACAAAAATTTTATTATTTTGTTCCTTTAAATCTGATCGCCTTATTTTTTTAACTTAAGGTTGTTAAAATATAATCAAGGGCTTATTTAATGAATTGGCTAAATAAAAAAGTGTTTGAAAATTAGCAGCAGATGGCTCTCCTTGTTATGTTACCCAACGAATTGAGATTGTGTTTTGTACAAAAAAATGTTGAAATAAAAAATGCCTTTTCGCTGTAACGGTGTTCCTGAGAGTCTAGACTATGAGGTGTCTTGCGTGATAAGCCATAACCCGACGGTGGATCAATCCACTTTGGTGATATGTAGCGTGATAAGATTTACGTCAGCACCTAGCTGCGTAAGCCATAACCATAACCGTCGGATCAAACCGCCTGGGTGATACGTAGCGTACACTCACGCCCTAGGAAGCCTTTGGATATCTCTAACCTCCAGTCACTCCTAGTCGCAACTTCGAGAGCTTGGAGCAGGCCAACGCCCCCACTCCTTGCTGAAGAGTTGGAGACTATCCAACTGCTCAGAACACAACCGCAAGCATGCTTACTGGATCCGGGTCATTCATCCTTTGTTCTAAGGAGAGGTGAGAAGATCCTGGCCACTTACTAAAAACTCACGGGGGCCTGAGAAACCACAACCAACACGATGCTCCCGAAAATTCAAAAGCCAAAAAGCTGAACTCTGGGGCTTACTGATTCCCGTGGAAATAACGTGGAGCTATCTAGTTGACTCCCTGCTAGCCTCTACGGCACTGGGCTCCCTTTTATCCTCGGTGATACATGTAATGACGGTGAGATTTCGTCAAGACATATAAATGTGTCCGTGGGGGGACTATGAGGTGTCATATGCAGGAACGTCAATTGTTTTATGTATCTGACTCTGTTACCAGATTTATTTGACTGAACATATACTTTGAACAAACTGACGCCACCATTTAAACAACAATAGCCTGTGACCTTTCGACGAATGCTCATTTCTGAGGTGCTTTGGCTTTCATAGAAGCGTTAAGCAGGCAATGGAATATGCAAACAGTAATGAGGTTTTCAAATTTCATCGAAAGAAGGCTCGCCCTCATATTGGAATATCAGTCGCCAGATAAACCAAGTAAATAGTTTTACGTCAGCTGTCTTATAGCCTAGATATTAGCCCGACTGACTACTATATGTTTTGATTGAGGGTTGGAGATTGCTTTACTTAAATTATATTTGATTACAAAGATGCTGTCAGCTTAAAGTGGTTAATAACCTCTTTCTCTTAGATCCAAATGGGCCCTTATAATACTAGAATTCTTTACATACAGATCCATGTACTATTGAATGAAGCCAAATCCGGACTAAATTATTTTTTTCTCTCATTCTTATGTCATATTCCAAAGTGAGGAAAAGTTTAGCAGTCGCGAACAACAAAAAAGTCCAGCATTTTGTAAAAGGAACTAGGTATTAATAAAGCGGCTTGTAGTAATTGACCGAAAAGCAGTTAATTCACTAGGGATACAATCTTTCAGACTGCTAAGAAAGTCTATAAGTTTCGCAGAAGTAATCACGCAGCAACAACAAACGCTCCAGTTTATCATACTCTCCTCCTGCTCGTGCTTAAAATACAATCTCATCGCTTCAACACCATCCGTCTGTTATACTTTAGTACATCCATTTAGGCCCTAGCGATCCGTTTGTAATACCAAATTGTGAAAACTTGCAAATCTGTTTATTTCCTAAATCAAATTTCTACCCATAAATAAATAAAATAAATGTTGGTATCAACAACTGGGAGCATTGGTGTCTTTTACAGAGGTACAGAACTTAAAAATGGATAAAAAGCAATAATAATTTTTTTTAATTGAAATGAAACTTATTTTACTCTTCCGGCATTATAATTCAAATATGACTTCTAGCATATAACCACCACGGCTGGCTCGGGCGTAGTCTAATCTGAAGGTCGAATTTTCGAATGCTTTCCTCCAAGAGTTCAATCGTTTCGGGCTTATATATAAAATAGCAGCGACTTCACATATCCCCACAGAAAATAGTTTAGTGGTGTTTAATCGCACGTGAAACGAGCTTATAACATATTATTGAAACCAGGAGACGGAGCACATCATGGTTGTTCAATTGATGAACGAAAAATTAAGTATTCATGGTTCTATACTGGTCAGCATTGAGATTGTGACCAGCACAGTTTTTAAAGAACCAAAGACCCGTGATTCTACCAGACCATAAAGCACACCAAACAGTCAGTTTTTCTGTAATAGTGTCATGTAGACACTATTACATCCACTTGAGGTTTATTATCAGTTCAAATAAGGATGTATTGGGTATTGACGTAAATATGTATATTCAAACAAAAGTCAGCTTCATCGCTAAACAAATTTCCCTTATAAAAATTGGGATTAACGGCAATTTTGTTGTGGGCCCAATTTGCACAATTTTAAAGCGTTGTTCTTAAGGCGTCAGTCTATTCAAGTTGAAATCCCAAGCCAAACTAAACATAAACTATTTGACAACAGACAAAAAGGTCACCAGTTAAAAAAGTGTTGTCAACTTTACAAAAAAATCCCTTTAACAAAGTTCAAAGTTCATAATTAAATTTGTTCCAAAGATCAAGTAAGGTTTGCGTCCTGCATATGTGCCATTTCTAACCTTTATTTAAGTTAAAGATTTTAAAATGCATTGCATTTGTTTTATTTGTTTCTGGTCTCAGCCAGCTTATTAGGCGTAACATTAAAATGCCTACTTTGGCACACACACAAGCTGCAAACATTTATTGCATTCATCCCGTCAGCTGGCGTCCAATTTATTGTTTGTTTAACATCATGTAATTTTCTCATTTTATGCAACGTCAGATTATACAGGCATTCGCCAAAAATAGTCAAACATGTGACCAATCTAATTCTATTCTATACTCTCGCACATAATTATAATCTAATGACATTAAGGTAGTTAGACTCAATATTTATAAGAAACTTTTTTATTTTTATTTAGAAAATAATAAAATCAAATGAATATAAAGTGTGAAAGTGCTCAAGAGAAGGGGGAGAACGAAATATTTATGTATACTCCAATGCCTTATTGCCTCATATTCACATAATCAGAAACACACACACACACACGCTGCTACATGCTTGTTTAGTCAGGTGAATTATTATTCCAAAAGATATTAAATTGTTTGTTTAAATTTTTAAAAGCATTTTTTATTTATTTTTTCAATTTTCACAAATTCACAATAAAGAATTCTATTTGTTTTTTTCAAAAGTTGCCAAAATAAAATTAATATGCAAGGAGAAAAACAAATCCAATTGTATAATTGGCAATGATGCCATTTTACAGCAAAACAGTGAGAGAATGAGAGAAAATTAAAGAGCACTAGTTATTGTGTACCAGAATGTATAAAAGTTTTGTGCATAACATTGCCTGTGTGTGGGTGTGTTTTTTTTTTTGTTATGTTATACAGAGAATCTGTAACCGTTAAGTAGGTGGCAGACCAAATGTCGTCAATTTAAATCGATAATAAAGTATTTTTTGTAAATAAATTATCTTTTTTTTCGGTAACAATTACTTTTTTGTTGTAATTTTTGCCACGGTTTGTGGTGCATGCAGCTGCTGACAGCTAAATGGAAACACCCTGTTTTATATGCATAAGTGCTTAAAGATATTAATTTTTTTCTAACGAACTTTTATTTTGTTTTTTTTTGTCGTATTGTCTGTTCATATCTTACCATAAGGCTAAGTGAAGGAATAGAATTTGGCGAATATCCAAGCTTTGAAAGAATAAGAATATTCAGTTACGCTGCAATATTTAAGCAATCAATTTTTGTTATGTTTAACATCAACTCGAACTATATGTCTAATGTTGAGCAATTCTCAAGAAAGCCTTCTTCAATAGAATTAAAGAAAAAAGAAACAAAAAGTAGTCCTTTAATTATTCCTGTACTGTGTGCCACAACTATTGACCCAAGTTTATTGATTGACTTAATTATCTTTGAAATATTTGAAGACTCGGTTTAATTAGTCTTCAGATAAGCATTGAATTATCCTTATATTTTCTTCTTATCCTTATATTTTTTTCATAGCCTACTTCCAGGCTTATTTTTGAAAAGTGTACTGTCTCAGTTAGAAAGTTATAAGGCCTACTCAATACTAGAGGCGCCGCAGAATTGCTTAAAAAAAAATTTAAAGATCATAAATTTGAAGGTTGTGAATTCTTAAGCTTTCTAGCAATCTCTTTCACCGCATATCCCCGGAGACGAACCGTCAAGCTATCGTTTCTTCTGAATCTTGCCAATAGCAAAAGGTCTAAGAGCTCTCTGATTTCTATGTTGTTGGTATCGGGCAGTCTCTTTCTCTTATTAAGTAAGACTTTAAACGATTTATCTGTTCATTAGTGCACTTTATAATACAATTTATAACGCTATTTAGAAAAAATAATCTCAAATTTCACCTTTTTCCTTAAAGTTTTTAGCTTCTTTTCTAGTTGTTGAATATTGAGTGACAATATTTCTGGCAAGTCGTCTTACAATATTTGATGGAGTAGCTTTATTCCATCTAGTGTGTCCATCGTCGTATCCTTCTTTGTCATCTTCCTCCTCAACATCATAAGTTACTTCTTCTGGCTCAATAAAATCTTCCACTTTTCGTTTTTATCTTCACAATCAGAACTCCACATTTCTTCCTCTAAAATATAATAAAACATGCTAAAATATATTAAAATATACTAAAATATACAAAAATATACTAAAATATATTAAAATATACTGAAGTATATTAAAATATACTAATATATAATAAAATATACAAAAATATACTAAAATATATTAAAATATAACAAAATATACTAAAATATATTAAAATATGAATTAAAATCTGTTAAAATATATTAAAGTATACTAAAATATAATTGAATAAAATATAAAATATAATTGAATATTCTGATATATACTATAATATATATATATATACTAAAATATTATATACCTATAAAAATATATACTTTCGAAAAATGAAAATTCACAAAAATAAAGCAAAAGAATTATAAGCAAAATAGCTGTATACCATTACGTACTATGTACAAACACGTGTTATGTACTAAAAAAGAAAATATTTATAAAAAAGTACTTTCCCGGTCTTATAGACCAAGGCGCGGCTATAGGAAGATTAGGAGGTTACCAATATTATTTTTATGAGTTTTTTAGTTTTTCTCTACTCTCTACTGTATTGAGTTTTAAACTAGTTTTTGTTTAAATAAAATCTTGTAAGATTTATTCTCTTAAATATTTGTTTATGAATACATTCTTTTAAAATCAATTTAGTTTTCAGTATAATTTTTGAATATCATAAAAAGTAAGAAATTAATTATTTATAATTTAAAAAACAAAAAAAAAACAATTTCTTTAAATTTATAAAATGAAACGAATTAACCAAAAAAATTTTAGCTAATGAAAGTGGCAAATACAATACTGGGAACAAAATTGTTTACAATGCTAATGAGGGCAACATTTTATGGACATTTTGTTGCTGGCGAAGATCAAATAAAAATTATACCAACACTCGAAAGGTAATTTTTATTAAGTATTTAATTGACTAATGCTTTTTTCTTTCTCTTTTTTATTTTCTTTCTTTTTTTTTTATATTTTTTGAAATATATATTTTTGGAAAAAAAACCCCATCTTGCTTAAATTGTGCCTTAAATTGTTAAAAACGCTTCACTTCCTTAAATAATTAAAAACAACCACTTGAAATACCATTTACCTTTCACAATCTTGGGTTTCTGGCTCTTGAATACTGTAATTACGTTTTGAGTTTCCTCTAGTTGATGAAATTTGCCAAAGCCATATTGGGCGGCAGGCTTTTTGAACTTCTAATGAAATCAACTTTCTATGGACACTTTGTAGCTGGCGAGAATCGTTATACGATTGTACCAAAACTTGAGAGGTTTTACTTTCTTTCTTTCTTTCTTTTAATTTATTATTTTTAAACAAAAAAACAAAAATATTAAGTAAATGTGTTTGCATAATAAAATAATTGTATTAAACACATTATATCCCCCCTTTGTCCTTGAACCCTTCACTAATTTCCTATTCTATTTTATAAAAATTTATATGCTTTAAAAAACGCTAAAAGGACATGTTATTTGTGACAATATTAAGTGAACTTAAAATTTAAAGTGGCATTGTTATTTACTTTAAACGATTTTTTTTATTTGATTTCGAGTTTTACGAGTTTAAAAACTTCCTTCTTAGTTTGCTCTATTACCGTGGTCAGGCTCGTTTAATAAGGTCGGAATTCTTTAAACTTTGTTCGTAAATGGGAAAAAGCTGATACTTCAGCAGACAGCAAGAAAATTGTTTCATCACTGTACTCAACAAATCGAAACTGCTACTTTAACCTTAATGCCTTTCAGGTTGCTCCCTCATCGTTCTCAGAAATTAGGTACCCCTGTAGGCTAGTAGGTAGTGTACTAGCTTGTCAGTATAGGGGTTGTGGGTTCGATTCCCAACGAAGACCTTGGTTTTTTTTCACTACAAAATTAAAAATTGGCTGTCGGTGGGAGTGCTCAGCGATGAAGGCATAGTCACTGGTCGCTGTGATGTCTTTATACGGCAGTTAATTTCCGACTATCCTTCTACTTTCACCACCTGTGTATCTTCTTCTCTATCCCTTTCCTAAAGAAGGTAGCACGGTACTTGACTAAATAGGCATTGTTGCCTGAAGTGCTACTTTTCTTTAAAAAAAAAAAAAAAAAAAAAAAAAAAAAAAAAAAAACATCGTTCTCAGAAATACTAAAACGGCCGTTTAGAAACTTCTTGACGTTTTGAACTTCCCTTTTAAGTAACAAAAGATAATACAAAACTTCTATTATCATTAACGTGCTCAAAAATACTTAAATGCCCGTTTGAAAACCTCACAACTTTTTAACCCTCATATCACCCTCAAAAAAACTTACGTTAGTTACCCTTGTGTAGTTTTTCACACATATGCAATGTCTATGTATTTTGCTGAAGGAACATAGTTATTTTTCAGTGAAAATCATGATTGAGTATTAATGGCATATTTATTTTATATATCGTTTTATTTTACATTATTTTATGTTCAATACATTTTTCACAAACATTGCGGTTATGGGCACGCTTACGAACACTCTTTTTGCAAAAACACAAAAAATTTTTATATTTTGACTTTTCGTTATAACAAATATGACATCGAGATTTTCCTCTGATTTATTTTTGCTTTTTTGAAGGAATTTCGAACGATTGCGATAAGCTCTGCTCAGCTCCAGATGGTTCACGGGACTGGGTTATTGAGCCACTTGGTTCATCCACTAAATCGCTTTGGTTGATAGCACAAAGCACAGATACTGCTGATTGAGTTCTTGCTACGCCCTTTCGTACTACCATGTAAAGCTATGCGAGAGATATTCCAAGCTCGCGGAAAAAAAAGTCGACCTACAGTTGCTTTATTTATTTTCCAATTTGGATTTATATCTTAAAATATAATGTACGGATTTAAAGCTGAAATATCAACCATGTTTTAGAAAACAGCAACTGACCATCCATCTATTTGTTTTTCTTTTCGAACTATAGCACGATAATATTTTGTCCACGGTATCCACGCCACCTATAGAATAAAGTTGTAAAGCTGAAGATAAATAAAGCTAATATAAAACAAACCTTTAGTTTTTTTTGTAGAATTGAATGATTTTTGGCAATTTTTTCGCATCACATTCTACTTCATTCGAATGCTGTATTGTGCTTTGTTGTACTACACAGTTATCCTTTCTCCTCACATATGACACCAGAGTTGCACATTCGGTGAATGCAAAAGTTGAATGGTACAGGGGAACCTTTTCGCACTCCAATAATCTGGGTGGTATGTTGCTTTTATTTTTGCGCATAGTACCTACCATTGTTAGCCCTTCGGACAACAACTTATGCCTAAGTTGGTAGGATGAGAAAAAATTATGCATTGTTATATTTTGGCCCTTGAGTCTAACTGACTCCAAAACAACACGTTCCCCCTGATTTTTTTCAGCTATGCTACGTAGCACGTTTCAGAGCAAACTAAGAGCCAAAATTTAATTCCATATCTTTCAGGCGTAGAAGGCATATATTGCCTAAACATGCATCATCCACGAAATCCAAGCAGTTGCTCATCAACTGTAACACACTCAGAGGGATTGAAAAAAATGCGTCAATAACTCAGCCCATTTGCCGAATATCTTACGAATTGGAAAAAATTTATCTGTAGAGCTGGTTTGACGTCTGCTCATAACGTCATCAAAACGAATAATACGATTAATGTATTGAAATGTTTTTTTGACATTATCGCTCTAAATATGGAGCGTCCATATTCACTATCGAACAAATCTAACATTGTTTCATTCTTTGATCTAATATATTGTAATTATAACTGCAAACTACATTAAAACTACATATATGTGGAAAACCACACACGAGGGAAACTTACATAAGTTTTGAAATATTTCGTTACTAAAAAATATTTTTTAATAAAAAAAGGTGTTTTCTGTGCTTAATTGATATTGTTAACAAAGTCAGGAAATTTCTTTAGTATAGCCCAAATTTTATTTTTTTTATCGTATAAAGATGGTTCAGTTTGTGTGGTTTTCCACACAAGGGTGATTTGAGGGTTAAACTGCTTCTAACAAACCTCAATTGACAGAAGCATGCTGCATTATTTGGCTCGGACGTTATAAAAGGGCTGTTTAAAAATGTTTCGACTTGTTGCTTGTATCAACCTCTATAGGCAGATAAACCTGTTCCATAACTAGGGCTAAAAATGCTAGAAGGCTGACTTAAAAACTTACTTCTCTCGTTATTAATTTTTGAACTTCTCACGTTATTAATTTGAAAGCAACCACAACTTCTGCTATTACCCTAAACAAAATCCTACTCGATCTATAATCGTGCTCCGAAACATTTAAATGGCTGTTGGAAAGAAAATTTCGAAATTTCTAAATCTCTCTCGTAGTTAATTGAAAACATGTCAACACGGTTTCTATTAACTTCAACGGACGGAGTCCGGTTGATCATTGTACCCAGGGCCGTTTGAAAATTTCTGTACTTTTTAAAGATATAAATCTGCCTATCTTTCAGACACCACTTAAAAAAGTATGGCGTGTGTGAATAGAAAAAAATGATAAGGGTATGGGTATAAAGAAAAATATTTGGATTATTTGGAGGCTAAATTTCCGAAACAAAATAATATTGAACCGCAGTTTAAACCTCAATTATAGAAGTGACAACAATTAGTGCATATTCGTAGCGGAAGAGTTGACTAAGTTGCCTGCTAAAAGGCTGTATGACAAAATATGGAAATTCTGGAAAACCTTGGCAGAACTATAGTTAAAGAAGAACATAAAAACCGAATAGTGTGCGGGGTGACGACGTGGCCAGCTTGTTTAAACAGTAGAGAGGAGACCTTAAATCTCGTCGGAGATATACGTGATAAGATTTACGTTAGTACCTAGCTGCGCAAGCCATAATCTGACGGTGGATCAAACCACTGTGGGTGATATGTAGCGTCACTCTCGCCCTAGGAAGCCGAAACATAATTTTATCCAATAGGTCATTCCTAGTTGCAACTTCGAGAGCATGCAGCAGACCGCCACCTCCTTGTCCAGAACACATGGCAAGCATGCTCACTGGATATGGATAATTCACCCTGTGTTAACGGCAAAAGTGAATGATCCTGCGAAACCACAACCACCACGATGCTCCCGAAGGGCCAACCAAAAGGCCAACCTCAATAATCCGTCCGAAAACAGCTAAAAGGCTAAAAAGCCAAAAGCTGCACTTTGGGGCTTACTGATTCCCGTGGAAATAACGTGAAATTGCCCAATTGGTTCCTACTAGCCTTTAGGGGACTGGGTTCTCTTTTACCCCCGGTGACACATGTAATGACGGGGAGATTCCGTCAAGACATATAAATGTACCCCCGGAGGAGTCAACGGAGACATAGATGTGATTTCGTGATAAGATTTACATCTGAAGCTGGCCGTAAGCCTTAATCAGATGGTGGTCAAACCACTGGGAATGAAAAGCAATGTCATTCACGTCCTAGGAAGCTGAGGACTAATTCTACCAACAGGTCTTTTCTAGTTGCAATTTCAGCGGTTTCAAAGCAGGGTTCCAAACCACTACTTCTTGCTGAAGAGCTGGAGACTATCCAACTCCTGGTCCAGAACACATGACTAGCATGCTCACTGGATCCTGATCATTCACCCGTTGATGTTATTAAAGGCGAGATGATCCTGGCCCACTTATAATCAGTTCATGCTGGGGCCGCAAAACTACAACCGCCACGATACTCCCGAAGGGCCAATCTCAATAATCAGTCAGAGAACAGCTAAAAGTCTTAAGAGACAATTAGCAGAACTCTGGGGCTTACGGATTCCCGTGAAAATAACGTGGAGCTTCCAGTTGACTCTCTGCTTGCCTTTAGGGAAATGGGCTCTCTTATACCTCCAGCAACACTGGTCTAGATGGTCAAGTATTCCATAAACACCGATAAATGTTCCCCCGGGGGGAGACATAAGTGTGATACAAATTTTCGTCAGCGCCGAGCCATTTGGCCCTGATGCTGATATTACCATTGGGTGCAAAAAAAAATGTGCTCGCCAACGCGCCAAGGTGAATGCACACTTAGGTACATACACACCTGAGGTAGCAATTTTAAGAGCACAGCAAGCAGGGCTGTCCCGCCACTCCTTGCTCGAGAGCTTGTAAGCGACTGGCTGCTTCATGTAAAACACATGCAGGTTACAAAAACTAACCAAATTTGGGTTTAAACCACAGCCAACATGTTACTACCCGAAGGGCCTCATGAAAAAGGGCCGTAGCCACGCGGGCAACTGGATTCCGTGGCATCAATGTATTCAGTCACTGGTCAGACCTAGAGAGGCCATTTATATCTCTCCTGTTACCATAGGCGACTGGTGCCTCTTTTAGCCCCGGAAGCACATGTAAAGATGGGGAAAAGATCTATTTCGAGTGCGTGTCTCCGAGGGGAACGCCGAGGATACAAAAAAATTATGTTTTTTAAATAGAAGATCATGTGAGTTTAAATTTAAACACACAGCGACACAGCAGAAAATAGTGGAAAAGTCAAAGAGAAACAATAAAATATTCGTCTGGTTCTAGATGCGATCAAAAGAAAATGCAGGAAACGAGTGATGAGTAAGTGATCTTTAGGATATTGTAATGATCTTGTCTTTTTTAAACAATCGATACATTTTCTAGCAAATATGACACCACACTACCACTCAAAAAAAAATTATTACTTTAAAAATTATTTAAACTTTTATTGTCCTTTAATAACATGACTTAAGCAAATTGGAAGTAAATTGAATTGGCCAGTGTATCTGCAAAAAAAACAACAAAAAATCCCAAAAAATTCAACGAAAATTTTTCAACTTTTCAATTTATGTAATTCGCTCTCTCTCTTTCTCTCTTTCTCCCAAAATAAAACGATGTCTGTCGTCTCTTTACTTAACATCTGTATGATTGTGTCAGGTTCAATTTAACAATTAAGAATTTGTTTCTTCTTGTAGCAACAACAACAACAACAAATAACAAATTTATTAGTTTTATGCCACATGTGTTTGCTGGTTTTTATTTATACATTAATATTTATTGTTCCTTCACAGTTCCAATGTTTTCATTTCATTTTTCATTTGTATGACACACTTTCATTTACCAAAACTCAACTCACTTATTTGTCGTGTTGTACACCTTTTGCTGGTGGAGACATTTCATCAAACTATTTAATTTAATAATAACAATCAAAATGAATAAAACAAATATTTAAATAATCTACTAACAATCATAAAATTAGTTAATTTTCATTTGCGCGTGTAAGCATTTATTTACACTCAGAAAAATTATGTGTGTCGGAGTAAAATTATATTTTAGTCAATAGATGCTTCAGCTATTTTTAACTTTTTGAAACAGTGAAGAATTTTGATCGGTTTCAAAGTATAAACTGAAATTAAACATTTTTATAGAACAATTAAAAGAAATTCCTAAAAGCAAAACAAAACGATAATTTCGAAATTTATTGATATCCTTCACGTACTCAGTTTTGGTGATGCTACTTCACTTTGAGATCCAGTCTACAGTTTAGAAGACAGCTTGAAAATGATGTCATCACATCGAAAGCGCTCGTCCTTCGCACTGAAGAAGCAGTCAGCAAAGACGAAAAGGAATATAAACAGTATTTCATTTAGTGGCGGAACGAATCCAAACAACTTAATACCAACCAGTTTTAGGATGTTATAGGGTTATTTTAGAATATCTCAGCTAGGCAAATTTGAGGTTAGGTATATTAATCGAATGTCAAGAATTAAGCTGTCATCCGTTGATATTTATTTAGTAAAAATTTGGCGAAATTTGAGCATGAAAACTTAAACTCCTGAGAAAAGAATTTTAATTGTGGAAATCAAAGCAATAGTTTCACTGTATCACTTCGTAAAATTTTAGCGGTTTTTCTACGTAGTTAGGCTCCTTTTGAGACGCACAGCTTAATTTAATGGCTACATTCGATGCTTACGGCATTGTTGCTGACAATATACTAAAACAACACGCTCTTGGTGGCCATACTGATGTAAAGATAACCGCTGTACAGTAAAGTACAGCCTGGAGCAGCAACTCTTCGACATCGGCAATAATTGGGCATCACTAAAGGCACTTTTAGCAACATTTTAATTAAAAAATATTTGTCTTCGCGATTATAAAGTTCAATCCGTTGAAGAATTAAAGTCGACCGACCATTGTTTAAGTCGGATATTTGTGAATTGTTTGTTTATAAAACTGAACAAAAACGAAGCATTTTTCAACATAATCATCTTTAGTGATGAGGCGCATATTCCATTAGGCGGTCCATAAAATTTCCCCGAAAAACCATACATCCAAAGAAACTGACCATATGGTGCGGCCTATGGTCAGACGGCATAATTGTGTGTTTTGGAAAATGAGCAAGAAAGCCCCGTTACTATAATTTCTCTGCGTTAACAAACAATGATAATTAATTTTTGTGGCCACTATTGGCTAATTAGTTATTTGTGGTTTTAGCAAGACGCGCTACAAACCACACAGCGACCCAGTTATTTTATGCGAAATTTGCCGGCGATGTCAATTAATCACCTCGTTATTGTAATTTAACGTTGCTGGATTTTCTCTGGGGCCATTTGAAAGACCGGGCTTACGTGAAAAACCAACAAACACACAAATCACGCCCTGAAAGTTAAAATTCTTTGTTGCAAAATATGCTTTAAAATGTTGTAAAAAGAATGGACGTGTGCCAATGTGCTAGAGGTGGACATTTAGTCGACATCGTATTCTATTATTAATTCCCATATTTCTACGTTACCTTGGTATCGCTAAAACTGAAGTTGTCAAAAAAAGTGTATGGTTTAAGCCAAATTTACATTTTAATCTCAAATTCGCGAACCCTTCATTTTAGGGAATGTGTGCAAACCATATTTGCTAAACAAACTACTGCAGCTAACGATTTATTACCATACAATAATCTACCCTTAGTAACACATTGTCTCGCTTTCGGGGCATTATGCCTTTTCCGAGACGGTGGGCCTTCCCACCAAATCATGCCTTCGCTCTGTTCAACTGGATTACGTATACTGTTCGCTAGCTTCATACGTCTTTCTGATTAACTTCGCTGCTCTGACGTAGATAAGCCAGTAGATGGGTATAAGTTAATTTAAAGGTACTCATTGATTCAGTGGTTTAATTCTCTGGCTTGCTGTTATCACTTGCAGCTAACACATATCTGTAGTGTTTGCCCGATCTATACCGTAGCACTCACAAGTCCTTTGCTTTATTTTACCACATTAACAACAAAATAATAGGAAGGGTTAGTTAATAAACAAACTTATCTCTTATAGAGTGCAATTCATTTCAGCCCAAGTTACTTTATGATATTCAGAAAAATTAACCGTTTGGTGCTGTTTACAAGCTGGTGGTAATTGACGAGAGCCAGAGCTCGTGTAGCTGTCAATGGAGCCCATTACCGGCGATGAGTTTTTATTTAAAAATACGGTAGCTTCAACAGGATGGTCTTAAGTCCAATCATCGAATTATTAAAATTAAGATTTGTAGAAAAGTTGGATTTAACAAAATAGCAATTTAACATCTCCCGATTATTTCTTTGCTATAGGAATGCGTAGCTTATCTTCGTTTTAAAAAAAATTTTTTTTTTTACTCCAATTTTATTTATTGTATCTTCAAAATTATTTTTGAACTATCAATAAGTATCCAAATCTTAATTCTAAATGAAATCAATTAGAACCGGCCATTGTCGGATCCAAACTTAGGGTTAACAATTATTATTACTATTTTCCTTCTTCTCTTTTTCTTTTCTCTTTTTTTTCTAGTTTTAGTTCTGACAATATTTTTGAAGTATGAAAAATAAAGTTATTTTCTTTATCAATTATTTGTGATGTTGGCGATTAAAGTTGCAGTGTCTTTCTTCTTTAAACGAACATTTCCACGGTAGTTTAAAATATTACGTGCAAAGGGATTAGGATGGCACCCAATCCTTTTCAAGTATTTGTCTGCGTATTTTTCAATTTCACTATTCACAAGTGGTATGCTAAGATCCCTATGTATGCTTGTGTTTCTAATATACCAAGGGGCCTTATTTATCATTCGTAGAATTTTGTTTTGACGACATTGAATTCTTTTTATATTTGAAGCTGAAGCAGTGCCCCATAACTCAATTCCGTAACACCATATTGACTTTAAAATCGACTTGTATAACAGTAGCTTACAGTCTAGGCTGAGTCTTGAATTTCTGCCCATCAGCCAATGTAATTGAGGTAATTTTAATTTCATTTGAGTTAACATAGCGTCAATGTGGAATTTCCAGGTGAGCCGACGATCAAGGTGTATGCCGAGGTATTTCACGTTAGAGTGATGAGGAATCAGTTGATTGTTAATGTAAATTGGAGGGCATGTTTCTCTTCGCAACGTGAACGTTATATGAACACATTTTTGTTCGTTAACTTTAATTCTACAAAGATTCAGCCAATGTTGCAGCTTAACAATATGGTCTTGAAGATTTCGCGATGCTTCTGTCGGGTTAGTGTGTGTACTAAGACAAGCCGTATCATCCGCAAATGTTAATGTTTTAAAAATGGCCCAAAAAGCCAGTTCCAGAATACACTTCGTCCAGAATACTATTTGTTAATCTTTGGGAAAAGAAGAGTTTCTTTTCTATTAAAATTTAATTTCTTGCCGTGTTTTTCTTACACGCTTAAAAATCTATCGGGTTAAAAAACAGCTGATGAAAAGTCTACAAAGTTAAAGATCAGTAGTTTGTAGTAGCTAATTTATATTAATAACCAACCAATTTTTTTGAGTGTAAAATGCTGGCAGACACGCAAGACCATCAAAACTATTTAATTTAAACATTTTCATTTGCATGCAACAAAATTAGTAACGCTTATGCAAATTTTGTTTTGTTTTGCTTTTAAAAGAAGTTAAAATTATTAAAATTTCCAACTAAAATTTTGCAGACTTCGTTCGTTTGGTGTTAAGCCAATTTTGGATTATTCCGTAGAAGAGGATCTTTCTCAAGAGGAAGCGGAGAAACGTGAAGTCGAGTAAGTAAACAATTAATTCTCAATTAAATTTACAAATGTTTTCAATTTACATAAAATAATAGATGCAAGGCAGGGGTGGTTCCCAAGTGGCACAAGTAGTTTTCAAAAGCATCTATGGGCGGGCGTATCAACTTCTTTTGGAAGCACTTGCACTTTACATTTGTTCTATAGGATTGTGATATCCTTATGAAGTAGGCTTATTGTTTGCAGTCTGCAATTATTTTGTTAAAGGTTGCCGGATAGTTGATGACTCAAGTCAATTTAGTTTGGTTATCAACATTGAATTGACGTCGATATGGAGTAACCCTACAAAATTTTAACATCAATCATATTGGTTTTAAGACAGAAAGGAATCAATTACTAAATCGTTTAATATTAAAAATCATTCACAGTATTGGTATGGCCAGGGATGGCAGAGTTGCTGCAATTTAAACCTGAAAATAGAACAATTTACACATATTTTTAGATTTTTATTTTAAGTTTTGTTTTATATAGAACTTTAAGTTGGCAACGCTTTTTAATTCGCAGCCATTGAGTAAGTTGTCAAGTGATTTATGTTTAATTTGGTTTGGCATTTAAACATTAATAGACTGAAGTTCCTGAAAAATGCCTCGGAATTGTGAGGCATTGGGCCCAAAACAAGATTGCCCTTGATCCAGATTTTCGTGAGAGAATTTTGTTTAGCGATAAAACTCAATTTTGTTTGAATATGGATAAACAAAACTGTCATTATTGCTTCGTACGTCTCTAAAAGCAATGTTGGTTAGAACGTTACAGGTGACCGCTATAAAACCATGATGCAGGGTACGGATTTGCACACTCATGTGCAGCACACGCACATGAAGGCAAATATGCACAAAAAATAAATACGCACATGCACATGCGTAAGTGCCAATTTTTGAATGTGCCTACTAAACGCACATGTGCAAGTTCAACTTGCGTAGGCACATTTCATGTGCCACTCTTAAAATGTGCGGCACATGAGTGCACACGATCTTGCACATTAATATATGTATGTGCAAGACGAAGAAGTACAATAATAACAACAATAAATTGTAGTGTTTTGTTGTTATGGTATGTGTTGAATATTTACCCATTTGAAAATAATTTTAACTGCGTAGTATAAAGATGTGCATGAAGATGAGCATTCATGTGCCTGTACTTTGCACTTGGCACATGTGCGTGTGCTTCTATTGTCTATGCACACTCATGTGCCTTCATATTAAGATCAAAAATTGTTGCACATATTCATGTGCATGTACACAAATTTTGGCACATGTGCTGCACATTCATGAATAAATTTCTACTCTGCCATGATGTGCAGGAGCTATGATATCAACAAGACGGCGCAACCTGTTACACAACTCGTGCCACAATTAATATACTGCAGGGAATGTTTGGTAAGCGCAATTAATTTCTCGTTTCGATTCCGTGAATCGGCCTTCAAGGTTGAGCGGTTTAACGCCGCTACTTTCTGTGGGGATATGTAAAGTCGCTACTAGTCTACGCTAATAAGCGTGAGACGATTGACCACTTGGAGGACAACATTTGCCTCATTATTCCTGATATACGGGCACAAATGTTTGAAAAAGTGATACAAAATTTGACCTTCAAATTAGACTACGCCGTCAGGGCTGGCAATTTGGACGTAGTAAATCCTTTCATGTCAATTTAAACAAATCATCTTTGCTTTATTCCATTTCAAAGTTTTATACGTCTATAATAAAACACCCTTTCTGATATCTTATAGCCATTCTGATAGCCTATTTTAGGTCAAGTACCCAGAAAACATTGTATGCTTCTCAGTTAAGAAAAAAGAAGAAAGGAGAGAATTTTAGTCTCTTAATTGTAACTGGTTGGTTGCTTTACGTAGCATCTTACTATACGTAGGCCATCAAGTAAACCCAACTTTACCCAAAATACGGTATTAATCCATATAAGGATACAGGTAAGGAGTATAAAACCTACCTTGTACCATTGATATATATAACGAGGGCTGCTAGACTAGTCCCCGCTATCTCAGATCAGATGTATAAAAGTCACACACATCAAGCATGCTCACTGGACTGGATCATTCACTTTGCGTGTCATTATCAGTGAAATGATCCTGGCCACCATATTAAACAAACCTGTTATGGGGCCTCGAAACCACAACCACCACGATACTCCCATATAGGGGCCAACCTCAATAATCAGCCAGAGAACTATTAAATGTCTAAAGAGACAAATAATGAACTCTGCGAGCTTACTGATTCCCGTGGAAATAAAGTGGAGCTTCCAGTTGTCTCCCTGTCTGACTTCAGGGGACTGGGCTCCCTTTTTCCCCCAGTTGCACTGTGTCTAGATAGTGGAATATTCTATAAAGACCATATTTTTATGCCCCTGGGGGGGAATCGTGGAGGTCAATTCACAGATCTGAAACGTGTAACTGGCCGGTAAGCAAATGTTTTCTGAAATAAATCAATTGTTGTATGAGCTGTGTAACATGTTTCGCCGTCTTGTTGTCATCATGGTTGCTCAATTGTTGTACGATACAAGTGATTAATCAAGGCTGTATAGCGGTTACCATAGTCACGGTCACTGTAGCACGCTGAACAGCATCATTTTTGAAGAAGTACGGACCAATGATTCCATCAGTCTATATAGCACTCAAAACGGTCAGTTTTTCTGGATGTAACGGTGTCTCAGCATACACTTGAGGATCATCATTACGATTATTTTTTTTATTGACGTATTCATTTAAATTCACTTATGACAATCAGGATCAACAATAATCTTGTTTAGGGTCCAATTTGCACAATTTGGAAGAGTTGTTCAAGTGCAAACTAAACAGAATTCATTTGACAGTTGACAAAATGGTCGCCAGTTTAAAAAGTGATTTCATCCTAAAATTCTGTACCTCTATATAAAAAACACCCTAGAGTAAAAGTATCTAATGAGTTGACATCGGCATAAATTCAAATCGATAGTAGTTTCTTTAATCATGTATTGTTTTCGTGAGTTAGTTCTCTGCAACTCACAGTTAGTGTAGTGGTCATAAATTCGCACAATATAATAAAACTCGCACAATTCTCTTATTTCTATAAAAAAAAACACTTGTTAACTGATTCTGCAAGATTAGTTCGAGCTATCAGATTGGCTTATTTTAGTCAATTTGTTAAGTGCAAAATTAAAGATTGTTGTGCGAGCACTCTCATGTTGTTATAGTTGCATCAGTGTTCGGAATATGTTTGACCGAAACTTTCCAAAACTGGTAGCAAACTCTGTAGACGTAATTCTTAATTTTAAATACCCTAAATTGTTAGATGTCACTTCGTTTTTGTTTGGCAATAATTTATAATAAAAGAATAAATCGGCCGATATATATGTATATATATATCTTTGCAATATCATCTCTTTAAGCCAGAAGGAGAATATTAAATTTATCAACTCCGAAAATTTAATTTCTCTTCTTTTATAATTTGAAGGATGGCTAAAATTTAATAAATCTTTTTTTGTACTTTTCAGATCTTCCGTTTCTAGTGCTGGTGATACTAAAGAGGATGATGCAATGCCTCAATATCATGTGGATAAATCATTCGCCGATCGCCGTTATAAAGTCAACAGTGCTAGAACTTATTTCTATCTAAACGAAGCAACCTGTGAGCGTAACATGGAAATTTTCATCAAATGTTTAGAAGCTGTTTCAGGTAATTGCTTCCATTTAAACAAGATATTCCTAAAAACGCTCATTTATTATAAGCTGTCATTAAAGCATGTACATGAATATTTTTAGTCAAGGGTAAGTCTTTATAAAAACGAAAATCTACAAGACTTACAATGCAACAAGCTGCAGAAGTCGCCGGGAAAATGAATTTAATAAATCATAAATCTTCTTCAGGTTGTTAAAATAAGAACATCTCTAGGAAGTTATAGTTTTGAATTATTCACAAGTCGAAGTAAGCGAGCTAAATCCACTTGTGGACATATTTCAGGCAACAATGCCTATTTAGTCACAACCGTGCTACATTCTTTTAGGAAAGGGATAGAGATGAGATAAGACAGGTGGTGAAAGTAGAAGGATAGTTAACATAGCCTTCAAGCTCTTATTTTTTTGTTTGTAACGAAAACAACCATCCCTAGATTGGTAGGCTAAGTACACTACCTACTAACCTACCGGGGTAGCTTTCATTTCTAGAAGGCCCATGTTATCGGAAATTAACTGTCGTATAAGACAGCACATCGACCAGTGACTATGCCCTCATCACTGAGCAGCCCCACCGACAGTTAATTTTTATTTTTTGTAGTGAAAACAGCCAAGGTCTTTGTTGGGAATCGAACCCACAACCCCCAGACTGATAAGCTAGTACACTACCTACTAGCCTACAGTTAGCAACTAGCAAGATAGTTGCTAAATTGGCTAACAATCGTAATAACACACAAACTGATTTAATAGTCTAGTCTCGATTCCTTAAAATGCCTTCACTAATACAAGGGAAAACGTCTTGGAATTAGCGCTATAAAACAATCCTTAAGATATTAAAGAAAATAAACAATAAATTGGCTGACAAGCTAATGGATATAGACTTAAAACATTTTCTCCCCTGAATTTTTCTTTTTGGAGTGGAATTTCTATGCATAATGAAATTTGTCTATTCTTAAAAGGGTTACAGCTCCCAGAAAAGTTCGCTACTAAATTTAAAGTTAAGTTAAAAAAATGACAAAGTTTCGTGCAAAGAGTGCGGAGTGATCTACCTTCTTTCATCAAAGTTACGTCGTATGTTCTCATTTACATTCAATAAAGCAGAAACACAGCCTAGATTTTGGTAAAAGCCTGAGTGTCTGTCCAACAACAAAGGTCTCAGATAAAAAGCTTGAGATGGCAATTTGAAATTCCATAAACAATTACAAATTTTAGGCAAGTTTTGCTGTGTTTGGCGATTTTAAATAATTTCTTTCTTTGTCTCAAACACAAAATTAGGTGTTTATACTCAATTATCCCCTGCTTTATATATTTAGTTTTGTTTTGGCGAATACAAATGTTAGGCGTGTTTTGATGAATTTGGCGATTTTCCCGATAATAAGATTTTAAAATTTGTGTGTCTAAAGGCGGTATAAATCAAGGGTCCCTTTATATTTCATTATGTTGTCGGACATGTTTTATTGGCTTTGGCGTGTTTAATTGACAATTTTTTTATAATCGAAGATTTATATTTTTTTTGCTAGGGGAACTAAATAAATTACATTGCATTGGCGATTTGATCAATAATGAAGATTTAAAATTTTTGGGTCTAAAAGCGGAACAAATTTGGTGTCCTTTTTGTATTTCATTATTTTATTATTGACGATTTTTTCATAATCGATATTTAAAATTTAAATCAAATAACATTCTTTATTTTATTGATACATTACCAGCTATTAGCCGTGTTTTGAATTTTTTGTCGCATTTCTCGATAACCTTAGGTTTTAGCAATTATTGATTTTTTGATAATCGAAGGTTTAATAGCAGAGTACCGAAGTGTTCACTCACTCACTGTTCATGCATGTGTGAATATGTACATTTCATTTTTCAGCCGCTTCTTCTCATACATGTGTGAGAGACTACAAAACATTTTGTGTTTTCTTATTTGTGAATGCGACGATTTATTTTTTTCTTTCTATTCATAAGTAAAAAATTAGAAACAAACAAGTGTTCATTTTTGAATATTTACAATTTTGATAATTTTTCAGAAATGAAAAGATCGTAAAATTATGTACGTTAAGCCTTCGCGTACATAAACGCACATATTTGTTAATGTGCAATTGTTGGCGTATGTAGAAAAAAAATGTTTTTTTTTATTTCTTTTAAGAAAATATTGCACAATTGTATTTTAAGTTAATGTGTACCCATGTGTTTTTACTACATTTTACGGTAAACTGCGATCGTAGGTAGAAAATTTTTTCACGTTCATTTATGAGAAATTTTTTTATAAAATTTCAACGTTCATAAATGAACATATACATTTATGAAAAAGAACATTAATGAGAAGAAGCTAATTTATCATTCATCACATATGAATAAGACTAATAATTTTTGTTGTTCGGATTCATGTATGAACATAAGCAGAACATTTTTTGTTGTTCGTTTATGAGCGTGAAAAATAAATATAAAATTTTAGATTTCTCATTTATGAAAAATATCATGAATGTTGATTTTTGAATGTTCATAAATGAAAAATTCTGAACCCTGTTTAATAGTCTTTCGTACAACATATTTAGTTTTGTTTTGACATATAGAAAAGTTAGGCGTGTTTTGGTGGACATGACCATTTTTCCGCTAACGAAGATTTTCAATATTTTTTTATGTCTAAAAGCGGGATTGTTTTTATAAACGAACATTTACGGCTGTATGCATAAAAAACGCTTACTTGAGCTTTAAAGTACACGTTAGTTAACAAACACTTTAAGGTTAACAGACGTTTGTTAAAAAATGGTATTCATAAACAGTATTTTAGCTAATGTATGCTTTAGTAAAATTAGAATTTTGATTCTGGCAATGCCACTATTTTCAGTTGTCACGTTGTAGTTAACGATGTATAAAAATGAGTATTATTTATCCGGGTATTTAGATCCATAAAAAATGTTTTTATTGTTTTCAGCAAAACCAACATATTGTTTTTTGTTTTTTGTTTTTTTTTACAATCTTTTTAATAAAAAGCAAAGAACCCAAAAAAGGACAATTTGCAAGGCTTACGAAGAACTTCCAAAGAATTTGTTCATATTAAAAAAATAATTATTCGGATAACGAGCTTTGTTTTGATTATATGTACATCAATACAACTTTTGTTTAAAATAATTAATTATAATTATATTTTTGTAAAATATAAAATAATGATGTAAAAATGTTTTATATTAAATGGCGTGTTATATTTTAGTTTTTAATATTATTTGTATACTACAATTTGTTTTTAATAAACATTTTTAACATTTTTGGAATAACAAAGTAAAAGTGTCAATTGAGCCGTTTACATTGAAAGTGGCATAAGTCACAACTGAACAGTTTTTTTTTCATTTTTAATAAATTTGAAATTAATAAGTTGAAAAGTATTGAGATTTGTTTGAGAGGAGTATTGATAATTAACGGTATAACAAAAATGTTTATTTTGAAAGCGGCGTAAGTCGCTGTACTCAGGAAATTAATTACGGAGTTTCGTGTGAAAGAAATGAAAACATGTAATAAGTGTGTATGAAGTATTGTTGTGATTATTGGACTTATTTTTATTAGTACGAAAGAATAGTGCAGTTTACTGAACTATATTATAGTGATATCTAATATACTACACATAATTAGCATTATTTTTATTATTCTCAGGAAGTTGCTTCGTGTTGTATAAAATATCTAAGAATGTCACAACTCAAAGGCATATTATTGCACATAGTGACTTATGTAAAGGACAAAATAGTAATAGTAGTAATAGCCCCCTGTCGAAAAAAATTCTTCACAGTACATAACATGAAGAAAAACGATTGTATTTCAACACAATCAGTAGAAAAATCCGTTTCAGAAAGAAAACTAAATACAGACTAGTTGAAATGGCTAAAAATTAAAATGTTATATAAACTAATTTAAAATAAAGAAGATGACAATAACAAAGTAACTTATGCCACTTTTAAAATAAACGGCTCAGTTTATTGTAAACACAATTTGTTTTGTTTTTGAACTTTCAATAATAAAATTGAATTGTCAATTTATTGTAGGTTTAACGTAGGTTTTTCCTGCTTTAAAGTTAACAAACGTATTTTAAGGTAAAAACGTTTTTTGAATACAACTTTAGGAAATTGTGTTAACAACGGCAGTTAAACCTACTTTAAGTTTTTATGCATACAGCTGTTAGTGTTTTTGTGAGAAAACTACCTTTATTTACCACATTTAGTTTTCTATTTTTAGCAGGTATACAGTTAAAGCGTTTTTGGTGTTCTTGGCGATTTTCTCAAAATCGAAGGCTTAAAAGTTTTTGGTGTAATAACTAAATAATTGAAATGGCATTTTGCATTTAATTATTGTATTATAGCCGAGTCAACATATTTAGTGGTGTTTTGACTGAATGGTAATTTAGGCGTGTTTTGACAGACTTGACGATTTTTTCGCAAACGAAAATTTTAATTTTTTTTTTATATCTGAAAGCGGGATAAATCAAGTGTGATTTGTTTTATTTTATTGTTATATTATTACTTTTTTCGTAAGGTTTTTGCTTTTTTTTGGCGATTTTTCCATAATTGAACATTTAGTATTTTGGTGCGAAAAATACATAAATTATATACCATTTTATATTTTAAAAGTACCTTACCTTTATTTACCAATATTTATTTTTCTGTTTTTGGGCAGGTATTAAGTTAAAGCGTTTTTTGTGTCCTTGGCGATTACGGTGATTCTTTAATAATCGATGATTTAAAAGTCTTTGGTATAAAAACTAAATAAATTACATGGCGTTTTACATTTTATTGTTGTAATAATACCTGTGCAGCATATTTAGTTTTATTTCGATAGATTGGTAATTTAGGCGTGTTTTAATAGACTTAACGATTTTTTGATACCGAATATTTTTATTAGTTTTTTGTCTGAAAGCGGATTAATTTAAGTATTCTTTTTGTATCAAATAATTGCTCTGTTATATTTCATTGTTACTGTATCAGCTATTCTGTTTATTTAAACAGACAGAAATACATTAATAGATTAGGCGAGTTTTGCAATTTGTGTCACTACTGACGATTATCATTTCTTTAGAGTAAGAGAACAAATAGGACGCATATTTAGGCATATTTCATTTACTAAAGTATAGAAATGTTTTTTGTGATACATTCCGAAACTGTCACATGTTTATTTATAAACTAAATCAGCTCATACGTCATTGTGAAAAGTAACAACGTAGTTAATATGAACTCGGACACCTATGAAATTTTCCCTTTTCATTTTGAATTGATTATAAAATTAATGATCTCTAAAAGCTAGACCAAAAAGCAAAAAGCTTTTAGAACTTGCCGACATATATGACTAGTAAAGGGTTTCTTAACAAGAGGTTTGTTTTCTAAAACATAATAAAACAAAGAATTTAGATTTAGGTAATTCAAATTTTTATTGTATTACGAAGAGAAAAGTTCAGCAACTATGAATGAAAAATGACATCTGGCAAATGTCCACCACGACCACGCTGACAGATGTCCATTCTTTCATCAAAGTTTTTAATCACTTTTAAGCAAAATGGCAGTCTGATTTCGTTAATTACATCACGGATTTTGAGTTTCAAGTCTGAAATCGATTCGATTGGCTCCATATAGACTCTGTCCTTAACATAGTCCCACAAAAAATAATCTAGTGGTGTTAGATCACACGATTTGGCTGGCCACTTAAGTGTTGACTGTCGTGAAATCATGCGATCGGGAAATTTAGTTTGCAATAAATTGATCGTTTCATTGGCTGTGTGACATGTGGCAATCCCGCCTCCAGACGTCAATAATATGCCAAAAATGCGTTGTTAGCATCTCGCGATAGCCTGATTCATTAACCGTTATCGCATTTCCAACCACATCTTCGAAAAGCAACGGCCCAATCCCGGCTCCAGGCCACATTGCGCACCATACATTGACACGTTGAGCATACAAAGGTGTCTCAATAATCACTCTAAGATTTTCAGAAACCCAAATGCGGCAATTTTGCTTGTTGACATACCCTTACAAGTGAAAATGGGCTTCGCCTAAAGAAATATTTTTTCAGAAAAACCATCCTGTTGCTCCTGAATGAATTGCGCTTATCTGCAGTGATGTGAATGGTCGGTCGGCTTCAATTTCAGCACCAATTGAACCTTGTAAGGCTTTAAAGTCAAATCCTTACGCAAAATTTGCCATGTGGTGGTTTTAAATAACCCCAATTATTGAGAACAGATATTGTGATTCGTTTTACATCCGCATCTGGCTTAATCAGATGGTGGACAAACCACAATTGTATAATTTGGAACGTCATACATGCGTCCTAGGAAGCCGAAGACATAATTCTAAGCAACAGAACCACCTAGTTGCAACTTTAATGATTCCATCACACCTTGCTAAAGAGTTGGAGACTTTCAACTCCTATCCAGAACACATGTCTAGCATGCTTACTGGACTGCATCATTCACTTAGGGTGTCATTAACAGTGAGATGATCCTGACCACCATAATAACCATTATACTGTTATGGAGCCGCGAATGATCAGCCAGAGAACTATTAAATGTCTAAAGAGATAAATAATGAACTCTGCGGCTCACTGATTCCCGTGGAAATAAAGTGGAGCTTCCAGTTGACTCGCTGCCTGTCTTCAGGGGACTGGGCTCTCTTTTTCCCCCAGTTGCACAGATCAAGATAGCTGTTACGTATTATAAAGACCATAAAGGTGCCCCCGGGGGGGAATTGTTAAGAACAGAGTGTGATTCGTTTTACATCCGCGCCTGACTATATAGTCTTAATCAGATGGTGGACAAACCACTTTGTATAATTTGGAACGTCATACATGCGTCCTAGATAGCCGAAGCCATAATTCTATGCAACAGAACCGCCTAGTTGCAACTTCAATGATTTCAGGACAGGTCTGCAAATCATCACACCTTGCTAAAGAGTTGGAGACTTTCCAACTCCTGTCCAGAACACATGTCAAGCATGCTCACTGGACTGGATCATTCACCATGCGTGTCATTATCAGTGAAATGATCCTGGCCACCATAGAAAACCATTGGATATGGGGCCCGAAACCACAACCACCACGATGCTCCCATATAGGGGCCAACCTCAATGATCAGCCAGAGAACTATTAAATGTCTAAAGAGACAAATAATGAACTCTGCAGGCCACTGATCCCCGTGGAAATAAAGTGGAGTTTCCAGTTGACTCGCTGCCTGTCTTCAGGGGACTGGGCTCTCTTTTTCCCCTAGTTGCACAGATCAAGATAGCTGTTACGTATTATAAAGACCATAAAGGTGCCCCCGGGGGGGAATTGTTAAGAACAGCGAGGAATTGACTAATTTGGTTCTGCTTCAATACTGTGGCTCACGGCGGGATGCTTTCAGTTAAACGACCCGGTTGAACGCGCGCTGGTATTGGCGGATTTTGTATCGAGCCTGTTGAGTCAAATTTAATAACTAAATTCTTAAAAGCGGTCTCAGAAGGGCAATTGTATTGTCCGAAAATATAACGAAATGTAACTTTAACAGAAGCAATATTTTTATAGTGCATTTTATTTATTGTAATGCGATTTTCGTGCGAAATTATATTCATCGTAATAATTGATAATGAATCTACGACGAATTCGAAAAAAAAACTTAATGTCAAAACTATCATATTGTTGGCGTTGCCATAATTGAAAAACAAACTTTTTGTTGATAAACCCGATACACGCAGAATAAATGTGGCGTGTTTGGGGTGCGATAAAAATCTTTACTCTAAAAACAGCAAAATCGCTGAAGATAATTACAAAATAATCGTGTTCATTTACATATTTATCTCTGATCGATCTGG
Organism: Trichopoda pennipes; assembly: GCA_030448955.1. Classification (NCBI taxonomy): domain Eukaryota; kingdom Metazoa; phylum Arthropoda; class Insecta; order Diptera; family Tachinidae; genus Trichopoda; species Trichopoda pennipes. Next base: position 11,655,488 of record JASKUP010000025.1, on the reverse strand, counting down.
GAGCTTATTATTGTCTGAGCCATTAAAAGACATTATTCAACAACAAAAGCTGGATAAAAAACTTTAATTAGTATAATAGTGTGTGTGGATCTTAAATGAGCAACTTTTTCAAAGAAATATTTAAAACATTTTTATTTAATTATTCACAGCAGATGGTTTAAGAAATTGCTTTCAAACCACATTTCAATATTTTTAAAATAAAAAATTATATAAAATAAATTTGTTTTTATTTAAAATTTACAAAACCCTTTAATTAACAAACATTAATAAAATATTTTTGTAAGAGAAATTGACGTTATTTTCTTTAATTTGTTTTTTTTTGTTAGCCCATGCGCTCTGCCCCAAAACCACGTCAGAAAAACTTAAAAGCAAAAAATTTTTCCAAAATACGAAAAGTCAATTTTTATTAAGTATTCATCTGCTGTTTTTGTTTTTATTTTAAACACTATTCGATAGCAGAAGGTGTGGTTATAGTGGATTTTGATTTTTAAGACCATAGATTTGTTTCGTCTTTGGTTTCTAAGATTTTTTCCTTTAATATTTGCCTCTTATAATTTCTTTCTTTCTTTTGTTTTTTAGAAATAACATGTTTTACTTGGACGGCTCAAAAGCAATCTAGCGATAGTCAATAGGGGTAGGGTTAGTCCTTTTCGCCTCTTTTTTTGTTGTAGAATATATATTTTTTTGAGCTTTTTCAATAACGTATTATAAAAAATTATCCGTATCCTATATCAGTATCCGATTAATCGACTAAAAATATTCGATTATCATTAATCGCTTAATCGGATACCAAATAAAAAAAATAATTTTACACTTACTTTTTCTTTAAATATATTTTTTAGACCGAATAACTTTTTAAAAAATTATTCGATTAATCGATTAAAAAATATTCAATTAATTAAAAATATTATTTTCTATTAAAAATGTATTAAAGTTAGAAAGTAATTTTATTAGTCTCACTTTTAATTAAAATTTTTTCAAGAAATAGACTATTCTATTCTCTAGAATTGGTTCTATCGGTTTATCTCGTAAAAATTCTCGCAAAATGAAAATAAACATTTTTAATTTTTATTTTTCGAAACTTTTAAAAGCAAATCAATTATATTTTCCATTATGTACTTTGTTTTAATGTCATGCAAAGACAAAATTTTTTAAATGACAAGAGGGTGACATTAAACAAATATTCTTTAAATTATAATTTTACAGATATAATTCTATAGAATTTTCATTTTTTTTTTCAGTATCTTAAAATATTCGATTAACATTAACCGATTAATCAGATATTTTTAATTTTTTTTAATATATTTTTTTTAGGTCGAATAATTGTTTTAAAAAATTATTTGTTGTTTTTAAAAAGTTATTCGATTAATCGATTAAATAATAACTGATTAAATAAAAAATGTATTTTCTATTAAAATTAGAAACCAATGATATCATGTGTTGTTATATCAATGATTTCAAGATTTGTCGAAAAAGGATACGAAATACTAACCTATAAGTTAACAAGTTTCTCGCTCTCAATCAATTATGCACAAAAATAAGCTGCTATTATAATGCAATTTTGACCTGTAAAATTAAATTTGCGCTATTTTGAAATATTTTGAAAAACAGAAAATAAACATGTTTATTTTCATCTTTCGAAATTTTTGGAGTTCATGCAAAAATAAAATACATAAAATTACAAAACCGAGACATTAAACAAATTTTTTTTTTAAATTTAATTATATAGATTTTGAAATAATTAATAAATAAATAAAATAATGTTTGTTCTGTATCCGATTATTCGACTAAAAATATTCGATTGATATTAAACAATTAATTGGATACCGAAGAAGATTATTTTTAGTTTAATTTTTCTTTAAATATATTTTCTGAGCCGAATATTTTTTTAAGAAATTATGCGATTAATCATTTTAAAAATAATCGATTAATTAAATTTAAAAACTAATCACACTTATAAATGAACGGAATTTTGAGAAAAAGTAGAGTTGGTGTTCTTTTTTTGTTGCAACGAGTTTAAGATTTGTCAAAAAAGGGTACAAAAAATCGAATTTATAAGTTAAAGGGCTTGACGGTCTTAATCGATTTTGCAAAAAAAAAATGGACTTCAATAACTATGCAGTTTTGAACTGTGGCTACATTTATTTTATTCTGTAAAATTTGTTCTCTTGAATTATAGATATTTAAAATTCGCTTCATCTTGAAAAAAAACTTGCGAAACATTTTTAAGAATACAAAAAAAACATATTTATTTTAATCTTCGAACACACTTTAATTAGATTTCGCATTACGTTGTTTTAATGTCATGCAAAAATATAACTCATCAAATGACGATAATGGGTTATATTTTTCGGTTACCGATTAATCGACTAAAAATATTCGATTAAAATTAATCGGATAATGAAAAAAAAATATTTTTAATTGAATTTTTCTTTAAATGTATTATTTGGACCGAATCATTTTTAAAATATAATTAAATAATTTTATATTTTTTAAAAAATTATTCGTTTAATCGATTAAAATATATTTGATTAATTAAAAAAATGTATTTTCTATTAAAAATATATTAAAATTAAAAACTAATGGCATTTATTAATGAGTGGAATTTTTTAGAAAAAGTAGAGTTAACGTGTTGTTGTTTCCACGATTTCTAGATTTTTCAAATAATTTGATGAAAAATCGAATCTATAAATTAACATGCTTGTGGCTATCGATCAAATTGGCTGAAATAATGGACTGCCATGAATATGCAGTTTTGAACTGTTGCTGCTTCTATTATATTCTGTGGAATTGGTTTTTTCGATATTCGAAAAAGTTCTAGTGATTCATTTTTCAAAAACAAAAAATTTGTGTTTTTCACTTTCATCTTCATCATCTGAAAATTTTCGAAAAGTAAATTAATTACTTTTCGCCTTACATTGTTTCAATGTCATGCGAAAATAAAATTCATCAAATGAAAAGACAGAAACATTAAACAAATATTCTTTCAAATATAATTCTATAGATTTTAAAATAATTAAATAATAAACAAGACAACATTTTGTAGGAATGCACGTCAATTCTCGTGAAATATAAATAAGTGAAAAGCATGTACGAGTAGAAACAATGCCAAGAAAAAAAATTTTTAACAATTTATGTCCATTAGGGTGGCTCAAAACAAAATAAAAAAATATTACTCAACTAATCTCCAAATCTAAGATTTTTGCTGTAATTTTTATAAATAAAAATCATTTTTAAATACGCTACCGTCGTATACTTTCGCAGGGTAAAAGTATGAAAAGAAAAAACATATGACGATCCTTCAATTGTCACATCCGTACAGACACCCTACCCTGTTTTTCCCGCAAGCTCTTTTTTTCTTTAAGGATTATGCTTAACCTTCGCTCGTTAACCGATGCACCTTTATATTCTATAAAACAGCCATCTTGACCAACTAATCTTTTGTTATAAAATTCAGAAACCTTTGCTATTACGCCTTTCTTTTTTATTATAGTGGCTCCGGGAGACTTTAAATGCTGTCTTCCCATTTATTTGCCATTTTCTTAAAATCATCCAACAATAATTGTTTTCTCATCTCATTGCCGGGATGGGAATTGAACGCATAATTTTTTAGACAGTGATACTTTCGCGTATACAGGGTGTTCGGCGGGAAGGTACACTAATTTGATGCTCCCATTCGGTTACAGAACGGCGACTGGGCGAAAAATACAAATGAAAAGACTGAAGCTTTCGCTGATCATTTTGAAAAAGTGTTACCCCAAATGATTCACGTTCGATAATTGATCCAATTTTAATTGATAAACCGGTACTGCGCCCTCTTCAATTCTTAATCTCCAACTTGAAAATAGCTATTAAAAACCTGAATCCAAAAATTCCCGGATGCGATAAAATCACCGCCACAGTGGCTAGAGAATTACCATATTCTGCTGTATGAATTGTATTATTTATATTTAATTCTATTCCACGAGTTGGTTCATTCCCCGCATCATGGAAAATATCGGAAGTAGTAATGATATTAAAACCGGGTAAAAACACCACTCAAGTAACGTCGTACCGCCCAATGAGTTTACTATCAATTCTATCAAAGTTATTTGAAAGAATGTTTCTCAACAGATGACTGCAGGAAGTGGAACCTAGAACCATTATTCCTGACCATCAATTTAAGTTATTTGAAAGAATGTTTCTCAACAGATGACTGCAGGAAGTGGAACCTAGAACCATTATTCCTGATCATCAATGTAAGTTATTTGAAAGAATGTTTCTCAACAGATGACTGCAGGAAGTGGCACCTAGAACCATTATTCCTGATCATCAATTTAAGTTATTTGAAAGAATGTTTCTCAACAGATGGCTGCAGGAAGTGGAACCTAGAACCATTATTCCTGATCATCAATGTAAGTTATTTGAAAGAATGTTTCTCAACAGATGACTGCAGGAAGTGGCACCTAGAACCATTATTCCTGATCATCAATTTAAGTTATTTGAAAGAATGTTTCTCAACAGATGGCTGCAGGAAGTGGAACCTAAAACCATTATTCCTGATCAACAATTTAAGTTATTTAAAAGAATGTTTCTCAACAGATGACTGCAGGAAGTGGAACCTAGAACCATTATTCCTGATCATCAATGTAAGTTATTTGAAAGAATGTTTCTCAACAGATGACTGCAGGAAGTGGCACCTAGAACCATTATTCCTGATCATCAATTTAAGTTATTTGAAAGAATGTTTCTCAACAGATGACTGCAGGAAGTGGAACCTAGAACCATTATTCCTGATCATCAATGTAAGTTATTTGAAAGAATGTTTCTCAACAGATGACTGCAGGAAGTGGCACCTAGAACCATTATTCCTGATCATCAATTTAAGTTATTTGAAAGAATGTTTCTCAACAGATGGCTGCAGGAAGTGGAACCTAGAACCATTATTCCTGATCATCAATGTAAGTTATTTGAAAGAATGTTTCTCAACAGATGACTGCAGGAAGTGGCACCTAGAACCATTATTCCTGATCATCAATTTAAGTTATTTGAAAGAATGTTTCTCAACAGATGGCTGCAGGAAGTGGAACCTAAAACCATTATTCCTGATCATCAATTTAAGTTATTTAAAAGAATGTTTCTCAACAGATGACTGCAGGAAGTGGAACCTAGAACCATTATTCCTGATCATCAATGTAAGTTATTTGAAAGAATGTTTCTCAACAGATGACTGCAGGAAGTGGCACCTAGAACCATTATTCCTGATCATCAATTTAAGTTATTTGAAAGAATGTTTCTCAACAGATGACTGCAGGAAGTGGAACCTAGAACCATTATTCCTGATCATCAATGTAAGTTATTTGAAAGAATGTTTCTCAACAGATGACTGCAGGAAGTGGCACCTAGAACCATTATTCCTGATCATCAATTTAAGTTATTTGAAAGAATGTTTCTCAACAGATGGCTGCAGGAAGTGGAACCTAAAACCATTATTCCTGATCATCAATTTAAGTTATTTAAAAGAATGTTTCTCAACAGATGACTGCAGGAAGTGACACCTAGAACCATTATTCCTGATCATCAATTTAAGTTATTTGAAAGAATGTTTCTCAACAGATGACTGCAGGAAGTGGAACCTAGAACCATTATTCCTGATCATCAATTCGGTTTCAGATTCGAGAAACTTTCGAGAAAAAAAGTACTGCAGTGCCCTCTCTCAAACTTTCCACAAGGTCTGGCATGATGGCTTAATTTATAAAGTTACAAGTTGTTTATCTGCTAACGTTCACAACAAGCTGCTTAAAAGTTATTAAGAAAATAGATCTTTTTTAATAAGATTGAAGGATGTTATCTCTTCCCGGAAAATTATTTCTGCCGGAGTGTCGCAGGGAAGTATGCTAGGACTCTTCATGTAGATATTGTTTACCGCAGACATGCCAACGAGCCTACTGACTCATACATCAAACTTCGCAGATGATACAGCATTTTTATGCATTGATGAAAATCTTGTAGCCGCATCAACACGGCTTCAATTGCATATCGTTTAGATGGAGAAATGGTTAGAAAAATGGAGGATTCGGGTTAATACTAGTAAATGTGTTCATATTACTTTTACTTTAAGAAGGGGAAATTGTTCACCTTTAACCATAAACGGCGTAAAAATTTCTGAACAAGACCATATTAAGTACCTCGGTATTCATCTCGACCGACGTCTTACGTGGAGTCATCATACCGCTGCAAAAAGAACCCAGCTTAAATTAAAAGCAGTTCCACTACACTGGCTTATTGGGCCACGGTCATCTTTAGACTCCTGTACAAGGCAGTCATAAAACCAATATGGACATATGGCATCCAGATATGGGAATAGCGAAGCCATTACAAAGAAGGCAGTGAAAACTCTTAAGGTTAATAACGCGTGCACCATGGTATATCAAAAACAAAAACATTCTTAGCGACCTCAATGTTCCCACTATCCGAGAGGAAATACAAAATGCAACATTTTTTTACACGGTAAACCTGGCAACTCATACCAATCCCTTGGCGAGAAACTTGCTTCTATTTGAGGGTCATAACCGTCTCAAGAGGATGCCAACTCTTGATCTAATGGTTTAGACATCATAATATTTTTCTCGAACACAGTGTTGATGTTGCAGTGGCAAAATCAACTGTACTTTTTAGTTTAAGATTTTAATGCTTTTTGTTATTTTCATATTTTACAGAAAAGATTCAATAAAATTTAAATAAAACTTGTAAAACAAAAGAAAAAAATAAATAAATTTATATATTTTTATATAAAAAGGAAATCGTGTTGTTTTTAGAACGGATACAGAACAAGTGTCAAAATTGTTCTTTTTTGTGTTGTACACTGCAGCGCTTTTTCATAAGGAGTATTTGTTACAAGCAGTGCTGCCACACATATTTTAATTGTCTTTTAAGATTTGTGTGGTAGGGGGATTTTATCTTTTTACATTAAAACTTTGTAGAATTTTAAATTATTTTTATATTTGCTTTATATTTTTAAACTGGAATAATTCTGAATAAATTAATAAATAAATCATAATTTTGAGAATTTTTTTTTTATTAATAAACTGCGCCCCCTAATGTCTTACTCATCTACATTTATATGTCTGCTATTTTAAATGAACAATTTTAACAATATCAAGTTCTTTTCTTTAAATTTATGTTCACCTGCATCAAGCATTTGTCACCGAAGAATGTTTTTGTTACGAAATTTTAAACAAACAAATATTTAAACAAATGAAAACAAAAAAAAGAAAAGAAAACAAATTAAAAGTTAAAATGCAACAACTTAAAGCAGATGCATTTTGTCACACGATTTTTGTAATCGGCTGATGACAATTGTCATTTCAAGAAATACATACAGACGTATTAGGCAAAGACACCACACAATAAACAGTGCTTGACTATAAAAATAAGGACACAATTTATGTACCTTTCAAATGGCTGTTGTTCTAAGTTCTCTGAACATAAATTAGAAAAAGGTGTTGTTGTTCAGAGTTTTTCTGGCTCTGGTGCTTCAATAGAGGGCCGCTAGTTTTTGTGATTTTTTATCATTTTCAAGAGCTTTGCAAGCAAGGAGTTGGAGTTTGAAGGTTTGAAAACGATATAACTCACTGTATGGGAGCAACTAATGTAATCAATAACTGAATCTGACTATCTAGAATCAAGATGTTTGAGAAGATCCAGTTTAGCAGATGATACTAAGCCTGGAGTTAATTGTTCTTCATTTGTTAGAGTGTATGAGCAGTTTTAGTGGTGTGAAAATTATTTCTGAGGTCGTGTTGACCTGTTCGTTTATAATGTCTCTATTAAACGTTTTTGTTTTCGAGAATGTCTAGTCTTCGTCCTTTTTTGCTAGGATGTAGTAATATCATATACACATCTGTTGCCCTTGGTGCGTCTCCGTGAGTGTCAAGCTGTAATGCATAGTTGGAGTCGTTTCCGTTTTTATGAGCGTACTAGCAAACCCGGCGAACTCCGTTTGTAACATTTCGTAATTTACTGCATCATCGGGATTTGTTATGGAATCAACGGATTTGTACGTCACCAAATCGCCATCGATTTTTGATTGAATGGTGAAATTCAGTGTGTGTACCTCAATCATTATTCTTTGCGGCGAGAATTGCTCGTTGACTTAACCAAGCATAATTCTGATAATTCTCACTAATGTTTGGGAAAACATTTTCAATAAGTGCTAATTAAGAGTCTACAAATCGGCAAAAGTCGTTGGTAAGAGTAATTAATCCAGCTGTCGCATCAACTGGGACTTTTCGATTTTCAACAGCTAACAATTGTTTAGAAAATTGTGCAGCACTTTGATCATTTTGTCTCATATCAGTGGTTAGCGATAATGTTTTTACGTTATTCCACAAAGGTGATGTCTTCAGGCAAGCATTCAATTCATCTGCAGGCGTTGCACGGGGAATTACTGGGAACGTCTGAATGAAATCTCTTGCTAACAATATCATCAAGCCGCCAAAGATGTTGTTATTTCGCCGAAAATCCTTCAGTGTGAAGTTAAGTGCTTCAAGTGATTTCTTATGTGCCATTGTGCACTCATCCCAAACAATGGGCTCGCATTGCGTCAACAATTTTCCCATTACACTGGATCGGGTATTAGTGTGATTCGTTTTACATCCGCACCTGGCTATGTAACCTTAATCAGATGGTGGACAAACCACAATTGTATAATTTGGAACGTCATACATGCGTCCTAGGAAACCGAAGACAAAATTCTAAGCAACAGAACCACCTAGTTGCAACTTTAATGATTCCAGGGCAGGGCTGCAAACCATCACACCTTGCTAAAGAGTTGGAGACTTTTCAACTCCTGTCCAGAACACATGTCTAGCATGCTCACTGGACTGGATCATTCACTTTGCATGTCATTATCAGTGATATGATCCTGGCCACCATAATAACCATTATACTGTTATGGGGCCGCGAAACCACAACCACCACGATACTCCCATTAAGGGCCAACCTCAATAATCAGTCAGAGAACTATTAAATGTCTAAAGAGAAAAATAATGAACTCTGCGGCTTACTGATTCCCGTGGAAATAAAGTGGAGTTTCCAGTTGACTCCCTGCCTGTCTTCAGGGGACTGGGCTCCCTTTTTCCCCAGTTGCACTGTGTCTAGATAGTGGAATTCTATAAAGACCATATTTATGTGCCCCCGGGGGGAACACTGGATCGGGTATTATTGCATGTTGGAGTATCAATTGTGTTTAAATTGAGTAGCAACTTAAGCGCACAATGTGCTGTACGGCCGCCATCTAGAAGAGTCGCCGCAATTCCAGATGATGCTAACGCCAAAGCTATGTCACATCTTTATCGAATAGTGGCCAAAATCAATGAAATGACAAATGTTTTCCCAGTTCCTCCAGGTGCGTCCAGGAAGAATAGACCACCAGTATTATTGTGCACCGCTTGCATAAATATTTCGTTTATTTGTTTTTGCTGTTCATTCAGCAACGGTACATTATTTCGAACGAATTTCTGTAATGTATCAACATTGTATTGCAGCTCTCGATTTAATTCTTGGTTGAATACATCGTGCATCAATCGATCATTCCTACTTAAATCAGTAGCTTGTTTGCAATAGTCAAGCATTGATCCTCAATCAGAATCAATCCTTCATTGTATATTTCATCGGTTATTTGCATGTCGGGATTATTCGTTCGAAGGCGCAAGCGATGCAAGATATCTTCACATATGTATGTCGTCTTTGTATTTGTTCCATAACTGAATTGGTTGTGAAGGTGATAATAATAGCGAACAGCGTTCGTATTTGGTACACATTTGATGAAACAACTGAATCCGCAAGTGTTAAATCCCAATGAGAATCGCTCTCCAGCAAACCCAATAGTTTACATGCTTCTTGATATGTTTGGCATTGGTGGCCGACCATTCACAGTTTCCAAATGCGCAAATGATGTTGGTCCACGTACCAACAGCAGTCGCAAATAAAAACATTCATCATTTCTAGAACGAACAGTATAAATGCGACCTAGTGGACGGCGCCATCTACTTAAAATGAAACGTACTTATTTTCGCCATCTACTTAAAATGAAACGTACTTATTTCCGTAAGAGATACACACACACCACGTACTGGTGCCGTTGTAGTACTTCCTATGTATCAGAGATGTGAAAAATGATTTTCCCTGTTTTCCTACTTTTCTCTTGAAATTTTTCCGAAATTGTTTTTGCTATAAACTTCACAGAGCCCGAGACCTTTCCAGCCAATGCAAAACCGTGGAAATCGGTTCTGGGGTTATAGCGTCAGGAAGGAAAACCCGACTTATTTTTATATATAAAGATGTGTTCTGTAAATCTTGTCTATCTATATGTATAAAAATATGTTTTTGGTGTTCGTCCACTTTGTCCTATATAAGTTTGTTTGCAGGTACAATCAAGTCTGTATACTCCGCTGGAATTAAATTTGCCAGTTGTTTCTGTGGATCACCGGAAATTATATCTTAGAGTCTTGCTGGTTTATAGTGCTGTGAGTAAACCTTCTTTGTGAAAAGGTTAGTCAGTTAGGTAAAATTGTATCGTCATGTTGTCTTTGTCTTCTTTATTCCTGTTTTTAGTGTTGTATTATCCAAACGTACGGCCAATAATCTAGTGATGACAACATACTACTTCCTAATAAGTTCTACGGGTTCTCGCGCTCAGGTAGAAAACGTGGACAAACAAAAATTAGATATTCGGAATCCTCCCTATGCTGTTCACAATGCGGGCAATAAGGAAAGCTATCGAGTCCAAAATTAAATAAGTACAACCGAAAATAACCGTGCCCAATCAGAAATTGCGTAAGCTTAAAGTTTACCTGCGATACCAAACTTCTATATTATGTATCAGTGCATAAATTTATCTGCCATTGACAGCCGCTGTCTCTTGCCAATATATCAATTGGTGTCATCGTTGCAATGACTAAAGCAGCCTCAACAGATACAGATATGCAGATCTGCGCCTGACTATGTAGTCTTTGTCTTCTTTATTCCTGTTTTTAGTGTTGTATTGTCCAAGAGGTTAGTCGATAGTAGTGGGTTTGTAACCATTGTTTTAGCTATGGTGTATATTGTGTCGACTTCTTTGTTGTACTTATCAGGAGTAGGTGGAATTATCTTAAGTTTATGTATCATATGTCTAAATGCTGCTAGCTTATGTTGGGTAGAGTGGTTGGAGGTGATGTGGATGATATTGTCCCGTGTAGTTAGTTTTCTGTAAATGTCAAATGTTAAACAGTCAGTTCCTCGTGTTATTGTGATGTCAAAATAATACAAATTTCTATCTTGTTCGACGTTGTCTTGTTTAAGGATGGATATGGTGTCATCTATACATCTATAGTAATGAGTTTTTCTATTATCTTATCACGTATGTGTCAATAGTGAAAAATAGAAAAAATGTATTTTCTTAAGGAAATTGTTGTTTTGCCGGTTTCACCAAAAATATGTGAAAGCTTATGCTTAGAAATTTAGCTTGGTTGAACGAATTATTGATTTTCAACATAATTTGTTTCTGCCCCGTTGTGCATATGAACCACTCAGCTGGTTCGATCCTTTAATATTTAAAGATAAGATGGCATGTGGCAATATTTAAAGATAATGTTGGCGATGTCCTGCGGGCATTAAAATCAACTCTGTTATGAAATTGTGATTTTTTTGTCTATTTTTAAACATAAACAACAAATGATTTTAGGAAGATGCGGCAATTTTTCGCCTGTCAATTAAAATGACAATGTTTGTATTACAGGTAACTGTCAGTTGACTCCTGACTAAATTTTAATAAGCCTTAGTTCGTGTTTGGTAGCCGTTGACAGCAGAATGCCACGCGTTCTGAGAAGAAAGTAGAAAAAAGTGAATTCGGTGCTGTAAGATGATGCTGTCTTCGGTGTGTTGCAGTGAATCCATGCAATATGGACGATTTTTTGTTTATAAGTTTTACAAATATTTATTTTTTGTACACAACTTTTTCTTAATTATTTCACATCACATGTCAACATGTCAGTGGTCGGTGTGGTTTTTAGACTGTAAACATCACTACGCCATATTTTGTCAAAAATTAAGCTGCTTCGGCTTAAGGCCAAACTCTAATATGCATAAGCTGGCTTAAGCTAATGCCAAAAATTAAATGAAAAGTCTGTCAAATGTTTAAGCGAATCAATGAAGACTTTTACGTGGCTATATTAAACTTACATGAATATAGATATTATTATGCACAGTTGCAAATTTGTTTTATTCGTACTTTTGCAAAAAAATAATTTCGTTCTAAATAAATGTAATTTATTAGCAAAAAGGCGTTTAATAATCATACTTTGTATACTTAATACTATCCTTATACAAATTTATAATTTTTTGTTAATAGTTTTAAGAAAATTACGAAAGACATATATATCGCCTTATGTATTATTTGGGTCAAAAGTACTAAAAAATGCAACTTTGTGCATCATTGAATTTTGAAACAATAAAAAATTATATTTCATTGCAAATTGTGTGTTAAAAAAATGGAAAAGAAAATAAAATGTTTAAAGACCCTCGTTCGTTTGAATTGCCGTTATAATAAAATACGTCTCTTTTGTCATATAAGCTATTTTTTCTCTGTAAATTTTCTGTTAAATTCAGATAAAATATTTTTTGCCCTCCATTGGAATTTGTTTACTAATGTATCTATAACACAATGCAAAATCAATTCAATTCAATTCAATTCAACTAATTCAATTTTTGCAAACGAGGGCTTGTAAGACGGACGTCTAGCCTTTGATAAATGTAATCTTAAAAAGTAACAATCTACAGAATATATATCTGCCGATTGCTAGAATAACTCACACACCAAGGACCCAAGGACAACGTAAGGGTCAATTCACGGTTTTTAATTTTATGTTCTTTGCTTGTTGACAATTTAAAGTAACTATTCCATAACTAAATAGAGAGTGGGAAATCTACTGTAGGAATACTGGTAGTTCATATTTAAATTATAATGCCAGAAGATTTTCTTTCGAATAAAAAAAATTTCATATCAATTGAAAAAATTCATCTTGTTTTATTGCATTTCAAGATTCTACACCTCTATAAAAATTTTATTTTTAAATTTAGAATTTACTTAGCATACTCATTATTATGTTCTCTCTTGAAAGGAACTAATTGTTAATTATTCGCATCAAAAAGTCATTAAGTCCGCAGTAGGGAATTTCTTTAAGGAATTTGATCAAAAGCTAAGGGAGTGGGTGACAAAATACGCGGACGAAGACAAGAACAATTTAAACCTCTTCTGCACATTTGGACATTATTTTTTTAATTTTTTAAAAGTTTTAGGCTTTAGCTTGAAAAATCTTTTTTTCCTTTAATTAAAAATTTATAAAGGAAGTTTTTTATAGAGGTATAGAATTTTGAAATGGAATAAAATAAAGCTAAATATTTTTATAGTTTTTTTTTAGTTTTTTAAACTATCTTTTTTATCTTGAATAAATATCTTTTTTCTTTTTTAAGATCTTTTTTTATTTATTTATTTTTTTTTTTAATATTTCGCTTTCCTTTGGAAAGCTTCTTCAGGAAAAAATTTTTTATATTTTTGAAAACAAAAAAAAAAAAATTATTAACAAATTGAAAAAATGTTTCAAAACATTTGACAAAAACATATAAAATATTTTTTCATACATACATACAAAAAATTTTAAATTTTCAAATATTCAAACATACAAAATAAATAACAAATAACAAATTCTCTCTTATGAAATGATTATAACAAATTATGTGTCTTTTTAATTAAGTACCTATAATTCTGAGCTAAATTGTCTGTGTCTGTCTTGAAATTTATTCTCCTTACATTTGGTATATTAACAATTTCTAACATTTCCAACATATAACGCCTCTTGTAGTTTTTTTCTATATCTAATACTGATGTTTCATCAAACTTTGGATAATGATTATATTTCTTACAATGTGAAGATAAGGATGTCTTCTGTGTTAAAATATTCCTATATTTTTGGTCACACCTGTGACCAGCTAATCTCGTTTTAAGTTTATTTTTTGTTGTCCCAATATAAACTTTGTCACAGTTCACCTGGTCATTTCCTCCAGATGGTATCCTGTATACTACATCAGATATTTCCATTTTTCCTATTTTATCCTTCATACTGCTAAATAATTTATTTAATGTGTTATGTGTTTTGTGTGCAATTATATATTTATCTGTGTCATATATTTTACACTTTCTTAATCTTTCTGATATTCCAGGAACATGAGTTAATGATTTATAATTTCTTGGCTCTGCCGTAGAATTTCCTAAATTATGCCTATAACTACCATATTGTCTAATTAATCTGTTAGTTAATTCTACTGGAAAATCATTGGCATTAAGTATATCTCTTATTGTATCCCTATTCTTCAAATGAAATTCTCTATCACTTATAGTCAATATTCTGTCTATCATATTTTTCGCTGTGTTTATTATCATTTTCCTTGGATGTTTTGAATAAAAATTAATAATTCTTCCAGAAGATGTTGGTTTCTTATACCAATCAAATACTAACTTATTTTTCTTCCTTATTATCAATATATCTAAATATGGAAGTCTAGATTCTAATTCTCTTTCAATCGTAAACTTAATATCCGGATGGAAACTATTTAATTCTGACAAAATATCATCCACTGCATCTTCTGAAGTTATACAAAATAAATCATCCATATATTTTGTGATTATCTTAGGTTTAATATGCATTTTACTAATACATGAATTTAGTAATTCCTCAATCACAATATCAGCTATAATTGGAGATGCTGAAGAAGCTTTCCAAAGGGAAGCGAAATATTGAAAAAAAGAAAAAATATATAAAAAAAGATCTTAAAAAAGAAAAAAGATATTTATTATAAAGCTAAATATTTTTAATTGACAAGACATTAGCTTCATTTGAAAGATAATGTTCTGATTATAATTAAAATGTGACTTCTGGCACATAACCACCATAGCTAGCTCAGACGTAGTCTAATCTGGAGGTCCCATGTTCGATGACTTTTTCTTATATCTGTGGGCGTATTACGGCAATAACGCAGCGAATTTTGTTATCCACGTGGTCAATAGTTTTGAGAATATTGGCGTAGACGAGCGTTGACTTCATAACTCCACCACAGAAAATAGTGCCGCACGATCTTGGAGATCAATTCACGGTTAGGCAGTTGTGAAACATTTCCTTTCATTAATCAATTATGGCATGAACTGTATGACATGCTGTTCAACATACTCTTGAGATTATCATCACTTCAAATATGGCAGTTTTAATTATTAACGTATCCATTCAAACAATATTCGCTTAAAAAATTCGGTTAGTTTTATTTTGGGCCGTCCAATTTGCACAATTTGGATGTGTTGTTTAGGCATCAGTCTATTCTTGTTGAAGTGCCAAACCAAACTAAGCACAAATTACTTGACAGCTAGCGAAATAGCTGGTTGTTAAAAAAACTGTTGTCAAGTTAAAATTATTCATCTCTAAAAAAAAAACACCCTATATTACATGATTTTTTTTTTAACATTTTCAACAACGATTTAACCATGATCCGAATTTGCGTCTTAATTAAAAATAATTATTTTTCAAGCTTTTGTTTTACAGATGAGGTTAAAAAACAGCTGTTCAAAAACGTGCTGTCAACTTAATTTTTATTAATAACTTTTGATTTTTATTAACAATTTATTTATTTATTTATTTAATTATTTATATTTTAACTAATTTAATTTTTCTATTCTTGTTTCTTTTTATTTCTTTCTGTCTTAACCACCACTACTCAAACTCAATTGGCATTTATTTATCAAATCATTATCGTCATCATTATTATCATCCTGAAATTAACCAAACAAATAATTTAACTCCTTTAACTGAACTAATCTAACATTTAACTAACCAACCAACCAACCAAATAAACCAACCATCAACATAAAATTAAATGCAAAAAATAAAAATAAAATAATTTAATTTAATTACTTAAATGTATGTGCATGTGCTGGTGTTTTTGGATGTACACGTGGCTATGTTTGTGTGTGTTTATCTATGTTTAATTGTAAAATGACTCTTGCTTTGGGAGCCTCTTGACTTCTCCTTAACTACGAATACAAAAACAAAAAAAAAAAAACAAAATAAAATAAAAAAAATGCAATTAATAAAAATTTCATGTTCAATTATTAAATTACACCACTGAAATGGATTAAATTTTTATGGCGTTTAATTTTTTGTTTTAATTCAATTTAATCAAAAAAACAAAAACTAACAATAATTAATAATATACGATTACATCTGCTTGTAAATATAATTGGTAACGATATTGAAATTTAAAGCTGATGATTTAAAGTATATCCCTCCACGCTCAGCAGAGGGTAAGCACAATCCAACTAACTCATTAACTAACAATTTTTTAATTCTTAATCTTAATATTTTAATTTCATTACTTGTATGTTATTGTTGTATTTAAATTGCAGAAATTGAAAAGAATGAATTCTTTTTTAAATTAAATTTTTTGTTTTAAATTTTAAAATATATACTTCTAATACAAATTAGTTAAAAATATTACTAAAAATGATAATAAAATAGATAAAATCGTGTACGTCTCTAAAAGCATAACTTGAGAACTGCTGAAATGATTTTGAGAACATTCTGAAAATGGTTTGCTTGGAACTTTTAAAAATTCGCAAAAAACTAAAATTGAGTTTTCTATGGGATTTTATACATTCTTTTTATTTTACGTGCACAACCCAAAAACAACTGACCCTCTGAAAGCTGAAACTCGACGCTACATTAATATCTCATTGTAGTGAAGCTTTTCTGCAAAATGTGCTTAAAGATTTTGCCGCCGCGGCGTTACGTGTGGCGTAAACACAATGGCAAATTTTTACACAAAAACAATAAGAAAAGAGTGAAGCCTTGTAGCGTATCAGTGATAGTGTTTTTGTTTAATACGAGGAAAAAATCTTTGAAAGACTCTGGTAGACCCCCGCCCTCCTACCTTAAATATGCTAAAGAAAAAAGGACGAAGACTAGACATTCTTGAAAATATGGAAATCTACAAGACAAAAACATTCAACAACGACATTATAAACGAACAGGTAAACACGACCTCAGACACAATTTTCAAACCATTAAAACTACTCATGCAAACGGGCAAACGAAAAACACCCTCAGACGGACACACGTATCTACACTTTGCATATAAATGCCAGGTGGCCAGTATTCAGTATACCTGAATATATACGGACCTAATAACAGAACTACCTGAACGCCAGCACCGACTCACCAGTACAAACTAAGCCGCGGCTTGAGAATGATGCATTCGCATCGAAAGCGCTCGCTATCGAATACAAATCAGCCAGTTAGGACGAAAAATGGCAATATTATGCTAAAAAACTTCGTTTTACTATCCCCCCTTTTCTTGCGCGGAGAAGTGGGTTTAAAATTACAACTATCTTTGGTTCATCTTACAGATCTCTTCCTGCCGTTGGAGTTACCAGAAAAAAAACAACCTTAACATATTCACAAACGTACGGCCAATAATCTAGTGATGACAACATACTACTTCCTAATAAGTTCTACGGGTTCTCGCGCTCTGGTAGAAAACGTGGACAAACAAAAATTAGATATTCGGAATCCTCCCTATGCTGTTCGCAATGCGGACAATAAGGAAAGCTATCGAGTCCAAAATTAAATAAGTACAACCGAAAATAACCGTGCCCAATCAGAAATTGCGTACGCTAAAAGTTTACCTGCAATAACAAACGTCTATATTATGTATCAGTGCATAAGTTTATCTGCCATTGACAGCCGCTGTCCATCTCATCTGCCACTCAGCCATGCTGTTTTCTCTAGCATTTGCTATGTCTCTATGTTTTGAAAGAAGTCGCTGTACTTTTAATTGCGCCTTAGTCTCTCTTGCCATTATATCAATTGGTGTCATCGTTGCAATGACTAAAGCAGCCTCAACAGATACAGATATGCAGATCATACCCGTAGTACTGTGTGATTAGATTTACATCTACGCCTGACTATGTCGCCTTAATCAGATGGTGGTCAAACCACTGCATAATTTGGGACGTCTTGCTCGTCCTAGGAAGCCGAAGACTAATTCTAGCAATAGGTCTTTCCTAGTTGCAACGTTAATGATTCCAGAGCAGGGCTGCAAATCATCACTCCTTGCTAAAGAGTTGGAGACTATCCAACTCCTGTCCAGAACACATGTCTAGCATGCTCACTGAATCTGGGAACATTTCACCAGGTAGTTGTTATTAAAGGTGAAATGAACCCGGCCACCATTGAACCATAAACTGTTATGGGGCCGCAAAACCACAACCACCACGATACTCCCATATAGGGGCCAACCTCAATAATCAGTCAGAGAACAGTTAAATGTCTAAAGAGACAAATAACGAACTCTGCGGCTTACTGATTGCCGTGGAAATAAAGTAGAGTTTTCAGTTATACCCCTGCTGACTTCAGGGGACTGGGCTCCCTTTTTCCCCCAGTTGCACAGATCTAAGTTGTTGCTTTCTCCAAAGACCATATATATGTGCCCCCTGGCGGTGGGTACCCGTAGTACTGTCAGGCTGTGCTGCAGTTTGCCCTGCCCAAGGTAAATTCTGCCGATACTAGAGATGTATAGACGACTATTCTCTTGACAATCTTCGCCAGCATCCTATTTCTTACGTACCTGGGACCTCTAGTGTTCGAAATGTTGTTTATATGACACTAATGTCAATAACAACAGCTAAATATTAAATGCAATTCTTGGTCTTTATCACACAGTCTCCAAATTGAAGGCCTATTTACTGTACAGCCCTACGGCTTGTAGTTAATACAGCCTTTGTCTTATGCTCCGCTAGAGAAACACCTATTCTTCTAACTCACGATCTAATAAACTGAATACCACTCTCGGACACTGTCGTGTCCTCATTGAAAGTTTTCACCACAATTACAAGCGCTATATCCGCTGAAAAATCAATCATTTTTACTCTATTCGGAAGATTTAGTCTCAAGACGTCATCGTGCATCTACGGTTCAGTACTGATCGGAGTACTGTTTCCACAAGGTCTGAACCTTGATAGTGTGGGGCTGCATGGTAAATTCAGGTGTTAAGGAAAGTGCGCGCAAGCTGGGTATTGCTAACAATTTTAAGTTTTATAACAAACACCGATACACAAACCAGATATAAAGCATATTCGAGCACTTATGGGACGCACTTGGACGTCCACACAGATTGTGTAGTAATAAAAACCAGATTTAGACCGCATTATAGGAGGAATGAAGCCAAAAAAACGCCTGCTGTGTGCAAAAAATGACTCTTGATGAGTTAAAATCGACGTAATGTACTCTGCCAGTGTGATAGGACCATTTCAAGTTGTTGTTGAAAAATATTTCATTCTTTTTAATTTCTGCTTCTTATTCAACAGCTGTATTTTGTGTGTATCAAACTTTGTTGCAGTTATAGTAATATTGATTTATACAATTTTATGTAAATAATAAAAATTAATCTAAAGGTAAGTTCTTTTCATGACGTAAAGGGTTCGTCAAAAAAGTGTATTTTTAACTTTAAAACTGTAAATCTCTAAATCACGATTTAGTCGCTAGATCTGTGAAAAAAGGGCCATATGTGTTTAGAAAGTAGATTACGTATCACAGATTTTGTTTAGAGGTCTGTTTGGATGGAGAATACTTTAAAAATAACTTCCTAAAGTTATACTTTCTTCGTCATCAGAGTTGTATTTTGAATTTTCACTTGCTTATCTTTGTGACTTTGTGGCACCTAAATATACACTTCTGGAGTTTTTTTTTTAAGTAAAAGAAAATTCATTAAAATTTTGCTGCAAATTAAACTATTGTGTGGAATAGTTGGTCATGGCCTTCCGTTACAAGCACCTTTCTAACGAACAATCTTATTGTTGGGGTTGTAATCAACACGGTGTGTTTGAATCATACATGTTAAATAATGATTAGATAATGCTAATGATTGCTAATTAACCTTCTTTTGTGAAATACTTTAATTCATTAAACAATTAGAATTAGTTCAACTAATTCCCATTAGATAATTGAAATTTTTATTCCAATGGTAAAACTAATTGCAATTAGTTGCCATTACCAAAAAAAAAATTGGTTTAGCTTTATAATTAGAAATCTAATTGAATTCTGCTAATGCAATTAGATATTGAATTAGCTCGAATTAGAATCAATTATTTTGATATTTTCAAAAAACAAAAAAAAATAAAACTAAAATATTCATAATATGAATTTCATACATATATGTATTACTTATGACATAATATGTACTACATATATTACATACATGCACACCTATTTAAAGTACGTACTAAGTGTTCAATAACTACAATGACCGGGTATATTCGCTTTCAGCAATACGAGCTTTTCAAAAGAAAAGTCCGTCAAGCGTCCCCGCCTTGGACTATTAATAATGCCCGCAAAGGAAAATAGTCGCTCCACAGGGCCTGAGCGGTGTGTTGCAAAACAGTGCTATTTCCTTTAATGTAGGATATTTGGACCATATATTGGAAATTTTATCAGCATAATTCAAATATTGATGCACCAGATTCGAAAAAAGGCAGGCTTTCAGCCTCTTCTGTCAATTTTGACAATGAAGCAGTACTTTCTTCTGCAAAAATGTAATGTGATTTACTAAAAATAACATATATGTATATGTGTCACTTATGCAGAACTTACCACCACCACTGAAGTCATAAAAGGTTGATTCAGTATACGAACCCTCACATTTATGATTTTCGTTTGTTGCAGAAAGGTTCTGCTTGATCGCGTAATCAGTGATGATACGAATAAGCCTTTCCGTTATTCGCGTATATGTAAATTGCGGTGATGTTTTTTGTAAGATTTTCAGCCAGCTCAACATTACGTTTGGAATCAGTGCAGCTGCAGCTAAAGTTTACTGTATCACTTCCGAACTTTTTGGCCATTATTATTGCATTTTTTGAACACCTAAATAAATTGTGTTCTGGTATAAAATACATTAACTAAAACATTTCTTACCATATTGTTCTGGTGGAATAGGGGGATTCATCAAAATAATTGATTCTAATTCGAGCTAATTCAATATCTAATTGCATAAGCAGAATTCAATTAGATTTCTAATTGTAAAGCTAAACCAATTTTTTTTGCTAATGGCAACTAATTGCAATTGGTTTTACCATTGGAATAAAAATATCAATTATTTAATGGGAATAGTTGAACTAGTTCTAATTGTTTGATGAATTTAAGAATATAAACCAATTGCATCAATTGCTAATTCTAATCGAAATTTAACATGTATGGTTTGAATTAATGTACAGTATACAACTTTTCCACAAGGATCCGCCTGATCTTGATAATGTTTTAGAGAATGTTGAATATGTCGAGGTGCGTCTTGATTGTACCCTTCACCAGAAAAGCATGGCGAGCATGATCGTGATGGTCAATTCAGAATATAATTCGTCCTAAAATTATTCTAACAAAATATGCTGCTTTAAGACAAATTCCTTTGCGCTGCTTCGTTCGTTATAACGAGAAGAAATATAGTGCCTGCTCGAAAACAAGATCTGTCTGCTGCTGTCAGCTCACCATTTTCCAAAGCCTACTGCATGCATATGTTTATCGATGTTACACAATCGTTTACTTTAATTTTGTTTCCTTACCACCACTATCGTATAAATCTTGCTTATTTTTATCTGATAATTTCGTTTGCGCCTCATAACTTTCTACATGAAATTCTTCTTCTTGAATCCAGTTATTTATGTCATTCATAAACATATCTTCCAGTTTGAGCTGCAAATGTCCCATTAGCTGAAAGATTTTCGTTTTTTTCCTGATTTTTATTTTATAAAATATTTAAGGGCATGTTATTTTCATCACTCCATACACTACCGAGTGCGAGCATGGCGTTCCAGGATTTTCGGATATTGGACACTGATATTATCCCAGAACGTAGCTAGGATTCGAATTGCATTTTTGAGATTCAAGTTTTTTAGTTTGAGATCTTGAGATTGTTTCCTTTTCGCTTAGCAAGTGGGTCAGCAGTTCTTTTTATAATTTATTTTAACCAAGTTAATTCATTGCTATAACTTAACCGAAATTTCTTAGTTCCTCATCTGGCTGTCTCGTCGCGTTATTTAAAAGCCATACTGATTTCTGCGGCAAATCTTTTGAAGCCAAAAATTCTTAAATTCTTCTTAAAAATGTTTCCTTATGAAATTAAACTTATGTACGAAGGAAATTCATAATGGAGGCTATGTAACTATCCTTCAACTTTCTACTTTCTCTTCTCTATCCCTTTCCTAAAGAATGAGCACGGTTATGACTAAATAGGCATTGTTGCCTGAAGTGCTTACTTCTCTTTAAAAAAAAAAATAACAAATTCGTAATGGAACCAGTCCTTGAATATAAATGATGTCACGCAGGGTTTATTACTCGAGTTGTATATATATAGGATTATTGAACAACATGTGCCATTCGCATTTGAACAGGGCAAAGAAAAACATTTCAAAAATTTTCTTCCGGAAGCCGCTTTCTCATTACATGCAGCAAAAGTCCGTTTTGAAAGCATCCCATAATATCGTCGCCATTGCAGATTTGGTGAATAGTCAAACCATGCTCATCATCAACGTGATCCTTAAATTCTTTTATAAAAGTATTAATAAGACGAGGTTTGATGTGATTTGATTTACATCTGCACCGACTAGGTAGCCATAATCAGATGGTGGTCAAACCACTTTGAATGATTTGCAAACGTCATTCACGCCCTAGGAGGCCACCGAATACGTATATCCCCCGGTCACTCCTAGTAGCAATTTCGAAAGCGCGAAGTAGGCCGCAGCCTTCACTCCTTGCTAAAGAGTTGGAGACTTTCCAACTCCTGGTCCAGAACGCATGAAGCTTAATATAATTAAGAACACGACGGCATTCATACTCACTGGACCTGAACCATTCATTGTGTTCATTGTGAATGATCCGACCCACAAACTCTCACGAGGGCCTCGAAACCACAACCACCACGATACTCCCATATAGAGGCCAACCTCAATAACTAGTCAGAGAACAGCTAATTGTCTAAAGAGACAAATAGTAAACTCTGCGAGTGTACTGATTCCCGTGGAAATATGTGGATTGTCCAGGTAACTCCTACTAGCCTTTGAGGGGCCTGGGCTCCCTTTTACCCCGCAAGACACCAGTCTAAAGGGATTAGTAGGTTCCAAAAAGACTGTCATGTGTCCCCGGGGGGAATAAGACGCGGTTTAGAAGATTCTGGGCCACTCTTTTTTGGTAATGTACATTGTAATCAAATTAAAAAAAAGCATAAAAGCAATCGCGATAACCGGTTGGTCGTGAATACCGAGCATGGACTGTATATAACTTTATGCTTTCAAATCCCTGCAGTTATATTTTGCTTATTTTTAGTACAGTTTTATAGCGCCTCCAGTGTTGAGTAGACTTGTTGTTAACCCATGCATTTAGTTTTTGTTTCGTCGCAGAATAAAGGCATTTAGCGTTTGAGGGTGCACTACTCTGAAAATTTACTTAATGCACATAAAAAAAATTTATGTTAATAAGAGCAACTGGGTTTTGAATGCACGTCCTCAAACCAATTCCATGCTTGGCACCCAATATGCTTAACATCTAAGTTAGAGCACCCTTCGCAGTCGTTCCTTTGCAGCAATTTTACCCACTATCATTTATACGTTCATACAAAAATTCAACCCATTGCTAGAAATGGTTACTTGGGTCTTTTCTGGCTAAAGCTTAAGGAATAGCCGATGTGGATAATATTGTTAATTTGGAGCTGCTGCTTGCAGACTGCGGTCTGCTAATATTTCTACGGTTGTATACAGATGGGAATCGATTGCCTTAATTTTAAAGGACAACAAAGGTACTCTCAGATAATTTGAGGGCGTTGCTCTACAATATGGATATCGACTTTTTGTTTACTAAAGCGGTGACTTTGCATATTAGAGAGGCGACTTTAAAGTGTCATAGCAGTTGATATGAAATTCGCTCTGATCATTCCAACGTTTTTTTTTTTGTTCTTTCTGCTTTATGAACTTAATTATTTTTATTTCCGGATGATGCCACTGATTAGTGTGGCGCAATATTGTGAAATGTAAAAAAACAATATTTTTATTCAAAAAGACCTCGTTGTACTGAAATAAATTAGAAAAAATTAATAATTAAGTCTAGACAAAATCCTTATTATTTTAATAAAATGGATAAGTAATTTTAAGAAAATTAACAAGATACGTGCGTTAATTTTCCGACGGGGTTTAATTTACTGTTATTTGGGTACGGTTTTCCGTCGATCCTCGTCAAATTTGGTTTGTGAACAAACTGGTTTCGGCCGTTTGCCATCTTCAAATAAAAGAAAATTAATAAGTGTTAAACTAAAAATAAAGGGTGTATTTTTGTAAAGGTATAAAGCTTTGAAACGGAATAATTTTTAAAATTGGCATGAAATTATAATTTATAATTTAAATATGACTTCCGGCATATGATTGCCGCTGCCGGCGTTCGGATGTAGTCTAATCAAGAGGTCAAATTTTCAATGACTTTTTTCAATGTCGGCAATAACATGGCGTATGTTGTCTTTGAAGTGGTCAATCGTGTTGAGCTTAACAGCATAAATTAGCAGCGACATAATTCCCACCGAAAATAGTCTAGCGCATAATCTTGGAAGCCAATTCATGGCTTCGAAACGTGATTGCCTTTAATAAATCAATTGTGGCATAAGTTGTGTGACATGTTGTCCGGCCTTATTGAAACTTTAGCTTTTGGAAATCATGATTGTTCAATTGATGAACAAATAAAGTTAGTAATCATGGCTCTATAGCGGTCACCATTGGCAGTAACGTTCGTTTTTAAAGAAGTGCGGACCAATGATTTCACCAGCTTGAGGACTATCATCATTACAAACACGACAGCTTTGTTTATTGACCCGCCCACTCAAACAAAAGTGAGCTTCATCGTTATAAAAAATTCGCTTAAGAAATCGGAATCGGGTATTTTAAACAGAACCATGTTCATGTACAACTTTATGCACGGTGAAATGCCAGACCAGAATTAATATAAATCAGTTGACAGCTCGTAAAATGGTCGCCAGTTAAAGGGGTATTGTCAACTTAAAAAATAACCTTTAATATTATTTTTTTAAATTGTTGTTCTTTAAATTAACAACGTTGCTCTTGTTTCCTTTTTCTTTAATTTCATTTTATGTTTAATCTATTTTTAGGCGCAACTTTTGGCACTGGAATAACAGCCATTAAATTAACCGCCCTGGGCCGTCCACAACTTTTGGTAGGTTACATATAATTTTTTAATTTTATCATAAGTAAATTAATGTCCAAAAAAGAAACAGAAGTAAAGAATTAAAAAATCAACTGCACAGGGAGCTTTGCTAATCTAAAATGTGGTTAAAGATTCCCCGATGAGCAAACTTTAATACCGATATTCAATTGCAGATATTTTATTTAAAAATAATATTTGAAATAACTAAAATTACAAATATTGAAATAAATAAATTTAGCGTTTGTTTAATCTTTTTTTACTATAATTCTCATTAAGTCCATTTTATTATTTTTTTTTTTCTATAAAAGTTACAACTTTCTGAAGTCATTATGCGCACACGAAAATACATGGAAGATTTGATGGGTGGCAAAGGCAATGTTTTAACTCATCACAAGACTATTAAGGATTTGGAAACCTATTATGCCAGTTTGGGCTCGGACAATAAAAATGTTCAAGAATTTCTTAAGAATGTTACCAGCGATAAAGAGGGGTAAAATTTTAATTGAATTTTTTTTTTAATAATTTTAAATAAAATTATTTTTGATTTTTTTAGTATTTTGCATTTGTTTCCCTGGTCTGGTATCGTTGATGAAGACTCTCAATTAAGTGAAACTTTTAGAGTTCCCGATCCTAAGACAGGTCAAATGCGTCGTTTGATCTCACAAATTTCGACCAAAGAGGAAGAAATGTTTAGAAATATGATACGTCGTGTAAATACTATTGTTAAGGTGAGTGCACTAAAGAATTACAAAACAATCGATTGCTGATTTTATTATAATGTCAGTAAAAAAAAAAAAACAAAAACAAATATTTATGAAATGAAAGTTTTTTCAAAGTAGAGGGGATGTCATATCTGATTTCTTTTTGTTTTCCTTTGAAACAGGCTGCCGAAGAATTGGATGTCCGCATTATGATTGATGCCGAACAAACTTATTTCCAACCCGCTATTTCACGCATAACACTGGAAATGATGCGTAAATACAACAAAGAGAAGGCTATTGTATTTAATACATACCAATGTTATTTGCGCGATACCTTTCAAGAGGTAACTTGTTGCCCTGTTTGTATCTCTTAGTCATGAATTAATTAATTTTTAAATTATTTCATTTAAAGGTCAATACCGATTTAGAACAAGCTAAACGTCAAGATTTCTATTTTGGCGCTAAATTGGTGCGCGGCGCTTATATGGAACAAGAACGTGCCAGGGCCAGTGCTTTAGGTTATCCTGATCCTGTTAATCCTACCTTTGAGGCTACAACCGAAATGTACCACAAGACTTTAACAGAATGTTTAAGAAGAATTAAAGTAAATTAACCATTTTTGTGTAAAAATAATATTTTTTTCTTGGTTTAATAATTTATCCTATTGTCAAATTTGCGTCCAATTTTAGATACTCAAAGACTGTGGAGAGGATGCTAAAAAGATTGGCATTATGGTGGCTTCTCACAATGAAGACACTGTTCGTTATGCCATTAAAAGTATGAAGGAAATTGGTATTTCGCCCGAAGACAAAGTCATTTGTTTCGGTCAACTGTTGGGCATGTGTGATTATATAACCTTCCCATTAGGTAAATATTTATATTTTTTAAACAAAGATTTGTACGTTTTCCTTACTTACTTATTTCATTTTACGGCATTCGTTTATGTTTTGTAAAAATCTTGTTCAAATAGCGCCAACCATAAACAGCTCAAGTTGGTGAAAAAGAATATGAGAATTTTTCTGTTCCAATTTTTAATTTCAATCATTGGATACACAGGAATCGTTAGGCGTATTTAATCCATCCTGCAGCAATGGGTGTTACCTTGGCAGATTGTTAAGACTAGCATCTCAGATGGCTCAGATGTTAGTCCAATCAAGAGGTCCAACTTTCAATAACTTTTCCAATTGTATATTGGTAATAATGCACCAAATGTTACCCTCCAAGTGTTAAATTATTTTGAGCTTATCGGCTTCATATATTACCACAGAAAATAGTCTTGGAGCCAAATTCAGTGATCTGAAATGTTTCCTTCAATAAATCATTTGCGGCTCCAGCTATGTAAATTGTTGCAGGGTCTTAAATATTTTGACAGCTGGATGTCATGGTTACTTCAACAAATGTTGAAACACGACAACTAAAAAATCTTCTTTGTGGTCATCCTATTTTAATAGACGAGAAATGTTGATGTGGTGGTTATATAAGACACTAAATCGTTGCAACTTATCCTTATTTTCAAAAGGCAAGGGTGTTTCTAGCGGTTGTGTAGGATTTTAAAATAGAAATAGAAATTAGAGATGGATTTTTTAAATAGACATTAAATTAATTTATTCAAAAGATAATTTAAATATGACTTGTGACAAAAATTGTAGGTTTTCCGCCGGAAGGTATACTACTACTCTGTTTTGCCACCATTTTGGTTAACATTAGTCTTGGTAGTTCAAAATTATTATGGCAAATTTATTATGGAAAATTATTCGATAAACCAACGTGTTTTAATCGTTTAAACATTTGATCAAAATCAATCATCGATTACTGTGACGATGAAAAAGTTACGTGAAATTTTTGGGAGAAACAATGTGCCAACAAAACGCACTATGTATTTATCGTGTAGCGAATGATTTCGAAGAAAGAGGGTCTGCAGTTGATAGGCCCAACCAGGGACCACAACTGCTGTTTAAGAAAGTGTTCAAAACAATCCATCAATCTCAATTCGACGCCGTGCTCAGGAGCTTGGTTTTCAAAGAACAACTTTGGCCACAATTTTGCACAAGGATTTGCATTTGTTTCCATATAAGATTCAGTTGACACAGAAAAGCTTCTTTCACAAGAACATTTACGCCCATGACAACCCCGATTTTCATGAAAAAATCATAAAGAGTGAAGTGGCACATTTTCATATGAATTGAATAGGCGGTTCTGGGGAATGTGAAACCTTCAAATTATTCAACAGTTACTTTTGCATCCATTAAAAGTGACAGTCTGGTGTGCAATTTGGCCAGGAGGAAACAATGGACATTACTTCTTGGAAAATGAAAACAGCGTAACGGTGCGAATGGGGAACTTTTTAACGCCACAACTGCATGCTGTGGGCTTGATTAACATGTGGTATTAACAAGACGATGCCACATCGCATACAGCCAGGATTATATTGGAATTACTGCGAGAGCTCTTTCCACAACAAGTTATTTTAAGAAATGGTGGTGTTGATTGCCCTCCACAGTTGCCTGATTTGACTGCTCCGGAATTCGTTTTGTGGGAATATATGAAAATCAAGGTTTATGCAAACAAACCAGAAACGCTTGAGCAATTCAAACAAAATATTCGTGATGATATTAATGAAATACGACATGAAATGTGTGAGAATGTAAACAATTATGTGCTCAAAAGGGCTCGCATTTGTGAGACTAACAGAACCGGAATTTTGTCTTAATCAAAAATTATAAACAATGTGGGCACCGTTACTAACTAAAATTTTTATCTTCTCCTCAACAAATTTCAGAATACATTTAATTAACGTTAAATCATCTTTTTTTCTTATAGGTCAATCTGGCTACTCGGCTTACAAGTACATACCATACGGACCAGTACAAGAAGTGTTGCCATATCTCTCACGCAGAGCACAAGAAAACAAGGGTGTCCTTAAGAAAATAAAAAAAGAGAAACGTCTTTTATTTAGCGAAATACGACGACGACTGCTGACTGGTCAATTGTTTTATAAACCCAAGGGAAATTATGTACCCATCTAAATTGCTATCACTCTTAAGGCCACTTACACACTACACATCCACACCTTAAAAAAATAAAGAAAAATAAAAACTCATAAACAACAACAACAACAAACAAACAAACAAAAATATACCTTCAAAACACATTTGCAGGCGCTTCATCTTTCTTTTTTTTTAAACACATTTTAAGAAAATTTAATTTTATATTAAACAATTGTGATTTAAAAATTTATTTAATTATCAAGTAAATGATAATATAAAACTTTAATATGTATTTTTTAAATTATATACAAACAAAAAAAAAAAAGAAACAAATATATACAAAATATATAAATAATTTAAATTGAAATGTGCCCTAAATTATGAATTAGGGCGTTCAAATTTTAAAAATTGCAGAATAAAACAGATAATGGCATTTGTGTTGAACAGGGTCCTAAAATAAGTTTGTTTGTTAATGCTTTAAAAATAAGCAGACGAATCGAATATTTAAGAAATCTAGCATTTGGTTTACAAATTTCTTTTAAAAAATAAGAAAAAGCAAGAGAAAATGTTTCGAAATCTTGCTGTTAAATTTAAAATGTATTTTGTTTTTTTTTTTAATAATTTTAATTAATTATATATTTGTTAAAATTAAAAAAATATATGTATTTTGTTGCAAAGTTTTGCATTGTAAATGTATTCGTTTAATTAAATATTAAGTAGATACACACACACTTTAAATTCTCTCTAAATGCCTCTCACTCTCTCTGTCTCTGAACGCAACCCAGCCACCAGAGAGTGGCTGCCTTAGCAGAAAGTGCAAGCAGTTTATTTAAGATTTAAATTACAATATTTTAAATATTGTTAATTTAAATGCAAATTAAGGGTCCTCCCCTATCTCCGTCTCTTTCTCTCTTACTTCTCTTAAACAAATTCATTTGAACTTTTATTTTAAATGAAAGTGAAATTATATATTTTGTTAATATTTTGGTTGTTTTTAAATTTTTAGTTCGTATCTATTAATTTTTTTAAAAAAAGAAATTAATTTTTACAAATTACTCGCCAAATGGCTTGATGAAGTTTCATTTCTTTTTAGTGAAATCTGTTCTTTTTGTAATTGTTTTCAAACTTTAACAACAAAATTTATGTTTCCTTTCTTTTTCCTAAATTTGTCGAAGTTAATTACCGCCCTTAAAAATGGTCGTTTCAAAGTCATTCGATTTCTATTAAAAGCCTGTGTTAATTTTTTGGTTTTATAATTTATTTTCCCCTTCATTTTTCTAGTTTTGTAAATTCTTATTATTTTAAAAATTAATTTTAAAATAAATTAAGCATTTTTATTTTATTTAATTTTTTAGTTTTTTTTTTCTTAAAAAAAACAAAAAAAATGTATAAATAAAAAAAGTTTTATTTTTAAATAATAATCTGTTTTTGATTACTATATTGCGCTCTCTCTCTCTCTTTCTCGCTCCCTCTATTTCTTTTTATGTAATTTATTGATTTTATTATTGGTACACATGTATTTTATTCAATATTTTACCATTTTAATTAATTTGTTTGATATAATTTAAATTATTTTGTTTAGTATTAAATTTATTTTTTATTTTCTTAATTTTATTTACCAACAATATGTATTTTTACACCATTTAAACGTAAATAAATTTCTGAAAATATCCATTAATATTTAAATATTTTTTTTAAAGTCATGTGTGCATCATAATGAATAAAATATACCAGCTGATTAAAGTTTTTTTTTTTTTTTTTTAATTTATACAGGCTATTGCCTGAGTTGGCAACTGTTGGCTGATTAACTCTGGTGTGAAATTCCAAATCTAATGGAAGTGATTTTAAATCTACGTTAATTTGTGCTAGATGCCTTTTAAAATAAATATTTTATGATATTTTCATTAAAAATATTTTTTATTTAAAAATCATATATGAAATGTATTACTATGGGGAAAAGCATATCCATCCATATCCATAGCTCATCAGTGGAGTTTGCACCAAATTTTGTATAGAAAATTCAAGAGTCTTATATCGCAAGCGAAACTGGTTAAATGGGAGTTTTAATTGAACTAACACAGCAAAAAGTCAATAAAACTCAAAATCACTTCTATATAAAAACACAGCAAACACTGATGAGCTATATGAGCAGTAGTAAAATGGCCATATGGATGTGCTTTCTCCGCAGTAATATATTTCAAATATATTTTATGAATATAAATAATGAGAATATTATAAAATATTTGTTTTGAAAGAAATCTAACATAAATTAACTTAGATTAAATTTAAAATGATTCCCAAAAATAAAATTGCAAATGATTTTTTTTACTCCAATTTCGTTTTAAGTGGAATATGTTTATAACCTCAATTTCTATTTGATAAAATAATTTTTCCTTAAAACACTGGCTATGTTCTTGGTTTTGGTTTTAAAAAGTAAAATTTGTCAACGTGAAAAAACTTTAACCGGAAAGTGTGTACTTTTCGGGCACCCAACTATTCTGACTCATTTTCTGGTTGTATGTTCTTCGAAGAATTATTTCGCTATTGTAGCCTTTGTGAAAAAAGGTTATTTTTACTTTGGTAGGTTTAAACGAGCAACCTTGGCCACATTAAAAAAAAACAGTTTGAAGCGATTCCGTTTGAGGTAAAATAAATTCAATTATACGCCTCTAAACGGAATTCCCTTCTAAGGATACAACGTTATCGAAAATGATTCTTTGTCTTACACGATAACATTTTGAAGGCACTAAAAATGTTTAAAAATCCATAAAATTTAGTAATGCTGCTGCCTTAGAAAACCTACACTAGGGGTTTTTAAATATTCGGTACGTAAGAATGACTGACAAACCTTAAATTCGACAAACGCCATCATGAAGCAAGTCTACAAAAGAAACATCCATCTAACTTTTCAGATTCAACCAGGGTTCGGTTTTTTTTTAATTATGTAGGCAATAGTCCATGCCTCTCGGGAAATCCACTCCAACTGCAACACAAACAATTGTTTAAAGAGAAAACAATTATTTCGGAACAAAAGTGTTTGAATCGCAGAAACATGAACTATCTGCTTTTACTTCTGTTTTCTCCAAGAGATCAAAAATGCAAAATAAAATTTTAATAAAAACGTTTTAGCCCGTTTTTACTCTTCTCCCTTCTGGATCTAAGATTTGAAGAAAATATATTGTCTCTAGTACTTTTAGCTAAGGAGAACTATTTTTGATTAACATTTGGTTTAGATCGGTTGGGCAAAAAAATACCGTCGACTTCATTTTTGTCTCCTCTTTAATTCCAAACTATGAAAATCACCTTTTGTACCTTCTACATAGAATTCTGTTGGTGTTTCAAATAACATCAAAATACAATCAGCGTTAGCAATTTTTTTTTTACCCTTACATCTCACAATTTAAAATTTTTTCTAATTGCAATTAAAATGTTTGATCTCTAATAATTTTTTGTTTGTTTTAACGGGTTTTGTTTTGAGAGGCATTCCACGACACTACAAAGAAACAAGCCGATGAAATTTTTTAACGGCGTTGTTGTTTGCCTGATGTTTCTGCTTTTCCAAATTGTAAAAGCATAAGTTTTTCTTCAAAGATTAATTCGAGTAAATTGATTCATAATTTATTTAACGTGCTTCCTAGAAAATTAAAAGCTTTGGAATTTAAATATTTAAATAATTACCAAGCATAAAATGCTTTGAATACAATTAAAGTGACTTATATAAATGTAAATGATTCTATTACGAAAAGTAACTAAAGTTCGATTGCTTTAAGAATGAGCAACGTCTCTGAGGCTAAAATTAATATTACATATGGCAACATTAGTTAGTTGCTATAAAGTTATCGATCATCTTTATTTTGACATTTTAGCATCTAGAGTATGTATTTGTTAACAATCAAAAGATTCAGTTCAAAAGAGATTTTATTTGTAACGATGATAAACTCATTCAAATTACTTTTTGTAGAAGAAGAAGATGTGTAATAATGCAGAAAGAATTTAAGTGGTAACTCAAATCTCGTAGATTTATCATGTTCATATATAAAATATTTTCGACTTCCGAATGAAGCTGTTATTCATTTAGTGAAAGTATTAAAAATTGCTTCAAAAAAGCTATCGGTCAACAGCAATACCACCACTATTAAAAGGGGAGTTTCAAAAATATTTAAAAATTTTAAAATAAATAAAAATAAAAATTTTCGGTTTATTGCATTCATTAGAAAACGAAATGAAATTCCAATAAAACAAGTTCAAACTAAAAACTGAAATTAAATTTAATTAGTTATACAGGAACAGCTTAAAATTGTTCTGAAATGGAATTTAGCAGTAGTGTGGTTCCATACCTCATGCAAAGCAGCTTTAAGTTGCTTTTTTTTGTTATAAAATTTATTTAGTTTTTGACGTTCAAATTCGTAAAAATGATTTAATAAAGATTACATTTTCGTACAAAAATATAAATAAAGCTTCTGTGCATGATGAAACTCTGACATCACTTAACCTGTGTTTTGATTGGCTAATAAAATTAAGCATTAGAACTATAATGTTTGTGTAAAAATATCATAGTGGGACTACTAATTATTTTTCAGGCTAAATTTTTTAATGCAAACAATTTCTTTAGAAGTGGTGGGGAGGAGTCAAAGATTCCATGGACATGACTTCAACCTATGGTATGGCTTAACTCACATTGTCGGTGGTTTTCATCAAAGTTTTCAAAAACTGTGTAAAATTTGAATTGTTTCCAAATTAACGGAAGAGGAAAAAACAAAATAGCACTTTTGTTTATTCAAAAACAAAGCTCCCTTGTGCTGGTTCCTTCTTTATTTCTTTTAAAACTTTACACAGCAACCAGCAAAAACGGTTGCCAGTAAATTTTCTATGTTGCAACTGAAATTGGCAACTGTCATTTCAGTAATGTAATCCGTAACGTCTCTTTAGCAACTGGAAACTCCTGTAAAGTTTGGAGAAGCTGCTTGCAACGATTATTTTGTTTCTTGAACTAGACAACGAATGAATGTAACAAAGTAAAAGAGGGCTAAAGACAAGCTTGATCTTCGCATATGTTGTGCCATTTTAATTAAAAGTAGAAATAGAACAGCTTAACTTAAAGCCTTGAAAGCAAAAGCAAAAATGACTCTTCAAAAGTTTTAATAGATATTTTCGAGGCATTAAACATTAAAAAATTTATTCTTTTTAATATTTATTTTCCAGTCTAAGGACGAGGCTTTTAGTTTTAAATTCGAATTTTAAAAAATTTGTTTCGTTAATTTTCCAATTTTAAGAATTTCGCAATTTTTGTTATACTTTACCCATGTATTATCTCCTGCGTTAACTTAAAGGCCTAACGGAGTATTTCTAGGTGTTTACACACCTTTATTTTGCTTGTAAAGAGAGAGAGAGAAAAGGAGAGAGACAGCTGCAGGTATTAAAAACAATTTAAAGATTCTAAAGCTATTCATTCGTTAAAAAATTAAATTAAGGTAAAAAATTTATATTGGAACAATAGCAGAGGATATGATAAAGTGGATGCAAGGCAAGGCCATAAGAAATAAATTAATTCAGTGGCGACAACTTAACCAATTCTCCGCTTTTTTAATTCGAATTAACTTATTTCTTGATTTCTTTATGTCTTTTTTTAAAACGAAGCCAAGTAAAACAAGATATTATTGAGAGTGCCCTGCCATAAGACATCCACAGTTTTTAATCAGTTGTCACATCTGAAAAAATCTTTATTGAAGAATTAAAGTGACAGAAGAAAGATGGAAACAAGAGCAGACTAGATTAGACTAGAGAAAAATCAGGTTAGTATAGAATTTGATTGAATTCTTTATCAGAATTAGAGTTCTAATTAAGAACATTTACGATCTGAAATAAAGAAGTGGCATATATTTAGTTCTGTTGTTAATAATTTCTTTATGGAAACCCCAAATTTTTCGAATAATTACGAAACTTTCAGAGTCCAGTAAACGTTGATTCAATATTCTATTTACTCTCCTTGAAATTAAAAAGATCTATAGCCTCTATATTCTCCAAATACACCCTAATTAATTTCAGTTTTATAAATTGCTTGTAGGACAGTTAATAAGATGCCAATCATCGACTTCCGACTTTTTTTCATATTTCACTCTGCAATTTGTTTAATATTGTTAAAACCAAGGCGAATTCATATTTGTAGGAGGTGGCTCGATTTTTAAAGTAATTTTTAAGTTGCAGCGTTTTTGGTTAAAATTTCAGTTAGTGAGTGAAAAAAAAAATATAAATCAAAAAGCAACTTGATATTTTTAAAACTAAGGCGAATTCATTTTTCTGACAGTTGACTGCGTTAGCTTGAAAAACAATTCGTTTTTGTAAATTGAAGTTCAGTGATGCAAAAAGAAGAATTTGGATATTTGCGAATTAAGATAAAGGCGAATTATCTCATTGCTAGCAACCATGGCAAATTTATCAATTTCTGAAATGATTTTCATATTTCACTCTTCTTGGTCAAAATTAGTTTCAGTTACTGTATACAAAAAACATAAAAAGTATAAATCACACAACAATTTAAGACTACTACAATCTTTTTATATTTTAAAAACTAAGGCGAATTCATATCTCTAGCAGTTGGCTGCGTTAACTTCATATTCTACTCTTTTTGGTTAAAATTTTAGTTTCAGTTACAGAGTCTTAAATTAGAAAACAACTTAAGAATGTTACAATTTTTTTTTATATTGTTAAAACCAAAGCGAATTCATATTTGTAGGAAGTGGCTCGATTTCAGTTAGTGAGTACAAAAAAAATGTATATAAATCACAAAGCAACTTAAGACCGCCACAATATTTTGATACTTTTAAAACTAAGGCGAATTCATTTTTCTGACAGTTGACTGCGTTAGCTTGAAAAACAATTCGTTTTTGTAAATTGAAGTTCAGTGATGCAAAAAGAAGGAATTTGGATATTTGCGAATTCAGATAAAGGCGAATTATCTCATTGCTAGCAACCATGGCAAATTTATCAATTTCTGAAATGATTTTCATATTCCACTCTTCTTGGTCAAAATTAGTTTCAGTTACAGAGTCCGACATTACAAAACAACTTAAAGAGTGTTACAATTTTTTTTTAATATTGTTTAAAGCAAGGCGAATTCATATCTACCGGAGATGGCTTGATTTCTAAATTAATTTTGATATTCCAGCTTCGTGTCAAAATTAGTTTCAGTTACTGTGTCCAAAAAAAAAAAAAAATTAAAGTCTCAAAGCAATTTAAGACTGCTTCAATTATTTTTCTATTATTAAAACTAAGGCAAATTTATATTTGTAGGAGGTGGCTCGATTTCTATATTCAATGTAAAATTCCACTCAATAATTTAGTAACTGCATCCAAAAACATAAAAAAAAATATAAATCACAAAGCAACTTAAGACTGCAACAATTTTTTTATATTGCTACATCTAAGGCGAATTCAAGTTTGTAGGAGGTGGCTAATCGAGCCACCATTTTTATATTCCACTCTTTTGGGTGAAAATTTGAGTTACTCTGTCCAAAAAATATGAATCACGAAGCAACTTAAGACTGTTGCAATCTTTTTATATTGTTAAAACTAAGGCGAATTTATATTTCTAACAGTTAGCCGTGTTAGCTTGAAAGCAATTCGTTTTTGTAAATTTTATGTTCAGTGACTTTATATCACAACAAGAAGAACAATTGAAAAATCAAGATAAAGGCGAATTAGTTACTAGGTAGCAGACATGGCGAATTCGCGGCTAACATCTTCTAACTGATTAGTTACTATGGATTCATTTGGGTAACAACTTTTGAAGAGTTAATAAACATAATTTTCTTTAATTTGTAGAACTGAACAAATTTAATTGTAGAAGTAGTGATTCTTCGATAAATATTCAGTCGGTAGTGTGATGTGTGAGTGTGGGTGTGGTGGGCCTTGTATGAACTGAAAATTATATAAATGAACATTTAATTAAAGAAATTATTATATAATAAAAGAAAATAAAAAATTAAATTAAAATGGGAGAAAATGATTGATTATTATTAATAATGTTAACTAAATATAAATGACAATAATAAATAAAATGTTTAAAGAAATAACGAAGCAGTAATTAAAATAGAAAAAAATACAATTATACAAAGAAAAAACCAAACACACTTTTAACAAAAACTGTAATTGAAAAATTAAACAAAAAAAAACGTAATTAACATCTTCTTGATAATGATCATTACGAGAATCATTATGACAATTAAAACTCGTATTAATGTTTTATAGCAAAAACTTACATTTATTAAAAAAACAACAAAAAAAAAGAAACAAAAACAAATATATACTTAAAGTTAAATAAAAGAAATACTTTCTTAAGTTTAATTTAAACTTTAATTATAATTATGCTTTAAAAATTAACGCTTTCATATTTCTTATTTTTTATTATCCATTTGCTGATATTTAATGAAATTTTACGGCGAAAAGCTCAAATGGAAAAGCTGAAATTTTTTATGAATTGTTTATCTGTTAGCAGTTTAGAACGGCATTAACAACACTGTTTTTCTCTCATCAAAAGTTAGGCAAGTCAGCCGAAAAACGTTTAACAACTTTAAAATAAATAAGAATAAAGATTTTTGTCAATACGTGTATTGAAGAACAAAATGAAAATCCAACAAAAAAAATTTAAAACAAAAAACCTTAAAACTGTGATCACATTGAAAACCAGGCAGTTGATTAAATTTATTTAGCTATGCAGGGAACAGCTTATAATCTTTCTGAAATCTGGCAGCAGTGTGCTTTCATTTTTCATGCAACGCAGCTTTAACTTGCTCTTTGCTGTTATAAAATTTATTTTTATTTAAAGCAATTTGGTCCTTGGGTAATTCTCTTAAAAATTAATTATTTTCAATCAGTGCTTTCTAATAATATTTATCTAGTTGTATTTAAAAATTAATTACGAAACATATTATTCATCAATTTATAAATTGCATTATTGAAAATAATAAAATACAAAACAAAACAAAAAAAAAAAACAACAAAATGATGACAAAAATAAAAATACAAAATTTAAAATTGTTCTTATGTAACGTGTATTTGCAAATAAATAAAAATTTTACTGTACTCATGAAATAATTAATTAAAATAAACGACGGAATTTAATTAAATAAATATTTCAGTGTTTAAAAAAGAAATTAAAACAAAAGTGTTATTTTATTTCTTACTAGCTGGCCATACAGACGTTGTCCTGTCTAAATTGAAATCAAATTGATTGATGATGATTGCTTTAAGAATTTTTATTTTCCACATGCTTTATTTTCAATCGAGATCACAGAGTTTCAAATGCTGTTTTATTTACACTTCCATTGAAGGAACGACGTTCGGGTCGTCAAGAAAATATGACGATAAGAATGAATTCTAAATTAATTTTTGCGTTTCTTAGGTTATTTAAAAAATTTTTATTTTTAAAATTTTTAAAGGTATTTTTCGGTTTTATTTCGTTTAGTTTTTGTAGATTTCCTTGGAGTTTGATAAGTTTTTGCAAATTTTCCCTTTTTTTCCCTGCTCTTTTTAAATGTCTTCCACGTTTTTTAATTTTCTTCGAGTTTTTTTTTCAATTTTTCATCAAATTTCGTCCAATTATGTTTTTTTTTCGCAGAGTAGAATATTTTGTTTCAATTTCTTATTTTTTATAAATTCTCAATATTTTTCTCTTTTGATTTTTTTAACTTTGAAAAAATTTTATTATTTCGTTTTTGTTATAACTTTATACCTCTATAGAATTTTAATTTGGCAACACTTTTTTTTAACTGGCGGCCATTTTGTTAGCTATCAAGTGTCAGCATTTCAACATGAATAGACTAACGCCTGGACAACACAACACAATATTGTGCATATTTATTTTCAAAATCATGGTTCTGCGCGAAATACCCGCTCCCAATTTCATAAACTTTTTTTGAATAGATACATAAATGAACTGTCGTATTTGGTCCGTACTTCTTAAAAAATCATTTTTGGTCAAAATAATTGGTCAGTCAATGGTAACCATTATAGAGCCATATTAATCAGCTGTGTCCCCCCGGGGGCACATGATAGTCTTTTTGGAACCTACTATTCCATTTAGACTGGTGTCTTGCGGGGTAAAAGGGAGCCCAGGTCCTGCAAAGGCTAGTAGGAGTCACCTGGACAATCCACATATTTCCACGGGAATCAGTACGCCCCAGAGTTCACTATTTGTCTCTTGAGACAATTAGCTGCTCTATGACTGGTTATTGAGGTTGGCCCCTATATGGAAGTATCGTAGTGGTTGTGGTTTCGAGACCCTCGTGAGAGTTTGTGGGTCGGATCATTAAAAATGAACACAATGAATGGTTCAGGTCCAGTAAGTATGGATGCCGCCGTGTTATTAAATTAATATTAAGCTTCATGCGTTCTGAACCAGGAGTTGGAAAGTCTCCAACTCTTTAGCAAGGAGTGAAGGCTGCGGCCTACTTCGGGCTTTCGAAATTGCTACTAGGAGTGACCGGAGGATATACGTATTCGATGGCCTCCTAGGGCGTGAATGACGTTTGCAAATTGTTCAAATGGTTTGACCACCATCTGATTATGACTACCTAGTCGGTGCAGATGTAAATCAAATCACATTATTACTCAGCTGTGATCCTCCCCGGGGCCGCATTTATGGTTTTTATAGTACGTAACAGCTATCTAGATCTGTGCAACTGGGGGCAAAAGGAAGCCCAGTCCCCTGAAGACAGGCAGGGAGTCAACTGGAAGCTCCACTTATTTCCACGGGGATCAGTGAGCCGCAGAGTTCATTATTTGTCTCTTTAGACACTTAATAGTTCTCTGGCTGATCATTGAGGTTGGCCCCTATATGGGAGTGGTGGTTGTGGTTTCGCGACCCCATAATAGTATAATGGTTATTATGGTGGTCAGGATCATCTCACTGATAATGACACGCAAAGTGAATGATCCAGCCCAGTGAGCATGCTAGACATGTGTTCTGGACAGGAGTTGGAAAGTCTCCAACGCTTTAACAAGGTGTGATGGTTTGCAGTCCTGCCCTGGAATCATTTAAGTTGCAACTAGGTGGTTCTGTTGCTTAGAATTATGTCTTCGGCTTCCTAGGACGCTTGTATGACGTTCCAAATTATACCACCATCTGATTAAGGCTACATAGCCAGGTGGGGATGTAAAACGAATCACACTATTACTCAGCTGTGATTTCAAAACCATGGCGGAACATGCCATACAGCTCGTCCCACAATTGTTTTATTAAAAGAAGAGTTTGGTAATCGCATAGATTTTTTTGTCGGACTGGCGCTCAGCGAATGTCCCCTACTCACGCAATACACTAGGAAAATTAGGTTATGGGGAGAAGTAAAGAGGCAGTAGCGTTTGCGGACATTCAATTTGAACTTTCCTACATTAAAAGTGACAGGAAAAAAACTGGACGAAGTTTATTCCACTTGCGGACTGCTCTGTTTTGCTAGAAAACTAGTTTTTCCTGTAAAAATCACACAAAAATGAATGCACTCTCAACAAAAATCAAGTTGAATGTAAAATTGTGCGAGCAACGGGAACAAGTTCCCTAATTTCATTAGACCACTTACTATTGTAGTAACGACAAAAAACACCATATTGCGTCGATGCTCTAGTGAATCAATAGAGTTGGATACCGTCTTGGCCCTTTCATATAGGCGGTCAAGCAACTACAAACCAGACTTCGGGAAACCGGCCCATATATTAGAGTTGTATTTCATATTTCAAATACAACGTTCATAACATAACAACGCAACACAATTTTCAATAGGGATATGTGTTGCTGCTTGTCTACACCAATAAGCCCGAAACGATTGACCACTTGGAAGACATCATTTACCACATTATAGCCATCCAATATTGGCTATAATGTGGTAATCAAAACCGTTGCCTCCCGATTAGACTATTTCCAAATCACCTAGGGCGGTAATGTGGCAAAAGTCCTTATTAAATTATAATACGAAAAAATTATCTTTCGAATAAATTAATATTTGAAAAGTTCGTCTTTGTTTTATTCCATTTCAAAGTTACCGGGTATTGACGCCATTTTGGTAAGCATTTGTTTTGGCAGTCGTGAAGTAGACACGTATCAAATTTAATATGGAAAAATACTCGATATTTATAATCGTTATCAACATTTTGTCTAAATCAATCATTGATTACTGTGATGATGACAAAGTTTTGGGAGCAACAACGTGGCAACAGAACATAATCTTTATCGGGTAGTGATAGATTTCGAAAAAAAGGGTCTGTAGGTGGTAGGCCTAAGCAAGGACCATAACGTACTTCAAGATCGGCTGAAAACATTACTGCTGCTTAAAAAAAGTGTTCAAAACAATCCATTAACCTCAATTCGACGCCGTGCTCAGGAGCTTGGTCTTCAAAAAAGAACTATGGCCACAATTTTGCACAAGGATTTGCAATTATTTCCATATAAGATTCTGTCGACACAAGAGCTTCTTCCATAAAAACATTTACTCCGGCGTATATACGCCAATAGGATGTTACAGCTCGCCCATGACAATCACGATTTTCATCAATAAAACATAGTGAGTGACGAGGGACATTTTTATTTGAATTGATATGTGCATAAACAGAATAGTCGGTTCTAGTGAATGGGAAACCCTCAAATTATTCGACAGTTACCTTTGCATCCATTAAAAGTGACAGTCTGGTGTGCAATTTGGTCAGGAGGAAACATTGGACATTACTTCTTCGAAAATGAAAACGGTGTAATGGTAACTGTGAATGGGAAGCGATATCGTGATATGATTGAAAACTTTTTAACTTTACAACTGCATGCTTTGGGATTGATTAACATATGGTATCAACAAGACGGTGCCACATTGTATACAGAAAGCATTGCAATGGAATTACTGCGAGATATCTTTCAACAGCAAGTTATTTCAAGAAATGGTGATGTTGATTGGGCTCCACGGTCGCCTGATTTGACTGCAAGGTTTATGCAAACAAACCAGTAACTTGTTATAAAATTTATTCAAAGGAAAATCTTCTGGCATATGTCTACTACAGCTGGCTCGGACGTAGTGTAAGGGGGAGGTAAAATTTTTGATGACATTTCCAACATTTGTTAAATCGCACGTTTGTTACAATAAATCAATTCCAACACAAGTTGTGTGACATGTTGCGTCGTTCAATTAAAATCACAACTTCTGCACGTCATAGTTGTTAAATTGATGAATGAAGAAGTGACGTTCTGACCAGCGTCATTTTTAAAGAAATACGGAACAATGATTCCACCAGCCCATACAACACTCCAAGCAGTCAGTTATTCTGGATGCAACCATGTCTCAACATACACATATCTATTTGTTTGTGAAACCACAATTTTGAGCTAATTTGTATTTGCTTTGTAGCTCAAGTTTGTTTGCTGCTTTTTGAGCTTTTTATTGAAAGTTATCTACGGGAAGTTTTTAATTACTTAACAAATTTGCATATAAAAGTCGAATAAGAAAATTAATTTTGATTGAATTTTAAATTTACTATTATTATTTTATTTAAAGTTTTCTTTCGCTTTAATTGACCAACACAGATTTAAAATGTTTTGCAATTTGAACCACCTTTATTATACGTACAGTGTTGGAGAAATTAATAGTTGTGATAACTTACAGTTATATAAATGTAAAGTAAGGGGAATCACAAGCTTGAAATGCGTATTTTTGCAGCATAATTGGTGAAATTATTAGAAGTCTTTAAACATTTCGTAAATCAATTTTATGTTGAAATCAAAAACATTTAACATTTTCGAATAGAAAACTTTTAAAAATATTTTTTAAATAATAATTATAAATAGTTGACCTCTCTTAATTATTTATAAATTATTTTTTAAGCACAAGGTCTTTATATAAAAATTAAATAAATTTAATTTTTATTAGTATTCTCAATATTTCACCACACCATTAGGTGGCATCTTCAATAAACAATTTTTGTCCTTCTTTCTTCTACCCTATTTCATATTTTTCTAAATGACCTTCTTTGTCACACTTTCAACGCTATAGACCAGTGATGGGCGAACTACGGTCCGCGGGCCACATCCGGCCCGCCGAGCATTTTTCAAAAAAAAAAAATTAATCACCTAATAAAAAATTATGCCCAATAAATAAATTTACATTATGTTTTAAAAAAGATATAAATTATATATTATATTGTGTACAAACTACGTAGTTTTCTAGGAAATATTGTACACACAAGAGAACAACAACTTTCTGATGCAATATTCCAAAAAGAAACATAAACATCATAAAACACTAACAAATAATATAGAAAACTGAACGTATAACATAACAACAACTTTTATACGTGGGATCTAGAAGATTCTTGAATATTCGAGACAACATGCGCAACAAATATAAAAGGGCCACCGATGGATTAATCAGCAATCAGTAAAAGTGTAAATCTCGTGACGTAAAGAATAAATTGTGAAGTAAAATTATAAAGTTGCCAACGTACAGCAAGGCGTCGTATATGCTGTACCATTTCGGTAACTGCTTCACGTATGAAGTTCTGTGTCAGGCATACTTTGGATTAGTGGAATCGTATATCCGGCA
Source organism: Trichopoda pennipes (assembly GCA_030448955.1). NCBI lineage: Eukaryota > Metazoa > Arthropoda > Insecta > Diptera > Tachinidae > Trichopoda > Trichopoda pennipes. The sequence continues at coordinate 11,611,920 of JASKUP010000025.1, read as the reverse complement.
TGGAGTCACGGGTTGGGGTAGTGCAAACTACAGCAGCACTTTCCAAAAAACGCAAGACCGAATACTAAAAATTTTACATAAAAAAAAAAACAATCTGAAACTGGAAACAATGATTACCATGATTATAACATTAACATGAATATGAACAAACGCAGCACAACGGAAAACGACAACTACGCAATCAGCATGATAGACAACTTCGGCAGCAACCTTCAGAGAGCAACGGACGACAATGAATCAAACAGAAGCCTTACGAATCCTAACAATCGGGGCGTGAGAAGAATTGCCAGAGACCTTTAAGTTCTTAGCGTGAAGAACATCTACTATGCAACTTTGGCCAAAGAATTTAATATTTAAAGCCGATAGAACATACTCACAACACGCGGAGACGAGCTCAAGGAAGATTTAAAGTGGAACGATTCACAAACGAGTATGGAAGAAGTTTGCTTCCCGTAACATTACCAACAATTTTGAACAAAATACCGACTGAAATAATCAGCATAACGCACGAAAACAAAAGGAATAAGCTAATAAAGGAATACCTAATGGGCTCACAATAAATCAAAACTTGTTACTACACAGACTGTGAAATATAATTTTGAATAACTAGTTATAAACGATTTTATTTATTTTTTAAGTTTTAATATTGTAACGACACGCTTTACCTGGCTGCAGGGGTATACTCAGCGGCGTCCAGGGTCGTGTTGTGTCGTGGGGTCAAAATGAAAACAACCCGCGGTTGCTCAGGTTTACTTAGTTTTTATTTTGCCAATACTTCTCGTCTTGATGGCAGCTCGTTGTCGGCTTCGTCTACTTTACACTGGTGTGGGTGTGTGAATGCGGCAGTGTCCGTAGTCTGAGTCCGACATATACCGGTCAGCGGCGTTTCGTTTGGAGCACAGTTCGGTGAATTGGCCATGTGACCAAGGGAAATAACCAAAAACACTGTAGGCTGGACTGGGTCAAAACCTCCGCTCAGCTGTCCAATGCTCTGGTCACCCACTATGGTGACGGTAGACACAAACTCCGCTGGGTCAAAACCTCGGCTTCGTTTGTGACCGAGCCACAGTTCAGTATGCCGTGTGTCCAAGGGAAATATCCAAAACACTGTAGGTTGGGCTGGGTCAAAACCTCCGCTCAACTGTGCAATGCTCTGGTCACCCACTATGGTGACGGTAGACACAAACTCCGCTGGGTCAAAACCTCGGCTTCGTTTGTGACCGGGCCACAGTTCAGTTCAGTATGACGTGTGTCCAAGGGAAATAACCAAAACACTGTAGGTTGGGCTGGGTCAAAACCTCCACTCAACTGTCCAATGCTCTGGTCACCCACTATGGTGACGGTAGACACAAACTCTGCTGGGTCAAAATCTCGGCTTCGTTTGTGACCGAGCCACAGTTCAGTATGACGTGTGTTCAAGGGAAATAACCAAAACACTGAAGGTTGGACTGGGTCAAAACCTCCGCTCAACTGTCCAATGCTCTGGTCACCCACTATGGTGACGGTAGACACAAACTCCACTGGGTCAAAACCTCGGCTTCGTTTGTGACCGAGTCACAGTTCAGTATGACGTGTGTTCAAGGGAAATAAACTCGGCTGGGTCAAAACCTCTGCTTTGTTTATAACCTGACTGTCATACCTAACAGTCTAAAATATGATAAAATATTACCTGTTGTCCCGCCGCCGGCTGCACACCAATTGCCTTTTTATTCATGGTGTTTGCCCTTTTATAGTTATGCTGCCAACAAAACACAAACACACATACACCATAATGGCAGTCTATGTATACCATAGCCGATGGCTGTATTCACCACCAACCATCAGATGCTGCTTAAACCAACTGTTGGCTGTATTCACCACCAACCATACTTCCAGATGGCGTTGCCACACGAGCTGCCGTTAAATACAAAATTATAAATTAAAATTACTTAAACTAAACATAATTCATTAACTTAATATTAACTTAATTAAAAAAATAAAGACATTATTTTCCTAAAATAAGCAAGATGGATAAATTCATATAACAAAATAGGAATTCAGATAAAATAGATGAAGTATCATTTATAATTGCACAAATCACAAAATATATATGCTTATAAATAACAATACATTGTTTTAAACAAAATTAGCACGATTGGTAAATTCATATAACACAATAGGAATTCAGATACAATGGAGGAAATATTATTTAAATAGACGTTGGAAATTCAATACAGCAATAATATGTAGGTTTGTCGTGCCAAAAACGACCCTGGGACTTTTGGCGTCACAATATCCTGCAGACAAGCATAAAAGCTTTGCGGGTTTAGAAATTAGAAGATAAATTTGTTCAATAATAAATGAATAAATGAAAAAAAATACCCCATAAATGTCAATAGAAAATAGAAAGAGAAAAATTGATTCGGAATGTCGAGTATTTCAAGAAGAGTGGACATGGAAGTACTTCTTTATGGAATATAACCAAAAAACTATTTGTCTTATCTGCCAAGAACCGGTAGCTGTACTAAAAGATTATAATCTCGTTAGGCACTTTAATTTAAAACATCTTGGGTCGAAGTGCTATAAAATGACAGATGAAGACAAGAAAGTTCATTCAGAGGAATTGAAAAGAAAAATATCTAGTCAGCAAATGTTTTTTTAAAAATCAAAGAAGTGTCCAGTGATCCTCCACGTTAGCTGGTCACATTGTTGCCTATAAAATAGCAAAAAGTAACAAACCGTTTTCTGAAGGAGAATTTATTAAGGATGTGTTAATTAGCATTGAAAAAGTATTTTGCCCAGAAAAGGTAAAAGATTTCGAATCTATGGGGCTGTCACGTAGAACGCTCACAAAAAGAATTAAAGCGATTTCTTCTAATTTAACTAATCAACTCGATGGACGTCTTAAAAGTTTAAGTATTTTTCAGTCACTATGGACGAGAGTGTTGACAGGAGTGATACAGCCCAGCTTCTAATTTTTATCAGAGAAGTCGATGACAACTTTGTAATAACCGAGGAACTTGCTTGTTTGAGATCTTTGAAAGGAAAGACAACAGGACAAATTATTGATGATGAATTTATAGAGGGGATGGAATCTCTTAATGCCCCAATTTCTAAAGTAATTAATTTAACAAGTGATGGAGCACTTAACATGGTGGGAAAAAATATGGGGTTTGCAGGAGTTTATAAAAGTCAGAATCCTGAAAGCGAAACAATTTTTTTACATTGTATAATCCACCAAGATGTTCTTTGCAAGGCTGCCTCGGATATTAACCACGTACTTAATATTATTTTAAAATTAATTAATACCATGCGAGGCCGTGGTTTATTACATCGACAATTTTAAGAGTTTTTATCGGAAGTTGATGCAGAATTTTCAAATGTACTTTATTACACAAAGATCAGGTGGCTGAGTTGTGGGCATGCCTTCAAGAGAGTTTGGAGTTTTTTCGAAGAAATTCAAGTTTTTCTAAAAACCAAAACTGAAATTTGGGATGAGTGGGAAATATTGGAGGATAAGAATTGGTGGATCGAGTTTGCTTTTTTCACGAATTTACTCGAGCACTATAATAAACTGAACAAGAAGTTACAGTGAAGAAATCAATTTATAGATGAAACTTGGGGCAGTTTAAGGTCTTTTAAAACTCAATTGTTTATATTTTCTAAATGTTTGGGAAAAAATGATTTGACTCATTTTCCAAGACTCGTTTTCTTTGAGGCCTGTGAGTGAAGAGAAGTTAAAAGTCTTTTCACAATCTTTATTAAAACTGTATTCAGAATTTGAGGCCAGATTTGCTGACTTTAAAAAAATCCAACCATGTTTAGATATTTTTTCAAAGCCTTTTAATGTTAATCCTGAGAATGTTCCATCTGATCTACAATTGGAAATTATAGAATTGCAATGTAATAATAATTTAAAACAGCTATTTTTAAATACAAATAAGCTTAATTTCTATAAATCCTTAACAAAAGATGAATTTCCAAAGCTAATTAATCATGGGCAGAAAATTATGGCAATGTTTGCTTCCTCATATTAATGTGAACAGGCCTTTTCAGTAATGAAATGCAGAAAAAATTCAATAAGAAACCGATTGTCAGACGAGAGTCTATTTAATTTATTAAAAGTCGCATCCTGCCAGCTGGAACCAGATTTTGAGGAAATTATGTCAAGTCAGAAACAGATCCATGCTTCCCATACATCTGGAAAATCTTAAAATCATAATAAACCGTATCTTATAAAATTGTTATGTTGTTTTAAAATATTACGTAATATAACTAATAAATATATAGCTTAAACCGAACTTTTAATTGAACAGCAACCCCAAAATTTTTTAATGAATGGCCCGCCGCAAGATTTTTTTTAATTTATTGGCTCGCCCCCCAAAAAGTTCGCCCATCACTACTATAGACTCTTTCGCAGATGACATTCATTATTCATTCAATATTCATTCAGTAATAAAACGAACTAGGTGCAGGTGGGTTCCAACGGCAGAACATGAATATTACTGTCAATCACGATCTCACAACAATCTCCGAATAGGGTCGTGTCAATTAAGTCGATTTTAATGTCCGTAAGATTCAATGTTGTATGTTTACGCATAGATCTGTGTTCGGAAATGGTGCTTCATTTTTTATTATGGGTAATGTAAATATTAAGGAATCTGCATGAAAATTCAGTGCGATGTTCGATGGACTAAACATATTTTTCAGATTTCTAAAGAAGCTTTCAAATGCCTCGGTTTTCTAAAACGGTATAAGAGATACTTCACTCCATCCAATCTTCGGACTATTTATGCCCCCTATACCCGTCCAAAAATGGAATACAACTCTCATGTATGGGCCGACACTCCAAAGTCTATTATGGGGTTACTCGACCGCGTACAGGAGAGAGCCAAGAATCACATTGAGTACAGTGAGATATCCAAATCTATTGATTCTCTAGAGCATTGAAGCAATGTGTGTTGTATTTCACTGTTTCATAGTTACCACAAATAGTAAGTTCTATAAAGAAATTAGGGAACTTGTTCCCGTTACCGCATGTTTTTGCGTTTAACTTGATTTTTGTTGACAGCACATCCATTTGTGTTTGATTGGCCAGTGAATCGCACTACGCATTACAGTAAAAATTCGTTCACTCCATCCGATCTTCATACTATTTGTACCGCCTATACCTGCCCAAAGGTGGAATACAACTCTCATTTATGGCGCTTGCGCTTCAAAGGCTATTTTGGAATTGCTCGGTCGCGTACAGGAGAGGGCCAAAAGGCTCATTGGGGATGGTAGGGGATCCAACTTTATTGATTCTCTAGACCATCGACTCAATGTAGGTTGTATTTCATTGGTTTATCGCTGTTACAATGAACGAAATTATGGAACTTGTTCCCGATACTCGCACGTTTTTACGTTTAACTTGATTTTTGTTGACAGCACATCCATTTGTGTAAAAATGGTATTTAGCACAACAGTTCGTATGTGGAATAAACTCCCTCCAGAATCTTTCCTGTCACTTTCAATGTAGGCAGCTTCAAATCGAATGTCCACAAATACTACTCCGAAAATGGGCAGTGTTTCTCCTTAAGTTATGGCAACTCTTCTAAAGGGATTTTCAACAAGAAGTTTGTATAACTATACGGAAGTAGATGCCATTCTACCTTAAAAAGACAACACAATTTAATTTGACTAAGATAAAAATTGACTCTACAGAATAATAACGAAATGGCTCACACTAAGGACAGCTTCTTTAAAGATGTCTCTGTCAATCTTCATCAAAGAACAAGACGATTTAAGTCAGCACAGAATTAGTACAGCTCACGGCCTAGAAATTGCCATCTGTAGGCAGCTAGCAGAGCTGAAAATGAATCATTAATTTTTGAATTAATTCAAGAATCATTCATGCACTGAATTAGCAAATTTTGAATTAATTCTTTTCACAAAAAAATTAATTGTATGAAATTTGAGTCATTTCAAATAAATTCGATAAAAATAAATTGAAATTTATTACGAATTTGTCAAATGAAATGCAATTCGTTTCCAAAAACAAACGAAAATTCTAATGATATATAAGGGGATTTTAAACAAGAAGTTTGTTTTTTAAAACAAAATGAAAAAATTTTGATTAAAATGATTGACATTTTTTTGTAGTACGAAAAGAAAAGTTTGGCCATTACGAATGAAAAGTGATATCTGGCAAATGTCCACCACGACCATGCTAAAAGATGTCGTTTGCTTAATCAAAGTTTTAAATCACTTCTTGGCAAAATGGCGGCCGTATTTCGTTAATCATATCACAGATTTTGAATTTTAAAGCTGAAATCAATTTCATTGGCTTCATACAGACTCTGTCCTTAACATAGCCCTACCAAAAAATAATTCAGTGGTCTTAAATCACACGATCTGGCTGGCCACTTAACTGCTGATTATGGTGAAATTATGCGATCGGGAAATTTGGTTTGCAATAAATTGAACGTTTCATTGGCTGTGTGATATGTGGCACCGTCCAATTCAAATTACATGTCAGTGATATCTACGTCGTCAATAATTGGACAAAATTGTGTCGTTAGCATCTCACGATAGCGTGATCCATTGACCGTTAGCGCATTTCCAGCTTCATCTTCGAAAAAAGACGGCCCAATCACGCCTCCAGATTACATAACGCACCGTACAGTGAGCCTGCAAAGGCTTCTCTAGGATTTTTAGAAGCCCACATATGGCAATTTTGCTTGTTGAAATACCCTGAGAAGGAAAAATGGGCTTCGTCTAAAAAAATGATTTTTTCAGAAAAACGAATCTACGGCGATGCAAATGGTCAGTCGGCTTCAATTCAAAATCTTCAAAATCACAAAAAATGGGGGTTTTGGATAACCCCCATTTGTTGAGAACGTCGAGGAATTGACAAAATTGGATCTGCCTCAAAACTGTGGCTTTCGGCTGCGATGTTTTCAATTGAACGGCCGGGTCGAACGCGCGTTGGTGTTCGCACATTTTGTATCCAGCCTGGCTACACAAATTAGACGACCAAATTTTTAATAGCGGACTCAGATGGACGATTACGTTGTCCGAAAATATCAAGAATTTTACGTTTTCATAGCGGATTTTAATTATTTTAATGCGATTTTCGTGCGAAATTGAATTCATTGTAACAATTGACAATGCAGCTGCTATGAATACGTCAAAAACCTAAATGTCGAAACTATCATGTTGTTGGTGCTGCAACAATTCAAAAACAAACTTCTTGTTGGAAAACCCGATATTATGCCCCTTAAAAATGTATAAACTGGCCGTTAAACATTTATATTATAAATTCGAATGTTAAAAAAAATTGTATTTTTATTATTAATAAATTTTTATTCTTTTTATTATTTTACAAATCCCTTCTGAAAATTTTTCAATTTACTTTGTGGCTGTTATAATTTTCTTTCCAGCACTGTATTTAAATAATAATGAAATAAAATTTTCACAACTTTTCTTTTCAATAGGTCAGACATTAAAACGGAATTCGAAAACATGGAAAATTGAAATTGAATAAACAAAAAAATATCAATCGATAAAATGGAGAATATAAAGTGATCAAAGTATAATTTCCATAATCACGTTCAGCGTGGAGCATCATTTACCATCAAAGTATTAATGTAATATCATTAATGTAATGTATACGTGAGTGAGTATATCTTCTTCGTGCATAATATTAGGGCATATCACAGGTAATATATTGTTACGTTTATTCCTTTTAATAAACATTTTGTTATTTTGAGTTCTTTTAGCGCAAAATAATAACACGATGGTAACTTTGTTGTCTTTAATCACTGATGACTCATCCCTAATTAATTAATTTTGTTATTGTTTTGGTTGTTCTCGCATATACAAGATTATTCTACTTTAACATCATCCCATATTGTTGTTATTATCATTTAGTCTTGGTGCCCGCTTGGCTGTGCGTTTTTGTTCTGTATTAGTTGTTTTTGTATCCTCTTGTTTACTTATTTGATAGAATTTCTTAAAAGCATGTTGTTGTTGTTTTGTGTGTATAAGAATTCTTGGAAAACCAGGCAGTTTGTAAAATGCACAGTGGGTTCTATCGTTTACTTTTTTACCGATAATTATTTTCTGTTAAAAATTAATAAATCATCGTCGTAACAATATATATACAGTGAAACTTCGATATAACGAATCTAGAGGGGATAAAAATATACTTCGTTATAGCTATTGATCCATTATACATATGCATAGTGAAACCTTGTTATAACGAAATTTAAAGCAATACGAAAGAAATTCGTTTTAACTACAGTTTTTTTTTTGTCCATATTCCATTTTACACGAAAGTACTATGTAATAAAAATTCACTATTTAAGAGGTAAATAAAAAAATATATTTTTTTTTATTTTAAGCAATTTTAATTTTTTTTTTATTGCTGTTTAGTAAAATATTGTGTAAAAAATGTTGTTTGTTTACGCAAGTTTAGAATGCAGCCATCAACATTTTTTTTAGACAGTTGCTAAGTTGTCGAATGTATTTTGCGGTGTAGATTCCTGTGCCTCAAAAAATGTTTGCAGTTTTCCGACAATTATTTTAGCCTCTCTAGCGGTTACAACATTTTCGATTTCTTCAGTTTCGTCGTCTTCATCTTAATCCTCCTGCTCACCCTTATCTTGTGGTTTCATTACACTAATAATAATGTCATTATCGGTAAGGCATTCGGTAAAAGTAATGTTGTCATCGAAATTCAAAAAATCAGCATCAAACCGTTCTGTCATTCTACGCTGTCTTGGAGGCAAACCTTTATTGTAATCAATATATTTGGGCACTCAACAAAGCCACAAGTTGCAAAACAGTTAGCAAGTGTTAATTTTTCGACATTTTCCTATGCCTTGTGTGCCACTCTTATTCCTTGTAAAACGTTTATAGAGCTTTTGCGATAAAATTGTTTGAAATTTTTGATTACTCCCAGATCTAGAGGTTGTAGTTACGATGTTGCGTTTGGCGGTAAAAATTGTAATTTGATGGATTTAAGTGATGGAGCATTTTTAGGTGCTGTGCGGTTATCCACAAACAGTAAAACTTTACGATTGGCTTTAGTCATATCGTTGTCAAATTTTTGTAAGTAATTAAGCCAGATATCGCTGGTCATCCAAGCTTTTTTGTTCGCAGTGTAGTCCACTGATAAGCAATTTATGTTTTTAAAACATCTTGGGTTAGTCAATTTTCCGATTATATGCAATTTTCTCTTCTCAGAGCCTGTACTGTTAACAGTAAAAAAAACAAATAATCTGATATGTGCGTATATTTTCCGACAGGGTTTAATTTATTTTTATTTGGGACGAGGGTCGACGTAAAACCGTACCCAAATAAAAACAAATGATCTTTCTTTACTATGTTTTCCACCGCGGCATTTTTCGAATTTAAACGCCATTGTTCGGTCTGGTGCGCATTTAAAAAAAGTCCAGTTTCGTCTGCATTAAAAATATTGTGCGGCTCATATTCTGCCAACAAACTTGGTAACAATGCTTTCCATTGAGAACAAACTTCATCATTTACACTGGCACTTTTTCTACGAACTTTTCGAAATCCAATATAATGGCGCTTGTTAAAATTATCAAGATAACCGTTACTAGCTTTAAAATCGTTGTATCTCAGACGTGCTGTAAGCTGTTTAGCTTTGGTTTTTATCATCGGTACTCCTAAAGAAATGTTTTGAGATCGACATTGTGTAAAGCATTTAGATAAGCATTGCTCAACGTCTTCATATTCAGTAAGGCGCAATCTTTAGCACTTTTAAGATTTACGGCTGTATGCATAAGAAACGCTTACTTGAGCTTTAAAGTGCACGTTAGTTAACAAACGCTTTAAGGCTAACAGACGTTTGTTAAAAAATGGTATTCATAAACAGTACTTCAGCTAATGTATGCTTTAGTAAAATTAGTATTTTGATTCTGGCAATGCCATTATATTCCGTTGTCACGTTATAGTTAATGATGTATAAAAATGAATATATTTATCTGGGTATTTAGATCCATAAAAAATGTTTTTATGGTTTTCAGCAAAATCAACATATTTTTTTTGTTTTTTTATTAATCTTCTTAAAAAAAAAGCAAAGAACCCAAAAAAGATCAATTTGAAAGGCTTATGAAGAACTTCCAAAGAATTTGTTCATATTAAAAAAATATTTATTCGGATAACGAGCTTTGTTTTGATTATATGTACATCAATAAAACTTTTGTTTAAAATAATTAATTATATTTTTTAGTAATTAATTTTAAGCACTAGGTCAATTTTAATAAAAAAATGTTAAAAAACTTTTATTTTTTATTATTTTTTCGATATTTCGCCACACCGTTGGTTGGCATCATCAGGAAAAACAAAAATAATGAACAAACAAATTGAAAAAATGTTGTTTTGATTAACAAACAAAACAAAACAAAAAAAAATTTTTTTCAATTTGTTTGTTCATTATTTTTGTTTTTCCTGATGATGCCAACCAACGGTGAGGCAAAATATCGAAAAAAAAAATAAAAAATGAAAGTTTTTTAACATTTTTTATTAAAATTGACCTAGTGCTTAAAATTAATTACTAAAAAATATTAAAAAAGGTCAAAAAATTATAGCTATTATATATAATTAATTATAATTATATTTTTGTAAAATATAAAATAAAGATGTAAAATTGTTTTATATTGAATGGCGTGTTATATTTTAGTTTTTAATATTATTTGCATACTACAATTTGTTTTTAATAAACATTTTTAAACATTTTTGGAATAACAAAGTAAAAGTGTCAATTGAGCTGTTACATTGAAAGTGGCATAAGTCACAACTGAACAGTTTTTTTTTCATTATTAATAAATTTGAAATTAATAAGTTGAGAAGTATTGAGATTTGTTTGAGAGGAGTATTGATAATTAACGGTATAACAAAAATGTTTATTTTGAAAGCGGCATAAGTCGCTGTACTCAGGAAATTAATTACGGAGCTTGGTGTGAAAGAAATGGAAACATCTAATAAGTGTGTATTAAGTATTGTTGTGAATATTGAACTTATTTTTATTAGTACGAAAGAATAGTGCAGTTTACTGAACTATATTATAGTGATATCTAATATACTACACATAATTAGCATTATTTTTATTATTCTCAGGAAGTTGCTTCGTGTTGTATTAAATATCTAAGAACGTCACAACTCAAAAGCATATTATTGCACATAGTGACTTATGTAAAGGACAAAATAGTAATAGTAGTAATAACTCCCTGTCGAAAAAATTCTTCACAGTACATAACATGAAGAAAAAAGATTTTATTTCAACACAATCAGTAGAAAAATCCGTTTCAGAAAGAAAACTAAATACAGACTAGTTGAAATGGCTAAAAATTAAAATGTTATATAAACTAATTTAAAATAAAGAAGATGACAATAACAAAGTAACTTATGCCACTTTTAAAATAAACGGCTCAGTTTATTGTAAACACAATTTGTTTTGTTTTTGAACTTTCAATAATAAAATTGAAGTGTCAATTTATTGTAGGTTTAACGTAGGTTTTTCCTACTTTAAAGTTAACAAAGGTATGTTAAGGTAAAACGTTTTTTGAATACAACTTTAGGAAATTGTGCTTAACAACGGCAGTTAAACCTACTTTAAGTTTTTATGCATACGCCTGTTAGTGTTGCGAATAATCCCACGATTTTTTAAAATTGTAAGAAAAGTACTCCGCGGTATATTAAATTGTTCAGCAATTTCTTGCTTAGATTTGTCAGCACGATCAACAGCATCAATTATAGAAATTTTTTCTCGTAAAGAAATTGATTTACGCTTTAATACACTCATTTTGACAAAGAACCAAAACGAAACTGACTATGTAATTTGTGGCGCTTGTAATTTGCTATGTAAATTGTGGCCTGAAAAACATTTACCTTTCGTTGTTTTTAAAAGGGACTTCCCCATTTTGCTTAAAATTTAATTTTACTTTTTCTGACTTCGTTGTATGGAGGCTATAGTTCAAGACTTCGTTATGTAGAGGCTTTCGATAATGACATGCACACATAAAAAATGTTATATTAAAATGTTATGTATGTATTTTTCAATTATAATTTCGTTGTATAGAGGCTTTTGAAAATATAATTCGCTAATAGAGGCTTTCTTGCTTAAAATTTTATTGTTATAACTATATAGAGCATTTTTGTATAAAAAACTTTGCAATAACAAGGCTTTTTCAAGGGACTCAGCTAAAAATTCGTTATATTTAGTTTTTCGTAATAAAGAAGTTCGTAATATCGAAGTTTCACTGTATTTTTTTTTTAATTTCTGTTTTAATATGATAAACTCTGAATACCCTAAGTAATTTGCATGCAATAATTTATACGTTTTCCATTTGCCACTTAAATCATTTCACTTTATTTACAATTAAATTTATTTTGTGTTTTTCCAAGAAAAACTTTCAAAGTAAAAATTTCTTTATTTATCATTTTGCTAAAACATCATTTCATCTTAAAAAATGCAGTCTGTAATTAACTTTCATTATGAATAAAAGCAAATTAAAAAATTTTCTTTTAATCGCAAGTGTGGTTTTATTATTGGCTGAGAAACATATTGTTGTTGTTAGTGGAAGTGCCGCCATTATAACCAGTGTGAATTATGCATTTGAAACTTTTAGTCCCTACGCTCTCATACGATTTTTTGAATTCAGTGACAAGGAATGGAATATAACGGAAAAGTGCTTTGGTGACATGTATGCGTATGTGGGAGGTTTAAGAAATGGTGAATACTGGGCTGTTAAATGTATGTATGTGTGTGTGTTTGCAGAAAGCAAAACTCTGAAATAATATTTTACCTAAATGTGCTTCGTTCCTGCTTCATTGTTTAGTGTATGATGCCACAAGTCATTATGCTGGTGCCGCATTTGCAGGTGCAACTGTACGCCTGCATAATCCAAAGGTTTGTCGTTCGCTGTCGAAACAATTTAATGACAACAACTTTAAAATTAATCGTCATCATTCAGAAGCCCACTTGTTTGTTTTACCTTTTGATGTGCACTTAATATCGGCTCATTTTCTAATGGAAATTGCCCATGACAATTACTTTCGTGTAAGTAAAAATTTTCATTTCATTATTTTAAATTCAATGAAAATGGTTGCACAATAGTCGTTAAGGATTTTTTTGTTAACAAAAATAATATTATGAATACGAATTTGTAATCCTTAAATGTTTCAAAAGAAACAAAGCTGGAACTTTATATTGATCATCAAAGATCTTAGAATGTAAAAACACCAAAGCTGAATAAAAGTTGTTATTTACACCACTGAAAAGTGTGATGTATGTGTGAATATAATAATAAGCTTTTACAGTTAAGTACACTACACTTCCAACTAGGTATTTGGATTTTAAAATTAAATGTTTGTTAAGCAGTAGGTTATGAGTTCAAATCCCAACAGAGCCTTAAGTAAAAAAGAGAAATTATTGCACGGCAATAAAGGATAAAATATTTTCAAACTTCGCGAACTGTCGTTTAACAAAAGGAAAACTATTGTTATGGTGAAACAGCCTTTATAGTCTACAGCTCTTAGTAGTCTTAATTCGAAGAGACAAATAACATTATATTGAAAAAAAGCCTGGTTGTTAAACAAGTGACCGTACCCATCATGCATGCTAGGCGATATAAAAGAAGTCGCCAGACCACAGATTATGTAGCGTATATATGTAAAAGCAAGTGTTTAACAAGCACTACATTTCCAACCATCGATTAAAAATGGACGTAGTGATATTTGCAATCAAAAATGGCCCCTAAGCTTGAAAGTCTAATAAAATCTCTTACGTTTTTCTTTTCTCTGACCTTTGTCCCTTCATTATAATAAGAGAGCCTAAGACCTACAAAAATAATACTTGATGGTTGGACACTTTAATTTTTTCTCCACAAGCCATTATTGGAGGTTTTAAAATAGCAAGTAGTTGCTAGAAGTTTGATCTGGCAATGAAAGAGAAAGAGGTTACCACTTTTTAAATGTTTTTCTAGTTCCAAAAAATTTCTTGGTCAGTTGGTCGCTTAAGTTGCTGTTCCAAAAGAAATTTCATCTTAAGTTGTAGTAAATTTTAATTAGAGCAACACAGATGGACCGATTTAAATAAGACTCTCTTTATCTTTCTCTCTCTCTCTCGCTCTCTTTCTCTTCTCTCAATTGTTCACCAGTCACTTCCACTTCTCTTTTGATAATCTATCGTTGGCGTTCAGTACATCGTTTCTTGCAAAAATTAATGTAGGTAACATGAATTTAAAAAACTGTGCACGTACCCTTTAGCTGATGCGCCACAAAAAACGAGCCGATACATTTAATCGATAAGAGGATTATTATTTGTGAATGACCATCGATCCTTAAATTCATCGTAAGCACATGTGCCCAGAATTTTACCTGACTTCTGGTGGTCTTTAATCCCTCAAGTTTTAAATATTACAGGCAGCAACAAAATGGATTAAGTTGTTTGAATTTGTTCCGCCAGTAAATGAAATACTGTAGTCATTTTCTTCGGTGCAACCACTCATTGCAGGCTGTTTGTTCGATGTGATTGGAGAGCGCTTTCGATGTGATGATATCATTATCTAGCCATGTTCTGAACTGTATTGATCATTGCAATTCAAAAGAAATTTAAGTTCTCAAGTTTTGCGTAACTAATTCCATAGAAAATATTGACACCTTCATTACCATCTGACTTAATTCACAATCACAAATAACTATTGTGAATTATGCCGTTTCAATGGCAAAAAATTGTTTTCATAAGAGAATTAGGGAGCAGCAGAATAAATTTTAAATTAGAGCATAATATAATTAAGGAAAGAGCTGTCGGAAGCTTTCAAAAATAAAACAACTAAAATGTAACACATTAAATTTTAGGTTTAGGGTTTTCTGTGCCCCAAATGCAACAATTTTGCTTGTTTACATACCCGCCAAAATCAATGAGCTTCATCTGAAAAGTTGATTTTTTTTGCAAAATCGGCATCTTCACTTAGCGAAGAGAAAATGCATTGGATGGTCACTTGGCTTCAACTCCTGAAGCAATTGGACTGTATATGGCGTCATACCAAGGTCTTTATGCAAAATTCATCTCAATGATGTCTCTAAAATGGTCAATTGTGAGAACGATGGTAAATTGATGTTGATGGCGCTTCACGCACACTTTCTGCCACAGCAGCAATATTCTCGGGTGTACGCACTGTTTGTGCTTTTCACGCTTTAGTTTATCGATGAAGATGCCAGTTTCTTTCACTTTTTTTCACAAGATAACGAACATACGGAGCTGACGGTGCTTCTCTTCTTCCGAAATCCGTACGCAATTTTTGCACACATTCTGAAACATTACCATGATTTTCAAAGTAATGACGCAATATTTCCCAGCGTTGTTCAAGAGTATACACAACCGTATTCGTTCAGCGGAAGGATAAAACTAATTATCTGTCAAATCAAATAAGTATGAGCTAAGTGTTACCATTCACGAAATAAGCACTAGTTGAAAAAAAAAACGTTAGATGGCGGACCATTTAGAATCCTGACGTGAGATTACCTTTTTTCACTTTTTTCTCATTCACAAATTCGATAGATCGATGTTTCCAGCTTTCACAACAGAAAGTTACTCCCCGGGGGCACATATATGGTCTTAATGGAGAGCTACTATGTAGACCTGTGTAACTGGGGGAAAAAGGGAGCCCAGTCCCCTGAAGTCAGCAGGGGTACAACTGGAAACTCCACTTTATTTCCACGGAAATCAGTGACCCGCAGAGTTCCGTTTTTTGTCTCTTTAGACACAACTGTTGTCTGGTTGATTATTGAGGTTGGCCCTTTATGGGAGTATCGTGGTGGTTGTGGCTTCGGCTTCCTAGGACGAGCATGACGTTCCAAATTATGCAGTGGTTTGGTCCACCATCTGATTAAGGCTTCATGGCCAGGCGCAGTTGTAAATCTAATCACACAACAGAAAGTCTGTTAGATATGGACTGATTGTTAGGTTGGCTTTATTACCAAAAGCTTTACTATCATTGCTTGCTACCAATTTCATGGTGGTTTATTAATTAAAATCGAGAAGATTATTCACGTACAGAAATATTTTTGCGCACTGAAATCAAAAGCGATGTTCATACTTTGACGTATGCTGCAACATAACAAGTGAAAAAACTAGTGTGATCAACATATTTTAATAAAAAAAGAAGTGTTGATTTTATGGTTGAATAATACATTAAATGGTTAAAACAAAAGCTTATTTTCAATAGGCAAGACTGCGTAGTATATAAAAAAGGGTGTTTTTATAGAGGTATAGAACCTTTAAATGGCATAAAATAAAGATCATTTTTTAAAATTTATATGAAATTTCCTTTATTCGGAAGATCGTCATCTTCTGGCATTATAACATAAATATGACTTTTGGCATATGAGCGCAACGACTGGCTCGGACGTAGTCTTATCTGGAGGCTTAATTTTCGATGACTTTTTCCAATACTTATGGCCACATTTCGGCAATAACGTGGCGAATGTTCTCCTTTAAGTGGTGAATCATTTCAGGCTTACGGGCATAGATTAGCGACTTCACATATCCCCACAGAAAATAGTCTAGCGGAAGTAAATCGCACGATCTTGAATGCTAATTCACGAGTCCAAAGCAGGAAAATTTTCAATTACTTCTTCAATAAATAAATTGTAGCACATGATGTATGATATATTGCGCCGTTTTGTTGAAACCACGAAAAAGTCAGAAATCATAGCTTTATAGCGGTCTGTAAAGTTCTAAGTACGGACCAATGATTCCACCACCCCTTAAACCACACCAAACAGTCATTTTTTTTGGATGCAACGGTGTCTCAACATACAATTGAGCATTATCATCACTCCAGAAACGGCAGGTTTGTAATTGGCACAAATAGGAGTGAGCTTGAACGCTAAAAACGCTAATAAAAAATTAATATACCTCTATAAAAACACCTTATATATATATATATATTAAAAAAAAACTATATTTGAATAGTCAAAAAGTTATATAAGAGTTTTTATAATGAAATAAAAAAAACAATTTTTCTGTTTGAATTTTTTAGTTCGAAAAAATCCAACAAATGATATGTTTTCCGAAATCTTGTACGAATACGGACTTGGAGAGTATTTTAGAAGTTTATCTCTTTCAAACAACAATTTTTGTCAGAAATGTTACGTACGTGAGGCACAGAATTGTAACGGACAGTTACAAAATTTATGAAGATTTCAACTTTTACATAATGATGTAAGTGATGTAATTAATTAGAGTTTGAATTTACTTTTACACGACATATTTTTCATTCACGAGTCTTTAAATTTAAAACCATTTGAGATATTTGTTTGTGTGATATAGCACACAGTGTTTTATGAACGAATTTGTAAAGAAATAGGAATCTAACTTGGCAACACTTTTTTAATCAGCGTCCATTTGTCAGTTGTCAAGTGATTAATTTTCTTCTCTGAAATCTGGTAGCCCTTTGCCTAAAATTGGAAACGTCACAAATGAGATACACAGTATACAGTAAGACTCTAACATTAAATTCAGCTAAAAAATAAATTGTAATTGTGCAACGACTTAAGATCGAGTTATAATGTCGAGAAACGTAAATAAATTACCCATTCCGAATGCGATGATCATAATTAGTACCTTTGATGAGTTTAAACTTTTGTTTTTTTGGAGCTTCAATTTTTTGTAGAGGTACGGAACTATAAGGTCGCAACATCTTTTTAACTGGTGGCCACTTTTTTAGCTCTCAAGAGATTTACGTTTAGTTTGGCAGTTCAACATGAATAGACTGACACCTGAACAACACTTCCAAATTATACAAATTGGACCCAAAACAAGACTGCCGCTGATCCCAATTTACATACACGACTTTTGATTAACGATGAAGTTCACCTTCATTTGAATGCACACTTCAATAAACAAAACTGCCGTATTTGGAGTGATGATAATCCTTAAGTGTATGTTGAGACACCATACATACATCCAGAAAAACTGACTGCTGGTGTGCTTTCTGGGCTGGTGGAATCAACCGTACTTCTTAAAAAACGACGCTGGTCATAAAGTTACTGGCAATATTGAACGCCTTGATTACTGACTTTTTTGGTCATCAATGGAACAATCATGATGTACAGGAGCTGAGGTTTCAACAAGACGACGCAACATGTGCCATAACCAAATTATTGAAGGAAACGCATGATAACAACATAATTTCACGTTTTAACCCTCTAATTGGCCTCCAAGATTGTGCGATTTAACGCCATTAGCCTATTTTCTAAGGGAGAATATATGAAGTTGCCACTAGTCTACACAGATAAGCTCGAAACGATTGACCACTTAGAGCAGGGTTGCCAAAATGATGATTTTATCATATTTTTGATGATTTTTGAACTAAAATATGATTTGATGGTTTTCTTTCTTAAATTATGATTTCTGATTTAAAAAATTATGATTTTTTTTATTTCAAGTGTGTACTACGTTCATTGTAATTGTACTACTTACATAGCGAAGTTAAGTTTTGTATCAGCTTGTTGTTGAAAAATTTTAGTTAGTTAACAATAAAAACAAGTTTATCAGGTGAGGAGGAAATTTTTTGTACAATATGCAATTCGATTCTTGTCAGAGCGGATCTAGTAAAACACCAATCAACCCAAAAGCACATAAGCAGAGCGAATTGTATAAGTTGCAGCCAAACAAAAATTGAATCACAATTTTTACCTTCAGATGAGATGAGGAGTGTAAAAAACTTAGAACTTCAATTAAGTGCGTTTATTGCAGAACACAACCTTACATTTTTGTGTACGGATCACTTAACTTTATTTCTAAATTCCTCCATTTCTGATTCAAAAATAACACCTAATCTTGCATGTGGCAGAACAAAAACTATGTGGCTTATTAAAACCGTTTTAGGCCGGACCCAATTTTAATTCGTTTGTTTGTAATATACTGAATCAGTAGAAATTTTCCTTATGTGTAGATGTCTACTGTCTACTGACATAAGCAATAAAAAATCGCTTTGTTAGTAATCCGGGAACTATAAATTATAGAGTACAAGACTTATTTTCTGGCTTAATTAAAGTGGAGAGTGGTGAAGCTTCAACAATATTTAATTGTATAAAAAGTTATTTTCAAAAACACAAAATACTGTACAAAGAAAATTTAATATGATTCGGAGCAGATGGTGCTTCAAATATGACAGGCAAAAATCATTCCGTTGCCAGATTATTTAAGAATGAAAATCCTAATTTATTTGTTGTCAAATGTATTTATCATTCAATTGCGCTTTGCTCTTCTTATCTTATCTTAAGCTTCCACCTGAACTACATAATTACGTTGCGAATAGTCCGAAACGTAATTAGCAATACCAAAAATATTTTTGCACCCCTCACAGGTGGTTATCATTAGAGTCTGTAGTTGTACGGGTTCTCGAGTTATATGAACGATTAACTATTTTTTAAAGTATTAACAAATTGGTGGTAAATAACGTAAACAACATTTTTCAAAGCTCATCCTGTGAAATACATAGAATGTATGAGGAACTGCAACGTTAGACAATTTTATAAAAACAGAATTTATGAACATGAGTCTCAATAACGACCTTGATTTTGAAAACAAAAGTCTATTTCTACATAACGAAGTAGTCTATCTTGGTGTTTTTGTTAAACAAAAGATTTCTAGCTCAAAGCTAACTGCATATGATCAATAACAACTCATGCTGACAACATTCCAGCTTTGCCGGTGCTGTCAAAATTTGTTTTAAACTTAATATGCCTTTCCATTTCTTTAGCAAGTGTCGAACGAATATTCTCAACAGTCAATTTAAACAAAACTAAATACGGAAATAGATTAGACAACAGCACTCTCGAAGGTATCTTATATGCAAAAGATTACTTATCATTCAGCAGAAACTGTTCCTGCTATAATTTAAAAATAGGCCAAGAAATTATTAAAAATATAAAACCCTGTATATATCATAGTAATAGTTCTTCATAAAACTTTTTCATAGGACATGTGCTTTTTAATCTAAACTTTTTTTAAGCGTTCTTAAGTAAGTAAATATTTATTTATATAAATACACAGCGTTATTGTTTTAATGAAATCAGTTGAGTGTTTTTCTAAGTTTTCTATTTGTTGGTTGGTAAATGTGTGATTAAAAATTTAAGTTTGCTTATTTTCATAATATTGCCATTTTCCGTCCTAACTGGCTGATTTGTATTCGATGGCGAGCGCTTTCGATGCGAATGCATCATTCTCAAGCCACGGTTTAGTTTGTTCTGGTGAGTCAGTGATGGCGTTCAGGTAGTTCTGTTATTAGGTCCGTATATATTCAGGTAAGCAGAATACCGGTCACCTGGCATTTGTATGCAAAGTGAACTTACCGATACCTCCGTCTTTTACTATTATGTAGGTACGTGTGTCCATCTGAGAGTGTTTTTCGTTTGCCCGTTTGCATGAGTAGTTTTAATGGTGTGAAAATTGTGTCTGAGGTCGTGTTTACCTGTTCGTTTATAATGTCGTTGTTGAATGTTTTTGTCTTGTAGATTTCCATATTTTCAAGAATGTCTAGTCTTCGTCCTTTTTTGCTAGGATGTAATAATGTCATACATTCATCTATTTCTCTTGGCGTGTATCCGTGAGTGTCAAGGTGTAATGCAAAGTTTGAATCTTCTCTTTTCCGTTTGTATGAGCGTATGTGTTCTGTAAACCTTGTTTTTAGTGTTCGTCCAGTTTGCCCTATATAGGTTCGTTTGCAGGTAGAGGTAAGTCTGTATACCCCGCTGGAATTAAATTTGTCAGTTGTTTCTGTCGTTGTTCTGAGATAGTGTCTGAGGGTGTTTCCACTCTTTAATGCTGTGAGTATTCCTTCTTTGTGAAAAAGGTTAGTTCGTCTGTATATTTCTGGTCCTGTGTAAGTAATGGCGTGCCGTCGTGTTGTATCGGCTGTCTCCTTGTCTTCTCTATTTCTGTTCTTAGTGTTGTATTGTCTAAGTAGTTTATCGATGGTAGTGGTTTTGTAGCCGTTATTCATAGCTATGGCGTAGATTGTGTCGAGTTCCCTCCTGTACTTATCTGGAGTAAGTGGAATTATCCCAAGCCTGTGTATCATATGTCTAAACGCTGCTAGTTTGTGTTGGGTAGGGTGGTTTGAGGTGTTGTGGATGGTAGTGTCCGTTGTTGTTGGTTTTCTATAGATGTCGAATGTTAAATAGTCAGTTCCTCGCGTTATAGTGATGTCAAGATAATGTAAATTTCTGTCTTGTTCTTTTTCCATTGTGTATGTAATCTTATCATGAATTGTGTTTAAGTTTTCTAGAATTTTTTCGCCGTTGTCTTGCTCGAGGTTGCTTATTTTCACTGATTTTGTTGGATCAATGACGACAAAGCCAGTGCAATTATGGTTTGTCACCATATAAACATAAGTATACGTTGCGCCATAAATTCTTTAAACAATAATAACTTAAATACATATGTTAATATATATTAATTGTTATTTTTAAATAAAATTTTGTATTAAAAAAATGATGATTTTTTTCCATAAAATATGATTTTTTTTCGGCATATGATGACTTTCTTCTCAAAGCTTCTGGCAACGCTGACTTAGAGGACAACATTCGCCGCGTATTAAACTACGCCCGATTCAGCGGACATATGCCAGAAGTCATATTTAATTTATAATGCCAGAAAACTATCTTTCGCATAAAGTAAATTTAATGACAATTTAAAAAATTCATCTTTATTTTATTCCATTTCAAAGTTTCGCACCTCTGTAAAAAACAACCTTTACATTAATCATTACAACATATTTTTAGTTTCTTTCCGGGATTATGATTTTTAACTTGAGTTAGAAGAGGAAAAAAATATGGTTTCTGCACAACCCTCCATCATGTTGTGAGCCTCACCTCAGTTGAAAACGATTGTTGTGGGTTTTAAAACTTCTCACATCTCAAAGCGAACAGTTTCTGTAAAGCGTTTTGCGATGCAGTGGCTAAGCGACTACTAATGGGAAAAACTGCAGCAATTAGCCTCTCCGGAGACCTTTTTTGTTTAGCGGATGCATCTTAATAATGCTTCTTACCTCTGGAGTATAATAGTACCCTGTTACTCTCCTAATTTATTTGATACTCTCGAAATAATTTTAGCCTTTAGTATCCTAAACTTAATAACAAGTTGGCAACATTGGTTTATTTATTTTTAATACTGTTTTTTTCTTGTCAATTGTTTTTAGAATATTAAATCGCCTATAATTATGATATTTAGTGCTCTTGCAGCGAAGCACAACATTTTGTTTAGTTCACGGGACCCAGCTTAAAGCGTAATGTGAATAAAAACTTTTAAACAAAAGAGATAAAAATAAATCTGGAGCAATAAAAGATGACACAATAAAATTTCAAGGTCGCATGAAGAGCTAAAATACTTTCTTCTTCTTATCTCTGGGTAAATGCAAGTTCTGCTTACAACGGCGTAACAGAGGTAATAAATCGAATGTTCCAGGTGTCAGCTGTCGAGAATTGAGAACTAGAAATTCCATATTGTTACCATCTTAATCCAACACAGTATTTTAGGCGGACGTACGCATAACAACATCGCCATTAAAGTAATTAGGGGTACTAAGCTATAAAGTTTCTCGTATATTTAATTAGGGTTCTAGTTCTACAACAAGTTTTAGTTTAGTTAGTTGGAAGATGGTAACTCTGTAGCCAGTAATCAGATAACATCAAAGAACTGAAAAGCAAAATAGCATTTTAAAATCACTAAATCTCATAACATAAATAAAAAATATGTCGTGTTAAGTAGCTTTAGTATAATAACACTCAATATTTATATATAAAGTGGAAAAATTTGAGGTTAGGACAACTTCAGTCCTATTGACATTAATTTAAAGCAGAAAAACGGGAACTAATAATGGATTACGAAGTCGGGGAAATGCCCACCTTTAGCGCGACAGCAGACGTGCGCTCGTTGTACAAAGTTTTGAAGCACATTTTGCAACAAAGCTTCGCTTATCTCGTGAAATTCATCTTTCAGAACATCAGTTGTATGTGGGGTGTTCACGTATGCTCGGCTATTAAAAAATTCGAGAAATTACGCGATCGGAAAATTGTTTGAGTAACTGTATGGCTTGCGATATAGTCTTACTGAAACCAAAGGCCACTAATGTCAATTGTGTCCACAAAAAATTTATTGACATTATATAAAGTGGAAAAATTTGAGGTTAGGACAACTTCAGTTCTATTGACATTAATTTAAAGCAGAAAAACGGGAACTAATAATGGATTACGAAGTCGGGGAAATGCCCACCTTTAGCGCGACAGCAGACGTGCGCTCGTTGTACAAAGTTTTGAAGCACATTTTGCAACAAAGCTTCGCTTATCTCGTGAAATTCATCTTTCAGAACATCAGTTGTATGTGGGGTGTTCACGTATGCTCGGCTATTCAAAAATTCGAGAAATTACGCGATCGGAAAATTGTTTGAGTAACTGTATGGCTTGCGATATAGTCTTACTGAAACCAAAGGCCACTAATGTCAATTGTGTCCACAAAAAATTTATTACCATAGTTTTTTCATTTCGGACCAGCACTCAGGGAATGAACCCTACACATGCAATGCATTGTGCCAGAACTAGAAAATTAGGTTACGGAGAGGAGGAAAGAGAGAGTAGTGGACATTTAATTTGAACTTTCCTACATTGAAAGTGACAGGAAAGGCCTGTGGAGGGAGTTTATTCCACATACGGACTGTTCTGCTAAAAAATGAATTTTCCCTGTAATGCGTAGTGTGATTCATTGGACAATCAACCACAAAAGGATGTGCTCTCAACGAAAATCGAGTTAAACTTAAAAACGTTCGAGCACTGGGAACAAGTTCCCTAATTTCGCTAAAGCACTTACCATTGCAGTAACGATAAAACAGTGAAATACATACCACATTGCGTCAATGCTCCAGAGAATCAATAGAGTTGAGTACCCTACTGTCCTCAATGAGTCGCTTAGCCCTCTTCTGTACGCGGTCGAGCAGCACGAAAATAGACTTTGGGACTTCGGCCCATACATGAAAGTTGTATTCCAACTTTGGACAAATATATAAGAGGTAGAAATACTATGGAGATGGGGTGAAGTGAAGTATCTCTTACACCGTTTTAGAAAACCGAGGCACTTAAACGCTTCTTTAGAAAACTGGAAAATGTGTTTAGTCCATCGAACAGCACACTGAATTTTCATGCCAAGAACAGCAAAAGCTTCCAATTCCGTAATACCTATATCATCCATAGTAGCAGAAGCAGCACCATTGCCGAAAACAGGTACTTTGGTTATCTTCAACACATTCATTCACTAATTGCACAAGGTAATTGTGCGCAGCAAATAACTCAACATACTGATCTTCTGCAGTTGTAGGGCTAGCGAAGCCAAGAACAATTGTGGACATTGAAAACACCAGCAACAACAATTTCACTGCTCGGACAACTATCAAGAATCTTCGATATGGAGTCGTAAACAGAATCAATGCCAGTTAGGGTTTTATACCTTCCCGTTTGGAAGTTTCGCGTTTGGACTTCTGCGGTGATGGCGTTTTATTGTCCACCTGACTACAAATCGCAACAAACGATTTTTCGGGGACTGTTTGTGGATTGTGTTAAGCTCCATATGCGACAATTTCGTTTGTGTGCATAATCGCGCAATTGAAAAGGTTAGGAAAAATGGTTTATTTTTGTTTAGTTTTTCAAACAGCCAAGTCATATACGTTCGGAGCAAACAATGATCGGGCGGTCTTAATTCTTGCATGAGTTTGAACTTTATAAGCGTGAAGATGAAGATGCAAAATATTGCGCAAAGTGCTTCTAGTGATGCCCAATTTTCGCAAAAGTTGACTAGTTGATGTTCCAGGCTCATTTTCAATACTTTGCTCTACAGTAACTATGTTTGCATCACCATGGCCACTGCAAGCGTATTGTTTCGGTCCATTGTCAGCAGCAATACGGTGAGCCTCGAATTTAGCGATTAAATTACGCATAAATGTTTCAGATGGTGCATGATTACGAGAAAATGCTGTTGGCATTTTACAAAGTGATAAAATAAAATTTTCAACGTTTTGATATTAAATTTTCAGTAGTCATTCGTTCTTTACTCAAGAGTGTAACGGTTCCATGCTTAAAAACTTTCCAAATTCTTACTAAATAAATGTTAAAAGATGACAGCGTAATACTTGACATTTAATTATTTAACAGGCGGTTGACTTCCTAACCTCAAATTTCATAGAAATTAATTATTAATCAACAAAATTAATTTCCACTGTAATTGACAATTTTCAGAATAATTTTATGCGGTTCCATGTTAATTCACATGACAGTCTACATTGCAAAATATTATTTAGCAGAAATAAATCGTTCTGCATTAAACAATCAACAAGATCAGGAAAATCATCAAGCAAAAAAAGATAACGATTCTCTGAAGCTAAATACACTGATAAATATCGCTGATTGGAAAAATACACTGGAAAGTATTGATATGAAACAATTCACAATGAATCGTTTTAAAACAAATGAAAGAGGTGAGTTTGAATTTTGAAAATAAAAATTATACTTATTATTAGACTTTTTTTAATATTTTAAGAAGATGCCACCCAAAGGTGTGGCGAAATATTGAAAATATGAATATGTGCTTAAACAAAAAATTATTTTTAAAATAAAAATTAATTTGAAATATTTTCTATTTTGAGGTTTTCTTTTTTGTTTGCTTTTAGAAAATCTACCAAAAATTGTGTCGCGCCAGCATTCGTATTGTTTTGAGGAGCTGCTAGAATCGGTATCTTTGTCCAATGTGATTTATAATTTATTGCAAACGTCTTCCACTCCTCTTTGTGGCCTGATGTTTATATTTTCTTTCTTTTTTATTTGGATACATTTGGTGGCTGAATATAGTTTCTTGGCCAATAACATGGACTTCGGCTTGGCCAATAATAAAGTGAAACAACGTGATGCCCTTTTAAAACGTTTGGCCTATGTAATGGATGTTTATTTTCTTATTAAGTGTGTCCTTAAATTAATGGATTTTCTTTGGTTTGATAATTTTTGCTAAGGAAAACAAACTTTAATTGTACTTTCAGTGGTGCCAACTTATCTTATGATTTTTTCAAAGCCTTGCCTAAGGATAAATTTAATGTTTTTGAGCAGCTGAAACATGTGATGAAACTTATCTTACAAAAACTATTTAGGTGAGCTTATTAAAAGGTGTTTTTTTTAATGGTAAGCAATTTAAATTTAGATACTAAACTGAAATCACATAATTTCAAAAAAGAAACTGTTTTTTTAGAAGGAAAATTGTATGCTAACGATGTTTCAATATAATTTCGAATATATGGGTATCACGTTTGGCTCTACCATAATCTGAAAGTCCAAGTTACAAACACTTGAAGGCAAATCTCGCTAAAGGTTGTACATTCTGTAACGATGATTTTACGCGATCTTTTCTATTTATTTAATTTAGTGCTTATTTTTCGTTAAAAAATTTAAGATTTTAAAGTGCCCAGTAGAATCGCTGGAAATTTTAGATCGAAAAATTGGCCCGCCATAACTGTAAAAATATTGACGAGGTATTCAAAAACGCATAAACTGCCTGAAATGGAATTTCTTCAGAAGTATTACTCAATTTAATTGATTCAACACATCCAAGATGTGCTGCAATTTAAATAAAATAATGCATGACCCCAAATTATTTAACCTGTTCTACCACTTACTTATCCAGTGTTGTGTTATTCCTTTAAAAAAACATTTTGTTGTATGGCCTCTTTTTATTGCAATTACAAAACACTTTAGTGTTTTAAATTAAATCACACGATTTATTTAGACGAACTATTAACTCGTATACCCACAAATAATTACGATGGAAGGCCCTCCTACCTTAACGCCTAAAAGCTGCTTTATGTTTTCACTCGCTAATGATGTTTGTACTTGAACTTACTTTATATAATTGTTTTGAGAGGTTTTCACATATATCGGGTTTTTCAACAAGAAGTTTGTTTTTCAATTGTGGCGACACCAACAACATGCTAGTTTTGATATTTAATTTTTTGACGTATTCGTGGTAGATGCATTGGCAACTGTAATAATGAATTTAATTTCGCACGAAAATAGCATTAAAATAATTAAAATCTACCAATGAAAATGGTGGTTCTGTTAAAGTTAAAATTCGTGATATTTTCGGACAACATAATCGTTCTTCAGAGATCGCTGTTAAGAATTTGGTCGTTAAATTGGGTCGACAGCCTCGATACAAAATGTGTGAACACCAATGTCTGTTCGAGCGGGTGGTTTAACTGAAAACATCACAGCCATGAGCCACAGTGTTGAAGCAGTTCCAAATTTGTCAATTCCTCAACGTTCTCAACAATTGGGGTTATCCAAAACCACCACATTTTCGTGATAAGAGTTACATCTGCACCTGGCCGTGGGCCTTAATCAGATGGTGGTCAAACCAGTGTTAATGAAAAGCAGCGCCATTCACGCCCTTGGAAGCCGAAGACTAATTCCAGCAATTTCCTAGATTTCAAATTGCAATTTCAGCGGTTACAGAGCAGGGCTGCTAACCACTGCTTCTTGCTGAAGAGCTGGAGACTATCCAACTCCTGTCCAGAACACATGACTAGCACACTCACTGGATCTGCATCATTCACCAGTAGGTGTGATTAAAGGCGATATGATCCTGGCTACCATAAATCAATTCATGCTGGGGCCGCAAAATCACAACCACCAGGTAGCGCTATTAAAGGTGAAATGAACCTGGCCACCATATAAAACTGACCTGTCTGTTATGGGCCACGAAACCACAACCACCACGATACTCCGGAAGGGCCAACCTCAATAATCAGTCAGAGAAACAGCTAAAAGTCTAAAGAGACAATTAGCGGAAACTCTGGGGCTTACTGATTCCCGTGGAAATAACGTGAAGTGTCCATTTGTCCCCTGCTGACTTCCGGGGACCGGGCTCCCTTATACCCCCAGCAGCACAGGTCTAGATAGTCAAGTATTCTATAAAGACCGATAAATTTGCCCCCGGGGGTAGGTAGAGCGGTGGAGTGTAGTACCAAAACCACGACATAGCGAATTTTGCGTAAGAATTTGATTTTCAATCCTTACAAGGTTCAACATTACTATTTAGGTTAATATCATGCATATTCATCATTTTATTAAATTTATTATAACTGCACATTTGTCATTTATCATATAATTGTATTTATTACATTTTTTGTATTTTTCACCTAAATTTAAGTTTTTGCACTAGTTTTGTTTATATATAAAAAGGCAAACTAAAATAAAGTGATTCAATTCGAATTAGAAGTGAGTCGGTAAAAGTAAAAGATCTATTTCTCAAATATAAAAGTTACATTAAATTGACGCAGCCCGTATCCTCCCAGCACTTTCGGCTTTCCAACCATTAGGGCGTGACCATTATTATTATTATTGGTTTCCCGGGAGTGGGATGTTGTTTACGTCGTTTAACTGTCTTCTCATGTTTTTATTGTTTCTAAATAACTTATTTTGACCGCAAGTGCTTGCGAAATGTCCCAGTTGATTGCATTTGAAACATACAATATTATTTCTTGCTGTGCCTGTAAATTGCCCTCTAGAATCTTGTGTCAAATTTGTATTTATTTGTCTAAATCCTGTGTTTTTCCTTTTGCAAAATCTGTTCTGTTGATGTCCTGGGGTGTTGCAAGCTCTGCAAAACAAACCTTTTAATCGCTTTCGACATTCAGAAAAACTGTGTCCAAGATTTCCGCAAAATCCACACGTCTGTCTTCGCATCGAAATTTGCCTATATTGTGTATGCTCCTTAGAGTCCTTTTGCAACTGCCGTGAATTATCATCTCGGCCCAGTTCGTGGCTATATTCTAGGCACATGTTACAAATTGGTATATTCATTCCTGTTAAACTCCGTTCGCCCGTGACATGTCCTTCATGGCAAAATGAACCCTGATACACTGTGTTCACCATTCTTGCCTGTGGTTCTCCATAGAAACGATATGCCTTTTCCACTTCATCCACCAGTTGCGCTAACGTACTTCCTTTCTTGCCAATCAACCTATTTGTCATAACTTGACTTCTTAGTCCCGTTATGAAACTTCTTACTGCCAATTGATCTACTTCTATTTTAGCTCCTTGTGCGTTTCCGTATTCAGAATCTAGAACTTCCTTCGCTTCTATTACTAGGGATTCTAAGCTTCCACCAAAAACGATTGCTGGTTCATTGATGCCTTGTTTGCAACATCTAAGTTCATCCCTCAGTTGTTCTATACTGCGATATTTGAGATATGTCTTCCGTATTTCCTCCCGCAGATCCTTGATTGTTGCGAATTGCCTATTGCTGAAAAGCTCAGATGCTCTGCCAAGCAACCTCTGTTTTATGCATGTTATCGCTGTCTGGATTTGGTCAGGTGGAAGTTCATTTTCGATTAGTTTACATCCCATTATAAACCTGTGCACCTTGGATTTCAGGTTCTGGCTAGGCGCCCCTGTGAAAACGGGTACTACTAATTCGATTTGTTTCATGACTTCGTGTAAATGCGACATTGTAATATTCTTGCTATTTGTGCTAGTATTGTATGTGTTAGACGTTCTCTTCGACTCGTTTTCCAGCTGTCGCAATTTGGATTGTAGTGATTTGATTTGTTGGTTCTTCTGTTCGAGTATTTCTCTATTATCGATGACTTGTTGTAATTGTTCTGGAGTTAAACTAGGGTTGATGCGTTCTGCTAAATCTCGGAAGGCTTCGGCTTCTTGTTCGCTCTCCTTTATTTGTTGTTCGGCTTCCGTAACAGTTTTCCTTAGGCTTTCGTTTTGCTGCTTAAGGATCCTGTTGACCTTTAAATATTCGTCCAAGTCTGCTTTTATCGCCGGTTCTTGATGTTTTCGCAACGTATGTAGTTCCTCTAATAGAATATCAATTTGTTCGAACTCAGTAATTTCCCCCTGGCTTCTTATTTTCTCCTTCAAAAGCTCTTTATACTCTTTTCTGTTGTTAAGATATTTAACGATATCCCACACTCGTTCTGAAATTTCTTTTGCCTCTTCTTGTGTCCTTTGTAACTTTCTTTCTAAATTTTCCATTGAAATAGACTTACCAATATCATTATGGTGCCACAAACTACCATGTCAAGAATATTTAAGTAGAATCTTTCCTATTCTCTTTATGGAAATAATCCCGGCTGCGCCAAATTAATGTTGTATTCTGGGAGGATACGGGCTGCGTCAATTTAATGTAACTTTTATATTTGAGAAATGAATCTTTTACTTTTACTGACTCACTTCCAATTCGAATTGAATCACTTTATTTTAGTTTGCCTTTTTATATATAAACAAAACTAGTGCAACAACTTAAATTTAGGTGAAAAATACAAAAAATGTAATAAATACAATTATATGATAAATGACAAATGTGCAGTTATAATAAATTTAATAAAATGATGAATATGAATGATATTAACCTAAATAGTAATATTAACATGGTTTAATAAATTAAAAAGTAAATTAAAAAGTAATATTAACCTAAATAACATGGTTTAATAAAAATGATGAGTAATGTTATCCAACTTACTTAAGTAAGTTCAAAAGTAAGTTAAAGAGAAACCAGGTTATTAAAGTAGGCAAAAAATAATAATAAAAATATTAATGCCTAACATAGAATTAATTATAAAGAAAAAGCTAAAATAAGAACAACTCATAACATGGTGCAGTAATTGAATGCGACCAACCATTCACATCGCCATAGATTCGTTCAATTCATTCAGAAACAACCGGCTAGTTTTTCTAAAAAAAATCATTTCTTCAGCAAGCAAAATTGCCGCATTTGGGCTTTTGAAAATCCTAGAGCTATTATTGAAAAGCATTTGCATGCTCAACGTGTCACTGTATCGGTCGCTATATGGTCTGGAGGCGTAATTGAGCCTGGAAACGCGGTAACGATTAATGGATCACGCTATCGTGAGATGCTAACGACGTAATGCTACCGTTGACTTGTGTTTTCAACAGGACGATGCCACATGTCACACAGCCAATGAAACGATTAAGGACAGAGTCTATGTGAAGCCAATCGAATCGATTACAGCCTTAAAACTCAAAATCCGTGATGTGATTAATGAAATAGGACGGCCATTTTGCCAAAAAAATGAAAAACTTTAATAAAAGAATCGGCATCTGTCAGTGTGGTCGGTCGTGGTGGACATTTCCCAGATATCATTTTTCATTCATAATTACCGAACTTTTCTCTTCGTCATACAATAAAAATTTGAATCATTTTAATCAAAGTTTTTGTTTTATTTTGTGTTAGAAAACAAACTTTTTGTTGAAAACCCCTGTATATTAAATAAAATTAGAGCACCCAAAATTATAATTATAAAAATTGTTTAGAATAATTATTGTAATTTTACAATAATCAAAAAATTAAAATCAAAAATTATTCATCTACTAACGAAGTGTTCCTTTAAAATCTATATAAATTAAGTGTCTAATTAATTCTCTTAGATTAAATTAAAAGAATTACTAGAAATATAATTTCATAAATTTTTGTTTTAGTAAATAAAATTCTTGTTGAAAACCCCCCAAGAATGTACTATAAGCTAAAACTATAGTGAATTAATAAGCCGATCTTAAGCTTCTCGGTTTCTTGTACACTAAGCTCTAACTAAAATTGATGTGTAACTTATAATAACACGGATCTACCTTAAAAATTACAGTTAGGTTTACTAATTCAAATAAATAACACATTGTCACTTTATTTATACACTTTGTTGCAGCAGCATGCTTATAAAATAAAGATTCATTTTTCAGCCCTAAACTATGCTACAGCTTTTTATTTTTAATTAATTGCTTTTACTAGTTTGATGAAAATACCTACAGTGTTCCCATCATCTAAATGCTGAATAAAAACTTTAATTTGGAAATTATGTTTTTAATTTAAGATATTTTTTTTAATTCGGTTATTATTTTTTATTTTTGCTAAAAAATATATTTTATTTGATTTATAGACTTAAAAAGATTTTCAAAATTCCAAGCATTAAGATAAAAACAAAGTTTAATTAAAATTTTTGCTCTAGAAAGTGAGTACTCATTGGTTTCCATTGTTTTTTTTTGTGCCAATATGAAACACGACCAATCAAGACTACAAATTTTCTCCGTATGAAAAGAGTCTATATTTATAATTTTAATTAAGACTTAATTGGAAAATATTGAATGGAAAGTTTTTCCTACCCGCCGTACAGCCCACGCCATACCCTGAGAAATGCAGAAACTGGATTTATTTCTGGCTTTAAACGACAAAAAGAAGCTATAGGATAAATTTTTAAGAAATATTTGCAAAATGTGAGGCTTGCGATGGACATGTTTTTAAAGAAATTATTTCGTTTAGAATTTTGGTAAACAATTTAGAAAAATCACGATCTAAGGCCAGTTCCTAAAAGGACATGAATAATGTGGACATTAAACAATAGAGTTCTTGCCATATGGAAAACATGTTCTATAAGCTTGTGCAATTAAGCGTTATCTCAACTTTTAATTGATTCAGTACTTTAGCGAACGTAATCCTTTTTACTGAAAAAGCTTTAAAATCCGCTGTTTATGGGGCTTCCAAGAAGTAGTAAATTGCAATAGCTTTCTGTATTCCAAAGTAATTTTATTTAAATAAAACGGAAAACTTTACCAAATTATTTTTGAAGGAATTTTGTAACATCTGCCTGCTATAGATATTATTATTATTTTTTACAAGACCATTATGGATCCATATTAATTCTTCTAATTTTTTTGACTATTGACAGCATTGTTTTTTATTAAATGATCGGAAAGAAAAGAGAACGCGATAAAATATCGGCAGTGAAAGATAATAAAATCTATAGGGTGTTTTTTTATGCAGGTATAGAACTTTAAATTGGCAAAATTTTTTACAACTGGCGGCCATTTTGTCAGTTGACAAGTAATTTATATTTAGTTTGTTTTGGCGTTTCAAAATGAATACACCGACGCCTGAACAAGTCTTTCAAAATTTTTGAATTGGGTCCAAAACAAGATTGCCGTTAATCTCGATTTTTGTAAGCGAATTTTGTTTACCGATGAAGCTTACTTTTCTTTGAATGGATATGTCAATAAACAAAACTGCCGTATTTGGAATGATTATAATTGTCAATTGTGTGTTATAACCAGCAAAAGTGTCTGTTTGATGTACTTTATCGGCTGTTGGAATTATTGGCCCGTACTTCTTTGAAAACGATGTTGGTCAGAATGTTACAGTCTTTATTGACCCCTATAGAGCCATAATTACTGATTTTTTTGTTCATCAATTGAACAACAATGATGTGTTGGAGCTATGATTTCAACAAGATGGCGTAGCCTATCCTGTGCCCCAATTGATTTATTGAAGGTAAAGTTTGGTAACCGCATAGTTTTACATGCGATTTAATGCCGCTAAACTATTTTCTATAGGGATATGTGAAGTCGCTAATAGTCTACGGCAATAAGCTCGAAACGATTGGTCACTTGGAAAATAACATTCGCCGCATTATTGCCGACAACAAATGTTGGAAAAAGTCATTGAAAATTGGACCGCTAGATTAGATTACATCCGGCACTGACGTAGCGGTCATTTGCCAGAGGTTATATTTAAATTATGATGCCAGAAGGCATTTAAAAAAAAAATCATATTTTTTTATTCCATTTCAAAGTTCTATACCTCTACAAATGCACCCTTTATTTGCTTATTGCAGGCACCCACCAAGGATTTCGTAAGCACCGCGTCGTAATTAGTCTTGGACTATCCATTACGTTAGAATCTACATTAGGGTAGAGGGCCGCACATAATACCCGTCTGTGCCTATTGTAGCTAATAGAAAGTCTCGTTGGTGACTATAGCACGTCAGGAAACTTTTACTCTGATCTCTTAGAATGTTTAAATATATTTATTATGTATTGAATTTTTTTTAAACCCAATAAAAGTTGTCAATTCTTCCTCTATATATCGTCTTTCCTAGCGTTGCTAGGTCTTAGCAAGAAAGTGCGAAGATTAGACATTCTTAAAAAATCTAAAATCTACGAAACGAAAATGTTAAAAGTGAAGAACAGGTGAACACAACCTCAGACGCAAATTTCACACCACTTAAACTAATCATAAACCCAAACAAACGAAAAACACCCTCAGACGGACACACGTACATGGACAACAATAAAAGACGAAAATATTAAGATTAATCCCCACGTAGATAGATACGACGATAATGGGATTAAATACTTGGAGCAGAAATACTTACTCACCAGTACAAGATAGAACGCGGCTTGTATTCACATCGAAAGCGCTCGCTATTTGCGAACAAACAGCCAGGAAAGATTAATATAAAGAGGAAGAATTGACAACACTATTTCATTGACTGGGGGAACACACCCAAACAATTTAATACTTAATAAAAGTTTTCTAAAAAATACCACTATTTTTTGTTTTTTTTTAGCATGATGCCTTCGTATACGTTCGTTTTGTATGCAGCTCAGCTATTGGACAAATATCTCCATCATAATGTTGCTTTAGAAATACCGTCTAGAGATTATAAAAATTGTCCCCAAAACATGTTTAGCAACATTTTCTACATGGACACATATTTTCCAACAACAGAAAGAGTAAGTTAATTGTAAACATAAATTAATTATATTTCAAATTAAACTTATTTCGAAAAAAAAAACAAACACTTAAGCTATCTTGAAAATAAGGATAAGAAGTCCTTAGGAGTGTTATGATAGTGTCAAAGTAATAAAATATTTTAAAAATGTTTTAAAAGGAAATAAAATGTTTTACAAAAACTTCGAAGTCGATTCTTCAAGAGAGAGCGTATGCTAAATAATTTCGTATTCTCACATTTATTGGAACTTAGGAAAGAAAGAAATATTTAAATGATGAATTTTTTAACTGATATGAAATTTTCTTGACTCGAACGAGAATATTTTGGCATTAAACTGTAATATAACTAAACAATCGTTTTTATTTCACCAGCATTTCGGCTGTAAAACTTTATTGTTTAACGAGCTAACAGTTCGGCTCGCGTCTTTGTATAATTATGATTATTGTTAAGGAAAATATGCCTCCTTATATGCTAATTCTTACTTCCAATTAATTTACAAAAAATGCTTAGAATTATTGATATGTTCGCATTATTCTTATCAAATATTCTTATGCTAAAATTTGACAATATTTCGTTAAGTTATTTTCCCAAACAAAATTTGAAGCGTGGCAAACTTGGCGAGTATTTCACATTTGCAATCTAATACATTTGTAATGTATTTAATTAGTATATTTTTTATACATAGATATATAAGTTCATACATACATAAAAAATTCAAGCATTTACTTTATTTTCAACATTCTTCAATAAAAAGTTTTATTTCAACTCTAAAGAAAACTTGTTTGCTGACAATTTTTATTGTTTATTTTATGCAACAGCTGATTGATTTACTATCTTACTAAATCAACCCGAAGAAAAAGTGCGGGTTGTTTTGGAATATTATTCTCTCAAATTCTCTCTCAATTGCCCAAACTTTGTTTACGGGAACGCTTTTGGGTAAATTTGAGAACCCGCGGGCTCCAAAAGTAGAGTACGGGAACAAACCTAATGTTGGCAGAATCGCCATGTAATGTATTTTGTGTACTGGTTTATTGTTGTTTTGGTTCCTATAGCCCTTTCTATTTTTATTCAGCTGTAGAGGGTTTCAGCTTATAACTAGGCGTTCAAAAGAACTGCCAAAATGTTAGAAACTTTAAAATAAAAACCAGGCAGATATTGCCGAATTGTGTTATTAAATTAAAGTCTGATTTATTTACATTTTCATGCTGCTTATATACTACTTATGAATATTTATTTTACAATCTAGAATTGAGTGTTTTCCAAAGTCACTCAATTCTTATTTCCACTATATTAATTACAAAATAAAAAAATAGCATGTATCAACAATAAACAAATGGTCAACGGCACATGCCAAACACATTGTGTTGTCGAATATGACACCTTATGATGTGTCAGCATATTTATAATAAAATTATTGTAAGCACCCTACATGAGTTGTGCTGGCTTATACACACTATACATGTCGTATTACCACTTGAGTACACTACAACTCGCACTCACAACTAAATCGTTGTACATTGTCCAGGTTGGAGTGCTTGTGAGCATTCCTAGCTTTATTTATATATGCATGTTGACCTGTGCACATCCACACTTGAAATACAACACCCTGTATGTTCGGTTGGTTTGCAGCGAATACATTATCAGTGATCGCTGCTAGTGTGAATTCTTTACAGTGACATATAATACTTCACAAACAATTTAATTAATGATTGCATAGACAGTCACAAAAGTCAACTCACACTACACTGTAGCGGTACAAGTGACAATGTATGCACTTTACAAAACATTAAATATGTCTTCTGGCATGTGACCTTATAGCTATCTTGGGCATAATCTAATCTGGAGGTCCAGTTTTTGATGACTTTTTCCGAATGTTGCCCTCGAAGTGGTAAATCGTTTCTGACTTATCGGCGTAAACTAGCAGTGATTTAACATATCTACCCACAGAAAATAGTGTAGCAACGTTAAATCTTACGATCTGGGAAGCTTATTTATGGATGAGAAACTATACGGTTAACAAACACTTCCTTCTATACATCAATCGTGGCACAAGCTGCGTGACATTTCGCTTCGCCTTATTGAAACTATAGCTCCTGTACATCATAGTTGTTCAATTGATAAATGAAAAAATCTGTAATGGTAGTAGTTCAACACTTGCGCACTTACGTTATGTTTTATAGGAGCTTCTGATAGCATTTCGCATAAAATCATGCGCAAAGTACTTTGTGAAAATAGGATGTGCTGGACGTTACTTCTGCTGACTTTTTAGCGAAAAACCCTACTTTCTCAATTAAGAGTAAAACTTCCACAATTAGCGCCCCCATTTTGACAAAGAAAAAAATAAATATTTGCGGATGTACGTTCGCTCGACTGTGATTCAAATATATTTCCGTTGAGGACCAATTTTTCCTTTTTTTTTGCTCCATATCGTTCAGAGTAGGCCTTAGAGATTTGTCGGTGGCCGTTCTAGTTATAACCTGAGGTTAGGAAGTAAATTGCCTGTCAAATGATTAAATGTCAAGAATTGAGCTCTCATTCTTCGACATTTACTTAGTAAAAAGTTGGAACATTTTGAGCATGGAAGGTTACACTCTTGAGTATAGAATTTCGATTGTAAAAATTTACTATCAAAACAGAGAAAATATCATTATCACGTTGTATAAATCGAAAAGCTTTTTCTGAGAATGCTGTGTATAATTTAATCGCTAAATTATAATTGATGCTGATAATAGACCAAAAAGGTAAGCTTGTAGTAGCTGCAGTGATGCAAGTATAGCCGCTTTAGATTAAAGTGTTGAAAATGAGCCTGCAACATCAACTCGTCGACTTTCGCAATAATTGGACATCACTATAGGCACGTTGCGCAACATTTTGAATAAACAACTTCATCTTCACGCTTATGAAGTTAAACTTGTTTAAGATTTAAACCCGATCCACCTTTGTTTAAATCGAGCGTTTGTGAATTGGTCGTTTTAAAAACTGAACAAAAACAACGCATTTTTCAATAAAATCATTTTTAGGGGTTGAGAATTATTTTCAATTAGACGGTTTAAGCTCACAAAATTCACAAAGAGTTTTCGAAAAACCATTGCATTCAAAAAAAGTGACAGTATGGTGAGGTTTGTGGTCAGGCGACATCGTCAGCCCATATTTTTTCGAATATGAATAAAAAAAAACCACCGTCAAGTCTCTGCGCAACCAAGTTTTTTAATGTTGACATAGTAACCTTTGGTTTCAGCAAAACGGCGCCACACAGCTACCTAGCTATTGCATGAGAAATTTCTCGGTCGCGTAATTTCTCGATTTGGCGATGTCAATTGGACGGCTTATTATAGTGATTTAACACTGGTGGATTATTTTCTCTATGACCATTCGAAAGGCCAAGTTTACCTAAACAACTGTTGCTCTTAAAGATAAAATTCGACGCTGCATTGAACAAATAGGCGAAGCTTTGTTGCAAAATGTGCTTCAAAAATTTGTGAAAAGAACGTCTACCGTGCCAGGGGTGGACATTTGCTAGACATATTCAAATTTAGCACAAAGAGAACACTGAAGAAACCGGTTTGTTCACAAACCAAATTTGACGAGGGTCGACGGAAAACCGTACCCAAATAAAAATATTCCAGTTTACTTTCTAACGTCAAAGAAAGAAGATTATAAGAAGAATAAAGCTGTCTTCGAAGCTAATTTCGATGCTTTCGAAACCTTATCTTAAAGAGCTCTTTTTGAAAAGTGGAAGCATGGCAGAATTTATCTTAAGAGAAGTCAAAGAAATTCTAAATTTTTAAATTTTCCAATCCATTTGCAATTTTTTTTTAGTGCATGCCCTGGACTTGGTTTATATCGTTGCAAATACAATTTTATGTTACATCCTGTTTGCTGATGCTGCTGGTAGAGATACAATTATATTATTCCATTATTATCGGCACAACCATATTTTGTATTTCAATAGGAGCAGCCACCCTGTGGTCCTTGGGACCTATTTATGAATACGGTTATACGTAAGTTTTTCAAATCTTTCAAAACTTCAAAAGAGGAAACATTATTGAAATATAATTGAACTTTTCTATTACTTCTAGAACAACACTTTTATACGAGTTGGTGAACTTTAATTTGATATTGGACAATATTTGCTTGTTCGTTATTCCTCATCTCTTGGGCATTTGTTTGGGTTACATCATCTATAAAATGAATCACAATTTTAATATTAGTTTATATTTTATTATTTTAGGTAAGTAATTTTAAAAGTTTCCAATAGCGAACAACATAATTTCGCCACTGCCAAACAGTGCCATATTTTAGGTTAGAAAATAAATTGCTTTAAAACACACACTTTTTTTGACAACTTCAATTTTACTGATGCCAATGTAAGGGGAAGAAATATGGGTAATAATAATGGAAAGTGATGTCAGGAAAGTGTGTACCTCTAACACTTTGGCAGGCATCCGCTCTTTTCACAAAATTATGAACCATATTTTGCAATACAGCTTCGGTTATTTCGTCAATACTGCGCCGAATTGTATCCTTTAAAGTGTCAGTTATTTGTGGGTTGTCCACGTAAACCTATATTTTAAATGGTCCCAGTGAAAATAATCCAGCGGCGTTTAATCTTAAGAACTAGGTGACCTATTTAATTGCTTGTGTGGCACGGTTTTGCTTAAAACGAAGGTTACTGGTATCACCATTAGTCATTTGCGGCCAGAAAAAATTGATTATCATGGTTTGGTAGCGACGTTTTCTACCTCATTTTCCAACAAATACGTTCTTAGGCGGCAGCACCATATGGTCACTTTCTTTGAATACAATAGTTTTTCAAGGACTGTTTGTGGATTTTGTTTGCTTACACAACCGCCTAACTGAAAATGAGCTTCATCACTAAAGATGATTTTGTTAAAAAATGCGTGTTTCTGCAAGCCGAAACCGTTTTTACAAATCTCAACAGTATGATGATATTGAAAATAATGTATCCAAACCGGTAACACAGATTGAAATGGATTACATTGTAACTAAGATGGGACTATCACAAAAAATTCAGAGTGAACAAGTTGCTGTATTATTTTGAATAATCAACGTACCCATGAAGTAAAAATTACATTTCATGCATTTCTGCCTTGACACTTTTTGGCACAATTACCTCAGGAATCGGACGAGCAAGGATACAGATTCCACCAGGTGACCATGCCAATGGAAAAGCGATTCAAAGGCAAAAAATTAGCTGCATTAATTATGCAGTTTTATGATGAAAGCACCGAAAATGCAGATAACACTAAAATTGGTGGGCAGACTGAAAAAAATATGCCTTTAAATATTATGTCAAACTCGGATCATGATGATGATGCCGATTCAGAAGATGAATATGAACAACGTACGAAGAAAACAATATCATCAAAAGCACAAGCGCCAACTTCAACGAGGATGGATTGATATTGAATATAATTGAAAATGTTTTAAGTTTTGTTTCCGTGCATCAATAGCAAATGAAAATCACATATTTTCTGTATAAGAATAGCTTTAACAAGAATCGGGATTTTTATTTTCATGAAAAATAAAGTTTATAAGGAAAAAAACAACATATTTGTGGAATATTAATCGAGTTATTTAGCAAAAAGCTTAAAAATCTAGAAAATTGTCATTTTTGCGATTTTTAAGGCACTAGGTTTGTTACGCTTTTATTTCTCCAATTCAATATATACAGCTTTGCCTCAGATAGAAAAAAATACTCCGTCTGGTATAATAAAGAAAAAGTGACAAAAATCTATCTTCAATAAAACAACAAGGATAATACTGTTACGAAGATGCTTAGTTTAAGTTATAACAGAATATAATTATTACTAAAATAGTAGACCAAATGACTTATTGTGTCTCTTCATAATTATGAGCACAAAACAACAACAACTACATGCCAGAATAAAATTCCACGAACTAAGTTTAACAATCAGAAATAAAAACAAGAAATTACACAAACACCTACACTAAATAGTGATAACAGCAACTATATATGATGACATTGTTATAGTATGCTTATTTCGTGAATAGTAACACTTAACTCATGTTTGATTTGACAGATAATTAGTTTTATCCTTCCGCTGAACGAATATGTGTATACGCTTGAACAACGCTGGAAAATATTGCGACATTGCTTTGAAAAGCATGGTAATGTTGCAGAATGTGTGCGAAAATGCGTACGAATTTTGAAAGAAGAGAAAAACCGTCAGCTCTGTATGTTCGTTATCTTGTAAAACGGGCATCCTCATCGATGAACCAAAGCGTGAAAAGCCAAAAAAGGTGCGTATACCCAAGAATATTGCTGCTGTGGCAGAAAGTGGGCGTGAAGCGCCATGAACATCAATTCACCGTCGTTCTCAACAATTGAACATTTCAGAGACATCATTGAGACGAATTTTGGATAAAGACCTTGGTGTGACGCCACACAAAGTCCAATTAGTTCACGAGTTGAAGCCAAGTGACCATCCAATGCGTTTTCGCTTCGCTAAGTGGGCCTTGCAGAAGATGCCGATTTTGCAAAAAAAAAAAATCATCTTTTCAGATGAAGCTCATTTTAATTTTGGCGGGTATGTAAACAAGCCATTTAGAGCCAGAAAACCCGCACGCATACTTTGAAAAACCGACGCACCCAAAACGAATCAATGTTTAGTGCGGATTTTGGTCCAGAGGCATAATTGGGCCATTTTTCCTCGAAAACGAGCAAGGAGTGGCCGTTACAGTCAATGGCGGTCATTATCGGGCCATGTTGAACGAATTTTTGTTCACAAAAATTGAAGAGGAGGATATTGGCAGCATTTGGTTTCAACAGGACGGCGCTACGTGCCACACATAGCCGAAGTTATACTCGATGTTTTGCGCCCTATTTTTGAAGATCGCATTATCACCCGCAGAGC
Organism: Trichopoda pennipes; assembly: GCA_030448955.1. Taxonomy (NCBI): domain Eukaryota; kingdom Metazoa; phylum Arthropoda; class Insecta; order Diptera; family Tachinidae; genus Trichopoda; species Trichopoda pennipes. Next base: position 11,570,402 of record JASKUP010000025.1, on the reverse strand, counting down.
TGATGTCATTTGGCCACCTCCGAGCTGCGATTTGACACCGTTGGACTATTATTCGCGGGGTGCCGTCAAAGATAAGTGTTACGACGACAAGCCAGAAAAAATTTACGCTTTAAGAGACAATATCCGTGAAGCCATTGGTGAAATACAGCTGCACACAATCGATAATGTGCTTAAAAATTGAACCAATCGTGTAGGCTGCTGCATGGCCAGCCGAGGCAGCCATTTGAATATAATTATTTTCCATTATTTACCGGAAGAATTGTACTTTCAAATAAAAAAAGAAATTTGAGAAAATATTCAGTTTTGTTTATAGCATTTAAAGCAAAAAAAGTTATTTAGCGAACCCTTTATAAGCTCGCTCTGTATAAAAGTAAATAACTCGTCTAAATTAATGATATAATTTAATATAAATTTCTAAAGTGTTTTGCTATAAAATAACTTAATAAATTAAACGTTTATTAAAGGAATAATCGTAACATTTCTTTCTTTTTTCGTTTTAAGCACAACAATTTTTTAGAAAATGGACCCTACTAATTTAAAAACGATATTTCATTTTGTAGGTTGGCTATTTTCTATTGTGCTGATTGCTCTTTATATCTTTGGTTTCAACATTATCTTTCTTCATGTCAACAAATTATCGAAGGCGCTTCTTATTGTTTCAACTCATATCATTTGGTGTGGTATTTTGTTTTGGTCTGTTTTGTCAGCGTTATCCAGCCATGGTGGTAAGTAAAAATTAAGTGCTTCAATTTTTTAAGGTTCGAATTAGAAAAATTCATCTTCCGACCTATAACCATCATAAAGCCATAACAGTGTAGATTTATATTGAGGTAACTTTGATATAACATGGATTAAATCCGGTCACGTTATTACTGCAAGACACATTAAGCCACCTATTAAACTTTGATAGTTCTTAATGTCAAGATCTTCACAGCTTTTCGTACATTTTTCTAATACTGTTCCACTTGGCCATGGTGTAAACGCAGGTTTACAATTCGCCATACCCTATTGCTTTAAAAATTCTTGGGTATATCTGTTTTAATGAATTTTAATATCCCCTTGCAAATGCTCTCTCTCCACTTCCACTCCTAAATAGAATGATATTGGTCCACGGCCGACAGCTTCTACATACATATTGAGGTCCAAAATAATATTTTTCATTTCAATTTTATTTGAACAAACAAGCAATATGTCATCCACATAAATTGCAATAATACTTCGATACGAGACATTATTTTTAATGTATACGCAAGTATCCGATTGACATCGGGTAAAATCCAGTTTGAAAAAAATTCTTGTTCCACTCACGTCCTGCTTGCTTTAAACCGTATAAAGCTTTATTGAGTTTACAAACTTTGTTTGGACTATTTTTGTCCTCAAGTAGTGGAGGTTGTAACTTATAAACATCGGCTTCAATATTTCCATTTAAGTAAGCTGCTACAATATCGTCGTGATTTAGAAAAAGCTTGAATTTAGCTGCTAAGGCTAACAACAAGCTTATCGTAAAATGACGAACAACGGTTGCAAAAGTTTCTCTATAATCTACGTATTGTTTTTGGGAACAACCCTGAGCTACAAGCCTTGCCTTGTATTTCTCAACGGACCCACTTACAGCCGATTATATTTTTGCCTATGGATTTTTCCACAAGACACCACGTTTTATTTTTTAACAAGGAGTCGAACTCCGATTCCATGATTCTTTCCACCTTGAGGTATTTTCTGATTATAAAGCTTCTGCCACCGATTCAGGGTTTTAAATAATAGAATTTAGCATTTCTGCACCGTCTTCAGTACAATATACCTTTTTTGGTCTGCCCTTTCCACCAGTCTTAATTAATTTTGGTCTACCCCGTTTTCTTAAATATTCTATTATAATTGTATTGTCTCTATCGGTTTCCACACTACTGAGATCTTCATCGTCCGATGACACGTCTTGAATGTCTTCTATTTCAGGATTTGTTTCAGTTACAGCTTCATTTGTTTAATAAAAATCAACAAATAATTTATTTTTTTCTTCTTCATTATTTACAATTCTTCGAAAAATATAACATCTCTAGAAATAATTATCTGTCTTCTAGTTGGATTGTATAAGCGATAACCTTTGATTGACGTAACGGCCACATAAAAAAATTCCACCTCTCTAAATTTACATACCTTAGTTATAGTTAAAAGTAGACTTGCCAGATTTTAAATTCATGAAAGCAGTACGTCGCATAAAAAACGCACAAGTTTTAGTTTTAAATTTACATTGACGTTGCCCGCACAAAAACTTGTTACATTCATCAAGCTTAGATTTCGATTCTCCAATTTAGAATTACACCAGAATCCGAGTTATAGAAATTTAAAAGATTTACAAAGATTTCATTTTCTTTATTAAAATACTTTAAAACAATCGGGAAAATTTTGATATTGCCTTTATTGGATGTATCAGTAGAAATTGAGAATGGATGAGAATTTTTCAAATACTTCTTTTTTTGAAAACGTAGCTAGAATATTGTTCTACCACAAGGAAAATTTGAAGCAATCTCTGAATCTGTAAACATTTGCTTAACAAGTTTACCAGTGCAATCAAATGAATTGTAGCTGTGAGCGTGCATTACAGTATGGTAAACATAGGCGGCTTCTGCTGTGACGCTATCTATTGTTTTAGATTGATTAAAAAAGTAACCCCAGGACTTGTGACTGATATGTGTTGGATTTTTCATATGCCTTTTAATATCTGATATACCGCCATATGCAATGCGAGATAAGATTTACATCTGTACCTAGCCGTGTAAGCCTTAACCAGATGGTGGATCATACCACTGTGGATAAAACGTAGCGTCAACCTCGCCCTATAATGCCTTCAGATACGTATATCCTCCGGTCACTCCTAGTTACAACTTCAAAAGACCGGAGCAGGTCGCTCCTTGGTGAAGAGTTGAAGACTATCCAACTCCTGGTCCAGAACGCATGAAGCTTAATAAAACTTAGAAATACAACGGCAATCATGCTTACTGTATCTGGACCATTCATTGTGAATGATTCGACCCACACAACTCAAACGAGGGTCTCGAAATCACAACCACCACGATACTTCCGATGGACCAACCTCAATAATCAGTCAGAGAACAGCTAAAAGGCTAAAAAGACAAATAGCTGAACTTTTCGGCTTTACTGATTCCCGTGGAAATATAGTGGAATTGTCGAGTTGGCTCCTGCTAGGATTGAAGGGGACTAGGCTCCCTTTTAACCCCGAAGACACATGACGGTAAATTTCCGTCAACACATATCAATGTGCCCCCGGGGGGGAACCGCCATATGCAATTGGAAAATACAAACCACATGCCCGTACATTTTGCCATTGTGTTGTCATTTGCATAAGCAATTCAATTCAACTGTATTCTATAGTGGACCTTTGATTTATTTCTGGGACGAATAATAATTTTCTTTTTTTTAAGATGAGTGGAGTCTAATGACTAAAACATCCGTGCTTAAAGATCTTAAAATGGATGAATCGGGAATATTTTCATCATTCTCCATTACCAAGAGCACAACATTTTAACATAACATTTTAACACAACACGTCTAAGTGCGGTTTTACGCTCATCAACTTTTGTTGCTCAACTTTTGTTGTTTCCGTTAGAAAGAAAGAGAAGACTTTATAGCCCTTCTCTTTCTTTCTAATGGAAACAACAAAAGTTGAGCAACAAAAGTTGATGTGTGTAAAACCGCACTAACAAACCAACTTGCAAATATGTACCTAAGAAGCATGATAAATTTTGAGTTTTTCACATGTGCGTGTGTACATTCAGACAAGATTATAGATGATTGGCAATTCATTTAATAAATATTATAACAGGATGACCCAAATACCGCTTTTACTTTTTTAGCAAGCAAAAATGGGCAGTAAAAAAATAGTACAAAAAGAAGTACATACACTAAAAAAGTACTTTTATAGCCTGTTTCCACGACAGTTTGAATCTCGTGCTTCGCTCTCTAAAGCAAGTTTGTGAATCATGCTGTTTACACGACTCATTTATCTGCTTCGATTTGGCAGTTGTTATTAAACAGAAAAACATAAGTTGAAAAACAACAACAACAGTTGAAAAACAACAGAAGATATCCTTCTTGCCGCGATTATGTATAATTTTTTTTCCTATCCATTTTTTTTTTAATTTTATAAAATTAAAATTAATTGACACACCCACAAAACAATTATATTTTTTAAGTTTTCACTTTTAACTTTGTTTTGTTTGTAAATTTTCTTTGTTTACAAAAACGTTTAATTTTGATAACTAGTGCAGATAAACTTACGATAAAAATTAGAGAAGAGAGGTTTTTACTTGCTTCGCAACTTGCTTCAATATGAATCTACCAGCTTCGCTCTCAAAATTTTGTATGGCGAAGCAGGTTGATTCGCTTATGATTGGGGTGTGAAGCAAGAATAGAGAGCGAAGCAGGTGCCGTGGAAACAAGGCATTACGCATTTCATTAATGTTTAAGCAGCACTTAGTACAAATATAAAAAAAAGGACATAACCTTGTATGATCAAAAAGTAACCGTTTGGTTTTTCAAATATCGTGAGTTACGTATATTATATTTGCTGTTATGTTTGTACATATGTCTGTTATATATGTTCACAATATCAGCCATTTTGGAATGTCAGTTTGTTTTTGACATATAACGAGGTTAGTCGTGTTTTGGTGTGCTCTTAAATTTTTTGCTATTTGAAAAAATGGATCAACGAACTGTAAATGTTGACTGTGGCGTTTGGCGAGTCTGCTATGAGCAGAGCACAAGTTCAATTGTGGCATAACCGGTTTAAGGAAGGCCGAGAAGATTTCAATGACGATACTCGTCTTGGTCGCCCGAACTCGCCAACAACCTATTAAAACATTAAAACAGTGAAGAAAATGATTTTGGATAATCGTCGCATCACTATTAGAGAGGTTGCTGATGATGTTGGCACATCGTTCGGATCATGCCAAGCAATTTTTACGGATGTTTTAGGCATGCAACGTGCGGCAGCGAAGATTGTTTTAAAATTGCTAAATATTGAACAAACACAGCGTCGCATGGACATCGCTCAGGAGCTGTTGAACGTCCTCAACGACGATCCAGATTTTAAACCACAACCACCTATCATCCCACTAGAAACGTCCAGAAGAGCCAATACCGAAAAAAGCACGTCAAGTTCGGTCAAATGTTAAGGTTTTGCTCACTGTGTTCTTCGATTGCAATCGCATGGTGCATCATGAATTCTTGCCACAAGGTCGTACGGTCAATAAGGAATATTACCTTAAAGGTATGCGCTGTTTGCGCGAAGTATTCATCAGAAACGCACAGAATTGTGGAAAAAATCAATCATGGATTTTGCACCATGATAACGCACCAGCTCACACATCGATGCTTGTGCGTGAGTTTTTGGCCAAAAACAAAACCGTAATCCTGCCCCAACCACCGTATTTACCGGACTTGGCCCATGTTGACTTTTTCCTCCTCCCAAAAACTGAAGACACCGATGAAAGCAAAGCGTCGTTTTGCTGCGGCTGAGGAGATTAAAGAAAAATCGAAAGAGGAGCTGCTGGCGATACCAAAAGCGCGTTTCAGAAGTGTTTTGAGGATTAGAAAAAACGCTGGCATAAGTGTATTGTTTTTGAGGGGGATAACTTTGAAGAGGACAAGATAATAATTGATGAACAAATTTAATATAATGGTTATTTTTTGATCATACCTCGTATACTGCTGAAAATAGTACGTATAACCATCCTAGCGAAAAATCATTTCCATTTTATCACGTACGATAAGTATACCGCTGTTTTGGTCAATATTTCGAATTACAATGCATCGATTGTGCTTAAGTTATTTTTGAGTATTTTACCCACTGAATGGAACTCAACATCCTGGATTATTTTACATATATTTCTATAATTACAAAATTTATTAATTTCATGTCACAATAACTTTTCCACCTTTCAAATCTGTCTTTGCAGATCTTATTTACAAAATTTTAAGCTTTAAATATGCCCATGTATTTGAAAAGCTGACACCAATTAATTTAACGACTACACCCATTGTGATACGTCTGCTAGTGTTTACAGCCGATGTGCCCATATATTGGTCAACAGGACAAACGGTGAATATAAAATAATTTAAAAAAAAACCTTAATTAAATTTTTAATCCATTTTAGGTGACTGTATACATTGGTTGTTTATTATTAGTTCATGTGAGTTCATTAATGCTCTTCATTTTACTCGATGGACCACTAATGGCTGCACTTGAAAATTTAGTTGGCAAAAATGTATAATAAAAATAAAATGTTGTTAAAAAAATTCTCCAAAGTTTAACGCCTTTTTATTTCTGGAAAAATTAACTATTTTACTTGTGATATATTTTTTTATCGATAACACAGTCAATATTTAACACCCCCAGGAACTTTTTGAATTAGAATAACAAATTAAACATGCCTCATACGCTCCAATTTTAATAAATGACGTACTGGAAAGAATGGACACACGTCGTGACATTGCAAGCTAAACAAAAAGAAATTTCCCATCACTACTACTCCAACATAAATCAATATCACAACCATCCTATCTACCCTATATCATCAGAGAAGAACAGAATAAGAATATTTTCCAGATTGCGCCTAGGTCACACCTCCTTTTCACATGAATGGCTTTTGAAGAAATTACCCCCACCCACATGCAACCGCTGTAAATGCAACCTGACTGTCCGTCACTCCATAGACAAAGGCACAACGTCTTTGGCAACACCTCAGCCTTAGAACTCCTCAAGGAGCCATCTTCCGACAACATCATCAAAATCCACAACTTTTTTAGACTCACTGGATTGAGAATTTGAAACGATACTTATTGCACAAACACCATAATTTACTTAAACTTAATCAAATAATACTCGAATTATTAGTACATAAATGCAAATATCGTAAATTAGAGCTGATGGCCATGTAGCTAGTGCTCGTCAAATTAATTTAGCCTCAGAATTTATTCACGCAGGTTAAATAAATAAATAATAAACACATTCGACACTGCAGGTAACACGGCTAAAAATTCCAGCAGCTGAATTTGCCGTTAGCAGTATCTGATGTTTTTTTTTTCCCCGTTTCATTATAAAAATTAAAAAATTGTTTGCACTAAAAATTTGGCTGAGGGAAATTTAATAAATTCTAAAGCAGCAATTGCTAAAATTGTGCGAATCAGTTCCCCAAAAGTAACATAAGATGATGGGTTCCACCAGTAAACCAAATCGGAAGGCACGTACCGGGAGCTGAAGGCGTAAAGTGAAGACGAGGATCACTTTTTTAAAGCACCAATTTCCATAGGCATCTGCAATTTATTTATTGCTGAGTCTTTTGAACAATAATATGCAACTGTTTTAAAACAGGATAGCCATTGATAGCGAAACGCAATTGGCCGTAACAATAATGTCAATATTGTTATTTGTGAGTGGTCAGCCATGATTAACAAGGAAACAAAAATTTGCAGTTACTGGGCGTAAAATTTTAATATCGAAATGCTGGCTTGGCTATACAAGCTTGGAAGTTCTGCTATTCGCAAAATAATCTATGAAACATGTGCAGCAATTTAGGATGAGCTGTTAAATAATAAATATTTTTATTATATTCAAATGTATCCGAGCTTTAATCCACATCTGGTAAATTTTATGTCAAAACTTGTATACAATGACTCATCATTTTACAGTTACAAGAAAACATATAGTATCGTGTTAATGGCGGCAAGTAATGCCACTTATATAGATGTCGGAGCTTTAAGAAGCCAAAGTGAGGGCGGCATATTTGCACGTAGTGATTTTGAAAGAAAGTTGTTAAATGGAACTTTAGAGCTCCCTGCCAATGAAAACTTGGCTGGGACTACCATAATTTTCCATTTTATGTCATCGGAGATAACACATTCCCATTAAAAAAAATTGAAAGCGGCCATATTCTGAACATAACTTACCATAAGCTTGATATGTTTTGACGGAATCTCACCGTCACTGCATGTGTCACCGGGGGTAAAAGGAAGCCCCAGTCCCCTAATAGTCTTGCAGGAGCCAACTGGACAATTCCACTTTATATCCACGGAAATCAGTAAAGCCCCAGAGTTCAGCTTTTTAGCCTTTTAGCTGTTCTCTGACTGATTATTGAGGTTGGCCCTTCGGAAGTATCGTGGTGGTTGTGATTTCGAGGACCTCGTTTGAGTTGTGTCGGTATAGCAATCGACTTTGACGACATCATAATACAGATTATCGTCAGTGCGTGGCCTTATGGTTCTAACCTGACGGGGTTTCGTATCACTGAGTGAATACAATTCGTCTACCAACGAGATTTAAGATGCATAGCAAACAAGGTCGTGCGCCCATTCCTTGATTGAGAGCCGGATACCACAGCCCATTGGTTCCCATTGTACTAGTTGATAAGCAACTAGTCGAACTTCAAGGCGCCAGTTCGTCCAATTTCAGGCTGCTACTAGCCTAGGCGACTGGTGCCACCTTTACCAAATACGTTGTCCTTTGGTAGTCCAATTTAATCCCGGCATGTCTATTTTTACATGAAATAAACGATTTGCTTGCACTTTTATAACATTTTAAACCACCTTCTACAGCCCGTGTTTAAATTGTTGGAGTAACGTCTAGTGGTAATTGTGTATCAGTGGTCTTTGTCGTTATGAAAGTCCTTTTTAATGTGCGTACTATAGCCCGGCCATCTTGTTCTCCTTGATGTACTATAGCCAACGAGAAATGAAAACGGCTTATAGTTCTAGATATTTTGCTGCAATGAATATCGCGGATCCACCATTATTAAATCAGCTATGATTTTTTCTTTTAAATGCACTAAATATTTTTTTCTTGCCATTTTATTAACAAGTAACTAAAAAACTTCAAGGTGACTTTCAAAGCAACACAGAAACAATTAGTAAATAAATGTAAATTTTCTTTATACACACTTCAAATGATCTTCAAGAAAATAACGGTAATTGTTGTTATTTATTTTTTGTAGAACGAAAGAAGCAGCATTGATAATTTGCGTGCTTTTGTTTTGTGGTTGCATTTTGGGGTATTTGCATAAGAAAAACATTATTTTAATTGGAACTAGAAATCATATTTTCATATTTAATAAGCGTGATGTATTATGTTCTTTAAAAGATAACAATATTTTTCATCAAATAAACATACTTGTTAATGTTTTGTTAAACTGAACTTACTTTTGCTCTTTTGGTTACTTAGTCCCTGTTTACACGCTTCAACTTTTGTTGCTCATTGTTAATTATAATTTGTGTCAACAATTTTCGTGTTGTGCTTTGCCTCAAAATTCGTAGTTTTGGACGTTTTATTTCATTCAAATTGTAAAAAAAATTGAGTTGAAACAAAAGGTTTATTTAAAAAAATGGATGTAAAAGAAAAAACTTACATACTGGAGTCCTTAACTGACTGCTTTCGAGAAGTCATTGAATGGGATTCTGATGACAATGAAAAAGATGGAATATTGAAAAAATGTTTGATTGTTTTGAATTTCTTATTCAACAATTTTTTCATTTTTTATTAATTGTTTATATACTTTTTTGTTTATCCTGAAGATGCCAACCAATGGTTTGAAAAAATATGGAAATATAATAAAAAATAAAGTTTATAAATTTGTATAAAATAAAGACCTAGTGGTTAATAAGTAACAAAATAAGTAACAAAAGTAAGAAATAAGTAACAAAAGTAAACGGCACAAGGTCGAGTCCGATTTTGAATGAATACGGCGTGCCTCAAGGATCAATTTTGGGTGCATTACTATTCATAATATATATCAACGATATGCCAAGTGTATTGGAGAAATGCCAGATAATTCTTTATGCGGACGACACGCTAATTTCTGCAGAGGGCGAATCAGATCAGCAGTGCTATAACAACTTAAATTATGATATGGAGAATATAAAGAAGTGGCTAAATATGAACAAGCTTAAATTAAATGAGACTAAAACCAAAATATTAGAAATAAATGCGAAGACTAATGTTATTTTTACGGTAAACGATCAAGTGATAGAAAAAGTTAGCGATGTAAAATATTTAGGAATGATTATTGATAAAGAACTAAAGTTTAACGCGCATATAGACTATATTTGTAAAAAGATTGGAAGGAAAATAAGTTTTTAAGGAGAATAAGGAGGAATATAACAGTTGAAACGGCGATAAACATTTATAACACAATAATTAAACCGCATTTTGAGTTCGGTTCCACGATTATATATTCATGCTGCACTAGACAACAAGTAGAGCGATTACAGAAACTGCAAAACATGGCCATGTGGATAATACTGAAGTGCAATAGGTACACATCGATCAATTTCATGCTAAGCGCGCTGAAATGGTTGAACATAAGGCAGAGGATTGCAATCAACACAATAAATTTTATACGGAAAATGAGAACGGGTCAAGCACCAGAATATTTAACAGAACAAATATCGTATGTAGGGGATGTTCAATCACATCACCTAAGGAATAATAGCAGCTTTAGGATTGAGCGGGTGACAACTACAGCAATGCAGAGGAATTTATTCTACAAGGGCTTACAACTTTACAATAATCTTCCGACCCATGTGAGGGATGAGCAGAACCCACATCAATTTAAAAAATATATAGCAAATTTTGTTAAATGAGTTATTGTGATGTATACATATCTATAGATGTTTAGAAGAGTATTTTTAATACTAATAATATTAAATAAAAAAATAATAAAAAACTACTAATTATTATTAACTACTTTTATTTTCCAAAATGTCTCTCTTAAATACTACCATAATAACATATAATAATTTCTTTATCCTTTTGTTCTTAAATATATTTTATCATTAATCGTAATTATTAATGACAAATGTGTGTTTAAAGATATAAAAGGTTGTAAAGATCATAAAATATTGTAAACAACCTAATACTGTAAACACATTCTTATCATTTACGGGAATTTACTTAGCTTAAAAGAATATTAGAGAATATTTACTACTACAGAAAACAAGTTTATGCATGAGCATCGCTAACTCCGGTAATTTTATGACGAAATTTGAACATTCCTTTTTAACAATGAAACAGGGAATAAAGAGGAATGTCAAAAATGCAAAAAACACAAGTTTGTGTATATGATTACGAATGGAAACACAAAACGAAATTCCCGAGTACAAGCAGCTCCGTACTGCAGTGAAATAGAAACATATTCAATTTTTATACCTTCTCTTTCTTTTTAATGGAAAAATCAAAAGTTGAGCAACATAAGTTGAAGCGTGTGAACAGGGACTTAATGCATTTGTTCACTACTGAAAACTGTTGATACTTTTCAATGTCTCGTAAAATATTTACAGTGGCTAACAAAACTATTCGACCTGGGAGTGTTTTTAAAAGTTCATTTGTACAGCAAGTATTTCAGAATATACCGTTATAAAATTAGAAAGCATTACATAATTTAACACTCATTAATTTTTTTTTTGATAAAAGCCCAACGATTTAAAGCGAAAAAAGTATTCGACAAGCATTGCTTTTCTTTTTTTGTGATTATGTATTTTGAATTACATTATATTGTTGTTCTTTTTTATCATTTAGCCATTTCTGTGCAAATGATTGGGACGTAATGGCAAAGAAACCTTTTCTGATATAAGAAATTTAATAACACAGTATTATTAATTAAGAAAAATTGAAAAAAAAGAAACGTAGCAGAAATCGTTCAAAAGTCAGGAGCTATTTTCCATTATATCATACAAATATTTAAATCGTGATAAACAATATAAGGACTGGTCGACCTCGCAACTCAACAGAATTTAATGAACGGCGAATCGTGCAAGAAGTAAGAAAAGGTCCTAAACTTATGCAACGATTATGATAGGCGTAGCTGTTGCTACAAATAATAAAAAATTTCCTAAAAAATGCGATTCCAATGCACGATCAGCCAGAAAGAAGTCACACATTTCTTAAAAAAATTGGATTAGATTAGGCTTTGCGAAAGAATACATAAATAAGCCTATAAAGTTCTGGATGGAAGTCATTCTTACTGACGAACCTTTTTGGACGTAATGGTAAAGTTGAAACAAAACAAAACTGAAATATGGTGGTGTTATGGTATGGGGATGCATGGCAGCAATATATTGATGGTATCATGGGCAAAATAAATTTACGGCAAAGGGTCAAATAGATTTAAATTCTATCAGGACAATGACTCCAAAAATGGCAATATTAATACACAGCTTTGGCTGCTGTATAATTGTCCATAGATAATAAAAACGCCAGACCAGACTTTAACCCTACTGAACTTCTTTAAAATCATTTGCAAAAAAATCAGGAAACGTGAAGTTTCGAACAAAAACCAGATAAAAGCCTGCAGGAGGAATGGAAACAAATCAACCCAAAATATACCAAGAAGTTAATCAAATCTATGTCAGATAGCTGAAAGAGGTCATACTCACTACTAAAGTCGCAATATTATATGTACAGTGGATCAATAAAGTTTAGGCACACCAGGATTTTCGAGAAGGATCTGTTAATAACATTGTGTTTCCATTACTTGAAAAAATAATTTCGATATCGTTTTATAGGTTGATCGTTTTATTGACCATTGCACACAAAACACATTTGATATTTTATAATTTCTTAGAAAGAACGTATTAAAAACTAAAAAATAACATAAATCTATGTAAAAAAAGTTTTGGCACATACTGTGTGTGTCTTTTTGTTTTGCTATGATAACGGTAATTTTTCACTTTTTTTTTGTTTTAATTCGTTTTTATGCAATTTTGTATTACACAGTAGCCAAATTTCAAATACCAAAATTTATTTGCGATATTAAATTCGTGGCAAAACAGCAAAATGAGCAATCGTTCAGAAATTTCTTCAGATGTCCGCAAAATTATTATAAATCTTCACGAGAAAGGAAAATCCTATCGTGAAATTGGAATCATTGTGCAGAGGCCTTATACTAGTGTAAGAAACATAATAAAACGTTTCCAAAAAACTAAAAATTTAGAGCGTGAGAGCAGATGTGGACGCCCAAAAAAATTTACACCACGCCAGGAGCGGATGATTGTTGCTGGGCTCAAAACCCAAAGATTTCAGCTGTGAAGTTGTGCGAAGAAATGCAGCAAGGCTTTGAAAAAAAATTCAATCCGCAAACAATACGGAATACGCTACACAAAGCTGGTTATCATGGCAGAGTTCCACGTCGCAAACCGCTGCTTTCTGATATAAATAAGAGAAAGAGATTAGAGTTCGCCAAACTTCATATTAATCAGCCTGAAGCATTCTGGAATACCGTGATATTTAGCGATGAATCAAAGTTTAACATATTTGGTTCGGATGGTCCACAAAAAATTTGGCGAAAAGCAAATAAAGAGCTTCAGGAAAATAATGTTGTTAAGACAGTGAAACATGGTGGTGGTAATGTTATGGTGTGGGGGTGTATGGCGGCATCTGGAGTGGGAAATCTTGTTTTTATAGACGACAAAATGGACAAGCATTCTTATTTGAATATTTTAAAAGAAAATTTATTTCCAAGTGTTGCAAAACTAAGTTTAGATGGGAAGTTCTTGTTCCAACAAGATAATGACCCAAAACATTCGTCATATCTTGTGCAGGAATGGCTCATCTACCATTGCAAACAACTGAAAACACCACCGCAGTCGCCAGATACGAATCCCATAGAGCACGTTTGGCACTTACTGGAGAAAAAAATACGAAAGCATCACATTACATCAAAAGAATCACTTAGAGATGCCATTCGCATCGAATGGGAAAATATTACGCCAGATGAAACATCTAACTTGGTAAAAAGTATGCCTCGCCGCTTAGAAGCAATTATCCAGGCCAAAGGAGGTTCAACGAAATATTAAATGTGAAAAAATCAGTCACTTAGCAGAAATTTTCACATGTGTGCCTAAACTTTTTTTACATGGATTTACGTTATTTTTTAGTTTTTATACTTTGTATCTTAGAAATAATAAAATATGAAATATTTTTTGTGTTGAATGGTTAATGGCAACGATCAATCTATAAAACGATATCGAAATTATTTTTTCAAGTTAAGGAGAAATAAAGTTATTGACGTATCCTTCTCGAAAATCATGGTGTGCCTAAACTTTATTGATCCACTGTATGTATATTAAAAATACTACCAATGTCGAATACTTTTGCTGCTTAGATTTTGTTATTTATTTTCTAAAGCACGAATTTTTTTACTATTTTATTAGATATCTCATTTTTATATTAAATATAAGTTTTTTATTTCTTAATAAGATTAACATTTTACAGTTTTCTATTGATAAAATATTTAGCTTTATGGCGAGTTTACACCGAGAAACAGAGCAGATAACATTGGTATCTTTCGTCAATAGAAAATTGATCCTCCAAAAAACTAAATAGTATATCTGATTGTGTATCTATCGTATATTAAAACGTTCGCGGCTTGAGAACAAAACGTTCGTCATTATATATGGAAAGTTTTAACTTGGAACAACAAATCTTGGTATTTACTGGCTTAGCGACAACTTTTTAAATTCTGAAATACTTTACAATAAATTCATTATCTTTTGTCGTGATCGTGGCAGTAAAACTACTGGAGGTGGGGTCCTTATTGCAGTTTCTAGCAGTTTGTCATCTGAACTTGTTGCAATTGACTCAGTTTTTGACATTGAATTTATATCTGTATTGATAAAAAACAGTGTTTTTTATCAATAAACGAATGTTTATAACATGTTCTTATTTACCGCCATCTTCTCCAATGCAAATATATAATCTACACGCCGAATCCATTAAATTTTTTGCTCGGTCAGCATTTACTGATGATTCAATTTTAGTTTTTGGAGATTTTAATTTACCTTCAATATCGTGGAACTATTTACCGGAAGAGAAATATTATGTTCAAACTACGTTCGGTTCTAATAGTGCAGAATTTTTTAACATTTTATACGATTTGGGTTTATACCAACTAAATGGCATTACAAATAGTTCCTCAAGGTTATTGGACTTCATTTTCGTAAATGATGTTACCAATTTTTATAGTAGGCGCTCCTTACCTATAATAACACCCGAGGATATCTACCATCCTACCATCGAAATATTGGGTTCAATTCCAAACAAATCTATTGTGCCTTCATATACAAAGACATTCTGTTTTAAGAATACAAATTACAGTTTATTAAATAAACTCTTAATGGATACTAACTTGAATAACATATTATCTTGCACCGATATGGATCAAATGACTAAAGCATTCTACAATAAGGTATGTTCCTTTATGGATCTTTGTATTCCGAAAAAAATAACCAAGCAAAAGGTTGGACCTCCTTGGAACAATAAACAATTATCGTACACTAAAAATAGGAAGAACAGACTTTATAAAAAATTCAAACAGTCTGGTGATTCTACTGATTATTTAAGGTATTCTATTAGCCGTGATACATACTCTTCGCTTAATAAACTATTTTATAATATTATATATTGATTGTCCTGTTATCACCTTAAGAATATTCGTTATATACTTGCACAGTCAATAGGCCGGGGAATTAATGCAAGAACAAATAGGCCTCGGAGGAAAATCCTGTTAATGGATCTTAGGTACTCCATACAGCTTTGGAGAATTTGATACATTAGTCTTAAGTCTATTTCTCTCCATCACTGAAATGATTTCTTTTTTAAAAAGTTCATCAACTAAAAAATTGTTTGTTTTTTGCAGTTTAGTAGTCGGATCCTTATTCAATGTTGAGTATTTAGCAGAATCGTTAAGAATGTCATTTATTCTCGAATTATAATCGTCTCTGCTCATAGCAACAGTAACATTACCCTTATTAGCATTAACAATTAATATGTTCCTATTAGTATTATAATATTTATATGCACAAATTGAAAGTCAATTTAAAACGCAATCCAAAAGCATTTCACAGATTTGTTAATCAAAAAAGGAAAACAGATGGATTCCCTTCTACTTTAAAGTTCCAACAAACCGAATCTAGTGATGAAACTGTTATATGCAATTTATTCCCCGATTTTTTCTCGACAAATTACTTAGTTGCAGATTATGATGAATGTTTTAAGTACCCATTTAATATTGCAAAATCTCAAACGATTAATATACCATTTATCGATATTTTGACAATCTCCAAGGAATTGAAAAGGATTAAATTCTCATATAATTGTGGACCTGACAACATCCCCAGTAATATTTTGATAAATTGTGCTGCGAGTATGTCCATCCCTTTGGAAATTTTATTCAACATGTCAATAAAATATGGTACTTTTCCTGAAATCTGGAAGGATTCTTATATTATTCCTTTTTTTAAATCAGGTAACAGGTCTGATATTTCAAATTATCGTGGTATTGCAAAATTAAGTACTATACCCAAATTATTTGAAAAAATTATCACTGAACATTTATGCTTTCATACATCAAGTTTGATAACCAATAATCAACATGGATTTCGGAAGGGATGCTCTGGCATAACAAATCTTTTACACTTTTCAACAATTATACATCGTGGATTTAAAAAAAAAACAACAAACTGACGTTATATATACTGATTTCAGCAAGGCATTTGATAAAATAAATCATATCCTCCTGAAGAAAAATTGGAATTAATAGGTTTTGCCGATTTAACTGTCAAATGGATTTACTCTTACCTAATAAATAGGAAACAAATGATCCGTTTTAATAACGCCTCCTCTAGATGCATAAAGGTTCTATCTGGAGTACCACAGGGAAGCCACCTTGGGCCGCTTCTTTTTTTGCTATTTATTAATGACTTGCCTGATGTCATTCAATCATCCAATATCTTGATGTATGCTGACGATGTAAAAGTTTTTCCTAGTTATTGTCAAGTAACTGACCAGCAACGCCTCCAACGTGACCTTAACTCGTTCCACAACTGGTGTAGAATAAATCGTATGGAGCTAAATCTCAAGAAATGTAAATATATGTGCTTTGCTAGAAGGAAACCGATAACTGCATGCTACTATATCGATGACCATCATTTGGAGGAAGTTGACAAAATACTAGATCTTGGATTGCTACTTGACTCCAAACTCAATTTTATTGCACATATCAATTTGACAGCAAACATAGCTAAAGGTGTACTTGGATTTGTGAAACGTTGGGCTAAAGAGTTTGATGATCCATACGTTACCAAAAGCCTTTATATGTCCCTTGTTAGGCCTATTCTAGAGTATGGGACCCTATATATTGAGTCATTTGGGACCCTATATATAGAAAATACTCAGATGTTCTCGAATCTGTTCAAAAACAGTTCCTGCTTTTTTGCCTCCGTGGTTTGAACTTTAACCCATTAGACTAACCTGCCTATTCAGCTAGACTTTCTCTTATTAAGCTACCAAATTTAAGGAGTCGTAGAACAGCACTTAATATTTCGTTCATTTTTGGTGAGATAATTGGTGATGTTTCTACTTATTCACTTATTAACAAGATTACTCTAAATGTACCGCAACGCCCTACACGATATTTTATACCTTTAGCAGTGGAATTCGTTCGAGCCAATTATGCTAACGCGGACCCTTTTAGGAGAATTTGTGCAGATTTTAATAAATATTATAATTTCGTAGATTACAATTTGTCAGTAAGCGCAATAAGGAATAACTTATTAGTTTACCTGCACAACTAGGTGTTTCCATTTATGTATATTTTTTTTACAGAATTTATTTTTATTGTATGTATGTTAAATTTGAGCAAATTTTTATGTTGTATGTAAAGCTAGTATTTATTATTGTATGGGTGTTAATTTAAGATAACTTATATTGTATTTTAATTAAGGAAGGAAGGAAGTTAATTTCCGTAGACAATTAATGATAAATAAATAAATGGTCGAATACTTCTTTTTGGCGACTGTATGTTAGCATTTCTTTTCTTTTCATAAAATTATTATATATTGGTTATTTTATTCCTTTAATAAAAGTTTAGTTTATTGAGTTCTTTTATTGCAAAATAATTATGTCCAACACTTTAAAAAAAGTTTTAAATTAAATTACACGATTATTAGCATTTATACACACAAAAATACAGGATGGTCTTTACCACTTTAACGCCTTAAAGCTGCTATATTAAATTTATGTCTTTATTCGTCGATTAAACTGTGACATTGACCAAAAGAGGGTGCTTATATACATATTATGTTGCGAGTGGTTCTGACATTTACTCAAAAACTGCAAATAAACACAGCATATAGATGATGTTACGCGCAGGCTACATTTCCTGAAACTAGTATTCCCCGTCAATGGCCTACCAATAAAACCGAAGTTAAGGGGTATGAGGAGTTAACCCGCTAGCTCTTATTATTATATCCGTTGGTTCTTAACCCGTGTTTTACGCGTAGCATATAACACACTCTCACACCCTGGGAGCAAGCAAATTTTTCAAAAGATCGAAGAGAAAATACGTTGAAACCCCCTTTCCACCTTTATTACATCCCGTTAGAGACATCCCTCCCTAATGATTAAACTTAGTGACACATTCTTTTTTTCCTTTTATTGCTCTTATAATGGGTTAAAAAAAAATTGATTCATTTACAATATCTTAACTAACTATTTTATTATTAAATTGGTAATTCAGTAATGCTTATATTAATTAATCTAAGTAAGTGAATTTACAAGTGAATTTATTACATCTTAGCTAACAAAGCGAACCACCCTACTATTGTATGCCTACATGCATACATTTACTGGAAATCTTTGTAAAGCCGAGCAAATGGGAACAATTTGGAATTAAGTTAAGTTAAATAATAAATTAGGTATACATACTTTTTACTCACTGTTTCATTCCGGCTTTTGTTGAAGCGTTCTCTTTTCCTTGTTCTCCTTGATGATGGGCCCAGCAACAGAAGAGTAGGATAAGTTGTTACTGTTTTTCTTTTAAAATATGAATAACCGCAGATTAAATATATATATATATATATATATATATATATATGTATGTAGGCAGGTATATGTACAAAAGATGGTTCAAATAATTACAGTTATTATTTAGTATATGAAAAAAGAAAGCTTAACTAATTGCAGTAACTGCAAGTATAAAAAAAAAGGAAATTCAATGATCTTAACTACTAGGTTAGTAAGCAATATGAAAAAGAAAAATTAAATATTTATAAGTAATAGGAAAGTATATAAAAAAAATTCAGGAACGGTCCATGTTTATAAGATTATTACAGTTAGTGCAAGTATAAAAAAAAAGAAACCAATATGGCCTATACATCATCAAATTCCGGGGTTCATCTTATTAAAGTCTTTTGGAAATTTAATTGTTGTCAAAATCCTCTCCATTCAGCTTCCCCAATTTGATTCCAATAGTTCTTTGGCAAATTACAGTCAAGACTCTTGTTCATTTAGCAGGTGTATTTGTTGTGATTGAAGTGTGGAAGTAATTATTTTACATTTATCGTTTAGTGCAAAAGTCAATCTTTCCTTAAGCTTTTCTGCATATACCGATTGAATTAGTAACAAATTTAAATTAATATTTTGTTGATTTAATTGTATCTCTTCCTACTGCTGCTCTTCGTCTTTGGTTTGCTTTACAGTAGGATAATTCTATTTCTTAACTTTTATTTTTTTCTTTAAAACCACTTTTTAATACAGTTACATTTTCCACAATTAATTCTATTTCATTTTCTTTATTGCACTTATAATTCTCCACTTCACCACTAATTATCAATATTTTATGTTCTATAACAACATCTTCGTGCCAATTCAATAACCTTACTGACTGCAAACAATTTAAAGACATGATCTTCTCCTCTTCAAAACAACCCTAAATATACTCCATCAACGTAATATTCCAATGTGGGCATTATTTCCTTCCAGCTATGTTCTCACGATGTAGTGTTAAAACAAACAAAAACAAACAAAAAAACTCTCCGTTACTTTACGGGGAAGAAATCCCCCATGGGGAACGTATGCCCAGAAAATTGTATAATATCGTATATTTACAATCAGCGAAGTTGTAATCCATGCGACTAAAATCGTTACAATGATTGGTTTTATCATTATTCAGTGTAGGTGTTTGTTTGTGTCTTCTTGTTCTAAGTTGTTTTTACTTTCCGATTATTAAATTTAATTCGTGGAATTTTAATGTAGCATGTTGTTGTTGTTTTGAAACTTCTTTGCAAACAGACACAGCAGCTCAATTTATTTCACATATTTTGTTACTGATAATTATCTTTTTATAACTTAAACTAAGCATCTTTGTGACAATATTCATTTTAGGAAATCATGTCGTTTGCACATATTTTACCATAAAATTTTCATGCTACCGAAACATTTTAAATCATTTGATTGTTTATTAATCATG
This sequence comes from Trichopoda pennipes, assembly GCA_030448955.1. Taxonomy (NCBI): domain Eukaryota; kingdom Metazoa; phylum Arthropoda; class Insecta; order Diptera; family Tachinidae; genus Trichopoda; species Trichopoda pennipes. The sequence continues at coordinate 11,550,090 of JASKUP010000025.1, read as the reverse complement.
TTGAAAATGTGTTTTGTCTTTGTAACTGTGTGTTGTGTTTGGAATATTAAAATTCAGCTCCGTGCTATCTGATCATTTAGAATGAGCTTAATTTGAAATCATCCTCTAAGTGCTGGTCATATTAAAGAAACAAAGAGGAAGACTCACAACCACCGAAATCAAAAAGTTATATCAGTTGGTTCAGATATTTGATTAAAATAATTTTTGTGCAGAAAACTATCCAAATTACCGAAAGTATAATGGAATGGAATGAAAAATATTCAAAGTATAGATAATGAATTTTAATTATACATCTTTCATATACTATCTCGCATATTGTTTTTTATGTGGAATTACATTTTGTTTAAATTCTAATTATATGGATAAAATAATTTTTTTAACAAATAAAATTTAAGTGTTTTTACAGCAAAATAAGATTTTCTCATTTTTTAAGAGTGTTATTGTAATTAAAAGTAATGTTTGTTATACAATAATAATTTTGTTCAATTCACAACCCACTGAATGGTGGTATTTTCTGCTTTTCTTTATGTTCTATTTTCTTTAGTGTACTTCAATTGTTCGTCTGTTTCAATACTTTCCCGATTGTGTCTTATACAACCAAAACTTAAAGCAATAGGTTATGAATTGTTTAATTGTTTTCTTTATACATTAAAATATTTAACTAACAAGAAAATGTTTTATAAGTTTTTTCTGTGAATTTTACAAATGTCCACTTTTGTCACGATTGCTGCGCAAATACAAAGGGGTTGTGAATGATTTTCCTTGTACCAAAGACGCCAAATTTTCACCAGCATAGCTAACAAATGGAGATATTTCACATTCAAACCCATGAACAATGCCACCAGCTGTCTCGATATATTTTTTATGCAAACGGTAAAGATCGGCTTTAGCAGTTGAAGGACAATCTTTACCTGCTGTATCGGCATTTTTCAATGCACTAAACTCCTCATCTCTGTTTACTTCCATGGCTACAAAGTTTTGCGCAAACTCAAACACATCGAAAATAAACTTTTCTATTTTAATACCATTTGGCTTTTCGGGAGTTATACGTTTGCCTGAATTATCAATGAATGGTATCTTTTTCTTAGCTACATGCAGCTTAAGTTCCTGCTCATAAGTATTAGCGATCATTTGCAAAAAGGACGTCGTAAAGAAGTGATTGCAAATATTTCCAGCATTAAAAGTCAGACTACCATCTGAGTTACGCATTTCGGCTGTCTTCGATGATATTTCACTATATTCCACAACTTGATATTTACCCTCCACAATTGCTACCACACCTACAGCTTCAGTGGGTGAAGATTTTTCTACTACTTTGGCCGCACAGTCGGCGTTTTTTTGAACACAATAACCAATAAAGATTGGGTCGGCTACTTTCACCAATATATTGTCTACACTGTGAGTATGTAAAAACAAGACACCCCTTTTAGACATATCATCCAATATTCCTTGTTGTTTTAGTGCTCTATAAATGCCTCCATTGCCGTCTGGCGCCTTAGCAATACGATGCTTTTGATCCAATATAATTTTACCATCGTATTCAAAGCAGGGCAAAGAACCCTGTTCAAATAAAATAATATTTTCCTTCTTCAATCCAAAGTAGTTGTTGTCTACAAAATAGTCATGCGTAGGTTGTATAGTGTGTTCAGATGTCATAATATACCATGTTATAACACCTCTTTTGCCAGTCAATTCATACGCTAATTCTTCTAACTTTAAAATGCGTTCAGCTTGTAGGCAAAAAAGAGTTTTATGGGATTGTAAACCAACATCGTACATGCCCTTTGGATAAGCAAACCCCAATCTGGTACCTGAAAAAGCACACATAAAAAATGTTTAAAACTCTGATGGATTTAAAATTTTATTAATAGTTCTTTAACACTAACAATATTCGCTATTCTTGGGCGACAAAACTAAAGTATATATTCGATTAAATTAATAGAAATTTTGACATATTTAACATTTAGTTGAATATCCGCTATATCTGCATTGACTCAATTAAGTTAGACAAAACCTCCCTAGAGATTTTTTTCCAAGCGATATTTACATATTGGAGAAGGTCATTGTTATTTTTGCAAGTATCGCGTTATATTTAACGATTTAAAATACCGCATAGATTTTCTATGGGATTGAGACCGGGTGATCGTGCTGGTCACTTTATTACATTGATCTTATTACTTCCAAACCACTATTTCACATATTTAGCTGTATCTTTTAGCGTTTTTGGCCATTACAGATTGCAAAATTTTTCAGCTCATTGATTTAAGACTCAATACTGAAAATTGCACATGAAAGTAGCCTCAAAATAAGAACTTCTGTATCATACCTTTTGGCAAGTTGGCTGCGTTAATAATTTAATTTAATAATTCAAACAGGTTTTCTGAATAAATCGGATATAGGAAAATCAATCAAAAACACATCCTTCACAAATATGCTTTCCAACCATTATAACCACCTACGAGCATGGGACACATTGAAACAAGTTATTAAAGGTATTTAAGAAAGAACCGTGTATAATGAGCTGACATACAGACACGAGTGGACAAGATTCTATATAATTTTGAAAAAATCAATGCATTTGTGGCGTTAAAATTGCATTTTATGCATTTCCACCTGGCACAATTAACTCTGGACTCGGACGAACAAGGAAGTTCAACCTGGTGACCATGCCAATGGAAAAGCGATTCAAAGGCAAGCAATTAGATGCATTGCTTGCATCTGCAGTTTGCAGATAAAAGCACCCAAGATGACACTTTTTTCAAACAAATATGGCAGTATATCAGCAGAAACGCGGTGAAACTCGCCTGTCTTAAAAACAGCCAAAATGTCAGAAAAATAAAATAAAAGAGACATTGGAACTACTTTCTATATTTCTGCCCTGAATTTGTTGCACTTAAATAGTTGAGGTGAACACGAAATTAGAGAAAAAACAAAATAAAAAAAAAATATTTTAAACGTAAAAAATAAAAAAAAAATTAAGTGAAACTTCAAACAATAGCAATTTACCGAAACAGCTTGTCGAAAAGTTCAAATGTATTTGTTTAACATGAATTTAATAATTTATTATCATTTAACGATACCTGTTAAAGCAAGACTTTTTCAAGAGTTAAACAAATAATGATTGGCAAACATTCTTGCAAGCTGTGACTAAAACAATTATTAAATCTAAAAATATAAATGTAAACGACGGCAGACTGAAAAGTAGGTGCGAAGTTAAAAAAACCACAGCAAACTTGCATCAAATTTACCAAATGCCCAACATTTATTTCTGTTATTCAGTTCAGCATTTGATACAGTACTCAAGTAGATTTAAAGTTTTAGAGAGAGGGAGAGAGAGAGAGGAATAATACAGACATTTAACCGGTATTGTGGTAGAATAAATCCTACGAGGCGAGGCTAAAAATATTTAAATACAAGACTTGAAGGCAACAAGACAACTAGAATGTGGTTTAGAGGGAAACGAAAAAACTTGTTCCATTTTAGCTGTTACCAACGTGCCTTCTATTACATATCTGCGATATTATATGCAAATGTTGTAGATATATTTCCTACATACACACACATCTGAACATCTAATAAAATTTTTTATTTATAAAATGAGATTTTTCTTTATTTAATTGAGCTTACCTTGACCACCTGCCATAAGTAAAACTGCAACATGACCCAAGGATATTTGCTTCAAACCTTCCTCGCGATAACTGCTTAGTGTGTCTTCTGAGGATCTCGAGATACGAATAACATTCGATTCTGGTATGGGCTGCAACTTATCATCCAATTTTAAACCATTTTGTGTTAACGACATGGTAGCGCGTTCAAAATAAAGTTTCAGCTCATTAAAATCCAGTGTAGATATATCACGCTCCAATTGCGCACGCTCTGCTGCTGATAAATCATCCCAAAATTTTAGCAAATGCTCCTGCCCAACTTGTATCAAACGTTTGTGCAATTCAACATAATCAGCCATGTCTAATCAACAAAATAAAAATATCAAAGTTGAACACGTCAATAAATATATAAATTTTTTTAGTTTTATTTTTTAAACAGGAGTATTTTAAAAAACGCCCGTACTGTACTCATTGGCGGGTGCGCTCACACTAAATAAATTTTAAGCTTGTGGTTTTGTTTTTGAACTTCTTTTAACAAAGAAAGCAAACAAGCAAGCAATTCAGATATCATTAGGTCTAGTTTTACCAACTTGTATAAAATCTACAGATATTTTTTGTATTTATCTACATTCAAACATATGTATGTATGTATAGCCATACACATATACGTATATGCATACAGTCATACAATGGCGGACAAAACTAAAGGACTAACTTCTGCTTCTGAACAAGCAATAAACATTAACAAAAAGTTTTTCTTGACGATAAATATTAATTTTAAAGAACTCACATAAGACATATTAAAAAATAAAGTAAAAAATGTTTGTTTGGACAAGGTATCAGGTATTGTTAATTTATAATTTTAGATTAAATGAAAGAGAAAGAGAGATCTTATATTGATAAATGTTTTATTTAATGCCGGCAATTGTCTATGGAATACAATATTGGATAAATGTCCGCCTCTGTTAGCCTCAAAAATGTGAGCTCTTTTGCGGACGTTTTTCATTACATTCTCACACATGTCACGCGGTGTTTCATTAATTTCATTGCGAATATTTTGTTTGAGTTGCTTAAGCGTTTCTGGTTTCTCTGCATAAACCTTTTCAGATATCCCCACAAAAAGAAGTTCGGAGAGGTCAAATCAGGCGACCGTGGAGGCCAATCAACATCGCCATTTCTTGAAATAACTTGTTGTGGAAAGAGGTCTCGCAGTAATTCCAAAGTAATCTTGGCTGTATGCAATGTGGGACCGTTTTGTTGAAGCCACATGTTAATCAAGACCAAAGCATGCAGTTGTAGCGGTATCGCTCCCCATTCACAGTTATCGTTACGCCGTTTTCATTTTCAAAGAAGGTCTAATAATTTCACCAATTTGCACACCATACTGTCACTTTTAATGGATGGAAAGCTGACTGTTGAATAATTTGAACCGAATATTCTGTTTACTCACATATCCATTCAAATGAAAATGTTCCTCGAGCCGTAACATGCTATTAACATATGTACGGTGACGTAAATGGTCTTGTGAAAGAAGCTCTTGTACCAACTGAATCTTATATGGAAACAAATGCAAATCCTTGTGTAAAACTGTGTGTGTGTGACCAAGCTCCTGAGCACGGCGTCGAATTGAGTTTGATGGATTGTTTTGAACACTTTCTTGAGCAGCAGTAATGTTTTAAGCATTACGTTGTGGTCTATGCTTGTGCCTATCACCTACAGACACCCTCTTTGTTCGAAATCATTCATTACACGATAAATATTGCGTTTTGTTGGCACGTTTTTTCTCCAAAAAATTATACGTAATATTCTCATCGTTACAGTAATCGATGGTTGATTTTTATAAAATGTTTTAATACAACACTAAGAACAGGAATAAAGAAGACAAAAAGACAACCGATACAGCACGACGGCATACCTTTACTTACAGAGGACCAGAAATATACACACTAACAAACCTTTTCACAAGGAAGGAATACTCACAGCAATAAAGACTGGTAACTCTTTGACACACAATCTCAGAACAATGACAGAAACAACTGACAAATTTGGTTCTAGCGGAGTATACAGACTTACGTGTACCTGCAAACAAACTTATAAAGGACGAACTAGACGAACACTAAAAAAAAGGTTTACAGAACCCATATGCTCATACAAACGGAAGAGAAGATTCCAACTTTGCATTACACCTTGAGACACTCACGGACACACACCAACGGAAATAGATGAAAATATGACATTATTACATTTAATTACAGTATATAAAGACGAACACCCACGCAAAATGAGCAAACAAGATGATCAGGGTGTTATTGCATTGCCCCACAGGGGGACGCAGTTCTGGCGAATATATTCTCACTGTGACACGAAGTTTCAACAGATTGTCGCTTTTTGTTGCGCGGCGACAGGAGTTTAGTTCTCCAGACCACACCAAGATTGAATTTGCAAAGGAACACATTAATTGGTCCGCCACAAATTAAAAAACCGTCCTTTAAAAAATACAAAATTATTATATATTGCAATTTAATTTAATTAATTGAAAACTAGCAGTTCGTGCTTCAGTTTTGTCCGATACTGTATATTTTTTTTAGTAGAAGAGAGGAACTTTACATATTTTCTTTGTTTCTGTTCATACAACAACTTCAACAGTTTACCTTAAGAAATGTTGATTTTCCTGAATAACTAAGAGACTTAAAAAAAATTAAATGCATATTATGCTTTGCACTTAACTTTTACTTTTTAACTTAAGCACCCTACACAAGGCATATCAATTACCAGACGGCAGTATTAGAAACCAAACAAGCACCACAATACAACAACTGCAGGTAAAATAGATATTTATGTCAAAAAAAATTGACAACAACTACAAAACGGAGGGTATGAAAAAATGTTTTTGAAGAAAATGTTAAATTTTTACTGAATTTGAAAATTTTAACAAAGTTAAAGTGAAAATTTAACATAATTGAGGCACCAAATAGTTTATTTAGTCTTCGGCTCTCAAGCAAGGAGTGCGAGCATGTCTCTGCTTGCTGTGTTTCTAAAGTTGCCACTTAGGAAAAGCTATGCGCATCGGGGGTGTTGGTAGACGCTTCATATTTAAGACTGACGGTGGTTATGGCCTTCACCGCAAGTTACTGATGTTAATCTGTATCTTATAACAACCTCAGGAGGAAAGTGACTGAAAGTCATTTGACAGTTACTAACGATAAGCGTACCACTCATTGCGTAGAACAAAGTTTTTTTTACATTCTTAATGGTGCAAGGGCAGAGGGCACGCAGATTATTACAATAAAGTTTCTGTAATTTAAAAAAAAAATCTTTCTTTAAGAATGTGACAATAATTTTGTTTCACACAGTGACCGATATTTCCCCCGATGCTGACAGTCAAATAACCATTACTGTTCTGATAAGGGTATGTAATTAATTGCGGTGATTAATATGATTTTTTGCAATTATGCCGGCAAATAATGTTATAAAAATGTTACAATATAAACACGTAAACAATATCGTTATCTAAAACGCCTTTAATCAATATCTCCACATAGAAAAATTGCTACTTTCTACTTCTTTCACGAATATTGCCCGTTGAGACTTCGTATATGTACCTGAAATTTAATATATTTACTTTCCATTTAACTTTTACTATGGATGAACTTTTCCCTACTTAATCAAGACAGTTATCTACTTACTGAAGAGCTGGAAATGATCTGTAAAATTATTGATAAATAAAACAGAAAACATTTTTTATTTGCTTACCTGGAAGTTTTCGTTTGGCAGAGAACACCAATACACCTCAAATTAAAAAATATATATGAGAGCTGTCAAGAGCCCTAGTATAATAACTGCAAGATTTGATAATGATGAGGCGCAATATTTAGTTATTTTAAAAATAAAGACCGCTATCTTGACAATGCATCGAGCTCTGGTAGTACTATTATGAGAGATAATTAGTTTTTTAGGACAAAATGCTTCCTATACATACACACATACTTTGCCAAGAATGAATGTATTGTTGCTTACCACTCTTTTTTGAACAAAACGCAGTAAGAAAGAAAAAGTGCCACATTCTACAAGTTAATAACGATTTGGCCCGAATACAAATTTAATACACTATACATGTACATAAGTATAAGTAACTACATTTTAAAAGCAAAAATTATTTTAACTTTTCTGCTCATTTATCCCATCTTTTTCTGCAAGCGAAAACGCGAACACCAACGGCAATCAGAAATATACGGCGGTATCTAGGCTGCAAAAGAAACGGCGTCGGCTTTATAAAGTTGCCAATTTAGCGATTTTCCGTCCTTGAAAAAATCGCTAAATACCTCTTATAATGTAAAAATTGATGGCTGACCTTTATTTCATAACCTTTATATTCAAGAACTACATTAAAATTAATTTCTTATTCACATAAATTTGATTGACGGCTTTGTAATACACAGCCAATAATTATATAATGGGTATAATATCGCAAAAATGTTATGAAGCAACTATAACTGAATTGCGAAGAGTAAAAACGAGAAAAACCAAATTTCTAATAAAGACAATTGTATAGTACACACTCTACCTCAGTGTTCACTTTCCAATAAACTCCACTGTTTGCCTCACGATTTCCCAGTCTAATGAAGCCATTGTTTGTTTGAGTTACATAAATTTTAAATCTTTATATTTTGCGATACTGAAAAATAATATCAATCAAAATAAGCTTTTGTTTTCGCGATGTTGCTTCTGACGACACAGTTCCGACGTAAAATTATATGTTCAACTGGATTGGTGTATTGTCAATTACGACATTTATACAATAAAAATATAATTACGTTCCATAAGATATTTGGCGATTTGAGTATGATTTTACGTCAACCCGCGTTAAATTTGGTTCGTGAACAAACCGGTTTCGGCTATATGCCATCTTCAGTGTTCTCTCTATTTGGCGATATTTTGGCTACAATTTGTTAAAAATTTATGAAATACAATCAAGAAAACTTCTTTTCATATACTGAATTAAATTTTTTTTGATAGTAAAGTAAAATAGGGTGCCCTTAAATGTGCGAATACAGCGATGCTGCTGTTGCTTACCACTTTAAAAGTTTATCGATAACTCAACATAAAAATACCAAATTAATAAGCATAGTTCTTAACAGTATTGATGAAAAACTTTTTGTGTGACTAATTTTCTCTTTAATCTAATATAATTTAATCTTTATTAAAATATTTAAATAAAGGATCTTAGGGTTTAAACTAAAATTACAAAGATAGCTTAAGTTTGTTGCATTTTTTATAAGTTCTAATTTATGATAAAAAGAGACAAATACTTTACATTTTACTTTTACAATATTTGGATTGATATTGGCGATATTCCAAGTTATTTGTTGAGAAACATAAAAAGCTGGTAACACTAGAACGAGATCATATTTGTTTATTGTTTTTCAACTTTAATGTAGTAAATATGCATTTAAAACTTACAACTTCAGTTATTTAAGAAATAATAATATCAAGAACTATGGATAAACATAAAAAAAGAAATTCGTTTTCAATTAAAACAAAACTAAAAATTATAGAAAAAGTACAAAGTGGAAAAAAAAGAAATGAAGTGGCAAAAGAATTCAATATTGCTATGTCTACACTGTCTAAAATAATAAAAAATTCCAAAAATTTTGAACATAACTATTTAGCAGTAAAAAATTTAAACCAAAAGAAAAACAGAAAACCCAAATATGAAGAACTAAACTATGCAATGTCAAAATGGGCTGACGAAATGATAAAAAACGGCACCCAAGTGACAGGACCAATCTTACTTGAAAAAGCTCAGCAGCTTGCTACAAAATTAGATATTCCAAATTTTCAGGCTACTTCCGGATGGCTTCAACGTTGGAAAAAAAGAGAAAATATATATTTTACAAAACGTCACCGAGAAGGAGCTTTTGCTGACACCAATTCTGCCATAGATTTTAAGCAAAATATTTTGCCTACACTTTTAGACGAATATGAGTTAGACGATATTTATAGTGCAGATGAATCAGGCCTCCTCTACAAAGCACTGCCTACTGGTTCATATGGTTATAGAAAACAAGACTGGGAATGCAAGATGTTAAAAGAACGAATAACATTACTTTTTATTACTAATGCAACGGGTAACGATAAATATATTTATTCAGTCGGCATGTACATGCAACCAAGATGCTTTCCTGAAAATAGTTGTCCCATACCTTACATGTACAACAGTAACGCTTGCGTGACCAATGATTTATGGAGCGAAATAATTAAAGAGTTAAGTGCAATTTTAAAGAAGAAAAATAAAAATATATTATTGCTGGTCAATAGTTCTTTTTGTCACAAACTTGACTTTACACCAGAAAATATCAAAATTATATTTTTTCCATGTACTACAAGCATATTTAAGTCAGTTGATGGAGGTACGTGTGTATGTATTTACGAATGGAAGAAAATTCCTTGGAATATTTTAATTCTATTTTTTATTAATTTAAGGAATTATCAATTCGTTCAAAACTCACTACAGACAAAATTTAATACGGGAACAGATACTAGCAATTGAAGGTGACTGTATGGAGAATTTCTTAAATAGTATAACAGTTTTAAAAGCTCTATGTATTGTAAAACGTTCATGGTGGCTTGTGACTCCAGAAACAATACAAAATTGTTTTAAAACGGCTAAAATTTCCAAGGAGAATAAGTCCAACTGCCATGAGATTTTTGAAAATAATTTAGAAGATGAATATGGCGCTTTCTTAGAAGAAATGATTGATTTGGAGGGTAAATGCTTTGGTACAGTAAGTGATAATGAAATAAAAAGTGAGCCTGAAGATGTAGAACAAGTAATTTGTGAAATATCGTCTAAACCAAGCAGAAAAGAAGCTATTAAATCATTATTTATTTTAAAAGAGTACATTGGTTCTGATGACAGCAATCTTATAAATATTGAAAATATGTTATATCGTCAACATGATAAGTCTCTTATCAAAAGGAAAATAAACGACTACTATCAATCTAATTAAAACTAAATTAAACACAGATTAAGAGAAAACTACATTTGAAAGTGCATAATGATTTGAATTCGCTTTTTGTTTACCTTTTTTAGGCTGTTGCCCTGATAGTATTGTTAATTTATTTATGTATTTATTCTCTTATAAAAATGCAAATATATTCCTATATCCATGTATTTTTTATAAGAAAAAAATTGTTTCCTTTATAGGTACAGTAAAAAAAACATTTTTCTTGAAGGCGGAATTGCCTTCTTTTTATTTATAAAAAATAAGCTGTAAGATTCTTTTCGTACTATGGAAATTTTATAAATTGGTACACTACCTTTGTTGCGTGCGATTAGTACTGGTAGGGGATGTAACGATATAGAAAATGTTTTCATTCAGCTAGTAAAAAAATTGTCTGGGGTTTTATTTGATAAGAAAATTATTTGATTGAAATTTCTAATTATATTTCATTCGAATTGTGTAAAATTAAAAAGAAAAAATTAACTGAATAGTTATTTTTATTACGCCTTTATAAACATTAAATTATTGGAAACTTCTGTTTTTAATAAAAACCTGGATAATGCTATGTGTTAATACAGCCTATTTTATGGAAAGAGGTATTTTTTTCAAGAAGTGCTGATTTTCTCATTTGCCAGAGGGTGTCGACAGTAAATTGCACATAAGTCGTTTTTTATTTACATCTTATAACGACAATATTGTAGATAAAAATTCTATAAGAAAAAGCCGGTTAATTAAATGGATTTAGAGAAACATTTTTAAAAATAAATGGCAACTTGAAACACTTGTTAAATAACGTAAAAACATTTACACTGGATATGATGAAAATATAGAGAAGACACATATGACACGATAATTAAAAAAAATATGCGTTTCAAAAGTCTCCTTATTTTTTAATAAACAAATTAATCTTTTTATGATGCATATATGATACTAAATAACCAGGTGTTACCAGGCGAAAGATTATCGGAATAAAAATAGATAAGTTGTGCTACTTTCCATAGCATTGCCAGTTTGAACAAATGGAATCTAAGCCAAATAGCAACGATGAAAATAATTTCTTACGTTAATTAATTTATTTAAAACTTTCTTCATGTATGTAATTAAAATTCTGATATCCGTTAATTATTTACAGAATTCATCAGCGAAGTTTTGATATTGCTGCGGCATAAGAAAAACACATGTAGGCGATTTTAATTTTAATAGGTAATTAAACTAAAGCTTAATAACGTTCGGAAATTAACAGAAAACATATTAAAGTTATAAGAGGAATTTGATTTATCTATGAAAATGAAAGAAATTCTTAACTAGGGTTCTTTCTAGACAAAAGAATATGCTCGTGAAAGTTCCAAGAAACGTTGTATTTTTTAAAAAAAGGTAAAATAGTAGTTTCCGCTTTAGATTTGTCATGCTACCAAAACCAATTAAAATATTTGATTTTGTTAAACATGTTGAAATTGCTTTTTTTTAAATTAACTTTATCATCGCAACACTGTGTTTTGTTTGGTATATTCAAGATCAACTCCATACTATTCATGTCGAATGTTTTGATCGAAAAAGTGACATTTGTTAAAAAAGAATCTTAAAAATTGTTTTGTTAAAAATATTTGTGCTCTACAATAATATACATAATTTAAAATTACAAAAGCAAAAATTAAAAACAATAACAATTTTTTTTAATATAATACGGATGGGATTTTAGTTAAAAAAAAAAAATCGAAGTGTTACGCCAGAAATTCAAATGTTACAAAACACTTCAACTCTGTGGAAATAGTTTTAGGCGCAGAACTAATCGTTTTAAAGTCAATGGAAAGGCAGTATAAAAATATTAAACAATTGCAATATAATTTAAATTTGATTTCCACTGAGACATACAGTGCCAAACAAAACTGATAGCGAACTTCTGTTTTTAAAGAAGCAGGAAGGTTTATTAGACGAAAAATAATATTTTTAACGAACTTTAAAAGTTAAAATTAAAAATGTTTAAAGAAATACTTCCGAATTGCAGCGACATAACTATAGCACGGAAATTTTCGATGTTGCTTATTTCGTTCTAAAATAAATTAAATAACACAAGTACCGTTATTTTTTTAATGATTATTTGAAGTGTGCATAGTGAAAACTTGCACCGCGACGTCCGCTGCAGCAAAGTTCGATAGTAATCACAGTGTTTTATTTAACAGGTTTGAATTCGCAAAGGAGCATATTAATAGGGCCACCACATAATAAAGAAACGTACTTTTCGCCGATAAGTCGAAGTTTAATATGAAAGGTTCCGAAAGGACTGTGAAACATGGCGCAGGAGCCCGATTAATAGAATAACTGTAAAAATATTTATGAGCTTTTTAAAAACCCGGAATGGAACTCCACGTTATACAAAAGTTACTGTGAAGCATGACGGAGGCAGTGCTTCGGTCTGGGAGTGTTTTCCAGGCTATGGCATAAAACCGGTTCATAGAATAAATGGAATAATGGATCGTTTCGTTTGTTAATATATCGTTCTAAATGTTATGCTTCCACATGCAGAGAATGAAATGCCTTTTAAACAAGCATCGAAATGTGTGAAAGAGTAGTACGTTGTAATAAATGGTTTAAAGTGACCGACACAATTGACGGATCTCAATCCCATAGAAAATCTACGGGAAATTGTAAATCGATCGACTGCGATAACTGTACAAATTTTGATGAAATCTTCAAAAACCCGGAATGTCTGGAATGAAATTTCTAAAAAAATTGATACGTCATTAAATATTTCGGTCTCCTTGTTCTTGTGATTTGAAGCTGCTGGATTATTTTCTCGGGAGCCATTTCAAAGAACGGGCTTACGTGAGCAACCCACAAACAACTGATGCTCTTAAAGATGAAATCCGGCGCTGCATTGACGAGATAAGGGACACTTTGTTGCAAAATGTGAATAAAAATTTTGTAAAAAGAGCGGAAATTACATTATATTAATTACAATATTTTGAATTGACATTGAAAAAAATGTTTGTTTCAAATCAATTTGTTTTCTAACCTCAAATTTACCTACCTATTACAACAAAAATTTAGATAAAGGATTAAGTTCAATTTTTGAAAATCTAAATCTTTAAAACGAAAAAAGTTATAAATAGTTATTTAATAGATTTGATGAGAATAAATTAACAAATTCAAGTTTTAGTAATAAAAATCGAAAATAAAAACTTTAAAGCGAAAGTAAACGTTGCGGCATTAAAATCGTGAACAAAATTTGTAAAATCGCCAAATGTGGCAACCTTTAATACAGCGACAATAAAACCAATTTGGCTGCCATTTTCACGAACAGCCACAGCAGAAATAGTACATACTATTTGTGTTTATAAAATAATAATCAAATAAGTTTTAAAAAATCAGTTAAATTAGCGTGACGAAATACACAGGTAATTTGGTTTAAAATTAAATTTTCCCATAAAACATTTTTTTCTTCTTTTTCCTTCATTGTTACGTTCGTATACCAGTTACTTTCAACATTTTCTTTCCTTAAATTTTCAAATAAAATTTTTGTTAAATAATAATAAAAAACACATAAAACTTATTTAATACTTAAATATTTTTGTTTTTCTCGTTGTTTTAGTTTAATTAATGTTTTTTTATTTGTTTTCATTACAAATTTGTGTGTTATTTTTTTTTTTTTTTTGGTTTTGCGTTATGCGGTACTTTTTTTTTAATTTTAGTTGTTTTTGGACTTAAATTTCAATTTTCTGTTGAAAATGCATATTAAATGATAATTGTTAAATTAATTGTGGAATAGAAAAGCCAATGTAATACGAGAAAGTTAATTTTACAAAATTGTGTATTTTTAAATGTGAGCTTAAATTTGGATATTTTGAGGTTATTACGCAAATTAATGGTTTTACGCAATAATGGCGATATATTAGGTCTCTGTTATGCTTGAAAGATCTAAGCCACCTAGAAAGTATAATAACGCTATTATCAGCAATAGTAAAAGGCTTTGATAATAATTGCTGTATTGTCTCATATTTAATTTTATATTTTATCTTCCTATCCTTGGGTGGGCAAATTTGAAGTTAGAATTGACATTTATTTAGTAAAAAGTTGGAAAATTTTAAACATCGAACGTTAAACTCTTGAGTAAAGAGTTTTAATTGTGAAAATCAAATCATAAAGGTGAAAATTTCAATGTATCACTTCGTAAAATTTGAGCAGCATTTGATCGTAAGATCAGCTGAAAACATGACTGAAAGTGTTAAAAACAATCCATTAACCTCAGTTCGATACCGTTCTCAGGAGTTTGGTCTTCAAAGAACAATTTTAGCTTTGTTTTGGGCTTGATTAACATGTGGTATTAAACAAGACAGCCAGGAATTACAATGGAATTACTGCGAGAGCTCTTTCCACTACAAGTTATTTCAAGAATGGTAATGTTGATTGGCCTGATTTGACTGCTTCAGTCTTATGTTTGTGGGGATATTTGAAAAGCAAGTTTTATGCAAACAAACCAGAAACAAAATATTCGTGTTGAAATTAATGAAATACCGCCTGAAATGTGTGAGAACATTAGAAGAATTAAGAAACATATGCAGACAATTAAAAAATAAGCCGGACTATAGCAAAATATCAATTCAGATGATTTTAAACAGCTGGAATATAGTAGGAAGAACACTGATGGATATAATAAATAAGTCGTTAGAAACAGGAGTTTTTCCTGAAAATTGGAAATCATCAATGGTAACACCAATTGAAAAGGTTGCGAAAACAAAAAAATGTGAAGAATTTAGGCTAATTAATACGCTAAAAACATGTGAAAAGATACTGGAAAAAGTAGTAAAGGAACAATTGAAGCAATATGTGGAGTATAACAGGATACTATCAAAATTCCAATCTGGATTCAGAAAGAACTTTTCGTGTGAAACAGCAGTTAACTATTTAATAAATAGATGGAAAAAAACTGAAAAAAATAACAAACTAGTAGCCATTTTCCTGGATTTTAAACGAGCATTTGAAACCATCGATAGAAATATACTTCTGCAAAAACTACAAAAATACGGAATTGGAGGAACCGAACGAAAATGGTTTAAATCATGCCTATCAAACAGGAGGCAAATTACTAGGGTAAATAACGTCGAATCAAATATGAGGAATAACGACTACGGTGTGCCACAAGGTACAATTTTAGGAGCCTTATTATTTATTATATATATAAACGACATGCCAAATATACTAAATAAATGCGAAATAGTTCTATATGCTGATGACCCACTTATTTTCACGGAAGGAGAATCTAATCATGAATGTTACAACAATCTCACACAGGATATGGAAAATGTTAATATATGGCTAAACATGAATAAACTCAAACTAAACGAAAATAAAACTAAAATTATGGAAATATATACCAAAGGCAATACAATTTTTAAAATAAATAATCAAGTTATAGAGAAGGTGGATCAAATAAAATACTTAGGTTTCGTTATTGATACAGATTTAAAATTTAAAAATCATATTGACCATACGTGCAGAAAAATCGGCAGAAAGATTAGTTTTTTTCAACGAATCAGGAAACAAATTTCAATTATAACTGCGATTAATATATACAATACTATAATAAAATTTCATTTCGAATTCGGATCAACAATATTATTCACATGTTGCACAACACATCAGATTGAACGGATGCAGAAATTGCAAAACAGGGCGATGAGAATTATATTGAAATGCATTCATACTATGCTGAAATCTCTAAAATGGCTCAATATAGAACAAAGACTCAAACTGAACACCTTAAACTTTATACAAAAAATTAAAAGTGGAGCAGCGCCAGATTACCTAACTGAACAAATAGTGTATGTTAGAGATGCTCAACCATATCAGCTGAGAAATATGGGCAACTTTAGAATTGGAAGAGTTACAACAACAGCAATGCAGCGATCACTTTTCTACAAAGGTTTACAACTCTACAACACCCTGCCAAACAATGTCAAATTGGAAACAAATTTTAATATATTTAGAAGACAGAAAAATCGGCAGAAAGATTAGTTTTTTTCAACGAATCAGGAAACAAATTTCAATTATAACTGCGATTAATATATACAATACTATAATAAAATCTCATTTCGAATTCGGATCAACAATATTATTCACATGTTGCACAACACATCAGATTGAACGGATGCAGAAATTGCAATATGGGAAAGGAAGGGAAGGAAAAGTATTAATAATACTAATAAAGAAAAGAAAAAAAAAAAAAGAATGTAATAAAAAATGTGCTCAAAAGAGCTCGCATTTGTGAGACTAACAGAGGCGGACATTTGTCTGATATTGCCGACATTAAATAAAACATTTACTAATAGAAGATGTCTTCTCTTTAATTTAATCAAAAATTATAAGCATATAAAGTTCCCGGCGGACACCCTGTATGTTGAGATACCGTTGAAACCAGAGAAACGGACTTTTTGGTGCCATGTACGGGCTTGTAAAATTATTAGTGCAACAACCATACCGGTCAGAACGTTACAGTCAATGGTGACCGCTATAGAGCTATGCTTAGTGATTTCTTTCGTTCATCAATGAGCAGCCAAGATGTGCAGGAGCTGTTACACAACTTGTGCTACAATTGATTTGAACCTCATAGTTTCAGATTTTAAACCAGTGGATTATCCTCCAAGATCGCGCGCCGATCCTCCAAGATGTACGCCGATAAGGCCGAAACGATTTACTATTTGGAGGACAACAATCGTCATGTTATTGCCGATATAAGACCACCAATTTTGGAAAAAGCCATCAAAAATTGGACCTGCATATTAGGCTAAATCCGAACCAGGCTCGGTGGTTATATGTCAGAAGTCATATTTAAATTATATTACCAAAAGGTTATCCTTCGAATAAATTAGTTTTATGTCGATTTAAAAAACTCATATTTGTTTTATACAGTTTCAAAGTTCTATACCTCTTTATATAAACCCTTTACATTAACATTTTTTAGCGATTCAGATTATTTACTTGAGTTAAAACTAAATAAACAAATGATTTTTCGGAACAGCCCGCATCAGATTGTGACCAACACAGATGCAGTGCATTTCACTTAAACTAGAAATAAATTTATTGTGGGTAAGAGGACATAAAAAGTAGTACTTGTGGAATGATCGAATAAATTTTAGCTTCTGATATAACAAGAAAATTTTCTGTAAAGCGTTTTACAATGCTGTGATAAAGCGACTAATGATGAGTAGACACTTAAAGAAGCATGTATTGCAGCGGTTAGTCACCCATCTCAAAGTTCTATATATCCATAAAATCACCCTTTATTTTTGTTGAGACTCATGCCTATATAACAAACATCACAATAATTTTTCATGTCCAAAATGTTATAACGTCTAAGTATTTATATCATCATTACAAAAAAAGTGGGAAATGCTCGCTTGTTGAAAGTAATTTTTGGAATTGCCAATTCCTCTCTTTTCAGAGATGATTATAACAGAAAAAACTCAAAAAATAGTCCACCAAAATGAAGCGAAATGTTACAATTGGCTAACTAATGTGGTTAATACTGTTTTAAGAACGTACAAGTGAAAATCTCTTCAACGCAATATCAACCTTAGACTTTTCAGCAAGTACAGTAAAATAAATGCTAAATCCGAAAGCTGTTAATTCAAACTGCACCGAGAAGTATTAAAAGCTTTAATATGTCGACACCATAATTTTACTGTCCAACAAGAATCTCAGACTTTTGTGTGCGTGTTTTAGTTACGCGTGTATCCTGATGATTTATTCAATATAACATTCTGAAGCTATTTTTCGATAAGATTTGTATTTGTATAATTTGTGAATTTTTTATGCGAACAGTCTGATGATAATTTTACAGATGGATTTGAAAGGAGCCGGTATGTTAGAGTATCTTTTCACCAAATGATTTTTAATATTCTTTATTTTTACAAACCATAAGATTTTTGAAAGCAAAAAATGGTCTTCAATTAATTACGATCGATTATTGCGACGTTATCGTGACAAATGATTAACCAATTCGATGTTTTCTGCCGAATATATTTCCAAAAGACGTCGATTTCTTTAGAGCCACTTCAAACAGTTGACGGTAGGCGTAATACATTAAGACATTTCCATCAATAGTTGGGAGTTCTTATGGTTAAACGGTTTCTTTTGTTTGGGTACGGTTTTCCGTCGACCCTCGTCAAATTTGGTTTGTGAACAAACCAGTTTCGGCTGTTTTCCATCTTCAGTGTTCTTTTCGTACTAGTTGCGTTCTATTGTCAGTTGTGTCTCCCTTCATGTTATTGCGTTCGTCCCTTTCTGTCTTTTTTGCCTACATCTGCTGTGTGTGAAGCAGTTTAACCGTTGTCTTAATATGTCCTGGTGTACATTTGTTGTTAAATATATGGTTCGCGAAGTTTGATTCTGGAGTCGATTTTGATTCCCGTAGTTCCCCGTTATAGTCTCTAATGTGTTCCCTAAATCTGGTCTTAATTTCTCGTCCTGTTTGCCCGATGTAGCTATAATGGCATGTACAAGTTAATTTGTACACTCCTTGTTTGTCTAGTATATTTGCCTCGGTTGTTTTATTCCGTAGTATTCTGCCTAGGTTGTTTCTTGTTCTGAATGCGGTATTGATGTTGTGTTTTCCAAAGAATTTCGCCAGTTTGTACGTTGATTTTCCCATATATGTTAATGTAGCCCATTTTTTTCCTTCCTTCTCCTGATCTTTGTTCGTTCCAATTTGTTTCTTGATGTTATCTACGAGGCGCTTTTTGTATCCGTTGTTTTCCGCTATGGTGTATATTGTTTCCATTTCCTTCATATACATTTGCCGTGTTAGTGGTGTTCTCTCGAGTCCTGTTATTAACTGCCTGATTGCTGCGTTCCTGTGTTGCCGGGGATGATCTGATGAGTTGTGTATTATTGTGTCCGTATTAAACGGTTTCCTTTAAGGTCATTAGGTAGTCTGTGGATATTAAAGAAGGTCGTTTAATCTAGACTCCAAGATGGGGCTTAATTTTTTCTTCCAAGATGGTGCGATTCTACATAAGAAAAAAAATACCAATGTTAACTTAGATGTCAATTTTTTTTTTGAGCCAAGACGGTGCCTCAAACTGTTGACGGTAGGCGTAATACATTGCACCGTTTCCATTAAAGAGTTGGGAGTTATGGTTAAATGGCTTCTTTTGAAATTCACTATATAGGCTCTTTATATTAAAGAAGATTATTTAGTCTAGACTCCAATATTAATTAAGATATCGATTTTTTCGGAGCCACTCCAAACTGTTGACGATAGACGGGATATTTTGACCCGTTTTTATCAAGATTTGGAAGTTGTTATGATTTGTTGGTCTCTGTTGTAATTCAGTACGCGAAAATAGTTCAGTAGAATGCTTGTTGATCAGACTATACCAATGGTTTTATAGCCCCTTGATATCATAGGAGGAAACTTAGTCTAGACTCAAAGATGGAGCTCTAGTAGAAAAGGTTGAGTATTATCTCCTCTTGTTCTCCTCTTTCCCTTGCAGCTACGACAACGATTATAAAAACGAAAGACTAAGTTGAAAATCGCCATTTCTTGTTATCTGCCACCTTTTACTACTACGACTAATCTTACAAAGTTTTAGCGTTTACGATATATATTAGTTTTTATTACTCAGCCTGCTGTTAGTTTTTAAAAGAAAGGATCTGAATACATTGCTCCTTAAGTACCCAAGTAGAATCGCGTTAGAGATATTCAAATCAGATCTCTCTCTCTCTCTCGCTGACTAAATTACTTGCCTGCTTCTTACTACAGCAATTTCTATACTCAGAAACCCAAAGACAACTAATGGCAGGAAGATGATCCAGTCCTAATAGATTTTCTTAGATTGACTGCCTAGTAGAGGACACTGATCTTAGTCAGATATTAAATTCTTTTTCTGTAGCATTAAAAAGTGATTTTAAAATCTAAATCGTCAAAGTCATAGACGAAATAGGATCGCAAAACATACAATTGGCATTGACACTAATAAAGTAGCAAGCAGACATGTGTCTTGTTGACATAGACATTTTTACAAAATTTATTTTAAAACCTCAAAAAGAAACAAAACGCTTGACAGACATTTATATGTATGTTGATGACAATTGATCAACCGATTGCATATTACTGACATCAGACAAGTGTTAAACATAAAATAATTAACAAATTTAATAAGTAAAAAATTAGACACGAATTAAGCAATTTTTTGTGTGACTTAATTAATGTGAGGTTTCAATAAATATTTTCTTTTAAAACGATGCTGAGCGAGATATGTATGATTCATTTGGCTTAGAGCCATTAAAAAGATATTATATGATTTAAAAACATCAAATAAAAGATTTTTAGTACTTTTGATGGAAATAAATAATAAGATTAAAAATGCTTACAAAAAGATGAAGTGCGAAAGTCTTACAGCCATATTTATGTATATCAAAATCATGAAAATCGTTTAAAAACCATATCACTTAATAAACATTTTAAGCATTAAGTTGTTTGGATTTTATTCCGCCAGTAAATGGAGCAGATATGTACAGATTAACTAACCTTTTTCACAAAAATGTTTATTCACAGCATTAAAAACTAGCAACACTCTAAAACATAATCTCAAGACATTGACTGAAACAACTGACAAATTTAATTTCAGCGTAGTATACGCCTCAGACACAATTTTCACACTACTAAAACTACTCATGTACTCTAACAAACGAAAAACACCGTCAAACGGACACACCTACCCAGCAAATAATACACGACCCGTATAAAAGGCCAGGTGGCAGGATAATCTATAGTGCAGACGGCTTGAGAATGATGTCTTCACATCGAAAGCGCTCGCCGTTCGTAGCTAATAAACATGCAGCAAAGGCTGAAAGAAACGACAACAAAAATCTTTTTATTTATTTCAAAGTTTGATATTGGCATCAAATCAGCTGTTTGACCTATAACATAAAGCTGAAGCAGAATCATTCTCACCTATTGCGATATTGTGAAGAACACCTAAAGCTATAACGACCATCTTTGCGTTTAAATAGTCATTCCATCTAACAAAAAGCAAAATCTTTGCTCTCACACACCAAAATATCGCTTGTTGGATTACGAGTCGCAATGTGCTCTGCATTATATTTTAGCTCATTTTGAGGCCATTATAAAGGAGTGAATAAGTATGTCATTAGCTTATAACCCTGAGTCATCAAGCAAACGAATTTACTATTTTTGAACTTATTAAATTATTAAATATGTGACAGTGGTAAGTACTACCCTTCGATCGTCCTACTTATCCATAATTGTTAGTTTGGCATGGCAAAACGTTTATTAAATATGCGACATTGGTGAGTACTAACCTTCCATCGTCCTACTTATCCATAATTGTTAGTTTGGCATGGCAAAACGTTTATTAAATATGCGACAGTGGTGAGTACTAACCTTCCATCGTCCTACTTATCCAAAATTTTTAGCTTGGAATGGCAAACTTGTTATTAAATATGCGATGGTGGTGAGTGCTACCCTTCCATCGTGCTACTGAAAAATTTTTAGTTTCTCATCGCAAACCACCTTTATACTGCCTGAACATTTAGGGAGTTAAATTCTTTTCGATTTATGTAATATTGTGCTAGAACCCCGTCAATTTTTTTAATTTTTATGTGAGTTCCATTAATAGAGCCAATTACTCCAGGCAAGTTTACAATTTCACATTTTCAATCTTTTCCTCAACAGGTTTTGGCGTTTTTATAGCTTCGATATGTGCTTGGATTTTCCGACAAACACTTTACGCAGGTGCACAAGACCAAAGCAATAAAGAACATCATAAACGTACAATTACAGATTATTATGTCACATAAAAAAAAACTCAATAGGTTCAAACATAAACAAAAACGGACAACGAGCATGATCGTAAAAGGATTTAGTTAGAAATAAAGACGAATGAAAAAAGGGAGCGATAAATAAGGTAAAAAGAGACAAACGAAAAAGGAGAGAGAGAGAGAGACACAGGCAAAAAAAAAGACAGAAAGTGATGAACGCAATAACACGAAGGGAGACACGAACTATATAAACACAACTGACAATAGAACGCAACTAGTACGAAAAGAACACTGAAGATGGCAAACAGCCGAAACCGGTTTGTTCACAAACAAAATTTGACGAGGGTCGACGGAAAACCGTACCCAAATAAAAGTTTTTATACTTTCTTTGGAATGCCTTGCAAGGGCGCGTAAAATGTTGCACAAATTATGCTGACCGTAGATTACTTTACACCACGAAGGTCACCCGCGTCATCCTGAAACTACGAATACATATATTACAGCGCTATTAATGTCGAATATAATTTTCTTTTCTCACCTTTTTGTAACTTGGCCGTATACAGTAAAAGATCGCTAAAAGCAGCATATTTTATCGTTCCTACTAAAAATAATGGATATCGATTAATATTTGATCGAATAATTTTTTTTTTATTCGAATAATATTTATTCGACTAATTTTTTTTTGTAAATAATATTTAATTGAAATTTTTTTGTGAATAACTTTATAGAAAAAAGAAAATATAAATTACACATCAAATAAAAAAAAAAATTCGAATATAATTTTCTTTCTCACCTTTGTGTAACTTAGCCGTAGACAGTAAAAGATCTCTAAAAGCAGCATATTTTATATCTTATCGTTCCTACTAAAAAAACGGATATCGATAAATATTTGATCGAATAATTTTTTTTATTCGAATAATATTTATTCGAATAATTTTTTTTGTAAATAATATTTATTTGAATTTTTTACATGAATAACTTAATAGAAAAAAGAAAATATAAATTACACATCAAACAAAAAAAAATCGAATATAACTTTCTTTTCTCACCTTTTTCTAATGCATTTTGTTGGCTTTTAAGTGAGATTGTAAATATCTAAAGGTTTAAACAAGTATATAGTATTGACGGTAGTTTGATAGTTGGGCAATAATGACTAAAAAAGAAATCGAGACTCAAATCAGTTCCTTAAATTGCCTAAATTTTGTTGTATCGATTTTTTTTTTGGATTAAATGTAACGCTTTCATAATTTATGCAGTATAAAAAAAAAAACAAATTTTTTATCAAAAACTATTTTCTTTTTCTAAAACGTAAAAAAAAACAAAATGAAAAATTCATTTCAAATTAGGCTTAAACAAGGTCCAAAGCAATTTTAATTTTTACAAATTTAAAACAGCTTTGGAAAAGGAATATTTTATTTAAATGATGAAATAGAACTTTTTTTCCATACAATTTGATATTAAAAATCGTTATAAAAAATGAAGTTAATGATAGCATCTATTTTAATTTGAGAACGATTTTTCTTATTCCCTCATTAGGAGATACGCATTGTGCTCTAAGTAGTCAATAGTTTTGGGCTTATCGGTGTAGACTAGTGACTTCACATATCGCCACAGAATATAGCCACGGTACCGAAACGAAAAACTATGCGGTCGCCAAACGTTTTCGTAATTGAAGCAAATTTATTAAACTAAAAAAATCTTTAGACATGACCAAACACTTCTTTTAAATTATTGATAACATGTCCACGCCAATGCAACATTTTTATTACCGATTTACCGCCGGGTTGATGCCGACGTCGACTTAAAGACAATGAACTGATGAGACTGTCGACGTTGACATTAACAGTAAGCGTAAATGTGTCTGCTCACTCAAATTCAATTAGAAATAAAAATAGAAATTTTACTATTTTTATTTCATAACTCACATAAAAACTACGTTTTTAGCATCATTATTTTTACTATTGTACTAATTGAGGCTACAAGACGACGACCTTGATTGTAATGAATTTATACCATTAAATGAAATAATAAAGATTTCCCTTTCACTTAATCTAACACATTTCAAAAATAACAAAAAACTAAAAAAACTTATCTCCTTCCGGTGATTTTTGCATGCAGCCAGTAGAAGTAACGATCGTTCCTTTATGAACCAAAAGAAATAAATCACAAGAAACCACGTTTTTATTCGACTAACCGTCGAAAGTAGTAAAAATAAAATGAATATTTAAATTGTGGCAATAAAAAGACACTAAAAATTGTATAAAAGGGCACGACTTGTCAGATCTCAAACCAGGTTTATTATTTGTTTTTTAATTAATTTTATTAACAACCATTTTGTGTTAAAATTGGCACATATTATGTAAAAAATTAAATAAAAAGTATTAAAAAAATAAGCAATAACCGCGATAAAATCAATTCAGAAAGCAAAAATAAAATACAAGAAATATATAAAAAATAAAACGGAAAACTAAAACCAAAGAGAACATATTGCTTTAACTCTCTCAAAATAACTCTCTTAATTTATGTATTTGTGTAGCAAATCTGGATATTCAGTTGTTTCATGTTTGGTACTGTGGGATAGCATAAAAATAATTCATTGTTCACACAATATTTGTCACTAAAAATTTTTTTAGAGTCTCTAGTCGGCTATAACAAGTAAAGGGTTTTCCAACAAGAATTTTGTTTTCTAAAACAAAATATTACGAAGAGAAAAGTTTGACAATTATGAATGACTGATGTCTGACAGATGTCGATTCTTTTGTCAAAGTTTTTAAACACTTTTTGGCAAAATGGCGGTCCTATTTCGTTAATCACTTTAGGGATTTTGAATTTTAAGGCTGAAATCGATTCGATTGGCTCCGTATAGATTCTGTCCTTAACACAGCCCCATAAATAATAATTCAGTGGGGTTAAATGACACCCTCTGCTTGTCCACTTAACTGCTGATTGTCGTAAGTCGTTTTATTAGCTGTATGACATGTGGCACCGTCCTGTGTAAACCACATGTCAATGATATCCACGTCGTCAATAATATGCCAAAATTGAGTGATCCATTACCGCATTTACAGCATAATCTTCGAAAAAGAAAACAACCCAATTTGCCCAAAGACCACAAGCGCACCAAACAGTGACACGTTAGGCATGCAAAGGCTTGTCAATAATTCCTGGAGCGATTTTCAGAACCCCAAATGCAAGTATTCCATTTGTTGACATGCCGTGATAAATGAAATTGGCCTTCGTCTGAAAAACCAGCCGGTTGTTTCTGAATGAATTCAGTGAATTTATGGCGATGTAAATAATCGGTCGGCTTCAATTCCTGCACTAGTTGAAACTTGTAAGGCTTCAAAGTCAAATTCTTACGCAAAATTCGTCATGTGGCGATTTTGGAGGATAACTTCAATAATTGAGAACGTCGAGGAATTGACAAATTTGGATCTGCTTTAACCAGAGTAGCGAAGTGTTCACTCACTGTTCATACATGTATGAATATGTACATTTAATTTTTTAGCCGCTTCTTTTCATACATGTGTGAGAGACTGAAAAATATTTTGCGTTTTTTCATTTATGAATGCGACGATTTATTTTTTTCTTTCTATTCATAAGTGAAAAAATGATAAACACACAAGTGTTCATTTTTGAATATGTACAATTTTGATAATTTTTCATAAATGTAAAATTATCAAAAATATGTGCGTTAAGCATTCGCGTACATAAACGCACATATTTGATAATGCGCAATTGTCGGCGTATGTAGAAAAAAAAATGTTTTTTTTTTTATTTCTTTTAGAATATATTGCAATATTGTATTGTGTGTTAATATGTACCCATGTGTTTTTACAACATTTTACGGTAAACTGCGATCGTAGGTAGAAAATTTTTTCACATTCATTTATGACAAATTTTATAAAATTTCAACGTTCATAAATGAACATGTACATTTATGAAAAATAACATTAATGAGAAGTAGCTGATTTATCATTTATCACATATGAATAAGACTAATAATTCTTGTTGTGCGCATTCATGTATGAAAATAACCAGAACATTTTTTCTTGTTCGTTTATGCGCGTGAAAAATAAATATAAAATTTTAGATTTTTCATTTATGAAAAATATCATGAATGTTGATTTTTGAATGTTCATACATGAAAAATTCTGAACCCTGGCTTTAACACTGTGACTCACCGCAGCGATGTTTTCAGTTAAATGATCTGGTTGCACATTTTGTATCGAGCTTGTCGATTCAAATTTAACGACTAAATTCTTAATAATGGTCTCAAAAGGTCGATTATTCTGTACGAAAATACTACGAATTTTACGAAATGTAACTTTAACAGAACCACCATTTTCATGGTAGATTTTAATTATTTAAATGCGATTTTCTTGCGAAATTGAATTAGAACAGTTGCCAATGCAACTGATCATGTTGTTGATGTTAACACAATTGAAAAACTAACTTCTTGTTGAAAAACCCGATATAATAAAATAAAAGTAGAAAACACAAGATTAAAAGTCAAAGTGTTTCCCAAATAATAAGATAATTTTTTAAATTGACATCAAAATTACTTTATTCGAGCGATAATCTTCTGGCTATAATGCCGCCGCGGTTAACTCCGTCGTAATCTAATCTACGACTTTCTCTCACATTTGTGACCGTATATCAACAATAACACAACGATTGTTGTCCTCTAACTGATTAATCGTTTTGAACTTGTCGGTGTAGACTAGCAGAGACTTCACATATTCCACAGAAAATAGTCTAGCGTAAAATGTCAGGACCTTGGAGAACAATACACGGGTACGAAACGTGAATCTATGCGGTTGCCCAACAATTTTCTTTAACAAATCAATTGTGGCACGAGCTGTGTGACATGTTGCGCCCTTTTGATGAAAATACAGCTCCTGAAAAGGTTAGTAATCATGGCTCTACAAGCAACATCACTGACTGTATGTAGCATTATGAGCAGCACCATTTTTAAAGAATTGTGGACCAATTATTCTTTCTAGCCATAAAGCATGCCAGCATGTGACAGTGCTTTAACATGCATTTGAGGATTATCAACACTCCAAATTCGGTAGTTTTGTTTATCAACGCTAAACATAACTCGTTTATGAAAATCCGATTCAACGGTAATCTTGTTATGGGTCAACTATGCACAATTTGAATAGACGTCACAGACTATTCATGTTAAAAAGCCAATCTAAATATCACTTGGCAGCTGACAAAATGGCCGCCAATGAGTAAAGTGTTGCCAACATAAAGATTTATACCTCTAATAAAAACACTCAATGTAGGGTTTTAAACTTAAAAATAGTGTCTTCTTTAATTTTAGTGACAAAGCCGAATCTACTGATGCAATGTCTTCCTTAAAATACTAATTTCAACCTACTGAGTCTAAAAAAAAATATCATGACTGAATCTTTATTATTTCAATTATATTTGCAAGTCTTTATTATCTTTATTCGAACTATATTTTTGTTGCCTTTTCGAAAGGTTTGTATATAAAATAACAAGAATTTGTTAAAATAAAGTTTGATTTACGGCCCTTCTTTAAATAAATTAATAGTGTGAAATATGCGCGACAAATCGCCAAAACTTAATTTTCGTAGAATAATCCCCAATTAGTACTCCCTTATAATTTCGTGCGAAGTTGCATGTTTCGGACTCGTGAATTAGCTTCCAATATCGTGCACAAATGTTGGAAAAATTATTTGAAAATTGGACTTCCAGATTAGACTACCACCGAGCCAGCCGTGCCACAAATATTCTTTTTTGAAATAAAGCCAATATAATCTCAATTAAAAAGATATAATTTCTGTTTATTTTATATTAACGTTCTATACCTCTATACCTTCAATCGAAGCTTTTTTTAAATTTGCTCAGAATAAATATTTAGATTTAAACGAAAAGAGAATGGATTTAAATAGGTAATTAAATTCGATTTTTACACACTTTTAAAATTGGATCCGGCTAGCTTCAAAACTGGTTAAAACTTTTAAGTCTGGATATACGTACCAGTTAATTGATTAAGGCAACGAAGGGAAAGATTTACAATATTAGTTATCATAGGTATTTTTGAGAATGAAAAGCTTTAATAGGCAACTTCGACTACCATTCTTGAAAAACGATAAATATATTAGTCCTAAGTATCACAAAAATATTTTAGTTAAATTTTAAATACTAGAATGCCCTTGTAAGGAAAATTACAAATAACGTATTTTTCAAATATTAATTATAATTAATTGACATTTTTAATATTGTTACGTTTATTCTTTTTAATAAACGTTTTTTATATTGAGTGCTTTTTTGCAAAGTAATAATACAGCACATTAGAGTTTTAAATTAAATTAAACGATTTCTTTATTTTCAATTCCCAAAAAATTAATAAAAATTATTAAACTTTAATTAGTAAATTTGCCCACAAAGTGGTGCTTATATAGTTGTTTTAAGCGGTTCTCGCATATACAATAATATTCTACTTTATATCATCCCATATTGTTGTTTGTATTATTCAAAGTAGTCGCCTCTTTAGCTGTGTGTTTTTTCTGTTCCGTATTGGTTGTTTTTATTTTTTGCTGTTTAAGTTATTTCGTAGAGTTTATAATAAGCATGTTATTGTTGTCTTGTGTGTATAAGATTTTTTAGAAAACTACGCAATTTGTAATACCCAATAGAACATTTCGTTTACTTTTTTACTGACAATCATTTTCTTTAAAAACTTAAAAAAAAACAACTTCCGAACAATATTCTATTTGTTTCACTATATACTACATATCAAGATTATAAGATATAACTATGTATGTAAATATGTATGTATATGTACATGTAGTTTTGTTTTGAACTATTGGAGTCTGCTGTCATCCCGTCAAAAAACAAAAACAAACAAACAAATGTGTGTTTGAATGGGGATACTCATGTGCACTTTATATAAACAAATGTTATGCAATTTTCAATGACCTTTCTTTTTTTATACACACACATACTTACACAACATACATGTAGGCAAATTCATTTGCATATCCATACATATGATTGTGTGAAGTATGAGTAAATTTTCTTTTATTTTCTCTTTTAATAGAACGTAAGTGGTTGCCAGATCAATGATTTTTATAACTTTTTGGCGTTTCGGAGTGTTTTTATAGAGGTATATCATAGCTTTATAATGCATTAATATAAAGATGAATCTTCTTATCCTTTATTCCAAAGATAATATTCTGGTCTTGTAATGGAAATATGTCCTCTGGCCAATTTTAGGTGACGTTCTTCAACATTTAAGGTCGTATATCGGCAATAAAGCGGCGAATGTTTTCCTCAAGCGGCCAATCGTTTCGTACTTATATGCATAACCTCCAACGACTTTACATATCCCCACCGGAAATAGTCTAGCGGTGTGAAATAGTACGATCTTGGAGGTAAACTCAAGGGTGAAACTAAGCGGTTACTTATTGCTTTCTTCAATAAATCAATTATAGCTCAAGCTATGTCGGATATTGCGCCTTCTTGTTTAAATTACAGCTCCTCTACACTTGAACTTTACCGGTTTGACCGGCAATTTTGTTTGTCGACGTGTATCTATTCTAATAAAAGTGAGCTTTATCTCTGAATAATATTCGCTTATGAAAACGGGGAATAACGTCAATCTTGTATTAAGCCAAATTTGAACAATTTGGAAACGATTTTAAGGTTTCATTCTATTCATGCCATAACAAACTAAACTTAAAGTTCTATACCTCTATAAAAATCACCCGATGTTTGTAAACAGTTTTGGTCAACTATAGTTTCGTTTTTGCTAAGACCATACAGCTGACAAGACACTGCTTATAAAGCCTAAATGCTCTTTTAAAGTTTACAAGTTCCATATTTATTAGCATTAATTTTGGAAGAGCCCTCGCTATGAATTAAAAAAGGAATTGACTTATCATATCGAGCAAGCCAAAGAAATTCAATCTCTGACTCAAATTTAGAATTTTGGACTTAATAAATGATTGTAAAATTCTAAAATTCTATCTAACCTCATTTTACAGAAGCGTGTTAAGATAGCTTCGTTAGTTAGCTTTATTTTAGCTTACATACTCACTCAAAAAATGTTAAGTTAACAGAATTGAATTATTTCAACATTTCATTGCGAAAATAAAAATGCTGTTGTAAAAAGCAGATAATAATACAAGTTAATAATGTCGATTTTTTTGCTTGAACAATGTATTTATTGTAATAACAAAATGAGTTGGTACACTATTCAAAATATTTCCCACTGTTAGCCAGTAATATCCTGTTTGTTGTCACCATCTTTGGGCTTATTGGCACTATCATCTACACCACGTAATCCTACAAAGGGTGTGAGTGCGGTGACAGGTGCAGCAGAAGTTGTGATTGGGGCTTTTCCAAATAAACTGCCAGCGGCGGGCTGTCCTCCTAAACTAGTTATAGTAGTAGTACCAAAATGTATACTAGCTGAAGCTGTTGCTGCTGGTTTCATAAGTAAAAAATTGCCGCCCAAACTACTCCCTAAACGACCCCCTAAGCCCATAGATGGAACAGAGGTAGACGCTGTAGCTGCAAAATTTAATGTAGTCGCGGCTACACTGCTGGCCGCCGTTTGTGTGCCGAAACCGAAACTTGTCGTTTCTGATGCTGCTGGTGGCCCAGATGTAGGTGCTCCAAAACTAAAAGTGGTGGCACTAAAAGTTGGCGCGTTCGATGTTGCTGGTGTGCCGAAAGTTGGTGCAGCGCCCCGTTGTGTGGAAACAAATACGGTTGTTCTACCAGCCCCAAAAGCTGGTGTTTGTGCCGACGTTCCAAAAGCTGTTGGCGCTGCTGCAGTGCCAGCTGTTGTATGCACGCCAAAAGAAAAACCGCTTGTGGCTCCTTGCATTTGATTTGGTGACATTGCACTATGCTCTGGCTTTTATAAAAATGTTGTGGATTTGTTAAACAAATAATTTTTTGTAATTTCGCTCAAAATTCTGGTTGAGAGAAAAACAAGCTCCGGGCTATAAGGCGAGTAAGTCAAAACTTCCCGTTTACTGTTTTCCAAATAGTTTTTTTTTGCCGGTCTTGCAACATGTGGTTGAGCGTTGTTATGATGGAATATTAAGATCTCGTTACTAATCGAATATTATGGTTGTTGTTCTTCTATGACTCTCTTCAAACTTATCAATTTCTTGGGTACAGACAGATCCCCTGTTTGATTCCATAAAATTCAAAGCATTACCTTGGCGTCATGGATTTTCGGCTTCGGCATTTATTTGACTAGTTGGCTGGCCTTACATTCGACTTTTTGAGCTTGGGGTTATCGTAATGTATCAATTTCTTATCACCAATAACAATACGATGAAAAAATAACTTTTTTTGTAGCGTTTACTTCCGACAAATCGCCTTTCAACGTCTCTCGGCTAAAATTTATATGGGACTCATTTTCCTGGCTTTCAAATGAATTGCAATGCTTTTTAGTAAAGGGAAATGGCTTATTGTGTGACTCCCAATGATAATGAAGTTTCTTCGAGTCTGCTTCCAATTCCCCATCTTCAAACTTTTTCGGCTGACAAAGTTGCAGCGTGTGTTCTGTCTATTGAATAGAGCAAACCATCCTTCACAAGTTTTTCGAGTTGGTACATGTTGACCGTAAGTTTTCACTAGTCGGTTTCATTCAAATGAAAGAGGTTATCAGACTTCCCCACAAAATATTTTTAGAATTAAAAAAAAAATTATGTTTAGACTTTGGCGTCTATCGAATACTGCATTATAATGACAGATATTTGCCCTCCAAAATACTGTATTTGTTATAACCATATGTTATCGTTATCCTACATGCTGTCCATATCGACATTATTTACTTGTATTAGTATTATTTATTTAAAGCAAAACACAAACACTCAAAATAAAACAAATTAGGAAAAGCTACTTTTAAAAGCCGAAAAATGGTTCAAAATTGGTAAGTTGGGGGTAAGCGAACTAAAGGAGGTGAAAGTCATGGCATTGTAGATTTCAGAACTGTGGAGGTTATATTCACGATTTGTATAGGATTTTAGTAATAGAATTAAGAAAAAGCTGTAAAGATGCATTTTCCTATTTTCTAATTTTGACTAATTTTTGGGCATTTTGAAAATCCCTGTGCGGAAAAAGAAAAGACTTTGTGTTTTGCTTTAAATAATTAAAGTTGAAATTTTCATCAATATAATTGCTTTTATAAAAATAACTTCATTTTCGTAACGAAATATTAAAATAACTCAATTCTGTTAACATTTTTTGACGGGTTTTTCAACAAGTTTGTTTTTCAATTGTGGCAACACCAACAAAATGATTTAGTTTTTTGATGTTTTCGTAGTAGATGCTATCCCATAAATTTGGTCGTTAAATTTGAATCGACTGGCGCGAGTCAAAATGTGCGGACACTTACGCGTGTTCCACCAGATTGTTCAATTGAAAACATGGCAGCCGTAAGCCACAGTGTTGAAGCAGATCCAAATTTGTCAATTCCTCGACGTTCTCAACAATTGGGGCTATCCAAAACCAAGAATAAGAATTTGATTTTGAAGCCTTAGAAGGTTCAACTGGTTGCAGGAATTGAAGCCGACCGATCATTCACATCGCCGTAGATATGCTCAACTAATTCAGGAACAACAGGCTGGTTCTTCTTTAAAAAAAAAAAAAAAAATAATAATTTTTCCAGACGAAGTCTATTTTCACTTGACAGGGAATTGAAAATCCTAGAGCGATTATTGAGAAGGCTTTGCATGCTCAACGTGTGACTGTATGGTGCGCTATGGAAATGCGGCAACGAGCAATAGATCATGCTAACGCGAGATGCTAATAACTCAATTTTGGCCTATT
Organism: Trichopoda pennipes; assembly: GCA_030448955.1. Taxonomy (NCBI): domain Eukaryota; kingdom Metazoa; phylum Arthropoda; class Insecta; order Diptera; family Tachinidae; genus Trichopoda; species Trichopoda pennipes. The sequence continues at coordinate 11,516,870 of JASKUP010000025.1, read as the reverse complement.
ATTAACGACGTGAATATCATTGACATGTGGTTTCAACGGGACGGTGCCACATGTCATACAGCATACAGAAACGATCAATTTATTGCAAACAAAATTTCCCGATCGCATAAGTTTACGACAATTAGCAGTTGGCCAGCTAGATCGTGTGATTTAACACCACTGGATTATTTTTTGTGGGCTATGTATGTACAGAGCCAATCAAATCGATTTCAGCCTTAAAACTTAAAATCATGTGTTAATGAAATAGGACCGCCATTTGGCCAAAAAGTGATTAATAGCTTTGATGAAAGAATCGACATCTGTCAGCGTGGTCATGGTGGACATTTCTCAGTCATAATTGCCGAACTTTTCTCTTCGTCAGACAATACAAATTTGAATCATCTTAATGTAAATTTCTTGTTGAGAAACCCTTTACAACAGAGCTGTCGAAAACGAACCTAACTGACGGGATTATTGTACAGCTAAACAATAAACAAATGCTCTAAAATGTTATTTAATTTTTATTTTAAACGTTCATTTTAGTTGATTCTGTTAAATTATAAATTTTCTTTCGTAAACTGTTGCTTCAGTTAACAAAATTTGTCAGCGAAAGGTTTAAGATAAAATTCATGTCGAATAAGTAAACCCGATTTTAGATAAATTTTACTTGTGCATAAATATTTGTGGTTGATTATGTCATGCAAAAGCAAAACAGAAAACCATAAAGCGCACAAAGCCTGAGAGATACAAACACAGCTACTTTTGTAGATACTTAAGGAGATACACAAAATGGCCACACATGCATGCAAGTATTTACGGCTGTGTAGGTAAGTAACTGTGAATTAATGTAATCTTTAAACGAGTAAATATGCTGTTGTGTTGAGGCACAAAGTATCTGCCTTAAATGCGGTACCTTTCAGATTGTTTATTTAAAACCGGAATATTTTATTATTTACAACCTTTTAGGAATCTGCTCTTTTATTTAAAATAAATACCGGATATTTTTTGCTCCTTGTAGATAAAAAAAATTCCATAGGCTCTATTAAAATACTGGGTGTTTTTTTTTATAGAGGTGTAGAACTTTAAATTGCTAAAACTTTTTTAACTGGCGACCATTTTGTCAGCTGTCAAGTGTTTTATGTTTAATGTGATATGACATTTTAGCAGGAATTGTCTGACACCTGCTTCCAAATTGTGCAAATTGGGTTTAAATTGATCCTGTTTTTTATTAGCGAATTTTGTTTACCGATGTAACTCTTTTTTGTTGGAATATGAATACGTCAATAACCAGAACTGCCGTATTTAAAGTGATTGTATTCCTGAAGTGTATGTTGGACATTGTGACATTCATTAAAACTGAGTGTTTGGGCTGGTGAGATAATTGGTCCGTACTTCTTTAAAAACAATGCTGGTCAGAAAGTTACTGTCCATGATGAGCTGGTCAGAACTTTATACAGGGTGTTCGCCGGGAAGGTACTACTACTACTTTGTTTGCTTTTAATTTTGTACGGAATACATGCGTGATAAGATTTACTGCTGTACCTAGCTGTGTAAGTCATAGCCAGACCGCTGTGGATGAAATATAGCGTCATCCTCGCCCTAGAAGGCCTTCAGATACATATATCCTCCAGTCACTACTAGTTGCAACTTCAAAAGCCCGAAGCAGGCCGCAGCTTTCAATCCTTGCTGAAAAGTTGGAGATTATCCAACTCCTGGTCCCGAACGCATGAAGCTTAATAAAATTTAAGAACACATCTGCAATCATGCTCACTAGACCTGGACCATTCATTGCGTTCATTGTGAATAATCCGACCCACACAATTCAAACGGGGGCCTCGAACCACAACCACCACGATGCTCGCGAAAGGCCAACCTCAGCAATCAGTCAGCGAACAGCTAAACGGCTAAAAAGACAAATAGCTGAACTCTGGGGCTTTACTGATTCCCAAACGAGGGCCTTGAAACACACAGCCACCACGATACTCCCGAAAAGCCAACCTCAATAATCAGCCAGAGAACAGCTAAATGCCTAAAGAGACAAATAGCGGAACTCTGTGGGCTACTGATTCCCGTGGAAATATAGTGGATTGTCCAGTTGACTCCTACTAGCCTTAAAGGGGACTGGGCTCCCTTTTAGCTCGCAAGACACAAGTCTAGATGGCTGTTGTAGGATCCATAAAGACTATCATGTGCCCACTGGGAACCTCCGTTGACACATGTAATGACGGTGAGATTCCGCCAAAACATATCAATATGTATGGAGTACGGGGGGTATGTATGGAATACAATATCAGATAAAAGTCCGACTCTGTTAGCCTCACAAATGCGAGCCTTTTTAAGCAAATTTTTCATTGCATTCTCACACATTTCACGCGGTATTTTATTAATTTCATCAGAAATATTTTGTTTGAGTTGCTCAAACGTTTCTGGTTTGTTTGCATAAACCTTGTTTGTAGCCGTTGTGGTCAATGTTTGGGCTTACCACCTACAGACCCTCTTTCTTCGAAATCATTCACCACACGATAAATAGTGCATTTCCTTGGGACATTGTTTCTCCCAAAATATATGTAACTTTCTCATCGTCACAGTAATCGATGATCGATGACTTTGATAAAATGTTTTAACGATTAAAACACGTTCGTTTATCGAATATTTTTTCATAATAAATTTGCCACGTGTCTACTTTACGACTGCCAAATATGAACTGTCAAGACTGATGTTCACCAAAGTGGCGGTAAAACAAAGTAGTATACCTTCCCGGCGAACACCTTGGAGTGACCGCTATTAAGCCATGATTATTACCGACAACCATTACATGCAAGAGCTGTGGTTTCAATAAAACGGCACGACATGTCGCACATTTGAATAACTGAAGGAAACGTGTGATAACCGCATAATTTCAGGTAACGGGTTCGTAAATTGGCCTCCAAGATCGTGCGATTAAATACCGCTAGACTATTTTCTGTGGGGATATGCAAAATCGCTGCTAGTCTATGTCGATAAGTCGGAAATGATTGAACATTTGGAAAACAACATTTGCCGCATTATTGTCGATATACGGCCACAAATGTTGAAAAAAGTTTTCGAAATTGTACCTCCAGATTACACAACGTCCGACCATCCGTGCAGGTTATATCCTAAAACCTCATATTTAACTTATAATGCCTGAAGTTTATATTTCGAATAAATTAAATTTCATGTCAATTAAAAAATTCAGTTTTGTTAAATTTCATTTCAAAGTTGTATACCTATATAATAAACACCCTTTACTTTTGTGGGCATTTATTTAAAAGTTGTTTTCGAAATTAAATTATTGTCTTTATTTGTGGATTTAAGGTAGATGGAGATAATTTTTATAGTTTCTATTTTTAAAACAAGTTCTCCCCGTTTTGTTTTTAATGTGAAATAAATATTTCAATAACATTTTCAATTCTCATGTCCTTTAAAATTGTTTTTACATGTTTTCGTTAAAGATGGAATTTGAGTGAAAATCAAACGAAAGAATGAAGTCCGAAATTGTCCCAAACAAAAAGAAACTTAAAGTTTAAGCTGGGAAGAGTAGGCGTGTATAGGAAGTGATTAAACAGCTTGATAGCACAATAAAGGAAGATAAGGAGTAGCCGTTTTAATGTCATGCAGTCCGGCGGCTTCGCTAAATTATTAAGCAACAGCTACTACAGCACAAACCAATGAAATCTAAAAACAGTTTGCGCAAGCCAGGCTCTCACAAAAGAAAGGATTTCGTAAATCTCAAAAGGATTATGGGAGATAACTACTTGAATATAGGCAAGTAAGCTTCTTAAACAGTAGCGGATATGGTGTGTGTGAATGAAGATTTAGAGAACGGCAGTACACTGGATGTCAGTTCAATGACTAACGTCGATCTAAAACCAACGCTGGCATTTAAGCTCTATTACTCAATCGAAAGAGAGGTCGTCAATGTCCACTAGACGATTATAAATCACTAGCTTGAATAAAATGGGGTTAGAACGATATCCTAGAATGAACCTTTTGCTTGTCGCTAAGTAGCGAAATCGGGTTGAAGATGGTTTCAAACAGGTAGCGTGCTGCTGAATAATTTTCTCTACACCACAATGTTGTGCCAATAGCTTTGGTCATCTTTTAAGGTTACTAATTACTTAAGGTATCTTTCAATATCTTCAGCTTAAGTGAAGCATTTTCCAGCCACATTGTTTTGCATTGACCTAAGCAAAATATAATAAAACGGGATTCAGTCAAGTCTAAATGGGGGCTTAATTTAAACTACTCTTCCGCCATGAGAATGAGGTTTCGCAAAACCATAATTTCACAAGTGGTAGTATTTCTAACTGTTTTCGGCATTTGTTTTACTTAAAAAGAGTAATTTCTGTCTGAACGATCCATTTAAAAGAGTGTGATTAGGTTAAAGCGGTTTGAGCCTTAAAAATGCTCATTTTCGCTTCAGATCATCATTTTTCTATACCAGTCCCAAGTGAATATAAAAAAAATATCTTCTTTGGAGCATTAAAAAATATGCAGAAGCTATATTCAAAGGTTCTTGGCGTTAGTTTATATGAAAGGTAAGGATATCACCCTTCAAACGAAAGAAAATATCCTATTGCTTACTCCCAATTGTTTCGTAAACTGATGGTAATCTAACACGAATACCAATTGTATCGAAATCGAAATAATGCGAAGCTCACATCTTATAACTTGAAAATTGGAGATAACAGGGATATCCTAGAACCTGAATTTGAGGTTGTCTCAACCTTCTGTTAAAATAGTAGAATTAGCGGGATGAGAGGGATTAAAAGTATCCCTAAGATGGCTATCATATCATTTTAGGCTCGGTAAAGAGATGTGTTTGAAAGCAGAAAATGGTGGAAGATGCACCTGCTCTGCAAAAAAACTATCTGGCTGTCACTTAATAGAACATAGGTCGAAATAAATCTCAGCAGATTGCATTGTGGGTGGCAACTATTCACTGGATTCTTGGCACATATTTATAGAGACAATATTATCCATACAACGATTATTGAAGAAATTTGACAGATGTGATACAGATTCTCGTTAGCAGCCAGCCACTTGGCCCTAATTTGGCGGTGGTCTTACCACTGGAAAGAAACAATGCGTCCAATAAAGCATCCAAGGTGTATACACACCAAGGTGTATACACATCAAGGTGCATACCTACCTCAAGTGGCAATTTCAAGAGTACAGCGAGCAGTTCCGTGGCACCACTCCATGCTTGAGAGCCGGAGACTATTAAACTTCTTGTCGCTGCAGCTTAATGTCACTTTGTTGCACTGCATCGGTATATCGAAGAGGAAGAAAGCCACCACGTTACTCCCCGAAGAGCCTCACCTATAACCACTACAGGGACGTAGCCTTGCAGGCCATTGGTTCCCGTGGTGCGTGACAAGATTTACGTCCTTACCTAGCTGTGTAAGCCATAACCAGATGGTGGATCATGCACTGTGGATGAAATGATGCGATTTGATTTACATCTGCACCGACTAGGTAGTCATAATCAGATGGTGGGCAAACCACTTTAATGATTTGCAAACGTCATTCACGCCCTAGGAGGCCATCGAATACGTATATTCTCCGATCACTCCTAGTAGCAATTTCGAAAGCCCAAGTAGGCCGCAGCCTTCACTCCTTGCTAAAGAGAGTGAAGAACGCATGAAGCTTAATATAATTAAGAACACGACGGCATTCATACTCACTGGACCTGAACCATTCATTGTGTTCATTGTGAATGATCCGACCCACAAACTCAAACGAAGGCCTCGAAACCGCAACCACCACGATACTCCCATATAGGGGCCAACCTCAATAACCAGTCAGAGAACAGCTAATTGTCTCAAGAGACAAATAGTGAACTCTGCGAGCGTACTGATTCCCGTGGAAATATGCGGATTGTCCAGGTGACTCCTACTAGCCTTTGAGGGGCCTGGGCTCCCTTTTACCCCGCAAGACACCAGTCTAAATGGAATAGTAGCTTCCAAAAAGACTATAATGTGCCCCCGGGTGGAACTGTGGATGAAATGTAGCGTTATCCTCGTCCTAGAAGGCCTTTATATATATGTATATTCTCTAGTCACTCGTAGCTGCAACTTCAAAAACCCGGAGCAGGCCGCAGCCTTCAGTCCTTGCTGAAGAGTTGAAGACCATCCCACTCCTGGTTCAGAACGCATCATGCTTACTGGACCTGGACCATTCATTGTGTTCATTGTGAATGATCCGACCCACAAAACTCAAACGAAGGCCTCGAAACCACAACCACCACGATATTCACGAAGGGCGAACCTCAATCATCAGTCAGAGAACAGCTAAAAGGTTACAAACACAAATAGCGGAACTTCACTGGTTCCCGTGGAAATATAGTGGAATTGCCCAGTTGGCTCCTGCTATTCTTGAAGGGGACTGGGCTCCCTTTTAATCCCGTTGACACATGTAATGACTGTGAGATTCCATCAAAACATATCAATGTGCCCCCGGGGGGGGGGGTGGTTTCCGTGGTACCAGTTAAACTTAGTCACTGGTAGGACCTCGAATATTCACTTCTTACAGAGTCAGGCTTCTGCTAGCCTAGGCGACTGGTCCCGCCTTTTAACTCCGAAAGCATATGTCAAAATGAAGAAGAAGTTCACCTTTACGGTGTTCCCAGGGGTGGTATGAAGAAATGTGACACTGAGAAGGAAGAGAAAATGGCTGCCACTGCTCAAACTCTTTAGGAGTCACCAGTTCACAGATAAGCTCCTCTGATTCCTTTAGCTCAATGAATATAATTTATATTTATTCAGTTAAGTAACGCGGCTCGTAGATCTTTGACTTTTTCTTTTGATATCATAGCCAAACCATCAAATGGACTTGGCCATCTAGGAAGGAAAACAAAATTGTTTTAGTTCTTTTTCCCAAATTAAATAATTTAAACTTTATTTCCAGCAGATTTTCTTTTAAATTTTATCATAATTTTCTTAATTATAATTTTATAAACGTCTTATCTCGACTTAACTTATGATTGATAAAAGATCAAAAATCTTTTTTCATTAATAAAAAAAACAAATATTTTTTTCCTAAAACGACACACGTTCTGCTAACAAAATAAGCTGTGCTATTAAAGCAAAACCGAGATGAAAAGATTTGCCTAAATCGTTTTCTTTTTTATTTCTCTTATTACATTTGACTTGAATTGCTGATTTTGCAAACACCTCAATTTCTTTGAATATTTCTATCGCTAACACAAAAAAAGGTATTTCATCATATCGGTGTTCATTCGACTTCATATCGCCAGCTAACAATTATCACTACACTTTACTACGCTTTAAAAAAAAACTCTTTGTATCTAAAGAGTCGAAAAATATATTTGTTTTTATACTTTAACTTCCTACTTGAATTATTGTTTGTCTCTTATGAAGATTTCATACGTGAGAAATTTCAAGAAACAACAAAACAAAAAATAAACAAAGATTTCATTCAATCTTGTTAACAGTTCAAATTCCCTGTTAATTAAAATTTAATGGAAATCTTCATTTATAGTTGTTTTAAACACTTAAAAGTTGGTAATACAAAATATTTAAAGTCTTAAGATAAGAGTGCCTAAAGTATTTAGTAGATTTGCATGTACTAAAGAAATAAATCAGAGTGTTAGCGGCACTTAGAAGAAGTTTAACAATTTTATTGCACTGTATAGCATTATTTTAAGTACACATAATAATTTAATGATAATTTCCAAATCATTATATTTATTAAAACTTATTCGATTAAATCTTAATCGATTAAACTTTATTCGATTAAAATTTATTTCATTAAAATTTATTCGGTTAAACTTTATTCGATTTATTCTTATTCTGTCAAATCTTATTCGATTAAACTTATTTGATTAAATTTTGTTCTATTAAATTTATTCGATTAAACCTTATTCAATTAAACCGTATGTTAATAAATATTTTTCGATTCAATTTTATTTAAATAAACGTAATTATATTAAACCTATTCGATTAAACCTTATTCGATTTAACTTTATTCGATTACATCTTATTCGATCAAACTTTTTCGATTAAAACATTCGAATAAACTTTATTAATCCTTACACGATGAAACTTTATTCGAATAATATTTACTCGATTTAATATTTATCGATTAAATCTTGTGCGATTAAACTTTATTCGATTAAACCTTATTCGATTAAATCTTATTCGACTAAACCTTATTCGATTAAAATTTAATTGATTAAACCTTATTCCATTAAACTTTTCTAAATTAAATTTTATACGATTGAACCTTATTCGATTGAACCTTATTCGATTAAATCTTATTTGAATTAACTTAATTCGATTAAATTTAATTCGATTAAATTTATTCAATTCCATTAAATCTTCTTCGTTTATATCTTATTTGAATAAACCATTCCATCAAACCTTATTCGACTAAACCTAATTCGATTTAACTTTATGCGATTAAATCTTATTCGATTAAACTTTTTTCGATTAAACCTTATTTGATTTAACTTTATTCGATTAAAGCTTATTCGATTAAACATTATTCGATTAAACCTTATTTGATTTAACTTTATTCGATTATACCATTTTCGATTTAACTTTATTCGGCTACATCTTATTCAATTAAACTTTTTCGATTAAACCTTTTGAATAAACTTTATTCATCCTGACATGATGAAACTTTATTCGTGTAAACTTTACTCGATTTAATCTTTATCGATTGAACCTTATTCGATTAAACTTTATTCGATTAAGCCTTATTCGATTAAATCTTATTCGATTAAACGTTATTTGATTAAAATTCAATTGATTAAACCTTATTCCATTAAACTTTACTAAATTAAATTTTATACGATTGAACCTTTTTCGATTGAACGTTATTCGATTAAAACTTATTGGAATTAACTGAATTCGATTAAATTTAATTCGATTAAATTTATTCAATTAAACCTTATTCCATTAAATCTTTTTCGATTATATCTTATTTGAATAAACCATTCCATCAAACCTTATTTGATTAAACCTAATTCGATTTAACTTTATGCGATTAAATCTTATTCGATTAAACTTTATTTGATTTAACTTTATTCGATTAAAGCTTATTCGATTAAACATTATTCGATTAATCTAATTTTATTAAACCTTTTTTGATTTAAATTTTTTCGATTAAACTTTACTCAATTAAATCTTGTTCGATTGAATCTTATTCTATTAAATCTTAATCCGTTAAACTTTATTCGATTAAACCTTATTCGATTAAATCTTATTCGATTAAACATATTCGATTAAATATTGAGAAATAAAAGTAAAAAAAAAGTGTACTGACACTTTCATTCATTGTTTTCCACCTCAATTTACGTTGTAAGAAAAAATTAAAACTGGTTGCGAAAAAATGCAACTCTGCGCTTTATGAAGTTAAGTAGGTACTTTCAGTTTTTACCCTTTCAAAATCTGTTATTTTTGCTGCTTAATAAAATATGCACTGAATGCTTGTACGAAAATAAAGTTAAAAAATCTCGTTTTATTGTTTCCAACCATCCCAGGGTCAATTTTAAGAAAGGCACCTTCTAGTTTAGAATCTAGGGAGTAACTTTTGTTTGTCATTATATTCATCCTTATTATGTTTGGTGATGGCAACATCACTTTAACACAACATCTAGTGTTGATGGTATTCCCAAACAGTCTTATGACGACGTTGCCAGTTTATCGATCATTTTAATAAAATATATCTCACATATCTAATGTTTTAGTTAGCTGATTCATTTATGTACTATTTTTGATAAAATTGTTGTGAAAAAATATCATAAAATCTTTATTAAATTGAACCTAAAATAAATTAAAATCAAAATGTCCAGCACATTGATTTTTATTACATATTATACCTTTTGCTATCCATCACTAATTCTGTTTGGTGGGCCAAGGGCGTTTAAAGCAGCCGCAACACTTTCCCATTGTTCCTTAAAATGGGAGGAACACTGCCTCTTTGAAATCCCCTGGCAAGTGATGCAGTTTTTCCCAATGCTTTTACTAATTTTTCAAATTGGTTGGCTTCGATAATTTTAATTTTTTTCATTTTCTAATTTATTTGTACTTTTTTATATTTTATTTTATATTTTTAGTTTTGTTAATCCTTTTAAATTTTTGTTTATAACAGCACGTGACCGAAATCACAGACGACAATATCAACAGCAATTTAAGGCAACATCAACGTGTAATTGTCTTACAGAATACCAAACATGTATTGCCAGTCATCGATAAATGGCAATATTGCCAACGAGAATACGGACTTACAAGAAGCGATAAAAAACGACGCCATCTTGTATTGTCGTGGCCAAACAGAATAGGGTGATTATTTCTTTCGGTGTAAACCGAACGGTCATTGCTGACTGTTTGTTCGGTATGACCCACGAGCGCTTTTGATGTGATGACATCATTATCAAGCCGTATTCTAGACATTCAGCTTACACTGAAAGAAATGAAAACAGTATTTCATTTACTAACGGAACAAATCCAAACAACTTAACTTCAAATACTGTTACGTTTGTTCCTTTAATAAACGTTTTGAAGTATTGAGTTCTTAACCACCTTAGCGCACAAAAAATGTTATATTATCTTTACCTCTCTACTCGACGATGTTTGCATTTGTACTAACTTTGTTGCCCAGCAGATGGTGATGGTTTGTGCGGTTCTCGTATGTACAAGAAAATGCTGCTTCAACACTATCACATATTCTTGTTGTTTCATTATTCAGTGTAGGCGCCAGTTCGGCTGTCTGTTGTTTTTTGTTGTGTGTCAGCTGCTTTTGTTTTCTGTTGGTTAGCCTTTTTCCCGGAATTTTTAATAAGCATGCTGTTGCTGTCTTGTGTGTATAACATTTCATTAACATTATTATATTTTAAAACTTAAACGAAGCTTCTTCGTAACAATATATTCAAAATCGATTTGAACATGTAGGCGTGATTAAGCATCAAACATTTAAAATTTAACATTTTTAAAAATGAATAAAATGTTTTTCTTAAACACATTGAGAGCCATGTCTTATGTTCCATATGACAACGATTACGTACGATAGCGATTGCTTATTCTTCTGTCGTTCTTTTACCAAAAGAATCCTTTACTGAGCATTTTTGCAAAAGCATTCATTTTTTTGTTCTATAAAAAATATTTAATATTAAATTCATTTTTGAGAAACACTGGAGGCACAAGTGGATGCATTGGGGGTATTTTGAATAGTAAGTACTCGTTTTTGATTCCTTGCTGATTTCTGGTTCAGTTACCTTTTTGTAGTTGCGTAACATAAAACGCAAACACGTTTGTTAGCATCCTTCCTTTTAATTATAATGTGTTTGCCAGCGTTTACTGTCTGCGACGATGTTAGATCCAAAGGGCCATTAGTAGACGGAGTTTGCGCATATTTATGTTCCTCTTTGTAGCTTCCTTATAAACAATATACGCGTTAAGAAATAATTCAATTGCCAATTTCGTATACTACTTTCAAACCTTGTGTAGGGTGCTACCGTACAACACTATTTAGTCCAATAAATCTTTACCATCCTTCCCTTTTTTATATCAATGTCAATGTCATATTTGGATCATCTTCTTGATTTGAATCGGATATCATCACTGAAGCTTTGTTGAAGGCATTCTGACATCTCGCTAATCCTTCTATTTTCGCACTACTATTCCATTTTCATCTTCTTGGGCCACAAATTCATCTTTTATAAAAGCGGGAAAATATTTCTTATTTACGCAGAAAATCCAATCAAGGTGGGTTTTATTATTTAATTTTGAGCAGACGGGTGCGTCACTGGTATAAAAGATCGCAATGTATAATGGACAACCTTCTCCTTTCAATCCAGTGAATCCACAAATATTTTTTGCTAACTTATCTCACCCCAGTAACTGATTTATCAGAATGTATTTTCACTGATCAGGTAAATCATTCAGTAGAACAAACTCCACACGGTTTTATTTCATAAGGACATGCCTTATTAGAAAATATCGTCGTGAAACAAGTCTGCCTCTCCAAGGAATGAGTGTTTTATCAATCCCGACATTTTCTCTTATTACATAAATTTTTTGTATCGCATCTGGAGCGTATCTAAGGAAAGTGGATTTTTCCAATTAGATCACTCGATTATCTACAAAGTGCGTGAAACTCAGTAGCAACGATTTCGTTACATTGTTTTTCCATGAATGGCACCGTTAAATAGGTGACCCTTTGACCACTAAGCTGAACCTCACTCTCACCAAATCCACAAAAAAGAAGGTTTTAAGGTGTGTTTTTGGTATCCATTGTTGTTTTCGAAGATCTAGTAACGGCGGTCTTGTCCAAAAACCGTAGTGCCTATTGGGTGGCCTACAAATAGCGGGAAATGATTAAATATTTTGCGGGATACCAGTTTTTTTAGTAAATCAAAAAGTCATTTTTGCTGTAATAAAAATTCATTCGAATTGTTTTCGGTATTCAATACTTCCGAGTCTGCTGCTAAACTGTCTTCTTCAGCTTTGTCTATCGTATCGATACCATTTTCAAACGAACATATCATTAAGTCAGGTTCCAAAACCTCCAGCATCCAATCAAAATCATCATCATTAAAAAAATCTTCATTACTCTCTGTCAAGGCTTCTACTATTTCCTTTTCGCTTAACGTCCGTTTCACCAAGGGTTTTTCAACGAGAACTTTTGTTTTCTAAAACAAAATAAAACAATAAGTTTAGATTCAGGTGATTAAAATTTTTGTTGTATTACGAAGAGAAAAGTGAACGAAAAATGATATCTGGTAAATATTCACCACAACCACGCTGACAGATGTCGATTCTTTCATCAAAGTTTTTAATCACTTTTAGGCAAAATGGCGGTCCTCTTTCGTTAATCACATCAAGGATTTTAAGCTTTAAGGCTGAAATCGATTCGATTGGCTCCGATAAACTCTGTGCTTAACATAGCCCCACAAAAAATACTCCAGTAGTGTTAAATCACACGATCTGGCTGGCCACTTAACTGCTGATTGTCGTGATCGCATGATCGGGAAATTTGGTTTGCAATAAAGTGATCGTTTCATTGCCTATGTGACATGTGGCACCCACCTGTGTAAACCACCTATCAATGATATCCACGCCGTCAATAATAAGGTGAAATTGAGTTGTTAGCATCTCGCGATAGCGTGATCCATGAACCGTTACCGAGTTTCCAGCCTCCTCTTCGAAAAAAAGGGCCCAATCACGCCTCCAGAAAGTGACACGTTGAGCATAGAAATGCTTCTCAATAATCGCTTTAGGATTTTCAGAAGCCCAACTGTGGCCAATTTGCTTGTTGACATACCCTGAAGTGAAAATGGGCTTTGTCTGAAAAAATGATTTTTTTAGAAAAACCAGCCGGTTATTCCTGAATGAATTGAGCGAATGTACGTCTCCTGCAATAGTTAGACCTTGTAAGACTACAAAGTCAAATCGTTGCGCAAAATTCGCTATGTGGTGGTTTTGGATAACCCCAATTGTTGAACACATCAACAAATTTGGATCTTCTTCAACGTTGTGGCTCATGGCTGCGATGTCGAACACTTGTTGGTATACGTACATTTTGTATCAAGACCATCGACTAAAATTTAACGACCAAATTGTTAATGGTGGTTTCAGAAGGGCGATTATGTTGTCCGAAAATATCACGAATCTTAATTTTAAATGCGATTTTCGTGCGAAATTTAATTTATTGCAGCAAATGTCAATGCATCTACTAGGAATACGTCAAAACTCTTAATGTTAAAACTATCATGTTGTTGGTGTTGCCACACTTGAAAAACCAACTTCTTGTTGAAAAAACCCGATACAAATAAGAGATGATTTTAAACTAAAACAGAAAATAAACAAACAAACAAACAAAAATAAAAACCAAGGAAAACAAGGTTGAAAAGAAAATGAGCGTATGATGTCACATCTGATAGCTGTGCCCTGCGCAAGTTTCTACGTCACTAAGTAAAACAAATTTAAAGGAGAGACATTACACAAATATTCAATTACGACATTGCAGTGTTTCGTTTCAAATAAATTCTATCGGGTGCGTAAATGAATAAATCAGAAGCTTTTCCGACGTGTAAGTAACCCACATGGTGTTGCCCATATGATAAGCATGGATTCACACACTTGCAACTATTGTCCTTGTGCTTTGTTGATAGTCATTGCGTAGGAAGTCGCACCAGGAATTGCAAGCGTTTGAATGTCATATCTGTCGGTATCACTGGTTTACGTGGCAACAGTAAGTCTTCATCTTTGAATTTGTCGGTGCAAAGTGTTACTTCGATAACATGGTTAATTATTTTCTTGACTGAGAGTTAAGGTTCCGTTGCAAAGTCGTGCTGGATTTATGTTTCGCAGAAGAATGATGGGTATGCAAATTTTCAATGTAAAAACGTGCGGTGGCATGCCTGGCAAACCTACCGAATCGCAGAATTCAAATGGATAGTGACAACTTTATCTTGATTCACCACAGTATCGATGAACGTATATGTTGTTGTTGTTTCGCCGTATATTTCATTCTGAATGGTGAATTAATGATATTGACATCGATATTTTTAGCCGCTAATATAGCAGGCGCACAAACTCACAAATGACTTTTGTAGTTCTGTACAATGTTCTGAAGTTTTTGCTCCAAGCCGTCTATGCTTTCTTTAATCTTATAAAAGTTTGCTGGCTGTTCACAAATGAATGCGAATATTATTATTGACGGTGATCACCCAAATTTCCGCTATCATTTGTAGCGTAGGATTCAAAGTTTGACGATGCATGCGATGATAAAAATCCTCAGGCATATCATACCTATGCTTAACCGCAAATCTTTTGGATTTGAGAGGAAACATATCGATATGATACTGAAAACGCACTTTGATTATGCTGCATTCATAAAACGATGAAAGAATACTTAAAATTAAAGCACAACGTCATTGATGAACTAAAAATAACACGGAAGAAGACTAAATGGTCAGCTCGTTTTACTTGTAAACACATATAAATATTTAACAACCAAGTGAGAATTTTAAACAAAAAATATCAAATGTTTCATAGGTACAAACATTTTGTATAAGAGAATTTAATTGTCATTTTTGGAACTTTCCATTATTTATTATTTAAAGCTTCCCTGGACTTCCGGTAATATTTCAAAATAAAATCCAGCTAAATCGGTCCAGCCGTTCTCAAGTTTTAGCTAGACTAACGAACATAAATAGCAGATTATTTATTTTTTTCGCAAGAAGTGAGTTATGCTTACCTTTATCTTTTAATTTGAATTGTATCTTTGAACTCTTGTTTGTAGCTTTGACAGCGTTTTTGTAAAAAGTGCAACCTACTGAGTAGACAAAATTATGCTTCTTGATGAATATTAGTTAGAATAACTACCAGCCTAAAAAGGGGATCCCTGTGAAGACACAATAAATTAAAGTAAACGCGGTGCAGTGCGACGCCGTACAGAAAAGTATGGCACAAAAAAGCGTTTAGAATGGCGTTGAGATATCCGTTTAGATATCTCAAAAATCTTTTAAAAACAAAGAAAAATATTTGGTCTCCTGAGAAGACTTTCATCAAAATCGCTTGTCACTTAATGGGTTAAATAATTTACTTTTATAAAGTTATAAAGTAATACAAATTTATACTGTATTGTGGTGTATTAAAATTGTGGTATATTTAGGTGTATTTATAATTATGCATCGCAGTGTAACTTTAATATTGTAACTTTAAACACTTTTATTTAGATTTGTGGTACTTTTAGGACAAAAAGTAATAATTGCATCACATTTTTATGGATAAGATATTTTATGACTAGATTTTTATTTTTATTTTCTGCAGCAGGGTTTTGACAGCAGCAGCAACAACAACAACAAAATTAACACATTTCAATTTACATATCAGTGAAATACTGAAGAAAATTAATTAAGTAACAAAAAGGGTACCAAAATTCGATTAAGTTTTGTAGTACTTTTTTAAGTAGTGAAAGCCTACATGCCTCTCTATGAAAGTCTTTTATGGCAGCGAAATATGCGCATGACTTGTGCATTTTTAGAAGCAATCTCATTCCGCGGTTTTAGCAAATTGGAAAAATTTTAATCTGCCCTATTACCAAACACTTTCTCTACTTGAAAGATAATGGCCTATATGGACTCATGGACACTAGGGTTTGAGACTTTCTGTATTGATTAAAATAAATCTCGTTCACTTGAGACAGTTATTTTAAAAATAATCCATTAAATATGCGATATAGTTTTGGACCAGCAACGACTATAAGCGGGAAAATATATTGTTAATTATCACTGTAAAATGCAAGACCGTGTAGTGGGATAGAATCAAAATATATCCAGTAATAAATCTGCAACTTTTGAACGGACAGAACAATTAACACAAAATTTATTTGCAGTTAACAGAGAAGTATTTAAGCTTAAGGCCAACTATAATGTGCATAAGCTAGCGAAAGTCAACTTAAGCAAGTGTATAAATACATATAAAGCATAGATGGCAAGCTAAAATGTACTTAGGAAAACTTTCCAAAAGGTAGCATTAGACGAACAAAATGGACTAATTTCGACACAAATCCATAGAGTAGTTCCAGGTAAATCTGAGTCTATGTTAAGGGTCACCTCCAAGCTGGTTTCATCAAGCTGTTAATTATGTCCAAATAGTGTTTACACATGCTGAAAGAAAAATATTTAACGAACAAATTCTATGCAAGTGACTTTGCATTCATTATAGTTTCAATATAACTTCTGGTAAGTGAACCCTACGGCTGGATTAGAAGTAGTATAATATGGAGGTCCAATTTTTTATGTCTTTTTTTTCACTTTTGTGGCAGAATATCGGCAATAACGCGGCGAATATTATCCTCAAGCAGAAGGCTGAAAGTAACTTCACACATCCCTATAGAAAATTTTCCCGCGACGTTAAGTCGCATGATTTTGAAAGCCAACTGAAACTATGTAGTTGCCAAACGTATCCTTCAGTAAATTAATTGTGGCTCCAGCTGTATAACATCTTCCGCCGTCTTGTTGAAGCCACAGCACCTGCCCATAATTGATGAATAATAATGTTTCGACATGTGCTTGGCTTTTCCGACGGGGTTAATTTTAATTTTATTTGGGTACGGTTTTCCGTCGACCCTCGTCAAATTTGGTTTGTGAACAAACCGGTTTCGGCTGTTTGCCATCTTCAGTGTTCTTTTCGTACTAGTTGCGTTCTATTGTCAGTTGTGTTTATATAGTTCGTGTCTCCCTTCATGTTATTGCGTTCGACCCTTTCTGTCTTTTTTGCCTACATCTCTCTCTCCTTTTTTTGCTTGTCTCTCTTTACCTAATACGAGTAAGTACGAAAAGAACACTGAAGATGGCAAACAGCCGAAACCGGTTTGTTCACAAACCAAATTTGACGAGGGTCGACGGAAAACCGTACCCAAATAAAAATAATAATGTTGGTATTGCCTTCTGACTAGCAACGTTTTTAAATAAGTACAGACCAATGATTTCACCATCCCATAAAGCACATCAAACAGTCAATTTCTTTATGGCTCAACATGCACTTTAGAATTATAATTACTCTAACTACGGCAGTTTTGCAGATTGATGTATCCACGTCCACACACAAAAGCGAGCTTCAGCACTAAACAAAGTTCTCTCATGAAAATCGGGATCAACGACAGGCTTTTTTCGGCCAAATTTGCACAATTTAGAAGCGTTGGCCAGAGCCGTTAGTCAGTTCATGTTAAAATGCCAAACTAAAATAAACATAAATCATTTGACAGCAAACAAAATGGCCGCCAGTTATACCCTTTATAGCCAGTTATACCGTTTGATAGCATGGATTCAGCTTAAGATTAAATTTGATACCTCAAACTTTTGGATCTTTTACCCATTTTTCTTACCTGGTTACCTCCTACATAAAAGGTTGACGTGACAGAAAGAAAGCAAATAGCATTTCACTAGCATCAGGAACCAAAGGTCTACATCTGGAAGGCAATGTGCAAAGAAAACTTTGCTTATCTCGTCAATGCAGCGCCGGATTTCATCTCTCAGAGCGTCAGTTGTTTGTAAATCCGGTTTTTCAAATGACTTCAGAGAAAATAAACCAGCGGGGTTAGTTCGTAAGAACAAATCAATTAACATCGTCAAATTAAGAAATTATGCGACCGGGAAAATTTCCACGCAATAACTAAATTACTTGGGTGGCTGTGTGACTTGTGATGGTCTAAGAAGGAGCTTGAATGCGCGAAAAATATGTTCGGATTTTACGAAGCGATGAAATTTTGAAATTTTCACCAGTTTGGTAGTATATCTTCATATTAAAAAAACTTTGGTCAAGAGTTCCAGGCTTGAGATTTCCTAACTTTTTACTAAATAAATGTTAAAGGATGACAGCCCAATTTTTGATATTTAATCATTTGGCAGATAATTTACTTCCTAACCTCAAGTTTGGAATAACAACTGCATAGAATTTTGTAGATCCGAACAACGGATATAAGATATCAAAGCTATAGATCAATATTAGCCAAGAAAGAAAGGATCAACAATTACTTACAGACGAGAGTCCAGCAGATATCAAACACTCAAACATTTTAATCAAATCTTAGGAGTTTGAGCCGCTTACAGTCAGAGAATTATATTTAAAAATTTTGGTGCTGATCACTTTTAAAGCTGGTGACAGCACTCAGTGACAGCCTCAAAAAAAAAAGAGTTATTGATTTATTTATTTATGAACGAAAGGATTCGAAAAGCGTTTGAAAGTTTTAGTACTTTACTGCGGTATCCTTCTCGTTACTATAAGGAGCTTTAAGAAAGCAATCATATCTAAATTCTCAAGGCATCAGCATTCACAA
This sequence comes from Trichopoda pennipes, assembly GCA_030448955.1. NCBI lineage: Eukaryota > Metazoa > Arthropoda > Insecta > Diptera > Tachinidae > Trichopoda > Trichopoda pennipes. Next base: position 11,498,057 of record JASKUP010000025.1, on the reverse strand, counting down.
ATTCGAGTGTCGATTTGTTCTGAATGGAATTGAACATCCTTTCAAAATTTACAGTGTCTCACATTGCGAGTCGGCCAAAACAATGATAGATTTTTAAAAACTATTTTAGATGTCACAGCTTATTATTTTTGAAAAACTTTAGAATACGTTTAATAAAATTTTGTAGTAATTAATCGAATTATATTTAATCGAATAACGTTTAACCCATTAAGATTTCATCGAATAACATTTAGTCGAATAAGATTTTATACGAATATGGTTTAATCGAATAAGGTTTAAGTGAATAAATTTTAATATAATAAGGTAATCGACTGAGGTTTATCGAATAAGGTTTAATCGAATAAAGTTTAATCGAATAAGGTTTAATTGAATAAAGTTTAATCTAATAAGGCAATTGACTAAGGTTTATCGAATAAGGTTTAATCGAATAAAGTTAAATTGAATAAGGTTTAATCGAGTAAAGTAAAATTGGATAAAGTTTAATCGGATAAGGTCTGATAAAATAATGTTTCATCGAATACGATTTAATCGAATAAGCTTTAATAGAATAAGGTTTAAGCGAATAAAGTTTAACTGAATATTATTCAATCGAATAAGGATTAATCGAATAAGGTTTCATCAAATAAAGTTTAATCGAATAAGGTTTATTCGAATAAATTTTTTATTCGTTTCGGATCAGCTTAGCTGATAATTAGTACACATGCCAGAACTAGGAAATCAGGTTATTGGGAGGAGGAGAGTGAGAGTAGTGTTTGTGGACATTCAATTTAAACTTTCCTACATTAAAAATGACAGGAAGGACCTCTGGAGGGAGTTTATTCCACATACGGACTGTTCTGCTAGAAACCGAATTTTCTCTGTAATGCGTAGTGCGATTATCTGGCCAAACAAGCAGAAATGGATGCGCTCTCAACGAAAACCGAGTTAAACGCCAAAACATGCAAGTAAGGGGAACACGTACCCTAATTTCGTTGGAGCACTTACTATTGTAGAAACGATAAAACAGTGAAATACATCCCACAATGGATAAAGCTTAATCGAATAAGCTTTCATAGAATAAGGTTTAATCGAATAAGATTTAATCGAATAAGGTTTAATCGAATAAGGTTTAATCGAATAAAGTTTAATCGAATTAGGCTTAATCGAATAAATTTAATCGAATAAGATTTAATCGAATAACGTTTATTCGAATAAGTTTTAAAAATATATGCCACGTTAAGTTTACTTTTCCTTTCAACATTTTAACATTTACAGAGTCTTTCTACGGATAAAAATAAATTCAATTTGTTGCCGGCGTTACGTATGGTGTAAACCCAATGAAGAATTTTTGCATAAAAAACTTAAGGAAACAGTGAAGCATGCATGGCTTATTACTTCACCTTCTATAAGAAAGTATCATGGACAATAACATGTATTTTGACATTTTAAAAACTAATTTTAATAATTTTAAGTTTTCTTAAGACAACAACCGCAAGCACACATCGCTGATAGTAAAAACTGGTTGCTTTACAACTGTGTATAAAGCCCAGAGCACTTATGTAACAAATTTGGACGTATGCAAAACAGATTGTGTAGTAATAAAACCCAGCTTAAGGTTGCATTACAAAAGAAATGAAGACAAATAATGCCTGATGTGGGCAAAAAATTAGCGGAATCTATTCCAAAAGTATTAAAAGCTGTAGAAAATTAAAACAATATGCAATTTGATATTAATTAATGCATAGACAATCAGATGTAAAGACTGCCTGTCTTTCAGTATGATTATAGTTTTAAGGTTTGTAAGCCGCCTATTAAGGAAGCAGTCATAAGCAATTTTTTAAGGAATCAAGGAATCACAAATTCGGCAGTCAGCTTTGAATGTAATTGAATATGTTTTCAAAACTTAAGAGGCTTTAAGAGTTCTTGTAACTTAAGGCCTTTAAAAACGTTAGATTGATCTCTTTGATATGTTCCTTATTGGAAAACCCTTTGCTGTAAGAGAAGCTAACAACAATAAATGACTATGTGCATGACTGACTGTTAAAATAACTCTGGCTATTTGACTAAATGATTAAAAATGATCATATAAGTGAGTGAGTGAGTATATAGCATAATGCAAGTCATATGAATGAATGATTCTCCCATACAAACAACAAAAACAAAAGAAAACACAAATTTAAATTGTTAAAAATTACGACAATAACAACAACAATAACAAAAGAACTACTGCAACACTAATAATTCCAGCTTAAATTTTTCGCCAACGAAAGAAGAAAACCAAACGGTTTTTCAGTTCACTTTCGTTGGTCGAACCATTTAGATGGTCTGTCTATCAGTTAACAACATTTATTTGGCTTAAATAATTTAAGGTCTTAACGTAACACTTGCAAGACTCAAAAATCAACGGAAATAAACAACAACAAAATATATCAGTGGCATTTTTATTTTTATTATTTTTTCTTATTTAATAATTTGTTATGATTTTTTTTTATTTATTTATCTGGCTGTGAATGCTTACGAGTAAGTGTATGTATGTGTGCATGTGTGTGCTGTGTGTGTTTAAATGATTAGCTGTAACACTAAACACTACATAACCCGTAGTAATTGTGTGTATAAGTTTGCATTGTCTTGCCTTGTCTTGTATTGTGTTGTGTTGTGTTGCGCTGTATTGAAATTTAAACTGAAGCTGGATTTGAGTTGTGTGATGCGTGTTGAAATATTTAATATATTTTTATAAGCGTTGAAGACGCGCAGACGCAATTCATAAACGTGCAATCGTGGAAGTCGGTCATTCAATATTTAAAACGCGCTGATTTTTAACGGAACATAAATGTTTTCAAAATAAAATTTTAACGAAAAAAGGAATTTAAACCAGGAAAATTATCGACAAAAAAACCGCAACGAAAATTTGTCTTATTGAAAAAAAGTTTTTAAATAGACAAATAATATTAAAAAAAATAAAAATTGAAAATTAGAAATATATAAAAAAGCAAAAAATATTAATAACTAAAAAAAAAAAAAAATGTAAACAAATAAATGGCGTTGACAAATATTTACTCTTCAGCTAAAGTGAAAGTTATTTTGTAACCTCCAAAAAAAAACATAAATCTTTTTATTTTTTTTTATTATTTCACAAAAAAATACCTAAAAAATTCCAAAAAAAAATTAGTAAATTAACACAAACAAGAAAAATGAAAATATATTATTTAAGCCTGTGGGCTGCTTTTTTTGTTCATATTTTGTGGACTAAGGCAGCCTTCGTTGATCAAAGCACTGACAAAGAGTTCATAAAATTATTAAATCTCACACACCTGCCAAGCAATCGAATGACTGATCTAAATTTACATCTTAATGAAGTTAATACTTCATCATCAGTTAGCGTTAATAACTTAAATTTAACCACAACATTAAGACTCAAGGATATACTCAATATATTCGATTTAAATGTAATCACTTCACAGTGGAATTCAATACGAGACAAATTAACAGCAAATTGTTCACATGGTATTTATAAATATTTACAAGGATTAAAGAACTCCAATATGTGGGCTGTCAAAAGTAAGATTTTTATTTATTTTATTTTTAATTAAAAATTACGTAATAATTTATATTTAAAATTTAAAAAATAAATATTTTTGGAATTTTATTTTAATATATCTTTGATGAATAAAAAAAATTTAAATTTTATTCATTTAATAAATTATTATTCGAAACTAAAAAGTTTATATAAATTTTCGAAAAACATTTTTTTTGACTTTTTATCATTTGATTTGGAAGATTTGAAGCAGACGTTAGTAGAAATATTCGCTGATTTTCTGCATGTGCGTAAAAATGTAATTTGTTTAATTGAAACTGAAAAATAAATTATTTGAACAAAAATATTCGCAATTGACTATCTTTTCTCGTTAAAAAAAATTTTTATTATTCGAAATATATTGAATTTTTTACATTTAATAATAAAACTTATTCATGCAAGCAAAATTTTTTACCGATTAATCGAATAATTTTTTCAATCAAATAATTTTTTTTATTATAATTCCCTTAAGTTGAATTTTATCTAATGTATTATATTTAATAGCAAAACTTTTATTAATACGAGCAAACAATTTTTTAACGATTACTCGAATAATTTTTTTTAATCGAATAATTAGTGTCTTTTTTATTCGGGAAATAATATATACATATATTGCCTTAATTGGATTTATTATTTCTTTTTTTTATTGATGAAATATTTGCATACTTTAATTATTTAATATGTTACACCGTATCGAATAAAAGATTTAATTCGAAATTATGCTGAATTTTTAGTAATAAAAAAATTTTTAAATTATCTTTTTGAGACATCAATTTATTTTTGAATTCGAAAAATAATTTGTTTAGTTTTGTGCACTGAATAATTTCTTCTTCGAACTTCAAAAAATTTATTTCGCTCATTTAACTTTATATGATATTCAATTTGATTTACCTGCCTTTTTCCGATTAATCGTTTATTTATTAGTTGGTGCCATATCAAGCGAAAGATTCTTATTCGAAATTGCAACAAAACTTTTCATAACATTGGATTTGTTTATAATTTGAATTAACAAAATTTATACAGTTGGGAAATTAATTTTTATTTAAATTCGAATAACATTTTATTCGGACTTATAAAAAATTTTTCATTATTATATTATATTTTATATTCTCTATTAATGTCTTACTGAAATTTCCAACTTTCTCTGAGTATTCGCTAATTTTTCTCGTGTATAGAAAATAATTTTTCTAATCGAAATCACAAAATTTACTTACTTCGGAAAATAATTTTCTCCACTTGTATCTATTCTATTTACTATTGATTAAATATAACGAATTCGATAGAACGAATAATCTTTATTCGAATAATTATTCGCAAGTTAGCCACATATGAATTATGTAATAACGATATGGGTACTCCTTTCATTTTCTTGGTCTTGATTTGATTACCACTTCTATTATGAAAAATATACATTTTATTTTGATTAATCGAATAAGTTTTATTTGAATAATTATTAATTTATTTAATAATTTATTTCAATAAATACAATACAAGTATAAGGTCTTTTTTTAGAGGTATAAAACTTTGAAATAAAATAAAACAGATGAATTTTTAAAATTGACGTGAAATTTATTTTTTTCGAAAAATAAAATTTTGGCACACTAATCTAGCTCGTAGGTCCGATTTTCAATGATTTCTTTCGAACATTTGTGTCCGGTTATCGATAATAACGTGCGAGTGTTGTCCTTCAAACAGTCAATTAGTTTGGACTTATCGGCATAGACTTATAATTCTAGGTTCAGAATTTTTGCGGTTGCTTAACGATTTATTTAATAAATCGAACTCTGTACTTCATGGTTGTTTGATTGATGAACGAAAATGTCAATAATCATGGTTCTATAGCGTTCACCATTGACTGTAACTCTTTGATCAGTATCGTTTTTAAAGAAGTATACACCAATAATCCTCCCAGCCATAAAGAATACCAAACAGTCAGTTTTTCTGAATGTTCGGTGTCTTAACATACTCTTAAGGATTATCATCATCCCAAAGCAGAAGTGATCTTCATCGCTAAACAAAATTCTCTTATTAAAATCCTGATCAACGGCAACAGGATGCTAGTTTATTCATGTAGAATTGCCAAACCATAATCGCTTGGCAGCCGATAAAATAACTGCTAGTCAAAAGGTGTTACCAACGTAAAATTTTATCTATACCCTCTATAAAAAACATCCATTACAATCCTTCGAATGAGAATTCTGTAATTTTGCTCAAGGCAAATTTCGAAGCTTAAAAATGTTTTTCTTTAAATTACTTCTCTATTTAGTAGGTCAAACATTTTATAATCATTAATAAAATTGTTATTTAGGAGAAAAAATAATATTATTCATCGATGAATCTACTAAATGATTTTTCGATTAATCGAAATGTATTAAAGTTTTTGGGATTTTGAAATTAAAAAGTTTATATAATTTAATAAACAAATAAATTTTATGTTAATCATCATACGATTCGGATAATTTATGTTTTATAAAAATTTCAAAAATTAATCGATCAATCGATTAATCGAATAAATTTTATTCGAATGTATATTTTTGTAAAACTTTTTTATTCTTATAGAAAATCAATCACTTGCTTTAATATTTTTGTTATTGTGAATTTTATAAATTGAAAGTGAACAACCTCATCCATGTTAGCTGGTATTAATACAAAAATAAATTTTTATTTATTCAACAAATAAATTTTATAGAAATTCAATTATTTATACGTGTAAAAAATATATTTTTTTAATTTTCTACAATTCCTCGAGTAATCGTTTAACTGTCTTATCAAGCATTTTTTATGTAAAAACAAAATTAATTCATTCCAGAAAAATTATTGCCTTCTCCTTATTTTTGTTCCTAATTTTTAGCATTCGTTTAAACGATTAGGCTTCTATAAATGTTTGAAATATGTCCGTAATTATAATTTTAGAAATTTGTTCGGTGGTTGGTCGAATAAATTATATTAATCGAATAATTTTTCTATTGATATTTTAAAATTTACTTAATTAAAATAATATTTTACATTCTATTAGCTTTATGTGCCCCCCCAGGGAACATTATAAGTCTTTATGGATCACACAACCATCTAGACTTGTGTCTTGCGGGGGTAAAAGGGAGCCCAGTCCCCTTCAAGGCTAGTAGGAGCCAACTGGTCAATACACTATATTTCCACGGGAATTAGTAAAGCCCCAGAGTTCCGCTATTTGTCTCTTTAGGCATTTAGCTGTTCTCTGACTGATTATTGAGGTAGGCCCTTCTGGAGTATCGTGGTGGCTGTGTGTTTCGAGTCCCTCGTTTGAGTTTGTGGGTCGGATCATTCACAATGAACACAATGAGTGAGTATGAATGCCGTCGTGTTCTTAATTATATTAAGCTTCATGCGTTCTGGACCAGGAGTTGGATAGTCTCCAACTCTTCAGCAAGGAGTGAAGGCTGCGGCCTACTCCGGGGTTTTGAAGTTGCAACTAGGAGTGACCGAAGAATATACGTATCCGAAGGCCTGCTAGGGCAGGGATGACGCTACATATCATCCACAGTGGTAATGATCCACCAACTGATTAGGGCCCACGGCCAGGTGCAGATGTAAATCTTATCACGTCATTAGTTTCAGCTTTATTGATCGAATAATTTTAATCGATTAAAATTATTCGATTGCTTGACATACAAAAAATATATATATTTATATAGTATGAGATATATCTAATTATTGTTTAAAAATTTCCGTTCTAATAGGTATTCGATAATTTACTTTTTATTGTTCATACGAAGTTTTATTCGAAAATGAAACGTTGATTCACGCAAAGATAATATTTAATTAATATTTATTATTTAATTAATATTTAATGTTAGTGGGATAATTTCAAATTCTGAAAAAGCTTACTCGCTGGAAATTAATCGAATAAATTTTATTCGAGTAAATGTTATAATTTATTCGAATAAAAATTTTTGTTTTTATTATTATCAGAAATTGTTATATATTAATGTTTCAAAAAAATTGTATTTCAATATTCTTTTATTACATTCAAATTAGTCATCGAATGTTGTAGTTGAAAACTAATTTAAATTTAATTAAGCAACTTTGAGGTAAGGTTTAAAAGGCGAATCAAATGCTACCATTAAACTCGTATTGCATCAGGCATTTTGTAATGCTTTGAAGACCATTATTTTCCTCAGTGCTTTTCTGCAAGGCATTGCCCCGCATTAAATTAGTGTTATTACGAAAAGGAGCAAAGAGGAGGTTTGTTTGTGATCTTTGGGTTCGAAAAATTCATTTGATATGTCGTCTGGTGATTTTATGGCCTTGCAAAACTATGCCATTTCTTGCACAATCGTCAGTTAAATAAATAAAAAACAAATTATAATCGTTTTTAAAACGTAACAGTCTAAAATTGGTTTCACAATAACGAAGGAAATTAATTAACAGTTTTAATTAAAAATTAAATTGTAATTTAAATAACCTAAATTTTATATGAACTCTACAAAATGACAAACATGATGTTTTGGCACAAGCAATCGTTGTGGTTAAACGTCAAACCAATTCCAAATAAAGCTGTAAAAATGGGTTAAAACTGTAGAGCTTTTTTATTTCTGTTTTAATTATTGCCACAAGGTCATTTCGCTAAAAATCCATAAGCAAAATAATTAAAAATAAGCAACAATTACTAACGTTTAACTGTTCAACATTTGCCAACATGTTTTTGTTTTTGTTTTCTTTTCAGTTCCTATCAGAGAGAAGTGGACGATAAATGTTCACACGAGCAACTTTAGTTTCGCTTTAAACATAAACAATTTGTAGGATGCAAATTTAAGTTGTAATAAAAATTTATGCAACACTTTGAAACCGTTAACAAAGTGCAGCAGCAGCTGTTAGTTCGTTAGTTGGTTTTAAGAACTATTAAAATTTCTTAAATTTGTTGCTGTTTTTTTTTTATTAGAATTAGAATTATTAAAAGCAACTAAAATTGCATTCAAATGGAATTTTTACTAAAACTTATGAAATGAGATAAAACAAAAAAAAAAATAGTAGGGATGTAACGAAACGAATTCAGGCCGCAGAATGTGCTTTTTACCAAGGAAGATTTTCATCAACCATAGATAGTAGAGCTACATGAAGAAAAATTTGGAGCATTGTTGCGGGTTGGAATAACATGTCTCGATGTAATCGTAATGTTGATGTGAACTTCCCTAATAATAATTTTGTTAATATTGTTGCGCTTATTCCTTTTAAACAATTTTGAAATCTTTTATTACAAAATAATAACACAGCGCTTTAGAGTTTTAAATTAAGTTAAACGATTTATTTACTTTCCCTACACAAAAAATAAATACGATGGTAACTTTGTTGTCTTTACTCAAGGATGATTCAATGCTCATCCCGTATTTTAGTTGTTATTATCATTTAGTTTAGGCGCCTGCTTGGCTTAGTTTTTTATTTTCTTATGTGTTAGTTGTTTGTGTTTTCTGCTGTTTATCTTATTCGATAAAATTTCTTATAAGCATGCTGTTTTTGTCTTGTGTGTATAAAATTTCTTAGAAAACTAGGCAGTTTGTGATATGTACAGTGTGTCACTTCGTTTACTTTTTACTGATTATTATTTTCTTTTAAAACTTAATAAATTATCGCCGTCAAGTAGTTGTTATTATAATTTATATTATATCCCAGTAGGTAATCCTTTTTGTTTCCGTTGTGCTGATCAACTTGAGGTTCTGTAAAGTTTTTCAGCTATCAGATTTAACGCAATTGGTATGGATAATATGGACGTCATATTTTTAAGCTCTTAACGATGCTCTTGCCGATCCTAACTTACTTGTTCAACTCCGTCCACACGAAATCTATTTTTCCTATGAAATGCAGATCTTCAAAGATCGTTCCTATTCCCTAGAATAATCCTGAATTCCGAATTATAACTATTCTACGGTTTTTATCTAAGGTATTTGAATATATCCTTAGCGGGCAATTAAGAGAGCACCTTTATTGGAATGAACTTTTAACTCACGCGCAAGCACGGTTTATTCGGGACAGCAGCTGTAAAATAGATTTAATGAACGTAATTGAGAGCATTCGATGCGAACTTGACGGCAACATGATGGTCGTCCCATTCGATGGGGTAGATCATCACTCGATCTTGGTAAGAAACAACGAAAATTATTTCATTTCTTAAGCTCGGCCTGCAATCTTATATCCTTCTATCTTGCTGACCGATCTCAGTTAGTGTGTGTTAATGATAGGAAATCTGATCTGCTAGTGGTTAATAGCGAAGAATCATATGGATCTATTTTCGGACCACTTCTTTTCCGCCTTTACATAAATGACTTTCGTGCTGTTGATATCAGTAATAGAATGCATTTGTATGCTGATGATGTGCAGGTTTATAATTGGAGTAGCGTAAATGATATTTAAATATGATAAAGTGCTGGGCAATGGAAAACGGCTTATATATCAACTCTTCAAAGTCGAAATATGGGAGAACTTTTGATAATATTCATGTGAAAATTGATGGAAATTTGATTGATTCCGTGAACTCTGCGTCTAACTTAGGTGTGAGTTTTAATGGTAGTCTGACCTGGACTCATCACTTTAACGCTGCTGTTGGCAGAGTTTACGAAAACCTCAGCGATAGTTTTTCAATTATACAACCAGTCTTTGGAGAAGGATACTCAAGCAAATGATTATAAAATTAGACTTCTGTCACTAAACTGTTGTTTTTTTGGTTGTCGACTGATACATTTTTAGCTTCGCTTTTCATTACCGAGTGTTCAGTAATTGTTAGCGTCGTTTAAGAGCGTAATGACTCACAGCCACCACATGCAATATTATTGCCTGTAGTCCAATATTAAATACTCGCATACGATGAGTGCTATCACAACAGCGTTTTATTTCAGTCTGGCTTTGGTTGTCTCTTTTCGAAAGAGATTGTCTGCCAATTTGTTTGTTGTTTGTGGTAGCTAAATAGTGTTTTTATAGAGGTATAAAACATGGAAATGGAACAAAACAAAGATGTTTTTTTTTTGGTTGTTGGCATAAACTAGCGACTTGAAATATCCTCACAAAAACCAGTCTATCGGCGTTAAATCACACGATGTTGTAGGCTAATTAATAGGTACGAAATGTAAAACTTTGCCGTTACCAAACGTTTCTCGCAATAAATCAATTGTGGCAAGAGCTGCTGTTTGACACACAACTACTGCACATCATCGTTATTCTATTTACCAACGAATTGACTTTAACGTTCTGACCAGCATGGTTTTAAGCATATCAAGCAATTTGTTTTTCCGAATGCAATGGTGTCTCGATATATACCTGAGGATTACCCCCGGGGGCACATTTATCGGTGTTTATAGAATACTTGACTATCTAGACCTGTGCAACTGGGGGAAAAAGGGAGTCCAGTCCCCTGAAGGCAGCAGGGGTCAACTGGGAACTCCATGTTATTTCCACGGGAATCAGTAGCCCGCAGAGTTTCCGCTATTTGTCTCTTTAGGCATTTAGATGTTTCTCTGACTGATTATTGAGGTTTGCCTTTCGGGAGTATTGTGGTGGTTGTGGTTTCGCGGCCCCAAGTATGAATGATTATGGTGGCCAGGATCATCTCGCCAATAATAACACCCACAGGTGAATGATCCAGTCCAGTGAGCATGCTAGACATATGTGCTACACAGGAGTTGGAAAGTCTCCAGCTCTTCAGCAAGGAGTGGTGGTTTGCAGCCCTGCTATGGAATCATCAAAGTTGCAACTAGGAAAGACTTGTTGCTAGAATTAGTCTTCGGCTTCCTAGGGCGTGAATGACGTTTGCTTTTCATTCCGTGATTAAGGCTCCACAGCCAGGTACAGATGTAAATCTTATCACGTAATACCTGGGGATTATCGTCATTTCAAAAGCTGTAGTTTCATTTATTGACGTGTATTCAAACAAACGTGGGCTTTATCGCTGAAGAAAATTCGCTAATAAAAATCCGGATAAACGGCAATCTGGTTTTAACCCCAATTTGCACAATTTCTAAGCTTTGTTCAGGTGTCAGATGACAAAATGACTTTTAGTTGGAATTTCTGCTAATGGTACAGGCTTTTTTTCTAACACCGATTGTAAGGATGGCCGCTGTGCGCTCAAAGATTGACATCTACTTCCTCGATTCGATTCGCCTCGCCAGTTTCTTTTGTGACCTTCATGATATTTTATATCTTTGTTGTACGAGTTTTAAAGAAAAAGACTCTATATGCCTGAGGTCAATATAGCCAATATGTCGCCCACGGGACCACAATTATATGTATTTATGGATCGCACAACCATCTAGACTTGTGTCTTGCGAGGGTAAAAGGGAGCCCAATCCCCTTAGGCTAGCAAGGAACCAACTGGAAAATCCACGTTGTTTCCAGAGGAATCAGTAAAGCCCCAGAGTTCCGCTAGCTGTTTTTTTAGCCTTTTAGCTGTTCTCTGACTGATTATTGAGGTCGGCTAATGGGGACTATCGTGATAGCTGCGTGTTTCGAAGCCCTCGTTTGGGTTTGTGGGTCGAATCATTCACAATGAACACAATGAATGGTCCAGGTCCAGGGAGTATGCCGTTGTGTTCTTAATTATATTAAGTTTCATGCGTTCTGGACCAGGAGTTGGATAGTCTCCAGCTCTTCAGCAAGAAGTAGTGGTTTGTAACCCTGCTTTGGAACCGCTAAAATTTCAACTAGGAATGACTTGTTGCTGGAATTAGTCCTCGGCTTCCTAGGGCTTCCATCACTAATGATGTTGCTTTTCATTCCCGGTGGTTTAACCACCATCTTTCTGTCTGATTACGGCTTACGGCCAGGCGCAGATGTAAATCTTAGCACGTAATAGCCAATATTTAAAAGTTCAGACCTCTATAAAAACACCCGATACATTTATTTTTTCCTGTACATTTGCTTTATTAGAAATTTATTTTAGAAGAACTAAAACGTCGCCACACTATTCTTGTGATTAGTTTAAACTTGTTTTATAATTTAAGTGTCAAACAAAAAACTAGTGAATTGAGAAACGAATCAAGTTTACTAAATTATGTAGATGGTGCAGTCTACTGAGCCATTGATCTTGGCCCATGGTACATAATAAAAAAACCACATATTTATTAAATTCATGTTATAAACGCACGTCAATGCAATTGTTTGTTGTTGGCCATTCTTGTTGCTCATACGAGTAATTTGTTTTTGATAAAATATTAAAACTGGATGATTTGGTATAAAGTTGTTTTACTTTGTGTCTTTAAAATTAACTGCAAGACATTGGATATTACGACGCTTTAAATAAAGTGGTTGACATACTTTTGATACATAATAAACGAGAAATACTGTGATGCCTGTTTTCATTTTCGTTTCAAGTTATTTAAGTGGTTGGTAACTCATTAACTATTTATAAATATTCACAACAGACGTTATAATGATGTTAAGATTATAATGATGTTAAGATCAACAAAATAATTATCAACATGATCGTTATTTATTTTATAATCATCATCATCATCATCAGATGAATCCTCATTATGTTCGTCATCAGCATCATCATCATCGTCTACTTAACTACGTGTAATAAAAAGTGCAACAAACTAAAACTAGGTTTTAATTATGTGTGTTAAAAGCTGTCCCAAAACAAATACAAGAAATTTTCAAATAATAAACCCAAATCAACTTTTAGGAAAACAGAGTAAAAAAATGGAAAATAAAACAACTTTTGCTTTCATGCTGTCTGTCTGTCTGTTTTCTTTTAAAAAATAATAAAATGAATGAATAAATGAATGATGCATAACAACTGCTGATAATTATCATTATGTTACGTAACAATGATAATAAAATATTTATTTACCACACTCAAAATAAAAAGTAAGAGTAGTGCACAGTGGACAATTTTGAAAAAAAAAATTTTTTTTTAAATTAACTTTTTGCTTTTTGTAGTTTTTTTAATCGACCTTTTTTTATGTTTAATAAATACCTCTTATTTTTTTATGGTCTTTTTAAATTAACAATTTATTTTTTTTTTCTTTTTCGATATTTAATAGGAAAGCGAAATATCGAAAAGAAAAATATATAAATTGTTAATTTAATTTAAAAAGACCGTAAAAAAAATAAGAGACCTTTTTGTTTTTTTTAACGAATATGTTTTTAAACGAATATATCTTTGTTTTGCCGCCATTTTGACAGTTCATATTTGGCAGTCGTGAAGTAAATATAAAATTTAAAAATATTCGATAAACCAATGTGTTTTAATCGTTAAAACATTTTATCAAAATCAATCATCGACTACTGTGACGACAAGAAAGTTACGTAAAGTTTTTGGGAGAAATAACGTGCCAACAATGCGCTCTATTTATCGTCTAGTGAATGATTTGGGCTTGATTAACATGTGGTATCAACAAGCCAGCCAGGATTACAATTGAATTACTGCGAGACAACAAGTTATTCAACAAGTTATTTCAAGAAATGGAGATGTTGATTGGCCTCCATTGGCCTAATTTGACTACTCAGGACTTCGTTTTTGTGGGGATATCTGACAAGCGAGGTTAACGCAAATAAACCAGAAACGCTTGAGCAACTCAAACAAAATAGTCGTGATGAAATTAATGAAATATCACGTGAAATTTGTGATAAAAATATAAAGATAACAAAGGCGGACGTTTATCTGATGTTGTATTTCATACATAATTGTCTGCCTACATTAAATAAAACATTTATCAATATAAGAACCATTCTCTTTCATTTAATCAAAAATTATAAACAAACAGAGTAGTAGGGTATCCCTTTATTTTACGCGATGTCTAAAAAAAAGCAAAAATTAGTTTTATATTTATGTGTGAGTTATTTATTAAAGAGTGTTTTTTTATAGAGATATAGAACTTTAAGTTGATCACACTTGTTAATCGATGGCCATTTTACCAGCTGTTTAATGTGGTTTGGCATTTCAAAATGAATAGACGGATCCCTTCTGAACAACACTTCAGAATTCAGACGACCCAAAACAAGAATGCCCTTGATGCCGATTTTAAAAAGCGAGTTTGTTTTTAGCGATGAAGCACGGTGCTGGTGTCGTATTCAAAAGCACACAAAAAAGATGAATAATAATCCCATTTTGGGAGTGGTATAAAATATTTTAGCAATTAACTTATTGTTAAGATAATAATTTAACAATGCGGGAGAAGGCAAATTTCACTTTATGTATTGGATTTAGAGAATCCTAAGCATGTAGAAAAACCCGTGCGACAAAAATGTAAAATATCATTAAAGTCCAAAAACAAATTGGTCGGGCGAATTAACGAGGCGGACATCGTACCGGGCATCCTTTGAAATTGGTGGCAGAAAAAGACTTTTCATTGGTTACTAAATTCTACAAGTTCTAACTGTACATGCATAACTACTGTTTAGTCGGGCAGACACATTTAGAAAATAAAGTCAGCCAAAGAGTAACAGTTGCCACTGTGCCAACTCGTACACATGTTACGCTAGAGATATTAATCCAGGCAAAAAGGAATACATCGCAAGAAAGTTGGAACATACGTTTTATTAATTCACTCTGCGACTTTGAGTACAATCAAATCATGGAAGACGAGTTATAGTCATGTATCAGATGTTTTATGGAGGTATAGAACTTTAAATGGTTATACTTTTTTAACTGGCGGCGATTTCGTCAGCTGTCAAGTGATATATATTTAGTCAACATGAGCAGACTGGCACCTGAATTGTATAAGTTGGGCCCAAAAAAAGATTACCGTTGATACCACTTTTCATAAACGAATTTTATTGAGCAATGAAGCTCACTTTTGTTTGTATATGGATACGTTAATAAACAATACAGCCATATTTACAGTGGTGGAAATCCTCAAATGTACAAATGATGAGCTTTATGGGCCGGCAGAATCATGAATCTGCACTTCTTTAAAAGCGGTCCCGTGAATTAGATTGTGTGATTTTAAGATGCTAGATCATGTTTTGTGGCGATTTGCGTAGATTAACCACTTGTAGGACAACAATCGCCGTATAATTGCCGACATATGACCACAAATATTGGAAAAAAATCATTGAAAGTTTTTGTTTCGGGGTTGAAATTAGCTGATTTTAATGTATTTCCTTGTTTTCAAAATATAATATAATTATATTATATCTATATATATATATGTATATGTATGTATATATTGAGTTTTCAACAAATGAAATATTTCATCACCAACAGTTGGTACACATGTTTGTTTACATAATTTCCCCCTCTTCAGCTGTTCATTAGTAGTAAACATAACCTATGTGAGTTTGTCAGTTGTACGCGCCTGGTTGCTATTGAAATTATTGTGTGAAGTTGATTTTTAAATTAATTTAACTGCTGATCTGAAATGCCTCGAAATTGTATGAATTCCGTCGATAGCTTTTGCTATGTACATGTGTGGTGAAATAACATTTTTGGCACCTATCGTTAAGACTTCCTATGAACATTATTTTGGTGTGAAAGTCTGGGATCAAGATAAATCATGGGCCCCTCATATATGTTGCAATACTTGTTCCGTCATATTGCGAGAGTGGCTGAAAAATAAAAACCGGGCAATGGCTTTTGCAGTATCTATGGTTTGGCGTGAGCCTACCAATCATACAGATGACTGTTATTTCTACTAAACTCCTCCTATTAAGCATGGTTTATCTATGAAGAAAAGAGGAACGGTTAAATACCCTAATCTCCCAACTGCTCTTAGGCCTGTACCACACTCAGGCACTTTGCCAGAGGAAGGTGATAAAGACTGTGTAGAAGGAGCAACCCATCCTTCTACATCTTATGACCTTGATTTTGTGGTAAGCGATCCGCACAGAATTAGTCAAGCAGAGTTGAGTGACCTTATTAGAGATCTTGGCTTGTCTAAGGAAAAGGCTGAGCTTTAAGGGTCAAGACTACATAAAACAGTGGAATCTTCTAAAACATGATGTGAAAATATCTCAGTACAGACAGCATCAAAAAGATTTGCTTCCTTTTTTTTTTGAGAAGAAAGAAAACCTTGTAGTTTGTTCTGATATTAATGGTTTGATGAACTGCTTGAATTTGGATCACACTCCATCTGAATTGAGACTGTTTATAGACTCTTCAAAACTAAGCTTAAAAGCTGTACTTTTGCATAAATTAAATCAGGTACCTTCTATTCCTATAGGTTTTTTTTATAAAGAGAAGTGGCACTTCAGGCAACAATGCCCATTTAGTCAAGTACCGTGCTACATTCTTTAGGAAAGGGATAGAGAGAATAGATGCAACAGGTGGTGAAAGTAGAAGGATAGTCGGAAATTAACTGTCGTATATAAGACAGCACAGCGACCAGTGACTATGCCTTCATCGCTGAGCAGCCCCACCGACAGTCAATTTTTATCTTTGTAGTGAAAAAAACCAAGGTCTTCGTTGGAAATCGAACCCACAACCTCCATATTTACAAGCTAGTACACTACCTACTAGCCTACAGGGGCACCAATAGGTTAGTTCACATGAAGGAAACTTATATAAATATGAAAACACTTCTCCACTTAATTAATCAAATATGGACAACACAAGTGGCGAATCTGTGGTGATCTGAAAGTCATTGCTATACTCCTAGGAATGCAAGTAGGGCTCACCAAGTACTGTTATTTTTTGTGTCTGTGGGACAGTCGGGATAGAAAATCTTACTATAAAAAAGTGAACTGCCCTACACGAGATCTAAACCCTAATGAGAAAAATGTAGTTGACGAGCCTCTTGTAGATTGTAGAAGGATGTTCTCCTTCCCCCATTACAAATTAAGTTGGGACGAATAAAAAACTTTGTCAAGGCTATGGACCATGAAGGACAAGCTTTTAAGTACTTGAGAGCAAAGTTTCCCAGGTTAAGTAATGCAAAAGTCAAGGAAGCCATAGCCATCTTTATGGGGCCTCAAATCCGCGAAATCGTAAATGATCCTGCTTTTGACATGATTTTAAAAGGAAATGAAAAAAGAGCCTGGGAAGCCTTTAAGGGAGTTGTACATGGGTTTTTAGGTAAGAAAAGAGATGATAACTTCACAGCATTGGTTAAAGAGCTTCTTCAAGCTTACCACCAACTTGGATGCAACATGTCCTTAAAAATACATTTTCCTCACTCTCATCTTAATTTCTTCCCATAAAACTGTCGAGCTGTGAGTGACAAACATGGTGAAAGACTCCATCAAGACATTGCCTTAATGAAACAGAGATTTTAGGGCCGTTGGAATAAAGCAATGCTTGCATACTACTGCTGGTCTGTGTGTAGGGATGCTCCAGAAGTGTTTTATAAAAGACAAGCTAAACGACAGCGATCTTGGATTGATTTAATTAAAATTAGGTGGTACAAACTTCTTGTATTTGTCAGAACGCTAAGAATAATGTTTTTTAAACATTCCAACAGAAGCATAACAATATTGTTTTATGTACTTTCACTTTTCACGTATAGTATAACGACTCTTTAAGATTAAGTACTGTGTATCTCAAAAGCCAGAGCTAATAAAAATTTTTCGTTGTCATTTCCGTTTTTATCACCCCAAAATTAGTAGAAATTGACTAAGTAACTAATTTAGTGTAGGAAACATTCAAAAAATATTTTTTTGTTGTGCAGTGATATTGGTTCATAAGACCGAAATCGATAATATTGTTTTGGACCCAATTTGAAAGCGTTGTTCAGGTGTAAGCCTATTCGAGTTAAAATGCCAAATTAAAGTAAACACTTTGCAGCCAATAAAGTGGCCGCCAGTTAAAAAAGTGTTACTAACTTCAAATTCTATACCTCTGTAAAAAATACCCTTTACTTTCGTTGTTGCTGTAGTTAGTGTTTAAATTTAAAATTAATTTTTATTGTACAAAATATCATCAGCTTAAATCATTCAATTGTGATTGTGGAAAAATTTGGAAGAAATATTTGCCGAGACTATATGTGCCTGGCTAAGGCTACATTGCGTAAAATTTGAAGGCTTAGGTGTATAGTTTTTCACATGCTTACGAAATTTGCTTGCCTAAAAGTTTGCGAAAAGTACACAATAAAAACCTTTCATTTTGCAAGGAAACACTCGGAATATTTTCTGGGCTTCAGATCGTATTTTAAGCTTTTCAATGGGAAATCTAAAACACCACTTTCGATTCTTGTAAAATTAATGGGATTTAAACACACATCAAGAGAATTTTCTAGCTTAACTATTTGTGAGAAAAAATTTATATTTTCAAGCACCTTGTTGCGAGCGATAATTCTGTAATTTGCATAAAGATCAGCTTCGGTTATAATTTAAAACTTCGACGTATTTGTCTTCTTCTAAAAGTGAGAGGAATTCGGTTTCCATTAAAAGACGGTGTGTAGATAGAACTTGAAAGTAAAAAAGATTATTGGCTTGACGAATATTTTACACAATTGGTTTATTTTTGATAATCTGATTATAAAGTCAGCAGATTTCACTTTTAACTTTTAACTACTAGCTTGTAAATATGGGGGTTGTGGGTTCGATTCCCAACGAAGACCTTGGTTTTTTTCACTACAAAATTTAAAATTGACTGTCGGTGGGGCTGCTCAGCGATGAAGGCATAGTCACTGGTCGCTGTGCTGTTTTATGTACGGCAGTTAATTTCCGACTATCCTTCTACTTTCACCACCTGCTTCATCTATTCCCTTTCCTAAAGAATGTAGCACGGTACTTGACTAAATAGGCATTGTTGCTGCCTGAGTGCTACTTCTCTTCAAAAAAAAAAAAAGAAAAAACAGTTTTTTGAAATATGTGCGTTTCTTGAAACTCCCTTTGGTAAAGGCGGTCTGATAATACCCTTCAGAAAGTGGATAGTTGAGGTTAAATGGTCACTAGAAATCCCTTTCACTGGTTAACCTTTATGGGATGTGCAATGCAATACACCAGGGTATATAGTAGTGCGTGATTTGATTTACATCTGCACCGACTATATAGTCATAATCAGATGGTGGTCAAACCACTTGGTTGATTGGACATCACCCACGCCCCAGGAGGCCATCGAATACGTATATCCTCCGGTCACTCCTAGTAGCAATTTTGAAAGCCCGAAGTAGGCCGCAGCCTTCACTCCTTGCTAAAGAGTTAGGGACTTTCCAACTACTGGTCCAGAACGCATGATGCTCTGATTCCCGTGGAAATATGTGGATTGTCCAGGTGACTCCTACTAGACTTTGAGGAGCCTGGGCTCCCTTTTACCCTGCAAGACACCAGTCTAAATGGAATAGTAGGTTCCAAAAAGACTATCATGTGCCCCCGGGGGGAAATAGGTATATAGTAGTGTCTTTGAATTTGTTCTGATGCGGTAAGTTGGATAACTCTTCCATATGAAATGATCGGACTCTTTCAGTTGGTTTTAATGAACAGCCAATACATTAACCAGTGGTGTCAGAATGCGCAACTCAGGATGTGAAACACAGGATGTGAAACTGCCTTGGGTTCGAGCCTATTGAGTTTTCGTTTACAAAATCCATGCACGACATTATGCACATAGGACTTTGTCAATGGCAACATTTTTAATTAACTTTGATAAGTCTCAAATACAATGATAATGATCTGATTGCTAACCTTTGACCGTACTACTTTAAAATTTTTAAAAGTTTCGGTTACCTTAACTATATAAAATGGACTTTAAAGATTGTCATAGTTTTTTGTGAATTTGACGACGAAATTAAAAAGTCTCTTCAATTGTGATAAGTAACTCTATCGAGTTTGGTATCATATGGCGGGATTTGACCAGGCTTTTGTAAAATTAAAAATTAATGATGGATTCAAGAGGTAAAAAATGGATCTTTTATTAAATTTTAATATTTTATTTTCAACAATTGAATTATGCAATTAATATGAGTCCACAAATTTTATTTTTAATTAAAAATAAAAAGTGTATAAAAAAATTTGCAAAATCAAGGCAATGAAAAAATTAATATTTTAAAATAAAGGAGGGAAAATTTGAGGTTAGAAAGAATTGGTTTAAAGCACACACTTTTTTTGCCAACTTTAGTTTTATTATAATTATATTTTTTTATTTATATTATTAAGTAGTAGAATTAATAATGGAATATAATATCCTCCTGAACTTTTTTTTTCAAAGCGTGTGCTATTTTTGGGTTGTTTAAGTAAGTTCGGTCTATCAAATGGCCCTAGAGAAAATAATCCAGGTACAAGGCGGCCAAATCAAAAAATTACGCGAACGGGAAATTTCTCATGCAATAAATGGGTGGCTGTGTGGTTTTTGGCACCGTCCTACTGAACCCAAAGGTCACTGGCGGCAACACCAGCCACTTGTAACCACAAAACATTAGTTATCATGGTTTGGTAATACAGAAAATTTACGTTGATAGCTTTGCCTTACTCATTTTCGATAAAAAAAAAACAACATACAGGCCAATGATGCCACCTGACCACAAACCGCACCATACTTTTTTTTGATGTAACGGTTTGTCAAGGATTCTTTTTTTGACTTTTTGAGCTCCAACTTTGTTTGTTTTCATAATCGCGTAGTTGAAAATGAGTCTCCTCATCGTTAAAGACGATTTTGCTGCAAAATGTGTTGTTTTCCTTCAGCCAAATAACAAACGTTCGACGCAAACAATGGCCAGTTGGCTTTAATTCTTGAACGAGTTGACTTAATTAGCATTAAGATGAAAATCTTTATGCAAAATGTTGGGCAAATGGTCTCCTAAATATGCCCAATTTTTGCGAATGTCGCCATCCAGGCTGATTCTCATTGTTCAGCTATGTTAGCATTACTACCGGCAACTACGACCGTTTTATTTTGGCGTACTATCAGCAGCAAAACCAAGAGTCTCGAATTTAGCAATCAATTTACGCCTCAGAAGAAGCCTGGTTACGAGGCAAAGCTGGTCTAATTTACACTATTTTTATGGTAAATTTTCACAAAAATTCTTCATTTAAAAGTGTAACGTTCCATGATTAATTTTTCTTAATGTTTTGCTAAATAAAGATCTAACGATGATAGCTCAATTTTAATCATTTAGCACACAGTTTATTTCCAAACCTCAAATCTGTCCAGCCATTAAACTCGTTTATTTTAAGACTTTTGCAATTTTTTTTTACAAAAGAAATTATGTTGCGTGACGTTAAACAAAAGAAAATAATGTTTGATATGATTACAAATTATATAAACTGCCTGTTAGTCTATCCGTGTCTGTCTGTCTGTCTTTCGTCTTTCTTATTTTTTTCATTTAGCGTTGCAAAATCTATTAGCTAAAAAGACAGGCATTTGAATAAGTTAACAATAGAATTGACAATAAAGACAAATTTTTCCAAATAGAAATATAAAAAAACCCATGCCTTCATCCATCATTTGTTATTAAGTAGTTTCATTGTTTCAACACAACTTTTTGTTTTTGGTTTTTTGTTTGCTGTTAGTTTGAGTGGAGATTTCGTGAAACTAAAATTAAGAGTTGAATTTTAGCTTGAGATTTATTTACATAAGAAAACACAAGAAAAATATCCACTTGGATTGTTAAAGAGTTAAAATGTTTGTTGTGAAATTCACCAACCATCACTTAGCAGTGAGTTTGAATAAAAATATCGTTTTAGCAAATATCACTTCACTTGGAAAGCATTAATTATTCGTTATTGATTTTAGGTCTGAAACTATTATTTATCATTTAGTTAACACAACTTGAATACAAGTTTTTAATTAACCCTTTAAGTGCTAGACATAAGGTATTAACAGGCATTTTAAACCAATTTTGGAAAAGAAGTACAGGGTGTCCCCCGAGAATGTATACTACTGTGTCTTGCGGC
This sequence comes from Trichopoda pennipes, assembly GCA_030448955.1. Lineage (NCBI taxonomy): Eukaryota > Metazoa > Arthropoda > Insecta > Diptera > Tachinidae > Trichopoda > Trichopoda pennipes. The sequence continues at coordinate 11,475,769 of JASKUP010000025.1, read as the reverse complement.
CATTTTGGTAAACATTAGTCTCGACAGTTCATATTTGGCAAACGTGAAGTAGACACGTAGCAAATTTATTATGGAAAAATATTCGATCAAAGTGTTTTAATCGTTAAAACATTTTATCAAAATCAATCATCGATTACTGTGACGACGAGAATGTTACGTGAAATTTTTAGGAAAAATAACGTGCCAACAAAACGCACTATTTATCGTGTAGTGAATGACTTCGAAGAAATAGGATCTGTAGGTGATGGGCCCAAGCATGGACCACAACGTACTGCAAGATTGGCTGAAAATATTACTGTTGCTCAAGAAAGTGTTTAAAACAATTCATCAACCACAATTCGACGGCATGTTCAGGAGTTTGGTCTTTAAAGAATAACTTTGGCCACAATTTTGCACATGGATTCGCATTTGTTTCCATATAAAATTCAGTTGACACGAGAGCTTCTTCCGCAAAACCACTTACACCGCCGTACATATGCCAATAAGATGTTACAGTTCGCCCATGACATTCCCGATTTTCATGAAAGAATAATAATGAGCGACGAGTCACCTTTTCCGTTGAATGGACATGTGAGTAAAGAGAATAATCGGTTCTGGGGAATGGGAAACCCTGAAATTATTCAACAGTCACCTTTGTATCCATTAAAAGTGACAGTCGGGTGTGCAATTTGGTCAGGAGTAATCATTGGACCTTACTTCTTTGAAAATTGTAATTGTGAATGAAGAGCGATATCGTGATATGATTGAAAACTTTTTAACACCCCAACTGCATGCTTTGGGATTATTTAACATATGATATTAACTAGACAGTAACACATCGCATACAGCCAGGATTACAATAGAATTACTGCGAGGCATATTTCCACAACAAGTGGATGGTGATGTTGATTCGCCTCCACGGTCGCTTGATTAGACTTAAACAATGAGAAGTGTTTTAAGAGAAAACAGATTGCATGGCCAAAAGCAACCATGTGTCAGCGTCAATAATAGAAGGATACGCTTAGATTTAGCACGAGGGCATATAATAAAAGATCTCTCGTTTTGCAGCACGGTAAAATTTATGCACCACATTATGTTGGCTTTCCCTGTCAACTCTTTAACATCTTGCAGGATTCTTTTTACGGATGAAAGCAAATTTAATTTGTTTGGTTCCCATGGTCAGCGGTACGTGTGGCGTTAACATAATGTAGAATTTTTGCACAAACACACCAAGAAAACAGTGAAGAATGGAGGCTTATCAATGATGATGTGATGCTGCATCAGGTGTCCAAGCTTATTGCAGCGTTACGAAGGAATGAAACCAAATAACTCCTGATGTGCACAAAAAATTTAGTGGAATCTATTCCAAGAAGATTAAAAGCTGTAGAAAAGGATATGCAATCAAAGACTGCCTGACTTTTAGTGGGTTCATAGATTTATATTATTTCTCTTGTTATAAGGCTTATTTTCTTATATTTTATAAAGGGATTTTCAACAAGAAGTTTGTTTTCTAAAACAAAATAAAAAAATAAATTTAGATAAAAATTAGTCAGGCTTTGATTATATTATGGTGATACCTGGCAAATGTCTATCAAGAACACGCTGCCAGATGTCGATTCTATTTCAATTTTGGTTGTTGACATATGGTGACAAGTGAAAATAGGCTTCGTCTGAAAAAACGACTTTTTCAAAAAAACCAGCCGGCTGTTCCTAAATGAATTGTGTGAATCTACGGCGATGTGAACTGTCGGTCGGCTTCAATTCCTGCACCAGTTGAACCCCAATAGTTGAGAAAGTCAAAGAATTGTCAAATTTTGATTTACTTCAGCACTGTGGCTCACGGCTGCGATGTTTTCAGTTGACGATTATGTTGTCCGAAAATATCACTAATTTTACGAAATGTAACTTTAACAGAACATAATGGATTTTAATTATTTTATTGCGATTCTCGTACTAAACTGAATTCACTACGAATACTTAAAAAACTAAATGTTAAAGCTATCATGTTGTTGGCGTTGCCACAATTTAAAAAGAAACTTCTTATTGAAAAATCCAATATTAATCAATATGCAGATAAATATTTTAATGAAATATTTTGCAAAAATTTAAATAATATTTATTTTATATTTGCTGAACTTTTCTGCAATTTCTGGCTTATCTGCTTACCTCTTGATTTTACTGTGACATCTTTCAAAGGAGGACACAAACGACAAGTTTATTATTTTTGAAAGCTGTTATAAAAGGCTCAATGCATTTCGTGTTAAAATTCTTTTTAAAAAATTCTTTGAAGTCGCCCAAATATTTCAAAGGCGTTCAACCTTTTATTTTCCTAGTGGCCTAGCTTAGACGGCTTTTAGTCGCTAGCTTTAGAGGTCATAAAAATATCAAAGGTTTTTCTTTTTCAAATAAAAACTAATGTTTTCAAATACTTTAACATTTTTTTATGGAACTGAAGTAACCCAGCCCCTGCACTTGAAAAAGTAAAACATTTACTTATCGCTAAATGCTGATTTCATTTGTAATAAATACAAATATTATTTAATACTATTAACACTTACTAACAGGTAAAATATTGTTTAATACTCGAAACACTATTTTCAGTTAATAAAGAATATCCCAAAATTAACGTAAATTATTTTGTCAATAGTTTAAGTTGTTATTTCATTATCACTATCGCAAACCCCTCATAATAAACTTGTAAGGTGTTTTTTTAATTGGCAACACTTTTTTAAAACTGACGGCCATTTTGTCAACTGTCAAATGATTTATGTTTAGATACCGTTACATCCAGAAGAACTAACTGTTTAGAGAGGTTTATGGGCTGTAGGAATCATTGATGAGTACTTCTTTAAAAAGGATGCTTGTCATAATGTAAATAGTGGCCTTTATAGAGCTGACTTTTTTGTTCATTGAACAACAATGATATTCAGGAACTGTGATGGCGCAATATGTCACTGAGCTCGTGTGATAGTATCACATTTCAAGAGATATTGAAATTCATAGATCACGATCGAACTACAAACATCATAAATAAGAAGCTGACAGGAGAGTATTTATGAAACAATGATGCTACGGTCACGCTGAATTACAAGAAAGTGTCAATTGGAACAAAAAAGTTATAGAGAAACCTATGTTCTCCTTATACTTTTTGCATTAGAATGTTAGTGCTAATGAGACAATGGTACCAAAATGCTGCAATAGCAACTAAATTTAGTTCATTTTGTTAGTTTTGCTACTAACTGACATATGTGGAACCATCTTTACCCAAATTTCTTGAAGGATTAAACATATCTCTCTCTCTCTCTTTCTGTTTTTCTCTCTTTTCCACATTAGTTTGCAGATTAACAACACATTAGTATTATTGGGTCCAAATGAACTAATTTACAGGAGCATATAGCTTGATATTGTTTCAAGCCAACAATCTTATGCCGGGAGACATATTTTTATTAATATATTAATATTAGGACCTCACAAATTCAAGCCGTCAATAAATTAGAATACGTCATTTCAATGTATTTGGCCACAGGTTCTAATTTCTAGAAGTTTTTTATTTTTTTTTCACCGTGTTATTCGTGATCTTATGAATGAAATTAAGTCAAAACAATTCCGTAAATATAAATGGAATTGAGGACTAAAATAAAGGTGCATTTACGAACGACTCTGATGCATAGAATAGGTATGAGGAGGCCTCAGATAGCAGCGACGTCAAAATTATCGTCATCATATATTCCTCGTTACAAAGGTCTTAAAGGCATCAATAGTATTTGAACGTTTATTTCTTTTAATAAACGTTTTCTTATTTTGAGTTCTTTTATGCAAAATGATAACACAACACTTTAGAGTTTTAAATTAAGTTAAACGATTTATGTAATTTCAATGCCCACAAAAAAACACCATGGTAACTTTACTGTCTTCACTCAACAATGATTCAACTTTAATTAATTCATTTGCCCAGCAAGTGGTGCTTATATAGTTGTTTTAATCGCTTCTCGCATATACAAGAATATTTTACTTTAACATGACCCTATATTGTTGTTGTTGTCATTATTCAATGTAGACGCCTGTTTCGCTGTGTGTTTTGTTTTTGTTCTGTGTTAGTTGCTTTTGTTTTCTGTTGTATAGCTTACTTCGTGGACTTTCTTAAAAGCATGTTGTTGTTGTATTGTGTGTATAATATTTCCTAGAAAAGTACGCAGTTTGTTAAGAAACAATAGGTCATTTCGTTTACGTTTTTACCGATAATTATTTTCTTTGAAAATTTAAACAAATCATCTTCGCAACAATATATAAAAATGATTTGCTGTTTGTTAGTCTTGCTAACTGATTTGCCTAACTTTTTTACATATTATTAGTAGAAGTCCAGGGACGGTTTAAACGGTGAGAAATATAAATAATAAATAATAGAAAATACCAAAAACGACACTTTCATCTTCCCTTACAAAATTTTCCTGTGAACCATTTTAGGTCGTCTGTTTAAAATTCTCAGGTGGTCGTCAAATTTTTATATGTGTTTAGATGTCAAACCAGCTGACAATTTAGTCTCCCTCAATCTTATTTTGGCTCAATAGATGGCGCTGTGATTCAATTGTAAATACTTTTTACGTCAGATTTCATCCATTTATAAATGCAGTACAATCAACGTGCGTTTTCAGTATCATATCGACATGTTCCCAAAAAAAATGGTATGACATGCCTGAGGGTGTTTTGCATCATATACGCCGTCAAACTTTGAACGCTACACTACAAATGACCGGAAAATGGTGATCACCGTGAACATTAACATTTCCATCCGTGTGTGAACAACTAGCCAACTGTAAGACAACAGAAAGTATAGAAGAATTGGTGCAAAAAGTTTTCCCAAACATTACAGAGAATACGTGCTATATTAGTAGCCAAAAACATGGTTGCCAGTATCATGAACTTCACCATTCAGAATGGAATACCCGGCGAAACGACGACATATAAGTTCACCGATACTGTATTGAATCAAGATAAAGTTGTCAATTATCCAACTGAATTCTTGACTTCACTAGATTTGCTGGGCATGCCATCGCACGTTCCTATATTGAAAATTTGCATACCCGTCACTCCTCTGCGAAACATAAACCTAACGGAACCCAGACTCTCAGTCAAGAAAATGATGAACAATGTTATCGAGGCAACAATTGTGAATGGAAAAATCGAAGGTGAAGGCGTATTGTTACCACTTATCCCAATGTTACCGACAGATATGCCATTCGAATTCAAACACTTGCTGTTCCTGGTACGACTTACGTTCTTAATGACTATCAACAAAGCACAAGGACAATCGCTGCAAGTATGAAGAATCCATGCTTCTCGCATGGGCAGCTCTTCTGATTTATTCGTTTACGCACCAGATGGAATTAAAAAGAATCGCCGCAACGTTTAAATGTCTTAAAATGAATTGAATATTTGTGTAATGACTTAAAATTTGTGTTAATTGGTGGCGTAGAAACTCGTGCAGGGAATAGCTAGTTAAAACTAAAATATAGGATGTCCGCCGGGAAGGAATACTATTTGTATGTTTATAATTTTTGATTAAATGAAATGAACGGAACGGATCTTATATCGATAAATGTTTTATTTAATGTCGACAGACAATTATGTATGGAATACAATATCAGATAAATATCCGTCTCTCTTAGCCTTACAAATGTGAGCCCCTTTGAAGACATTTTTCATTACCTTCTTCTCCCACATTTCACGCGATATTTCATTAATTTCATTACCAATATTTTTTTTTCAGTTGCTTAAGCGTTTTTGGTTTGAGCGTTGCTTTTCAGGTATCCCCAAAAACAACAAGTCCGGAGCAGTCAAATCAGGCGACCATGGAGGCCAATCAACATCACAATTTCTTGAAATAACTTGTTGTGGAAAGAGGTCTCGCAGTAATTCCATTGTAATCCTGGCTGTATGTGATGTGGCACCGTCTTGTTGATACCAGGCGTTAATCAAGCCCAAAGCGTGCAGTTGTGGCGTTAAAAAATGTTCAATCACATCACGATATCGCTCCCCATTCACAGTTACCGTTACGCCGTTTTCATTTTCAAAGAAGTAAGATCCTGACCAAATTGCACACAAGACTGTCACTTTTAATGGATGCAAAAGTGACTGTTGATTAATTTAAAGGTTTCCGATTCCCCAGAAACGACTATTTTGTTTCTTTAGGTATCCATTCAAATGTCATTCATTATGATTCTTTATGGTACATTACTTTGGTGCCAAATATGTTTTCTAGGTCCCGTTTACAAAATGTGCATTTTATTTTGTGACTTAAAAAATATCTCCTCTCCTTGAATTTACGTATGCAAACTCCCACCTGACAATTGTTTTTAAAACTATACAATGATTGTGTAATGTCAAGTGTAAATTCAACATAAATTTACTTTTGCATTTTCAAAACTGCGCAACTAAAGCGTCTTAAAAATAAATCAATTAAAACAAATACGAGGGTGTAACGAGCATTGAAAAAAGGTGTATGCGCCAGGTAAGCGATGAATTTTATAAGGTTGGAAAATAAAAATGATTTGTGTTATTTTTTTTATCATTCAAGTGATAAATTGTATCTAACTTTGGCTTGTCTTTTTTTAGATTTTTAGCGATTTTAAGTATAAAATCAAATGTTGAATTTTAACGTCACTAAGTCACACTAACATGAAAGCGTTTTTCTTATTCGACCTTTATAGCTCATCATTCTATTTGACATGAATTGTTACAGTTTAGACAGGTAATCCATAGAAATGTTTTACCCTGTATTTCTTCCACCACTAGTTATATGTGTTCGTGGAAACTTTGTACATGTCAACGTGTCAACATTTTAAAAAGTTCAATAATTTATTTAACCATTCTATTGCTTCAAACATGTGCCACTGCACTGCCTTACTCCACATTGCATACATATTAGGTAAAGTGCATTCCCCTGCTGTGTACCGCCGATTCTTTTAAGTAAGATCACTATTCGTGCTTTTCTAAATGCCAAATTTTTCATAGTGCTTTCGTCCTTATTTAAACACAAGGAGCTTGTAGGTCTTTGTGACAAAATAGGCTTTTAAAAATTATTAAATGTTAAAAGCTTATACATACTATGTTCACACCTAGCGTGTTTAATATCGCAATCGTGTTTAAGCATTAAACACGTCGATTTTGAGATGTTTCACCATACATTGACGTGTTTTGTTAAACATCTGAAATGAGTTGTTTTTGATTTAAACACGTCGTTAAACACGTAAATTTCAAATACAACTCAGAATTTCATAAATTTTGGGACGTGCTAAGTGCGTTTTTGCCCCTGTAGGGTAGTAGTCTGGGGTTTGGGTTTAAATCCCAACTAAAATGGCTGTTTTCATTACAAAAAATCATTTTTAAGGTAAAAAAACACTAACAACATGATAATTTTCTCATTTAGTTGTTGGACGTATTCGTAGTAGATGCATTGCCAATTGTTACAATGAATTTAATTTCGCACGAAAATCACATTAAAATAATTAAAATACACTATGGAAATGGTGATTCTGTTAAAGTTACATTTCGTAAGATTTGTGATATTTTTGGACAATCGTTCTTCTGAGATCGCTAAAAGATTCAACTAGTGCAGGAATTGAAGCCAACCGACTATTCACATAGTCGTAGACTCGCTTAATTCATTTAGATACAAATGGCTGATTTTTCTGAAAAAAATAATTTTTTCAGACGAAGCCCAGGGTATGTCAACAAACAAAATTATCACATTTGGGCGGTTAGAGCGATTATTGGCAAGCCTTTGCATGCTCAATGTGTTACTGTATGGTGCGCTTTGTGCTCTGGAAGGTAAATGGGCCGTTTTATTTTCTGAAGATGTGGCTGGAAATGCGGTAACGCTCAATGGATCACGCTATAGCGAGATGCTATTATTGACGACGTGGATATCACTGACATGTTTGTTTAACAGAACAGTGCCACATGTCATACAGCCAAATTCACGACAATCAGCAGCTAAGTGGCCAGCCAGATCGTGTGATTTAGCACTACTGGATTAATTTTTGTGGGCCTATGTTAAGGACAGAGTCTATACGAAGCCAATCGAACCGATTTCAGCCTTAAAACTGAAAATCCGTGATGTGACTAACGAAATAGGACTGCCATTTTGCCAAAAGGTGATTAATAACTTTGATGAAAGGATCGACATCTGTCAGTGTCGTTGTGGTGGATATTTGCCAGATATCATTTTTCTTTCATAATTTCCGAACTTTTCTCTTCGTAATAGAATAAAAATTTGAATCATCTTAATTTTTTTTCTTTTATTTTGTTTTAGAAAACAAACTTCATGTTGAAAAACCCCTTACTATCATATGAAATGGAATAAAACAAAGATGCAATTTTTACATTGATATAAAATTTACTTTTTTCGAAATATAATCTTCGAGCATTATAATTTAAATATGATGTCTGGAAACGACCACACACAGTCTAATTTGGGGGTAAAATTTTTTAATGACTTTTGCAACATTGTGTGATTCAGTCCTCATATTTTTATTGATTGCAAGTACAAGTTTTGCATTAATTTACTGGCTGAAGAAAATTTGCACTAAACTTGGGCTTAGTGATAGTGAAATCTTTTGCACCACCAGTAAATTCTTTTGAGTGCTAGTGCAGATTTGCAGTTTATCACTACGCTGCAAAATATAGTGCCATACATTTTTGTGCAATTTTTTTAGTGATAGTGCAATCCAGTTCAAATAAAATTTAGTGCACCACCCCCAAATATACCGATAAGAAAGGATCATATTAATACAGGGTGCCGCCGGAAAGGTATACTACGTTGTTGGTTTATAATTTTTGATTAAATGAAAGAGAATGGATCTTATATATCGATAAATGTTTTATTTAATATCGCTAATTATGTACGGAATACAATATCAAATAAATGTCCGCCTTTTTTAGTCCCACAAATTTCAGTCCTACGTTCTCACACTTTTCACGCGGTGTTTCATTAATTTCATCACGAATATTTTGTTTCTGTTGTTCTGGCGTTTCTGGTTTGTTTGCATAAACCTTGCTTTTCAGATATCCCCACAAAAAAAAGTCCGGAGCAGTCCATTCAGGCGACCGTGGAGGCCAATCAACATTACCATTTTTTAAGGTCCTGAAATAATTCCGTTATAATCCTGGCAGTATGTGATGTGGCACCGTCTTGTTGATGTCACATGTTAATCAAGCCCAAAGAATGTAGTTGTGGCGTTAAACAGTTTTTAATCATATCACGATATCGCTTCCCTCTTACAGTTACCTTTAAGCCATTTTCTTTCAAAGAAGTATGGTCTAATAATGCCTCCTGACTAAATTGCATACAAAGATAACTGTTGAATGATTTGAAGGTTTTCCATACCCCGGAAACGACTATTCTTATTATTCACATATCCATTGAAATGAAAATATGACAATATGAAATATGTCATAGGCGAGCTGTAACATCCTATTGGTATATATGTACGGCAGCGTAAATGGTCTTGTGGAAGAAGCTCGTGTGCCAGCTGTCCAATATTGTGGACAAAGTAGTGTTCCTGAGCACGGCGTCGAATTGAGGTTGATGGATTGTTTTGAGCACTTTCTTGAGCAGCAGTAATGTTTCCAGCCGATCTTGCAGTACGTTGTAGTCCATGCTTGGGCCTATCACCCACAGACATTCTTTCTTCGAAATCATTTACTACACAATAAATAGTGACTTTAGTTGATACGTTGTTTCAACCAAAAATTTCACGGGACTTTCTCATCATCACAGTAAAATTTTTTTGGTTTTTTTTCGAATATTTTCCCATAATAATTTGCTACGTGTCTACTTCACGTCTGCCAAATATGAACGGTTAAGACTTGTGTTTATCTAAATGGTGGCAAAACAAAGTAGTATACTTTCCCGGCGAACACTTGCTTGATAGAAAATATATTGCTTGAAACATTTTACAGTTGATGAAAACATGTTGCCAGAAACATTTTGCAACAGTTTACTGAACGAACAAAGTAAAAGTTCAGCAGCAGCGTAAGTTTTTAAACATTTCTAACAGATTTTGTAATGACACTCTTGGCAGCATTTCGCACAAAATAACGATTGTCATGTGTTTGTTTTTTCATAGTGACCTTTAATAAAAATAAACTTAATAAAGGGTAAAATCAAAACAAAAAAATTAATAATTACAAAAAAATCATTGTAATTTTTCAAATTATTTCACTGAAACGTCAATGTCCCTTAAATATTTATTAATTTCACTATTATTTCCGTATAAATTTTCTAAGTATGAATTTAATATTTTATTTTCTTATTTTTACATGTTCCTATTTTATAACACAAAAAACAATAATTATTGTCAATTAATTTGTTTACTTTGAAAATTAGCTTCTTCATGCTGATTTGCCATATTTTTTTCTTTTTTATTCCAAACGAAATAAATAAAATATATTCGCTGCCTTTGCATATATAATGATTATTTGAAATATAAAAATTATATTATTATTACTTTTTGCAAAATATTAATTTCCATTCAAATGAGTAGAAGACGTTTAACGCATGCGCAAACTACGCATATTTTTATAACAAGTTTTATATTTAAACAAAATATTTAAAAAAAAAGTTATTTTTAAAACTAAATGTAAAACAAAAAAAACTAAAATCTATTTTATGATTTTGTATCGCTTTGGCCTTATTGTTATAGATCTTATCATGTTAACATTTGCATTAGGGCTTTCCATACCGAAATCGCAGATTTGTTTTTAAAAATCCAGAACATTCCTGATTTGTTGAACTCGTTGTTTTGGCGTTTGCATTGTGGTTAAAAATTATCACACTTTTTTACTAACACGCCCCACACTTTTCAAAACTGAACATCAACTTGATTCCTATTTTTCGCTTAAGCCGTGAACTAACTAAATTATATAGTTATTGTAGATAAATATTTCTTTTCACTTCGTGTTTCGTTACTTCTTTCAAAAGCGCACGAAGAAGCGAATGGTCTACGTCACAGTTATCAATTTATATGGTTTTAGACCAGCAACATGTGTGACCTATTTGAAAACAAAGTAAATAGTGTTTTCATGGAGTTTCAAGTAGGCAACACTTTCTTTCGGTGCAAATCACCATTGCGGGCAATGGTGCTCCATGTGATGACATCATTATTAAGCCGAGTTCTGGTGAGTCAGTTTAGGTACTTTTTTCATTTGGGCTACGGACACGCACCAAGATGATAGATGAGTGTTGACTAATGTTGACTACGTCCTAGCAAAAAGAACGAAGACTGGACATTTTTTAACACATGGAAATCTACAAAACAAAACGAAACAGTATCACCTCAGACACAATGGTCACACCACTAAAACTACTCGTATACTCTAACAAACGAAAAACTTCCTCAGACGGACTCACCTATCGGCATAATAATAAAAGGTGAAAATATTACATTAGTCTCGCATAAAATGACAGGTGGCGGGCAATATACCTACATGAGTAGATACCGCCCTAAAAAAAAAACTACCTAAGCCCGAACACTGACTCACTAGTACAGTCTACAACATGACTTGATAATATTTCCCCCCCGGGGGCACATTTATCGGTCTTTATAGAACTTCGACTATCTAAAACTGTGCAACTGGGGGTGTAAGGGAGTCCAGTCCCCTGAAGTCAGCAAGGGTACAACTGGAAGCTCCACGTTATTTCCACGGGAATCAGTGAGCTCGCAGAATTCCGCTATTTGTCTAGGCATTTAGCTGATCTCTGGCTGATTATTGAGGTTGGCCCTTTTAGGAATATCGTGGTGGTTCGCGGCCTCAAAACAGGTCAGTTTTATATGGTGGCCAGGATCATTTCACTTTTAATAACACTTACCTGGTGGAGTAATCCTAGATCCAGTGAGCATGCTAGACATGTGTTCTGGACAGGAGTTGGATAGTCTCCAGCTCTTCAGCAAGGAGTGATGGTTTGCAGCCTTGGTCTGGAATCATCGAAATTGCTACTAGGAAGGACCTGTTGCTAGAATTAGACTTCGGCCTCCTAGGACGTGAGTGGCGCTGCTTCTCACTCACAGTGGTCTGACCACCATCTGATTAAGGCTCACTGCCAGGCGCAGATGTAAATCATATTACGAAATGACTTGATAATGATGTTATCGTAACGAAAGCGCTCGTCGATCATACCGAACTAACAGTCAGCAATGACCGATAACAACAGTATTACATTTACTGGCGGAACACATCCAAACTACTTAATACCTTTTCCAACTATTTTGTCATCCGATTTATGTTTAGTTTAGTTTGGCATTTCAATATGAGCAACGCTTTCAAATTTTGTTTGGTGATGAAGCTCACTTTTATTTGAATGGATACGTCAATAAACAAACCTGCCTTATGTAGAGTGACGACAATTATCAAGTGTATTTTGAGACACCGTAACATCCAGAGTAACTGTTTGGTGTGCTTTATGGCCTGGTGGAATCATTGATCCATAATTGTCTAATAAAACAATGCTGGTCAGAATATTACAGTTAATCGTTTAGAGCCATGATTGTTGACTTTTTCGTTCATCAATTGAACAGGCATGATGAGCAGGAGCTGAAGTTTCAACAAAATGGCACAATATGCCACACAACTCGTGCGACAATTGATTTATTAAAGGAAACATTTGATAACAGCATATTTTCACATTTCAAACTTATGACTTGGTCTTCAAGATCGTGTGTCTATTTTCTGTGGAAATTTGTGCTGCGTAAAGTACGGAACGATTGACCATTTGGACGACAACAGTCGTCGCGTTATTGCCGATATACTACCACAAATGTTGGAAAATCGAAAGAAATCGTTCAGCCGCCAGCTGCAAGGCATATTTAAAGATGGCATATAGCCGAAACCGTTTTGTTTACAAACCAAATTTGACGCGGATTGACGTAAAATCATACCCAAATAAATTAAACCCCGTCGAACAATATACTCACATATTATATTTAAACTATAATGCCAGAAGATTATCTATCGAATAATGTAAATTTCAAGTCAATTTAAAAAATACATCCTTCTTTTATTCCATTTCAAAGTTCTATACCTCTATAGAAATACCCTTTACTAAGCCATAAATAATCATTTAATAATTTTACACAACTGCAACAAAAATATTCTTTTCTTTCTTTACATGTGGCTCATAACCACATCTACATTTGTTGCCAGATCCTTACATTTTACACCATTTCGGTGTTTTTAATCGCTTGTAAAGTAGTATAACAGTGTTAAGCAAAATATCTAACAAAATATATATGACCATATAAGTAAACTGTGTGTTGTTTAACAGCAAAATAGAACAGAGCTGAATAAATTAAATGAAATTAAAGAATGTAATCTTAACCGAGCTTTAAAAATTGAACGAGTAAATAAAATGTAACGACAATTTAACATTAATGAAGACAAAGTAGTTACTTCAACATTAGTTAAGAGGAATCTAGTTTTGAGGTATTAGGAAAAAGCTGATCGATTTAAAAATAGGATTTTTTGAGGTTCTTAAAATAGGCACTTGTTTCGTCAATAATTTCATCGTTGGAACTAAATCTCTTTCCACCAAGCCATTTCTTTAGGTTTGGAAATAGGAAGCAGTGACTAGGGCCTAAATCCAGAGAATATGGCGGATTAGGTAGCAATTCGTAGCACAATTTAAAGATTTTTGCCTTTGAGACTGCACACGTGTGCGCCCTTGCATTATCTTGTTGAAAAAGAACTTTTTTCTTGGCCAAATAGTGTCGTTTTTTTCAAATCCTCATTAAATAGGTCTAATAAGCTGACAAAATTTTCGCCGTTTATTGTTTTTTTCTTTTGAAGGTAATCAATGTGAATAATCTCACGTGCATCCTAAAAAACTATTGCCATCACCTTATTGGCCGATAAACTTACTTTGGGATTCTTCGGAGCAGATTTATCCGGAGAAACCCATTGTTTAGACTGCTGCTTGGTCTCCGAAAACGATCCATGTTTCATCCACAGTTAGAAAATGCTGCAAAAACTCATTCGGATTGAGGTTAAACAACTCCAAACTATTCGTTGAAGTTGTCACACGTTTACGTTACAGCACTCGGGGGATAACCCCTACACATGCATTGCATTGTGCCTGAACTAGGAAATCATGTTATGGGGAGTAGCAAAGAGGGAGTAGTAGTTGTGGAAATTCAATTTGAACTTTCCTACATTGAAAGTGACAGGAGGGTGTTTATTCCACATATGAACTGTTCAGCTAAAAAATGAATTTATGGTCGATTCAGAGCACCCATCCTGCAGACAACTTTCTTAAACCCAGCTGATCAGTTAAATGATCATATGAAATGCCTATGGCATCAACAATCGCAAGCACTTTTAATTTTCGACCGGCCAACACCATTTCGTGGATTTTTTTCGAAATTTTCGGGTGTACTGACCTCAATTGGCCGTCTAGAACGTTCAGCGTCATTTGTATTTGTGTGACCACGACGAAAGTCAGTAAACCATTTTATTTACCATTGAAATCAGTGGTGCAGAGTTCCCAAAATATTTATCGAGCTTTTCCTTGGTTTGATTGACGGCTTTTTTTCAAAAAATAATGTTTAATGAACACTTGAAATTCACCGTTTTCCATTTTTAGAAAACTACACGTGGTGGTATGTTTTAAACAGTTGTTAAACGCAAAGTAAATGACAACACTTGTTCAAACGTTGACAGTAGTCTATTAACAGGTGGTACTTGATGAGAACAGTGTTACATTTTATATAACTACAAGCGAAATTCAAAAGTTCCGCCCTCGTAGCAGCTTTTAAAGTTAACATAATGTATTGCGATGTGTATAAAATATAAATACCTCGTTCAAATAAGTCGTGTAATTTAAGTTAAGTAGAAATTACAAATTTATAAATACTCTTTCTATAGTTGGTGAAGGTGAAAATAATGCCGCTTCTAAGAAGTCCAGAGGGTTTATATGTGTGCCGTTAAAATTTCTTTTATCATTCAAATCAAAGACTTGTAAACGGCTGATTTATTTAGGTGCCACTGTAGGCTAATATTTAGTGTACAAAGACCTTGGTTTTCATTACAAAAAATAAAAATTTACTGTCGGTGGGGCTGCACAGTGATAAAGGCATACGACAGTTAATTTCCGATAACATAGGCCTTCTAGAAATGAAAACTGCCCCGGTAGGCTAGTGTACTTAGCCTACGAATCTAGGATTTTCACTACAAAAATAGGAGCTTGAAGGCTATTTAACTATCTTTCTACTTTCGCCACCTGTCTCATCTGTCCTCTATTACTTTTCTAAATAATGTAGCACGGTTGTGAGTAAATAGGCAATGTTGCCTGAAGTATTACTGCTCTTTAAAATAAAAAAATGGCTGATTTATTTTCACTACAATTTAAAATTTGTTCCACTGTACATAATTATTATTATTTTAATGTGTTTTTTTTTTCTTCAATTCAATTTCCTAAAATTGTATCTTGCGCAATGGCCACTCTCTGCCACTTCATTAACAAGTTTTTGTTAATGAATTGTAAAGTTTGATTTCATTCAACTTTTTTATAGTTTTTATTTTGGTTTCTTACGAAATCGTTGTACAAGAAAAAATTATTTCATTTATTGTGAGTGGGTTTAATACAATTCTGTTTTTTTGTTGTTGTTGTTGTTGTTGTTTGTTTACTATTCATTAGATTTTGGTCAACAAACGCCATTAATAGAAAAGTGTTAAAGTATGTTGAGCACTTCTTGCATTTGCCGAAAGATTTTGTAGGTGTTCCAATGGCATTAAGCCATTTATGAAAACAATCCTAGTTAGTGTATAGTCGGCAATAGTGTAATATATATACCCTTCACCACGGTGATCTAAGATGTTATCTTATGCTGTCAAATTCGGATTTTTTATTGACGTGGTAAACAAATCAAATACAATGTAAACTCGAATTTCTTGACTAATTAAAAACTAGATCTGTTGCGACCAGACAGACCACTCAGTTTTCGTGTGAGAACTTCAGTTTTGGCCACAATGCAGGCTTTTTGACTAAACTAAAACATTTGGTGGCATTTTGATTCGCTTTTGAAACATCAATATCCTCGAAGCACAAAATTTTATCGAAATTTTAACTTATTGGAAAAGTGACTTTTTCATGTCACTTGATTTCTGAATATATTTTTCGGATTTTTAATACATAAAAAAATTTGGTGAAATTTAAATCGGTTGACAGAATTTAAGTCGTGGTGATTATAAAAAATTATTTATTTTTTTATTGAAAAAAAAATTAATATTTTTTTCGAACAACATTTTTGATTTTAATCGATTACCGATTACCGGTTTTTTACGAAATTTAAAACTTTGAATTTTTAATTTTTTTTGGAATCATACGTAGCACTTCAGGCAACAATGCCTATTTAGTCAAGTACCGTGCTATATTCTTTAGTAAAGGAATAGAGAAGATATGAAACAAGTGGTAAAAGTAGAAGGATAGTCGGAAATTAACTGTCGTATAAGACAGCATAGCGACCAGCGACTATGCCTTCATCGCTGAGCAGCCCCAACGACAGACAATTTTTTTTTGTAGTGAAAAAACCAAGGTCTTCGTTGGAAATCGAACCCAGAACCCTGATACTGACAAGCTAGTACACTACCTACTAGCCTACATTCTCATAAAATATATATTATTCAAAGAAAATATTTGAAATATATTGCTGCAGGCGAAAGCACATATCCATATAGCCACATTTCACCACTGCTGCTATAGATCATCTTTTTATATAGAAAATTCAAGAGTCATATCTTAAGCCAAATTGATTAAATGAGAGTTTTCATTGAATCAACAAAGCTAAAAGACAACAAAACTAAAAAACACAGCGAACATTTCGAAAACAAAAACACTTTTTATTCTCAATGCAGTAATACATTTCAAAAATATATTTTCTTAATAATAATTACAGGGTGTCCGCCGGGAAGGTATGTTTGTTTATAATTTTTGATTAAATGAAAGAGAATGGATTTTATATTGATAAATGTTTTATTTAATGTCGGAAATTATGTATGGAATACAATATCAGATAAATGTCCACATCTGTTAGCGTTACGAATGTGAGCCCTTTTGAGCACATTTTTCATTACATTCTCACATATTTCACGTGATAATTCATTAATTTCATCATCATATGTTGTTTGAGTTGTTTAAGCGTTTTTGGCTTGTATGCATAAACCTTGCTTTTCAGATACCCCCCCAAAAAGAAGTCCGCAGCATTCAAATCAGATGACCATGGAGGCCAATCAACATCACAATTTCTTGAAATAACTTGTTGTGGAAAGAGGTCTCGCAGTAATTCCATTGTAATCCTGGCTGTATGCGATGTGGCACAGTCTTGTTGGTATCACGCGTTAATCAAGCCTAAAGCGTGCAGTTGTGGCGTTTAAAAATGTTTAATCATATCGCAATATCGCTCCCCATTAACAGTTACCGTTACGCCGTTTTCATTTTCAAAGAAGTAAGGTCCATTGATTCCTCCTGACCAAATTGCACACCAGACTGTCACTTTTAGTGGATGCAAAGGTGACTGTTGAATAATTTAAAGGTTTCACATTCCGCAGAGGCGACTATTTTGTTTATTCAATTATTCATTCAAATGAAAATATGTCTCGTCACTCATTATGATTTTTTCATGAAAATCGGGGCTGTCATGGACAAATACGTCAAAAAATTAAATATCAAAACTATAATGTCACTATTATGCCACAATTGAAAAACCAACTTCTTGTTGAAAAACCCAATATTTGCTCTTTTTTAAGGTTCAACTCCATAAGATTAATATTACACCAGGAATTAAAGCCACCAAAGTCGACGATTATATGTTCGAAATATTTTTACGTTGTCTGCATATAATAGCAGGTTTGAGTATTATTAAATGGCATTGGGGAGATTATTAAGAAATATCGAAAATAATAAAGGATCCAGATGGCTACCTTGTAGCACACCAGGTCAATAATAATTTCTTTAGAAATTAACATATTAAAACGAACTTTTTGAGTTCTGTTTGAAAGATATGAATTATTTCACGTAACTAAATGGTTTGTGATTCCCATAAGGTCAAGTTCCCTTTTCAGAAATTTATGGTTAACCTAATCAAATGCCTTATTAAAGTCGGTGTTAATAACATCTGTTTGTTTACGTTGAACAAATCCCCGATTGACTACTGTTGTTAATTCCAAACTTTGAACAACTTCTTCTAAAACTATGCTGAGCAGGAACCAATATAGACGAGACTTGATGGGAAAGGTGACCAGTAACAATTTTCTTAAAAAGTTTAGGTATAGCACTAAGTATAGCAATACCTTTGTAGTTGGCATCATTATTTCTATTATTATAAGAAACAATATTGACAATTTTAATTTTTTTCTGCAAAAAATAAAAACGTTTTAAAATTTTTCATCAGAATATGATAAGACTCAAGTTTAGAATTACATTAAACTATTTAATGTCTGACGCCGAATTCAAAGCCGGTAAAAATACCCAGCCATAATTGACAAGCACGTGACAGGGCTCATATTCATATTATGAATTCAATACATGAGCAACAAAGCGTTTTTTTTTTATTTATTTTTTTCTTTATTATTATTGTTGTTTATTTATTAAAAATAAATTTGTGTGTTAGCACAGAGCTTACAAAATAATTTTCTTTCTTTTTGTGTAATCTTATCGAAATAGCAGATCTTATTTGTGTTTTTGTTGCCATACATAAAGACTTATTAAATATAAAACATACATGAACTTAAGTTAAATTGGCTTTAATACAGAAATAGTTTCACAATTAATTCATTTGAAATTTAAAAATATTAAAAATTACCCGCAAAGCACCTCTGTCACAACAAACAGTATGATACTGGAACAGCATCTAGTGTGAGGAAAAGGAAAATAAAATAACATTGTGGTCCTTTGTAAACTCGTAGTTTGACGATTAAAAAATGAGAACAATGGAACAACCTTTGGTTTGTGTGTGGACTTTGTCATTTGTCAAATTAGTTCCGATAATAATTTTAAGTACATAAATGCAAATAATGCTGATTTTGGTTGTAGCGATTTAAAATATTTTGCTTGTATTTTATTTTTCTGTTTTCTTAAAAAAATTTTAAAAATAATTTGTTTTTCTTTACAAATTTATAAATTAAAATAATTGCAAACTGGCTTAAATTATTCGTTTTGAATTTTAACCACCTCTGCGTACTTCAACTGGAGACTGGGCAAGAAGTGATTCTGAAAAGGGTGATATATTTGTTGAGCATCTGAAATCCGTTTTCACCCCAAACGCGTTTACTGGGGAGGCTGAATTGCCAGATGTAGTGGCTTTACCCCCTCTTAAAGTTGCGTGACGTTCAAGAACAAATTGACAGACTCAATCCGAAGAAAGCCCCAGGCATAGATGGTATCAGCAACAGAATGTTAATGGAGTTGCCCAGTATTAGTATTCGAATTTTGCTATTTATATTAAATGCCATTTTAAGATTAGAGTATTATTCAAGCGTCTGGAAAATAGCCAAAGTTAGAATGATTCCGAAGCCGGGCAAAGATCTTACCAGCGCCGAATCATATAGACCCATAAGCTTATTATCAATCTCATCAAGGCTTTTCGAAAAGTTGTTTATGACTAAGCTGTCACCAAGTCTAAGTGTTAGAGGGTGCATTCCAGACCATCAATTTGGTTTCAGGAGCCAGCATGGCACCATTAAACAGACTCATAGATTGGTTCAAGTAGTGAGAAAGGTATTTGAGGAAAGGAAATATTGTTCTGCCCTCTTTCGCAAGCATTTGACAAAGTATGGCATAAGAGACTATTACATAAGTTGATGACATATCTCCCAATCAATATGGTGAAGTTTCTGGAAAGTTACATTGTGGAGAGAAGATTTACAGTAGCCGAAGGAGACTTCATCAGTGAACCCGCATCGATAGCTTCCGGTGTGCCGCAGGGGAGTATACTGGGTCCAGTTTTATACCTGCTTTATACTTGTGATATGTCTGTGAGTAGTAGTATCCATACTTCAACATTTGCCGATGATACGGCCTGCCTTAGTTCTCACGAAGACCCCCGTATGGCATCTCAGGTTTTACTTTCAAAAGGAAAAATTTCTCCCTTATTCGTATAAACGGCCAGATTATTCCTCACCACTTGAACGCCAAATATCTTGGCATAATCCTTAATCGTAGGCTTACATGGAAACACCACAGCGACACAAAGCTAATCCAAATGAAAATCAAGTTATCTCAAATATACTGGCTAATTGGCAGGAACTCAACTCTTAGTTTGGACTGTAAACTTATATTGTATAAGTCGATTCTGAAACCAATATGGTGCTATGGAATTCAGGTATGGGGCACTGCCTCAGCTTCAAATGTGGAAAAAATTTAACGCCGACAGAACAAAATACTACGATTAATTACATTAGCTCCATGGTACATGCGAAATTTTATTATACATCGTGATTTGGATATTCCACTCGTGACTGCTGAAATTGCTCAATACGCAGGCAAATATTTAACTAAGCTCGAGTGCCACCCGAATCCCCTTGCGCGGAACATTTTGAATTTTAGAGGTCATATCCGATTAAAAAGGAGAGACACAGGGGGATTGGTCAATGACCCTCCAAATGGAAATGGAATCTCTTGAAAATAGTTTTTATTTTTTTATATTTATTTTTGATTGTGAGAATTTGTTAAGATTACCTTATTGCTGTCACTAGAATTATGTCTGACACTGGTCGGGCCTAATGATTATATATTTAGATTTAAGATTTAAAAAATTGTTGATAATTCATATTATATATGAAGATACAATAAATAATTTATATATGGAAAAAAAATTATTCGTTTCGTTATAATACTAATCGATTGATAATTAATTCCAATATTTAATTTAATGTAAAATGAAAATTCCCAAAAAATTATCACAATATTAAGAATGTCTCCACTAAATCTCCAAATTCTAAAAAGGTAATAAAAAGATAACAATCTGGCAACACTAAAGAAACTTAAAATTTTTTCATTCAAAGAAGAAAGAGAACTCATCTTAGACGCTAGGATTTTTAGCTATTCCTAAAGTCTCTGGTTGTCTATCTTTTATTTTCGCTTAGCTCGTAAAGCAATAACCACAAATAAGGCCATGTTTGTTCTTGTTCTCCGGAACCTTAAAAATCAAAAAAACCAATTGCTGAGAGATAAGCCAATAACATGGAGAAGTCATCGTCCTCAGCAAACCCTAAATTTTTAAGAGTATTGACAACAGTGTTTTTTAAAACGATATTCTCTCAAAATCGAACTGTGTCGTCCTCTATTATCTAATTTCGTAATATAAAGCCCCCTTGCGATTTTTCTAACGGAATTTTTCAACAGGAAGTTTGCTTTCGAAAACAAAATAAAATTAAAAAATTAGATTAAGATGATTGACATTTTTATTGTTTTAAGAAGAGAAAAGTTCGGGAGTTATGAATGAAGAATGATATCTGAAACGACCACGCTGATAGTTGTCGATTCTTTCATCAAAATTTTTTATCACTTTTTGGCAAAATGGCGGTCCGATTTCATTAATCACATCAGGGATTTTGAGTTTTATGACTGAAATCGGTTCGATTGGCTCCGTATAGACTCTATCCTTAACAAGCCCCACAAAAAATAATGCAGTGGTGTTAAATCACACGATCTGACTGGCCACTTAACTGCTCGGAAAATTTAGTTTATAATAAATTGATCATCTCATTGGCTGTGTGACATGTGGCAACGTCCTGTTAAAACCGCATGTCGGTGATATCCATGTCGTCAGTAACAAGCCAAAATTGAGTTGTTAGTATCTCGCGATAGCGTGATCCATTGACCGTTGACCACATTTCCAGCCTCATCTTCGAAAAAAATCGGCCCAAGCACGCCTCCAGCACATATAGCTCACCATATAAATGCTCTAGGGTTTTCAAAAACCCAAATGTGGCAATTTTGCTTGTTGACATACCCTGAGAAGTGAAAACCAGCCGGTTGTTCCTGAATGAATTGAGCGAATCTACGGCGATGTGAATGGTCGGTCGGCTTCAGATCCTGCACCAGTTGAACCTTGTAAGGCTTTAAAGTGAAATCCTTATGCAAAATTTGCAATGTAGTGGTTTTGGATAACCCCAATTGTTGCGAATGTTGAGGAATTGACAAATGTGGATCTACTTCAACACTGTGGCACACAGCTGTGATGTTTTCAATTGAACGACCCGGTCTAGTATGTCGATTCAAATTTAATCATCAAATTCGTAATTGCGTTCTCAGAAGGACGATTATGTTGTCCAAAAATATCACTCATTTTACAAAATATAACTTTAGCAGAATCACCATTTTTATATTCGACCACCATTTTTATATTGGACTTTAATGCGATTTTCGTACGAAATTGAATTGATTGTTACAATTCCAATGCATCTAGTATGAATACGTCAAAAAACTTAATGTCAAAACTTTCATGTTGTTGGTGTTGCCACAACCGAAGAACAAACTTCTTGTTAAATAACCCGAAATATAAAAAAAATATATTTTCTATGATTGCTTTTTATATCCCGCAAATATGATGGAGACCATCCTCTTCCCCAAAGTTGCTGCGCTTAAAGCTTCATATCTCCACTTTTATATGAATTATAATGTGTGTGGGTTGCAAAGTTCTCTGGTACTTCCATCCGATAAAGTTCTGTGATAGTTTATTATGAAAATACAGAATATTCCACTATAAGCCTGCTTTTCTAATGAGGCCACGCTTTAATCCAAACATGTTATATATTAGACTAATACGCAACCACTACTTATCAAACCTTGGCTTAAATCGGTATTTCGTAAAGTATTACCCGCTAAAACCTAAGCCTAACCAGAATTAACCAGAGCTACAATTAAAAATCAAGGTCGAAAGCAGCTCATTCTTTTATTTTGTTTCTGTACTTTAATGAATAATTCAACGCTATTTTCGAAAAAAACAAATAACAATAAAAGAGTAAAATCCCTTAAAACTTGCTAGCAGACGAAATAGGCTAAACTCCTTTCAAATAAATTCAACAATGTTTCCAAAAATTGTCTAAATCTGTAATCAAGGGCAAAAGTCAAGATAAACAACTTAACGTGGCAAAAGAAAGGCAAATCGAAAAATCGCCAAAGTTAAAAAAAATCGTCAAAAAAAAGTTGAGCAAAAGGGCGAACAATTTTAAAATTTTAAAAAAGATTCAAAATTGTTTCCAATAAATAGCTAAAACTGTAATCAATAACAAAATTCAGGACGAATTACTTAACGTGGCAAAAGAAAGGCAAGTCGTAAAATAGACAAATATTAAAAAACCCGCCAAAAGAAAAATTAAATGGGCGAAAAATTTAAACCTTTTAAAAAAGATTCGAAATTGTTTCCAATAAATGGCTAAAACTGTAATCAAGGACAAAAGTCAGGACGAACAACTTAACGTGGCAAAAAAAACCCGAATCGAAAAAACAATCAAACGTATAAAAAAACGCAAAAAGTTTTACACAAATGTGATCGTAGAAATAAATGTTGCAGTGATATTTTCAATGCACAGAATAACAACAATGTTGTCTACAAATGTCACTGCAACATGTTTTCAGAACAAAATTGTTGCCATCAAATAAATTGAAAATGTTACAAAAAAAATCTTGTTTTGAAAGTTTTGAGAGATATTAAATAGTTGCCTTTTACGTGACAGATGTTATCTGCTTAAGTCATTCAGATTTAAAAACAAAAATTTATTTATTTTTTTGTGCAAAAGAACCCCCGGCTTAGAAAATCACTTGACAAAGAATTAGCACATAATTTTGGATGTTTCGTATTCAATGTTTTATTTCCGTGTTAATAAATCAAAAACTAAAAACTTAAAAAATAATAAAAAGATTTGGTTTGTTGTGACACAATAATATTTTTTTATTTTTTGTTTTAAAAACACACAAAAATACATAAAACTTCAATTTGAAAAACGTATTGAAATTATGTCTCTGTTTTATTGCTGCAAAGCAAAGGGATGTTTGAAAACTTGCTCAAGATTTCCAATTACAGCGATATGTACAGTAAACTGTTGATAACCTCAAAGATAACACTCATTTGGCTTTGAGTGAAAGCAATCTGCCCACCAGTGCTCCCAAAGTGCGTATACACCTCAGGTGGCAATTTTAACAGCTCAGGACCCGGAGACTATCTAAGCTCCATGTCGTGTAATACAACAGAACATTGGATAGGAAAAAGCCTGGTTGGACATCGATTCCTCCAGTTTCCAGCCCTTGCTGGCCTAGGTGTCTTGTGCTGCCTTTTACCCCCGAAAATACATGTGTGCCCCCGAAGGTTTGATAGGATTAACATCAGCACCTGGCCGCGAGGCCTTAATCTGACGGTGGTCTTACCACTGGGTGTAGGAAAAAGCGTTCCCCCCGCCCTAAGACGCATACACACTGGGTAGCAGGGCCGTGCCCCCATTCCTTGCTGAAGAGTTGGAGATTATCCAACTCCTAATCCTATTGCATGAGCCAGCTAGGACATTTCTTCAAAGCCCCATTAAACCATAGCCACCATGCTGCTCCCCGAGAGGCCTCACCAATAACAAAAACAGTGCCGTAGCCCCGCAGGCACTGGTTCTTATGGTACTAATGTGTGTATAATAAGTCACTGGTTGAACTTCGAGAGTCTTATGTCTCTTCCATTTTCGAGCCTCTGCTAGCCTAGGCGACTAATGCCGTCAAAGACGCATGTCAAGATGAAGAAAAGAGGGGAGTGGGGGGTATTTGATAGCTGTAGGTTACTGAAAATGAAATCTTATTAAATATTTTACTTTACTTGTTTAACACTATTTGAAAATAAATTCGCCAAATACGATTTCCGGAAAACAAGAAGAAATACGCTTTATTTCTTGTCATACATTTGCGCACAATACAAAAGCGAAAATAAAGAAAAGAACGGCAATCAGAAGTTAACTGAATAGCTAGACAATTGTGGCGACATATGAATCTGACACGAATTCTCTTTTTACTTTAAAAGATCAAATTTTAGTGTTTTTAGTGTTGCCAGATTGTTATCTTTTCTTATGAGATTTTTTTGGGAATGCTGTTCTAGTATCTCTCTGTACATGATATCAGTCCTCTTCTTTTTTCCCAATTAGGCCAACACCAGATTAAGTAAAACACACACATCACAGTGTTTCACCATCTCTTTTGAATACTTCAAATTTAACACAATTATTTTCTTAAAAGCAGTGGACAAATTTGAGGTTAGGATGTAAATAAGAGCAGCTTTTTCTCGTAATAAGGCCACTTTTGAGACGACTGCAATAAGCTCATAGTGGCTGTAGTAATGTAAGCATATCCGCTGTACAGCAAACTGTTCAGAATAAGTCTGAAACATAAATTAGTCAACGTTTATGAATTCTCTGCGCTACCAAACCACGATAATCAAATTTTTGTGACTACAATTTCCTAATGTTCGCATCAGTTGTTGCATGAAAAATTTCCCGGTCACGTAATTTCTCGGTATGATGATACCAATTGGCTACCTCGCTCTTGTGATATAACTCCTCTAGATTATTTTCTCTGGAGCCATTTGAAAGTCTCGGCTTACGTGACGCTCTGAAAAATAAAACTCGCAAATGCATTAATAAGGTAAGCGAAGCGTTATTACAAAATGTGGTTTAAAATTTTGTGAAAAGAGTAAACCTCTGCGGGCGTGCTAGAGGTGGACATTGGTCGACATCATATTCCATTATTAATTCCCATATTTATACTTTACATTGATATCAAGAAAGCTGAAGGTGTCAAAAAAAGGTGTGCATTTTAAGTCAATTTACTTTCTAACCTTAAACTTTTTGACGCATTTTGGATTTCGCGTGGCAATTTTTCCGTTTAGCAAATTTTCTTATAAACGTCGGCGGATAGTTGGTGCCGATATACTTACGCCGTATTTGTTTTCCATTTGTATACTTACGTCCTTGCAGGTCAAAAATGGGTCTGAACCGATATCCTACAATTTTTTTCCAAGAAGATTGTCGAAAGTCCCACGATTTTAAAATAGTTATTGCATTGTTTATTTTTCGTTTTGCAAAATTCAAACTTTCAGCTCCTCTGGCAATACAAAGTACTGATTTTGAATATTTTATTTTGCAGTTACAAGAAGAAACGTTTGTTCCTTTTATCACGTTTTGTTATATTGAGTTCTTTTATGCAAAAAATAACACAGCACTTTAGAGTTTTAAATTAAATTAAACGATTTTTTTTACTTTCAATACACACAAAATAAACACGATGGCAACTTCACCACGTATTAAAAACCACAATATTAAAAATACCGCTCGAAAATTGAGTGACTTAATAATGAGATTTTAGCTGATAAAGGATTGTAAGCTTTAGTAAACTCAGATAATGTTATATTTGTTACTATAAATATTATTGATATAACGGATAACGGAATTAAATATTATGAAAAGAAAAACTTTGGAACCAGATTAATGTTAAATTTTCTGTTTTGTTTTTCTAATAAAAAAATGACTTAATTGTAGATGCACAATTGAACATTCAAAAAGTGTACTCATATTCGTGCTCAAACTTATAAAACCATTACTCATACTCATACTACTGCTAATAATGCTAATATTACTACTACTCATACCTATATTTCTACTCAAACTCATACTACTATTACTCATAATACTACTACTCATACCCATATTTCTACTAAAACTCATGCTACTACTACTACTCATATTCATACTACTACTACTAATACCCCTGCTACTAATATTCACACTACAACTACTCGCACTACTACTACTCATACTACTACTACACATACTAATACTTCTTATAATCATATTACTACTACGCATATCCATACTCTACGTCGTTGGTTTATAATTTTTGATTAAATGAAAGAGAATGGATCTTATTCGATATATAAATAAATGTTTTATTTAATATCGCTAATTATGTACGGAATACAATATCAACTAAATGTCCGCCTTTTTTAGTCCCACAAATTTCAGCCCTACGTTCTCACACATTTCACGCGGTATTTTATTAATTTCATCACGAATATTTTGTTTGTGTTGTTCTGGCGTTTCTGGTTTGTTTGTATAAACTTTGCTTTTCAAAAATCCCCATCAGTCCATTCAGGCAACCGTGGAGGCCAATCAACATTACCATTTTTTAAGGTCTCGGAATAATTCCGTTGTAATCCTGGCAGTATGTGATGTAGCACCGTCTTGTTGATGTCACATGTTAATCAAGCCCAAAGAATGTAGTTGTGGCTACATTTACAGTTACCTTTAAGCCATTTTCTTTTTCAAAGAAGTATGGTCTAATAATGCCTCCTGACTAAATTGCATACAAAGATAAGTGTTGAATGGTTTGAAGGTTTTCCATCTCCCGGAAACGACTATTCTGTTTATTCACATATCCATTGAAATGAAAATATGACAATATGAAATATGTCATAGGCGAGCTGTAACATCCTATTGATATATATGTACGGCAGCGTAAATGGTCTTCTGGAAGAAGCTCTTGCGCCAGCTGTCCAATATTGTGGACAAAGTAGTGTTCCTGAGCACGGCGTCGAATTGAGGTTGATGGATTGTTTTGAGCACTTTCTTGAGCAGCAGTAATGTTTCCAACCGATCTTGCAGTACGTTGTAGTCCATGCTTGGGCCTATCACCCACAGACATTCTTTCTTCGAAATCATTTACTACACAATAAATAGTGACTTTAGTTGATACGTTGTTTCAACCAAAAATTTCACGGGACTTTCTCATCATCACAGTAACCGATGATTGATTTAGATAAAATTTTTTGACGATTAAAACACGTTGGTTCATCGAATATTTTTCCTTAATAATTTGCTACGTGTCTACTTCACGTCTGCCAAATATGAACTGTTAGTTCTTGTGTTTATCCAAATGGTGGCAAAACAAAGTAGTATACTTTCCCGGCGGACACTTGCTTGATAGAAAATATATTGCTTGAAACATTTTACAGTTGATGAAAACATGTTGCCAGAAACATTTTGCAACAGTTTACTGAACGAACAAAGTAAAAGTTCAGCAGCAGCGTAAGTTTTTAAACATTTCTAACAGATTTTGTAATGACACTCTTGGCAGCATTTCGCACAAAATAACGATTGTCATGTGTTTGTTTTTTCATAGTGACCTTTAATAAAAATAAACTTAATGAAGGGTAAAATAAAAACAAAAAAAATAAATAATTACAAAAAAATCATTGTAATTTTTCAAATTATTTCACTGAAACGTCAATGTCCCTTAAATATTTATTAATTTAACTATTATTTCCGTATAAATTTTCTAAGTATGAATTTAATATTTTCTTTTCTTATTTTTACATGTTCCTATTTTATAACACAAAAAACAATAATTATTGTCAATTAATTTGTTTACTTTGAAAATTAGCTTCTTCATGCTGATTTGCCATATTTTTTTCTTTTTTATTCCAAACGAAATAAATAAAATATATTCGCTGCCTTTGCATATATAATGATTATTTGAAATATAAAAATTATATTATTATTACTTTTTGCAAAAAATTAATTTCCCTTGAAATGAATAGAAAACGTTTAACGCATGCGCAAACTACGCATATTTTTATAACAAGTTTTATATTTAAACAAAATATTTAAAAAAAAAGTTATTTTTAAAACTAAATGTAAAACAAAAAAAACTAAAATCTATTTTATGATTTTGTATCGCTTTGGCCTTATTGTTATAGATCTTATCATGTTAACATTTGCATTAGGGCTTTCCATACCGAAATCGCAGATTTGTTTTTAAAAATCCAGAACATTCCTGATTTGTTGAACTCGTTGTTTTGGCGTTTGCATTGTGGTTAAAAATTATCACACTTTTTTACTAACACGCCCCACACTTTTCAAAACTGAACATCAACTTGATTCCTATTTTTCGCTTAAGCCGTGAACTAACTAAATTTTAAATTTATTGTAGATAAATGTTTCTTTTCACTTCGTGTTTCGTTACTTCTTTCAAAAGCACACGAAGATGCGAATGGTCTACGTCACAGTTATCAATTTATATGGTTTTAGACCAGCAACATGTGTGACCTATTTAAAAACAAAGTAAATAAGAATAAATATAAGTTTAAATACTCCCTGAAGAAGCCGGGAAATACCGGCGAAACGTAGGAGAAAAAAGATATAAAAATGTTTTCAATCTTACTTCACTAATCGACCAGTATAGCCAAGTCAGTAGGACAACACAACAAAAATAAAGTAAATAGTGTTTTCATGGAGTTTAAAGTAGGCAACACTTTCTTTCGGTGCAAATCATCATTGCGGGCAGTTTTTTCGGTACCGGCGAGTGCTCCATGTGATGACATCATTATCAAGCCGTGTTCTGGTGAGTCAGTTTAATGTTGACTACCTAAACCCGAACACTGACTCACAAGTACAGTCTACAACATGACTTGATAATATTCCCCCTCGGGGGCACATAAATATTGTCTTTATAGAATTCCACTATCTAGACACAGGGCAACTGAAGAAAAAGGGAGCCCAGTCCCCTGAAGGCAGCAGGGGTTCAACTGGAAACTCCACTTTATTTCCACGGGGATCAGTGTGCCCCAGAGTTCATTATTTGTCTCTTTAGACATTTAATAGTTCTTTGGCTGATCATTTAGGTTGGCCCCTATATGGGAGTAACGCGTTGGTTGCGGTTTCGCGGCCCCATAACAGACAGGTCAGTTTTTAATGGTGGCCGGGTTCATTTCACCTTTAATAACATCTACCTGGTGAAATGTTCCCAGATCCAGTGAGCATGCCAGACATGTGTTCTGGACAGGAGTTGGAAAGTCTCCAACTCTTAAGCAAGGAGTGATGATTTGCTGCCCTGCTCTGGAATCATCGAAGTTGCAACTAGAAAGTTCTGTTGCATAGAATTATAGGTTCCTAGGACGAGCATGACGTTCCAAATTATTTTTTTTTTTTAAAGAGAAGTAGCACTTCAGGCAACAATACCTATTTAGTCAAATACCGTGCTACATTCTTCAGGAAAGGGATAGAGAATAGATGAAACAGGTGGTGAAAGCAGAAGGATAGTCGGAAATTAACTGCCGTATATAAGACAGCACAGCGACCAGTGACTATGCCTTCATCGCTAAGCAACCCCACCGACGGTCAATTTTTATTTTTGTAGTGAAAAAACTAAGGTCTTCGTTGGGAATCGAACCCACAACCCCCATATTTACAAGCTAGTACACTACCTACTAGTCTACAGGGGCATCTATGCAGTGGTTTGGTCCACCATCTGATTAAGGCTTCATGGCCAGGTGCGGATGTAAGTCAAATCGCATCAATGACTTGATAATATTCCCCCCGGAGGCACTATCTAAAACTGTGCAACTGGGGGTGTAAGGGAGCCCAGTTCCCTGAAGTCAGCAAGGGTACAACTGGAAGCTCCACGTTATTTCCACGGGAATCGGTGAGCTCGCAGAATTCCGCTATTTGTCTCTTTAGGCATTTAGCTGATCTCTGGCTGATTATTGAGGTTGGCCGTTTTAGGAGTATCGTGGTGGTTCACCGCTCCATAACAGGTCAGATTTATATGGTGGCCAGGATTATTTCACTTTTAATAACACTTACCTGTTGGAATGATCCTATATTTAGTGAGCATGCTGGACATGTGTTCTAGACAGGAGTTGGATAGTCTCCAGCTCTTCAGCAAGGAGTGGTGGTTTGCAGCCCTGCTCTGGAATCATCGAAATTGCTACTAGGAAGGACCTGTTGCTAGAATAAGACTTCGGCCTCCTAGGGCGTGAGTGGCGCTGCTTCTCACTCACAGTGGTCTGACCACTATCCGATTAAGGCTCACTGCCAGGCGCAGATGTAAATCATATCACGAAATGACTTGATAATGATGTCATCATATCGAAAGCGCTCGTCGATCATACCGAACTAACAGTCAGCAATGACCGATAACAACAGTATTACATTTACTGGCGGAACACATCCAAACTACTTAATACCTTTTCCAACTATTTTGTCATCCGATTTATGTTTAGTTTAGTTTGGCATTTCAATATGAGCAACGCTTTCAAATTTTGTTTGGTGATGAAGCTCACTTTTATTTGAATGGATACGTCAATAAACAAACCTGCCTTATGTAGAGTGACGATCCAGAGTGACTGTTTGGTGTGCTTTATGGGCTGGTGGAATCATTGATCCATAATTGTCTAATAAAACGATGCTGGTGAGAATATTACAGTTAATCGTTCATGATTGTTGACTTTTTCGTTCATCAATTGAGCAGGCATGATGAGCAGGAGCTGAAGTTTCAACAATATGCCACACAACTCGTGCGACAATTGATTTATTAAAGGAAACATTTGATAACAGCATATTTCAAACTCATGACTTGGTCTTCAAGATCGTGTGTCTATTTTCTGTGGAAATTTGTGAAGTCGCTGCTAGTCCACGGCGTTAAGTACGGAACGATTGACCATTTGGACGACAACAGTCGTCGCGTTATTGCCGATATACTACCACAAATGTTGGAAAATCGAAAGAAATTGTTCGGCCGCCAGCTGCAAGGCATATTTAAAAATGGCATATAGCCGTTTGGTTTGTTTACAAACCAAATTTGACGCGGATTGACGTAAAATCATACCCAAATAAATTAAACCCCGTCGAACAATATACTCACATATTATATTTAAACTATAACGCCAGAAGATTATCTATCGAATAATGTAAATTTCAAGTCAATTTAAAAAATACATCCTTCTTTTATTCCATTTCAAAGTTCTATACCTCTATAGAAATACCCTTTACTAAGCCATAAATAATCATTTAATAATTTTACACAACTGCAACAAAAATATTCTTTTCTTTCTTTACATGTGGCTCATAACCACATCTACATCTGTTGCCAGAGTCTTACATTTTACACCATTTCGGTGTTTTTAATCGCTTGTAAAGTAGTATAACAGTGTTAAGCAAAATATCTAACAAAATATATCTGACCATATAAGTAAACTGTGTGTTGTTTAACAGCAAGATAGAACAGAGCTGAATAAATTAAGTGACATTAAAGAAAATAATCTTAACCGAGCTTTAAAATTGAACGAGTAAATAAAATGTAACGACAATTTAACATTAATGAAGACAAAGTAGTTACTTAACCATTAGTTAAGAGGAATCTAGTTTTGAGGTATTAGGAAAAAGCTGATGGATTTAAAAATAGGATTTTTTGAGGTTCTTAAAATAGGCACTTGTTTCGTCAATAATTTCATCGTTGGAACTAAATCTTTTTCCACCAAGCCATTTCTTTAGGTTTGGAAATAGGAAGCAGTGACTAGGGGCTAAATCCAGAGAATATGGCGGATGAGGTAGCAATTCGTAGCACAATTCATAGATTTTTGCCTTTGAGACTGCACACGTGTGCGCCCTTGCATTATCTTGATGAAAAAGAACTTTTTTCTTGGCCAAATGGTGTCGTTTTTTTCAAATCCTCATTAAATAGGTCTAATAAGCTGACAAAATTTTCGCCGTTTATTGTTTTTTCCTTTTGAAGGTAATCGATGTAAATAATCTCACGTGCATCCTAAAAAACTATTGCTATCACCTTATTGGCCGACAAACTTACTTTGGCTTCTTCGGAGCAGATTTATCCGGAGAAACCCATTGTTTAGACTGCTGCTTGGTCTCCGAAAACGATCTATGTTTCATCCACAGTTACAAAACGCTGCAAAAACTCATTCGGATTGAGGTTAAACAACTCCAAACTATCCGTTGAAGTTGTCACACGTTTACGTTACAGCACTCGGGGGATAACCCCTACACATGCATTGCATTGTGCCTGAAGTAGGAAATCATGTTATGGGGAGTAGGAAAGAGGGAGTAGTAGTTGTGGAAATTCAATTTGAACTTTCCTACATTGAAAGTGACAGGAGGGTGTTTATTCCACATATGAACTGTTCAGCTAAAAAATTAATTTATGGTCGATTCAGAGCAACCATCTTGCAGACAACTTTCTTAAACCCAGCTGATCATTTAAATGATCATATGAAATGCCTATGGCATCAACAATCTCAAGCACTTTTACTTTTCGATCGGCCAACACCATTTCGTGGATATTTTCGAAATTTTCGGGTGTACTGACCTTAATTGACCACCTAGAACCTTCAGCGTCATTTGTACTTGTGCGACCACGACGAAAGTCAGTAAACCATTTTTTTACCATTGAAATCAGTGGTGCAGAGTTCCCAAAATATTTATCGAGCTTTTCCTTGGTTTGATTGACGGCTTTTTTTCAAAAAATAATGTTTAATGAACACTTGAAATTCACCGTTTTCCATTTTTAGAAAACTACACGTGGTGGTATGTTTTAAACAGTTGTTAAACGCAAAGTAAATGACAACACTTGTTCAAACGTTGACAGTAGTCTATTAACAGGTGGTACTTGATGAGAACAGTGTTACATTTTATATAACTACAAGCGAAATTCAAAAGTTCCGCCCTCGTAGCAGCTTTTAAAGTTAACATAATGTATTGCGATGTGTATAAAATATAAATACCTCGTTCAAATAAGTCGTGTAATTTAAGTTAAGTAGAAATTACAAATTTATAAATACTCTTTCTATAGTTGGTGAAGGTGAAAATAATGCCGCTTCTAAGAAGTCCAGAGGGTTTATATGTGTGCCGTTAAAATTTCTTTTATCATTCAAATCAAAGACTTGTAAACGGCTGATTTATTTAGGTGCCACTGTAGGCTAATATTTAGTGTACAAAGACCTTGGTTTTCATTACAAAAAATAAAAATTTACTGTCGGTGGGGCTGCACAGTGATAAAGGCATACGACAGTTAATTTCCGATAACATAGGCCTTCTAGAAATGAAAACTGCCCCGGTAGGCTAGTGTACTTAGCCTACGAATCTAGGATTTTCACTACAAAAATAGGAGCTTGAAGGCTATTTAACTATCTTTCTACTTTCGCCACCTGTCTCATCTGTCCTCTATTACTTTTCTAAATAATGTAGCACGGTTGTGAGTAAATAGGCAATGTTGCCTGAAGTATTACTGCTCTTTAAAATAAAAAAATGGCTGATTTATTTTCACTACAATTTAAAATTTGTTCCACTGTACATAATTATTATTATTTTAATGTGTTTTTTTTTTCTTCAATTCAATTTCCTAAAATTGTATCTTGCGCAATGGCCACTCTCTGCCACTTCATTAACAAGTTTTTGTTAATGAATTGTAAAGTTTGATTTCATTCAACTTTTTTATAGTTTTTATTTTGGTTTCTTACGAAATCGTTGTACAAGAAAAAATTATTTCATTTATTGTGAGTGGGTTTAATACAATTCTGTTTTTTTGTTGTTGTTGTTGTTGTTGTTTGTTTACTATTCATTAGATTTTGGTCAACAAACGCCATTAATAGAAAAGTGTTAAAGTATGTTGAGCACTTCTTGCATTTGCCGAAAGATTTTGTAGGTGTTCCAATGGCATTAAGCCATTTATGAAAACAATCCTAGTTAGTGTATAGTCGGCAATAGTGTAATATATATACCCTTCACCACGGTGATCTAAGATGTTATCTTATGCTGTCAAATTCGGATTTTTTATTGACGTGGTAAACAAATCAAATACAATGTAAACTCGAATTTCTTGACTAATTAAAAACTAGATCTGTTGCGACCAGACAGACCACTCAGTTTTCGTGTGAGAACTTCAGTTTTGGCCACAATGCAGGCTTTTTGACTAAACTAAAACATTTGGTGGCATTTTGATTCGCTTTTGAAACATCAATATCCTCGAAGCACAAAATTTTATCGAAATTTTAACTTATTGGAAAAGTGACTTTTTCATGTCACTTGATTTCTGAATATATTTTTCGGATTTTTAATACATAAAAAAATTTGGTGAAATTTAAATCGGTTGACAGAATTTAAGTCGTGGTGATTATAAAAAATTATTTATTTTTTTATTGAAAAAAAAATTAATATTTTTTTCGAACAACATTTTTGATTTTAATCGATTACCGATTACCGGTTTTTTACGAAATTTAAAACTTTGAATTTTTAATTTTTTTTGGAATCATACGTAGCACTTCAGGCAACAATGCCTATTTAGTCAAGTACCGTGCTATATTCTTTAGTAAAGGAATAGAGAAGATATGAAACAAGTGGTAAAAGTAGAAGGATAGTCGGAAATTAACTGTCGTATAAGACAGCATAGCGACCAGCGACTATGCCTTCATCGCTGAGCAGCCCCAACGACAGACAATTTTTTTTTGTAGTGAAAAAACCAAGGTCTTCGTTGGAAATCGAACCCAGAACCCTGATACTGACAAGCTAGTACACTACCTACTAGCCTACATTCTCATAAAATATATATTATTCAAAGAAAATATTTGAAATATATTGCTGCAGGCGAAAGCACATATCCATATAGCCACATTTCACCACTGCTGCTATAGATCATCTTTTTATATAGAAAATTCAAGAGTCATATCTTAAGCCAAATTGATTAAATGAGAGTTTTCATTGAATCAACAAAGCTAAAAGACAACAAAACTAAAAAACACAGCGAACATTTCGAAAACAAAAACACTTTTTATTCTCAATGCAGTAATACATTTCAAAAATATATTTTCTTAATAATAATTACAGGGTGTCCGCCGGGAAGGTATGTTTGTTTATAATTTTTGATTAAATGAAAGAGAATGGATTTTATATTGATAAATGTTTTATTTAATGTCGGAAATTATGTATGGAATACAATATCAGATAAATGTCCACATCTGTTAGCGTTACGAATGTGAGCCCTTTTGAGCACATTTTTCATTACATTCTCACATATTTCACGTGATAATTCATTAATTTCATCATCATATGTTGTTTGAGTTGTTTAAGCGTTTTTGGCTTGTATGCATAAACCTTGCTTTTCAGATACCCCCCCAAAAAGAAGTCCGCAGCATTCAAATCAGATGACCATGGAGGCCAATCAACATCACAATTTCTTGAAATAACTTGTTGTGGAAAGAGGTCTCGCAGTAATTCCATTGTAATCCTGGCTGTATGCGATGTGGCACAGTCTTGTTGGTATCACGCGTTAATCAAGCCTAAAGCGTGCAGTTGTGGCGTTTAAAAATGTTTAATCATATCGCAATATCGCTCCCCATTAACAGTTACCGTTACGCCGTTTTCATTTTCAAAGAAGTAAGGTCCATTGATTCCTCCTGACCAAATTGCACACCAGACTGTGACTTTTAGTGGATGCAAAGGTGACTGTTGAATAATTTAAAGGTTTCACATTCCGCAGAGGCGACTATTTTGTTTATTCAATTATTCATTCCAATGAAAATATGTCTCGTCACTCATTATGATTTTTTCATGAAAATCGGGGCTGTCATGGACAAATACGTCAAAAAATTAAATATCAAAACTATAATGTCACTATTATGCCACAATTGAAAAACCAACTTCTTGTTGAAAAACCCAATATTTGCTCTTTTTTAAGGTTCAACTCCATAAGATTAATATTACACCAGGAATTAAAGCCACCAAAGTCGACGATTATATGTTCGAAATATTTTTACGTTGTCTGCATATAATAGCAGGTTTGAGTATTATTAAATGGCATTGGGGAGATTATTAAGAAATATCGAAAATAATAAAGGATCCAGATGGCTACCTTGTAGCACACCAGGTAAATAATAATTTCTTTAGAAATTAACATATTAAAACGAACTTTTTGAGTTCTGTTTGAAAGATATGAATTATTTCACGTAACTAAATGGTTTGTGATTCCCATAAGGTCAAGTTCCCTTTTCAGAAATTTATGGTTAACCTAATCAAATGCCTTATTAAAGTCGGTGTTAATAACATCTGTTTGTTTACGTTGAACAAATCCCCGATTGACTACTGTTGTTAATTCCAAACTTTGAACAACTTCTTCTAAAACTATGCTGAGCAGGAACCAATATAGACGAGACTTGATGGGAAAGGTGACCAGTAACAATTTTCTTAAAAAGTTTAGGTATAGCACTAAGTATAGCAATACCTCTGTAGTTGGCATCATTATTTCTATTATTATAAGAAACAATATTGACAATTTTAATTTTTTTCTGCAAAAAATAAAAACGTTTTAAAATTTTTCATCAGAATATGATAAGACTCAAGTTTAGAATTACATTAAACTATTTAATGTCTGACGCCGAATTCAAAGCCGGTAAAAATACCCAGCCATAATTGACAAGCACGTGACAGGGCTCATATTC
Source organism: Trichopoda pennipes (assembly GCA_030448955.1). Taxonomy (NCBI): domain Eukaryota; kingdom Metazoa; phylum Arthropoda; class Insecta; order Diptera; family Tachinidae; genus Trichopoda; species Trichopoda pennipes. The sequence continues at coordinate 11,438,492 of JASKUP010000025.1, read as the reverse complement.
ATATTATGAATTCAATACATGAGCAACAAAGCGTTTTTTTTTTATTTATTTTTTTCTTTATTATTATTGTTGTTTATTTATTAAAAATAAATTTGTGTGTTAGCACAGAGCTTACAAAATAATTTTCTTTCTTTTTGTGTAATCTTATCGAAATAGCAGATCTTATTTGTGTTTTTGTTGCCATACATAAAGACTTATTAAATATAAAACATACATGAACTTAAGTTAAATTGGCTTTAATACAGAAATAGTTTCACAATTAATTCATTTGAAATTTAAAAATATTAAAAATTACCCGCAAAGCACCTCTGTCACAACAAACAGTATGATACTGGAACAGCATCTAGTGTGAGGAAAAGGAAAATAAAATAACATTGTGGTCCTTTGTAAACTCGTAGTTTGATGATTAAAAAATGAGAACAATGGAACAACCTTTGGTTTGTGTGTGGACTTTGTCATTTGTCAAATTAGTTCCGATAATAATTTTAAGTACATAAATGCAAATAATGCTGATTTTGGTTGTAGCGATTTAAAATATTTTGCTTGTATTTTATTTTTCTGTTTTCTTAAAAAAATTAAAACAAAAATTTTAAAAATAATTTGTTTTTCTTTACAAATTTATAAATTAAAATAATTGCACACTGGCTTAAATTATTCGTTTTAAATTTTAACCACCTCTGCGTACTTCAACTGGAGACTGGGCAAGAAGTGATTCTGAAAAGGGTGATATATTTGTTGAGCATCTGAAATCCGTTTTCACCCCAAACGCGTTTACTGGGGAGGCTGAATTGCCAGATGTAGTGGCTTTACCCCCTCTTAAAGTTGCGTGACGTTCAAGAACAAATTGACAGACTCAATCCGAAGAAAGCCCCAGGCATAGATGGTATCAGCAACAGAATTTTAATGGAGTTGCCCAGTATTAGTATTCGAGTTTTGCTATTTATATTAAATGCCATTTTAAGATTAGAGTATTATCCAAGCGTCTGGAAAATAGCCAAAGTTAGAATGATTCCGAAGCCGGGCAAGTATCTTACCAGGGCCGAATCATATAGACCCATAAGCTTATTATCAATCTCATCAAAGCTTTTCGAGAAGTTGTTTATGACTAAGCTGTCACCACCAATTTAAAGTGTTAGGGGGTGCATTCCAGACCATCAATTTGGTTTCAGGAGCCAGCATGGCACCATTGAGCAGACTCATAGATTGGTTCAAGTAGTGAGAAAGGCATTTGAGGAAAGGAAATATTTTTCTGCCCTGTTTCTAGATGTTTCGCAAGCATTTGACAAACTATGGCATAAGAGACTATTACATAAGTTGATGACATATCTCCCAATCAATATGGTGAAGTTTCTGGAAAGTTACATTGTGGAGAGAAGGTTTACAGTACCCAAAGGAGACTTCATCAGTGAACCCGCATCGATAGCTTCCGGTGTGCCGCAGGGGAGTATACTGGGTCCAGTTTTATACCTGCTTTATACTTGCGATATGCCTGTGAGCAGTAGCATCCATATTTCAACATTTGCCGATGATACGGCCTGCCTTAGTTCTCACGAAGACCCCCGTATGGCATCCCAGATTCTTCAGGAACATATTACGCATCTGGAATTGTGGTTGAATTTATGGAGAATAAAAGTAAACGAGCAAAAGTCTGTCCACTTAACTTTTACTTTAAAAAGGGAAAATTGCTCCCCTATTCGTATGAACGGCCAGATTATTTCTCACCACTTGCACGCTAAATATCTTGGCATAATCCTTAATCGTAGGCTTACATGGAAACACCACAGCGACACAAAGCTAATCCAAATGAAAATCAAGTTATCTCAAATATACTGGCTAATTGGCAGGAACTCAACTCTTAGTTTGGACTGTAAACTTATATTGTATAAGTCGATTCTGAAACCAATATGGTGCTATGGAATTCAGGTATGGGGCACTGCCTCAGCTTCAAATGTGGAAAAAATTTAACGCCGACAGAACAAAATACTACGATTAATTACATTAGCTCCATGGTACATGCGAAATTTTATTATACATCGTGATTTGGATATTCCACTCGTGACTGCTGAAATTGCTCAATACGCAGGCAAATATTTAACTAAGCTCGAGTGCCACCCGAATCCCCTTGCGCGGAACATTTTGAATTTTAGAGGTCATATCCGATTAAACAGGAGAGACACAGGGGGATTGGTCAATGACCCTTCAAATGGAAATGGAATCTCTTGAAAATAGTTTTTATTTTTTTATATTTATTTTTGATTGTGAGAATTTGTTAAGATTACCTTATTGCTGTCACTAGAATTATGTCTGACACTGGTTGGGCCTAATGATTATACATTTAGATTTAAGATTTAAAAAATTGTTGATAATTCATATTATATATGAAGATACAATAAATAATTTATATATGGAAAAAAAAATTATTCGTTTCGTTATAATACTAATCGATTGATAACTAATTCCAATATTAAATTTAATGTAAAATGAAAATTCCCAAAAAATCATCACAATATTAAGAATGTCCCCACTAAATCTCCAAATTCTAAAGAGGTAATAAAAAGATCTGGCAACACTAAAGAAACTTGAAATTTTTTCATTCAAAAAAGAAAGAGAACTCATCTCAGACGTTAGGATTTTTAGCTATTCCTAAAGTCTCTGGTTGTCTTTCTTTTATTTTCGCTTAGCTCGTAAAGCAATAACCACAAATAAGGTCATGTTTGTTCTTGTTCTCCGGAACCTTAAAAATCTTAAAAATCAATTGATGAGAGATAAGCCAATAACATAGAGAAGTCATCGTCCTCAGCAAACCCTAAATTTTTAAGAGTATTGACGACAGTGTTTTTTAAAACGATATTCTCTTAAAAATCGAACTGTGTCGTCCTCTATTATCTAATTTCGTAATATAAAGCCCCCTTGCGATTTTTCTAACGGAATTTTTCAACAGGAAGTTTGCTTTCGAAAACAAAATAAAATTAAAAAATTAGATTAAGATGATTGACATTTTTATTGTTTTAAGAAGAGAAAAGTTCGGGAGTTATGAATGAAGAATGATATCTGAAACGACCACGCTGATAGTTGTCGATTCTTTCATCAAAATTTTTTATCACTTTTTGGCAAAATGGCGGTCCGATTTCATTAATCACATCAGGGATTTTGAGTTTTATGACTGAAATCGATTCGATTGGCTCCGTATAGACTCTATCCTTAACAAGCCCCACAAAAAATAATGCAGTGGTGTTAAATCACACGATCTGACTGGTCACTTAATTGCTCGGAAAATTTAGTTTATAATAAATTGATCATCTCATTGGCTGTGTGACATGTGGCAACGTCCTGTTAAAACCGCATGTCGGTGATATCCATGTCGTCAGTAACAAGCCAAAATTGAGTTGTTAGCATCTCGCGATAGCGTGATCCATTGACCGTTACCACATTTCCAGTCTCATCTTCGAAAAAAATCGGCCCAAGCACGCCTCCAGCACATATAGCTCACCATATAAATGCTCTAGGGTTTTCAGAAACCCAAATGTGGAAATTTTGCTTGTTGACATACCCTGAGAAGTGAAAACCAGCCGGTTGTTCCTGAATGAATTGAGCGAATCTACGGCGATGTGAATGGTCGGTCGGCTTCAGTTCCTGCACCAGTTGCACCTTGTAAGGCTTTAAAGTAAAATCCTTATGCAAAATTTGCAATGTAGTGGTTTTGGATAACTCCAATTGTTGCGAATGTTGAGGAATTGACAAATGTGGATCTACTTCAACACTGTAGCACACAGCTGTGATGTTTTCAATTGAACGACCCGGTCTAGTATGTCGATTCAAATTTAATCATCAAATTCGTAATTGCGTTCTCAGAAGGACGATTATGTTGTCCAAAAATATCACTCATTTTACAAAATATAACTTTAGCAGAATCACCATTTTTATATTCGACCACCATTTTTATATTGGACTTTAATGCGATTTTCGTACGAAATTGAATTGATTGTTACAATTCCAATGCATCTAGTATGAATACGTCAAAAAACTTAATGTCAAAACTTTCATGTTGTTGGTGTTGCCACAACCGAAGAACAAACTTCTTGTTGAATAACCCGAAATATAAAAAAAATATATTTTCTATGATTGCTTTTTATATCCCGCAAATATGATGGAGACCATCCTCTTCCCCGAAGTTGCTGCGCTTAAAGCTTCATATCTCCACTTTTATATGAATTATAATGTGTGTGGGTTGCAAAGTTCTCTGGTACTTTCATTCGATAAAGTTCTGTGATAGTAAATGCTAGACAAAATTGTTAATGCCCTCGTAAGTTTATTATGAAAGTACAGAATATTCCACTATAAGCCTGCTTTTCTGAGCGTGGCCTCAGCTTTAATCCAAACATGTTATATATTAGACTAATACGCAACCACTACTTATCAAACCTTGGCCTAAATCGTTATTTCGTAAAGTATTACCCGCTAAAGCCTAAGCCTAACCAGAATTTACCAGAGCTACAATTAAAAATCGAGGTCGAAAACAGCTTTAATGAATAATTCAACGCTATTTTCGAAAAAAAAAAAAATAACAATAAAATAGTAAAATCCCTTAAAACTTGCTAGCAGACAAAATAGGCTTAACTCTTTTCAAATAAATTCAACAACGTTTCCAAAAATTGTCTAAATCTGTAATCAAGGGCAAAAGTCAAGATAAACAACTTAACGTGGCAAAAGAAAGCAAATCGAAAAATCGTCAAAAAAAAGTTGAGCAAAAGGGCGAACAAATTTAAAATTTTAAAAAAGATTCAAAATTGTTTCCAATAAATAGCTACAACTGTAAATAATAACAAAATTCAGGACGAATTACTTAACGTGGCAAAAGAAAGGCAAGTCGTAAAATCGACAAATATTAAAAAAATCGCCAAAAGAAAAATAAAATGAGCGAAAAATTTAAACCTTTTAAAAAAGATTCGAAATTGTTTCCAATAAATGGCTAAAACTGTAATCAAGGACAAAAGTCAGGACGAACAACTTAACGTGGCAAAAAAAACCAAATCGAAAAAACACTCAAACGTATAAAAAAACGCAAAAAGTTTTACACAAATTTGATCGTAGAAATAAATGTTGCAGTGATATTTTCAATGTACAGAATAACAACAATGTTGTCTACAAATGTCACTGCAACATGTTTTCAGAACAAAATTGTTGCCATAAAATAAATTTAAAATGTTACAAAAAGAATCTTGTTTTGAAAGTTTTGAGAGATATTAAATAGTTGCCTTTTACGTGACAGATGTTATCTGCTTAAGTTATTCAAATTTGAAAACAAAAATTTATTTATTTTTTAGTGCAAAAAAACCCCCGCCTTAGGAAATCACTTGACAAAGAATTAGCACATAATTTTGGATGTTTCGTATTCAATGTTTTATTTCCGTGTTAATAAATCCAAAACTAAAAACTTAAAAAATAATAATAAAAAGATTTGGTTTGTTGACAGAATAATATTTTTTTATTTTTTGTTTTTGTTTTTGCAAAAAAAACAGCATAAAATTTCAATTTGAAAAATCTATTTAATTTATGTTTCTGTTTTATTGCTGCAAAGCAAAGAGATGCTTGAAAACTTGCTCAAGATTTTCAATTACAGCGATACGTACAGTAAACTGTTAATAACCTCAGATAACACTCATTTGGCTTTGAGTGAAAGCAATCTGCCCACCAGTGCTCCCAAAGTGCGTATACAACTCAGGTGGCAATTTTAACAGCTCAGGGTGTCCCCACTATTTGCTCGAAACCCGAAGACTATCTAAGCTCCATGTCGCCCCAGCTTGGTGACAGGCTGTTGTAATGCAACAGCCATTGGATAGGAAAAAGCCTGGTTGGACCTCGATTCTTTCAGCTTTAGGCTCCTGCTGGCTTTGACGTCTTGTGCTACCTTTTACCCCCGAAAATACATGTGTGCCCCCGGGGGTTCGACAAATACGTGATAGGATTAACATCAGCACCTGACCGCGAGGCCTTAATCTGACGGTGGTCTTACCACTGGGTGTAGGAAAAAGCGTTCCCCCCGCCCTAAGACGCATACATACTGGGTAGCAGGGCCGTGCTCCCACTCCTTGCTGAAGAGTTGGAGATTATCCAACTTCTAATCCTATTGCTAAGCCAGCTAGGACATTTCTTCAAAGCCCGATTAAACCATAGCCACCACGTTGCTCCCCGAGAGGCATCACCAATAACAAGACCAGTGCCGTAGCCCCGCGGGCACTGGTTCTCATGGTACTAGTGTGTGTATAATAAGTCACTAGTTGAACTTCGAGAGTCTTATGTCTCTTCCATTTTCGAGCCTCTGCTAGCCTAGGCGACTAATGCGGTCAAAGACGCATGTCAAGATGAAGAAGAGAGGGGGGTGGAGGGTATTTGATAGCTGTAGGTTACTGAAAATGAAATCTTATTAAATATTTTACTTTACTCGTATAACACTATTTGAAAATAAATTCGCCAAATACGATTTCCGGAAAACAAAAAGAAATACGCTTTATTTCTTGTCATACATTTGCGCACAATACAAAAGCGAAAATAAAGAAAAGAACGGCAATCAGAGGTTAACTGAATAGCTAGACAATTGTGGCGACATATGAATCTGAGACGAATTCTCTTTTTACTTTAAAAGATCAAATTTTAGTGTTTTCAGTGTTGCCAGATTGTTATCTTTGCTTTTGAGATTTTTTGGGAATGCTGTTTTAGTATCTCTCTGTACATGATATCAGTCCTCTTCTTTTTTATTTTCCCAATTAGGCCAACACCAGATTAAGTAAAACACACACATCACAGTGTTTCACCATCTCTTTTGAATACTTCAAATTTAACACAATTATTTTCTTAAAACCAGTGGACAAATTTGAGGTTAGGATGTAAATAAGAGCAGCTTTTTCTCGTAATAAGGCCACTTTTGAGACGACTGCAATAAGCTCATAGTGGCTGTAGTAATGTAAGCATAGCCGCTGTACAGCAAAGTGTTCAGAATAAGTCTGAAACATAAATTAGTCAATGTTTATGAATTCTCTGCGCTACCAAACCACGATAATCAAATTTTTGTGACTACAATTTCCTAATGTTTACATCAGTTATTGCATGAAAAATTTCCTGGTCACGTAATTTCTCGGTATGATGATGCCAATTGGCTACCTCGCTCTTGTGACATAACTTCTCTAGATTATTTTCTCTGCAGCCATTTGAAAGTCTCGGCTTACGTGACGCTCTGAAAAATAAAATTCGCAAATGCATTAATAAGGTAAGCGAAGCGTTATTACAAAATGTGGTTTAAAATTTTGTGAAAAGAGTAAACCTCTGCGGGCGTGCTAGAGGTGGACATTGGTCGACATCATATTCCATTATTAATTCCCATATTTATACTTTACATTGATATCAAGAAAGCTGAAGGTGGCAAAAAAAGGTGTGCATTTTAAGTCAATTTACTTTTTAACCTCAAACTTTTTGACGCATTTTGGATTTTGCGTAGCAATTTTTCCGTTCAACAAATTTTCTTATAAACGTCGGCGGATAGTTAATGCCGATATACTTACGCCGTATTTGTCTTCCATTTGTACACTTATGTCCTTGCAGGTCAAAAATGGCTCTGAACCGATATCCTACAATTTTTTTCCAAGAAGATTGTCGAAAGTCCCATGATTTTAAAATAGTTATTGCATTGTTTATTTTTCGTTTTGCAAAATTCAAACTTTCAGCTCCTCTGGCAATACAAAGTACTGATTTTGAATATTTTATTTTGCAGTTACAAGATGTTGGTATAACAAAAAAAAAATATTGTTACGTTTGTTCCTTTTATCACGTTTTGTTATATTGAGTTCTTTTATGCAAAAAATAACACAGCACTTTAGAGTTTTAAATTAAATTAAACGATTTTTTTACTTTCAATACACACAAAATAAACACGATGGCAACTTCACCACGTATTAAAAACCACAATATTAAAAATACCGCTCGAAAATTGAGTGACTTAATAATGAGATTTTAGCTGATAAAGGATTGTAAGCTTTAGTAAACTCAGATAATGTTATATTTGTTACTATAAATATTATTGATATAACGGATAACGGAATTAAATATTATGAAAAGAAAAACTTTGGAACCAGATTAATGTTAAATTTTCTGTTTTGTTTTTCTAATAAAAAAATGACTTAATTGTAGATGCACAATTGAACATTCAAAAAGTGTACTCATATTCGTGCTCAAACTTATAAAACCATTACTCATACTCATACTACTGCTAATAATGCTAATATTACTACTACTCATACCTATATTTCTACTCAAACTCATACTACTATTACTCATAATACTACTACTCATACCCATATTTCTACTAAAACTCATGCTACTACTACTACTCATATTCATACTACTACTACTAATACCCCTGCTACTAATATTCACACTACAACTACTCGCACTACTACTACTCATACTACTACTACACATACTAATACTTCTTATAATCATATTACTACTACGCATATCCATACTCTTACTCAAACTCATACTACTATTACTCACAATACTACTACTTATATTACTACTGCTCATACTACTAATACTCATATTACTAATACTCATATCACTACTACTGATACCTATAATCCTACTCAAACTCATACTACTACTACTCATAGTAATACTACTCATACCCTTGCTATTACTACTCATAATACAACTACTCGTACTACTACTACTCACACTACTTATAATCATACTACTGCCACACATACTAATACTACTAATAATCGTATTACTACTACTACTACTCATACCAATACTCGAACTCATACTACTATTACTCACAATGCTACTATTCATGCTACTTCTGATCATACTCATTCTACTACTTATACTCAAGCTACTGCTACTCATGCTACGACTACTACTCATTCTCATACCCATACATATAAGTAGTATAAGTATGTGTAATATTAGAAACCTTTTTATTTTTGAAAAATACCCAGCTCTTACTCTTAACTCGTTGATTAAGGTTGTAAGATTACAAATTTCTTAATTTAATAAACTTTAAATACCTATTGCGAACTTGAAATCCTTGACTTATTATTTTACTCATTACCGTTGAGAGCATATCTTGTTAAACATTTCTATGTAAAATTTTTCTTGAGTGCTGCCTTGGTAAATTACAAATAATTTTCAAGTTTTTATTTTGAATTACTTGTAGATATGCTATTTGACACCTATTCCCATTCTCTCTAGATTTCGACTTTATCCACCTCAAAAAATCCAAAAAGTGTTGCCAACTTGAAGTTCTAACCCTCAATAAAAACGCCCTATATTTAGCTTTCGTATTGGCTAAATAAAGAAAGATGATAAATTCAAGTACAAAGTCGACTTAAAAGTATTAAGCTATTTATATTAATATGTATTTGTTTGCTGGGTTAGTAACCTATTTTTGAACAAGCATCCATTTAACATTAGCACATCATTACGATTGCGGTTATTAGTGTAAAATATTTTTTTGTCTTTGGCAACAGTAACGAAACAAACTGATGTTTTTTCTGTTGATGCTTGTTTTGTTATTAAAGATTTTAATCGTTTTTTTTTTCAAAATGACCTCAAGGCCTTACAATGAATGCCCGCATGATGTTTAAAATATTTTTAGGTTTTGCACAATTTATGTTAATAATTTTTGTTTGCAGAAATAATTTTATTATTATTATTATTATTATTATTATTTTCAACCATTGAAAGCTTTATTTTGTAATAAATTTATTACCTAAATAATTTTATTATTAATGATATCTTAGGGGTTATAAAAAAATTGTTAATTTATTTTTAAATAAAAATTAGGTTTTTTTTATAAAAAAATGAATATACAAAAACATACTACGGCCTTGTGCCATTTCCTCTAAACAAGATGTGTGGAATTTTTAAAATGAACTGTTTCTTTAATTAAATGTTTCTTCAAGTAAGATGAACGTATAATAAAATTTAATGCGAGGGGTAGTCAATAAGTTTAAAAAAAATATTTTGTTACCTTTTCTTTATAAATTTCAGCACTTCAGTTTTTAAATTTCTCTTTTATTGTAGGTTAAGGCCCTTCGCTCGGTCGTTGTGGCTCAGAAACTTTTATTTACTCATATTATTTGGCCTTAAGTTCGCTAGGCACGATCATAATACTCATCCAGCATTATGGTAGCATTTGTGTTACATAAATAATGCTGGATTAAAAGTAAAAATATATTACTTTTTTTACACGCTGGATGTATCATTTTGATGTGTGGTGTATTGTGCTGGTTTTTCAAACGCAAACAAATTTTTCATTTTAAAAGAAATTTTAAATTGCAGGATTGTCGGAAAAACAAAAAAATCTTAGAATTTATGTAGGTTCACATAAGAAGTGCAGAATATAGTGACCGTAATTTAAATCCGATTTTATCAGAACGCTACAAGAAACAATATACGTAGGGAAACCTTTATAACCGATAGTGGTTGCACAAAATCGAACTAAAATAGAAAGCTTAAGCGGTCATCCAGCAGTTGCAGCACACATACATAATTTTGACATCCTGCATTTAGACAGCGTGTAGAATTCTTTAAAAAGGTAACAGCAACCTTACATGCCACTATACTCTATGATTCTAGCGATATTTCACGCACTCCTTCAGAAACATACACTTTTCAATAGCGCAGCTAACTGGACCACGCTGTATTTTCGATGGGATAATATTTTTTTTTTGTTTCAGCAATCAGGACTTCAACCAACTCAGCAACGATTATCATATGCTCTTATGTTCTTACTTTTTTTCTTATTAAAGTTCGGTTAAGACTTGGATCATAGTTTATCTATGTCCTTAATAGTACAGGCGGCGGTTTAACCTTTCCATCAATCATTAACCGAGGTTGCACAGTAATTGTCTTCTTTTTGCTTTCCTGCTTTTCTTGGTTTACTGACATGTACCTTAATACCCCCGGGAGCACATTTATAAGCCTTTATGGATCACACAACCATCTAGACTTGTGTCTTACGGGGGTAAAAAGGAGCCCAGTCCCTTTCAAGGCTAGTAGGAGCCCACTGGACAATCCACTATATTTCCACGGGAATCAGTAAAGCCCCAGAGTACCACTATTTGTCCTTTTAGGCATTTAGCTGTTCTCTGACTGATTATTGAGGTTGGCCCTTCGGGAGTATCGTGGTGACTGTGTGTTTCGATTCCCTCTTTTGAGTTTGTGGGTCGGATCATTCACAATGAACACAATGAAAGGTCCAGGTTCAGTGAGTATGAATGCCGTCGTGTTCTTAATTATATTAAGCTTCATGCGTTCTGGACTAGGAGTTGGATTGTCTCCAACTCTTCAGAAAGGAGTGAAGGCTGCGATCTGCTCCGGGCTTTTAAAGTTGCAACTACGAGTGACCGGAGAATATACGCATCCGAAGGCCTTCTAGGACGACGACGACGCTACATTCCATCCACCATCTGATATTGGCCCACACGGCTAGGTGCAGATGTAAATCTTATCACGTATGAACCTAATATTGGCAGCTACTATTCTAATGTACAACCATGTTAAACGTTTCATTTTGCTCCCGCACGATAAACGCACTTTCGCCAACTACAGAATAATATTGTTTCTTTTTCCTAATCAAAACCCTGGAAAATTTTAGCTGTTGTTTTTCAACTCTTCCCCGAGGGCATGCAGTCTTGATGGATCTCTTTCCTATCTTGACATGTGCCTTTGGGGTAAAAGGCGACACCAGTCGCCTGGGCTAGCAGGAGCTCTATACTGGGAGGGACATAGGACTCTCGAAGTACGACCAGTGACTTATCCCACGGGTTTACATCCAATAAACATCCCAGTTACGCTTGTAACAGGACTAGGAGTTGGATAGTCTCCAACTATGGCACAGCCCTGCTACCGTGCACTTGAAAATTGCTACTAAGGCATATATCCACCTAGTGTGTATGCATCTTAGGGCATAGGTGCTTGCTTTCCTACACCCATGGTAAGACCACTGCCTCGAGTAACTAAATAGTTTTTTTAGGGTATTACTTCATTCCAGCAGGGAATTGGTAGAGAATGTGTGGGATTGATTGTGAAATATTTTTAGGAAATCCTGGTTTACGATTACCAAAGAATTTTCCTTACGATGGTAAATGTTTGTATTTTTGTTGATTCTAATGTCACTGAAATCACACACTACTCTGTTCAATTCGGGTCAGCCAAAAGTATCTACAACTGGTTCCGCCACAACTGTCATGCCAGTGAGAAAAATTAGTTGTTCGTATAAACTTCAGCCAAGTGGCACTTTATTAGAATTATAATGGGTGTTATCGCGTAAATTATTTTAATGTGAAAAAAGGGTTCATAACATTTGGCAACGGGAAAAGAGAATGATTAATAAGAATTGCTATTTTACTATGAAAAGAATAACAAACAATCCACACTTGTAAATCACTAAATTGTATCATCAAAATTCGTGCTGTTTCGTAAATTACTTCCATTTAATGGTTATCATAATCAGTTAATAAGATACTCAAGCTACTGTGACTAATTTTCCCACCAATTTGACTTTATTGGACATTAATCCATAAATTCGTAGACGAAGAGTGCGTGCCGAGAAAAATATTACGGCCAGTGTCGAAATAGATGGTGATATCTCGCTATTTGGATTTTATTTTTCTACTATCTGTAAGTATTTACTTATGATCCCGGTAAGAAACCATACAAAATATAGTTGCTGTAAGAACAGAATTCAAGTTGCTCAATGGCAAAGCGATATGCCGAATTTGATCTGCAAAGTTGCCACAGGCAATTATAGAGCTGCCAATGCATGGGAAGGGATATACTGATATGTGCGTATATTGTCCGACGGGGTTTGATTTACTTGGGTATAGATAGAGAGAACACTGAAGATGGCATATAGCCGAAACCGGTATGTTCACAAACTAAATTTGACGCGAGTTGACATAAAATCATACTCAAATAAGGCATATACTGTTTGCTGTGGTGTATGGACTGGCGGCAACGATAAAAATCGCTCAATTACAGTCAAGGTAACAAATCACCGTTTGATGATTACCGACTTTTTATTTAAAGAATTAGATTTGGTTGGTACGTGACTCACAAAATGAACATATTCTCACCATTAATTTAATTTACTGTCAGGCATGCTTGTGAGCAACTAATGGCACTTTGTGCACCAGTCCTTTGGCATCTAAGATCGTGAGCTTTGACTCTACTAAATTATTTTTTGTGAGGATATGTAAAGTCTCTTGTGTACAAAATCAAATCAGCCACAGACCTGTTGCTATTGTTGAGATGTCGGTGTTGGAAAATATATGCCAAAGACGGAACACACGGAGCGGTCACCTACAGCATAGCAACGAACATCATTTACATGAAATCATTTACTTTACAGGCAGGTATTCATTTATCGGCCCAGGAAATATGTTTTTCACTTTGGAAAATTCTCTTTATTTTTATTCTCTTTCGATTTTTAAAACGTAAACGATTATAAATCAGCCATTACAAAGGGGTTGCCATATCTTTTTTTTTTTATATAAAGAGAAGTAGCACTTCAGGCAACAATGCCTATTTAGTCAAGTACCGTGCTACATTCTTTTAGGAAAGGGATAGAGAAGAGATGAAACAGGTGGTGAAAGTAGAAGGATAGTCGAAAATTAACTGCCGATATGCCATATCTTATTTTCTTAAGCAGTGAGTTTGGTAGTTATTTGAACGGGAAGGCATTCAATTTTTGCTCTTTAACCTTAATTTCCTCTTCCCCAAGCTAATTTCATAAAAGAAATAATGTTTTTGTTTATTTGCTATTTGGGGATTTCCGTAAATGCTTAGGAAAGCTAAGCACAGGTCAATTAACACAAATGCAAATTGATACATCCAACCATTTCCAACAAATAAAAGATGTGTAACGATTTACTAGCTTAAGGAAGGCTTACTTCACTATTATTTTTCAGACATGTTTTGTCAAATATTCCAGGAACGTCCATTAATGATAGAAAAAACAATACTTCCCTGCTCAAAGGCCTTTCGTAATACGTTTCATCAATCCATGCGTTTTTATAATTTACCACGTGTTTAACAAATAAGTTGCCTCTTTCAGTATTCATTTTTTTCCAATTACTGGTCAAAGTTTTTCATTGAATAATTGTACTTTGTGTCAGTTCAATGACTATTAAAAAAATTATTAAGAAATAAATAAGTGATTTATTATTTAAGTTATTAGAATATCGACTTTTTAAAAATGTTTTCGTAAGCTCATTTTGGCGGACAACATTATTTGTTGAATCAATACAAGCATTCAACGAAAACAAATAACACAAAACTACACTTGCACTTGTGAAGGGTGTTCTTGATGGAGGTATAGAACTTAAAAATGAAACAAAACAAAGAAGAATTTTTTAAACTGACTTAAAGTTTACTTTATGCAAAAGATAATTTAAATATGACTTTTCTGGCATATGACCGCCGCTTCTGGCTCAGAAGTATTCTAATCTGAAGTTAAAATATTCCATGAAATTTTTTAATATTTGTGTTCGTATATTAGCAATAACATAGCGAATGTTGCCTACAAGTTATCAATCGTATTGGTTTTATCAGCTTTGCCTAGCGGTTCCATACAGGAAATAGTGTATTGGCGTTAAATCGCACGATTTTAGAGAACAATTTACGGATCCGAAACGTAAAACTATGCGCTTACCAAACGTTTTCTTCAATAAATCTAATGTGTCGCGACTTGTGTGGTATGTTGTGCCATCTTGTTGATCTTACAGCTCCTAGACTACACATCACATGATTCTGTAGCGGCCACAATTGGCTGTAACGTTCTGAGCAGCATATTTTAAAGACCAATGATTCCACCAGCCCATGAAGCACACCAACCAATCAGTTTTTCTGCTTGTAACAGTGTCTCAACATATACTTGAGGATTATCATCGCTCCAAATATGGCAGTTTCGCTTAGTATGTATTCATTCAAACAAAAGTGGGCTTTATTGCGAAACTAAATTCGCTTATAAAAATGAGGAATAACGGCAATCTTGTTTTCGGCATACTCACCGAATCTACGAATCTTGCTGGGCTATCGTGTTGCTTCAACTCTTTTACAAATCGGATTCTGTAAGCACGCAAACCAAGATCCTTTCCCAAAATCTTCAATAAACTGGATAAACACATATTAAATTCTTGGGCACGAAGGCAGATAGACTAATTCAGGTCTTCCTTTACGCCACGCTTTATAGCAACAATAACTTCTGTACACATTAAACGACGTCTCTGTGGATGCATATTATAATTTAGAACAAACATGGCGCCAAAACGTTCCATTGTTAATCGCATTAATTGCTCTGATGGACAATTATATTGACCGTATAATGGTCGTTATATGCGATACATATTTCGTTGTTCAGTCGTCAGTCTATTCATGTTGAAATGGCAAGCTATACTAAGTATAAATCACTTGACAGCTGACAAAATAGCCACCAGTTAAAACAGTGTTGCCAACTTACAGTTCTATACCTCTTTAAAAAAACACCCGATATTATTATATTATTTTAAACATTAGTCAGGCTTTAACAATTCAGCAAGAGATCTATTTTATTTGCTTAGACAAAACGCGCAGACATAGTTTATTAATAAATATTATATAATAATAATAATAATATTGACTAATCAAGCATTAAATAAACTAAAAGATTTAATTATAAAACTGTTAACAATTTAGTGTTTCAATATAAAAAAAAAAAGAAACGAACAACTTAATGAGGAGTGACGCTGCCTAAAACAAACAAATAATTTAACTTGGGGTTCTTTGTTTACAAATTGTTTCATTAGAATGTAAATTATTAAATGTTATTACGAGTTATTGTGTGTACTTGGGTGGTTAATTTACTTTTACCAGAGGTGGAAAATTCAGTGCTATTGAATATTTTTAATTGAAAATTTTTAATACCACTAAAAAAGACAACAATAGAAGACGTTTTGTTAGTGATTTTAATCAAAAACAAGTTTACGGTTTCTAAAAACAGAACATTATTCGACAAATTTAAGTTTCCGCATAGGACAGTTAGACTTAATCTTTCTAAATGATGAATATCGGCTTTTTATTTGATCCAAGTGGTATATTTAGATTTAAAAGAATCTAATATCATTAATTTGGGGAAGGTTAAGGAATAGAGGCACAAGTGTTTATATACCTTTCAAAATGAGGTTGGGAAAGTAGTGACTACTTTGGTGTTACAGAATTTGGTTACACAGTACCTTCTACCTAGATTGAATGATATTTACATGGGCAACAAGCAGTTTCAACAGGAAGGTGACAAATACTGGAACAAAATAGTCCGGTGTTAAGAATTTGAATCAAAATTTGATCTTAAAATTAAGAGGACAAATTCCAATGACATATGAAGCCTTTATATAAATCTAAGATTAACTTAACTACACCTAGTGATGAAGCACAATAGTCGTACTTAACACTCACGTTATTCTCTGGAATAATCAATTTGACTAATAGTACCCACAATTTTGGTTGTATCAAGCAGTGGGTTAGAAAGTCTTTTGTGACTCCAATTTACAAGACGAGAAGAGTTCAACTAGGCTGTAGAGACCCATTATGATTATCTGCGACGTGTTTGGCATTTTGCAACTCGTGGGAAAATAGAATAAAGCGTAGACGTCAAGTTGTAGAAATTTAAACGAAACCTTCCAAATCATACAAAGATACAGACTCAAAAGTTTACCATTTGCATAAAAACCTACCAAATGGAAAGAAATTATAGATATTTTGGCGTCAATGGAAGCAGCATATGTATGCTCTGAATGGTTATTTGACCGTCTAACTGTCATTAGAATACTAAAGTCTTGGTTCCAAAGAACAAAAAACACAAATAGAGCAACTGACTAACGCTTCTAAATTGAGCAAAATTTTATTTGTAATTCTTTGTTCTGTTCAAAATATCCGATCCCGATTTCATAAGAGAATTTTGTTTAATGATGAAGAACACATTTTCTGAATGGAAAGGACAATAAACCAAGTTGACGATAAACCGCAAATGCTTGGCCGAGTGAAATCATTGGTTAAAAACAGTACTGGTCAGATCGTTGCCGTGATGCCGTGGTGATCGCTATAAAGCGAATATTACCGACTTTTTCGTTTATCAATTGAGCAACTATGATATATAGGAGTTGTGGTTTGAAAAAGACGGCGCAAGATAGTACACAGTTCGTGCCACAATTGATTTCTTGAAGTAAACATTTGGTAACCACAAGTTTCGAACCTGTAAATTTGCTTCTAAGATAGTTTGCCTTAACATCGCTAGACTATTTTCTGTGGGGTTGTGTGAAGTCGTTAATCTACGCCGATAAGCCTGAAATGTTTGACCACTTTGGGGACCGTCATTGCCGATATACGGCTACAAATGTTGGAAAAAGTCATTCCAAATTGGAACTGCATATTAATTATGTTCGAACCAGCCGTAGCTACCACATGACAGAAATTACATTTAAATTATAATGTCAGAAAGTTGTCTTTCGAATAAAGTATATTCGAAGTGAATTTAAAAAATTCATCTTTGTTTTATTCCATTTCAAAGTTCTGTTACTCTATAAAAAAAACACCCTACTTATTCAGGAAAAAATTAAGTTAGATGGCGTAGTAATAGATTAAAAATTTTACTGAGAAGAATAGAGGTTGGGCTTCTAGTCACCTTACAGATTTATTAGATAATCATGGCCTAAATTAGTAAAAGTGTCCTGCCTTGCTGCTTCTGTTGATTTAATAAACTGAAATAAAGATGTAAAAAACGATTTATTATACTACTAGAAGATCCACCTTTTACTCCCGTTCATATCATTTGATGCCTCTAGATTATTTTCTCTAGAAATATGTAACGACACATGCCAATCAAAAACAATTAAATATCTAAAAAGCGTTTAGAAAATTAATTTAGCAAAAAGTATAATTTAAAAATTTAATTTTTCCACGCCTGGTTTTCCTTTTGTCGCCGTACAATTAAGTAAAGAAATATTATTATTTATTTTTTAAGAATTTTCCATCTTAAAAAAAAAACCTAAAAGCCACTGCAATTGCGTGAGTCTAATACACGTACCTTCAAACTCTGTATCTTTTAAGCTTTTTAGTTTGCATGTTGCCAGTTAATGGACGTATTTCTTCTTAAAAGTTTCAAAGTTGTGTTTGTTTCCACTTTATTTTTTCTTAAATCAAATGTCACATAAATGGCACTGAACTTGTTTGGACTTTAATTGTGTTTGTTTTTAATCTTTTTAACTTTAAGCCACTGATATAATTAAGTTTAAATGATTTTTTAATGTCGAATAAAAGATTTTTGTTGCAAATATTTCCATATCTCTAAGAGCGTATATGCTATTAGAGACAGTAATCTTCATAGATTATATGACCTTGACTCTAAATGAACATGAAATAGTTGTGAACATAACTACACAACGAAAAATCACAATATTCTTAGAAATTTATCTAAATCCGGTCATAATTGAATTAAAGTTTCCTTTTTACTTAATGGAATTGTCTACTCGTTGCTTTTTACTAACACCCATAACACTTATCACTTTTTAATTTAGACCGATAGATATGCTCAATATTACCGTTTGTAACTGCTAAGATTGCACAAAAACCCGGTGCGCCATTCGAAGTTCATAGTCAAAAAGCATGTCGACCAGGTCGTTCAACTGAAAACATTGCAGCCGTGACCCACAGTGTTAAAGCAGATCCAAATTTGTTAAATGCTCGTCATTCTCAACAATTGGGGTTATGCAAAACCACCACATGGCGAACTTTGCGTAAGCATTAAACTTTGACTTTGAAGCTTCATAAGGTTCAATTGGTGTAGGAATTAAAGCCGACCGACCATTCACATCGCCATAGATTCGCTCAATTCATTCAGGAACAACCGACTGGTTTTTTCTAAAAAAATCATTTTTTCAGACGAAACCCATTTTCACTTGTCAGAGCGTATCGACAAGTGAAATAGCCGCATTTGGGATTCTGAAAATCCTAAAGCGATTATTGAGAAGCCTTTGCATGCTCAACGTGTCACTGTATGGTGCGCTATGTGGTTTGGAAGTGTAATTGGGCCGTTTGTTTTTTTTTTAGATGAAGCTGGAAACGCGGTAACGCTCAATGGATCAGGCTATCACGAGATTGTAACAACATTATTTTGTCCTGTTATTAACGACATATCCACATCATTGACATGTGGTTTCAACATATCACACAACCAATGAAACGATCAATTTATTGCAAACCAATTTTCCCGATCGCATAATTTCACGACAATCAGCACTTAAGTGGCCAGCCAGATTGTGTGATTTAACACCACTAGATTATTTTTATTGAGGCTATGTTAAGGACACAGTCTATATGAAGCCAATCGAATCGATTTTAGCCTTAAAACTTAAAATCCGTGATTAGCGAAATAGGACCGCTATTTTGCCAAAAAGTGATTAAAAATTTTGATGAAAGAATCGACATCTGTCAGCGTGGTCATAGTGGACATTTGCCAGTTGTCATTTTTCAGTCATAATTGCCGAACTTTTCTCTTTGTAATACAAGAAAAATTTCAAAATTTAAATCATCTTAGGTGCCCCTGTAGGCTAGTAGGTAGTGTACTAGCTTGTTAATATGGGGGTTGTGGGTTCGATTCCCAACGAAGACCTTGGTTTTTTTCACTACAAAAATAAGAAAAATTGACTGCCGGTGGAGCTGCTCAGCGATGAAGGCATAGTCACTGGTCGCTGTGCTGTCTTATATACGGCAGTTAATTTCCGACTATCCTTCTACTTTCACCACCTGTTTCATCTATTCGCTATCCCTTTCCTAAAGAAATTAGCACGGTACTTGACTAAATAGGCATTGTTGCCTGAAGTGCTACTTCTCTTTAAAAAAAAATCTAAATTTTTTATTTTAGAAAACAAGGTTCTTGTTGAAAAACCTTTTAGAATGTAAGCCTTCCCTCTGCTATTTAGGTATAAGTCACAACTACTACGTCACTCTTCAAGAGACTTTACCAATTACAAGTGCAGGGACAATTGTTTCTATGGGCTATCGATTGCCTGGCTACCGATTATTCGGGCTGCTGATCATTCGTCGCTGCCGCACAGGTACCTGAAACTACAATTTGCCTCAAAACGTCTAGGAAAAGCAATCTTCAAAATAAATATGCATCTGGGGGGAACCTGTAAATCACATGCTATTAAAGCTTTTAATATGGAAATTTATTCTATGGCCGAGAAACACACGCGTTTTCGTTATTATTCATCTCTAGAGTTCATCGACCCATAGGATGAATAGATTTTATTTCCGTTTAAATATCTAACATATCTGGTCCCCTTTCAAAAATATTACTCCATTTCATTTATTTTTTACTTCTTCTCCACTCGCCTTAAAAATTATCTATCGCATGCACGTTTAAGCTTTAGCCTGCTTCCTGTCGTCAATACGAAGTCATTATTAATTATATAGCATTTAGCGCAAAACTAACTATTGCATTAAGGAGTTTGGATTTTCAAAGCTTTCGACGAGTGAAAAAATTAATACGTTTTTAATAACTGTCAGGGTATTATCCTTACTCGTATAATGCTTAATGTCTGAACTGGGAAAATAGTGTACAGGTAAAAGGATAGCGACCACTCGATTTGAACCTTTCCGCATTGAATGTGACCGGAAGGATTTATGCATGGGGTTTGTTTTACATATGAACTGTGCGATTAAAAATTAAAATTTTCTGTGTAGCATACTTTTCACCAGCGAATCGCGAACAGTAGAATGGGATTTTAATGAGTATCGTGGCCAAAAATTACACTTCTAGGAGGCATATTGCCTAATTTCGTTACCGCATATTTTGTGACTTCTATTGCTACCAATTAGCTTCTTCGTCTTCATCCTATGCAACACATACATAAGAAATTTTATTTCATTTTCCATATTAGTGGTATAAATAGTAAGGAGATCAGATAAGGTAAGCGTCTCATACACCGTTTTAGAAAGCCAAGGAATTTACAAACTCAAAATTATGTTTTTTCCACCGAATATAACACTGAAGTTTCACTGGGAAAGCAAAATAATGTGAAACTTCGTTGCATGACAACATTCAGAGATTTTCAAAAGATCGCGATTGAGTGTATCAGTCAGCGTTGCCAGAAGCTTTGAGAAGAAAATCATCATATACTGACAAAAAATCATATTTTATGGAAAAAAATCATCATTTTTTTAATACAACATTTTATTTAAAAATAACAATTAATATATATTAACATATGTATTTAAATTATTATTGTTTAAAGAATTTATGGCGAAACGTGTACTTATGTTTATATGGTGACAAACCATAATTTCGCTGGCTTTGTCGTCATTGATCCCACAAAATCAGTGAAAATAAGCAAACTTAAATTTTTAATCACACATTCACCAACCAACAAATAGAAAACTTAGAAAAACACTCAACTGATTTCATTAAAACAATAACGCTGTGTATTTGTATAAATAAATATTTACTTATTTAAGAAAGCTTAAAAAAAGTTTAGATTAAAAAGCACATGTCCTATGAAAAAGTTTTATGAAGAACTATAAAACTATAATATATACAGGGTTTCATATTTTTAATAATTTCTTGGCCTATTTTTAAATTATAGCAGGAACAGTTTCTTATTGCTAAGTAATCTTTTGCATATAAGATACCTTCGAAAGTGCTGTTGTCTAATCTAGTTCTATATTTAGTTTTGTTTAAATTGACTGTTGAGAATATTCGTTCGACATTTGCTGAAGAAATGGAAAGGCATATTAAGTTTTGAACAAATTTTGACAGCACCGGTAAAGCTGAAATGTTGCCAGCATGAGTTATTTTTAATCATTTGCAGTTAGCTTTGAGCTAGAAATCTTTTGTTTAACAAAAACACCCAGATAGACTTCTTCGTTATGTAGAAATAGACTTTTGTTTTCAAAATCAAGGTCGTTATTGAGACTCATGTTCATAAATTCTGTTTTTATAAAATTGTCTAAAATTTCTAAGTAAAGGCGTTACAGTTGCTCATACATTCTATGTATTTCACAGGATGAGCTTTGAAAAATTTTGTTGACGTTATTTACCACCATTTTGTTAATACTTTAAAAAATAGTTAATCGTTCATATAACTCGAGAACCCGTACAACTACTGACTCTAATGATAATCACCTGTGAGGGGTGCAAAAATATTTTTGGTATTGCTAATTACGTTTTGGACTATTCGCAACGTAATTATCTACTTCAGGTGGAAGCTTAAGATAAGCATTGGAAGAGCAAAGCGCAATTGAATGATAAATACATTTGACAACAAATAAATTAGGAATTTCATTCTTAAATAATCTGGGAACGGAATGATTTTTGCCTGTCATATTTGGAGCACCATCTGCTCCGAATCCTATTAAATTTTCTTTGTACAGTATTTTCTGTTTTTGAAAATTACTTTTTATACAATTAAATATTGTTAAAGCTTCACCACTCTCCACTTCAATTAAGGCAGAAAATAAGTCTTGCACTCTATAATTTTAGGTGCCCCTGTAGGCTAGTAGGTAGTGTACTAGCTTGCAAATATGGGGGTTGTGGGTTCGATTCCCAACGAAGACCTTGGTTTTTTTCACTACAAAAATAAAAATTGATTGTCCGTGGGGCTGCTCAGCGATGAAGGCATAGTCACTGGTCGCTGTGCTGTCTTATATACGGCAGTTAATTTCCGACTATCCTTCTACTTTCACCACCTGTTGCATCTATTCTCTCTATCCCTTTCCTAAAAGAATGTAGCACGATACTTGACTAAAAAGGCATTGTTGTCTGAAGTGCTACTTCTCTTTAAAAAAAAAAAATAATTTATAGTTCCCGGATTACAAAACAAAGAGATTTTTTATTGTTTGTCAGTAGACTCATCTACACACGGTTTTAATAAGCCACATAGTTTTTGTTCTGCCACATGCAAGATTAGGTGTTATTTTTGAATCAGAAATGGAGGAATTTAGAAATAAAGTTAAGTGATCCGTACACAAAAATGTAAGGTTGTGTTCTGCAATAAACGCACTTAATTGGAGTTCTAAGTTTTTTACACTCCTCATCTCATCTGAAGGTAAAAATTGTGATTCAATTTTTGTTTGCCTACAACTTATACAATTCGCTCTGCTTATGTGCTTTTGGGTTGATTGGTGTTTTACTAGATCCGCTCTGACAAGAATCGAATTGCATAATGTACAAAAAATTTCCTCCTCAACTGATAAACTTGTTTTTTTATTGTTAACTAACTAAAATTTTTCAACAACAAGCTGATACAAAACTTAACTTCGCTATGTAAGTAGTACAAGTACAATGAAAGTAGTACACACTTGAAATAAAAAAAATCATAATTTTTATAAATCAGAAATCATAATTTAAGAAAGAAAATCATCAAATCATAGTTTAGTTCAAAAGTCATCAAAAATATGATAAAATCATCATTTTGGCAACGCTGGTATCAGTTGTGTTGTGACATATGGACCCAACCTTGATGTATTACAAAAGAATTATAGAGAATTAGAAAATAAAAATTACTGGACATTCATCTTAAACTAGCAGAACGACTCCCAACCGACGTACTCATGAACACATTGGACCAGATACGAGCAGAAAACGCGGGAACAATGGGACGAAAATACGCAACTTTGGACGAGAAACTCGGGACACTAACACATTCGACGAACGACAGAACGGCAATTTCCACCCTAGATTTTTGAATCTAACAGGGGTCACCATCAGCGGGCAAGGGGCTCAATTATTGGAAAAGGGATTGGAACACAACATCACGAAGAACAACGGGGAAGGGGAAATAGAACGAACCATTGTGGACACAGAAGTCGCAATAGCGATGATCCCGGACGGAGAACAAGAGCAAGCCGGGCACATCTGCAAGCAGATAATAGAGAAGGAGGCCAAGTCTACAGGACAATTGAACGGAGAGCACAATACAATTAGGAAACTAAAACGTGAACTGGAAGCGAAGAACATCTTAGTCACAGAAGCAGACAAGGGGGACACAACGGTGCTCATCGGTGAACATGACTACATCGGAAGGACTGAACGGTTAGTAGAGGACTCTAAGTGCAGGGGAATTGGTAAAGATCCTACGGGGGAATACCAAACGGAGATTAGGGAGATTATAGAAGAGGCGACAGGGATAATAGGACCGGACATGTCCCACACATTGACAATGATGGATCCATCCGCACCATCTATGATAGCACTACCGAGGATACACGGACCGGAGGTACCGATGGGACCCATAATTGATTGCGGATCTGCACCAGGCTACGAACTTTCGGGATATATGAGGACGGTATTGAAGGACACCTTAGACCTGGGATATGGGCATACAATGGTCGACACTACGGAACTGATTAATAAACTGGAGAATGTGAAAATAACGGAGAAAACAAAACTGGTCTCTTTTGACGTGAGGGACTTGTATCCATCGATTCCGGTAATGGATACATTGGACATTGTTCATAGGACAGTGGGGGACGGGACGGAGAACGGGGGACTGGCAATACGGATTACGGGCACACTGGAGGCGACACTAGGACAGGATTACTTTAGATTTGACGACAGTGTATATGGGCGGATGACGGGACTAGGGATGGGAGATCCGACATCTGCCACCCTCATGGGGGTATTTATGCGGGACTTGGAAGGGGAATACGTAGGGGAATTGGGGACCGACTTCGGGGTGATATTCTACGCAGGATATGTCGACGGCATAATATGTATACTGGAAGGAGATAACGAGGGGCAAATTCTGGATTACTTGAATGGAGGACACAGGGACATAGAATTTACAATGGGAGGGGAAGAGGAGGGGGGGATTAATTATCTGGACCTAACGGTCAAGGGGAACATGATCTCGAACGGAATCGGATATGGAATGTACAGGAAACCAACAGCAACGGACACAATAATACACAACTCATCAAATCATCCCCAGCAACACAAAAACGCAGCAATCGGGCAGTTAATAACAAGACTCGAGAGAACACCACTAACACGGCAAATGTATATGAAGGAAATGGAAACAATATACACCATAGCGGAAAACAACGGATACAAAAAGCGCCTCGTAGATAACATCAAGGAACAAATTGGAACGAACAAAGAACAGGAGAAGGAAGGGAAAAAATAGGCTACATTAACATATATGGGAACATCAACGTACAAACTGGCGAAATTCTTTGGAGAACACAACATCAATACCGCATTCAGAACAGGGAACAACCTAGGCAGAATACTACGGAATGAAACAACCGAGGCGAATATACTGGACAGACGGGGAGTGTACAAATTAACTTGTACATGCCATTATGGCTACATCGGGCAGACAGGACGAAGAATTAGGACCAGATTTGGGGAACACATCAGGGACTATAACAGGAAACTACGAGGACCAAAATCGACTCCAGGATCAGACTTCGCGGACCATATATTTAACGGCAAATGTACACCAGGACATATTAGGACAACGGTTAAACTGCTTCACACACAGCACAAGGGAAGGGGACTGAATGTATTGGGAGACATGGGGATATACGGACAGGGAACATTTGACGGACGAATAGTAAATGGACAGATGAACACTGCTTCGGACACAATATTTGGACCGTTGGGACATTTTTACAGGGGAACGGACACTACACCGGCACGGGAACGTTACGCAGGTGCGCAAGACCAAGGCAATAAGGAACATCATAAACGTACAATTACAGATTATTATGTCACATGGGGAGAAAGGAGAAAAACCCAATGGGTTCACACATAAACGAAAACGGACAACAAGCATGATCGTAAAAGGATTTAGTTAGGAAGGAGGACGAATGAAAAAGGGACGACAAATTAGGTATAAAGGGACAAATGGAAAAGGAGAGAGAGAGGGAGATGCGGGCAGAAAAGACAGTAAGTGACGAACGCAATAACACGAAGGGGGACACGAACTATATAAACACAACTAACAATAGAACACAACTAGTACGAAAAGAACACTGAAGATGGCAAACAGCCGAAACCGGTTTGTTCACAAACCAAATTTGACGAGGGTCGACGGAAAACCGTACCCAAATAAAACTCAGTTTTATATTAAGTTGTTTGGATTTTTTCTACCAGTAAATGAAATAATGAAGACATCATGTTTTCACATCGAAAACACTCGCCGTTCACACCGAACAAACAGCCAGAAAAGACAGAAAGAATGACAAGCTCGGTTTTGTTTAAATGGATGCGTCAATAAACAAAACTGCCATATTTGTGATGATAACCCTAAAGTGTATACTGAGAGACCGTTACAAAAACTGACACTATTTAGTGTCCTTCGTGGGCAGGTGAAATTATTCTTTAAAAACGATGCTGGTCAAAATGTTACAGTCTATGGTGACCGCTATAGAGCCATGATTAGCGACTTTTTCGTCCATCAATTGAACAACCGTAATTGCAGTAACTGTGATCTCAACAAGGCGACGCAACATGTCATACAGCTTCTGCCACAATTGATTTATTGAAAGAAACGTTTGGTAACCGCATAGTTTCACGTTTTGTAACCATGTTTTATTAGCACTTCAGGCAACAATCACTATTTAGTCAAGTACCGTGCTACATTCTTTAGGAAAGGGATAGAGAATAGATGAAACAGGTGGTGAAAGTAGAAGGATAGTCGAAAATTAACTGCCGTATATAAGACAGTACAGCGACCAGTGACTATAAATTCCTGTTGGTCTGAATTTTCGAGGTCTGCATAAGAGAATACCTAAATTTTGAAAGACGTCAACAAATGAATCAAAGAATTTTTATTTTCTAATTCTCTATAATTCCTTTGTAATACATCAAGGTTGGGTCCATATGTCACAATGCCTTCATCGCTGAACAGCCCCACCGACAGTCAATTTTTATTTTTATAGTGAAAAAACCAAGATCTTCGTTGGGAATCGAACCCACAACTGCTACTATCTACTAGCCCACAGGGGCACCTAACCCTCCATTTAACGTCGCTAAACTATATGTGGGATATGTGAAGTCGCTGTTGCCAGTAACGATAAATCTGAAACGATTGACCATTTGGGCACAACATTCGCCGCATTGTCGCCGATATCAGACCTATAATATTGGATAATGTCATCGACAGTTAGGCGTCCAGATCAGAAATCATATTTAAATTGTAATGCCAGAAAACTATCTTACGCATCAAATGAATGGCAATTAAAAAATTTTGACAATCTATGCCTCAATTAAAATACCCTTTGTATAGAGTCACTAAATTGTTGAATTGCATTGCTAACGTTTTTCTGAAAGTAAAATATGTAAGTCTCATATACAGAGACCTCCTACGAAAGTCGTTAAGCTTTCCCAATATTTAATTTATTTTTTCGCTCTTCCCGTACCTGGATTTATTACATACCAGTACGCTATTCTCAGCGTACTTATAACAATTCTTGTTTTTTTTTCTTCTGTGCAGCATTAAGCTAAAAAAATATTTTTTAATTTGTAAGTTTCTCAACGAAACTATTCTTCACCTTGGCCAAGGTCTGGGCTGAACTAAGAAAATCGTCTAAAAAGAATTAAAAAATAAAATGCGATATTTCAACTGCATTTGATTCGAATGAAAAATATATGTACCACTTTTTTTTTAAATTAATTCAAAATTAAGTTTACATTCACAAACATGGAAGCAACGTAAAAATTATGCTTAACAAATACACAAATGCAATTGCTAAAGCAAAACTTGAATTGTAGTTTACGTTCGAAAATGCAAAATAAAAACAACAAAAAGCTTACAACAAGCATGTTGCAAGCTTATATAGACTTTACTACTTTACATTGGCTTTGCCACAAGTGTTCAGGCATCACAGTTTTCTTATAGTGGAATTACACACATTCCAACTTTATTGCTTTTATTTAACTCAAATTGAGACTGCACTGAAAACAAAAACAAATTACACTTGAGACACTTTTCTCAGTATAAAATTTTTTTTGAGAAAATAATTTTAAAATCGTTAAAACTTTTCAGTATTAAAATTATTACAGACCGGAGACTTAATACTACTGAAATTCAACATTAAGCAAAGCACAATTTTTAGCTAATTCCTTTTAACTCTGGGATTAATTTTTTTTCTTCCGCTCGAACCAGGACTAAGGGGATAACCTCTACTTATGCCAGAACTAGAAAAATAGGCTATGGGGAGGAGGAAAGAGAGAGTAGTAATCGTGGACATTCGATTTGAATTTTTCCACATTGAAAGTGACCGGAATAACCTCTGGAGGAAGTTTATTCCACATACGAACTGTTCTGCTAACAAACGAATTTATCCTATAATGCATAGTGCGATTCACTGTCCAATCAGCCACAACGAAAATCGAGTCAAACGCAAAAATGTACGAGTTTCGACAACAAGTTCCTTAATTTCGTTAGAGCACCTACCATTGTTATAACGATAGAACAGTGAAATACAGCCTACATTCTGTCGACGCTCTAGGGAATCAATAGATTCCGTCCCCCATAAGCCTCTTTGCCCTCTCCTGTACGCGACCAAGCAACTCTAAACTAGATTTTGTGGTGCCGGCTGATACATGAGAGTTGTATTTCATTTTTGGACGGATGAAGATGGTATAAATAGTACGAAGATCTGCCCCCGGGGGCACATAAATATGGTCTTTATAGAATTCCACTATCTAGACACAGTGCAACTGGGGAAAAAGGGAGCCCAGTCCCCTGAAGACAGGCAGGGAGTCAACTGGAAACTCCACTTTATTTCCACGGGCATCAGTGTGCTTCAGAGTTCATTATTTGTCTCTTTAGACATTTAATAGTTCTCTGGCTGATCATTGAGGTTGGCCCCTATATGGGAGTAACGTGGTGGTTGTGGTTTCGCGGCCCCATGACAGACAGATCAGTTGTAATGGTGGCCGGGTTCATTTCACCTTTAATAACACCTACCTGGTGAAATGTTTCCAGATCCAGTGAGCATGCTAGACATGTGTTCTGGCCAGGAGTTGGAAAGTCTCCAACTCTTAAGCAAGTAGTGATGATTTGCAGCCCTGCTCTGGAATCATCGAAGTTGCAACTAGAAAGTTCTGTTGCATTGAATTATAGCTTCGGCTTTCTAGGACGTGCATAACGTTCCAAATTATTCAGTGGTTAGATCCACCATCTGATTGAGGCTTCATGGCCAGGTGCGGATGTAAATCGATTCACACAGTACGAAGATCGGATGGAGCGAAGTATCTCTCACACCGTTTTAGAAAACTGAGGCACTTAAAAACTTCTTTAGAAACCTCAAAAATGTGTTTAGTTCATCGAACATCACACTGAATTTTCATGCTAAGAACATCAAGAGCTTCCGATTCCGTAATACCTATATCACCAATAGTAGCAGGTGCAGTACCCTTTCCGAACACAGATCTATGCGTAAGCATGCAACATTGCGACTATTCATACGACCCAATTCGGATATCGCAGCAAGATTATGGTTGAGCGTATCATTCATGTTCCGCCTTTTGGAAGTCACCTCCAACTGCTTCGGTCTATTGCCAAATGAATACGATTGACAAATGGTACTGTCATCTACGATAGAGTAAATAGGGTTTAAACTTTGACAAAGAAGGTCACTTAGAAAAATAGAAAAATAGGGTAGGAAAAAGAACGGAGCCTTGCGGCATTCCTGAATTAATCCTGAACTCGTGTGATGAAACCCCATCGATAACAACTCGTATAGTGCGATTCGTGAGAAAACTCAATAAAAATCTAAAGAAATTATCAATTTACCCTAGAGAAACCGTTTTCTTTTTACACTCCAAGATAACTTCCTTTCTTATTTTTGCAGCCAAATATTTTTAGCGATAATAAAATATTATTTCATATAAAGAGTTAATCTCTACACTCGTATAATCACCTTACAAGACAGCATTTAAGACAGTTTTATAACGGTTGGGTTTGGCATTTATTTAGTAGAAGTTTAAGAAATTTTCAACATGGAACGCTACACTCTTGAGCAAAGAATCAAAATGGTGAAAATTACGCTATATCACTTCGTAAAATTCGAAATTTTTCTTATAATCAGGCTCCTACTAAGAACGCTATGCGTAATTCAATTACTATTGTCGCTGAGAAAAGACCAAATAGCTACCGTAGTGACGCAAACATAGCCGCTGTTCAACAAAGTATTGAAAATGATCCTGGAATATCAACTCGTCAAAGTTCGCAAGAATTGGCCATTATTAGAGACACTTTGCGCAACATTTCGCATTAAGATCCTTATTTTCAACAATTAAAGTCTAGCAACTATTACTTGCGTCGAACATTTGTGAATTGTCTGTTTGAAAAACTGAACGAAAAAACGGATTTTTCAAAAAAATCAACTTTGGTCATAAGGATCATCATCAATTAGGCGGTTATGTAGACAAACAAAATTGTCGCATACGGGGCTCACAAAATTCGTAAACAGACTTTAAAAACTATTACATCCAAAGAAAGTGCTCATATGTTGCCATTTGTAGTAAGACGGCATCATCGGCCCGTTTTTTCGAAAAGAGGAAGGAAGCGCCTTCACCGTACATTCTTTTCATTATCAAATCATGATAACCAATTTTTTGTGGCCACAATTGACTGATGTTGGCATCAGTAACCTTTAGTTATAGCAAGACGGCGCCACACAGTCTCCAAAGCAATTCAGTTATTGCGGTCTCGTAAAATCTCCATTTGGCGTCAATTGGCTGTCTCGTTCTTTTGATTAAACGGAGCTAGATTATATCTTCTGGACCATTTGAAAGACCGGGATTACTTGAAGAATCCAAAAACAAAAAAACGAGATAAGCAAAGCTATTTGGCGAAATGTGCTTAAAAATTTTAAGAAAAAAGCGAATGTATACCGACGTGGTCATGTGCGCAACGTCATATTATATTAGTATCAATAAAGTTAGTTTTCAAAAAAGTGTGTGCTTTAACGCTAATTTACACCCTAACCTCAAGGTAAACCGACCCTTTATAAGCAGTTTTATCGCTGGTAGAAGCTGCTGGGAATATAATTCCAAGAAATTCAATTTCAACGCAAGTAATAATATCAAAAATTCTGTCTTCTCAAAGAACTTTAACTTTGACTCACTCTTTTCTTTTCCGACATTTCAAATGCCATAAGGAGTTAACAGGTTGCTCCTTGTAAAGCTTCCAGTGTCTTTTCTAAAATAATAGATACTGTGTGGGCTGTGATAATCGAAGGTTTTAATAATTCCCAATATTTAGCTATAAGAGCTTTGAGCAAAAAATCTTAATGGCTTTTGCTGCTTTAACTTATTTGCAATAAAAGTTAATAATAATCCAATTTTCGTTAAAAGCTCAATTTTTCAGAAAACGCCATTTTGTTTAGACGATATTAATCAACAAATTTGTAATACTCACAAAGTATTTTATTCATTCAATTAGCATTCGGAAAATTTCAAATGTCTCAACTTTGCCGCAAAGCTTTTCTTTGAGGGTTATGTTTTGCTAAAACTTTATCTGGAACCAGACGTAAAAAAACATTCATAAAGCGATGAATAAAAACTTAAGAACTTTTTGAAAATGTAAATTCAATAGAAGCAACCCAACTTTGCTAGATAGCTTTTAAAACAATTCAATTACACCTCATATTATAATATTTCCGAAACGTTTAAACACTCGCTTCCCTGTGTTAGCGTGTTGCGTTAGAATGATTACGTTTGAAAATAGATTGACGGAAGGGTTTTCAGAAGTAAACCAGTAAAATATTCATAAAAATGTTTGAAAACATCATCACAACAAAACGGGTTCCAGGCTTTCTTTACGGAATTAATGGTTTTAAAGTATGGATTAAGGTGGAAGTGCTATTCCTTTAATTTAAAAAGCCAATTTTGTGTAAATTTTATATTTCAGTTTAGTTTCTTTAATTTTTTAGTTTCTGCGTCCTCTAAGGTAGTTAGGTTTTATCCCGAGGTTAAATATAACAGATAGCGAGGATTCACAAAAATTAAATAGTAACCCAGTCTGGGTTTTACAGCCCAATAGTTCTATAATTTTCTTGCAGGAACTGGGTTAAAAGATTGCCTTATGCACATTGAAATCTGGAAGAAAGTAGAAAAGATAAGCAGTTGTCTCATTTTCTCTTGCTTGGAAAATTTCTATTGAAATTTTTATATCGACGAAAATGGTCCTGTGACAAGGTTTGCACCTAATAAAGATCCAACTCACAGTGATAGCAGGCCAATGACAGAGCAGGCCTTATGTTATAGCCATCAACTGATAGCAGCTGATAGGTTTTCTTTAATACACAAGCCCTTGATTGATTTCATTAATTTATTCTTTTAACTTTTATACACAAAAAATATTTTTATATAACCAATTATTTATAACAACTTATTTTAACCAACGCGTCAAGCTAGAGCAAGGTGTAGTAGTTAAAGTAGTTTTGACTGCATATTTAAAATATATTCATTCAATTCATTCAGTCAATAAAAAATATGTTAACTTTTTGTTTGTTGTAATTCTTGTCGTTGTTGCTAATGTATTAACCACAAACATACATACATGCATACATACCGATTATGTAATAATAAGTCAATGTTTTATTATTACGTTATACGTATAATGCTGGATTGACGTTTTTAACACTTTTGAAATCATTTTTGTTTTATTTCATTTTTCGGTTTTTTACTAAAATTTTGTTGTACCTAAATTTGTTGTAATTTTACAATCTTATATACGATTATTATTGCAATAGCACTAATTATTGTTTTTTTTTCAATTCTTCCTCTTGATTTCTTTTAGTGGATGATGCTTCTGGACATTATGGTTCGGGTTTCTTTTATGGCAACAACTATTGGATGGGTTCGATGTCGCTTTGTAGAGCCATCTATCATGATGAGGATGAAGATGACACAATTCAAAATGATAAGGCGAAAAATTCTGGGTTGCCATTTGCGAAGGCCCATTTGCATTCTTATAAATCAGTATACAATGAAAATCCGCCATTTATACCTGGATTTTATATAATAAAAATTCTTTTAAATGAAACACATCCCACAAATGTAGTGAGTATACTGTTTAGTTTCTCGTACCAGACATTACACTTAGTAGCTCAGATATTTTAAATGGATTATAGACGGAAATCAATTAAAAGGTCTTTTTCGAATATACTGAGATGTTAGGATAGGTTAGGCGGTACATTCCATTACGACTCGCTATCCCGAGATCACTATCCCGTTGTGTCAACTCGAAAGGAAAGACTAAATAGGACAAAGTATATAAGAGAAGAAGGGAGGCAAAGCAACTTAAGTTAGTATAAATAACAGCTGAGAAGAAAATAAGATATTGTCTTCTTCCTCATGCTGACGGTGTCTGCAGTAATCTTTTTATAGCGGTGTGTCCATAAATCCGTTATGTTTCGGCCACCATTACGAAAAGGCACAAAAACATGTCTATATTGCTTGAATGTATCACAAAATACCGGAGTCTGAACAGCGGCCCTAAACATAAAAAATTCACAAAATTCACTTTTTTCTTGTCAAAACGAGAAGTTGCCAAACACAAACTGAATAACGCAGCGTGTTCAAATTTAGATAGGAAACAACCGATACTTGCCTTTTAACAGAAGCAGTGTTGCCATTTCAATTAGGAGGCAAGAAATTAAAAAGTCACAGACTTACTGACCCACCCTCATAATAACATCGCATGTTCCTGGCATAGGTTACAATATCTTGTAATTAAAGCTTCTGAATAACACAATTGCACCCTCGTCATCCTAAATAGCCGCTTTGCAATATTGCGATTAACCTTTGAACAATGGAAGTAGCGGACGTACTAAAAAGTCGCAAAAACTGGAAAAGGATTAAGAATTTGTTCCACTCTGACGCACTTTTAATATTATTTTATATTTGGTGTAACACAAATCAGGAAAATGCGTCACAAAAAAGGAACTTCAATAAAATCTTATAAAGAAAAACAGATTTATATTTGCTTTATTACACTACTTCTTTATCAAGTTCTACCGTGCGCCGAATTTGCGGCTATCCTTCTACTTTCACTACCTGTTTCATCTCTTCTCTATCCCTTTCCTAAAGAATGTAGCAAGGTACTTGACTAAATAGGTATTGTTGCCTGAAGTGCTACTTCTCTTTAAAAAAAAAATATTGATAATGCTCCACTTCTACTACCTTTACATTTTTATTTTATTTTCGATGGCGAATGTCATAAATGATGGGTTGCTGCTAGTTATTAATAGGCCAGGGACCAAATTTGTGTAATACGTTTGGTCCAAAGCATTTCGTTTAACTTTACAGACACATCTTTGCGAATACATCTTTATTTTTGACGATAGCCCCTCAGTTATCTTCCACTGACTGAAATTTATGTTACTTAACTTGTGCTATTTTCATAGTGGAACAGGATTCTAGACGTTGTTTTACGTGGTCTAAATGCTTTGGGCGCATTTATTCTATTCTTCAGCCACCGCAATGTTATGACTGCTAAAATAGATCAATATGTTAACATCTTCATGTGGATGCCGTCCTAGAGAAATGGTCTTATTTTTAGGGTGGAAATTCTTAGTTATTATTGAGTCCGAATTGCACGCCATACTATTCTAGCTTGTTTAATTTTATGTTATAACAACTTCTTGATCAACTTCATAACACTGGATAACGTTCGATGTCTCTTCTTTTCGATGATAAGCAATCATGCCCGAAACTAATAGGAGTAATATAAGTGACAGTGTATATTATTATTTCAGGCTGTTGTTTATATTAAAGGATCTGTTTTCTTGGGCTTTAAAATGTGCTCTGCATGAAGCATCAGGATATAGTTCATTTATGACTAAAATGAATGCAAATCAATGACAATTATTATGTCAATTCCGGTCATTTAATCTATCGTTTGATGATATTCAATGTTCTTTGGAAGTATATAGCAATTAGAAAGAAAAATATATAATCTGAGGGTTCAGTAGCTTTATTTTTTTTTTCGAAAAGTTCTTTAATCGATTGATGCAATTCGGCTTAAGATGAACAGAAGATAAAGAATTTAACTTTTGGAATACAACAGCGTGATATCTCGAGCTGCTGAACAGTTTTCAGATAATGAGTTTCAGCTTCTTTGGAATCGTACAGAAACATTTACTAAGTGCATTTACAAAAATCTTCTTTAGTGTTAAGCTTAAAGGGCATTATGTAAACAAAGAAAAAAAGCCACAAGCAGTCCTCAAAAAACCGTTTTACATCCAGAGAAAGTGACCGATGGTATGTTTTGCGGTCAGGCGGTATCATCGGCCTGTAATATTACGAAGATGAGCAAGGAAATACCATCGCCGTGAAGTCTCTGCACTGCCATACCATGATAATCAAGTTATTCTTAAGACGGCGCCACACAGCCACAGCATGAGAAATATCCCGATCAAGCAATTTCTCGATTTGGCGATGCTAATTGACCACCTCGTTCTTGCAATTTTACGTCGCTAGAATGTTTTTTCTAGGTACCGTTTAAAGGACAGTTTACGGGAACAATCCACAAACAACTGATGCTCTGAAAGATGAAATTAAGCGCTGCATTGACGAGATAAGCGAAACTTTGTTGCAAAATATGCTTTAAAATTTTTTGAAAAAGCGCACGTCTAAAGGTGGATATTTTCCGACAACACATTCCATTATTAATTTCCATATTGTTACCTTACATAGGTGTCGATAGCACTGAAGTTGTTATAATTCATTTCCTAACCTCAAATTTGTTCACCTACCATATTTATATATTTAGTTCCCATAACGGCTAAGCGCTTAACAGTCAATCGAACGGACAATCCGCAGAAAATAGACGCCGTAGTGAATAGATTATCTTTAATCTTTCGGTTAATTTTAATCGATTTTTGTAGACAGGATATTGCTTTGCAATTTTCTTAAAATCAAAGATAACGCTTTTGATATTAAAAATACCCGGATATTTTTGTGTACTCGTGTTATTATTTTTAAACATTTTATATTCTCCTCAAGATACGAACAATTTATATTGGCGTCTGTTTACCATCCTCTTGCACTAACGGAGATGTTAAAAATTTGGCCAAACAAGGACACCGTGTCTTAGACGCCCGGGAAATTAATGTATTAGATGTGCGCATGCCAACCGATAAAAAATTTAGCATATCTGAAGATCGAACATTTTGGATTTTATTGTAAGTGTTTATTTTCCTAGTCCATGCTAATCATGCTTGCTAATTATATTGATATAACGTTCTAGAATTGTGTCAACAATTGTAGTGATATTAATTTTAGCCGGAACTCTGTTTGAGTTGTTTCTAACCAGACGTTTGCATGAAGCCTTGCGTGAACAAGATAAAGAAATGATGAATAACAGTGAAACTTCTTCAGGTATTGGCTGTGCTTCCTCTGACTATGGAGATTCGGTTACAAATGAATCATTGAAGAAAGAAACCCTAAAGGAATTGAATATAGTATTGAACTTACCACATACTGTAACAAATTGTAATGGTGTTAGTAAAAGCAATAGCACTTCTGATGAACATTTAGAAGGTCACTTACATGAACCCGAAAAACTTAACATTTATGCTGAACTGTTGTTATCCTTCTCGGTAATAACCAATTTTAATGCCATCTGTGATCGAAATGTGGGTTCCGATACTTTAGCCTCAATACATGGCCTTAGAGCCATTTCTATGGCCTGGGTAATATTGGGGCATACATGTATAGTGATATTTAAATATTCTGATAATTTGGAATTACGCAAAGAAGTTGAAAAGAATTTCTTTTTCCAAGCCATCACCAATGGAGCGTTTAGTGTGGATACATTCTTCTTTATAAGCGGTTGTTTGGTATCGTATTTATATTTTCGCACAAATGCCAAGGGCAAATTGAATAAGTTGGCTAAGGGTAGCAACGAGTTAACTCGATGTACAGCACACTTTTTCGGCTTGGTTGGTTATCGTTTTATGAGGTTTGTGTTACAGAAATTGGAAACATAAAAGGAAAATAATAAAATATTTCACTCTTTTTGTTTTCTTTAGATTAACTGCTCCCTATTTGTTTGTATTGGGTGTGGTTCAAGTTTCCATGAAACATTTAGCTGCTCATTCAATTTTTGATCCTCCCACTAATGATCACTTAACTTGTCCCGAATACTGGTGGCGTAATATGCTCTATATCAATACTCTTTTTCCCGTAGAACAAATGGTAAGTTATACACGAGTATAAGAACACGGCATAACTTTGTGATATTTTAAAATAACAATAAATAATTTTAATAATTTGTCTTTTAGTGTATGCTTTGGAGCTGGTATTTGGCTAATGACACTCAATTCTATATGATCGGAGCAATAATCTTAATTGTATCCGTGCGTCACTTTAAATTATCTGCCTTTACAACCTGTGCCTTTCTTGTGGTGTCTTGGATTACAACTGCCATCATTGCTTTTACAAATAATCATCGTCCAGATTCAGATGATCCCTTGGCACTATTTGATAAAATCTATGATAAACCATGGACCCGTTTGGGTCCCTATTTGATTGGCATGACTGTGGGCTGGATACTTTTTCGCACCAATTGCAAAATTCGTCTACCCAAACTAACTGTGATATTTGCCTGGATCTTTTCATCTCTTAATTTGTTCGTTTTAGTATTTGGTCTTTATCATGCCGAACTATCACAATTTACAGCTGCCTTATACAGTTCTCTTAGTCATTCGGCATGGGCCTTGTCGTTAGCTTGGATAACTATTGCTTGTTCAACTGGTTACGGCGGCTTTGTTAACACTTTGTTGTCAGCGCCTTGTCTTTATCCCTTCTCCAGAGTGACATACTGTGCCTATTTGGTTCATCCGATTGTCATACGTTCAGTAGCATTAAACACCGACTCACCTTTACATTTGGGTGGTGATACAATGGTAAGATTTGTTTAAATGCATACGCCCTAGCATATGCTTTACTTTTTGAAGCTAATTTCAGGGCAAAATATCTGAAAAAACAATTTATATTTATATTTAGTCTTTTTCTAAATTTCATTAATGATGCGTTACACGGTAGAACTCGTGATTTTGAGACTCAATTCTGAGAATCGTACATAAAAGAAACCCTAAAAATAAAAACTTCTGCATCATTCGCTTTGTCAAGTTCGCTGAATTTTATTGCTCAAAGTGGATTGTTGTTACTTTTTCTATACATTAACACGGTTATGCATCGGTATACCGTACGGTATATCTCCTGTAAGTACTGAATAGAAGAAAAAGAAGCGGAACAAACCTATCCGAAAAACGTGCATCCATTACCCTAAAAATCACAAAAATATCCATTATTCCCATTTTCAATATTTTTTTGCTCAATAACTGAATTATAAATCCACAGATATGCTGTTTTTCTTTTCTTTACAAATTTTAGCATGAAAATAAAAATTTTGATTCATATTACAGTTATTCTTACACAGAAAACATGAGATTTTTATTTGTTATCCATGCATGGAAAGAAAATTCAGAACATTTTCATTTATTACTAATATCAACCTTCGTTGAAGTTGACCTTGCGGTTCTGATCATCTTGTTTTCTTCATAGGTTGCTTGTATTCATGTTCTGAGTCTGCATCATCATCATCCGAGTTAGACATTTTATGCAAAGGTATATTTTTTTCGGTGTGGCCACTAATTTCAGTGTCATCTTCATTTTCGGCGCTTTCACCTTCAAACTGCATAATTTTAGAACTCCACCAACAAACCTTCACAAGCAATGCAGCTAATTTTTTGCGTTTAAATCGCTTTTCCATTGGCATGGTCACCTGGTGGAACCTATCTCCTTGTTCATCTGATTCCTGAAGTAATTGTGTCAAACAGGTTTTAAGAGGGAAATGCGTGAAATATAATTTTAACATCATGGATGCATTAATTTTTGAAAACTAATACAGCAACTTGTTCACTTGCTGTAGGGCGGTCTTTCCTAAAACGTCTTCAATGACCTGTTTCAATGCATCTCATGCAAATAGGTGGTTATAATGGTTCGAAACCATATTAATGGAACATTCGCTTTTCATTAAATTTTATACATCCGGTCCGCTCAGAGTACCTGTTTGAAATTAAAAAAGCTGCTGTCATTCCACTGAGCTTTGGAAAGATAGATTTCAAACAGTCACAGGCGTCCTCAATATCTTTGACTATACTTAAATAAATTTTCCAGGTATTCCGAACTTCATGTGGAGCATTGACAACAAAATGTCATTAACATCCTTTACCAAGGGCTCATTATGTTATTTTAATTGTTTATCGAGATTGGGAATTCGTGCTTTCTAATTGATTGTGTATCGCGAATCACAACGCGAATTATAACAACTTTTTCACATTGTGGGCGGCGTAAAATAAGCATACTTAAATCTGTTTCATCAAAATAGTGAGGATACGCTGTCGTTCGCTTAAAAAAGTTTTTCAATCCGGTTTGCCTATTTTTAGGACGATACGATCACAAACGTAACAAAAATCATCCAATTTGGGGCACTTGTTATTTTCCACATTGATTCAATATTTTTCTGGTTTTTCTGGTTTAAAAACATAATTCACTCTAAACAAAAGGGTTGTTAATTCCACTGGCATTGCTAAAATTAATAATGCAGCCAACTTAACAACGGCCGATAAATGTAATTATAACTCAACTGCAGAAAATAGGGTAGATGGCAATTTACGGCCAAAACGACAAGTTTTTGTGGCCCATCCATGCTTCCTTCAGCGCACCAAGAAATCACATGTACCGATTTTTATATTTCCTTTGAAAAGTTCTTTAAATGTTTCATTTTGTTATGTTTCGGAGACTGTGGTGAATATTTCACCACCACTGTCATATAAAATTCATTATTTAACAAACTAAGAAAAATGTTTGGAATCGGTATTTGGATTTCTCTAAACTATAACTGATTACATCGGAAACCCTTAAACTTTCAACTTCTCGTATTCGTATTTGAATGTTTACAGATCTTTCACCCGCTTTCTGATATTTTATCCATCTGCCTGCCTATTTAATGCCACAAAACTTTTTTACAAATTATTGGTGCTAATGGCCTCTATAACAAAGAATGGGGAAGAAAGGCTTGCAAATTCTGTGTGATTTTTTTTTTAATTTCAAAACACTATTCGAACTGTTTATTTGTTTAAAATTGGTTCTTTTGAAAATCAATCATTTAATTTTGAATGCAAATCATCGATTTGACAATTTAATTAAAAGCATTAAATATCTGCTTCAAAACTTTCGTCGTGACTTATTTTTCTTAGGTTTATTTCCCATCAAGATTTTAAATATTTGAGAATCAGTAAAGCTTGCAATCTTCATAAGTCTCCCGTTACCTAGCAGCTAGTGACTAAAACTTAAAACACACTTTCTGAAAGTCAAGAATTGTGAGATCGAAAGATACAAAGTTGATTTTAAGTGGCCTAATGTGGCGTAAATGGTTTTGTAGAACTGAAGCTTATATGGAAACAAATGTAATCCTTTAGCAAAATTGTGGCCATAGTTGTTCTTTGAAGGCTAAACTACTGAGCACTGCGTCCATGAGATTGATGGATTGTTTTGAACACTTTCTTGAGCAGCAGTAATGTTTTCAGCCGATCTTACAGTACGTTGTGCTCAATGCTTGGCCTATCTCTCTCTCTCTTTCTTTGAAATCGATAATTATGCAATAAATAGTGCGTTTTGTTGGCACGTTGTTTCTCCTAAAAACTTTACTTAACATTCTCATCGTCACAGTAATCGATGATTGATTTTGATAAAACGTTTTAACGATTAAAACACGTTGGTTTATCGAATATTTTTCCATAATAAATTTGCTACGTGTCTACTTCACATCTGCCAAATATGAATTGTCAAGACTAATGTTTACCAAAATGGCGGCAAAACAAAATAGTATACCTTCCCGGCGGACACCCTGTATTATAAAAAATCTTTTTTTTTTGGCACCTGAAAATGTGTACCAACAGTGTGCCAAAATATTGAAAATAAAAATACAATTTATTTCATTTTTACATAAAGATATTTTGCTTAAAGAAATTATTTCTAAAATATTGCAATCATTTTAACACGCTATAAAGATAATTAAGTGTGAATAATTTAAAAAGATTATTCACTAAAACTTGTATTAATTTATAAAATTTCTAATTCCAATTTCCTTTTAACAGGTCATCATGTTTTTTGGATTTGTAGTGGCCTCATATCTGCTCTCCTTTGTGGTGTCATTATCATTTGAAGCACCTGTCGTCACGATGCTCAAAATTTTATCTCCTAGTCGAAAAAAGCGCATCGCTTAATAAATAAAAAATAATCAACTAAAACAAAAACAACAACTACGCTTGAAATTGTTTTATATTTTATTATTTTTTTTTTATTTTATGTACATAAATATTTGTTAAGTTTGTTAAAGTTACAAAACTATCGAAGGAAAATTATTTATCAATAAACTAGTAAAAAATAATAACTCATCTCATATTTTATAAATTTTATTTTTCAGAAAATTTTATAAATTAAATCAAGGCGCATCTAACATTTTTCAAAATTAAATTGTAAAATTTTTTTATATTTTATTTAAATATTTTTATACACGATGAAAACGAAAAAAATCTTTACACTTTGTAAATATCATTGATTAGTTATTCCCTCATGGCACGATCTTAATATTGTAAATTGAGAAACAAAAAACAATTTATTTTAAATAAAATATTTTTAATGCAAATAAAAGTGCTTCCATAAAATATCAGTCTTAAATAAAAAACTTATTTTTTTATAATATTAATTAAAAACAAAATTGTTATGCAAAAATTACATTAAAATTATATTTAAATTATTCCAAAGGAAAAGGTTAAAAACATTTTATTTAACATTTAAACACATTTTAATTATTACAACTTCATTTGCTAAACAAAATTTAAACACTATTTGTAATAAGAAATTAAATAGAAAATACATTAACAATCAGGGCTGTCATAGAATGCAATGTTGCCAGAAATCGATTTAAAACAAATATGCAACAGCAGCAGTAGTGAATTTATTTTGTTGTAATTTATTTTATTTTAATAATATTTTTTTAATAACATTTAAAAACAATATTTAATTTTAATGAAAATAATTATTTTATCCAAAATAACAATAATAAAAGTAATAATTGACAGCTTTGTACAATATTTACCTAGAACATGGATGTATTTTTTTATAAATAATTTTTCTTCAAGCACAAGATCTTAATATAAAAATTAAGTACATTTTAATTTTTGTTTTTAATATTTCGCCACACCATTGAGTGGCGGCTTCCGGAAAAGCGTATTCAATTTCGAAATAATCTTGTTTTCATTCCTTTCCGTCCATGCTAGCCGTGTGCTCGGTATGAACGTTGGGCGTTTTCGCTGTGATGACATCATTCTGAAGCCGTATTCTAAACTGTACTCAGTACAGTGCTGGCTTCGCATTGAAAGCTCTCGTCGTACTTACCAAACATACAGCCAACAAAGACGGAAAGGACTGACAACAGTATTTCATTTACTGGCGGAACAAATTAATACAACTTAATTCGAAATAATCTCTTTATTTTTACATCTAATTAGAAATGTCATTGCCGCATTGGCTTTAATAATTATTCTTCTTGCAGTCTTGAATCTGTTAACCAAACTTATGATATCCAGCTTCATTTTTGAATTTGTTAAAACTCATTTTCTTTTTTTTTCGTGTTCCTCGTGCTCACCATGTCTTAAATAATTATAGTTAATTAACCATTTTAATATTTTATAAATTATTTTTCTTCAATTACTTACATAATTTTATATGAAGACTTTCTGCCACCCAATAGTGTGGTGAAATATCAAAAATAAAAATT
Organism: Trichopoda pennipes; assembly: GCA_030448955.1. NCBI lineage: Eukaryota > Metazoa > Arthropoda > Insecta > Diptera > Tachinidae > Trichopoda > Trichopoda pennipes. Next base: position 11,395,584 of record JASKUP010000025.1, on the reverse strand, counting down.
TACCAAATTTGTATACAAGGCCATGTGCTTGCAGTACAATTAACTATAATCATTCATGAATATTTTTCTAAAATTAAAAGAGAATCATCTATAATTTCACTTTTTAAATCTAATAGCAAATTCGGCATTTCAAATTACAGATGAATTGCAAAACCAAGTAAAATACCAAGGCTCTTTGAAAAACTTATATTTGATTATTTCTGCCATCACTCATCCTCAATTTTGTTGCCTTATCAACATGGTTTCCGTAAAAACTGTTTCACTATTACCAACTTATTGCATTTTACTACAATAATTAATCCGGGTTTCGTCAAAGGTGGGCAAACTGATGCTGTTTGCACTAACTTTAGTGAGGCATTCGACAAAGTTTATTGTAAACTACTTTTGCATAAATTGAGCTTGCTGGATTGCACTGCGAATACCGTTAAATATATTTCATTATATCTGTTCCATCGGAAACAATGTGTCCAATTTAACAACAACACCTCGAGAGATATTTCAGTTTTATCTTGGGCCAATTTTATTTTCCCTTTTTATTAATGAACTGCCAAACGTTATCCATTTCTTCAATATTCCAATATACGCAGATGATATCAACATTTTCTTTATTTATGTTACTCGATCGGATAAATCATTTTTTTCCAATCTGTCTTGAATAACAAGTTAATGCAAGATAAAATTAATTTAATTAAACCTATGGAAATGCACTGTATGCTCCTCACTACTTTTTTGGGAAAACATCAGTTGCAATTGGTAGATAACATCGAAGATTTGGGAATTTAAATGGACACCAAATTAAGTTTCATATTTTACATTCACATATGTATTTATCTATGATTCACATCACCGTTAATAAGCTAGGGGTGTAATTCTGTTCACTAAAAGTTGGGCTAAAGAGTTCACTGATCCGTTCTTAACTAAAAAATTATGCACATCACTTGTAAGACCAGTTTTGGAATATAGTTCAGTAACAGGGGACCTACAATATAATATGCATAAACCCATATTGAATCGGTTCAGAAACAATTTCTATTTTTCTACTTACGAGGTGTAAAGTGGCAGTCTGGAGTTCATCTTCCATTCAATGTTGCAGACTAAAATTAATCAGATGGCCAACGCTGAAATGCCGCAGAACTATGCTTAAGGTATGTTTTGCAATCAGTTTAATTAATGGAAAAATTTCAGCAGAGTTCCTGAATTCTAATATGTATTTCAATGTTCCGCTTCATTTAACTTGATGTTATCAGCCACTGTTCTGACAGTTCTTCTTCTTATTGAGCCATTTCACATTGGATTAATATTTGTTCCGCACAACTTCAGTTCTTTCAAACACACTAGATTAATTATTCTAGCACAAAATTGTATACGTCTACACAGCTTCGTGTGTGTTAGTGTATTTTATTCATTTCACGTTTGTTTTTCGTTCGGTATACACCACAGTATACGCATTACAAAATAAATATGACTGGATTCAGTGATGATTAAAAGTTTCTTTCTAATTTTATTTTCTGTAAAATTATTTTTATTCTTATTTGACCTTTTTATTTTAATTAAATAAAAATTTTTTTTTCAATTTGTTATTAATTTTTGTTATTAAAAATTAATTTTTCCTGAAGAAGCTTTCCATAGGAAAGCGAAATATTGAAAAAATATATCGTTAAAATTTAATTGAAAAGACTGTTTCAAAGATTAAAACATATTTAGGTAAAAAAGATAAAAATAAATATCATAAAATCTATTTATCTACTTTTGAATTCATATTCATATTAACACGACGATAGCCAGCTGAAATATAAAAATCGCTCTGCAAAAAAAAACACACAAGACCTGTGTTTTCATAAATGCATGTGTATTAGTTTTGTTCTCGTTGTGCGGAATAGAAGCTGGTAGAAAAATTGTGCCAACCAAAAACTACCCCCCTCACCGAAAATGCCAACAAACTGCCATGTTAGACCAGCACAACTAATCCAATGTGAACTGGCTCATTCTCATGCAAATCTAATTCGAAGAATTTGTATGGGTTTTAATAGTGTATATCAATTTATTGATTATTATTTTGTCAATAGATGTTGGAAAGCGTAATATAATTGTTTATTTGAACAACTAACTGTAGTTTTTAATCTGTAGGATTAAGGATTACATCTATATGCTAAAAAAAAAAATTAATAAATAAAATTATTAACAAAAATACAACTGCAAAAATCAACTGATTCAAATATAGATTTAATTTCCATTTGAAAATAACCAAAACGATGTGATTTCATGCCACCAAATGAAACCATTAACAAGCAAAAGCGACTTGGATTCTATGATAGCCCTCCGAATATTTTTGTAAATTCTAATTTATATATAATTTTTTTTTATATTTTTAGGTTAGAAAATAAAAACAAACAAAAAAAATTAAAGACTCCTGTATGCATTGAATTAATAAAAAATAAATATTAAATTCTAAAAAATAAAATTAAAAACAGTCTTACTTATTTAATAAAAATGTTGATATATTTTTTTATAATTTACAAATTATGTGGTAGAAAGGATCGTCTTGCGGGAGCTGCCTATAAAGCCATATTCGCTATGCATGCCATCATTTAACCTAATAGTGCGTTTAAAAGCAAATGAATATAATTATTAGATAATATAATATTAGATACAAAGAGTTCTTGATAAACTAAATTATTGGGGCGCTATGATCTGGTACAAAAATCGTTATCGATAAAACTAAAAAACTCAAGTAAGCAGGAAGAAAATTTGTGACATATAATTTATATTCGCTGGCCATTGACAATGTCGCAATCGTAAATGTCGTAAAAACTATTCTTGGTAAGAACATTTTTGCAAATTTAAAAAAGCCACTAACGTAAAAGATAAATATTCTTCCATTTCGCTTAACTCTTTAAGGTTTGGTAGCTTGGTTGCAAAGTGTTGAAAGGTTGCTACTATAACGTCGACCCCCAAAAAAGGGTGAGGCTATCAACCCTGAAAATTACCGCCCAATTGCAATTTGTTCTGCACTTTCCAAAGTGATGGAACATAAGATTAATTTTCATCTTGTGAGGTACCTGGTGTTCAACAACTTACTTAGCGACCGACAGTATAGTTTCCGTAGGGGGTGCCTTACGGGTAACTTGTTGGCTTTCCTATTGAAACAATGGTGCAACTCCATACATCATTTCGGAAAGAGTCTCCTCCGGGGGCATATTTATCGGTCTTTATAGAATACTTGACTATCTAGACCTGTGCAACTGGGGGAAAAAGGGAGTCCAGTCCCCTGAAGGCAGCAGGGGTCAACTGGGAACTCCACGTTATTTCCGCGGGAATCAGTAGCCCCCAGAGTTTCCGCTATTTGTCTCTTTAGGCATTTAGCTGTTTCTCTGACTGATTATTGAGGTTGGCCCTTCGGGATTATCGTGGTGGTTGTGGTTTCGCGGCCCCATAACAGACAGGTCAGTTTTATATGGTGGCCAGGTTCATTTCACCTTTAATAACACCTACCTGGTGAAATGTTCCTAGATCCAGTGAGCATGCTAGACATGTGTTTTGGACAGGAGTTGGATAGTCTCCAACTCTTCAGCAAGGACTGGTGGTTTACAGCCCTGCTCTGGAATCACTAAAGTTGCAACTAGGAAAGACCTGTCGCTAGAATTAGTCTTCGGCTTCCTAGCGCGCGAATGACGTTTGTTTTAAAATAATTCAAAGTGGTTTGACTACCATCTGGTTAAGGCTAACTGCCAGGTACAGATGTAAATAAAATTACGCAATTTCGGAAAGAGTAAAGTGGTGGCTCTATATATTTCCAAGGCGTTTGATAGAGTGTGGTATGATGGACTACTGTCAAAACTTCTTGCATTTGGTATCGGTGATAATTTCTCCAGATTTTTATCAATTTTTCTCAGGAATCGAACTATGGAATTTCATCAGACGAGTTCAAGATTAATTCGGGTGTACCGCACAGCTCCGTTCTTTCTCCTATACTCTTTCTTTCAACCCTATACATATATTCCTTCGTAGATGACAGCACCATTTGTCATTCGTATCAATTTAGTAATAGACCGCACAAGTTGGAAGTGAGTTCCAAAAGGCAGAACATGAATGCACGAAATCGTGATTGAGCGAATTTCGCAACAATCCCGGAATGGGGTCGTGTGAATAGAGTCGATTTTAATGGCCGTCAGAGACACAATGTTGCATGCTTACGCATAGATGTGTGTACGGAAATGATACTGCATCTGTTACTAAGGGTGATATAAGTATTACGGAATCGCAGGCTTTTGATGTTCTTGGCATGAAAATTCAATGTGATGTTCGATGGACTAAACAAAGTTTTCAGGTTTCTAAAGATGCTATCAAGTGCCTCGGTTTTCTGATATTTCACTCCTCCGATCTTCGTACTATTTATACCACCTATATCCGCCCAAAGATGGAATACAACTCTCATGTATAAGCCGACGGCCCAAAGTTTATTTTTGAGCTGCTCGTACAGGACAGGCCCAAGAGGCTCATTAGGGACAGTAAGGTATACAACTCTATGAATCCCCTGGAGCATCGACGCAATGTGGGACGTATTTCGCTACTACAATGGTAAGTGTTCCAACGAAATTAGGGAACCTGTTCCCGTTACGCTCAGGTTTTTGCGTTAAACCCGATTTTCATTGATAGCACATCCATTTGTGGTTGATTGACCAGTGAATCGCACCACGCATTGTAGGAAAAATTCGTTTCGTTTTTTTATCAGAACAGTCCGTATGTGGAATAAACTCCCTCCAGGGATCTTTCCTTTCAATGTATTCCTTAGGAAAGACCCAATTGAATGTCCTCCTCCCCACAACCTGATTTCTTATATCTCGCACAATGCATTGCATGTGTAGGGGTCATCCCGAAACAACAAAAAAAGTTAACTAACCACTTACTGTTGTTTGTTTAAAACTTGTTTTCGTACCACCTGTTGACAAATTATTAAATAATAACTACATTTCAAAAAACGTCATTGATCTAGTTTTGTGAGACTTTGTCACTGGGGTACACTGGTTATATTTATATCTTTTCTTAAGCTCGGAGAAGCCCCTTCCTTTTGCAACAGGTCGGTTGTGATTGAAATAGAAAAGCATAGAGTGTTTATTATTACCTAAAACGCGCTTTGATAATGACATCATCGAATCGAAAGCGCTCGCCGATCCTACCAAACGACGGTTTTCACCGAAGGGAATGAGAATAGTATTTCATTTACTGGCGAAACAAATCAAAACAACTTAATACTGAACTCAGAGGTATTTAGTTACTGAGTACTTGTTTTTTGTTTTGTGATAACATATTGTTCCATCGATTTCTTGAATAAACGTTTAAATTATTAAGTTCTTGAATTGCAAAATAGTTACACACAACCCCTAAGAGATTTAAATTAAATTATACGATTATTCACATTTATATACACAATGGTAACTTTGTTACTTCAAAGCCTAAAAGCTACTGTATTACCTGTATGTCTTTGCTCGACCACGTTCACACTTAAACTACGCTATCATATTCAAAGGGGAGTTTATATATTTTACGTTTGGAATGGTTCTAGCATCATTATATATAGTTAGAAAATAGTGGTGTTTTTGTTCTAAATAAATATGTCAGAACATTTTAAAAAAAGATGGATAGCATAGCTTGCGAAATCTTTCTCAAGAAATGGGTGTTGCAGAAAAACATTTACGAAGTAACCAAAGGATGGTTACAAGGTATTTGCGATATCAGTCCAACCCACTGGAACTGCCACAATCGTTGTAAGTAAATAAATGCAAAAAGATTTTTGTTTATTTAGGCATTAAATTTGTTATAGGTTCCGAAACTATAACAAACGATTCAGAACCAAAACAAAAAACAATTTGGAGTTCCGTCAATTGTCAAATTGAATGCAAGTTTACGTTTTTCAATGAAGGTGGATATCAGATAGGTGTTAGCAAAGATTGCGACTTCTTATTTGCCCAATCTACTTTCAACGAAGTACTTACGGCGACAGTACACATTTTTGAGACTCATCTCAGTCCAGTTTGGATTAAAGCACCAAAAACCAGAGCAGAAAAAAGAAAAATTGCTATTAATTTTTACACGAAGCAAAACATCTCTGGCGTTTAACGATGCATCGATGGAACGCACGTTCAAATATATAGATTGTTTTTTCGGTAAGCAAGTACGTTTTCTGTAATAGAAATAAAGCTTGAACATTTTGCTGGTGAATGTTCCAAGATAATGTTTATTTTCATTTGAAACTATAAAATGTTCTTTAAATGTTTAGCTTTTTAGAATTCGATATGTAGACTCATCACATCTTGGTCCATGCCATGATTCCTTTATATGGAACATCAGTGAGCTTAGAACATGATTCGAGCAGCTTTATTTAAATGGTTAAACTAACTTTTGGCTGTTCGGTATAAACTTTTGAAATAAGAATAACTCCACATAAGTTATTATTTTATACAAATAAGAGATGCCGGATGACCATTGGAACCATAGCTATTAAACTCACCACGACCTACATATACAAATCCACAAACAAATAAAAACCGTTATTGCTTGAAATTTTATACAAATATTATTTAAATTCAAACTTGTAAAAAGAAAAATGAGTGTCTTTTTATTCATAACAGGAGAAATGGGAAAAAGAAAAAATTTCATAAGGAAACTCTGTTTATACTTGGGCTAAATATATTCAATTTATATTAATTAATTAATCAAGCGTGCATGCATGTTACATATTTTCACAATGTTATAGCTTTATTATTTGAAGAGACTTCCAATAGAATTAGCCGTCAGTTGTGAATTGATGGTATCCAAGACCACAGAAAAGCTTAAGTGATACATTCATAGTTTACACTTTTAAAGACCTTTTTGTTTCAATTCATATAATTTTTCTTCTAACTTACTAGTTTCGCATGAAAATTTGCCGACTCAGTAGTCAGCCAAAACTTTGCAAAAATATTTAATAAAGGAATTTCACATAAGTTTACCTTTAAAAGCTCCCACATCCTTTAAAAGATTGGAATAATAATCAAAATTATTAATGCAAAAAATAGTTATTTTTTTTCTTTTGAATTCTGTCATGAATTACAATAAAAACGATATTATTAAACACATAAATTAATAAAATATGGAATGTTTTTATTTAAATAAAAAAGTATCATCTAAAATTATTTTAGTTTTTTGCTTTCTACTTCCTCCTCAAGCAAGCGTTCAGTCAAATCCTCATTATCCACAGTCTCTTCAATACTTTGGCCAGTATCAAGACGTTTTTTATCGACTGGATATAGCCAACGTTGATACAAATATATAAGGAACACAATATCATCGCGTAGACAAGCGACTCGGTGGGCAGTCGGCATGGTTATAATAAAGGCAAATACATCATCAATAAACGTTATAAAAGCTTTATACATAAATGCGCGCCATGGTAAATCCGCCACAGATTTAAGTTTGTAATTAACAAATAGTTGTGGCAGCATGAAAAGGAAACCAAAGGCATAAACTCCTTTTACCAGGGAATTTATTGTCCAAGAGTACCAACTACGATGCGGTTGATAAATAAGCGAATATATAGCACCGCCAATACACAAAGGATATAACATATAGCTAAGATAGCGCATGCCTTGTTTATCAAATTCTTCTGTTTTCAATTCGGCTGTATCAATGGCTTTTTCTTTGGCCTCTTCTTCTGGCCGTTTCCTTATTCCTTTCAATGTAACTTCTAATTTCAGAATTTTTTTGCATTTCCACAATTCAATCAAAACGCCAACACCAGCAGGTATTGAAACTAATAAAGAGCTTTTCTCCTCCAACAAATACAAGAATATGACGATTTGCGAAAAACAACGCCAAAGTGTAGTGCGCGTTGACAATCCTTGATAGGATTTGCGTCTTCGCCAAAATATAACATCATTTTTGAACGAAAGAAAATCGAAGAGCGTCTGTTATAGAAAATGAAGTAAGAAACTATTTAAATTTTAATTTAAATGGCTTCAAAATTTTTCTTAACTTACATGAATACTAGCCAGCAGTATCGTTGCCAATAAAAAGTACATATTTGTATCGGATAGTACAGATTTAACTTCGTCAATGTCATTTTTTGTAAAGCCCAATTGAAGCATCATCTTCATGGCGTGCTCAATCATGAGCATTAGGCGTAGTTTGCCAATACTCATTGGACGGAAATGAAATTTTACAGTAAAAGACGTCATACTGCGATTGACTGGAACTAAGTTTTTCATGCGCATGTTAAAAAAGTCTGTTTTAAGAATTGGTAAAATCTGTTGATGTCGATTGACGTGTATTAGCTGGGCCATTTCTGGTGGTACATCTTTAGCAGATAATGAGATCAGATCGGTAAGTAAAGCTACATGTACTTGAGATAATATATGTGTTTTAGGTCTACTTGAAGCTGTTGAGGTCTGTTTTGGTTTTGTTTCTTTTTGAGGATCTTTCTGAAGTCAAACAAGAGTAAGACAGTTTGTTTCTTAAATCTTTGGTTTTAATTTAAAATATAACAAGACTCAATCAACTTACATCATTACTCTCCCCTAATAAATTAAATGCTTCTGCTTTGGGTACCATATATTCAGTGAGACTTAGGCTATGTATTACAGTTGGTCCATCTCTTTTCAGAGTCTTCCACTCTAAATTTTCGCCTTCCAGAGCCAGAACCACTTGGAAGTAAAGTGTGCCGTTTCTTCTCGTTTTCGCCGGCACTTGAATTTCATAATCCTTTTCATAAGTTTTCCAATAATTAAAATTTTTTAATGATTCCAGTTTTGTTACTTCTGCGGAAATGGGGTTTGCACTTGTCGAGCTAAATAAAGCTAATTGCATACGTGGTCTATTAGCCAAAAAGGATGTGAAGCATGGGTTGTCACTACACTTTAATGTAGTAAACAGTTGGGCCATCATCCACATTGAGTGGCCGATGTAAGCAAGAAATGCCACAGCCAAAATTGTAGTGATCGATGGTAATGCCATTTCTAAGCGATTTTTAATTTACTATTACGTCCATGAATTTAAAAAACAAATAGAAAACGCCTTGAATGAAATAAAGAAAAAAATTAACAGCTGATTGCCGGGGTGTATTTTCTTCTTTTTCTTTGCACTACACATATTTGGCATTCATGGATTAATGATATCTTATACAGAGCTGTAAAAATTTAATTAAAAACATCTTCACTTATGTTAAAGATAATCATGCAAGGAAGATATTCCAAGTTCTGAAAAAATTTTATATCGGTTAGAAAATCTTCCATCCCCTTTTTGATGGTTATTTCAGTTATTATGCTTTATGCTTCCTCAATTAGTTAATACAAATGCAACATGAAATCCAAATGGAAAAATCAGTAAGTCCTTTCGTTTTGTAGGCAGATATCTGGTTATTTTTAGTTTCAGTTAGAATTTAACTTCAACATTAACAACAAAATGAAAATTGATTGATTCTTTTAGTTTTCGTTGAAATATTGTATGATGCTGCCTGGCCACAAACCTCGCCTGATGGTAACTTTTTATAGATGTGATGGTTTTACAAGGACTGTTTGTGGATTTTGTGAGCTCTATAATTAAAAAAGTATCTCATCACTAAAGCTGATTCTGATTTTTCAAACAGCTAATTCGCAAACGTTTCACGCAAATAATGGCCGGTCAGCTTTAATTTTTAAACAAGCTGAGGTGAAGATCTTTATGCAAAGTACCTCTAGTAATGCCCAATTGTTTAAGAACGTCGACGAAATTGATGCTGTAGGCTCATTTTCAACACTCTGCATTACAGCGCAATAATGCGGTCGCAGCTACTCAAATATAGATAACCGCAGCCGTATTGTTTTCGTCTATAGTCAGCAACATCACTGTGAGCCTCGAATTCAATGGTTAAATTATGCACAGCGGTCTCAGGAGGCTGATTACGAGGAGAAGTTGATCGAATTTTACGAAATAATACAGTAAAATTTTCATCACTTTGATAGTTAATTCTCTGTAGCATTCTATGCTTAAAATTTTCCAACTTTAATGTTCACGAAAAACAACGCAATTCTTGACATTTAGTCATTAGATAGACAATGTACTTCCTCAAATTTACTTACCCGTTCCAAATTTTAAGAGTTTATTTGGATTCTTAAGAAAATTTCCTTTTACAGGTACATAGATAGGCATAAATAAGATCGATACAAAATTATAAAAACATCTTTACTAAAATGTTGGCTGGATAGTCCACATGATTTTTATTATCAACTTTAAATATAACTACCAGATCGCTCAACATATAGGTAAAAATTACAATGTGCACACCTGAATAAAATACTCGCAGTTAATCGTTTTTATATTAGTAAATGGTAGAAAAAGATGTTTTGCCTATTAACTATGTTTATATTATAAATTACAATTTATTTTTATATTTCTTGTTACTTAAAGGTTAATTATTTTGTAATGAAAATGTTACAATACTCCGTTTAGCTTTTATTTAATGTTTAAATAAGTTCTGACTTATAACAAAGCCATTAAATGAAACGTATTAAAATATGAAAAATGAGAATGAAACTATTTTACTTGAATCTTAAGCATTTCGTATACCTAGGGCCTGCTCTAATTCTGCACGTTTCTGATTGACCTTGGTAAAGAAATAACGAGATACGGCTTCATGTGTCCAAGGCTGATAGTAAAATTCAGCGCGGCGTTCTTCTTCTGGATTACCAGCTACATCGGTCATAGCCTAAAAAAAATAATGTTAAAAAATCGCTAAAATAAAAAATTAAAAAAAAAAATACCTTTAAATCTCGCGTTTGACTAACTATCCATCGCTGTATGAATGTTTGAGGATCTTTTGCAAAGCTAAGGAAAAATTCTCGATTAGTTTTCATTTGATTTATCGTATCTACAGTTTCATGAATCTTAGCATCCAGACCCTGTATTTCCTGCTGACTGGCAGTGCTCATAAGAAAGTTGTTCATTTGATTTTTGAGTGTATCGTCCACTTCAACATCGATGTCATAGCAAGCTGTTTGTTTATTTTCAGCTCCGCTTTCAATGAAATGATTAATGACAATTGGATCTGGTGGATGTAGCAGTGGATTGAGTCTTTGAGGAATTTCAGCAAATTTCATGCGTTGGCAACCAAAGATTTGTTCCAAATACTTGTCGCAATTAATGTATTCTCTTTCATGGGCATCCTGCAACTTGTGTGTCTTTATATATTGCCATAGAGCAGAAATAATAACAGGTCGTGTTTGTGTATGAACACCAAGTAAACGTGCTAAGCGTGGATCCAACTTAAATTGTAGGGGCTGATAGTCTAACAACAATAATATAGTGCAGCGCACATTTCTATCACCAGGTCTTTTAACTTGAAAACCATCAGTCTCTTGTGTCGTGTGAGTTCGGTGCCACTCAACCAAATGATTATCAGGCCCATACAGCTCTTTGTCAAGTTCAATGACAAGTGACTTAAAAAATGAAGAAAACTTCCGTTTTATTTTCGTATTCGGATCACCCTTACCGTCCTCCAGCAATCTTCCTTCCACTCGTAGTTCCCAAGAAGCCACTGAGCCTTCATCGCCATCATTTGTAGGTTCTTTGCTGGGGTAAAATGTATTTGAGATGAAAATACGCAACTTACGTTTTTGTTTCATTGGTCTTTTAAGAGCTTCCTGTATATCTAAACGTTTTCTCATTATTGTAGCATCTAACTTTCGTTCAAAAGTGAGCAAATCCATGTAAGCCTGAGACTCTGGCACCAAATCACGCACTTTCTGTGGCAAAATCTTATCTGCCAACTTTTTTTTCTTTTTGGCCGCTGAAAATTCAGTTTTACTTTGTGTATTACTTATTGTACGTGATTCGGTTGAACGTTTACTACCCCCACCGCTGCCAGTTCCACGTAATCCACTTTGAAAACCGGGCTGAGCAGCACGCTGATGTAGCGGAGGGCCTCCAGGAGAATTTGCATTAGCCTGAACAGGTTGAGGATTGCTTGGATGAAGAGGAAATCCCCTTTGCTAAAACGGTAAATATGTATCGAATTTTTGTACCACATTACAGCTTTATAAAAATAACACACTATCGATCACCATTTTTACATACCGGAAAGCCTGTTCCAGCTGCGTACGGCCGCATTGCCGCTGCTTGAGGTGGCGGTGGTTGGTAGCGAGGTTGACCAGGCACTGGTGATTGCCCTGGCTGGCCAGGAGCAAATCTTTGAGACATTTTGTCCTATAAAACAGCTACAAATTTTCAAGAAAAATTAAGTACTCTCTCTACTCGACGCAAAGATTTGTGGTAAAATGACGCCATCTTGCTATCTTAATGTCAATTCATTTCACCACATTTTAAACAAATAAACCAGTAGTGCCAGATGAAAGGTATTTTTTACACGAAGAAAAATAAATGTTTAAAAATTTACTAGTTCATATGAAGAGTTTTGATTCAAAAACAGCTACTGCACGTAACAGCATAATGCATTAATTCACGCAATCTCAAGTCAATTGCGCTTTTTTGTATTGTAGTTATTTCAAAACTAGATAAGATTTTGCAAAAACCAGTACGTGTTATGGTTATAAAATTAGGATATATAATGGCTGTACTTGATTGATTGTATCTCATATTTTAAAGTTAACAATAGAGAATACAAATCCAATTATGAAAATTAAACAATTAAAGAAGAAACGTTGGTGGTTGCGATCGGTAAAATATTTTATTAACTGTATAATAGGCAGGTGTCAAGGCGAATTGAGTTTTTTGCGGAATTTCTCACATTAACTAGATTACTTGGAAAATTATATAAGGTTTATTTATTATGGTGGAAAATGGAAATTTCTATACTGAGTTTTTTGGTTGTTGCTCAATTTTTTTATGGACTCTTAAATTTATTGTATACTAACTAGCATTGTTTACCAAATGAACCGAAACAGATACACAAAAAGTGAAGATAAACAAAATAAGTGAAGATATCTTAAACTGGTTTCAGATGTAAACATTTTAGTGGCTTATAATAATTTCACATATGCATATAAATAAAATAATATATACTATGAACAGCAAAGCTTGCAAGATTTATTAAAGGCAACGCTTATTAAAGTAAATTGTATAAATACATTTTTTTAGGAGGAAACACAAAAAAGCAGTAAAATAAATAATGAGAAGACAATGAAAAAAATAGCGAAGAAGAAAAAAGTAGCCGATTAAAAGTTTATAGCTTAAATATTTGTGATATAATTCGTGTTTTAGAAATAAAAGTTGGTGAATAATTCTTAATAGAAGTTTGAGGCAGTTTTTTGTTTACAGATCTGAAAATCAGGTAAACTATATAAGACTATATGTGAATATTTTTTTAATGTTTTAGAGACAACATTTCTTACCGTGCATTAACTACTACTGTCCATTTTGACTTATCTCTAAGTACTGCCAAGTTTTTGTTAACCATTAAATAACTGTTTACATTCACCCTATGGTGATTTTGCAAAAATTATAAACCGGTGAAATTCTCAGTTTGTTTTATTTAACTAATTTTCTATGGCAATGACTGAAGAGTGGTGTTGTGAAAAATTGGAAAACCTTAAGAGGAAAGAAAACCGCTTATCCACCTTAACAGAGATACGTGGTCGTCTTAATGAAACTCCTAACTTGGAAACTAAAGTTACAAATCGTTTGTTAAGCTCTGCTGAAATTTATGACTGTTTAGAAGAAGACGACTGTGGAAATGGAGCTAGTAATGTTGAACCTATTGATTTGGTTAGTGATATATTATCCATATGCATGGCAAACTTATCATTAAGACAGAATGATTTGCCTCATTTGTTGCATAGAGCTTTACTGCACAAACGAGCTCGCATTAGAGCTCTGGCTTTAAATACCATCCTGAAAGAACTACAAAGCCAAATGGAAGATGACGATTTAAATAATTCAATTTCCCCTGAACTTTTGCATCACATTTTAAAAGCGGTACAAGAAACGGAAACAGAAGTGGGAAGCCCTGCTCTAGCCATTCTGTCGTTGGTATTGGAAGGTCATTTAGCAGAACAGTCGGTTAAAAGCACCCTACTGGAAGCCCTCAAGAAAAACGAAGTTGTAAAATGTCGTATATATGAAATGGCCGTTAATTTGGCAAAGAGATCAGCAGCTACTTTAGAAAAAGTTGAATTTATTCTTGACCATGCATTGGTTGAAATGGACAATGATGATATATTGCTGCAAGTTAATATCTTGGAAATACTTGTTGCCTTAGCTGAACAAAATCACGGTCTACTCTATTTGGAGAAACGGCAAGTTTTTGATGTGATTGGCAAGCGTGTTGAAGAAATGGAACAAAATCCACTTGATCGTTTGATGATACCAGGCATAATGAAGTTTTTTGGCAAAATTGCCAGTGTTCAACCACAGAAGGTTATTATTGGCTATCCTCATATGATACGATGCCTATTTGAAAGTCTTAATTCAGGTGACACTTCCATTTTACCGACAGCATTCGATACTTTAGGTAAAAATTGCAAGAATATACATTTTTAGTTTTATATTTATTTAAGTTGGAATTTTAGCAAATTTAACCCAAACCGTGCAGGGTGTTCTTTTGTTGGAAACGAATTATAGTGAAGCTATGAAGGATGTGTTTGAAAACTATTCAAATTATTTACGAAATTTACCTGTAGATTTGAAAAATCGTGCACTTAATAGTTTGGAACTTATATTTACATTTGAATGCGATTTGAATTCCGATATAAGGTAACGTTAAATAAATTCATTATATTATTGATATTTATCGCTTTATAATTTTTGTTAGTTCCATTTTGCATCGTTGGTTTAATTATTTAACTGATGGCTTTAATAATATGCAATTTCTTATGGAATTTTGTCGAAATCCCTTCCCAGACATTAAAGTTTCAACTCTTAATTTAGTCGGTACTCTGTGTATGTATCCATGGGGCATTGAATCCTTCAAAAGCACAGCTGGATTCTTAGAGTATTTACTGGATCGTAAGGTGGAGTTCGATAAAGATGCAAAATTTGCAAAATTTTGTGTCATTAAAAAATTGAGTGATAGCAGCGCTTTTGATGTGCAGACTAATATACAATTGCGTACATATGTAAACGAAGGTCCATATTATGTGCAACCTATAATGGACATTGCTGTAGAGGGAAACCAATAAATAGTTTTGTTTTATTAATTAAAGATTTAGTTATACGTTTTTCATGTTTTAAATAATACAATAAAATTGTAATATAAAAATAATTTTAACTTATTAGCTAAGTTAAGCACCAATTTAAATTAAACATTTAAGCTATAGGATGCCTGGAAAATATCACAAATCATACTTATTATTTGCGAAGATACGGTCATTTTAAAGTTTTACATAGATTTTCATATAAAATTCGATTTTTTTATAAAATAAAAATGGTCATCTATGCCATAAATAAAGCTTTTTTTAAAAAATTTATTTAAAATTGTTGAATGGCTGTATCTTCGTAAATAATACAAATTTTGAGAAAATAAACTTTATTTGTGATCCTTGTATATAAAAATTAATTGCTATTCGCTAGTCTCGCTAAAATTCGAGAACGGTAGGCCGATTTGGCTAACTTTTGTTTTGAATTATTAGTAGAAGTCCAGGGAAGGTTTAAACGATGAGAAACGTAAATAATAAGTAATGGAAAATACCAAAAACGACAATTTAATTTGCTCATGCAAAATGCTCCTTCCTGGCTCTGAAACAGCAGTACGACACAACCATTGGCTGAAACACTTCGTACAAATGTTCCCAATAAAATCTGCAAAAAAGATTTCTTACGACACTTTGATAGAAGCTATGAACAAAGGAATAGTTGCGACTCTGCTAGAAGTCGGGAAAACTGCACATTCTGCCTTGAAATTACTATCAACGAAACACAAATTTGCAACATTGCCAAAAATAGCGCAATGAAGAGACTAGACAGAATGTTGAAACATCTTCGTGACAACCAAAAGATTTTTGATGGAGTCATGTTTCTGTTGTCAGGTGATTTTCGTCAGACTCTTCAAGTTATTCTCTGGGGCCTGATTCTGATCAACTGTTGCGGACGGCTCATAAAGACACAATTGACATCTGACACGCGAGTATTTTTGCAACACGATGAAGCAGTTGTTAGACATTGGAAATGGTAAAGTCGCAGTGTACACGTCGACCGGATACACAATTTATCCACAGATTTCTGTGACAGCCTCAAAAGAGGAGCTTGTGCAGCTTGTTTTTCCAGTTATAGCGCAACAGTTCAATAATCATATTTGTTTGGGTGAAGGAGCAGTATTGTCGGGGGAAAAATGTCTATGACCTCAATCTGACCATTCATAATTTTTTTGTGAGACAGGTGGTTTCCTTAAAATCAGTTGACATCATTATTAATCAGAATGGCGTATGAACTATCATGTATAGTTTTTAGATTCACTAGAATTGCCTGGACTACCACTTCACAGTTTGCCGTTAAAAGTAGGAACAGTTGTTATCATGCAGCGTAACATTAATCAGCTTCGACTGTGCAATGGAACTTCATTATGGAAATTATTATATGGGAAAAATACAAAGCACGAGACTGTATACACGAGATGTCCTGATCTCATGTATACAGTTGATTCGAAGGGATTTACCATTCGATTATAAGCGTCTACAATTTCTTGTGCGTTTGGCCTTTGCGATTACCATAAATTAATCGCAAGGTCAGTCGTTGGGAGTTCCCGAAATTTTGTAAAAAATTTATCGATTTATCGACTTAGATGCTTTTTTTTAAGTAAATTTATTGATAAAATAGTTTTTTAAAAATAAATTTATCGCTAAAAATATTTTTTCATGTAAAAAATCGATTTAAGAAATTTTATACAAAAACTATCGATTGCCTATTAAAACTATTGTCGATAACATAACTTTTATATTAAAAACAATTTTCAACAGATTTTTCTTACTTATTTTGTAAAAGATCGATAAAAATATATGTTTTTTTAATAAATTTATCAAAAAAAAATTTTTGCAAGGAAAAATGATCCATTTAAGAAATTTTATGTAAATGGTTATCGATAAATAATTTTTACATAATAAAATTATTCAATAATAGCGCTGCTTCTGTGAAAATTTTCTGTAAAAAATTTATTATTTTCCTTTTTTAAATTTTTTTGTAGAAAATAAAAAAAAATTTCTTCAAAAGTTTTATATAAAAAAAAGTCCGCAACAGAAATTTTTATTAAAAAAAATTATCAATAAATGTTTTTAAAATAAATACATACATATATCGATAAAAAATATTTTTTTAAATAAATTCATTTAGATTTTTTTTACGAAAAACCTTACCGATAACAGAAATGTTTTTAAAATAAATTTATCGATAAGAAATATTTTATCGATAACAAAAATTTTTCATAAAATTTGTATAAAAAAATTTCAATAACAGTTTTTTTTAAAAACAATCGATTTAACATTTAAAAAACTTATCGATGAAATGTATTTCCTATCCGAAATATAAAGGTTTTCTTTCCTTTAAAAAACTTATCGGTAAAATGTATTTCCTATTGAAATACAAAAATTTGTCCAAAAAACTTTTTGATAAAAAAATTGTTTTTTCCATAAAACCGATTTTATTAAATAAATTTATTTAGAATTTTTTATGAAAAACTTTATCGATAACAGAAATGTTTTTAAAATAAATTTATCGATAACAAATATGTATCGATAACAAACATTTTTTATAAATTTTGTATAAAAAAATTTTCAATAACACGTTTTTTTCCAAAAATAAACGATTTTTCATTTAAAAAGCTTATTGATAAGATATATTTCCTATTAGAAATGTAAAGGTTAAATACAACTACAAACATTTTAATTTCAAAACCAAAAAACCGATTTTTTTAAATAAATTTATTTAGAATTTTTTATGAAAAACTTTATCGATAACAGAAATGTTTTTAAAATAAATTTATCGATAAAAAATATTTATCCATAACAAACATTTTTTATAAATTTTGTATAAAAAAATTTCAATAACACGTTTTTTTCTAAAAATAAACGATTTTTCATTTAAAAAACTTATCGATAAAATATATTTCCTATTAGAAATGTAAAGGTTAAATACAACTACAAACATTTTAATTTCAAAACCAAAAATTTCTTTCAGAAGTTTTATATAAAAAAATGTCAACGACTGAATTTTTTATCAGAAAAAAAAAACTATCGGTAAGAGAATTTTTTATTAAAAAAAAATATCGAAAGCAGAAATGTTTTTAAAATATATATATCGATAAAAAATATTTTTTTAAATAAATTTGAAAAGAATTTTTTATGAAAAACTTTACGATAATAGAAAAGTTTTTAAAATAAATTTATCGGTACAAAATATTTATTGATAACAGAAATTTTATATAAAAAAAATTTTCAATAACACGTTTTTTTTCTAAAAATAATTGATTTTTCATTTAGAAAACTTATCGATAATATAAATTTCTTATTAAAAATGTAAAGGTTAAATACAACCAAAAACTTTTTAATTTTTCTATAGAAAACAAAAACAAACATTTCTTTCAGAAGTTTTGTGTAAAAAAATGTTAAGAACAGAATTGTTTTATCAGAAGAAAACTTTCATTATAGAATTTTTATTACAAAAATTATCGATAGCAGAAAAGTTTTTAAAATAAATATATCGATAAAAATATTTTTTTAAATGAATTTGTTTAAAATTTTTATGAAACACTATATCGATAAGGGAAATATTTTTAAAATAAATTTATAGATAACAAACATTTTTTATAAATATAAATAAACAATAAAAATTTTAATAACACGTTTATTTTTCTAAAAATAATCGATTTTTTCTTTAAAAAAATTTTCGATAAAATATATTTCCTATTAAAAAATGTAAAGATTAAACAAATACAAATATTTTTCAAAGAAATTTTTCTCTATTTTCCCTCGTTCAGCAATTAAACATACGATTGTGTCATTTGCTTAACTTTGATAGTCTTAAATAAATATCTTCAGTACCATAGAAAAATTATTTAATTTTATTCGATAATATATAATTTTTATAGTAGCATTTTCTAAAGTAATAATTATTTTTTTTTTTATTTTATTGACTATCAACAAATCAGTTTAAAAATTATTCTTAATTTTAATACACATAAATTTGAGATTTTACAAAACGTATTACAACAAATAAAAACAAGGAAGATTAAGAAAAAAAGAAAATATCAACTAAATAATATTAAACAATATAAGGCAAAAAGATAGAAAAAAGAAAAAACCTTAGGAGTTTCAAAGAAATTGTTGTTTCACCCCCTTCAGAAACCTCTTTACAGAGGTAGTGAAGAAGGGTTAAATAACCAAGTTTCTTATTATTTCAAAACTTGAAGATCTGCACCTGTCTTCGAATCTTAATGTTTTTGTATTAAAAACGTCATTAAGCATTTTTTGCTTATACTCTCTGTGCAGACGGCTCGTGGAAAATAAGCGAGGTAGATCATAAACGGCTTTCAAATTCTTATTTTGAATGGTTTGAAGTTTCTTAATATAGGTTTTGGCACTATTACGATACCAAACTTCACAGCCATATGTCATTAGGGGAAGAATACACATTTTGTACAAAAGCAGTTTGTTTTTAGAATCGAGTTTTGATTTTCTGTTTAAAAACGGCAACAGTGCTCTACCACATTTTAAGGCCTTGTCGCCTGTACTGAAGATATGCTTTTTAAACGTTAATTTTTTATCCAATATGACACCCAAGTATTTAACGGCGTCTTGCAACGGGATGATGTTTCCTTCAGCAGTAAGAGCTATACAGGGAACTCTTTTCGGAGATTTATTGAATGGAATGATAATTGCCTGCGTTTTAAGTTGGTTGATTTTTATTTTCCATTTGCTGAAATACTTTTGAGACTTAATAAACCTGCATTCATCTTTTTTATAACAGCATTAGATACTTTTCCAGAGGCAATAATTGCAGAGTCATCAGCGTAAAATGCAACGGACTGTTCTCTTGGTATTTTAAATTTCGAAATAAAAATGGAAAATAAAGTTGGCGATAATATTGAGCCTTGCGGCACACCGGCCGGAATATTTCTCTGGGTAGAGACTTCTCCTTCCACTCGAACTTCAAATAATCTATTAGATAGAAAGCTCTTTATAATTTTTTGCAGATATATGGGGTAATTTTATTTATTTAGCTTGTATATTAAACCGCCATGCCAGATGGAATCAAAAGCTTTTTCAATATCTAAGAAAATTATCCCGGTACTCTTTCGGGAAATCTTGTTTCTTTTAATTATATTTACAACTCTTTTGACCTGATGAATTGTTGAGTGTTCTTTCCTAAAACCAAATTGCTCAATATTTAAAATGTCGTGACTTTCAGTGAAGTCTTGCAATCTACTCAATATCATTTTTTCGAATATTTTATCGAGAACATTTAGCATGCTAATTGGACGATAGCTTTGGGGTAGATTTTTGTCTTTACCAGGCTTTAAAATGGGAATAACTATTGCCTCTTTGAAATGCTTAGGAAAATATCCATTAAGCAGACAGCAATTAAAAATTTTGCAAAGAATTTCGAAAAATTCATCAGGCATTTTTTTTAATATAATCGGCTTGATGCCATCTTTTCCTGGAGCCTTTCTATTTTTCATTGTTTTCGCTAAAAATTTCAACTCCTCAGTGCTAGTTAAGTAATCATCGATATTGCTTATCCGCTGCGAATCTATCCACCTGATGTGTTTGTTTACGTCTTTATCAACAGTTGAGATCAAACTGTTTGTTATTGAATGAGAGTGCTCGAAAACGTCGGCAATGAGGTTCGCCTTTTCTGTGTTATTACATACTATGTTTCCGTCAACTGACAAATTACTAATGACATTATTTTTCCCTTTGATTGCCTTTGTGATGTGCCAAAACTTTTTTTGACCAAATGGTAATTTTTGCAAAAAATTATTCCACTCCTTATTTCTGTCGATGGAAATGTTTTGATTTATCAATATATTCAATTGACTTAATATACTTAAAAAACGCGGCCTTTCGGTAGACTGATGACATCTTTGTAACTTACGTTTGAACCTTTTTCTCTGTCCAATTAAGTATAAACTTAACTGAGATAGTTTGTTTTGCCAAGCTTTCGTTTTAGCAAGCGGGACTCTTTTGTATGCATCAACTACTATGCGAGTGACATCATTTATATACTTTTCAATATTCAAGTTTGTAACATTTACAGGTTCTAACATTCTAATCTGCCTGTCAACCGAATCAGAAATTTCATTCCAATTTGCAGAGTTATATAGTGGTACCAACAAATTTTTTAAAATGATGGTTCCGTAGATTTCGCATGAAATCGGGACGTGGTCGGAATTAAGTACACCAGGATGTGTTTCAATTGTTGACATATTTAAAGTGGAGTTTGTTAGGATGAGATCAATAGTGGATGGCCGTGTTGGCTGTACCCCCTGGCCAAAACGTGTGAATCCCATTGGGGAACACACATAATAGTTGTTCCGCAGCTGGAGCTGGTATAAAGATAAGCCAGCAGAGTTATTTTTAAAACAATTCCAACTAGTGTGATGGGCATTAAAATCACCTAAAATGAAATACTCAGATGAAGAATTAGTGATTTTGTCGAGATCAGCCGACAAATGTTGTGTATTGTGTGGGTTATAAGCTGAAGTAAACCGCATTGGTCGACCATTTATCTCTATGATAATAGATATGTTTTCAATTTTCATTGTATTAAATCTACGAACGAGCCGGTGTGGGATTGAATTTTTAACAGCAATCAGTACTCCTCCTCCATGGGTTTGTCTATCATCTCTGTAAACTTTGTAGCTCGGAATCTTAAATTTGTTGTGAGACTTTAAAAACGTTTCATTAATAAATATTAAATCAATTTGTTTTTCTATCAAAACTTGTTTTAGTTCGTGTATGGCAGAAATGTTTGTTATGCCTTGAACATTAAAGTGCATAACACGAATCATTGTTATTACTTCCTGATTATATGACATATTTGAGCATATTACCGAGAACCCTCATTTTGTCAAACTTAGTTTTACATTTTTCAAGAGCTTCGAGAGCCTCGAAATACATTTCCAAAATTTTTTCATTTGATAAATCATCACCCTTTCTGTTGAAAGAGGAGCTGGTCTGCTGGCGCATGGAATTTTCGTGAAAACTTATATCACGTGGCCATGAACTATTCGGTCTTTGAGTATTATTGCTCATAGAAGGAAAATCTTCCGGGGAGAAATTGAACTCCGATTTAAATTTATTAGCACTTACTTTTCGTTGGTTTCTTGACACTTTTTGCCGAATGTCCAAATATTCACGTCTGTACGGGCAACGAATGTCATCTGCTCGATGGTTAACATTTTTGAGGTTATTTTTAGTACAATTAAAACATTTATATACGACTGGACCTTCATACGTCGTTTTGTTTAGGGGGCAAGTCGAGTAATCGTGTGGATTGCCACATGCAATACAGATATTTTTCCTATGGCAGTTTGCCGATCCGTGGCCAAACATGACACACTTAGAACATTGCGTGGGTCCTTTAGATCTTCGTAATGGATTTCTCCAACGAATTGCGATGCTATGGAAATATCTAATTTTTAAGACTTCCCGTTTAGAGATTTGGTTTTTGTTAAACTCTATCATAAATATTGCATTGTCTGCGGTGGTTGTCTTTGTAATAATTTCCTTGATACTGATTGGCTCAATGTTGAAAGTTTGCTTGAATTCTTCGAGAATTATTTTTTATCTCTATTTGGGGAAGTCCAAATAGAACCATTTTAAATTTATTTTGATCTTTTACTGGGTGAGTGTAAAACATTATGTTATTTTCTTTTAGACGTCTTAAGGCTTCTTCATAGAAATCACACGAATCTGGCATGACTTTCGTGCCAACCGACATTCTTTTATATTTACATTTATCTCCTAACAGCTTGATAATGCTAGAGAAACTATGACAGGAATCCACAACTAGAGGTGGAATTTTTTTCAAGAAAGCTTGTTGGTTCACCTTCTTCCGAACTTAATTCTTCTAGATCAGAAAGTTCATCAAATCGATTAGCCGACTGGCTGGAAGCTTTCCTCTGCTTAAATCTAGTACTGTTACCCCAAAACATTTTACGTTTTGATGCCATGGATACGACTAAGAATTGAAAACAAATTTTTTCTTTTTTGTCTTTTTTTTTTTTTTTCCTTGAATTTTAAAATTTTTGATATTTTATTTGTTACGTCAACTGATATTTGTTTTAAACACGTCTGTTTGCTATGAGTATCAAACAGCAACTCCAAGTAATAATTATTTTTACATATCTTTAAACGAAAAGGCAAAATATTAGTGAATCTATATTTTGCCATGGCAGTTGCATTTATCGGTGAGGCAGTACACAGTGCTTTTGGAAAACGTTTTATTTTGGAAACAATTCATTAGCTAATGAACAACTTAAGATTAAATAAATTGTTTTTCTAAAATGATTTTCTCCCAAACTAAAAGAGGTAACCTAGAGACGCAAGCATATTTGTTGTAGATATTTTCAATGTCTACTTAAGTTCAAAAGCAGTTAATATTTGAGTAAGATATAAACTTTTTACGAGATTTCCAAAAAATGTTATGCCCGAGGTACCCAAATTTGGATATATATCCAAAAGCCCATCGTTACCCTAGGGCGCCGATCGTCCGCAACTTCATTTAGGAA
Source organism: Trichopoda pennipes (assembly GCA_030448955.1). Taxonomy (NCBI): domain Eukaryota; kingdom Metazoa; phylum Arthropoda; class Insecta; order Diptera; family Tachinidae; genus Trichopoda; species Trichopoda pennipes. The sequence goes on along the minus strand of JASKUP010000025.1, from coordinate 11,371,901 downwards.
TATCTCTGTTTTTGGCCTCTGTGAAATTTCATTAGGATATCACGGGCAACACAAAGTAAAGGATTGCAAAAGTAATAAACAGCTGATGAAATGTATAAACTGCAAGAAAATGAATGGGCCAGTTCACATTGGAATAATATTTGTTTCGCACAATTTTAGTTCTTTCCAAAACACACTAGACTAATTATTTTAGCACAAAATTCTATACGTATACACATCTTTGTGTGTATTAGTGTGCTTTATTTATTTCATGTTTGTTTTTCGTTCGGTATACACCACAGTATACGCATTACAAAATAAATATGTATGGCTGTAATATGGTGTTTCCACGGCACCTGCTTCGCTCTCTATTCTTGCTTCACACCCCAATCATAAGCGAATCAACCTGCTTCGCCATACAAAATTTTGAGAGCGAAGCTGGTAGATTCATATTGAAGCTAGTTGCGAAGCAAGTAAAAATCCTCTCTTCTCTAATTTTTATCGTAAGTTTATCTGCACTAGTTATCAAAATTAAACGTTTCTGTAAACAAAGAAAATTTACAAACAAAACAAAGTTAAAAGTGAAAACTTAAAAAATATAATTGTTTTGTGGGTGTGTCAATTAATTTTAATTTTATAAAATTAAAAAAAAAATGGATAGGAAAAAAAATTATACATAATGCTATCGCGGCAAGAAGGATATCTTCTGTTGTTTTTCAACTGTTGTTGTTGTTTTTCAACTGTTGTTGTTGTTTTTCAACTTATGTTTTTCTGTTTAATAACAACCGCCAAATCGAAGCAGATAAATAAGTCGTGTAAACAGCATGATTCACAAACTTGCTTCAGAGAGCGAAGCACGAGATTCAAACTGTCGTGGAAACAGGCTATAAGTGATGATGAAATGTTTGTTTCTAATTTTATTTTATGTAAAATTATTTTTATTCTTAATCGACCTTTTTTATTTTAATTAAATAAAAAAAAAAGTTTTCAATTTGTTAATAATTTTTGTTATTAAAAATTAATTTTTCCTGAAGAATCTTTCCATAGGAAAGCGAAATATTGAAAAAATATGTATATCGTTAAAATTTAATTAAAAAGACGTTTAAAAGATTAACACATATTTAATTTTCTGTAAAATATAAAAGTATTATAATAAAAACTTGAATTCAATAATAAAAAAGATAAAATAGTAAAAAAGATAAAAATAAATAGCATAAAATCTATTTATCTACTTTTGAATTCATATTCATATTTACAGTACAATAGCCAACTGAAGACTAAAAATCGCTCTGCAAAAAAAAAACACACAAGACCTGTGTTTTCATAAATGCAAGTGTATTAGTTTTGTTTTCGTTGTGCGGCGTTGAAGCTGGTAGAAAAATTGTTTCAACCAAAAACTACCCCCCTCACCGAAAATGCCAACAAACTGCCAGCACAACTAATCCAATGTGAACTGGCTCAATGAGAAGCTTAATATGGACTTGGATGAACGTCACTTTACAAATAGTAGAAAATGTCCTGTTTATCAAAATAAATTGAATATAAAAATGCGTAGAGCTGGTTTATCGGTTTAGCAACCGAGTAATATAAGGGCTCTGTATGCAAATGTGCAAGGGTTAATAAATAATTATGTATAACCAAGTGGAAATTATAGCAGCAACAGAAAAACCGGGATTATTTATACTGACGGAAACACATATAACTAAGGAAATTGAAGAAAGTGAAATAATAATACAAGGTTATGATCATATCATGTCGCTGTCTGAATCTAAAAGAACGGGTGGAGTAATTATTTATTTAAAAAAAACATGGAAAGTAACGAAAATTATTGAAAAGATTGACGGTGTTAAATATTGGATTTTAGTTTGCAAAGCCACATATCTAAGCCAACAAATGATAATTGCAGCAATATATAGATCACCTAGCTATGGAGAGTTGGATTTTTGCAAAATTTTTGAAGAAGTATTAGAAGAAATAAGTGAATATAATTGTAATATTTTAATAACGGGAGACTTTAACATAGACTGGTCCAAAAATTCACAATATAAGAGGCAAACTGAATGCGTACTGAATGATAGTGGGCTTAAACAATTGGTTAATCAATACACAAGAGTGACAAAAACCTCAAATACAATCATTGACTTTGTAATAACAAATAATTATAATATATCGGTAAATAACAGTACTACAAATAAAGTGTCGTATCACGAAATAATAAATATATTAATCAAGGTTGAAAATAACAATCAGTACAACATAGACAGTGAAGAAGTGGAAATTTTTAAATATAAACAGGAGTCATTTAGTAAAGAACTAAGTAAACATATTGCATACGATGATAACAAAAGCATTAATGAAACTGTAAATGAATTTGATGACGGACTTAAAGCAGCTTTTAAAAAATTTACTAAGACCCCTTTCACACAGACAAATTTTACTTTGACAAAGTTTTTTTAATTTTCTTTTAAACTTTCTTTGGTGTTCAAACACAAAAAGTTTTATTTTACAAATTTTGTTTTAGTCACTTGGTGCTTTATGCAATCTGTGTGTATAAGTACAACTGTGTATAAGCGACGAAAGAAAAACAAAGCAACTTTGCGAGTATATCAAAGTCTGTACTCTCAATCATGCTTTCTCCCTCGCTCTCACATAAAATCAAAACTTTGCAAAGTAAAATTTGTCTGTGTGAAAGGGGTCTAATAAGAAAAGTATACAAGAAAATGATAAAGTAAAAAGGTGGTTTAATTATGAATTGCGATCAATGAAGAAAGATAAAATAGTTGCATATCAAACACCAAATTTAAAAAACACAAATATGTCATGGAACAGCTACAAAACAAAAAGAAATATATATAAAGTAAAAACCGAAGCCGAAAAAAATAAATACATTAATAATAAAATTAACAATGCAATGGACCAAAAACACATGTGGAGAGAAATCAAAACTCTAATAATAAAAAAACACCATACAAAATAAAGAATGTGATTTTCAATCAAATTGAATATAAAGATAATTCAGAAATAGCTAATCATTTCAATAAATATTTTATAGATAGCATTAAAACAATAAGGGACTCAATCGAAAACGTGCAATAGGAAAACAATATATCCGTCGTAAATTCAAAATTTAAATTCCGTAAAATAAATATCCTAGAACTTAAGAATATAATCATGAAAATGAAAGATAAAAAGGACTGTGATAAAGTATCGAATAAAATCATTCATGAAAACTGGAACATTACCGGAAATATTCTTGTAAAGATAATTAATAAATCTCTAGAGACAGGAGAATTTCCTGAAAACTGGAAAAAAACCATTATAACGCCTATTGAAAAAGTAAATAAAACAAATAAATGCGAAGAATTCCGGCCGATAAACGCACTAAAATCATGTGAAAACATTTTGGAGAAGGTAGTAAAAGAACAATTAGAAAAATATATTGAAGAAAATTCTATATTAACAAATTATCAATCCGGATTTCGTAGGAAATATTCATGTGAAACAACAATTAATTATATAATAAGTAAATGGAAAAACATAGGAAAAACAAAGAAAATTATGGCCATATTTCTCGACTTTAAACGAGCATTTGAAACAATAGATAGTAATATAATGTTAAAAAAACTATATATGTATGGAGTACAAGACAACGAATTAAAGTGGTTTAAATCGTATTTGGAAAACAGAAAACAATCAACAAAAGTGAATAATGTTATATCAAATGAGCTATACAATGATTTCGGAGTACCGCAAGGGTCAATTTTGGGAGCTCTTCTATTTATTATATACATTAACGATATGCCAAAGATGTTAGAAAGAAGTGAGTTGGTGCTATACGCAGATGATACGTTAATATACACGGAAGGAGATGATGATGAAAGCTGTAAAGAAAATATGAATTACGACATCAATAAAATTAACATTTGGTTAAAAATGAATAAACTAAAACTAAATGAGAACAAAACAAAAATAATGGAAGTAAACATGAATACAGAAGAAATATTTAAAATAAATGATAAAATAATAGAAAAGGTTAAACACATAAAATATCTCGGGTTTTTAATAGATAAAAAATTAAGATTTAAGGAACATATGGAGTATATCTGTAAAAAAATAGGCAAAAAAATCGGATTTTTTAAAAGAATTAGAAACAAAATATCAAAAGCAACCGCAATAAACATTTACAATACAATAATTAAACCACATTTCGAATATGGATCAACGATATTATATACATGTTGCAATGACAGTCAAATTGAAAGAATGCAAAAACTCCAAAATAAGGCAATGCGAATCATACTTAGAAGAAATAGATATGCACACATCAACGAAATGCTTAGCGATCTTAAATGGATGACTATAACTCAAAGACTGAAATTCAACATGCTGATTTTTATTAAGAAAATGACACAAGGTGATACAGCAGAATATCTGTGCGAGCAAATAAGATATGCTGGAGAAATGCAACCATATGGACTAAGAAATAATGCAGACTTTAGAATACAACGAGGTACGTCGAGACACATATGCAAAAATCACTTTTTTACAAGGGCTTGCAGTTGTACAATACTTTACCAGCAAATATGAAAGCGGAGAGAAATAGTAGTATATTTAAAAGAAAGTGTGTGAATTTTGTAAGATTTAATAGATATGTATAGAGTGGATAAAATTTAAAAGAATTTAATTTAATTAGATAAAATCTTATTATGAAATTTTTTGTTTTTTTTAAAAGTATTTTTAATACTAATAATAATAAATAAAAAAAAAAACAAAAAAAAATCTTAAGTGAATAGGTGCTCCTATAGGCTAATAGGTAGTGTACTAGCTATTCAGTAAATAATAATAAAAATTGACTGTCGGTGGGGCTGCGGAGTGATGAAGGCATTATACGATAGTTAATTACCGTAACTATCCTTTTACTTTCACCTCATGTCTCATCTCTTCTCTAACGCTTTCTTAAAGAATGTAACACGGTACTTGACCAAATAGGCATTGTTGCCTGTACTTCTCTTTAAAAAAAAAGTGTTTTATGAGCTACAAACCACTGTGCAGTATGAAGTCTGCCATATAAAAAAATATCAGTGAGAGCAGTGTCACTCATTTAGTTTCTCAAACCAACTTAATAATGCTAGATCAGATTTAGGCAGCATTTTTTGTGGTGTGCCACAGGGTTCAATTTTGGCCCCATTTTTATATAACATCCTTGTTTATGACTTTCCACACATCTTTAATGAATCAAAAAGCTTATTATATGCAGATGACGCTTTAATTTATGCGCATGATAAAAATCCGGAAGTCGCTTTAAGAAAAGTTCATGATCATCTTATAGTAATTGACAATTACTATGATAATTGGGGTATCAAAATTAACTCTCTTAAATCGGAGGCGATTTGTATCCGTAATGCCTCGGGTAAAGGTCCCCGTAATGCAGTTAAATTAAGTAAAGGGGGTTGAATCTCTCTATACGCAATACGGTTATATCCTTTAAAGATTATATAAAATATCTTGGAGTCACAATAAACAAGCTATTTAAGTTTAATCAACAAGCAAGAATTGTTAAGGTGAGGTGTCAGCGTATTAAGGGTATGTTTTCCAGACTATTAGTTAATACACACCTTGATCAGAGGACAAAACTTTTGCTTTATAAGGTTTGTATCCGTTCAGCAATGCTGTATGAATTTGCCATTTAATTCTCCATTTCTCCGTCGGTTATGAAGGACTTAGAGATCTTTGAACGCAATTGCTTAAGGCTTTGTGTTAATGCTAATTTTGAAAACTACGTCAAAAGATACTCAAATAATATAATATACCAGAAGGCAAAAGTGCAGCCACTTTCCTCATACGTTTTAGCCTTACTTAGAAAGTTTATAAACCGTCTTGAAATTCATGAAAACATTCTGTTGAGGGAAGTATTTAATTCCCAGTCTGCTTTTAATTGGTCAAACACTTTATCTTTATCTCCAGTTGGCCTTTTGCTAGATGAATCTAATTCATTCGATAGTGTCTTTGAGTACCGTCTACCATAGTTTTACTCGCACTCAACTTCTGGCTCTAACAGAGGCTAATGTCTGTATATATACTCGTATATGTGTGTGTATTTATATGCATATGTGAATGTTTAAATACTCATATATGGGTGTATATTTATAAACTTTGTATATTAGTCAGTAGCGTACCTAGACGGGGGCGCTGGGTGCGGTCCGCACCGGGCGCCACTTACTTTGGGGCGGCATTTTTGATATTTACTTATACATAGTTGTAAAAAGCAACTTATTCATTTTATATTTATTTTCTTTCTTGAATAAAAAATGATTATTATAAGTTTAATATTTGATTTATATAAATTATGATTAACTATATCATTTCGAATATTATCCTCGGTGTATAAGTTAACGACTGGAATAAATTCGTTAACTGTAAAAAAAAAGTATCAGCCAATCATTCGTCTCCTCTGTGCAAAATTCTTTCTTGACTGTCTTTTTGGTAACCTTGAGACTGTACCAAAATAAGAGCGTCACGAATTTTGTTGCTGACACAGGGGATGGTGATTGGTCAGGACTGGTTTTTTCAAATTTTGCCTAATGGCGAAAAGCTCTTAAGATCATGGATGGTATATTCACCATCGAAGAAAAGTATTTATTGTTTCTGCTACAAACTATTTGATAATCTTTGTCAAGCAGGTTTTAATACGGAAGATGGTTTTAACAAATGGTGGAAACTTAATCCCGAAATTAGTCAACATGAGGTGAGTCCACTGCACACTCGATCATATTCCAAATGGAGGGAATTAGAAATAAGACTTGGACGTGGCGCAACTATTGACAAACTAAAACAACAGAATATTGATAAAGAAATAAAAAATGGAAGGAAATTCTAACAAGAATACTTGATATAATTAGATTCTTAGTAAAACAAAATTTAGGGTTTCGAGGACAAAGTGAAAGTGTTCATTAGGAAAACATAGATTCAATGGAAAATAGAGGAAATTTTCTTGAGCTTGTTGACTTATTGGCTAAGTACGATCCAGTATTACGAGAACACGTAGTAAAAACTAAGATGGGTAATAAATATGGTGTCTTTTATTTGTCGCCGAAGATTCAGAACGAATTTATAAAGCTATTGGGAGGCACAGTCAGAAAAACAATTATGGATCAAATAAAGCAGGCTAAATACTTTTGTATTATATTTGACAGCACTCCTAACATTTCACACAAAGATCAAACCAGTCAAATTATTAGATACTTATGTAGTTATTGATGGTAGCGAAGTTAAAGTTGTAGAATCGTTTATTGACTTTGTAGAAACTAAAGGAAAAACTGCCGGTGAAATCACAGATATGATTTTAACGAAATTAGAAAATGACGGTTTAGATATAAAAAATTACAGAGGACAGGCTTCCGACAATGCTGCCGCCATGGCAGGAAAGCACAGCGGTGTTCAAACTCGTATTAAAGAAATAAATCCAAATGCAGAATTTGTAGCATGTACAAATCATTCTTTAACCCTGGCATGTTTACACGCAGCTTCTATAGCTATCAATTCCATCACATTTTTTGGAACTATCGAACAGTTGTTTTCGTTGCCTTGTAAGAAAATATTCGTGTATAATACCGTGTAACCTACTAAATGAAGAATTTGAATGTCAAATAAATGACTTGATTGACATTGATAAAGAACAGTTCTATAATGAACGAAAAAGGATCCAGGTTTTTATGGCTGTACCTACACTAAAAGAAGAGACAAAACATTGGAAAAACGGACAGAAGGGCCCGCTTGATCTGCTAAAATTTATTCAGCAGTATAGGTTAGAAAATTCTGTTCCCAAAATTGTAATTTTGTTAAGAATTTTTTTAACAATTTCAATCAGTGTCGCTAGTTGCGAAAGAAACTTCTTAAAATTGAAGTTGATAAAAAATTATCTTCGTTCTACAATGAGTCAATTAAGACTACAAAATCTTGCAATATTTTCAATAGAACAAAAAATTATAAATAATATAAATTTTGAGAGCATTATATACGATTATTCTAGAATGAAAGCTAGAAGAGTAGATATTATATAAATATGTTTACGAGTGCATACAAATTGTCTAAAAAAATTTACTCTGTGTATTAATTAATATTGATTAAATAATTTAATAATTTGATTGACTTATAATAGAAAGGGCGGCAAACTGGAGATAGCTCCGGGCGGCAAAAGTTCAAGGTACGCCACTGATATTAGTATTTAGGTTTTGTTTATTGTTTTAGTTTTAAGCTTAGTTTTAGGTAGGTTTAAGTTCCTAACTTGAGATGTTAACGATCTCTGTTACCTTTTATTATATTTATTTATTTTTAAATATTCTAAAAAGTAAATTTATAGAATATTATTTACAGGCGCCGGGTGACAAGACCATTTGCGCACGATTATAAAACATAAACATAACAAGAAACAAATTAGATATTATAAAACTGATCAACCAGTAGGCCCAGAATAAATTCAATAAAAACAGAAAAAAGAAAAGATTATGCTATAAATAAATAATGATGTAAGAATAAAAAAAAATTATATGTATTCAAAATGTGTATAATAAAAATGTTTCAAGACAGTGCTTTCAAACATTCCGAATGCCATGATGTCCCAGGGAATTCCATATTTTGGGAAGGTTTTATTCGGTTGAGCAGTTAAGAAGTTTCTCGATTGTCAAATCAGCCTTTGAGTTTGGAGATTCCGAAAGGATATGCGCAACCGTGAGAGTCACATTACAGAAACTGCATAGAGCTGGGTTGCATCTGTTGTAGTAATGCTGCGTCGTAAAGAGTTTTCCCTACCCTTAAACGACCAAGCGTGATGCACTGCGTACGTGTGAGAATTTTGCTGTACTTTGGCCTTTTAACCACTTGATTCTGTTGCCTTTGAAAATTCTTGAAGGGGTTTGACAAAGCTCTTAAGCTTAGGAAGCACGGTACGTCATATATTTCATTTACCTTTAAAGCATTTTTTGCAGCGTCATCTGCCAGTTCGTTGCCATGAATCCCAATATGTGATGGAATCCAAAGAAGCATTAACGCGCTACATTGCACAGAGATGTGCAAAATGGCATCATATAAACCGTTGTGATTCGCTATAATGGCTTTAACAGCACTTAGGCTATCAGTGAAAATAATTGTTTTACTCCTTTTTAGACATGCATAACGGCTTTTTTAATTGCAAACAACTTAGCAACAAATACCCCAACGAAATCTGGCAGACGTTTTTCCAAAATAATACTGAAGTTTAAATTGTCAGAACTTTCTACCAATGAAAAAGCTGATGTGCCATTACTGAACGAGCCGTCCGTGAAGAGCAGCAATTCCGGAGAAAACCCCGCTATTTTTTCTGACATCAGTTTTAGGAAAACCGAAGGATCAGTAGTGTTTTTGTTGAAGTGGGATAAGCTTACGTCGACCTTCAGTTTATGCTTTGTAACAACGGATAATTGTGGCTTAAGCGGCATTAATAGTTTAGCTTCTTTAAGAAGAGCAATTATCTTCCCAATGGATGTGCGCGCTGCTGAAGGTTTTTGAATATTTTGCCAAAAGGTGTTGTGCAGCCCATCATTGGCTATTGTAATGGAGCTTGAAGCCAATGATACTGAGCACTTTTCCAGAAGGGATTTAAAATCAAGAAAATCAGCCTCGAGTCTTAGTAGCCTTACCGGAGTAGGTCTCAGAAGACCCGATGCAGTTCTGTAGCACTTGTTTATAACAGTGTTCAAGATGTTAACGTTCTTTTTTGACGTCCATCCATAAAGAGTGATACCATGCTGAATGCTGCCCATAGTCAGAGATTTACATATGGAAAGAGCTGTCTCCATATGAGGGCCCTTACATCGGCAACATATCAGCTTTAAGAGGTTGTTAATTTTTGTGAGTTTATACGAGAGTTGCTTGACATGCTTGTTCCACAGCAGGTTCCTGGTGAATATCAAACCAAGGATTCTCATTTCTTCTTTAATGCCAATATCAGATTCTCTAATTAGTATGGAAGATTCACTGCAGTTACGATGTTTGCAAACGTGTAACAACTCAATTTTTTCGGCAGGTATTATTGCACCTCTACTTTTTGCCCAAAGATTTATCGTCCTGTCCAGATTATTTAGATTATCTGTCACCGTCGCTGGTTCACCCGAAGCAACCGCAAAAATATTATCTGCATAAATCCCCGAAAAATCAATACCTGGCAAATTTATCACAGCCCTAGATAAGGAGCTTGCATAGATGGCAAAAAGAACCACTGACAGCGGAGACCCCTGCGGAATGCCATTATCATAGCACGGTTTGTGAGAAATGATTTTAAAAGTCTTATTATCTCAATCGGCATATTTCAGTCATTAAGCTCACGCAGAATATCTGTCAGTACAACACGATCAAATGCCTTTTCAATGTCCTCTGACAACACCAAGAAATGTTTCTTTTTTCCTAAATTACGTCGCAAGGTTTCCTCTAATTGGTGACAAAGACTGTAAACACCGCGCCTCGGTAAGAAAGCGTGTTGATTTTTACTCATTTTGTCTTTGGAAAACTTCCAGAATCTTCTCGAGATAATTTTCTCGAAAACCTTAGATATAACAGGTAGCAACGAAATAGGTCGATAACCTTCAAGTTCATTAGGGTTTTTGTTGGGTTTCGGAATGGGGGACAAAGTTGCAATTTACCATTGATGAGGGAAAACACCACTTATTAAAATATTATTGTATAACTTCGTTAAACGGGTTTTTAATCCAATTGGAGAATTTTTCAACATACTTTAAGTAATTTTATCGCTTGCTCGTATTGAACCTTTGAGGGTTTTTAAGACATTATTAAGCTCACATATTTCTATTCTGCCAATAATTTCGCTAAAAAGATTATTAAGCGAAGTTAATTGGGAGATGTCAAAATTAGCTATGTTTATAATGACCTCAGGGTCGAAGGCATTATCCGAACTCAGTGATGACCAGAAGTTCCCAAAACAATCAGGTATCTGTTGCGGGTGTGAAAAAGTATTACCTTCATTGAATATAGTTGGAAAATTGTCTATTTTACTGGATTTCAGATTCTTTACCTTGCTCCATAAATACCAGACGTCCATGGATGGGTTCAGGGAGTTGAGAAACTTTTCCCAGGTTGCCCTTTTAGCAATTTTGCATTCTTTTTTTACCTTTGCGCAAACTCTTCTGTACTCAATTGCGTTATGTTGGTTACGATATCTCTTAAATGTCCTTCATGCATTTTGCCTTTGACGGAAAAGTTCCGAAATCACAGAGTTGAACCAGACTGGATTATTTCTTTTCGATTGACGTTTAAGTGGTATTGACTCATTTGCTGCGCTTCTTAATATACGATTTATTTGTGCTGCTTCCTTATTTACATTCTCCGAGCTTAAAAATTTACCTTTAAAAGCAACTACCTTTCTATTAAATAGTTTCCAATTTGCTTTTCTATCCTGAAAACGGGAGTATTGAACATATATGTTGTGGTTTAGATGCTGGTCTTAGTGGTGTTGGTGGAGTATTTTTTGATATGACGAAAGCTTTTGATTTAGTCGATCATAAGATTTTAGTAAGAAAATTAAAAATGATTGGTGTGACTAATAATTCTCTTTTATTATTAGAAGATTTTTTAAGGAATCGTAAACAGTTTGTGCAATTTGGTCTTAAACAAAGTTCTGTGTTACCTGTTAATTGTGGGGTGCCGCAGGGAAGTGTACTAGGTCCTATTCTTTTCAAAATTTATATTGATGATATAAAAAATGTTGATTTTTATGGTAAACTTTTTTTATTTGCTGATGACATTTGCCTTCTTTATCATTATAAGGATGTGCATGTCTTAAAGCCTCAAATAGAGTATGATGCTGCGATTTTAGGGGAATATCTCAGATTGAACAAATTAAAGTTAAATGCTAGAAAAACTAAATTTGTTCGATTTAAACCATATACATTGATGAATGATCTGCAGTTGACAGTGCATATTGATGGTGTTCCAATATTGGAGTCTGAGTTTGTTAAATACCTGGGACTAAATTTGTCCAATAATCTGCAATGGGATGGGCATATTGATGTTATTAAATCTAAGATATCATCAGCTGTTGGTGTACTATATAAACTTAGCAACAAACTTGATTCCAATACGAAGAAAATGATTTATAATAGTTTGATTCACAGTCACCTCACATATCTTCCTTTAGCATATGCATGTAAAAATACTGTGAAACTAAAGTCACTTCAAACATTACAAAATAAAGCTTTAAAAATAGTTTTCAATCTGCCGATAAGGTACCATACAATTGATATTTTTCATAATTTTGCTCAAAAAGTTCTTCCCATCAGAGGCTTATATAAAATGCAGTTGCTCGTTTTTGTTTTCAAATCTATTAAAGGATTAGGTAATTATTCATTTAATTTTAGAAGAAATATTCATGTCACGAATCGAAACACTAGACAGAGTCACAATTTGAGCATAGCTCGATGTCGCCTTGAGTTATCGAAACAGCGGATTTGCTTTGCTGGACCTTATGAATTTAATAATCTTCCTGCAGTGCTACAGAGCATATCTTCGATTTCAATATTTAAATTCAAACTCAAACGTTATTTACTTAATAATATAGGAACACTTCTTTCGTAATTAAATAATTCTAATTTAGATATAATGCAAATAGTAGTTAATATGAGTTATGAAATTTAAAACGTTTAATACAGATACATAGTAGCCTTATGCCTCTTTAATGCCATTATTGGCGCTGGGGCTTTAAAGTTAATTTGTTTGATATTGAATTTTATAACGTTATTTGAAATAAATAAAAAAAAAAAAAAAAAAAAAAAAAGCGTAGGAGATCCATCGTTGAGTATAACCAGCTCTCGATCATCAGCAAAATTCTCCCAGATGCAACCAGTAGCAGAATTATTTACAGATCCCCATAGACAGTGCTGGGAGTTAAAGTCCCCAAGCACTATATGGTAACAATTTCTAGGTGTAGCCATGTCACTTAACATTGAATGAGTAAGCACAATGTCGCATTCTTTATAAATGTTTGTAATTTGCAAATTTATACCACATCTTACTACCAGAGACTGATATAAAAGATCGCCAGTTGAAATATGCGTCTGCGTAATATTAATGTTGTTCTTAACGAAGATAGCGATACCAGATTTAGCGTAGGCGAAATCTTTATTATGGTGAAAGGTTTTATAACCCGGTAAATGTAAGAGATGCAAAGTATTTCCTGTAATGTGTGTTTCTTGAAGAGCTATAATGTTGGGTCTGTGTCTAGTGATGAGCAATTCCAAGGCAAATTTGTGAACCAAGAAACCTTGGATGTTCCACTGTAATATGCTAATGTTAAAACCACTATCCAAAAGTATTTATTTATTCTTGTTGTCCTTCGGCAAAGTAAGTTTGTAAGTCTTTGGTGTTATTAAACTTTCACAGAGCCGAGGACAAGAAGAAATTTCGCTGTCATTCAGAGAAACAATTTTTGTAGGGGGATTGAGTCCCAGGCCATCTTTTATGTCATTTTCGATTATTTCATCCATAAGGTTATCATCAAAAATCGTTTCAGCTTGATTGCTTAAGTTGCTTTCAAAAAATAGTTCACTGTCATCACTTGAAAAACTTACTTGTAAATTGTTCTGAGCGGTTGTTTGTTCTTTATTAAAATTGAGCGATTCAGATGAGCTGAGTAAATCTTTTGAGAAATTTTGCTTTTTTATATTTGTTTTATGTTGAATTTTTGTTGGAGATTTATTATTTTCTTTTAGAATTTGGTTGGAAGAGATATTTCCATTAGTATTTGCTTTCTTGCTTGCGATTGCTAATGTAGTTGTTGACAGGCCATTAGCGTTCGAGTTCATATTGGCCCATTTCTTATGTTCGGCCATGTTGTTCTTCTTATTACGGTTGAGTTTGATGATGATGTTGCTTTTTCGTGGATAAAATGATTAGCTTTTGCCTTAAAAGTGGCCGATTCTGTTTGTTCATCATTCTGATATTCAGCATTGTTTTTTACCACGTGTGCATATGTTAACACATTTTTCCTTTGTGGCGGTTTAAGTGTGTGGATAGACGGATTGTTGTTGAAGATGGCCCAAGCTTCCCTTGTTGTGCATTTACGAGAAATTCGTAGGTAGTTGACCGACTTGTGCTTCCAAAACGTTGGGCAACTAGGATCATTTGAGGTGTGGTTTTCAGTTTGGCAGTTGACACAAAATTTACGTAGACATTGTTCATGTGGTGGTTGGTAGCCGCATTCTCTACACTGTTCGACATTTCGGTATCTCTTTTTTGTATGTCCGAGTTTTTGACAATTAAGACAACGCATCGGGTTTGGTATAAACTCACTAACGTTTACCAATTCCCAACCAAGTTTAATTTTTTCTGGGCGTTTAAACAAATCAAAAGTTACAATAGCAGCACCAGTTGCTACCAATTTCTCGCCTTCCTTTTTCATGACTTTATAAATTTCAACAATCTTCTGGTCCGCCAATTTTTCTTGAAAATATTCTGCCTTGGATTGTGTTCAGCGTTCTATGTAGAGTAATCTTAACTGGGATGTTATCAATATACTTGGCTTTCAAGAACTTTTCAGCAATGTCATAATTTGCAAATTTTATTAATAAATCGCCACTCCTCATTTCATTCACTTCGAGGCGGCCTGTAGAAATATGGTTCAACCCTTTTTCAACCTGAAAAACGTTGTAAGATGCCAGTGTTCGGGGAGTTTCGTTCTCCCTAAAGCCTGAAGCCGTGGCAACTAGGTAGCGAGGCGTATTGCGTAAGTTAGAGAAAACCTCAGGTAATGGGGCAAAGTCATCTTGACGTAAGCGTTTCCCTCTATTTTGTCCATTCCTTCCGTTAGAACCAAGCTCTTGAAAGCGGTTCCCGTTCGGGGGGTGAGCCCCGTTCATCTTAAAAGAAGACCAGGGGCAAAAGGAGCGAAAAAACGAAAATCACTCAAAAAAAAAAGAACCGAATGTGGGGAGTATGTATTCGAGTTAAATCGCAACAAAAAATAAATAAAAAAACCAAAGACGAACAATTAACACAAACAACCGAAACAACAACGACAAATTGGAAAAATATTCTCAATTTATAGAAATTTTATCTTCAATTTGAAATTATTAATTATTTTCTTATTGATTTTCTATTATGTCAGCAAATTTGTTTTCCGATTTTTAAAAACACAACCGTTCGCTTCGAAAACAAAAAATTTTAAGCATTGTTTGAGCATTATAATTCTATTGTTACCTTTTTGATTTAAGACCCCTTACCATGTAGCATGTAGCGTTTACTTTTACTATGTTTATTAAAATAATGCTTTACAGTTTTAAGTTATTTCTTTTATTATCTTACCATAAATTTTGTTATCTATTTTTAAAAGTCTCAATAAAAATTAAATTAAATTACACCAACTTAAGTTTTGCTTTTTAAAATTAATATTTTATTTTATAATTAATTTTTAATTACTTTTTTTAATGATCACTATTTTGTTTGCTTAAGTTTCAGGACGTCTTATTCACGAATAAATCGAGTTTTTAATTTTGATTTGTCTTAATAAATAATTAAGTGGATTTAAGTAAAAAGTTTTTTTTTTTATTTTTTTGTTCCCTTTTAAGTTATTATTGTTGTTGTTATGTAAAGGAAAAAACCTTTTTAACAAAATTGTGATATTTTAGCTTTGCCCATTTGCAGATGCATTTGACCAAGAAATTGGTATCTTTAAATGTATTCAATATGATATATTCAACATTTGTTGATTTATGGGATAAAGTTTCATTTTTATTACAACTTTTTTAGTTCGCATTAGAACAGATACTCTTCCATAAGTAAAAGATTTATACGCTGTGTTTTGGTGCTTGTTGAAGGATGTTAAAAACTGAAATCAGTTTTATAAAAAAAGAATAAAAGAAAAATAGATTTTTTTGGAACCAAAATTAATGCAAAAAAAAAAAATATTCTACACAAATATTTCTCCAATGGTCTTTAAATTCTCCCTCAGCATAGCAGAGAAGCACTTAAGTTGAGCATTCGAGGACACCTTATTTTGGTGATATGTTTTCACTGTTAGTGACCTTAATTACTGTATCCTGCGTTATACAGATCTAGACAACGTCAACTTAATGGTGAAACAGAACAAGCTGCCAACTTTAAACAAAAGCGCTGTAAAAAACAATAAAGCTAATAATTGGAAGGGCTTAAGTAGCTTCGGTTTAATGTACAATTCCTGTATTTTATGTTCTTTTGTAACTCTGGATTTGTTCGACATCCAAAAGCAAAAACAAAAAGCATGTAATGTTTTGAATGGTATGGCAACATTGTTGAGAGAAATAGCGTCTCAAAATTGGAGAGCTTAAATGGCGTTCAATCCAGATAGTTAACTATGGATTCTTAAGTGCCCATTCCAGGAAACAAAAATGTCCGTTGACCAATAGCCACTCGTTTCTGTTTTCTGGGAAAATTTACCTGCAAATATACATTGTTTCGAATGTTGTTTAGTTTCAGACCCACATTGCCGAATTTTCATATTCTGCCATCATCTGTGAGTCGAGAACAAACAAAAAAATCATCAGGATTAAGGCGAAAATATGTAGTATTCAACTTCGCAAAGGCTTCTTCATGCATAATTTTAATTACAAAATTAACATTTCTGAGCCACGCCCTCTGAAAACTACATAATGAATTATATAAATGAATTTTTCGAGGACCACAAAAGCAACGAAAGATTTTAAATTTAAAGTTTATCTTGAACTCAAAATGCTGATGCTACTGTTGCGCTAAATTAATTTGAGTTGTTAAACATGTTGCCGTTTACATAGAAATGTGTACAGCCGCCTTATTTAGCGGACCAAATTCTGTGTATAACTCTCTGATAAATGAATCCGAAACACTATAATCTCAATTTGAGCTTAAAAATTTGTCCGCATTCGATGTTTACAATATATCGCGTTTTACTTTATCATACATATCATGCTTCCAAACGCTGTTCACATCACCCTAGAGAAGTAGGAATAGGTACAAGTTCCAGCAGATGTTTTTTGTTTTAAAGAATTGACTTTTGTCGTAAAATTGCTGTTGATGTGTAAAAAGTTACCAAACATTAAATATTGTTACGTTTATTCCTCTTAACAAACGTTTTGTTATTTTGAGTTCTTTCATTGCAAAATGATAAAATAGTACTTAAGAGTTTTAAATTAAGTTAAATTAAGTAAAATTTCAGGTCTTAACTTTGACAGTAAATATAACTTTAAGAATCACTGTATTTATTTCAAAAAATATTTAACTAGTAGACTAAATATTATTAAGTATTTATCATCAGCTAAAAGCCAAATGCACACAAACAATCTGCTAAGATTAGTGAAATCAGTAATACTGTCATAAATCGACTATGGTCTAGTAATCTACAACAAGACGTCCAAAACAACTTTTAAAATAATCGAGAGCATTCTAAATGCTGCCGTTAGAACCAGTCTAAGAGCTTTTCGCACGACTCCGATCGTGAATATGAAGGCAGAAACTGGCTTTGAACCCCTCCGTGTTCGAGCACATAGACTACTGCACCGGCTATTGCCCATATTCAGCTGCTCCACCCCATCGCTGCTACATAAACATCTAAAGCTATTAAAAAAGAGGAAAACAAAACTTAAATACCCATCAACACTATGGAATATTGTCAACACTGCAAAAAAATACGTTATAGGATAATACTCTCCTAGGTTGGAGACCCCCCCCCCCCCCTGGATGCTTGAACCGAACAACTTTTTAAAAAATTTGCAAAATTTTAGCAAAGATAATAAAAGTCCCATTGTTTTCAAATCCTTATTTAACGAGATGTACAGCGAATACAAGAAAAAAGATTGGCAATTTATTTTCACAGATGGATCAAAGACCACAAAACACGTCGGATTTGCTATATCTGACGAAACAGGAAGTACTCTGAATAGGCCTATTGCCCCAAAGTACAATTATATTTGAAGCTGAAGCCGTAGCAATAATTAAATCCCTACAGCTCTGCCAAATCTCACATGGAAAGTATATAATCTGCACAGACAGTCGTTCCGTATTTGATGCTGCATTAAATCAGAACAATAAGAGCGAATTAATTATCTCCATACAACAACTAATAATAAAAATGGGTAACAATATTAGACTGCTATGGATTCCCAGCCACATTGCCATCATAGGCAACGAGGCAGCAGACCTAGCTGCCAAAACAGTAATTCAGCAACCAACATACCTTTTTATTCCAAAATCCAGGAAATTTCTGACAAGATGTGCTACCATAAAATACAATATATCCTTAGAACACAAATGGAACAAATACAGCCACCCCTATAAGATCTTCAACCCCACAAAACAGCCGTTAATTCTGCCATCTTCAACCAACTGTTTACAAAATAAATGCATCACAAGGCTACATCTAACACACACACACGTCTCACTCATCAATATTTGTTGGACAAAACGGTACAACCAACATGCACTTTCTGTGCCTCTCAACCAATGACAGTTTTCCATATCTTGGCAGACTGTCCAGCTCTCGTAAACGCACGCGTATCGGTTTTTAAATCGTCTAGCATCCTTGACTTGCTAGTGCTCGTTGCTTTTGATTTGCTGTAATTTTAATTATAATAAATTTGTAAATAAATAAATAAAAATAATAATTAAGTTAAACGATTTATTTACTTTCATAAAACACAATGGCAACTTTGTCGTCTTTACTCACTGATGACTCAACCTGAATTGATTCATTTGCCCAGCAAGTAGTGCTAATATAGCGTAGTAGTGCTTAAGCGGTTCTAGCATATACAAGAATATTCTACTTTAACATCACCCCATTATGTTGTTGTAATTATCATTTAGTTAAGACGACTGCTTGGCTATCTGTTTTGTTCTGTGTTAGTTATTCTGTTAATTGTGGTCTATCTTATTTGGTAGAATTTCTTATTAGTGTTTGTTGTTATCTTGTGTGTATAAGAGTTCTCAGAAAACTACACAGTTTGTAAATGCGCAAAGGGTCGTTTCGTTTCCTTTTTTTTTACTGATAATTAGTTTCTTTTAAAACTTAACAAATTATCTTCGTAACAATATCTCAAGATAAATACTTTATGTCTCCACAAATGATGGTACATTTTAATAAAATCAAACAAATATCTTGTTGCGGAAATAGGATCTGGCAACCTTTTACAGATGTGTGCAACCAAAGTTAATATTGTTGTAGATTTCGTGTGTTGCACACTGAATGAAATAACTTTTTATCTTCATAAGTAATAAAAAGAATAAAATAAATAGTAATAACTCATATAGAGCAGCTGTGGTATGTGCGCATGAGTTTAAATCCGAACGGAGTCTTGAGTATAATTAAATACAATAATTATTGGTAAGTGGCAGCGGGAAATAAATAGTTTAAAGGAATAACAAATGAAAAACAAGCCTCTCACAGCCTGCTCGAATTTATACAGCCGGTAAAAATGAGTTCAAAACGATTCATATTTATTTTTCTATATTTTTTACACAAAGTGAAGTTTTTAGATATAATTGCGTATATTCCTTAAATAAAGGCTTAGTTTATTGAGTTTTTTTTTTCAAAATAATTACTAATTACCCACAACTTTAATCTAGTTTAAATTACATTTTTAATTAAACGATCATTTACATGCTCGCGTTTACATACAAAAATTCACGATAGCAACTGTATCAAACGAATAACAGCTGCTGTATCATCTGTTGTGTCTTCACTTCATTACGTTTATGTGCTGTTTTCAGGGGTCATAGAGTTTAACAAAAGCTCTAATTCTCCATATTTCTAAAGTTCTACCATCAGATTCACTACACATTATTCAGTGTTGGGGTCTGCTTGGTTGTGTGTCCTCTTTTTTCGATTGTTAATCTTAGTTCGTGGAATTTAAATGTATCATGTTGCAGTTGTTATTGTTCAAAAGATTTTTTTGATTTGTTAACAGATGCAACAGGTTATTTCACTTTACTTTTAAAATAGTAAAGAACTTTGTAATAGAATAAAACACAGGCAAATTTTTTAAATGGACATGAAATTGAATATTTAACAGATATAGGTATTACCTAGAGTTAACACAAGTATTATTGAAAATATTTCCATTCAGGTTTTAATTAACAAACGCTCAGTAGTTTTTACTGCTGCTTATAATCCAAATTATACATCAGATTTTATATCGGACTTAGATCTTCTTACGGACTTGTCTTGCGACTTCTTCATTTTTGGCGATTTTAATGCCCAGCACACTCACTGGAACTGTGTATCAGATAATCTGGCTGGTAAAGAACTTTGCAGTCATTGTATGCGTTCTAATTACTACATATATTTTCCCGGGTCAGCCACCCGCCACGGGCAAAATTCGACGTATGTACAGCCCTCTACAATAGATATTTTATTATCAAACGCTAGCATCCCCTTTTCCGGTTTAGAGGCACTACCAAATATCTTACAATCGGACCATGATTCAGTAACATGTTCCGTGTACGGTCAGCTTCTTAATAAATCAAATTTAGTTACTTTATATGATTGCGCAGACTGGCCTTCAATTAAATCCTGGGTTGAGAGGGAATTCGTACGTCAGAATATTGATCAATCCACCTTATCGCCCGACAATGTGGACAACTATTTAGACAAATTGATTGCAATTATTAAAGGTGCGTTGAAGAAAATCCCAGTTGGAAGCAAAAATTCGTGGCAGAGAGAAATTTCCCATACATCCAAGATGCTTATCGCACAGCGTAACAAATACAAGCGTAAATTGCAGAGATGGAGGGATTCAAATTATAGGGCCCAGTTAATCTCTATCTTGAGGCAGCTGAACAGCTTAATTGATTTTCACACTAATAAGGATAGAAATGACTCCTGGTCCCGGTTTATTTCAAGCCTGCCTACAGGAGCTAAAAAATTCTGGAAATTATCAAAAGCCTTGAAGGGGAAAAACCGCATATTTTCCGACCTGAACATAAGTGGCAACATCTTAAAAACTGGTCTAGACAAAGCGAATGCAATTTCTGAGTCATTTGGCAAGGCCCATATTACAACGATTAATAATGCATTTCCCTTAGACATCCAGGTATCTGAATACGTAAATTATCTTGATGATATTTCCCCTATAAGCAGCAGTATTAAATTCACGAATCCTTCAGAAGTTAAGGCTCTCGTTAAGATATTAAAAAATAATAAAGCTCCGGGCTTAGATGGCATAAATAGTATTATTCTAAAGAATATGCCAGATATTTTTTATAGTTCACTAAGCAGATTATTTAACGGTTGTCTAGAATTAGGCTATTTTCCATCAATTTTCAAAAAGGCCAAAGTTATTCCCATTCCTAAAAAAGGAAAAGACCCAAAGCTACCCACCAGCTACAGGCCCATTAGCATTCTAAGTTAACTAGACAAAGTCCTCGAAAAAATAATCCATAAAAGATTAATGGATTTTGCTGACCAAAATTGTTTGATAAACTACCAACAGTTTGGATTCCGTAAAGAACACTCTACTGTACACCAATCAAAGAGAGTGGTCAATATTATAGAGAAAAACAGAAGAAATCGTAAGAGTACTGGCGTTATCTTTCTCGATATCGAAAAAGCTTTCGACACTGTCTGGCGCGACGGTATGGTGTACAAACTCAATGTTCTTAACTTCCCTATTTATCTGCAAAAAATTATTAGAAGCTTTTTAAACAGCCGATCTTTTGTTGTATATATTGACGGCGAATTTTCTAGAGAGAACCCAATCCCTGCAGGTTTACCCCAGGGGTCAGTTTTATCACCCTCACTATACTCCTTATATACGTCAGATGTGAATGTCGCCAGGAATCAAACAGCAGCATTTTATGCAGATGATAGTGCTTTCATATGCGCTGGAAAAGTCTCTAATGCAATTGTTAAGAGAATGCAAGAGAGCCTCTCTGCAAGCCAAAAATATTTTGACAAATGGAAAATAAAAGTAAATGACAATAAAACACAGGCTGTAATCTTCCCATTTAATAGATCACCTGAACGAGTACCTACAAAGATTCTGTACGCCCGAGGGAATATTATTCCAATTAAGGAAGATATTAAATACCTAGGTCTTGTATTGGATAAAAAGCTATTGTTTAATAGACATGTCGATTATATATGTGATAAAGCCATCAAATGTGGCCGTGCTCTGTACCCCATTCTTAACAGGAGATCTAAGCTCAATCTAAAAAACAAGTTATTGCTGTACAATATGTATATTCGCCCGATCATAACCTATGGTTGCCCAGTCTGGTTTCACAAAACGTCCAAAACCCATAGGAAAAAGTTGCAAATTATACAAAACAAACATTTGAAAATAATACACAGACTCCCTTCGAGATATCACACTATCTTCACACTAGATTCAATCATAAAATGATACACGAGTTTGCCAATGATTTGACGCTGTCATTTAATAAAAAATGCAGATTGTCTAATATTGAAACAATAAGAAATTTGGTAAACAACCACTAGGTCTCTTTCTTCTATGAAAGAGTCTAACTAGTGCTGTCTTATAAATTTCATTATATCAATTTTATAGTTCGTAAGAGGTTTTTCATGACAAAGTTTCCTCAAGTCTGAGTTATCATCTGCCTTTCTATTTAAATATTAGATTTAATTGTTGTAATACTTTTAAGTATAATCTCATAAATGTACCTAATAGTTTTGTAAGACTTGTAAATAAAATAAAAATTAAAAAAAAAAATATAACAGATAATCTTTTGTCTTTATAATTAAGAAATCATTTCTGGCAAATGACCACCACGACTGGTACTGACTTACTCTAATCTATAGGACCAATATTCAATGGCCTCGGCAATAATCATTCCGGGAGTAGTTTAGCCGCGTTAAATCGCACGATCCTCAAACTTTGCGGTTACTAAACATTTTCTTCAATGAATCAATTATAAGCACGAGCTGTGTGACATGTGTAAGTTAAAATCACAGCTCCTGCACATCATGTTTGTTAAATTGACGAACGAAAAAGGCTGCAATCGTGACCAGCAACGTTTTTAAAGAAGTACAGATCAATGATTCGACCAGCCCATAATATACACCAAGCAGTCAATTTTTTTGAATGTTACCGTGTCGTAACATACACTTGAGGATTATCATCACTCCAAATACTCCAGTTTTGTTTATTGATGCATTCATTCAAACGAACGTGAGTTGTATCGCTAAGCAAAATTCAATGAAAATATCGCGATCAATGGCAATTTTGTTTTGGGCAGCTCAAATTGCAGATTTGAAAGGGTGGGTCAGGCGTCAGTCTACTCATGTTGAAATGGCAAATAAAATAAAATGTTTGACAGATGACAAAATGGCCGTGAAAAATATGTGCTGCCAACTTAGAGTTGTATAACTCTATAAAAAGCGCCCTATATTAAAGCAAAATATTAGTAGCTCCCTTTTGAGTCAGCAGATCTATAGGAGAAAGATACCTTGATATTGTAATACACAGAAGTTTTCCCACATCAAGGCATTCTCTAAGAACTATGTGCCCTTCCGTCATTTCCACTTGGTTTTATATAGGATCCGTAATCAATCTCTTCTATTTTCTTTGTTTCGTGAAAAAAAGAAGCGAAACCAAGCCGAAAAGACGGAAGAGACAGGATGGAAAAATTGGTAGCAGACTCGGAAGGGTCACTTTCCTATCAAGATCCCCTGTTATGAGATAAATAAGTTAGTAAAGGCACGTATATGAGTATATGAAATCTTTGTAGTGTATGTAAAGTAAAAACAAGGAAATAATGGTTTACCAACTTAATCACAAATGTAATAACATGTCTAAAGAGGTCTGTTATGTTTCACAAGATAGCAGGTAGGAAATTAAGCAGCTACAGTGTAGCGTGGTTTGAATGTCTGCTCTAGTTAAGAGAGTATGTTTGCCAAATAAAGTATTGAATCTCACCAAAGTCACGGATTACTGTGTTGTGGATAGCCGCGAAAGTTCTCCCGGAAGTAAACAGTGTAGACAGATTTTTAAAGAAAGATATAGAGAATTGACGAGCTTTTTTTTCAATCACAAAAATTTCTGCGTTTTAGAAAAGGTAAAAGGTAAAAAAATTAAAATATTATTCCATAAAACTGTAGACTTAAGTCTTTAAAAACTTTAAACAGAAAAACAAATTAATAAATTTATTGCGATAATTCCGTAGAAGAATTTTCCATTTCTGGGCTGTTCATATTTTTGAAACACAAAGATTTTCAAGCAAATGTCATAAGTTTAACATGTTCCAACACACGCCGCTTCTGTCGAAGAAAATTGATTAAAGAAGTAAAATAAAGCAATTTGAAGCTTATTCTAGCTACAGCCAGCTAATCCTGGTAATTATGAAATTTCTGAAAAATAATGGTATCGTAGAATGATTCTTTATGATTTTTCCTCTCTGTGACGTCTTCACTCTGCTGCGCAAAGATAAAAATTGAACGAATTTTATACAGGGAGTCCTCCGGGAAGGTATATTACCTTGTTTGGTGACCATTTTGGTAAACATTAGTCTTGACAGTTCACATTTGGCAGTCGTGAAGTAGACACCTGGCAAACTTATTATAGAAAAATATTCGATAAACATTGACGTGTTTTAATCGTTAAAACATTTTATAAAAATCGATTAGCGATTACTATGACCATGAGAAAGTTAACGTAACATTTTTGGGAGAAACAACGTGCCAACAAAACGCACTATTTATCGTGCGAAGAAGGAAAGTCTGTAGATGATAGGCCCAAGCATGGACCACAACGTGCAGTCAGATTGGTTGAAAACATTACTGCTGCTCAAGAAAGTGCTCAAAACAACCCATCAACCTCAATTCGGCGCCGTACACAAATTTGCACAAGGATTTACATTTGTTCCCATATAATATTCAGTTGACACAAGGGCTACTTTCACAAAACCATTTATGCCGCCGTACATCTGCCAATAGGATGTTACAGCTCGCCATGATAACCACGATTTTCATAAAAAAATCATAATGGGTGACGAGGCACATTTTCATTTGAATGAATATGTGAATAAACAGAATAGTCTGGGTTCTGGGAATGGGAAACTCTCAAATTATTCAACAGTCACCTTTGCACCCATTTGGTCAGAAGGAATCATATCAACAAGACGGTGCATACATCCAGGATTACAATGGAATTATTGAGGGATCTCTTTCCATAACAAGTTATTTCAAGAAATAGTGATGTTGATTGGCCTCCACGGTCGCCTGATTTGACTGCTACGAACTTTCTTGTGGGGATATCTGAAAAGCAAGTTGTATGCAAAAAAAACCAGAAACGTTCGAGCAACTTAAACAAAATATTCGTATTGAAATTGATGAAATACCGCGTGAAATGTGCGAGAATGTAATAAAAAATGTGCTCCAAAGGGCAGGCATTTGTGAGGCTAACAGAGGTGGAGGTTTATGTGATATTGTATTTTATACATAATTGCCGACATTAAATAAAATATTTATCAATATAAGATCCATTCTCCTTTATCTAATCAAAAATTATAAACAAAACAAGTGGTATACCTTTTCAGTAAACACCCTATACCAGTGATGGGCGAACTACGGCCCGCCGAGCGTTTTTCAAAAAAAAATTAATCACCTATTGAAAAATTATGCCCAAAAAAATAAATTTACATCTATATATATAAAAGAGGATGTGTGTATGTATGTAAGAAATGGACTCGAAAACGGCTGGGCCGATTTTGATGAAATTTTCAGAGAATCTTCAGAATATTCAAACGGACGACACTGTGAAGTCCGATTTTTGATTTTCGGTCTGTGGGCGGAGGGGCGTGGCAAAACCCACCAATGACATATACATATACATATTTATTATTTTTTTTTTCTTTTTTATTTTATTTTTTAAAGCCATTGTTATGCTTTTCAAAACGAGATATCAATCTCTTAAATCGGTTATGTAGTTCCGAAGATATTTACAAAAAAAAAACTCACTAATATATAATAAAATATCAAAATTTTAAAACTTCCGAAATGTTGAATTCGCTTGAGTTATCTGGACTGCCGCCCCACATTTTGCTTAGAAATATCTGCCAGCCACGACTTTGCAATGGAACACGTTTAGTAGTCAAAAAAGTCATGAAAAATGTGATTGAAGCAAAAATTTTAAAAGAAAAATAACGGGGCGATGTGTTGAAACCACGCATTCCTATGATTCCTCCAGATTTGCCGTTTGATTTTAAATGGCTTCAGTTCCCCATACCTGTTGCTTTTCAATGATCCCTGTTTTTTGCACGGTCAGTTATATGTATCACGGTCACGTGCTTTGTTTTTCAATACCGCGAACCAAAATCGTTTAAAAAAATGTCGAAGAAATGACTTGCAAAGCAGTCACGGGCATGCTAGTTATGTTTTAAAAAAGATATAAATTGATTGATTTTTAGCAAAAAAATGCGATGTTTTCGTATTAAATTGTGTCCAAACTGCGTATTTTTTTAGGAAATATTGTACACACAAGAGAACAACAACCTTCTGATGTAATATTCCAAGAAGAAACATAAACATCATAAAACACTAACAACTAATATAGAAAACTGAACGTATAACATAACAACAACTATTATATGTGAGATCTAGAAGATTCTTCAATATTCGAGACAACATGCGCAACAAATATAAAAGGGCCAGCGATAGATTAATCAGCAATCAGTAAAAGTGTAAATCTCGTGACGTAAAGAATAAATTGTGAAGTAAAATTATAAAGTTGACAACGTACGTTATTTAAAATAATAATATGTAATATTTTTATTTTTTTGACCTTTTTTTAATATTTTTTGTAAATGTGTTATGTATTTTCAAAACATTTAAAAAATTTGTTAGTATTGAAAATTTGTTTGTATGTATGTAAAACAAAAAATTTTTTCAATTTGTCGTTTTTTATTGTTTTTATTTATTATTTATTTATTTATTCATTTATTAACAAATAATTACAAATTATATGTTAATGTATTTTTGTAAGAGCAATAGCTTCATAGGCCCTCAGCTCATATGTTTTATAAATGCGTACTTATACAAGAATTTAACATAATCTAAATTTTATCATATATGTTAGTTTCTTTTAAAAACTTGGATATCTTAAGAATATTTTCCTTGGATGGGATGGATAGGAAGGATATGGGGTCAGTGTTCCCAAAAAATTTATCATGTGCTTCGGCAAATTTTGGACATTCATCCAGAAAGAATAGTTTATTGGTGTGTTGTGTGTTACATACACAGGGAGAGGGACAGTTGATATTAATTAGATGTCCATGAGAGATTTTGGTGTGGCCAAGCCTTAGTCGTGTAAATTTAACCAGGTCCAGCCTGCTGATACCAGGTGATACCAAGTCATTTTGTGTAGTTATATCTTTGTTTATTGTTCTATACCAGGAGGACGTTCTTCCGAATAATAGATTTCTATTGGCAGAAATAAAATATTTATTTACAAATTTACTTATATCCTTGCAATCATTATTGTGTTGGTAGTGAAGAGGGAACATTACTGCGTTTCTGGCGGTTTGATCTGCGAATTCATTGCCAGTGATCCCACAATGGCCTGGTATCCACAATAGTAAAATCTTTGGGAATTTCTGAATTAGAATATTTCTAATTTGTACTGCGTATATATTGTTATTGCTGGTATTTGTGATGGACTTTATTGATGATAGGGAGTCTGTACAAACTATAAATTTAGCTGCTTGAGTTGAAATGTTCAATAGTGCTTCATAGATAGCGATTAGTTCGGCTGAGTATACCGAGCTAAACGTAGGCAAAAGAGAGTTCTTTATAACTTGATTCTCTGTAGTAATGCTAAAGGATGTCGAGTTATGTGTTTTTGAGCCATCCGTATAAATAAATTTGTATGCGTTAAACTTGTTTTTTATTTAATTGAATAATGACCTAAATTGGAGTGGGTTGGTGGAATCTCGTGGGTATTTGGTCATAGATATGTTGCATATATTATCGTTCCATTTCCAAGGTGGGTGCTTAATTTTATTTGAAAAGTTTATCTTAAGAGGTATGTCTAATGAACGCCATATTTGCATTGCTCGGTAAATTGTAGACGGAGTCTTGGGAACTTTCTTTGATTTGAGAAGTTTATTTATTATTTGTTTTAAGGGAGAGGAATTGTCGTATATGACATTTTTGAAAAGATTGGCCGTTAGAATATTTCTCTGAGCTGCTAGTGGCAGTATATTGGTTTCGAATAGAAGATTTGTTATTGGTGTAGTTCTGAAGGCACCAAGTGCACTGCGTATCGCAGAATTCATTAAGCTTTCAATTTTTTTTAGATCCGATCTTGCTGCATAGCCATATATAGGTAACATGTAGTTAATTTTGGAAAATAAGATTGCTTTAACAATATCCATTAGAGTTTTAGAGTTGCAGTTAAGCTTGAAGCTAGATAGGCATTTGATTATTTTTAGTCTATTAGATAGAGCGGAGGTTAAATAAGATATATGGGTTTTCCAGTTGTATCTCTTGTTGATATAAAGACCTAGTATTTTTAACTTGTCCACTTTGGTTATGTTATGGTCACTACATTGGATAGTGCATTGACAACATTTTCTCCTACATATGTGTAAGTATTTGCATTTCGTTTGCGACAGTGATGCTCCAGAAAATCGGCACCATTGATTTATTTTGTCAAAAAGACCATTAAGATTCAAAACTGGATTTTTTTCTTCAGATTTTATAATAATGTTGAGATCGTCTGCGTATGCGGTGAGACCAATGCTTCGATCCAATGTGATACAGGAATATAGTTTGTTGAATGCTATAAGGAATAATATTACAGAAATTGGGGATCCCTGTGGTATTCCATTCTGTATAGGGGACTGTGTAGAGTAATTGTTTCCAACCCTGGTGATTATTTTCCTATTAGTCATGAAGTTGTGCACATATTTGATAATTTTAGGACCTGTTTGCCATTCGACGAGTTGATCCAAAACAGAATGTAATCCAATCTTATCGAAAGCGCTCTGAAAGTCTAGTGATATGATAGTGGCATGTTTTCGTGAAGATAGGGCATTCGCAATTTGATAGTCTACATAAAGTAGATTATCAATTGTCGATTTTCCCCTTTTGAAGCCAAGTTGATGGTTATTTAGCAGTTTGTTAGAGGTTACAAACCACCACAACCGATTGGCTATAATCTTATCAAGGACTTTGGATATACAGAGATTGAGACATATAGGTCTGTAAGATTTTAAAGTTGTTTTGTCCGAACAGGGTTTATTGATGGGAATAACTACACTGGTTTTATATTTTTGGGGAATGTGGTTGGAAAGAATGCTATTAAAGTGCTTTACGATTCTCTTTTTTGTGATGATGGGAAGCATTTTGAGCATAGGGTAGGAAATTCTGTCAATACCAGGGGTTTTTCCTTTAAGTTTGCTTAGTACTGTTTCGAATTCAAGAAGCGAAATATTGTCCTCTAATTCCGATGCTTTTTGGCACGCCATGACTGCTGGAGAATCAGACATATATCTATTTTTGTTAAGGCGGAAGTTAGCGTCAAAATTGGAGTCAGCAGACTCATTTGCCCAAAATTTTGCGAATTCATTTGCAATTTCATTTTCGTCTGTTAAGTTTACATTAGGGTCTACGTTCGACATTACACAGTGAATCTTGTGGCTAGTTCTATACCCAGTAAATGACCTAACGTTATTCCAAATTTTATCTATAGGTGTTGAGGGTTGAATAGAGGAGGTGAATATATTTAAAGATTTCCGTTTTGAAATTTTTATTTCCCTCTTGAAATGCGCATTAGCTTTCTTGTACCTCAGAAGGTTAGTGTGATTCATATTTTGTTTGAATATTTGCCAAGCTTTATTCTTAATCCGCTTTAGGTCTTCCAGATTTTTATTCCACCACGGGACCATAAAAGTTTTAGTCTGTCTGGACTGAGGAATAGATAAATTAGCTGATTGCAAAATGATCTTGGTTATATTGGCGCTCTCTTTGTTTATATTAGAACTGATAGGACGAGTTTTATCGAATTCAATGCAGCTTTCTTGATATTTTTGCCAGTTCGCTTCTTTTATTTTAAATCTAGGAATGAAATTATCTCTTGCAATAGAACAGGGAAAGAGAGACATGATTATGGGAAAATGATCACTTCCGTATAGGCTGCTTTCAGTTTTCCAAACAATATGCGATGCTAGATTTGAGGAGCAGAGAGAAATATCAATAAAAGAGTATGTACCATGAGTATTCAGGTGCGTAGGGGACTTATCGTTTAAAAGAATAAAGTTTGAGTCTGTGATGTATTTGTAAACTATATTTCCCTTTTTGTTACTGGAGCTGGCACCCCAGCTTACGTGGGAGCTGTTAAAGTCCCCAGCTATAATACAAGATGAGCCTGGGTTATCTAGCATGTTTCTGAGATTTCCTATATTAAAATTTTTGTGGGGAGGGATGTATAAATTTAAGATATTGAATTTCATTTTTGATGTTATCGAAAAGCAAAGTGCATCAAAGTCGTTGGCAATATTAACTTGATTGTGTTGTAAGGATTTATGAACTAGGGTGGCAACTCCACCAAATCTGGTTGATGATGTATTAATTTGATATATTGAATAATTTATTGGGATAGGAATATTTGGGTAGTTGTGGATGTGGGTTTCCTGTAGCAGAATAACTTTGGGTTTGAATTTTCTTATCAGAATCTGGAGCTCACTGTAATTGTTTAGGTATCCATTTATATTCCACTGTATGACTGTAAGTGTCATGAGTATTTTAAAGATTCAATATTGAAAGGAGTCGTTGAATTTCCGTTGTTAGTATAAATACTAAGAGCTTTGTTCCTAGAGTTAAATACATAGGTAACCGAGAGTATTAATTTGTACATAAATATTCTTTGCTCAATTACGAAGTATGTAATTTTAGTTTTGTTACTTGTAAAGAGAATGTTGAGGGTGAAACAATTTTTTATAAAAGAGAGTAGTTTTTTTTGTTTTGAGAGAATGGTATAGATGAGACAATAGTCTGAAATTATTACAGGGTTTAATAAGTGTATGTTCTGTGAAATGCTGAGAGAAAGGTATTTAATAATCCATTCCTTGATCATTTATCCCGTTGCTGATTGATTTTGTTTTGTCATTTGTTGTTTGTTTCGAATCCTTAGTATTGGCTTTTAATTTATTTAGCAGCCTTTTTGGTGTATTTCTTGGCAGAATTTTTATCTTTTTTCCTTTTGTTTCTTCGGATGAAGAAGGTTGTAAGAGTAAATCTGATTCTAAGTCCGATAATGAGTCGTACGTATTGGGATTTGTAGAAGCGCTTCTTTTTGTTGTTGTAGGTGTTATAAATAATGGAGTAACCGTTACCTGTTTTGTGCTGTTTTGAGAGACTGTATCGATAGTTAGAGCTTTTGTATTAGCTTTGGCAACAGCGGAATATAGAGACCCGTTGAGCTGATGTCGTTCATGGTAGATTTTATAGGCAGTTTTGTTGTCCACTTTTTCGATTGTCTTGATGGCTTGAAGTTCCTTGTGTTTAATAAAGGTTGGGCATTTTTTATCTTTCGAAGAATGCTTAGTGTCCTCCTTTTTGTTGTAAATACAGTTAATGCAATTGGCTTCATTCATACACTCTTCTTCTATATCGGCGATGAGATGATATTCTTTAGAGCAGTGAAAACAAATTTTTTGGTTTTTGCAGTATTTCGCGATATGTCCATAGAGTTGGCAGTTGTTACATTTCATTGGGAGTGGAATGTAAGGTCGTACATTAACTTTTTGGTATCCTATTTTAATTTCGCTTGGTAAGGTTGATGACGCAAAGGTTAAGATAATTAGTCCAGTTTCAACATATTGATTGTTAAAATATTTGGTTATTTTTTTAACTTCGCATACATTTTGATTCGTAAGTTCATTTTTTATTTCACTTTCTGCTATTCCGCGTAGATCATTGCTATATATAACTCCTTTTGTTTGATTGAGGTTTTTGTAGTCTGTTACCTCTACAGTTATTAAGTCAGAGAGTGCAGTTAGAGTTGTAAGTTTGTTAGCTTGAACGTAGTTTTTAGTTTTTATTAAAATGTTTCCACTCATGAGTTTTTTGCATTCCTCTACTTCTCCGTTGCATGTATTATCAATTGCTTTTTTTATTAAGAAGGGAGATACATTGGCAAGAGTATCATTGCTGTTTGTTCTCTTCATTAATAAGAATATTGGGCCAGCTTGTGAGAAATTTAATGATTTTGTTTTATCCCATCTAAGAGCTGGAAATGCTTTTTGAATTGACTGATTGTCAGGAGGTTTATTCATGTTTGATTTTTTTTTAACATTAACAGAAAACTATGCACAAACACTTTTATCACTGCTTTTAGTTACAAGATAATAGCCGACGACTGTCTTTTGCAAAAATAGATTATTCTCAATACACTATATTTTTATTTTAAAATGTTATTTTAATTGAGAAATTGTCTTTACAATTTATAAATTATCAAAATCTCTCTTTGAATTTTTAAATATTTTAATATTTTTAATTTGACAATTTGACAATTTGAAAAACACAGCCTACCGCGTTGAAAACTTTTTTCGAATGTTTATTGTTTTTGTTTGTTTTGTTTATTTGAAAAAAATTTTTGATTATTTTGAATTTGTTAATCAAAAAAATTTTTTCAATTTGTTTGTTCATTATTATTTTTGTTTTTCCTGATGATGCCAACCAACGGTGTGGCGAAATATCGAAAATATAATAAAAAATAAAGTTTTTTAAAAAATTTTTTATTAAATAAGACCTTGTGCTTAAAATTAATTACTAAAAAATAAAATAATAATATTGTAAATACCCCCATAAATGTGGACATGGAAGTACTTCTTTATGGAATATAACCAAAAACCTGTTTGTCTTATCTGTCAAGAACCGGTAGCTGTACTAAAAGTTATGGTCTCGCTAGGCACTTTAATTCAAAAGATCTTGGGTCGAAGTACTATAAAATGACAGATGAAGACAAGAAAGTTCATTCAGAGGAATTGAAAAGAAAAATATTTAGTCAGCAAATGTTTTTTTAAAATCAAAGAAATGTCCAGCGATCCTCCACGTTAGCTGGTCACATTGTTGCCTATAAAATAGCAAAAAGTAACAAACCGTTTTCTGAAGGAGAATTTATTAAGGATGTGTTAATTAGCATTGGAAAAGTATTATGCCCAGAAAAGGTATAAGGATTTCGAATCTATAGTGCTGTCACGTAGAACGGTCACAAAACAGAATTGAAGCGATTTCTTCTAATTTAACCAATCAACTCGATGGACGTCTTAAAAAGTTGAAGTATTTTTCAGTCACTATGGACGAGAGTGTTGACAGGAGTGATACAGCCCAACTTCTAATTTTTATCAGAGGAGTCGATGACAACTTTGTAATAAGCGAAGAACTTGTTTGTTTGAGATCTTTGAAAGGAAAGACGACAGGAAAAATAATTTATGATGAATTTAGAGAGGGGATGGAATCTCTTAATGCCCCAATTTCTAAAATTAATTAATTTAACAACTGATGGAGCACACCTAACATGGTGGGAAAAAATATGGGGTTTGCAGGAGTTTATAAAAGTCAGAATCCTGAAAGCGAAACAATTTTTTTACATTGTATAATCCACCAAGATGTTCTTTGCAAGGCTGTCTTGGATATTAACCACGTACTTAATATTATTTTAAAATTAATTAATACCATTCAAGCCCGTGGTTTGTTACATCGACAATTTCAAGAGTTTTTATCGGAAGTTGATGCAGAATTTTCAGATGTACTTTATTACACAAAGATCAGGTGGCTGAGTTGTGGGCATGCCTTCTCGGGAGTTTGGAGTCTTTTGGAAGAAATTAAAGTTTTTCTAAAAACCAAAACTGATATTTGGGATGAGTGGGAAATATTGGAGGATAAGAATGGGTGCATCGAGTTTGCTTTTTTCACGGATTTTCTCAAGCACTATAATAAACTGAACAAGAAGTTACAGGGAAGAAATCAATTTATAGATGAAACTTGGGCAGTTTGGGGTCTTTAAAAACTCAATTGTTTATATTTTCTAAATGTTTGGGAAAAAATGATTTGACTCATTTTCCAAGACTTAATTCTTTGAGGCCTGTGAGTGAAGAGAAGTTAAAAGTCTTTTCACAATCTTTATTAAAACTGTATTCAGAATTTGAGGCCAGATTTTTTCAATGCCATTTAATATTAATCCTGAGAATGTTCTATATGATCTACAATTGGAAATTATAGAATTGCAATGTAATAATAATTTAAAACAGCTATTTTTAAATACAGATAAGCTTAATTTCTATAAATCCTTAACAAAAGATGAATTTCCAAAGCTAATTAATCATGCGCAGAAAATTATGGCAATGTTTGCTTCCTCATATTCATGTGAACAGGCCTTTTCAGTAAGAAAATGCAGAAAAAATTCAATAAGAAACCGATCGTCAGACGAGAGTCTATTTAATTTATTAAAAGTCGCACCCTCCCAGCTGGAACCAGATTTTGAGGAAATTATGTCAAGTCAGAAACAGATCCATGCTTCCCATACATCTGGAAAATCTTAAAATTTGTATGTTGTTTTAAAATATTACGTAATATAACTAATAAATCTATAGTTTAAACCGAACTTTTAATTGAACAGCAACCCCATAATTTTTTAATGAATGACCCTCTATGTTTTTTTTTTTAATTTAATGGCCCGCCGCAAGATTTTTTGTATTTTTATTGGCCCGCCACCCAAAAAGTTTGCCCATCACTGCGCTATACAAATGATTTTTAAGCGGCCAACGGTCTTTATAAAAGTTCGTGTTAAGTATCCTGTATAATCGTACAATTTATTTCAAAGAAAATCTAAATCCTACGCAAAAAATATATGAAATGTGTCTTAAGTTGCCACGCTGTCATTTAGGAAAGTTCAACTCCTAGAAAGTTAACTCCTAGAGGAACTCTGGTCGCGGAGAAGCTGTATTTTTAGACTAGAAAATATTCCTATCAAGAATCTAAAAAGCTATCATCAATCGTTAACAGATCTAATGGCATGATCTATTGGTTATGCACGTGTTAAAAGTACACAAATACTTGAATTAACTCCGAACTCAGTGGACGGGACAGTTTCCTGATTTTCAGATGTATATCAGCGTAAAGACCTTTGAGGCCAATGAAATGTTTATGCCAATATTTGGGTTTTCTGGAATAAAGAGAGGGTAAATTTGAGGTTAAAAAGTAAATTGCCTGTCAAATGATTAACTGTCATGAATTAAGCTGTCAAATGTCAGCGTATTTTTTTTAGTAAAAAGTTGGGAAATTTTAAACATGAATCATGGCACTCTTAAGCAAAGAAATTTAATTGTGAAAATTTTGTATCAAAATGTTGATAATTTCACTGCATCACTTCGTAAAATTAAAGACGACTGTGCGTAATTTAGTCGCTAAATTCGAGGATCACGGCATTGTTGCTGATAAAAGGCCAAAACAAGCCGCTGCACAGCAAAATGTTGAGATCGGGCCTGGAACATAAGCTTCTCGACGTTCCCAATAATTGGGAATCACTAGAGGCACTTTGCGGAGTATTTTGCAATACGATTGACAGTTATAAAATTCAACTCGTTCAGGAATTAAAGCCAACCGAATATTGTTTGGGTCGAACTTTTGTGAATTGGCTGTTCGAAAAAGTGAACTAAAACAACGCATTTTTCAACAAAATCATCTTTAGTGATGAGGAGGAGGCTCATTTTCAATTAGGTATTTATGTAAATAAACAAATTTGTCACGTATGGGGCTGACACAAACAGTGCTCGAAAAACCATTACATTCAAAGACAGTGACGGTATAACACGGCTTGTATTTATCATCGTACCACATTTTTCGAAATTACGTAGGGAAACGTGAATTCTCTGCGCTACTAAACCATGACACCCAATTTTTTGTAGCCACAATTAGCTAATGTCGAGATTAGTGACCTTTGGTTTTAGCAAGTCGGCGCCATGTATAAAAAATATTCCGATTACGCAATTTCGCGATTTGGTGATATCAATTAGTCGCTTGGTTTTTGTGATTTAAGGGCGGTGAATTAAACGGAATTTTCAACAAGAAATTTATTTTCTAAAAGAAAATAAAACACGACCACACTGACAGATGTCGATTCTTTCATCAAAGTTTTTAATCACTCTTTGGCAAAATGGCGGTATTATTTCCTTAATCAATTCGATTCGTTCCGTATAGACTCTGTCCTTAACATAGCCCCACAAAAAATATTCCAGTGGTGTTAAGTCACACTATCTGGCTGGCTACTTAACTGCTGATTGTCGTGAAATTATGCGATCGGAAAATTTGATTTTCAATAAATTGATCGTTTGGTTGGCTGTGTGATATGTGATACTGTCCTGTTGAAACCACATGTCAGTTATATTATCGTCGTCAATATTAGGCCTCGCGATAGCCTCATCTTTGAAAAAAACGGCACTATACAGTGACAGAGGCTTCCGAATAATCGCTCTAGGATTTTAGGAAGCCCAAATGCGGCGCATTTACTTGTTGACATACTCTGACAAGTGAAAATGGGCTTCGTCTGAAAAAATGATTTGTTTAGAAAAACCAGCCCGGTCGTTCGTGAATGAATAAAGCGAATCTATTGTGATTTGAATGGTCGGTTGGCTTCAATTCCTGCACCAGTTGAACCTTGTAGGGCTTCAAAGTAATATCCTCACGCAAAATTCGCGATATGATGATTTTGGATGAGACAAATTGTTGTGAACGCCCAAGAATTGACAAATTTGGATGTCTTTCAACACTGTGGCTTACGGCTGCGATGTCTCCAATTGAACGATCCAGTCAAACACGCGTTGGTGTTCGCACTTTTGGTATCGAGCCTGTCCATTCAAATTTAACGACAATATTCTTAATAGTAGTGTCAGAAGGACGATTATGCTGTCCGAAAATATCACAAATTTTATGAAATGCAACTTTAACTTTTTTTAATGCGATTTTTGTGGGAAGTTGAATTCGTTGTAATAATTGCTAATGCATCTACTACGAATACGGTCAAAAACTTAATGTTAAAACTATCATGTTGTTGGTGTTGACACAATTGAAAATCATACTTCTTGTTAAAAAACCCAATATATTCTCTGAGAGCATTTGAAAGAATGAGCTTAGGTGAAAAACGCACAAGCAACTGATGCTCCGACAGATGAAATTCGTCACTGAAATTATGTTAAAAGGGCGAACTAGAGGTGTATATTTTTCCGACATCATCTTCCCTGATTAATTTCCATATTGCTACGTTACATTGGTGTCTTGAAAACTAACGTTGTCCAAAATAATTTGTATTTTAAGCCAATTTACTTTGTAACCTCAAATTTGCCCACCCATTATTTTAGTTGATAGAACTTTACTTTCCTTTAAGTCTTTTAAAAAGATTTATTGCATGTCACTATTTTTGTTGTTGTTGTTGCAACACTATTTAAAGTTTTCTTTTTTAATATTTTTTTTTAATAAATATTTATTTAATAGAGATTCATATGTATTTGTTTCCACCTCAAATTACTTCAAGCTTATAAATAATGAGCAGGATTTCGCTTCTTTCGCAGAACTGTAACAACATTAAATTAGAAATTTTTATCATTGACACGTAAACGTAATCATGGAAAACCATTTAATAAAACACGTCAAGCTCAATGAAGCCTCAAAATATCCGTAATAGAAGACATTTATTTTCATAACACTTTGGTAAAAACTCCATTATTTACTTTTAGTTAAATTGTTATAAATCTCATCCCACCCTCAAAACACTAAGAAAGAAATTTCTTAAAGAAACTCGGAGTGTGTACAGCTGCACCCACCCTTAAATACTTAACTTTATTTTTAGACGCATCAAATTTGTGTATAAAAAAGTTTTTGTTGCTGCATTACTATGATGTCACTCGCTGGATGGAGACTATAAAACGATTTATATAATTTGGCATATGTGAGGGAAATTATTTTTTTTTAAATTAACAGCGAGAAACACTGTCTTCGATTTATGTTCATGTAGTGATGAGAACGAAGAAGAAGAGTGAATGCTCTAATCCATATTGGAATTGAAAACATCTAGGGATGGATAGCTGAAAGGAGCTGGAATTAATTGCTAACTCGACTTGATCACCTAATGCTCCTAATCTTCTCTTACATTTCTTCTCGTATTCGTTGTGGTCAAAGTCTAACTATGAGTTTACTTGTGCCACTTCTGGCCATCCAATCTGCCTAATCATTGTCTTCCACTTCACATTCTCGACGATGCTATACGGAAGACTTTAATGCGACATTTCTAAGTTAGCCTAACCTAATGATAGCTTAACTAATCGTAATCTTCCATCAGAAATGAAAACCACCGATGCCAATTAACGAAACAGCAGAAACCTCTTTCGAAAAAAGATAGGCAATTCTAAAAACTTTCGGATCCAGTATTGGATAGTAAGGGACAGCACCTTCTATAGCTCGAATTTTGTTTAGATTCTAAAAAATATTTGGTATGAGCAAATTGCCTGTCCATTTAGATACAGACAGAGTAATTTAAGCTGGTATCACAGGATGTGTGATAGGGTTTACATTAGCACCGAGCCATGGGGCCATAATTTGATGGTTGTCTACTACCGCGTTTAAGAAAAAGCATCCAGCCACGCCCTAAGACGCATACACACTAGCTGCCTTATTAGCAATTTATAAGTGCACGGTAGCAGGACTGTGCCCCCACTCCTTCCTAAAAAGCAATTAGTACATTTATTTGAATGTTAACCTTATCTTTTCGCTAACACCTCTTCTGAACTTTCTTCAAAGCCCGATTAAACCACAGCCACCACGTAGTTCCCCGAGGGACCTCACCAACGACCAGAACAGGGCCATCGCCCTGCGGGCAACTGGTTCCCGTAGTACCAGTGTGTGTATATTAAGTCACTGGTTGGAAGTTCGAGAGTCCTATGTCTCTTCCAGTACCGGGCTTCTGTTAGCCCAGCCGACTGGTGCCGCCGTGTATTCCCGAGGACAAATCTCAAGATGGGGAAAATATCTATTAAGACTAAAGGCTGCATGCTCTCCGGAGGGGTATTACGAGATATTGGATTTTTAAACATCAACTGAGCGCAATGATTAACTAAGAAAGGTAACATTTTTAGAATGTCTAACCCAACTGCAGTTCTAGTGTATATTGTCTGGAAAATATCCAGCACCGTCTTATATTAGACTTGGAACCAAAAGCAATTACATACAACACATGACTTTTAAAGTGGATCTTAAGCCAAAAGTAAAGGATAACGTGGACTTAGCTCAAAATCTAATTGTCGAAAACTGAAAAAGTACTAAATAATAAAGAGAATTTGGAGCTAAGATTTAAGACATCC
The DNA here is from genome assembly GCA_030448955.1 of Trichopoda pennipes. Lineage (NCBI taxonomy): Eukaryota > Metazoa > Arthropoda > Insecta > Diptera > Tachinidae > Trichopoda > Trichopoda pennipes. The sequence goes on along the minus strand of JASKUP010000025.1, from coordinate 11,332,568 downwards.
AGAAAAAGTACTTTCATTTGGCAGCTGTTACAAGAATTGGGAGAATATTAACCAGAAATCAGGCCGGTTTTCAGAAAAATAATTTTTTTATTTTACTTTCAATTAAATGAAACTTAAAAGCTGTGAATCTCGGCTAGGAAATTTTACATTTTTATGACTTAATCCCTAATGAAAGCGGGAGTATTGTCTTAAAAGTTACGAATCTCGAAAGTAAATTTTAACTTTTATGACTTGTTTCGCAATAAAAACAGGAGTATCATTTGTTGCAGTCAAAAGTTGACTTAACTTTGCGACTGCATTTAACTTGTTCCAATTTTAACTCATGTTTCAAGCGAGGTAGCAAGATGTTTATCTATTTGGAGAGTCTTGCCGCTAGGCACGAACTACTTGAGATAAGTACTTGAAAAATTCCGTCAGTGGCACTGCTTGGGCGAGACTAAATCACAAAAGTTTGACTTCCAAAGGCATGGAAGCATTCCTCGAAATAGTATGGCCGATAAAATGTTGTATCTCCAGGAATAACGTATGATTCATCTTATCCTTATTTAGGTTTTCAAATGTGCTTTAGGTGAACGCTTAAAGATTCAATTGTGAAAAATTAAGTTAAGGAGCTGCGTACAAGGAGGATGGTGAATTACCTCAGGGTAAGACTGTATCCAAAGCTGACATACTGGAATCAGGTCCAACACTGAACAACAAAAGCGGCGAAGATAGCGGCACAACTCGGCTGACTTATAACGGGGGACCCAACCCAAGTAGGCGAAGGCTACTGATGGAGGCGTAAAACAATATTCTACTATATGGGAGTGAGATATGGGTGCAGACATTGAGTGTCAAATAGCGGCATTGCGGGGCGCTTCTGCTTACCGCACTGTATTCGCACCTGCTGCCCTCGTAATAGCGGGAACGCTGCCGATAGATTTGCAGGCGATAGAACGGGTAAAAGTCTACTACGCTAGACGGAATAACTCCCTAGCAGCTACTGAAGTGGCTGACATAAAAAGGGAAACCATGGAGAAATGGCAGATGTGATGGAGAAGTGAGAACTATGGGAGATGAATGTGCCAAATGATCCCGGGTTTGGATACATGGATATGGGAAAACGGCGAGGTAAATTTCTAGTTAACGTAGATGCTATCTACACACGGTAACTTCTGTAAGTACCTGCACGCTATGGGGAAGTGCAGCACTTGCTTCTGCGTTTACGAGGAGGATGATGTGGTAGACGACGCTGGCCACACATTCTTCAAGTTCAGTCGCGACAACTGGACTGCCGTGGCGAATTATATGGACATGGTGACGATGAACCGGCATTGATCCAGTGCCCAAAGTGGGTACCTGGACGCAGGCTTACTGGGACAGGGCCATACTGGCCAAATAGGCATCCTCCCCGAGGTCATTCGAGAACGGTGCCGGGGAGGTCAAAATATCCCGGACTTAAAGTGAGTTTTTAGCCAGTAGCCGCAACGGAGTCCGGCATACGGAGGAATGACGTTTCTCGCCAGATACGTAATTTATTTTCCCATCTTGAACACCCATATTTTTGGCGCTGTACGTTTTTGGGACCTAAGCGAGGGCTGTTTTATATATACAAGATATATACAGAGTGTGATTTGTTTTACATCCGCGCCTGACCATTAGTCTTAATCAGATGGTGGACAAACCACTATTGTATAATTTGGAACGTCATACATGCGTCCTAGATAACCGAAGCCATAATTCTATGCAACAGAACCACCTAGTTGCAACTTTAATGATTTCAGTACAGGTCTGCAATCATCACACCTTGCTAAAGAGTTGGAGACTTTCCAACTCCTGTCCAGAACACATGTCAAGCATGCTCACTGGACTGGATCATTCACTTTGCGTGTCATTATCAGTGAGATGATCCTGGCCACCATAAAAAACCATTGGATATGGGCCGCAAAACCACAACCACCACGATGCTCCCATATAGGGGCCAACCTCAATTATCAGCCAGAGAACTATTATAAGTCTAAAGAGACAAATAATGAACTCTGGGGCTCACTGATCCCCGTGGAAATAAAGTGGAGTTTCCACTTGTGTCCTTGTCTGACTTCAGGGGACTGGGCTCCCCTTTTCCCCCAGTTGCACAGGTCCAGATAGTCGATTATTCTATAAGAACCGATAAATGTGCCCCCGGGGGGACAAGATATATACAAGCATGTAATGGAAACGGACTGCCTAAGATATACGTACAGGTGGTTATCGCATCTAAAACTAAAAATGGAAAGTACAGGGTATCCGCCGGGAAGGTATACTACTTTGGTTTGCCGCCATTTTGGTAAACATTAGTTCTGACAGTTCATATTTGGCAGTCGCGAATTGTGGAATTTGGTCAGGAGGAATCACTGGACTTTACTTCTTTAAAAATGAGAACCAGAAACACTTAAGCAACTCAAATAAAATATCCATGATAAAATTAATGAAATACCGCGTGAAATGTGTGAGAATGTAATGAAAAATGTGCTTAAAAGGGCTCGCATTTGTGAGGCTAACAGAGGAGGACATTTATCTGATATTATATTCCATACATAATTGCCGACTTTAGATAAAGCATTTATCCATTCTCTTTCATTTACTTAATCTTTTAAAGATTGTGTCTTAAAAAAGGCCAAGGATTGTTTTGTGTATGCAATCATGTCTTCGGAAAGATTTTCGTACAGAGGTAATCGCTTTTTCATTAGTCCAAAAAAACAGCATATTGAGTTAGAAATGGAAAGTTAATAATATTAGAAGCATTACAGCAGGCCTCCGGCCTCCTAATGAACTTGCTACATATCCAACTCGAGGTCTTGGACCACGTTTTTTGGCAGCTGGTGATTATAATGCAAAGCACACCTACTGGGGTTCGCGCCTAAATACACTTAGGGGCCGTCCATTGTACAACGCTATTAGCAGCAATGATTATATGTTGCTTCGAGTGGTCAGCCTACATACTGGCCAACTGATAGACAGAAAATTCCGCATGTAATAGATTTTGCTGTCACAAAAAATATTTCAAGAGGTTTAGTGACAGTAGAAGCTTCCATGGATTTATCTTCGGATCATTCTCCAACCATTTTAACCATTTGTAACCCGCTTAGAAGACATTTGTTTTTTCCTGATACAAATATGATCAGTCGCATCAACTGGTTGAGTTTTAAAAAATATCTCAGCAGCCATTGTTCGGAAAATATTTTGCTAGGAGCACCGGAGGACGTGGAGTATAGCCTTGCAACTTTAAGTGAAAATATTAAACAAGCAGCTCAGCTTGCAGCAACTAAACATCCGCAGACTACTTTAGGTCACATCTATTCTGCAGACATTGAACGTCTCGTAGCGGAAAAACGAAGAGCTAGAAGAGATTGGCAACAACATAGATCGCCCCTGCAGAGGCAGAGACTTGGAGACTGCATAAAGCAGCGGAGAGACTTGCTAGCATTTGAAAAAACTACATCGTTTGAGAAATATCTGGAGGGCCTCGATGCTACATCTAACTCCAATTATTCTTTATGGCGTGCTACAAAAAACCTTAAAAGACCCATTGAGTACAAGCCGCCTCTACGTAATATCAGTGGAGATTGGGCAAGAAGGGACGCTGAAAAAGGCGACTTGTTTGCCGAATACTTGAAAGATGTATTCACCCCACACATATGTACTGATGATGTTAATTTGCCGAGCGTAGTTGGATTACCCCCTCGACCCTTAAAGTTTAGGTTGCGTGAGGTACAAAAGTTAATCTCTGAAGTAAATCCGAAAAAAGCTCCTGGTATGGACAGCATAAGTAACAAAATGTTGAAGGAGCTCCCCAGAATTGCAGTCAGAATCATGTTATTAATTTTTAATGCCATTTTACGGCTTGAATACTATCCTGACCACTGGAAGATTTCTAAACTTAAAATGATTTCAAAACCGGGTAAAGACCTAACCAAAACCGAGTCATATAGGCCCATTAGTCTATTACCAACTATTTCAAAGGTCTTCGAAAAGTTGCTTATGGATAAATTGTCTCCAATGCTAAGGGATAGTGGGTGTATCCCAAACCATCAATTTGGTTTTAGAAGTAGACATAGCACAATTGAACAAACCCATAGATTGGTTCAGGTGATAAGAAGGACTTTTGAAGAGAAAAAGTATTGTTCAGCTATTTTTATTAATGTTTCTCAGGCTTTTGACAAAGTTTGGCATGAAGGTCTATTTCTGAAACTGCCCGCTCACTTGCCTTGTAATATAAGCAACCTACTGAAAAGCTACATAATTGGACGAAAATTTTCTGTTGTTGAAAGAGACTTCGTTAGTTTCCAATTTCCTCAGGCGTACCACAAGGTAGCATTCTTTGACCAGTTTTATATTTGAGATATACCTGCGATATACCTATAAGTGAAACTGTCCACACTTCTACGTTTGCTGATGATACAGCGTGTCTAAGTTCGCACGAAAACTCCTATCAAGCCTCCATAAATCTTCGGCAACATATAACTCAGCTGGAGTTGTGGTTAAAATTATGGAGAATTAAAGTGAACGTTCAAAAGTGCATTCATGTGACCTTCACCCTGCGAAAAGATAATTGTTCACCCGTTCGAATCAATAATCACATTGTTCCTCACCATAGTTATGTGAGATATCTTGGTATACATCTTGATCGTCGCCTTACATGGAAACATCATATTGACTCAAAGCTAACACAAATGAATCTGAAGCTAACACAATTACATTGGCTCATTGGCAGGAACTCGAAACTTAGCCTAGATTGTAAACTTCTAATTTACAAGAGTATTTTGAAACCAATATGGTCTTACGGAAGCAAACTGTGGGGCACTGCCTCAGCTTCAAATGTGGATAGAATTCAACGTGGACAGAATAAAATTTTACGGTTAATATCTTCCGCTCCATGGTACATCAGAAATTCAAACATACATTGTGATTTAGACATACCGCTGGTGACTACAGAAATCATCAAATACGCAGGCAAATACTTAATGAAGCTTGAAGACCATTCTAATCCCCTTGCTTGCAATATCTTGGATTATAGTGGACATAGCCGATTAAAAAAGAGGGATACCGCAGCTTTAATCCTCAATGCTACAGCTGACACATCTTAGAAATATTTGTTTTGGTTTTTTTTTAATGTCAATTTTTTTTACCCAAAAGGTTAGTTCTAACATGGTCGGGACTAATGTAACTTTTTTTTAGAATTTAAGATTTTAAAACTTATTGTTAGTTCAGTTTCTTGAAGATACAATAAATAATTATTGAAAAAAAACATTCGTGTTGTACACGGTTTCCTAAATGACTTACAATTAATAAAGATGTCGCCCTGTAAATATTAATTCAAGAAACATAAAATGTTTATAAAGAGGCGTTAGTTATGAACCTTAAAACATGAACTCACATTAACGAATATTTTTAAGGGTAAACATCAAGTAATTACAGCATTGATCACAAAGCCCTTAAGCTATTTCCGCTCTAGATTAACATTCTTATTTATATATATTTATTATTATTGTATTATTTTTATTCTTTTTTGTTGTGACAGAAGTTTCTTTCTTTAGTTTAATACAGAAGCCAAAATATAAAATAAAGAAATACTCAAGTTGTAATTATCTCAGTTTTTATGTTCGCATTTTGTTGACATCTTAATTCTTTGTGATGGCCTGTCCAAATGAACATTCATTCATTTAGTGCAACCAACCAACCAACCAAACAACCAGACATTCATTCGTCCGTTCGTCCATGAATATAAATGTGCTGTTTACGACTACCTAAAGTTCTTGACTCGCCTACTGTTGAAGAAGTCCAGACCTTTAGGCATTTGCTTTATGAAAAATGTTCAAAAAACAAAAAAGAAAAAAGAAAGAAAATCTGAAAAAGCAAATAAATAATAATAAAGTTAAATAAAATAAAAATAAAAATTAAAAAAGAAATAAAATAAATAAAACTGTAGCAAATGAATTCATTCGATCAGATTTACATCTCTTGGTAAATGAAAATGTATTCACACGGATAGATATGGCAAATAATACACTGAAACAAATAAAGTGGTTTTATGCTTAGACAAGCCCCATTGTAGGCTTAATAAACATTACAAGTTGTTATAAACATTTCGACTATATAGCTCAGATGATTGAGGGATTATAGTTTAGATCAGTGATCCTCAACCTTCTTTGTGTTGCGGCACATATTTAACGATTTCAAAATTCGGCGGCACGCAAAGAAAGAGATAAAAATTATTTACTTACTACAACAAACTGCATAAATAGTTTATGACAAAAATTTTAAATATACGAAATAAACTAATATATACTACAATAATAACTTAACGTTTATTAAGGGATTAATTACAAGGTAATAATAAAAATATTTTTAATGCGAAATTTTGATCTATGATCTTGATCTTTTTGTAGTTTTAATGTTGGCTAATGCTGAAAATCCGAATTCACATAAATAAGATGTGGAAAATTGTAATAATATGTTTAAAGCGTTTTTGGCTATCATTAGATAATCGCATCGGATGCTAATCCAAAATGAATTAATTGATTCTTCTGAATGTTTTAAAATTAAACCTCGATTATTGGAAAGCAAAATGAGTTCTTCCTCTTCATTCAAAATTAAGTCAAATACAGAAGTATTCGTTATGAGAAATGGATTACGAACCCAATCAAATTTCTTAATATCTAATTTTGGGAAATAATAAATAATTCTCTCCTCTAATGTTGTCAAATGATCAACAACAATTAATTTAATAGTGTTATTACTCTCATCAGGGACTGACTCAAAATTTTCTAAATTGCCTTCCTGAGCTTTATTTTTCCATAAAGTTATTTGTTTTTTAAATCCCACCAGCTTATCGGTTGAGTGTAAGATATTTTCATTGGGCCCTTGCATACTTGAATTGATGTTGTTAAAAATAACAAAAATGTCTGATAAGTAAGCCAGTCTAGTACACCATAATTTATCTTCCAACAAATGAACAAATTCATAATTTTTATTTTGTTAAAAAAATATTTTCATTTCGTCACGACATATAATTTTTTCTGATGGCAAAAATTTTGTAACTAGTGCTTCTTGATGCAAAAAACAATGGGTAACTAATATACATATCCTCATTCAGTTCTTTTACATGTGCTATAAATCCTTTTAGATGTCCAGTCATAGCTGGAGCACCATCTGTCAAATGCCAATACACTTTAATTTCCAAGAAACTTTAATTTCTTCTAAATATGAACTAATTACTTGAAAAATATGCTTAGCAGTTGTAAAATCAGGTAACTCCCGACAACATAAAAATTGATTAAATTTTACATTTTCGTGATGCAATTAATTGAGCATTTCCTGTAACATCTGTTGTTTCATCGACTTGTAGAGCAAAATTCGAATTTGCAAGTGTTTTTGCAGTATTTTGCTCAATATTTTCGGACATATCTTTAATTCTGCGATGTATTGTTGAGTTTGAAAGTGGTATTTTGCAAATATCAATATCAGCTGATCCACAATCATTGTTTTTACAATTTTGCAACATGCAGGTAATATAATTTCTTCAGCCAAATTGTGAGGTTTTAAGTTAACAGCAATCAATTCAGCTATTTCGCAAGAAGCTATTTGAGCCTTTTCAGACACACATACTTGTTTTTCAAAAACTTTTACTTGCATAATTTTTGATGAAGACCCTTCAAAGTAGCTTTTATCTTTTGTTGAAAGCGAAGGATGATTAGTCCCAAGTGACGTTGGAGTTTGCTAGGAACCATAGCACTATTTGATAATTTAAAACCACATATCGCACACTCGGAACCAAGTATTTATTTTCCATTGTAGAGGTAAGTCCAAATTTTAAAAAAATCATCATTATATTTCCGATGGACCACATATTTTTTTGAGCAAGAAGTATTTTTACTTGTGCCGGAGGTTGGCTCATTAACTTGGTCGCTAACGTTATCAGTATCACTATTATCATAATTAAACTTTCTTCTTTTTAACCATTTATCCATTTTCAGAAGGATCTGATAAAATAAAAATAATATTGTCGAAGCATTAAAAAAAATGGTTCAAATATTGCAATTACTTGTAATTTATGAATATGGAAAATTAACCTTTCTGAAATTGTGAAACTTTCACTTAAATACAATTTTCCGTAGATAAAACTTAAATTTTATGCGAAGAAATACGGACACAGTGTGCATGTGCAGCAAGTCAGGACATAATCTCGGGATTCCCTGTGACATGTGTGTAGAATTTAGTAGAGTGCTTATTTGGAAATTTGGCACTAAGAAAAAGCGCGTTGCAAAGCAAATAATAAAATAATTTATTTTTTTGTGGATTTAAATATATGTAGTATGTATATTCATGTTAGAAATATTTTTTTTTTAAATGATATAATTTAATAATATTAACATTATTTTATATTTGCAAAATTTAGCGGCACACTTTTGAAATTTGGCGGCACACAAAAGTGCCGCGGCACAGTGGTTGAGAATCACTGGTTTAGATGGTTGCCACATAGATTAATATTCATCTAAGCATGTACATGATTTAAAGGCCTAGGTTCGTATTTCAGCCACTGTTAACTAACAACAAAATGATTGTATTTCCTACTTTTAAATTTATATAGGGTATTTAAACAGGAAGTTTGTTTTTTATAACAAAATTAAACAAAAAAATTTAGATTAAGATGACTCAAATTGTATTGTATTTCGAAGAGAAAAGTTCGGCAATTATGAATGAAAAATAATATCTGGGAAATATTCACCACAACCACGCTGACAGAGGTCGATTCTTTTATCAAAGTTTGTGATTACTTTTTTGCGAAATGACGGTTCTCTTTCGTGAATTACTTCACGGATTTTGCGTTTTATTGATTCCTTAACATAGCCCCACAAAAAATAATCCAGTGGTGTTAAATCACACTATCAGGCTGGTCACTTAACTGCTGATTGTCGTGAAATTATGGGATCGGGAAATTTAGTTTACAATAAATTGATCGTTTCATTGGCTGTGTAAAATGTGGCACCGTCCTGTTGAAACCCCATGTTAGTGATATCTACGTCGTCAATATTAGGCCAAAACAGTGTTGTTGGCATCTCGCGATAGCCTAATTCATTGACCGTTACCGCATTTCCAGCCTCATCTTCGAAAAAAATACCGCCTATTCACACCTCCACACCACATAGCACAATAATCAATAATCCCTGTAGGATTTTCAGAAGCTTAAAAGCGATAATATTGCTTGTTGACGACATACCTTGACAAGTGAAAATAAGCTTTGTCTGAAAAAATGATTATTTCAGAAAAACCAGCCGGCTGTTCCTGAATGAATTAAGCGAATCTACGGCGGCTACGGTTGGTCGACTTCAATTTCTGTACCAGTTGAACCTTGTACGGCTACAAAGTCAAATCCTTGCGCAAAATGTGCCATGTGGTGGTCTGGGATAATCCCAATTGTTGAGAACGTCGAGAAATTGAAAAATTTGGATCTGCTTCAAGACTGTGGCTCACGGCTGCGATGTTTTCAGTTAAACAACCCAGTCGAACACGCCTTGGTGTTCGCACATTTTGTATCGATCCTATCGGCTCAAATTTAATGACCAAATTCTTAATAGCGGTTTTAGAAGGACTATTATGTTGTCCGAAAATATCACGAATTTATTGAAATGTAACTTTAACAGAACCACCATTTTCAAAGTGGATTTTTAATTATTTTAATGCAATTTTCGTTCGAAATTTAATTCAATGTAACAATTGTGAATGCATTCACCACGAACACGTCAAAAAACTAAATATCAAAATTATAATCTTAGTGGTGTTGCCACAATTGAATAACAAACTTCTTGTTGAATAACCCGATGGTGAAGTAAAATCATAAATAAAATGACTGTACCCGTTTCAAAGTAGTGGGCCTAGCGAAAATTAATTAATTTATTTTTACAACAAAGTTGCAATAATAACACAATGCCTTAATAATGGAGCAAAGAAGATTCGGTGCAGTACAACTCATGGGACTCAGTTCTGAGAATTGCACGTGAAAGTAGCGCCAAAAATTAAAATTTCTGTATAATTTGTTTTGTTAAGTTGGTTGGAAATACGAATTTTTTTGCTCAAGATGGATTTTTATCACTTTTTATCACCGAGATGTAACCGGTATACCATGTGAAATACCTCTTTTGTGTCATAAGCCAATATGCTGAAATTGAATAGGAGAAAAGAAAACGGAACAAACCTACCCGAAAAAGTGCTTTCACTGCCTTAAAAAAATGCAAAAATGACCATTTTCCACATTTTTTCACCCATTTTGCTAAATACTGGATTGCAAGTCTACAAATATGCTGTTTTTGTTTTTTAAAAACTTTATCATCGTGACAATAAAAGTTCCAATTGATATTACAGTTGTTCTTACACAGAATACATTAGATTTTTATTTGTTATTTCAATTATTGTCCACATCCATCCCCATTGAAGTGGACGCTTGTGGCTTTGATGATCTTGTTTTCTTCGTAGCTTCTTTATAGTCATGTTCTGAGTCTGCATCCTCATTCGAGTTAGACGTTATATTCAAGGGTATGTGTTCTTCAGTGTGTCCACCAATTTAGATAATTTCATCTTCAAGCTGCACAATTTTATAACTCCACTAACAAACTTCCAAAAGCAGTGCGCCTATTTTTTTGCCTTTGAACGCTTTTTTATTGGCATCATCACCTGGTGATTTATATATTTGTTGTCAATGCATCTTTCCATTTGCGTATATAGAATTTGATTTTCTTAAAAATGTTGCATACGCTGCCTCATAGTTGAGCTGAGTCCCAATAAAATATACGGTTTTTAGTTTGTTTTGTGCAATAGCCCAGTCTTCTTGGAACTGAACCGTCGGTGAATTAACGCAAGTTGCCAACGATATAATCCATTCCCACATTTTTCTCTTAACTTGGGATATCATGGCAGTAAGTAAACGCATTAACTTCGTCAATGGAATAAAATATCTGAAAATCAGCTTGGCCCTGTACGATGTTACACTGACATTTTACTCTGTGAATTTTTTACACTTCAAAAGTTATATCAAAAATTCTGAATTTTTTTGCCATAGTCCCATATTACCCACAATATAAAGAAAATTATTCGATTACAGGACGAACAAATTGCTTAGTAGATGAATGTATAGAAAGCCAGTTGATTACTAAACGAATTTTTGTTTTCTAAAAAATATATGTAACGATTATTAGACGAATAAAACAACTAAAAAATATTAATCCATCGAATAATCGAACGAATTTTGTGAGGAATCTTAATCATTGAGTAAACGCAAGAAAACAAAATCATAATAAACATTCAGTATTCTTAAGTAAATGAATCGCTTCGATTTGTATTACCGATTGCATTATTTTAAATATCGAGTGTCAAATCTGCATTGTTTATATTGGTCGGATTGGTGAAAATGGTTTCGGCTTGCAGAGACCCAGTATCTAAACTCTGAGGCTTAGGTAACAGCAGCGCGTTATACTGGATGAATACAGTAGCTTGCTGCTTCAAGTTCTTATATTTCCCCTTTAAATTAAGTCCTTTATTAAAATAACTCTTTACAAAAAATTGTTTTTTATTCATTTTTTTAGTAATTAATTTTAAGCACAAGGTCTTATTTAATAAAAAATTTTTTAAAAAACTTTATTTTTTATTATATTTTCGATATTTCGCCACACCGTTGGTTGGCATCATCAGGAAAAACAAAAATAATAATGAACAAACAAATTAAAAAAATTTTTTGATTAACAAATTCAAAATAATCAAAAAATTTAAAAAAAAAAAAAAAACAAAACAATAAAAAACGACAAATTGAAAGGAAAAATTAAAAACCTTTATGTACAGGATCATGAAAAGCTAATTTCTTTTGATGTAGTATCATTATTTCCAAGTATACCTGTTGATTTGGCGATCAACACAATAGAACAGAAATGGGATGTTTTGGAAAATTTTACAAAGATAGAGAAAGGTTTATTTTTTCGTATTCTCAAGTTTTGTATAGAAGATAATAGATATTTTCAGTATAATGAAAAGATATATATTCAGCAAAAAGGACTTCCGATGGGCTCTCCAGCTTCTCCAATTGTGGCAGATATTGTTATGGAAAAATTGTTATATAATGTTATTGAAAAATTAAATGTAAAACCAAAAATTATGACAAAATATGTAGATGATTTTTTTTGTATTATATCTGAATCTGCCATTAACGAAATGTTAGAAACATTAAATGAATTTGACCCTTCAATTAAATTTACAACTGAAAGGGAATGTGATGCTAAACTTCCATATTTAGACACTTTAGTAATAAGAAGAAATAAAGAATTAGTTATAGATTGGTACCAAAAACCAACTGCTTCAGGTAGAATTATTAATTATTATTCTAAACAAAATAAAAGAATTATTATTAACACGGCCAATAATTTATTAATAGAGAGAATTTTAACAATTAGTGACAAAGAATTCCATAGAAAGAACAAAGAAAAGATTAGAAATATTTTAACTGAGAACAATTTTCCAATACGATTAACTAATAGGTTAATTAATCAATTATATATATAATTATATATAATTATATATATAATTATTAATCAATAATAGGAGGAAAAGAGTTATAAGTAGTAGAACGGAACCGAAAATATATAAATCGATAACGTATATACCAGTCTTGTCTGAAAGAATATAGAATTCAAAAATTTATGATACAAATAAATACAAAATGGCATATAAGAATACAAACACATTAAATAGGTTGTTTAGTTAAACTAAGGATAAAATTCAAAAATTAAATATGTCGAATGTAGTGTACAAAATTCCTTGTAACGGCAATGATAAGGAGGATTGTAATAAGGTTTATGTAGGCACAACAAAAAATAAATTGAAAACTAGAATCGCAGGACATAGGTCAGACCAAAAATACAGGAATAATATTAGTTTACAAAAAACAGCATTTAGAAAATAATTATAAACGTCGTTATATGTTAGAAATGTTACAAATAATTAAAGTACCATTAACCAAAAGAATAAATTTTAAAGCAGATACGGAGAATGTTGCACAAAATTATAGACATTTAGTGCATAAAATTATAAAACAAAACTCTGTATCTGCATAATATTAATAATTAATACTTTAATTTTTGTAACATTTGGTCATTAAATTTATATTTTTCAAATATATGTGTAAAATACTATTGTTTTGTAAATGTGTTATGTATTTTCAAAATTGTTTTTCATTTAAAAAATTTGTTACTATTGAAAATTTGTTTGTATGTATGTAAAACAAAAAATTTTTTCAATTTGTCGTTTTTTATTGTTTTTGTTTGTTTTGTTTTTTTTTTTGAAAAAATTTTTTGATTACTTAGAATTTGTTAATCAAAAAATTTTTTCAATTTGTTTGTTCATTATTATTTTTGTTTTTCCTGATGATGCCAACCAACGGTGTGGCGAAATATCGAAAATAAAATAAAAAATAAAGTTTTTTAAAAAATTTTTTATTAAATAAGACCTTGTGCTTAAAATTAATTACTAAAAAATATGAAAAAAAGGTCAAAAAAAAATTATAACTATTATATGTTTTTTATTCATTTTAAAATTTTAATTGAAAATAAATATGTTTTTCAAAAGGTACTATTATTTATCAAATGACTTAATAGCATGCTGTATTCAATAGCATGCTGTATTATTAATTAAGTAATTTTAATTATTTAGCTTAGGTTATTTTTTTTTTGTATTCTTTTAACTACGTTGCTCTAGAAGCTTCGAAAGTCAACTGGGTAAAAACCGTGAACTTATTCTGCCATTTTTTTTTTTTCATTACAGAATAAATTTCCCTTTTTTCGCTAGTACTAAAATTTGATACTGCCAGATGTTTTAAATGTGTGTCCAAAGCTAGTTTGGACACTGGAAGTGTCCGGAATCCATAACTGGAACTTATGCTTGCGTAGCTCATGGATTCATCATGTTCATTTAGGTCTTGTGCCCTTAAAAAATGAAAGCTGTACACCCTTTCCATGTATCCACATTATAGGGCTATTATAACAACTACTGAAAACTGTGTTCGGCGTGAAATTTGTACCACTTAAATCTGTTTCATCACAATTCTTCGTTAAAAAAGTTCTTTCCATCCTGTATGCTTATTTTTGGGACGATATAATTACAAACATAACAAATATCTTCCAGTTTTTTGGCACTTGTTATTTTCAATATTAAAATATTCAATGCTCTTCTGGTTTTAAAATGTAATTCACTCTGAATAAAAGTGTTCTTCATTCCACTGCGATTAAATTATTAATGCAGGCAACTCGGCAAAACAAATGATGCAGAAGTCCCTATTTTTGGGGCTACTTTGATCTGCAATTCTCAGAATTGAGTCCCAAATTAATGAACTACAGAATGTTGTACAATGTAATGAAAAATTCTTGACTTTCCCAAGCTAAAATGAAGGAAGCCCAAAAGAAACATTTTCTTTGTTGTGACATCAATCAACTTTCCGCGCACAGCTTAAATTAAGACCCCAAACTTAAGGTTTTCAGAAATGGAGCCAATATAATATATCATAAAGGAAGCACCGAGCTGAAATTACGGTAATTACTGTATTCCAGAAAGGGTTGCAATGTCTCTCACATGGATAACTATGTGTCAGCAATGCAAACAATTAGGCTTAGAAACACGCAGATGTTACACTAGTTTCTACGCTAATAGTCAGCTGCTATTTACACCATATGCATAGAGATAAGCTTAGGTCTAGGGTAGTCATACGGAACTTAATGCTCTTCGTCAATAGCAAAATATAATAAAATTTGACAGGTGCCTTGATGGACGACCGCAAGAATATTTTATTGACGAGGGTAGAGATAGGCTTATCGCCTAAAATGGCAGATTTAAATATATTGTGCCTCCCTTATCACTATTCTTTCACAGAATATGATAAAAGTCAAAGATATTGAGCCAATAAATATATGCGAAAACTGTATTCTAATAATAAAATGTTGCACGATTTGCCGATTACGATTTGCTAGAAATTCGCATGGTTTCTACAAAAAGAATATTACGTATAGAAAGTGTATAAATCCCAATTGTCCACCAACTTGAATCTGATACATGTATGCTGTAATGATTTCTATTTGGCCTTTAAATTTGTAGGAAGGTTTAGTAACATTTTTTATATTTCCCGAAGAAATCGGTTACAGCTTCTCATGAACGATTATTCGCCTAGCAAAATATCTGTGTGCTATTAAAAAGGTTACATTGAAATTTCAGTTTTTACAATCAATGAATGTGAAAAGGTCAACTATATCTGAAGCTCAGTTATCAACAAGTGTATAACGGGGTTTTTTTTATAGAGGTATAGAATTTTGATATGGTTTATTTCATAGATAAAAGTGAAATTTTAAAATTGACATAAAATTTACTTTATTCAAAAGATAATCCACTGGCTTTATAATTTAAATATAACTTCCACTTTATGGTTGCCATGGCTAGCTTTGACGTAGTCTAATCTGGAAATCCACATTTTGAAAACTTTTGCAAACATTTGTGGCCGTATATCGCCGATTATTACGCGACGAATGTTCTACTCAAAGTGATCAATTATTTCGGGCTTAGCTGCGTAGACAAGCGACTTTACATATTCCCACAAAATGTAATCTAGCGACATTAAATGCTACGATCTCGAAGGCCAATTCACTGGTCTAAAACGTGAAACTATGCGGTTATCAAAATAAACAATAAATCAATTGTGGCACTAGCTGTGTAACATCACATCATAGTTGTTCAATTATTGATCGAAGAAGTACCTATTGCGGTCACCAATAGCATTCTGGCCATCATCGTTTTTAAAGAAGTACGAATCAATGGTTCCACCAACTCATAAGCGCATGAAACACCCCCTTTTCTGCATGTAACGTCATCTCAACATAAAGTTGAGAATTGTCATCATTTATTAACGTATATAATTTCCAACAAAAGTAAGCTTTATCGATAAACAAAATTCGCTGGCTTGTGAAAATCGGGAGCAACGGCAATCTTGTTTTGGGCCCAATTCGCACAATCTGGAAGCTTGTTAAGGCGTCAGTCTATTCATTTTTAAATGCCAA
Source organism: Trichopoda pennipes (assembly GCA_030448955.1). Taxonomy (NCBI): domain Eukaryota; kingdom Metazoa; phylum Arthropoda; class Insecta; order Diptera; family Tachinidae; genus Trichopoda; species Trichopoda pennipes. The sequence goes on along the minus strand of JASKUP010000025.1, from coordinate 11,316,471 downwards.
ACCAAACTAAACTAAAATTAGTTGACAGCTGAAAAAATTGCTGCAAGTAAAAAAAGTGTTGCCAACTTAAAGCCCTATGCCTCTTTAAAAAATTCCCGATATTCTTTTTTTGTTAAAAGAGAAGCACCACTTCAGACAGAGAAGAGATGAGACAGGTGGTGAAAGTAGAAGGATTGTTGTCGGAAATTAACTGTCGTATAAGACAACATAGCGACCAATGGCCGTGCCTTCATCACTGAGCAGCCCCACCGACAGTCAATTTTTATTATTTGTAGTGAAAAACAGCCAAGGTCTTTGTTGGGAATCGAACCCACAGGGGCACCTTGATATTGACTTAAACTGCTTTTAGCAAGGCTATTACTGGCACCATGCTTTTCTCTTTATTTGTTTTTAGATTTTTGGTTTATTGTTTCAAACAACATCAAACACGACACATGATTAAAATAATTTAGTAAAATTCAATTATGTGCTTAACGAGTTATCGATTCCGATTGACATGACGGAGTGGGGGAAATAAAGACTTAATATTAAGATATTTTATCAAGTTTATCAAGCAACACTTTTCTCCCTTTATCCAGTTTTTGCAACAAAATCTTGCTTAATTCATTATACCATTTGTAATAAAATACATTTTTTTTCTCGCAGTGTACTTACAACTTTGTATGCGTTATATGTATTTGATTTAGTGCAGCAAGTATATTTTATTATGGCCAAATAATAATAAAAAAAAGCAAATGAATAAATGAATGTTCATTAACGTACAAATGAGCAAATAAAGGTGTCCACAAAAAACAAAAACAAAAAAAAACATAAAATAACTTTAATTTGATTAATTTGCAATTGCGTCCATCCAACCTTAATGATGGGAAAATCGCTTCTGCCATCCGAATCGTATGAAATATAGTGCATTTGCATTTAACTTAAACATTTCTTCTGTTGCATTTATTTTTAACGAAATTTTAATGCTCCACTTGTGTGTACGTATAGGCAGTTGTGTGTGTGTATATGTGTAAATAGGTGTCAAAGTATTGAGGCATATTAATGTTAATAATTACGAAAGTAATTAAGACTTTTTCACAGTTGATTTTTTTTTTATATTTGTTACAAAAAGCAACTGTTCTTTAAAACGGTCATGGCGGAAAAAAATGAGGTGTTCGATAAAATTTTGGACGCAAACTTTTGGTGATACTAAAGCATAGGAAACATATTAAAGGTAGGCTTTAACATAAACCGACAAAAACAGTGTTGCGTCTGTTACTATAGGTGATATAGATATTATGGAATCGGAAACTCTTGGAGGTCTTGGCATGAAACTTCAGTGTGATGTTCGATAGACTTAACACATTTTTCAGGTTTCCAAAGAAGCTTTCAAGTGCCTCGGTTTTTTAAGATGGTGTATACCACCTATATCCATCCAAAAATCGAAGACAACTCACATGTATTACAGGGAAAAATCGTTTTTTAACAGAACAATCCGTATGTGGAATAAACTCCCTCCAGAGGTCTTTCCTATCGCTTTCAATGTAGGAAAATTCAAATCGAATACCCACAAACACTACTTCCTCTTTCCTCCTCTCCATAACATATTTTCCTAGTTCTTGTATAATGTATTGCATGAGTAGGGATCATCTTCTGAGTACTTGTCCGAACGAAAAAAAAAACTGGAAGAAGAAGTGGAACTCATTCATCTGTAGCCTCACGTCAGAATTATTTTAAAGACAAATGCGGAAATATCCTGTCAGATACCTGAAATAAAGTTTGGTATAAATATTTAAGAGATGATTCACCTGAATTCGAAAACCCTAACACAAATAAGGGGTGTTTTTAAAAGAGTTATAAAAGCTTAAGTTGGCAACACTTTTTCAACTGGAGGCCATTTTCTTATTTCCATCCAGGCCTACTGAAATATTAAGCTTTTCCAGCTTAGTCTTTATTTATGTCTGTAATTATAAAGCGTGTTTTTGTGGAGGTATATAATTGAATTTTTTAAACAATCCAAAAACAACACAGAGAAAATAATGGAGTTTTAATAGACATGTCTAAAGGAGTTTTCAGTAATGTGGGATATTATTTTATTCAGGTATAAAGTTTTAAATATGTGCTTGGCTTTTCCGACGGGGTTATAATCAATTCTATTTCGAAAAGACGAAAAGAACACTGAAGATGGCAAACAGCCGAAACCGGTTTGTTCACAAACCAAATTTGACGAGGGTCGACGGAAAACCGTACCCAAATAGAATTATAAAGTTTTAAGTTGATAACACTTTTTATCTGGGGGTCATTTTGTCAGCTGTCAAGCTATTTGTATTTTGTATTGGGTTGGCATTTCAACATGAATAGACTGGCATTTTAACATCGCTACCAAATTATGCAAACTGGCCACAATACAAGATCCTGATTTTCAAAAGCGATTGAATTTTGTTTAGCGATGCTCACTTGTATTGGAATGGATACGTTAATAAACAAAACTGCCATATTTGGAGTGATAATAATACTCAAGTGTAGATTGGGGCACCCTTATATCCAGCAAAACTGACTGTTTATTGTATTTTATGGACTGGTGAAATCATTCGTAAGTACTTCTTTAAAAACGACGCTGGTTAGAACGTTACAATCAATGGTGAGCGCTATAGTCTCATGACTTTTCATTTATCAATTGAACAACAGCAGCTGTGCAAGAGCTTTGGTTTGAAAAACACGACACAAATTGTTATATAGCTCCTGTTACTATTGATTTAGTGATAAAAACATTAAGGAAAGCGCATAGCTTCACGTTCCGGATTCGTGAATTTCCCTCTAAGATCGTGTAATTTAACGCTACTAGACTTTTTTCTGTGGGTATATTTGAAGTTGCTAGTCTACGGCAATAAGCCTGAAACCATTCATCACTTGGAAGACAACTTTCGCCGCGTTATTGCCGCTATACGGCCACGACTGTTGGAAAAACTTATCGAAAGTTGGACCTGCAGATTAGAATACTTCCGAGCCAGCCGTGGCAGTCATATACTAAAATAAAGCAAATTTCATGTCATTTTAAAAATTTCATCTTTGTTTTATTCCCTTTCAAAGTTATATACCTCCATTAAAAGCACCTTTTACTTGAAAGAAGTATTTAGATAAAGTATCAATAGCTTTAAAAAACTAACAATTCAAAGATTCTTGTGATTCTTTGTTGACGAAGGTTTTCCGAATCCGATTTCTTTAAAGTGTCACATGGATAACAGAAATTTTATTTCAAATATCAATTTAAGCTAATGGGGAGGTTTTTTCAAGCCCTATAGAATTTACAAAACGATCATATTACGCTCATTTTATGACATTTTGATTACTATACTCGGGTGCTACGCAATTCAATTCAATTTATAAATTTATCCCAAAGGATTGTTGAGCTCATTTTGGGTTCACGGATTTTTAATAAGCAAAATTGCCACTTATGGAACATAACCTATTCAAAACAGACCCTTCAGACTCCAATATATCTCACAAAATACAAAGTTTTTCGGGGTTCCTTGGATGTAAAAGCAGCCAGCCTTTATGTTCAGGCCGATCAAGAACATTATCGCAGCATGATCGATATTTTTTTATTTAAAAAATGGCATTAATCCGGACGCAATGTAGTTTCATCATCGTGCCACACGGTAACCGCAACCAGTTAAAATCTAAATCTACACGATAGGTTCATTTCGAGTCTGTCATGCAATTTGACACGGCTCAGTTATTTACTTCGGATACCCTCAAAGTCTCTAGTTTATACTGGTAAACAGACAACAATTAGCGACTTTCAAACAAACGTTGTCATGGTGCCCCTGTAGACTAGTAAGTAGTGTACTAGCTTGTCAGTATGGGGATTGTGGATTCGATTCCCAACGAAGACCTTGGTTGTTTTGCACTACAAAATTTAAAAATTGACTATCGGTGGGGCTGCTCAGCATAGTCACTGGTCGCTGTGCTGTCTTATATACGGCAGTTTAATTTCCGACTATCCTTCTACTTTCACAAGTTGTTTCATCTCTTCTCTATCTCTTTCCTAAAGAATATAGCACGGTATTTGACTAAATAGGCATTGTTGCCTGAAGTGCTACTTCTCTTTACAAAAAAAAAAATGGCATTCTTGGCATAAGGTCAGCAATTCTTGGAAAGCAAGAGCTTTGTCAATATCAGGCGCCGTGGCTACATTTAAATATTATTTTTTTATGTTTTTTACAATTTCAAAGTCAAATGGACTTATAAAAACTCTCTAACTATTGTGAAAGTAGCATTGAGGACGGGAAAATAGGTTGATTGATATTAAATATTGAGATACCGTCTCGGCTTTAAGTCAATTTTAGTTGATTATATTAGCGTAACTGAATCATTTTTCGGGAGGTCTTTTACCTAAGAAAAATTTTATGGCAAGTTTTAAATATTCCTCGGGGAAAATTCTGGGGGAGAGCGGTATAAAATTTTATACAAAGAATGACTTAGCCCTCTGCAGAGCAGTCCTACCAATTTTAGCATTTTTGTACTGCAAAAGTAAACAATGTAGCAACTGAAGCCTAAAGACCACAACCAGCAAATTTAGTGCACAAGTAACCGTTCAAGATTATGACATCTAAGCTTCGAAACAGGACAACCGTGACTTTCTAAAGCCACCCGTGTATAAAACAGAAAAAATCTGCTGAACTTTAGTAAAATTATGATTATTAGGAAAAAAAGGGAATTCGAATATATTTAGTGATTTTTTTCCTTACTAAACGATAGTGTTTTTATTTCGAATCGATATCGCCTGTATTTAAAAGTAATAAATAATATTCTACGGTAATTAGTTTACTCTCTTCAAAGCGATAGATGTGAATTAGACCAGGTGCATTATTGGCCAGTAAATAGACTTTGATTCTCTCTTTGGTGCAAGTGCACTCGTAGCTTTAAATTATTTATATCGCCGGGATTGCGCATGAACATCACCAAACACTCCTTGAAAGTGAATTCTTGATTATGAATATGGCGGTGTACGAGCATTACTAAAGTTGATTCTCTGAGGAATGCTAGGATTGCAATTAGCTACAGTGTTGGCAAAATCCATCAGTCAGTAAATGCTTGTTCAGCTAAAGTTTTATAATCGTTCCTACTCTGAAGTTTGTTTGTCGTAGTCTTAGATATGTACTGACACTTGTGCTTAGTATCTAACTTGCTAAGAAGTTTCTCTAACTTGCAGTGGCCTGGGAGGAGGAGTCATGTGTTAAAGCAATTTGATAACATGTCCCAATTGCATATATCATAATCCGAAGAGTGGTGGTAGTGGTTTCTCGCGTTACACCTTCATACATTTTGCTAGATTTATGTTCTCAAAAGCTTTCCGTTCAATTATGGGTATGTTGGCATACATTGCATTTAGCCTGTCTGCCTGCCTTCCGTTCCATTCGTGCGTGTTTGGAAATACAGCAGAAAGTAGTGATGTAACTCATACTGCCAGTATTCCTTCCCCCCGGGGGCACATTGTCTTGATGGAATCTCACTAACATTAGATGTGTCACCGGAAGGTGCCCCTGTAGGCTAGTAGGTAGTGTACTAGCTTGTCAGTATGGGGGTTGTGGTTTCGATTCCCAACGAAGACTTTGGTTTTTTTCACTACAAAAATAAAAACTACTCAGCGATGAAGGCATAGTCACTGGTCGCTGTGCTGTCTTCATACGGCAGTTAATTTCCGACTATCCTTCTACTTTCACCACCTGTTTCATCAATGAATGGTTCAGGTTCAGTGAGTATGAAAGCTGTCGTGTTCTTGATAAAAAAGAGCTTCATGCGTTCTGGACCAGGAGTTGGAAAGTCTCCAACTCTTTAGCAAGGAGTGAAGGCTGCGGCCTACTTCGGGCTTTCGAAATTGCTACCAGGAGTGACCGGAGGCCTCCTGGGACGTGGGTGATGTCCAATCAACCAAGTGGTTTGACCACCATCTGATTATGACTATATAGTCGGTGCAGATGTAAATCAAATCCCGCACCGCCTGTTTCATACCCCCGGGGGCCTATTTATGGTCTTTATAGTACCTAACAGCTATCTAGATCTGTACAACTGGGGAAAAAGGAAGCTCAGTCCCCTGAAGTCAGACAGGGAGACAACTGGAAACTCCACTTTATTTCCACGGGGATCAGTGAGCTCGCAGAGTTCATTATATGTCTCTTTAGACATTTAATAGTTCTCTGGCTGATCATTGAGGTTGGCCCCTATATGGGAGCATCGTGGTGGTTGTGGTTTTGCGGCCCCATAACAGTATAATGGTTATTATGGTGGCCAGGATCAACTCACTGATAATGACACGCAAAGTGAATGATTCAGTCCAGTGAGAATGCTTGACATGTGTTCTGGACAGGAGTTAGAAAGTCTCGACCTCTTTAGCAAGGTGTGATGATTTGCAGACCTGTCCTGGAATCATTAAAGTTGCAACTAGAAGGTTTCTGTTGCATAGAATTATAGCTTCGGCTTTCTAGGACGAGCATGACGTTCCAAATTATGTATAATGGTTTGTCCACCATCTGATTAAGGCTACATAGCCAGGCGCGGATGTAAAACAAATCACACTCTGTTAATGACACCCTAAGTGAATGATCCAGTCCAGAGAGCATGCTAGACATGTGTTCTGGACAGTAGTTGAAAAGTCTTCAGCTCTTTAGCATGGTGTGATGATTTGCAGCCCTGCTCTGGAATCATTAAAGTTGCAACTAGAAGGTTTCTGTTGCATAGAATTATAGCTTCGGCTTTCTAGGACGAGCATGACGTTCCAAATCATGCAGTGGTTAGATCCACCATCTGATTAAGGCTTCATGGACAGGTACGGATGTAAATCGAATCACACACCACCTGTTTCATCTCTTCTCTATCCCTTTCCTAAAGAATGTAGCACGGTACTTGACTAAATAGGCATTGTTGCCTGAGGTGCTACTTCTCTTTATAAAAAAAAAACAAGTAAAAGGGAGCCGACTCTTCTAATAGCTAGCAGGAGCCAACTGCACAACTCCACGTTATTTCCACGGGAATCAGTAAGCCCCAGAGATTAGCTTTTTGGCTCTTTAGCTGTTCTCTGTCTTATTATTGAGGTTGGCCCTTCGGAAGCATCGTGGTGGTTATGGTTTCGCAGGACCATTCACTTTTGACGTTAATACAGGGTGAATGATCCAGGTTTAGTGAGCATGCTTATCATGTGTTCTGGACAAGGAGATGGATAGTCTCCAACTCTTAAGCAAGAAGTGAGGGTGGGGGCTTGCTCCAAGCTCCCGAAGTTGCGACTAGGAGTGACTAGAGGATATACGTATCCGAAGGCTTCCTAGGGCGAGAGTAATGAAAGTGGTTTGATCTACCGTCGGGTTATGGCTTACACAGCTAGGTACTGACGTAAATCTTATCACGTACTGCCAGTATTCCCAGCTAGCTTGAGGTTGAAATCATACGAGATAAGTGCCTTGATAGCAGCTTAAGTATCACGAGAGAGTAAATAGTACCTTTCTTTCGACTATTACTCTTTTTTGTGACACGAATCGAAAATTGATGGGGCTTTTCGCATAGCTTGAAAACTTCTTTTTGAAGTATCGAATCTGAGTATCTGATTTTGCATCATGTGGTCTAAATAATAATGTAATGTTATAAAACCTTTGAAATAATCCAGTGTTTGCAGTTGGTATTTTTTGATCATGTGATACCTCATTTAGGTACCATTGGGTTCATTATTATCAAGTTATTTGGAGACAATGCCAACAATTCCACAACCAATCATATAAACAATCATGGATAACTTCCGAAAAAGTAATTATTTTTCCGGAAAGTCATAGATAAAGCCAGCCAGGCACACATTATTAAAAATGTGGACGCACTAAAAACTCCCTAAATAAAACAACAATAAATTGTTATAAAGTCAGTTATTCACATTTACAATTTTCTTTTTCCTTCTCCTCCTCTACCAACAATTTAGAATTTCAGTTCATTTTACCAAAAACATCATATTTCAACCGTAAAAGATGGGTAAATTAAATCTTTTTACAAGATAGAAATGAAATTATGGCTTAATATGAATGAAAATTGTTTGAAATACGAGAAATACTTATCAAATCAAATTTTATTATTTATTTAAACTTATCTAAGATCACCAAGCACGCGACCGACCTTCATAAAACAGACATGAACAAGAATAAAAACGAAAAGAAAAAGTAAATAAAAAGCAAATTTCAAATTATTTCCAGCATCCAGAACAGTCAACCAAACAATACAATACAAAAATAATCAACCCTGCGCCATGTAGTTTTAAATGCAAGAACAACAACATTACAAGAAATAATAACAACAAATGGCTATAGAAATTGATGTACATATGAGCATGCACACATACACACACACACTCACTTGAAATTATAGCAGAGCTGTAAGTAGGGGAAGTAAATTTAAAGTAACGAGAACAGAACATAAAAGAACAAAATAAAACTTGTTTTTGATTTTATCACAATCAAATGATCTTAATAACAGTAACAGTATGTCAAACACACATGCATACATACACATACCGTCTAAAGTTAGGAAGAGGTATGGAGCACAAAAAGAAATTAAATTACACTTAGGCCTACTTAGTTAATGTCAGCTAGGAAAATTAAACTTTTGATCGATGGATATAAAGGAAGTACATCGATGTAGAGTTTAAAAACTTCGTTTTGGCAATTTTAATATCGCGTATTTTTATAAAAGTGCTGAAGTTTAAGTTGGTAACCTTTTTTTCAACTAGCGGCCATTGTGTTAGCTGTCAAATGGTTTATGTTTAGTTTGGTTTAGCATTTTAACATGAATAGACTGGCGCCTTAATTGCTCTCCCAAATTATTTAATTATGTTTAAGCAATGAAGCCCACTTTCGTTTGAATGGATGCGTCAATAAAGAAAACTGGAGTGATGGGAATCCCAAATAGACACTGTTACATCCAGTAAAACTAACTCTTTGGTTGCTTTATGTGCTGATTGAATCGTTGGTGCGCATTTTAAAAACGATACTTGTCACTACGTAATAGTCAATAGTGATCATCATAATTACGGACTTTTTTGTTAGGCAATTAAGCAATCATGATGTGCAGGAGCTATGGTTTCCAGACGGCGCAAAATGTTGCACAACTTGGGCCACAATTGATTCATTAAGGACTCCACATTCATATGATTTAACGCCGCTAGACTACTTTCAGTGGAGACATGACATGTTACTCTACACCGATAAGCTCGTATCGATACAACACGTTATTGCTGGTATACCGAAAGAGTCATCGAAAATAGGGCGTTCAATATAAAACACTAAGTCCGACCGCCAGAACAAAAACACTCTTTTTTTAAGGAAGCACCATCTTTTAGCATTAATTCATTTTTTCCATTCGGACCAGCACTCAGGGGATGACCCCTACTCATGCAATGCATTGTACCAGATATAAGAAATTAGGTTATGGGGAGGAAGAAAGAGGGAGTAGTATTTATGGACATTTGATTTGAATTTCCCTACATTGAAAGTGAGAGGAAAGACCTCTGGAGGGAGTTCGTTCTACTAAAAAACGAAATTTCCCTGTAATACGTAATGCGATTCACTAGCCAATCGACGAAATGGGTGCGCTCCCAACGGAAATCGAGTCAAACGCAAGAACGTGCGATTTTCGGAAACAATTTTCTAAATCGTTTACATCGTTTTAGAAAACAGAGGCACTTGAAAGCTTCTTTAGAAACCTGAAAAATGTGTTTAGTACATCGAATATCACAGTGAATTTGCATGCCAAGAACATTCTGTAACACCTATATAGCTGCAGCACCATTTTCGAATACTGATCTATGCGCAAGCATGCAACATTGCGTCTGACAAAATAGACTTTAGGATGCTGGCCCATACATGAGATCTGTATTCCACCTTTGGACGGATATAGGCATAAATAGTACGAAACTCGGAAGGAGTGAAGTATCCCTTATACAGTTTTAGAAAAACCGAGACACTTGAAAGCTTTTTTAGAAACCTGAAAAATGTGTATAGTCCATCGAACATCACACTGCATTTTCATGTCAAGAACATCAAGAGCTTCCGATTCCGTAATACCTATATTACCAATAGTAACAGGTGCAGTACCATTTCCGAACACAGATCTATGCGTAAACATGCAACATTTCATCTTACGGGCATTAAAATCCACTCTATTCGGACGACCCCATTCCGATATTGTTAGGAGATCATGATTGAGCGTATCATTCAGGTTCTGCCATTTGGAATTCACCTCCAACTGGTTCGGTCTATTACCAAATGAATACGAGTGACAAATGGTGCTTTCATCTACGAAAGAGTAAATAGGGTTAAAAGTTTAATAAAGAAGGTTATTTAGGAAAATGGGAAATAGAGTAGGAGACAGAACGGTGCCTTGAATTAATCTTGAATTCGTCGGATGAAATCCTATCTATAACAACTCGTATAGTGCGATTCCTTAGAAAACTCGAACTAAATTTGTAGAAATTGTTACCGACACCAAAAGCAACTACTTTTGATAGAAGACAATAATTCATTCAATACTTGAGATCGACTGAGATCATTTAAAGCTTCTGGGCTTAATCTTTAAGGTCCATATTTTATTTTTTAGGCATATTTTATTTTTCAGTTAATTTTCTTTAATAATTAAATATGCGTTAGTCTTTTTATAGGTCTTTTTAATAAAACTTTAACGATATATTTTTTTCAATATTTCGCTTTCCTATGGAAAGCTTCTTCAGGAATATTAATCTTTAATAACAAAAATTATTAACAAATTGAAAAAAATAATGTTAAACAAAAGTGACATGGAGCAAAATAACATGAAATAAGTTAAAGCAGTTGAAAAAGTTGTTCGACTAAAACTCCCAATAAGACTCTTCTAGTGAATAGCTATGCTACTGGCCTATTTATCAGTTGAAAATAGCAGTCGTTAAGGTTACTTCGATGGACCTGACTCAAGTTATGGTATCAATAAATTTATCTGCAGATCATGTACTAATTAATGTTCTATATGGAACTACGAGGAAATCGTATCACCAACTGGACTTCTAGCGAAAAATATAGAAAATAATCCCGAAATTATTAACATTAAGGAGGACATTATTCGCTGTGTTATTGCCGAATACGGCCACAAATGTTGGAAAAGGTTATAGCAATTTGGATCGCCAGATTATACTATTTACGAACCAGGCGTGGTGGTCATATGTCAGAAGTTTATCTTTCGAAAAAAGTAAGTTCCATGTAGATTTCAAAATTTATCTTTGTTTTATTCCATTTGAAAGTTTTATACTTCTATAAACTCACCCTTTACAATCTTTTTAATAGAATAAATATTTCTTAAAAATGGTTCAAATGCGACAAAATTCTAGAGTAACGAACATTAAAATAAAATTCGATTAAGAAATAGAAATTTCCAAGAAATTTGAAATTAAAATTTTCTTTTATATCAAATTTAATTTAAAGAATTTTGCTTTTTAAATATTTTTTAGCTGGCGAAAGCAATTCAATCCCTTTAGCCCTGTTACCCAAGGCTCAAGTGTTGAAAAGCTACAAATCAAAATATGTAAGATTCTAGAGGATTAAAAAACACCCAACAAATCGTTGTGCAACAAAGCCACAAAGTGTGTGCGTGTGATATTTTTTGGTAAACCAAAAGAACAACTAAAAGGTATTCTGTTCCTAATGGACATAATCAAACGCACCCACAAGTTTTTTATTATTCAAAGGCAAGAAACGGTGTAAAAGAGGGTGTCATATTGACACTACGCCACTTTAAAAGTAAAACAAAGAAATATATTACATAACGATATAAACAGCATTACCAGTAAAACAAACAAACAAACAAACAACTAAAAAAATAGCCTCTTCAGGAATTATGTTTGTATCATTTATTATTGCATTACAATAAGGATCAAGAGTCATTTGCTCATGCAACCAACCACCCTTTTAGTTTTACTCTGAATTTTGATGGAAACATGTTAAGCCGACAAATCGGTTTCGATTGATTAAATTGCATTAAAAATTTGTTGGAGTTTGGCGGGTGTGTGTCCCTTTTATTTTACACACATATTTAAAGCTTAATAAGGATTTTGAGACAAGTTTATGAGCATTTCCTTGGCAGAGTATTAAAGGAATTAATTATTAATATTTTCCCCTTTTTTGGATTTTAAAGAAAATGTTCTACAAAAAGCAAAGTTGGCAAAAGAGCTTGAATTAAACCAACTGTTTAAGCCATTTCCTGCAAAGTCTCCTTAAAGACAATTAAAGTGCAGGTAAAAACGCAGCCTTTATTTTCTTTAAAATCATTTAACAACCTTGGACAACCTTTTGGGAAAACAACTAAAAACCAGTTCTATCTAATTCTCAGCGAGAAAGAATCCATTTCAAAACATCTATACGGATTCGGAAGACAAAGTAACACGGACTCAATAAGCACGCAGGTTAAATAATATGGCAAAACAAGCTTTTGGTCAAAAAAAGTTTAAGGCTAACAACCCTGAAAATTACCGCCCAATTGCAAGTTGTTCTGCACTTTCTGAAATAATGGAAAGTATGATTAACTTTCATCTTGTGAAGTACCCGGAGTGCAGCTTACTTAGCGACCGACAGTATGGTTTCCATAGGGGGCGCTCTATGCGTGACTTACTGGCTTTCCTGTCGGAACAATGGTGCAACTCCATACATCATTTCGGAGAGAGTAAGATGATGGCTCTAGATATTTCCAAGGCGTTTGATAGAGTATGGCATGATGCACTTTTGTCTAAACTTGTTGCATTTGGTGTCGGTGATAATTTCACCAGTTTTATATCGAGTTTTCTCAGGAATCGCACTATACGAGTTGTTATGGTGGGATTTCATCAGACGAGTTTAAGATTAATTCAGGGGTATCGCAAGGCAGGTTTCTCCTTCTCTATTTCTTATTTTTCTAAATGACCTTCTTTGTCAAACTGTCAACCTTATTCACTCTTTCGCAGATGACGGCAACATTTGTCATTCGAATTCATATAGTAATAGACTGGACCAGTTGGAGGTGGGTTCCAAAAGGCAGAACATGAATGATACGCTCACGAACTCACAACAATCTCGAAGTGGGGTCGTGTAAATAGATTGGATTTTAATGTCTGTAAGATGCAATGTTGCAAGCTTAGGCATAGATCTGTGTTCGGAAATGCTGTTACTATGGGTGATCTTCTTGGCATGAAAATTCAGTGTGATGTTCGATAGACTTAACACATTTTTCAGGTTTGTAAAGAAGCTTTCAAGTGGCGCGATCTTCTAAAACGGTGTAAGAGATACTTCCCTCCATCCCATCTCTGTACCATTTATGTCACCTATATCCGTCCAAAGATGGAATGCAACTCTCATGTATAGGCCGGCGCCCCAAAGTCTATTTTGAAGTTGCTCGTCCGTGTACATAAGAGGGCGAAGAGGCTCCAACTCTATTGATTCTCTAGAGCATCTACGGGATGTGGGTTGTATTTCACTGTTTTATTGTTACTACAATGGTAAGTGCTCTAGAGAAATTAGGAAACTTGTTTCCGAAACTCGCACGTTTTTACATTTAATTAGATTTTCGTTGAGAGCACGTCCATTTGTGGTAGATTGACCAGTGAATCGTACTACGCATTACAGGGAAAATTATTTTTTTTTGCAGAACAGTTCGTATGTGAAAACAACTTCTTCCAGAGGTCTTTTCTGTCACTCTCAATGTAGGAAAGTTCAAATTCAATGCCCATATAACCTGATTTTCTAGTTCTGGCATAATGTATTGCATGTGTAGGGGTCATGCCATGAGTGCTGATCCGAAAAGAAAAAAAAGAAATCAGCGCTTTTTAAATATTTCAGGAGACTTCCTATCGGACATTTTTTACAGAGGTATAGAAATATAAGTTAGCAACACTTCTCCAAGTAATGGGCATTTTTTCAGCTGTCAAGTGATTTATGTTTAATTTGGCTTGGCAACTCAACATGAGTAGATTGAAGCCTGAACAATGCTTTCAAACTTTGATAACTGGGCCAAAAAAAAAAGAATACCGTCGATCTCCATTTTCGTAAGCTAATTTTGTTTAGCGATGAAGCTTTCCTTGGAATAGATATGCCAATCAACAAAACTGCCGTATTTAGAGAAGCCCTAATTGTATGTTGACGCCATTAAAGCCAGAACAACGCTTCCCAGTTGGGCGCAAAACAAGATTGTCGTTGATAGCGATGTTTGTTTGAATGGAGTGGATATGTAAAAACAATTGTTGTTTTTGGAGTGGTGATCCTCAGACAATGTTGCATCCAAAAACCGGCGGGTTCATTGTTCTGTACTTCTATAAAAATGATGCTGGTCAGAAGCCTACAGTCAATGGTGACTGTAGGCTTCATTGTCATTATTGACTTTTTCGTTCATCAGTTAAACAAACATGATATGCAGGTGCTGTGGTTTCACAAAAGACAACTCAGCATGTTACACAGTTCGTGCCACAATTAATGTATTAAAGAAAAAGTTTGATAACCACGTGGTTTCATGCTTCGGGCCCTTGAAGTGGCCTCCAAGATTGTGGGATTTAGCACGGCAAAACTGTTTTCTGTGGGGATATGTAAAGCCGCTTAACCACTTGGAAGATGCTATTAGCGGTGTTATTACCGATATATGGCTAAAAATTTGGAGAAGGTGTACAAATAATAACACTTTTATTTATTTTATTATTAATTCAATTATTCGTGACTTAATTTAATAATAAGAGTTAAACAGAAATAAAAAATTAACATTAAAAAATTATCCAATAAGAAAAAAGAAAAAATATCAGTTAAATAGAAATAAAAAAATTGTTCTGGGAACAAAATTATTGTAAAGCAAAACGAATATGTATAAAAATAATCAAAATTTGGAATTGAAGGCCAAATGCCGTGATTAAAAGGAATCAAATGGAATCCAGAGTTCACCAAAGCTTCCGCAAATGCACTAGAAGCAGAGTGAAATCAACTCAATTGTGGAATGTCCTTATCCTGTTCTTATGAACAACAAATGGTTTTCCATCGTCGTTTCGAAGTTCCACATTATTATTATCAGGTAGTCCTATAATGGTATAGGGACCTTTATAAACAGAATCTAATTTACCACCAGCTTTATTTTTCAGTAATACTAAATCATCAAGTTATAGTGTCACTGGGTTAGCCTGTTCTTCAGAAAGGTAATGCCGTTTTAATTTAGCATTGTCTTTTAGGCCAGCCGCTCTGCGATGCGCAACCTAAAGTCTAAATTTTACTTCCTTCTCATATGAATCTATGTTATGCAAGGGAGCTATGCTGTCCTCATGAATAAAGTCATGTTTGGGTGGTATTTTCTTAAAAATGAGTTCAAAGGGACAGTATTCATGGGCTGTTGATGGAGTCGTATTATAGTAGAATATAAAAAACCTTAACCATACATCCCAATCCGACTTGTCTTCGGATATATAGGATCTTAGGTATTCGTTGAAGGTTCTATGCGAACGCTCCACGGTACCCAGGGTTTTTAATGGTGATACGGAGTGGAGTTAATTTTCTCCACTCCCATGACACTGCAAATTGAGAATAGAAACAAACCAACGTTTACAGGATATTACAAAGGTCATCGAAAATTAGATCTTCAAATTAAACCATGTCTAAGCCAACCCTGGCGGTCATAAGCCAAAAGTCATATTTAAATTATAATTCCAAAATATTATCTTTAGAATCAAGTAAATTTCATGGTAATTTAAAAAAATTCATCTTTGCTTTATACCCTTTTAAAATTGTAAACCTCTATATAAACACCTGTTAAAAACTATTTGAAAGTTACTAACCTGATAGTAAATTAATAATCATAGAACTTAATTTTCCAAGCTTTTCCCAGACAACTGAAACCAAAGTCTTGATAATGAAGAATCTTAGGAGCAGTGTTACACATGCGGTATAGCGCAAATATACTAAATAGCATTCTTGCCCACTTATTGACATATGCTGATGACACAACTTTTCCAAGCATTTACGAAAGTCTCATCGCTGAAAATAATTTTTCGTCTAAAACTTAATAGATCTTGATAATTGGGTAGCCTTCTTAAAGCGTCATTCTAATCATAGTGATTTGCCAGGACATAGCGTATTCATAAATGTTAAAGTTCGTTTGATAGTTAGGTCTTTTGTAAGTCCTATAGTTCTTACGAAAGAAGTTTAAGGATGGCATCTTCAACAGCCCTAACTGATTGCACTCCCAGAACACCAAAATTCTTTATATCAATTGACAAAACAGCAACCGACCTTTTGCAGTTGTCTACAGGCTGAGTTTACTGGTTATTGACATATCGTTGATGAACTATTTCAGGTGAAACGTACTGAAGCACCATTTGAAGTAATTCTAAATGTAGGCGGCTACTGAAAAAGACTATGATATTAGCGCATGTTGTTTATACGCCCACTACTAATTGATGATTGTTACAGGATTAAAGTACTAAAGTTTGAGGTTATGGAGAATCCAAGTCGGAGCCATTAAGAATGCTGATAATTTTTAGCCGAAGACTTAGCCGAATATGGTTGAAATAAAAAATATGTTAATGTTTCGTTGAGACTAAGCAATGAGGAGATTAACAGCTACCACTTGTCACGCGAAATATTAAGTAATCGAAGAGGTTTAAGAGTTAGCTAAAAAACAAAGGTGCTCCCTTCGCCTTTCCGAATAAAATTATTGTTATTCCTACAAATTGAACTTATTTCCTATTTAATAATAATTTTGTATAAAAAGACATGCAAAAGTAGAAACTTTTGAGCTGATTTTAACTATAGGAGCTTCTACCTGATCCTCTGTATCGATGTGATTCTCCTCTTTAGCCTAAACTCTAAATAATTAGCTTGAAAATAGTTTTTCGTATTCCTGCAGGGAAAAATAATAAAATTAGAGAATAATGTTTCTAGCAAACAGTGTTAGCATTCATAACATTTTTCCCATGCACAAGTTTAAGAAATTTCGGACTATACTTCTACTTTCACCACCTGTTTATCTCTTCTCTATCCCTTTTCTAGAGAATGTAGCACGGTACTTGACTAAATAGCCAGTGTTGCCTCTTAAAAAAAAAGTAAGTTTAAGAAAAACAAATTTATGTACAAAACATTTTATAAGCTGCACTTGGAGCTTGATTTACTGTAGTGAAAGAACGGAAAGAATCATTCAAATTTAATTCCAAAGGACCAATAGAGGCAATATGCTTCAATATTAACTTCTTGCAAATGTATTTGTGTGATATTGTAAATGGATTAGTTACATTGTAAAGTTTTCTCGTCCTATCTTTCAAACACATATTTAAAAATGAATGCTTTCCTTTAAAGTACATTTATCCCTCAATAATATTGCAACAGCATAAGATTCATATTTTCTTTTTTCTTTTTAGATTTTCGCTTCAAGATTATTTTGGTGGGCATATCAAGGAATTTGAAATCCTCAAATCCCTTCAGTGTGTTAAATTGATGTGAAAGCAAGAGTTTTATATCATTTTCACTTGCTTTTGCCTTTGAATAGACAGTCACAATTTTAGTGGTTGATTTCTAAATTGTGTATTCGTTCCATGGAATTTTGCCGACAAAAAGGCGTAAAATTTGTTGTGTAAAATCCCTGACACACTTCTTGTGTTGATTGCCTTCGGTTGATATAAACATTATGGAAGTATGAGAAAATCTTTGAAAGGAATTTTGGTCCCAATGGGCTTGTTTAAAGGATCAACAAACTATTGGTTTATTGTGAGACTTTTTCTTTTTTTTTTATAATTTGCTTTTAAAAATTAATCCATTTCTTTAGTTAAGTTTTGAGTGCGTGCTCTTTGTTAAACTTATTGTTAGCTTTGGAGGCTTAAAAACTTCTGAGCCTGCCTTAATTTTACACAAATATTTTAAAATGTTTACAAAAAATTTTTGTGCCACCTATAAAAATTAATTGAAATCAATAATTATTTATGCGACACACACATTTCGGATATTGTGGTATAATATGTTGTTTTAAAGTAGAAGACAATAACATATTACATATAAGCAATTTTATTTCGTGCTTGATTCCTTTAAATAAATTTTTCATGATATTCTCACAAAATATTTATTACAAAAATGTTTATTAAAAAATAGACATCTTACGATATTCTCATAAAACATTTATTCGAGCAAAAATAAAAAATATTTGAAATGCATTGTAATGGGGGAGAGCACATCCATATTGCAATTTCACTATTGCTCAAATAGCTCAACAGTGAATTTTACCCCCAATATTATACACCTATCCCCCGCTTTACACGGAAGATAGGTTCCATAAAAAACCGTGTAACTCGAATAATTCACTCCCATATGGAAAAACCGTGCTAAACGAAATCACTATAAAAAAAACCTTTTTGTCAGTTTTTAATATGATGAATAACAAACACATTGAATGAAAAATAAATATTAATATATTTAATATCAAACACATTTAATAAATTACAAAAATATTAATTTATTTCAATAATAAAACAAATATAGAAAAACCAATTTTAAATATAACTTTCATGGCTTGACCACACTCTCTCATTAGAATCTTTCTCCATAGAATTTGAACTTCCGTTAGATTTTGCAGTAAAAAAACCTGTTGTGAGCAATTGCGATTTATTTTTAGTCGCATCTTCGTATATCTCTTCGTATCTTCGTATTGAGATAAAAGTTGTTTTTGAAAATAGTTGTTTAAATTCCTTCCTATTGCAAGACCCCCTCACGTACGATCTTTGCTGTAAATGCACTAGGTTCGTTTTCATCGATATTAGATGGACTGTCATTTTCATTACCAGTATTTTTTTTTCTACCATTTCTATAAGGTCATGAATTACATCATGATCATCAATTATTTCGGAAATATCATATTTTGTCATATCTACGAAGTCCTCTCCACCTAATGTATGACCCATCTCAATTATCTGAGAGTTTTCATTTTCTAGGGACTATTTATTATTGTTATCTTTTACTATAGTAGATCATACTGCTTTCCAACACGCATGGTGGAGCGTTGACTGTTTGATTTAAATGTATGACATTCCTATATGCTTGATGCAATCTAAGATTGTAAATTTTTTCCAAGCATCAATAATAGAGAGCGATTTTTTAGTTTCGATTTGACGTTAAATATATTCGAAGCACTTTTTAATGTACAGTATCTTCAATGTAGAAATGATCCTTTGAACAAGGGATTTTCCTTTGTAAATCTTGAAGGTGACCAGGAACCTTGAAAGGTAGCCCTTTTTTGATTAAATATTTTTTCACATCTGCCAGGAAACAGTTTTGAACATGGTAGTGGTTAACCGAGCTTTCTTATGGGCGTTTCAATATACTGTAATATTCTTAACATCTATGTCTTTGAACGAACATTGCTTTATGGCTTTATTAATTACAAATGGTTTCATAATGTAATCGGCAGAAGCATTACTGCAAAATAGAATTGTTATGCGATCTTTTGCTGCTTTGTGGCCACTAGCTGATTTGTTCTGTTTTAGCTAAAAAAATGTTCTCTCCTGCATTTTCTTCCACAATAATTCTGATTCGTCGGCATTAAACACCTGAGAAGGACTGGACTATAGGAGTTTTTAGCAATAATTTCAGCAAATTTTTGAGAAAATTTTTGTGCAGCTTCTCTATTTCCATCATAGACATAGACTACTAAGAATTCGTAACAGTAACATACATTTTGTAGCGTTGTATTTTTTGACAGTAAAACAATATAAGTAAAAGATATAAGCAAATTATAGTTTAGTGTTTATTATTATGTGTAAAATTAATAAATTTCGTTAAAAAACTTTTTTAATTTCCAAAAACCGTGTAAGATTGAAAACGTGTAAAACGAATACCGAGTAAAACGGGGAATAGGTGTATAGAAAAACCTAAGAGTCTTATATCCAAAGCCAAACTGATTCTATGAGAATTTTTCATAAAATCAACATAGCATAGACAGCAAGACTCAAATACAAACACAAACACTCCATACAAACACTACAAAACATTTCAAAACAACGAAATAAAATTTTTTATATTGAAAATGATTTCGAATAATTATAAATTATTTATTTCCATTGCATGTGCCCGTTGCTTTTTTAGAATTTTGTAAAATTATTTACAAATATTTTTTATTTTCTAGAATTTTCAAATTACATATGAATGGTTTCCAATGGAAACCCTTGTGTAGAAATGATGAGCTATTTGCGCAATAGTGAAATTGCAATATGGATGTGCTCTCCCCCATTACAATGCATAGAATAAATGTTTTATGAGAATATCGTATCATGAAATATTTATTTAAAGGAATCAAGCACGAAATAAAATTGCTTATATTGAAAACTTGCTGATGATACAGCGTGTCTAAGTTCGCACGAAAACTCCTATCAAGCCTCCATAAATCGTCAGCAACATATAGCTCAGTTGGAGTTGTGGTTAGAATTATGGAGAATTAAGGTGAACGTTCAAAAGTGCATTCATGTGACCTTCACCCTGTGAAGAGATAATTCTTCATCCGTTCGAATCAATAATCACATTGTTTCTCACCATAGTTATGTGAGATATCTTGGTATACATCTTGATCGTCGCCTTACATGGAAACATCATATTGACTCAAAGCTAACACAAATGAAACTTAAGCTAACACAACCACAGTGGCTCATTGCCAGGAACTCGAATCTTAGCCTAGATTGTAAACTTCTAATTTACAAGAGTATTTTGAAACCAATATGGTCTTACGGAATCCAACTTTGGGGCACTGCCTCAGCTTCAAATGTGGATAGAATTCTACGTGGACAGAATAAAATTTTACGGTTGATAACTTCCGCCCCATGGTACATCAGAAATTTAAACATACATTGTGATTTAGACATACCGCTGGTGACTACAGAAATCATCAAATACGCAGGCAAATACTTAATGAAGCTTGAAGACCATCCTAATCCCCTTGCTCGCAATATCTTGGATTATAGTGGACATAACCGATTAGAAAAGAGGGATACCGCAGCTTTAATCCTTAATGCTACAAATGACATATCTTAGAAATATTTGTTTTGTGTTTTTTTTAATGTCAATTTTTTTTACCCAAAAGATTAGTTCTGACATGGTCGGGACTAATGTAACTTTTTTTTTTAGAATTTAAGATTTTATAACTTATGTTAGTTCAGTTTCTTGAAGATACAATAAATAATTATTAAAAAAAAAAAAAATTTGAAAACTAGCTGTAAGCCCCGCTTCGTTCGGAAACCATTTGCTAATGATTAATATTTAAAATGGAGTTAGAAAAAAAAAATTTTCAGTACAAAGAAGAAGCAACACAAATTTTTCTTAATTTGTCGTTTAAATAGTTCTTAAGGTTGGCAATTCATTAAAAAATAAGCAAACAAAAAAAGTAAGCATATAGTTAATTTTAAAGCTTCATACTAAACAATATTTTTTGTTTTTCTGTTGGGAGAGAAAATAAACAGTGCTGGTGGTGTACCAACTCTCGAGTATGCAACATACAATTGCCCGTGGGAGAAACATTGACATTCTAGGTTTAATCCACACACTTTTAGCGATTGTCCTTGGGATTTATTAATCGTAATTGTGAATGCAAGGCGTACGGGAAATTGGACATGTTTAAACTTCAATGGTAAATCACTTGGCATGGTAGGTTTCCTTGGAATAAGCAGCTCTTCAGCTATCAACTCTCCTATAATTATTATTGCTTTAATCGCGTTTGGCATCAGCGTTTTAATAACCAATCTAGTACCATTGCATAGTGTTAGCTGATTCAGGTTACATAACATGACTATCACCGCTCCAAGTTATGTGGTGCATTTCCCGGTAAGTCCTTAACTTGGGAACGGGGTAGTTAACAATATTATCAGGATCGGTTATGGAACCGATCGATTTATACAAATATAATTCGCCATTTCTTAAGCTTTAGATTTTTAAATTTTTTTCATCAACGTATTTGTTTTTTGAAGCTAAAATGGTAATCGCTTTTGCAATTAGTTCCTGTTTAGACGTCGTGAATTGGCAAAAGCCCATTGGAAAGCAAATCAGGAAGTCTGTGGACCATTTCATATATATATATATATATATATGTATATATATATATATATATATATATATATATATATATTTATATATATATATGAGAATAGATAGATATACCTAGATGTAGATAATCATTCAAATTTTGAGACATGTTGTTGTTGGCTGCCAACAAAATCGTTCGAAGTTGAGCTTTTATTTTTTACTTTAGCAATAAAATTTTAGAACAAACGAATTTTGATATTGGATTTTTCAGCGTACACTAAGAGAAAAATCGCATTTTAAAATCGAAGCATATCGTAGTTGAAACGAAAATTTTTCAACGTTGAGCATTTCAACTTTAAACTGAAATAGAACAACCTTGAAATAAAGAAAAACTACATGAAAACAAAATAGTACAATCATAAAATTGATATTTAACTAAAACACAAAAAAAGTGTTTTTTTAGTTTTAAAACGTCCAACATTGAATTAAGATAAAACAACATGAAATTCTCCGACATGGTATTTTTACAAAGTCAACTTTGATTCAAAAATAAACAAACTAATATTCAATTAAGAAGAAACTTTAAATTTATTAATAAAATGATGGATTCAAGATATCGACAACTTTATTTTAATGACGTGAGTTTTTTAAATCATTTTTAATACGAAGTATTAACAAATTAACGTCGTTGCATTCTTAAATCAACAATGCATTGTTGAATTCATGTTAGACATTTTTGAAATGAGTTCGAAAATTTTACAATCAACGTTGTAATACGTTATTATACAACTTATTTATCAAAACATTCATTTGTCAGTGGCAGACAGAAAATGAAAATAGACAAATCAAGTGTTTGAGTTTATCAGCTTCTTCAGGAAAAATTTTTTTTATTTTTGAAAATAAAAAAAACGACAATGATCTTCGAGTAGAATTAACTAACAGATTAATTAGACAATATGGTAGTTATAGGCATAATTTAGGAAATTCTACGGCAGAGCCGTAGAGAAATTATAAATCATTAACTTATGTTCCAGGAATATCAGAAATATTAAGAAAGTATAAAATATATGACACAGATAAATATATAACTGCACACAAAACACATAACATATTAAAAAAATTATTTAACAGTATGAAGGATAAAGTAGGAAAAATGGAAATATCTGATGTAGTATATAGAATACCATGTAGAGGAAATGACCAGGTAAACTGTGACAAAGTTTATATTGGGACAACAAAAAATAAACTTTAAACAAGATTGGCTGGTCACAGGTGTGACCAAAAATATAGGAATATTTCAACACAGAAGACATTCTTATCTTCACATTGTAAGAAATATAATCATTATCCAAAGTTTGGGGAAGCATCAATATAAAATATAGAAAAAAGCTATAACAGACGTTATATGTTAGAAATGTTAGAAATTGTTAAGGTACCAACCAAATGTAAGGAGAATAAATTTCAAGACAGACACAGACAATTTAGCTCAGAATTATAGGTACTTAATTCAAAAGACACATAATTTGTTATAATTATTTCATAAGAGAGATTTTGTTATTTGTTATTTATTTGTTATTTCCGTTTCCTTGTTTTTGTATGTTTAAATATTTGAAAATTTAAATCTTTGTATGTATGCTTGTGTGTATTAAAAAATATTTTATATGTTTTTGTCAAATGTTTTGAAAATTTTTTCAATATGTTAATAATTATTAAAAAATAAACATTTTATGATATTCTCGTAAAACATTTATTCCAACAAAAATAAAAAATATTTGAAATGTATTACTGCAATTTCACTATTGCTCTCCCCCGCAGTAATACATTTCAAATATTTTGTATTTTTGTTGGAATAAATGTTTTACGAGAATATCATAAAATGTTTATTTTTTAATAAAAATTTTTGTAATAATTATTTCGTGAGAATATCATGAAATATTTATTTAAAGGAATCAAGCACGAATAATAAAATTGCTTATGTTAATAATTTTTATTTTCAAAAATAAAAAAATAAAAAAATTTTTTCCTAAAGAAGCTTTCCATAGGAAAGCGAAATATCGAAAAGAAAAAAATATAAATTGTTAATTTAATTTAAAAAGACCTTAAAAAAGAATAAGAGATATTTATTAAAGATAAAAAAAAGGTTCTTTTAATTTAAAAATACAAAATGGAAAAATTCGAGTTACTGAAATTGAAATTTTAATTAATGGTTGCTCACAACCAGTGAACGAAATTGATTTGGAGAACTTAAAAAAACTATTAATGGATTTTAATCTAATGCAATTATTGCTAGTATTGTAAGGTAAGAATATAAATTTCAACTTAAGCTTTTGACGCCGCACATGGTACAAAAGCTTACAAATTTCAGCATGTAACCTAACATATCGGTGATTACAATATGTGAGAAAAGAAGACCTCGTCGAAGCAATTCCACACTTAGAAGTGAATAAAAGCTTAACTCTTTTGAAAATTATATGCATATATTTAGCATGCTTTTATTTTTTTTCAATTTGGAATGGATTAGAGATTTTTCGAATGTGGCATCACCAATTTCTTCAGGATCTTCAAAAAGACGTGTTTTAAATAAGGTTTGCATTGTAAAAATAATTAACATACGCACATAATTTTTTATATTTATGTCTGCACTTTTATTTTTTTTTTTCAAGGATTTACTAGATATATTAATGCAAAGATCTAAAGGCCAATCCTGTTTAGATTTTCATAAAGAGAACAAAATTCTAACAGACGTGACGACATTATAAATATTATAATAGAAGAAAAATCGATTAAGCAAAATGAGATTTTTGGCATTTTTGATGACATATGTGAGATTTTTCCCAGTGAGGTGACTGCAAAGGTAAACAATTTTTTCAAGTCGGTGCAAATGTTAAATGAAATATATGTTTTATGTTATCCATTACTTTTAAGTCAGTTTGATACTCATTTTGAATCTTATGAATTAATAAAAGAATTTGATTAAATTTTTATTTTAAATATTAAATATAAGTAAATTATAATTATTCGGAATCATATTCATTATAAGCAGCAATATTTATTTTGTGCTTGATTCCTTTTTTAAATAAATATTTCATGATATTCTCACAAAATATTTATTTAAATAAAAATAAAAAATAAAAAATGAAATGTATTGTAATGGGGGAGAGCATATCCATCTATGCTATGTTGATTTTATGGTAAAATTCTCATAAAATCAGTTTGGCTTTGGATATAAGACTTTTAGGTTTTTCTATACAATATTGGGGTAAAATTCACTGATGAGCTTTGTGAGCGAAAGTGAAATTGCAATATGGATATGCTCTCCCCCATTACAATACATTTCATTTTTTATTTTTTATTTTTATTTAAATAAATATTTTGTGAGAATATCATGAAATATTTATTTAAAAAAGGAATCAAGCACAAAATAAATATTGCTGCTTATAATGAATATGATTCCGAATAATTATAATTTACTTATTTCCATTGCATGTGCTCGTTGCTTTTTTGTAAAACTATTTACAAATATTTTTTATTTTCTGGAATTTTCAAATTGCATATGAATGGTTTCCAATGGCAACCCTTATGTAGAAATGATTGAAAATAAACAATGTTTTTTTTTTTTTTTTTTTTTCTTTTTTTTTTTTTTTTTTTTTTTTTTTTGTTTTTTGAAATGTTTTGTAGTGTTTGTATGAAAGTGTCTTTGAGTCTTGCTGTCTATGCTATGTTGATTTTATGGTAAAATTCTCATAAAATCAGTTTGGCTTTGGATATAAGACTTTTAGGTTTTTCTATACAATATTGGGGTAAAATTCACTGATGAGCTTTGTGAGCGAAAGTGAAATTGCAATATGGATATGCTCTCCCCCATTACAATACATTTCATTTTTTATTTTTTATTTTTATTTAAATAAATATTTTGTGAGAATATCATGAAATATTTTTTTAAAAAAGGAATCAAGCGCAAAATAAATATTGCTGCTTATAATGAATATGATTCCGAATAAGTATAATTTACTTATTTCCATTGCATGTGCTCGTTGCTTTTTTGTAAAACTATTTACAAATATTTTTTATTTTCTGGAATTTTCAAATTGCATATGAATGGTTTCCAATGGCAACCCTTATGTAGAAATGATTGAAAATAAACAATGTTTTTTTTTTTTTTTTTTTTTTTTTTTTTTTTTTTTTTTTTTTTTTTTTTGTTTTTTGAAATGTTTTGTAGTGTTTGTATGAAAGTGTCTTTGAGTCTTGCTGTCTATGCTATGTTGATTTTATGGTAAAATTCTCATAAAATCAGTTTGGCTTTGGATATAAGACTTTTAGGTTTTTCTATACAATATTGGGGTAAAATTCACTGATGAGCTTTGTGAGCGAAAGTGAAATTGCAATATGGATATGCTCTCCCCCATTACAATACATTTCATTTTTTATTTTTTATTTTTATTTAAATAAATATTTTGTGAGAATATCATGAAATATTTTTTTAAAAAAGGAATCAAGCGCAAAATAAATATTGCTGCTTATAATGAATATGATTCCGAATAAGTATAATTTACTTATTTCCATTGCATGTGCTCGTTGCTTTTTTGTAAAACTATTTACAAATATTTTTTATTTTCTGGAATTTTCAAATTGCATATGAATGGTTTCCAATGGCAACCCTTATGTAGAAATGATTGAAAATAAACAATGTTTTTTTTTTTTTTTTTTTTTTTTTTTTTTTTTTTTTTTTTTTTTTTGTTTTTTGAAATGTTTTGTAGTGTTTGTATGAAAGTGTCTTTGAGTCTTGCTGTCTATGCTATGTTGATTTTATGGTAAAATTCTCATAAAATCAGTTTGGCTTTGGATATAAGACTTTTAGGTTTTTCTATACAATATTGGGGTAAAATTCACTGATGAGCTTTGTGAGCGAAAGTGAAATTGCAATATGGATATGCTCTCCCCCATTACAATACATTTCATTTTTTATTTTTTATTTTTATTTAAATAAATATTTTGTGAGAATATCATGAAATATTTTTTTAAAAAAGGAATCAAGCGCAAAATAAATATTGCTGCTTATAATGAATATGATTCCGAATAAGTATAATTTACTTATTTCCATTGCATGTGCTCGTTGCTTTTTTGTAAAACTATTTACAAATATTTTTTATTTTCTGGAATTTTCAAATTGCATATGAATGGTTTCCAATGGCAACCCTTATGTAGAAATGATTGAAAATAAACAATGTTTTTTTTTTTTTTTTTTTTTTTTTTTTTTTTTTTTTTTTTTTTTTTTGTTTTTTGAAATGTTTTGTAGTGTTTGTATGAAAGTGTCTTTGAGTCTTGCTGTCTATGCTATGTTGATTTTATGGTAAAATTCTCATAAAATCAGTTTGGCTTTGGATATAAGACTTTTAGGTTTTTCTATACAATATTGGGGTAAAATTCACTGATGAGCTTTGTGAGCGAAAGTGAAATTGCAATATGGATATGCTCTCCCCCATTACAATACATTTCATTTTTTATTTTTTATTTTTATTTAAATAAATATTTTGTGAGAATATCATGAAATATTTTTTTAAAAAAGGAATCAAGCGCAAAATAAATATTGCTGCTTATAATGAATATGATTCCGAATAAGTATAATTTACTTATTTCCATTGCATGTGCTCGTTGCTTTTTTGTAAAACTATTTACAAATATTTTTTATTTTCTGGAATTTTCAAATTGCATATGAATGGTTTCCAATGGCAACCCTTATGTAGAAATGATTGAAAATAAACAATGTTTTTTTTTTTTTTTTTTTTTTTTTTTTTTTTTTTTTTTTTTTTTTGTTTTTTGAAATGTTTTGTAGTGTTTGTATGAAAGTGTCTTTGAGTCTTGCTGTCTATGCTATGTTGATTTTATGGTAAAATTCTCATAAAATCAGTTTGGCTTTGGATATAAGACTTTTAGGTTTTTCTATACAATATTGGGGTAAAATTCACTGATGAGCTTTGTGAGCGAAAGTGAAATTGCAATATGGATATGCTCTCCCCCATTACAATACATTTCATTTTTTATTTTTTATTTTTATTTAAATAAATATTTTGTGAGAATATCATGAAATATTTTTTTAAAAAAGGAATCAAGCGCAAAATAAATATTGCTGCTTATAATGAATATGATTCCGAATAAGTATAATTTACTTATTTCCATTGCATGTGCTCGTTGCTTTTTTGTAAAACTATTTACAAATATTTTTTATTTTCTGGAATTTTCAAATTGCATATGAATGGTTTCCAATGGCAACCCTTATGTAGAAATGATTGAAAATAAACAATGTTTTTTTTTTTTTTTTTTTTTTTTTTTTTTTTTTTTTTTTTTTTTTTGTTTTTTGAAATGTTTTGTAGTGTTTGTATGAAAGTGTCTTTGAGTCTTGCTGTCTATGCTATGTTGATTTTATGGTAAAATTCTCATAAAATCAGTTTGGCTTTGGATATAAGACTTTTAGGTTTTTCTATACAATATTGGGGTAAAATTCACTGATGAGCTTTGTGAGCGAAAGTGAAATTGCAATATGGATATGCTCTCCCCCATTACAATACATTTCATTTTTTATTTTTTATTTTTATTTAAATAAATATTTTGTGAGAATATCATGAAATATTTTTTTAAAAAAGGAATCAAGCGCAAAATAAATATTGCTGCTTATAATGAATATGATTCCGAATAAGTATAATTTACTTATTTCCATTGCATGTGCTCGTTGCTTTTTTGTAAAACTATTTACAAATATTTTTTATTTTCTGGAATTTTCAAATTGCATATGAATGGTTTCCAATGGCAACCCTTATGTAGAAATGATTGAAAATAAACAATGTTTTTTTTTTTTTTTTTTTTTTTTTTTTTTTTTTTTTTTTTTTTTTTGTTTTTTGAAATGTTTTGTAGTGTTTGTATGAAAGTGTCTTTGAGTCTTGCTGTCTATGCTATGTTGATTTTATGGTAAAATTCTCATAAAATCAGTTTGGCTTTGGATATAAGACTTTTAGGTTTTTCTATACAATATTGGGGTAAAATTCACTGATGAGCTTTGTGAGCGAAAGTGAAATTGCAATATGGATATGCTCTCCCCCATTACAATACATTTCATTTTTTATTTTTTATTTTTATTTAAATAAATATTTTGTGAGAATATCATGAAATATTTATTTAAAAAAGGAATCAAGCACAAAATAAATATTGCTGCTTATAAATATTAAATATTTTAATAGATTCCCTTTTCATTCATATGTAATAAATAACACAAAGACTTGTAACTTTTTATAACTGTAATTAATTTTTATTTTTATTATATTATTAGATTTATTATATATTCACTAATATTTATAATTTTTAAGTAATTTACAATTATTCGGAATCATCTTTAATATAAGCAATTTCATTTCGTGCTTGATTCCTTTTAAATAAATATTTCATAATATTCTGCAATTTGTATTTATGGCAGTGAATAGTTTCTAAAGTAAATTTACTAGCAATTTTGACAGAATTTTGTTTGTAAAAATTTTGAGTGTTTTCCTTAAAATAAAAAAAATGCTCTACGGGCGGCTTAAAGAAAACACTTTTGCCTATCTTTGGGTGGTTTCGATATTTTGTCCATTATACACTATTAAACTTCAAATTTTACGAATATATGGTGGTTTCAAATTTATTACATAACACCCTAACTACAAATTATACAGGGTGCTAAAATACCATTTGTGAAAAACGATAGTCCATCCAACATAACAAAAAAAAAAAAAAAACCGCAGCCCATTATCAATAACAGTTTTCAAGAAATTGTAATTAATATGAGATCAAATATTACAATTTTTTTTATTTCTAAATTAACCTAAATTCTTTGCTTTTAGCAGCATGCCACGCCTATTACTGTGAATATTTTGCCAACATTTGTTGGCTACCTAAGTTCTGATCTGTTTCCTTTCTGATGGCATACACATTTTAAGAATCCATGTCAAGAAAAAATAAAGGCTTTGGCCAATGAAAATTGATTCTGAGCCACTGTGCGGCGTATTTTGTCTTTAGTTTCAAACATATCTTGTGTACCTGAAAAGTCCTTTTGAC
The DNA here is from genome assembly GCA_030448955.1 of Trichopoda pennipes. Lineage (NCBI taxonomy): Eukaryota > Metazoa > Arthropoda > Insecta > Diptera > Tachinidae > Trichopoda > Trichopoda pennipes. The sequence goes on along the minus strand of JASKUP010000025.1, from coordinate 11,286,367 downwards.
TTTCTTCCGGTAATTTTAAAATGTGTTGAACTTATAACTTTTTATCTTGTACGATCAGTATCCCAAATAGAAAATGTTTTTATTTTATTATTATTTCATTTAATTCTTTTTAATTTAAATAGTGTTATTACAGCATTTTAATGATGCCCAGTTTTTACTTGAAATAAATAATTTAGAAAAAATAAAATGTTGATAAATTATTAAATTAACACCCCTTAAATTTTTAATGACAACTTAATTTCCGTTTTGAAAGAATTATTTCAAAACACACTCACACATACACACACAGCAATTTCCTAAATATCCACAATTCACTTCAAGTGCAAAAATGAAACCAAATTTCTTTTAATTTTCATTTTGAAATTGTTAAGGAAAATGCAGTCATTAATCAAAATGATGTGTCCAGGCGCCTATTAGAAGAAATTTTTGTTTTCTTTTCTGCAGTTTTGGAAATATTTTCAACAGAGAGGAAGACAAGAAAGAAAAACAAAATCACCTGTGAGTTTCGCCACAAGAATATTAAAGGACAAGTGATGGATTTTTATTAGTCTTGTTGTTGTTAGTGTAATTGTATTTGTCTAAACCAGCAGGAGGAGAATTATATTTTACATTGAATGTGAAATAAAGTTTAGAAAAACATTTGATGAAAATTTACTTTAATGATGAATTGTTAAATCTTTTAACTTTTTCTTGCTGATATGTGTGTTAATACACTTAAAGAAATTCGAGATTAAAATTTAAATAATTTTAATAACGATAAATTGTCGTACAAAGTAAGGAAAATTTAACGATATTGATTATTAAAGAATGAAAGCAAGAAATTTGAATCCGAACAGCCCAGTGACAGAGATAATTCTTTAACAGTTAAAACTCTTAAGCAAAAGTTTAAGTGTATATTCATATAATATATAGTATAATGTTTCGCAAAATGGCGGCAAAAAAAGTAGTACAACTTCCCGGCGGACACCTGGAAAATATAATTCGTAATTCTAAAAATTTTTCTCAGTGTTTTTTTCTTGTGGAAAGAAAAACAAAGATTTTTATAAGTAACAAATGCATTCAGTTATTCAGTTTGTGGCTTTCTTTAAAATACAGTTGTCTGTCGGCGGCATCTATTTGTACTAAAAGTGTATAATATTCAGTTACACAGTTGTTGGTCAAAAGAAAATGGCCATAAATGTGTTTTATTCTTAACAAATTTTAATTCATTTTGCATTTAGCCCAAAGGCAAATACAATATCAGTATTTCGATGTGCATGTGTATGTGTGTTTTTGACTATATAGATTACCGCGTGCTTCTTACTAACTGCATTAAAAACCCAGCAGGTATTTCACACCTTATGCGCCCCACTGTGAACATGACGTTATGAAAAGGCATCACTTAAAATCTTGAGATCTTAATAAAGATTTTTTTTGTTTTTAATAAATTTCCTTTAATAAAAATATATACTGCCACACACACACATACATACTTATATTTAGGCACACACAATATGAATTGACTTAAATACGTATTCGTTTGTAGCAGATTGAGAGTGATAATGTAATAAAGTTAAATCTGATATATGAATGTCAGCAAGCTTTTGCCAGAAGTTTAAATAAGTGGGTTCGTTAAGTTATGAGCAAGACTATACGTAAATTAGCTTCTTTTGTGCTGCTTTTACTCAAACATGTTTTTGGAATCAAGAGTCAAAGATGGCGTAAACTAAAATTCTAGGCCACTAACGGAAATCACTGTCACCCAATCGAGTGAAATATTTTCTTCCTTCAATTTGAAACATATAAATTCTTCTAAAAGCTGAATAGTCATTTAAAATCAAATACTAAAGTCACAAAAATAATTATTTTATAATTTAAATATGACCGCCATGGCTGGCTAGGACGTAATCTACTCTACTCTTAAATGACTTTTCCCAAACTTTTGCGGCTGTGTATTGACAATAACGCAGCGAATGTTGACCTACAAATGGCCAAGAACTTCATATAAGACGATGCAAATTTTCATTGTAAGAGAAAATGATATCCGGCAAATGTCCACCACGACCACGCTGACGGATAACTTTCCTTTATTAAGGTTTAAAATTATTTGTTTTTTGTAAAATGCCGGTTCTATTGCGTTAATCCCATCATATCGATTGGCTCTGTCCTTAACATAGCTCTACAAAAAAATAATTCAGTGGTGTTAAATCACACTAGATCGTGGTGTTAAATCTGATTGTCGTGAAATTATGCGATCTGTAAATTTGGTTTGCAGTAAATTGATCGTTTTATTGGCTGTGTGACATGTGGCACCGTTCTGTTCAAACCACTTGGCAGTGATATCTGCGTCGTCAATAATAGGTCAAAAGTTCAGTTGTTAGCACCTTACGATAGCGTGATCCATTAACCGTTATCGCATTTCCAGTTTCATCTTCCAAAAACAATAGCGCACCATACAGCGACACGTTGAGCATGCCAAGGCTTCTCAATAACAGCTCTAGGATTTTCAGAAGCCACAATGCGGCAATTGTACTTGTTGACATACACTGACAAGCAAAACGGCCTTCGTCTGAAAAACAAATTCGTAGTAGATGCATTTGCAATTTTTACAATGAATTCAATTTCGCAAGAAAATCGCATTAAAATAATTAAAATCCACAATGATAATGGTGGTTCTGTTAAAGTTACATTTCGCTAAATTTGTGATATTTGTGACAACATTATCGTCCTTCTGAGATCGCTGTTAAGAATTTGGTAGTTAAATTTGAGTCGACAGACTCGATACAAAATGTGCAAATGCCGGGTCGCTCAACTAAAAACAACGCAGCCAAAGTTCTCAAGAATTAGCGTTATCCAAAACCACCACATGGCGAATTTTGCATAAGCATTTGACTTTCAAAGCCTTACAACCTTACAGGGTTCAACTGGTGTATTAAAGTCGACTGACCATTCACATAGCCGTAGATCGCTCAATTCATTCAGGAACAACCCGTTGGTGAGTGAAAAAATAATTTTTTCACTCTATGTGGTTTCAACAGGATTGTGCCACATGTCACACACCCCATGAAATGATCAATTTATTGTAAAACAAATTTCCCGGTCGCATAATTTTACAACAATCTGCAGTTAAATGGCCAGCCAGATCGTGTGATTTATAATCACTGAATTATTTTTTGTGGGGCTATGTTAAGGACAGAATCAATGCGGAGCTTGTCGAATTGATTTCAGCCTTAAAACTCAACATTAGTGATTAACGAAATAGGTCGGCCATTTTACCAAAAAGTGATTGAAAACTTTGATGAAAGAGTCAACATCTGTCAGCGTGGTCGTGGGGGACATTTGCCAGATATCATTTTTCAATCATAATTGCGGATTTTTTCTTCGTATTACTATAAAAAAATTGAATCATCTTAATCTAAATTTTTTGTTTTATTTTGTTTTAGAAAACAAACTTCTTATTGAAAAACCCTCTATCTACTAAAAAAGCAATTCCAACAACAATGTTAAACGATAAGTTTTAAGAAAATTCATTTAAAGCCAAAATTGTTCACTTTAAACCAAAACGAATCATTAAGAGAGAAAACAAACTTCACCAAAAAAATGTGGTTGAACAAAACGTAAAATTTATCAAAATAAAATCGATAAAAACATAAAATTGCAACGACAACAACAAGAACTAAGAAAAAGAAAATTTATGTCCACTTAAATTAAATGCCATAATTCTATAAGAATCCAAAAGTAAGTTAATATACGTTAAAATTATGTCCCCTATTGCGGCACCCTTTGAATATAAAATTTATTTTTATATATAATTTCATTTAAAAATTTAAATTAACGGCGATAGCTTGATGCCAACCAAAAATGAAAGAACAATACCTCAACATAGGATTCTCTATGGACACACCCTTTAAGAAGTAAATTTATTTTTTATACAATTTTATTTAAAATTTAAATTAACGGCGAAAATTTAATACGAACCAAAAATGAAAGGAATAAACGTTAAAAAATGTTCCTCTGTGCGGGCATCCTTTAAGTATTCATTTTCTTTATCCAACACTTGTTGTTGTAGCGTATTCTAAATTATATTAATTATAATTATATTAAATGCCAAGTTCTGGCTGTTGTCATGTACTGTATGAGCCACCCTTTAGTATTTAATTTAAAATTTTTTATACTTGTCGTTATAAAGCACATACTCATACATACTTATGTTTAAATATACATACATACATACAGAGTGTGATTTGTTTTACATCCGCACCTGGCTATGTAGCCTTAATCAGATGGTGGACAAACCACTATACATAATTTGGAACGTCATGCTCGTCCTAGATAGCCGAAGGCATAATTCTAAGCAACAGAACCACCTAGTTGCAACTTTAATGATTCCAGGACAGGGCTGCAAACCGTCACACCTTGCTAAAGAGTTGGAGACTTCCCTACTCCTGTCCAGAACACATGTCTAGCATGCTCACTGGACTGGATCATTCACTTTGCGTGTCATTATCAGTGAAATGATCCTGGCCACCATCAATTTCATAGTTCTATAATGGGGCCGCAAACCCACAACCACCACGATGCTCCCATATAGGGGCCAACCTCAATGATCAGCCAGAGAACTATTAAATGTCTAAAGAGACAAATAATGAACTCCGCGGGTCACTGATCCTCGTGGAAATAAAATGGAGTTTCCAGTTGACTCCCTGTCTGTCTTCAGGGGACTGGGCTCCCTTTTTCCCCCAGTTGCACAGGTCCAGATAGTTGAGTACTCTATAAGAACCGATAAATGTGCCCCTGGGGGGATATACATACATACATACATAAAATATATATACATACATATATGTAAATAAAACGTCTCTAATGAGACAACCTTTAATTTTCAACTTCATTTTTAAACTCGCCGTTATAGCAAACATAGGTTTCTAAATTCTTCCTCTTATAACTCACCATTGTAGCGAACTTATAATTATAAACTTTGTGTTAATTGCATTAGCGTTTAAGAAAAGCTACGTCATAATTTTGCCTTTATGAGGATGCCCTTTAATTTTTAATAATATTTTTAAACTGGTCTTTATAGCGAACTTAGGTTCGTAGACTCTGTATAAGAAAAGCTATGTCTTAATCTTGCCTCTATGGGAAAACCCTTTAATTTTATAATTTCATTTTTAAATTCGTGTCTGTAGCAAATAAAGCTTCGCAAATTCTATGGAAATTTCAAATGTTTTAAAAGATAAGAATAGTTACATGATATTTTTGCCTCTATGGAGATACCCTTTAAATTTGTAATTGACTTTTGTTACAATTGTAATATGTAGCGCTATGAAAAAAGATACTTCCATGGATAGAAGCCGGTGACAGATAGACAGACATTCTTGTGATATTTCTTGATGTTCTTTAATAAAAAGTTAATAAAATTGTTAAAACGGATTCTCTCGCAGCTTGGGGAGGACAAAATGCTGTTTTAATAAAATTTAATACATAAAAAAACATTATTGTTGTTGTTGTTGTAGAGACTCCATAATGAATGCATTCCTTGGGAAAACTGTTTGAATTATACTCACCTAAGTTGCTGGCTAAGAAGAACAAGAATAAAACTAATTGTGGCCTCAGGAGCGTTACTTAAATATTAATTGGAATAGCGTACGGCAAACAAGATCTGCAGCTGAAAGATTTCGCTTCAGCAGCAGAACATCAAATACTAAATAATAATAAAAGTATGTAACAACACAACAACAACGGCAACACTAAAGGCATAGTTTTTGAATGCGTTTCGTTTTCTTATAAAGAACAACAACAACAATAACAACAACATTAAATTTAATAGAAATAAATTTCATTTGTTCACGTTTCTTTTATCTTTTTGAAATTAATTGCAATGCCATGATATGACGAAAATTACAGTTTCAGTCAGATGCATAAATTGATATAAAAACCGACACACATTTATAGTGTCAGTGCAACATGAACGTGAACGTGAGAGCTGTGTGTGAATTAAGTAGTTTTCCCAGTTGGTACTTTAAAACAAGGGAAAAAAGTACTATTTTTAAAAATGCTTTGAAAAAAAAGTACCATTAAAAAAAAGTTTTAAAAAAAATAGGGCGGCTGTTTCGCGATTTATAAAAAAACTTGCTTAAAGTAGCCGGGCTTGGTTGGATCTTATCCTAGGACCTTCCTATGGGCTGTATAAACTGTTATAGGCTTAGTTAAAATGAAGCTTGATTCCAAATACATGAGAAGATGCAAAACTAAAATATCGATTTGCATGTTCAACACTACCTACTGCCCCTGTAGGCTAGTAGGTAGTGTATTAGCTTGTCAGTATGGGATGGGGGTTGTGGGTTCGATTCCCAACGAAGACCTTGGTTTTTTTTTACTACAAAACTTGAACCATTTCGTCGGGTCCTCCATACTTAGCTTAGCTAACACTAGAACAATAATACTATTTATTCATTCTATTTGGCCATTGTAAAAATATGGTGTTAATTTATGTTAGTTGAGTCCAAGGGCCCAAGGAATTCAATATGGTAAGTCTTTAGAGGAACTTCTTCTTTTGGTAACGGATTAAGCTGTAGTGATATTTTACTAAGTTAAGAGATCTCAATTTAAGATTAAGGTCTAGGGACTAGAGTGTATGATCAAAGGCGTTAGACGTTCGGTATAATAACCATCCCTAAACAATCAACGATGTATGTATCGAATCGTTGTCGTGTTGGAAGACGTATTTTTGCTTGGCAGACCTAATTGCTTAATGTGCAAATAATCAATTTAATTCATTATAGATTCAATGAAAACCCGATTACCAACCTTAGCTGTCGCTATACAGCCTGGAAACTGAATTCGCCTTAATTTAACGCACTACCGCTTGTAAACCTGTGCCAGAAAACCGATTTGACTACCGGGACGGAATAAATTCGCTACCGTACGATGATTTGCATATTTATCTATAATTTTTTTTTAAGGTACAGTTATTCCTCCCAACAATTTCTCCAATTTCGCGAGCTTCGTTGTTGGTTTGCTGGCCTATTTTAGAAAATTTTTTATTATTTCTTAGCGGGATTAATTGGAAACTTAAAAAATAGCAGTTTTTCAAAAATTAAGGAATTTTTTGCGAATTTTTTAACGAAGAATTAGGGAATGTTGCCACTGTTGACTCTTTTTAAGGCGAAAAACATCACTATTTTGGGATAAACTGAATTTCATTGTTTTTTTTAAATCTCAATTAAATCTTTTTACTTCACCAACTAAAATATGCAACCATTTTTTAAAAAGTAGTTTCGCAGCATCTGTGTGTAACAGATTTTATTCCTTCGCCTTTAAAGACCTTATAATTAACCGTGACTATTATTTTTTATAGTCACGCAATTAACTTTCGGTGAGCTAGCGTACTATCAGGAATTTCAAATTGTTTTCCGATTTGGTACTTTTTGTATTTCAGATTTTTACAAAAAACAACGAACATTTTAAAGTCATGACTTATCCCTAAATTGTTTGCGTTTGTTCCGCCGGTGAATGAACTTATATTTTCAATTCCTCCTCTTAACGGCCTTTCCGGCTGTTTTTTCGCAAATAGCGAGCGCTTTCATGACTTATCATTTCGTACGGCTGAGTTTTGTTCTCTCAACTATAACTCTTTACGGAATCACAGAATAATGTTATAAATATGGCTGATTATATGAACACAATTAAAGCCACAGTCGCGAACCAAAAAACCACAAGCCAGAAATAAAAAGTATTTCTTTCTTATTATTTAACGACAGTAAGTAGGGAAGAAAAAGGTTAAGAAAACCCTCTGGTACATAGCAAAACTTTCAAATGCGATGTCCTAGTGAAGTCTTGCGGTTTAAGATAGGAGATAAAATGCTGGACAGAACAGTAGATGGTAAAATTTCTGGTGCATGCAACATAGAGAGAAAGAGAGAGAGAGAGAGAAAGAGACTTCAGAAGGCAGAGTTCGGGTTCCCTATTTTAGCCAGCTTGACATTTTTTTGCTACTTATAGACCAGTATCGCTTATTAAAAACTATCCAGCTCAGCCAGCGATAAGGCAACCCTCAAAATGGTCATATCCATTTTACTTCATCTACTGATTTGGTAACAGGTTGACAAATGTGTGGTTAGGAAGAAAATTGTCTATCAAATGAATAAATGTCAAGAATTCATCCTTTGGTACTTTTAAAAATGGAACGTTCCACTCTCGAGCAGAGAATTTTAATTGTAAAAATTTACTATCAAGAAAGTGAAAATTACAATTTCATTAAATTCGAGCAGGTCTTTGTCGTAATCAGACTGCTTCTGAGACCGTAATTTAAAATCGAGGTTCACTGCATTACTGCTGAGAATAGGCCATACCAATATGCTTGTAGTGGCCATAGTGATGGTCTTATTAATTTTATTTTAAAAACTCGTTTTGTAACAGGTGGAAAAATTTGAGGTTAGGAAGTAAATTGTCTATCAAGTGATTAAGTGTCAAGAATTGAACTAACATGTTTTGACACTTATTTAATAAAAGGTTGGAAATTTTTTAAAAGCGAACGATACACTCTTAAGCAGAGAATTTTAATTGTGAAAAATTTACTAGGAAAATGGTAAAAATTTCAATTTTATAAACTTCAAGCAGCTCTTCCTCGTAATCAGACTGCTTCTGTGACCTTAAGTTAATCGCTAAATTCGAGGCTCACTATACTGTTGATGGGAACGGCTCGTAGTGACCGTAGTGATGCAAAGTGTTCAGAATGACTCTGAAACATTAACACGGCTGTCTGGTCAAATGGAGTATCACTAAAGGCACTTTGAGCTACATTTTGCATTAAGATCTTCATTTTTACGCTTTTAAAGTTCAACTCGTTCAATAATATATATTGTTTTCATCATCGGCTCATGATGTAGTTTGTGGTCAAGTGGCTTCATCGACTCGCATTTTTCAAAAATGAGTAAGGAAACGCCGTCACCGTGAATTTTCTGCGCTACTCAATCATCGTAACCAATTTTTTGTCGCCACAATTGGCTAATGTTGATATCAGTAAACTTTGGTTTCAGTAAGATGGTGCTACAAGCCACATGCGTGATAAGATTTACGTCAGCGTGTGTTGTCAAACCACTTGAGCGAAATGATGCGTGCGCCGCGTCCTAGGAAGCCGAAGACTGATTTTGTGATTTCAGAGGCCAACCTCCTTGCTGAAGAGGGGGAGGCTATCCAACTCCTGGTCCAGAACACATGTCAAGCATGATTACTGGATCCGGATCATTCACCCATTGGTTTCAGTAAAGATGAGATGATCATGGCCCCTTAATCAAATTCATGAGGGCCGCGAAACCACAACCACTCCCGAAGCGCCAACCTCAATACTCAGACAGAAAACAGCTAAAAAGCTAAAGAACCAAATAGCTGAATTCTAGGGCTTACTGATTCCCGTGGAAATAACGTGGAACTTCCCGTTGACTCCCTCCTAGCCTTCAGGGGACTGGGCTCCCGTTTCTTCCCCGTTGACACATGTAATGATGGTGGATTTCCATCAAAACATGCCACCCAAACAGTTAAGTTATTCCCGGTCGCTTTATTTTTCAATTTAGAAATGTAAATTGGCCGCCTCGCTCTTGGTCTTCACCGCCGCTGGATTATTTTCTCTGGCGCCACTTGAAAGTCCGGGCTTATGGGAACAATCCGTTAAAAACTGTTAATTTAGCTGTTGATGAAATTTAGTGCTGCAATGAGCATTTACCCGGCATTATGTTCCATTACCAATTTTCATGTTTCTACATTAAATTTGTATAAATAAAACTCAACTTGCCATAAATAAGTTGTGTTTTCGGCCAATTTAGTTCTTAATCTCACATTTGAGCATCCGCTACAACACCAGGCGCTTCAAAAATGGCATAGTTGCTGTTACAATAATAAGACATTAAGATGCGCCCGACATCTTTTTTGGACCGTAAAAAAAGTACCATGTAGGAGTAAAAAATGTGGGAATTAAAAGTCTTAAACAAAGAGCATCTCCATTTTTTAAATTCCTACAACAATTACAAAAACATGATGATGATGAACAGCTAAAGTTAAAGTATTACAGAAAGAAGATTGAGGTAAAATGTGCGTTTTATAGGATGTTAAAGAATGAGAGAGAGAGGGAGAGAGAGAGAAAGTCGTTGGGCCACAATATCAAAATGCATGTCAAATTAGAAGTAATAAATAATGAATTTAATTGTATGTTTTTAATTAAAGTTTTATTTATACAATTTCATTTATGATGATGGCAAACTTTTTCAAATTTAAGACATTTTAATTTGCTTTAATAAAATGGTGGAAAAAGCGTGAAAATAAATATGCACAAAAATAATAATAAATAATTATTCACAGATTATTTCAAATTTTTGATTTAAACAAGCGGATCAATAAAAAACATTTTATACGTTTTATAATTTGTTCATAATTAAATAATTACACTTTATTTGAAAAATTTTAAAGAAAGTTAGTCGGCTCAAAATTTTAAAAATAAAAGAAAATATGTCTCAATATAAAAAAATAAAAATTTATACGAGTTAATTAAAGGTTATTAAGAATGTAGCGGGTTTTTAAAAAAAAAATTTGATTTTCAATTGTGGCAGCAGCAGCGACATGATAGTTTTGACATTTAGTTTTTTGACGTGTTTGGAATTGTAATTTCGCACGAAAATCGCATTAAAATAATTAAAATCTAACATGAAAATGGTGGTTCTGTGAAAGTGAAATTTCCTAAAATTCGTGATATTTTCGGACAACATAATTATCCTTCCGAGGCCGCTATTAAGAATTTGGTCGTTAAATTTGAGTCGACAGGCTCGATACAAAATGTGCGAAAACCAACGCGCGTTCGACCGGGCCGTTCAACTGAAAACATCGTAGCCATGAGCCATAGTGTTGCAGCAGATCCAAATTTGTTTATTCATCGACGTTCTTAACAATTGGGGTTATGCAAAACCACCACATGGCGAACTTTGCGTAAGCACTAAACTTTGACTTTGAAGCTTTAGCACATCACCATACATTCGCTCTATTATTCAGGAACAATCGGCTGGTTTTTCTAAGAAAATCATATTTTCAGACGAAGTCTATTTTCACTTGCCGGGATATGTCAACAAGCAAAATTGCCGCATTTGGGCTTCTGAAAATCCTAGAGTGATTATTGGGTGGTCTTACTACTGGGTGTAGGAAAAAGCAGTCACTGGTCGGTCGAGTCCTATGTCTCTTCCAGTATCGGGCTTCTGCTAGCCTAGGCGACTGGTACCGCCTTTTACCCCCGAAGGCATATGACAAGATGGAAAAGAGATCCATCTAGACTGCGTGTCGCCGGGAAAGAAATATCGCGAGATGTTAACAACTCAATTTTGGCCTACTATTGACGACGTGGATATCACAGACATGTGGTTTCAACAGGACGGTGCCAGATGTCACACATTCAATGAAACGATAAATTTATTACAAACCAAATTTCCAGATCGTGTGATTTAACACCATTGGAATATATTTTTTGAGGAACTATGTAAAGGATAGAGTCTATACGGAACCAATCGAGATGATTTCAGCCTTAAAACAAAAATCCGTAATGTGATTAACGAAATAGAACCGTCATTTTGCTAAAAAAGTGATTAAAAGCGTTGATAAAGTAATCGACCACATTCAGCGTGGTCGTCTTGGACATTTGCCAGATATCATTTCTTATGCATAATTGCCGAACTTTTCTCTTCGTAATAAAATAAAAATTTTAATGAATATCACTTTCACAGAACCACCATTTTCATTGGTGGATTATAATTCTTTTAATGAGATTTTCGTGCGAAATTGAATTCTTTGCAACTGTTGCCCATGCATTTGTTACGAATACGTCAAAAAAGTAATTGTCAAAACTATCAGGTGTTACTGTTGCCACAATTGAAAAACAAAACTTGATATTTCAGCCGGACGACTAGTGCGGCAATTGTTGTGGCAACATCGGTATTGAAAAAGTTATACTTTCCAGACGGCAAAAAACCAAGTGATGCACGATGCTTTAAATAAAGCTACATGCTGGCTTTCTTCAGCCTTAAAAGTATGAACAATAAACATGCAATTTTAGATCCCGTAATAAGTTCTGAAATTTTTGTTATATAAACCGCCAGCTGGGAAATTAAATCACGATTTCCTAACCCCCAATAAATATAATTGGGCACAGTTTCTTAACAAAATTTAGAGCAATAAAATTGCCACAACAATAAAACCAAATAATAAATTGTCTTAAAACATTCATTACATGATACTTTGACACACAATTTCATTTACTTTTACACAATTTTCTACATGACACAAATAAAATCAATATCAAATTATTATTTTATGACTTAAGTTTAGGAAAATTCATTAATCAGCAAAAGTTTAAGGTGAAAAATAAACTTTCCAATTGTAAGGTGACAGTTAAATATTGACACAACAGAAAGTGGCCTAAAAACATGCACACAAAGTGAAAAGAAAATAAGGAAACAACAGAGAAAAAAATCGAAAAGTATAACAAACGATAACAAAGTTTTAAGGACAAAAGAAAATTTTGAAATGAATTCGATTATAAAAAGTGTTTTTTTTATAGTGGGGTATAACTTTAAGTTGGCAACACTTTTTTAGCTGATGGCCATTTTTATAAATAGATTGGAGCCTAAAAAACGCTTCAGAATTAAGCAAATTTATTTTGAAAGTCATAGTTCCGTTCATGCTACCCCTTCCCGATTTCACAAGCGAGTTTTCTTTAGCCATGCAGCTCACTTTTGTGTGAGTGAATACGTGTGAAAAATTTCATATTTAAAGTGATGAAAATCCTCAAGTATATTTTGAGACAACTTCGTATCCAGAAAAACTGACTCTTTGGTATGCTTTGTAGGCTGATTTAATTACTCATCTGCACTTCTTTAAAAACGCTCCTGGGTGTTATGTCGATTACAGTCAATGGTGACCGCTATAGATTCATGATTACTGATTTTTTCTTTCAATTAACAACAACCATGATGTGCAGGAGCTGTGGTCTCAACAAAGCGGTACAACATGCCTTACAGCTCATCCCGCAAATGATTTATTAAAGAAAACGTCTGGTAAACGCATAGATTCATTTTGTGTAGCCGTGAATTAAAATCCGTGAGAATTCGATTTAACAACACTGGACTATTTACTGAAGTTCACCTGCCATCCATTTACTTTAAGCAAATTTTCCAGCATACCTTGATTTAGGCGATACATCAAATACTCAATGTTTTATCAATTTCTTTGGTCCAATATATGGCACTTGAAACAATTTTTCGCCATTTAAAAAAAAAAATAACATGACTTTTTGACAATAACATTGATATCCGATATCATTTGCGATATACTAATTTAAATATAATTATGCTTTTCCAGTAACAAACCGTATGGCTGTAATCGGTTACTGATATCTTGTCTCGGAACGCTAGATTTCATAACGCCGCACCAGTCCTTTAGCGAGAAAAGTAAAAAAACCATTAACACAGTTGACAGTTGATTTTCCCCAATAACTTCCTACGAGCTTCGTCTTTTGGAAAATGCTAAAATTAAATATAGAATGTGACAGTCTTGGCAAAGCAAAATTGGACTATCAAAATGGTGAAAATTTCACTGTGTCACTGCGTAAAATTCGAGCAGCTTTTCCTCATAATCAGGCTCCATCTGAGACCGCTGTGCGAAGTTTAAACGCTAAATTCGAGGCCCATTGTTGCTGGCGATAGAGAAAAAAAAATATGCTCATAGTGGCCCTAGTGATGCAAACATAGCCGGTGTACAGAAAAGGGCATCAATTTTTCGACTTTCGCAACAATTGGACACTTTGTACAATATTTTTCATAAAGCTCTTTCATCTTCACGCTTATTAAGGTTATTTCGTTCAAGACTTAAAACTCACCGACCATTATTTGCATTAAGCCTTTGTATGCTGGCTGTTTGAAAAACTGAACAAAATCATATTTAGTGATGACGCTCACTTTCAGTTAGGCGATTAAACAGCCCTCGAAAAACCATTACAACCATTATAGAAAGTGTACTGGATGGTTTGGTTTGTGATCAGGTGGCATCATTGGCCCGAATTTTTTCGAAAACGAGTACGGAAACACCGTTAGCCGTGAACTACCTTCGTCAAAACAATAATAATCAGCTAATAGTAAAAGTCATCTTTGATTTTGGCGCGACGGCGCCACAAGCCACATAACCAACCAGTTATTACATGAGAAATTTTCCGGTCGCCTAATTTCTTAATTTCGCGATGTCTGTTGGCTGCCTCGTTCTTGTGATTTAACGCCTTTGGAATATTTTCTCTGGAGTCAGTTAAAAGATCGAGTTTACATGAAGAACCAGCAAACAATTAACGCCCTGAAAGATAAAATTCAGCGCTGCATTTATTGGAAAATGTGCGTTAAAGTTTTGTGAAAAAAGGGCTCGAATTTGCCCAATATCGTATTCCACTATTTCTTAAGTCAATTTGCTTCGTAACCTCAAATTTGGCTTTCCATTCAAATAGTACACAAAGCTTAGAGCTTATTATCATTTGCTTTTTTGCTTCTTTCAAGTCTCTCTCAGTACATAGTTATAGGGTTGCCAAATTTGACACATAAAACTTACATTTTTTCAAGAAATTATAAATTTTACATATGATTACTGACTTGGTAACCTTTGGGTGGGGACTACTACGTCCTCAAATGGTAAATAGTGTGCAAGGCGTAAATTTTTTGGAAGAACCTAGAAATACTCTACGTCTTATATGCTGTAGATAATCCTAAGTCGATCTCAAAACACTCGAACACTTCTTTACTTCGACATTTTTTCAAACTAAGAAGTAACAAATATGTCTGCCATTCGAATTCTGCCAACACGAATTCAGAAAAGCCGGTATACCTATTGAATTTTTCGACTGCAGGAACTCATGAAGACAGCTTATATTCGTTCTAACTGTAAATAATCATAAGTCGATGTAAAACAACCGTAGGAACCGGGTCCGAACTTCCAATCGAAGCAAACCAAAAACTGTTCCTCCCTTTGGGATTTAGTACAACTATTAATGAAACGTCTGACATATTGTGGGAAATTTTGGAGAAACTCTAATACAGGTATACTATCCCGGCGGACAGGGAAGGTATACCCGTAGCCCCGCATGAAAGTAGCCCCAAAATCTTATAAATTAGTCCCAAAGGAAAATAAGTTTTTATGTTGGATTCTTCTTATTTCTTTTTAAACTTTACACAACAACCTGCAAAACAAGATTGCGAATAAATTTCCTGTTTAACAACTGAAATTAACAAGTGTCAGTAAAAGGTTGCCATTCGTAATATAAGTTTGCCAACTGGCAACTCCTTTAAACAATAGATTCTTTCGATAATCCAGTCATTTATTATCTAATTTGCAACAAAACAATTTTTAATTCAATTCTAACATTAATTTGGCTCAAGTCTTCTTAAATGTTTGTCAATCATGTTTTCTTTTCTTTTGTTGTTGTTAATGTTGTTGTTTATGTGTCACAATGTTGCTAATTTTCGATTTGTATTTGTACATGAACATAAAAATTCAGTTGACATTTTGTTGGTTTTTGTGGTATGATTTGGTTTTGGGCCTCATTGAGTCACATAAATACAAAATTTAGAAAAACAAAAGCTTTAGTTCACTTACTGACATACACAAACACACACACAAGAATCTAAACAGCCAGTTGTCTGTGCCTGTGTCTGTGTTTGTTTTATTTTATTTTAAAGACACACGTACATGTATTTTTCTACAAACGACAAAATATTTTCTAAACAGCCATATCAATGACCCAATATTGCAACATTATGTGGCAGTCAACTAACCAAAATAAAACAAAAAAAAAGACTAAAAACATTTAAAATGGGGATTGAACGAGGCAGGCAATAAATAGTTGTGGGTCCTTCAGATTGATTTTCTGATACTCGTACATGTTTCGTATTAAATTTACTCTTTATCCTTCCTGGCTGTTAGCAAGAGGGTGATTTTTTGTTGACTCCATTTCTTTACGAACAACTAAAATTGAAGTTTTGTTATTTTGTTTTTGTTGTAGACGCATATAAATTGCTTTGTTTTTTTTTTGTGTCGACTATTTTTGTTTTGTGGTGGCAAGAAACATCGTTCAACTCATTTTTCTTAATTTAACATAAAGTGGTGACTCTTTAAGTTATAAAATCCTTTTCATTGTTATTTACGTTTTATTTATTTTTATTCCTTTTTTTTGTATTTTGTATTTTGCTACAGCCTTCTTGTAATTATTTGTGGATCTTTATATTGTAAAAGTCCTTGTTGCTGTGGCTGCTGGTTATTTCATTTAGAGTTGATGGTGTGTGAAAAAATGTGAACAGATTGTTATGTAATTGAGTTTGGGCAACTGTTTTATGGCGAACAGCTTTAAACTTAATCCTTCTTTAAAGGTCCTTAAACAATTCAAATCCGCAATTATTTCTTTTAAAAATAATAGTCTCGTTTTTTGAGGCTGAAGTGTTTGGAATGTATTTCCCATTTTTTTTGTTTTTTTTTTGTTTCGCCTTATTTGAAACAATTTCTTTTACGAACTTCATAATATGGCCACTTTACTATTGTTATTTCTTTAGTCCTTTCTTGTCCTTTTTCTTAATTTTTTTTCTGTTTTGTAATTTCTTTAATCAGATCCTTGTCATAGCCTCTCTCTCTATCTTATGTTTTTGTTTATTATTTATGATAATATTCCAATAATTCAATTATACATGGTTGACTAAACGAATAAATAGATAAATAAATAAATAATCTCGAATAAATATCTTTCGCTTGTAACAGTTAATCAGGGTTAAATCAATTTAAAATGAATTGTTTAAATTATGAATAAATTTTAAAAGTTTAAATGAATTTTCACCAAAATGTTTAAAAAAAATTTTTTAAGCAGCTAAAAGATACATCAAAATGGGCGTGGCAATTTCTATATACAATAAACTCTCATTATCGATTATCTTTCGAATCGTTAAAGTTGTTGCTTTTGGTGTCGGTGACAATTTCTTCCGATTTATATCGAGTTTTCTCAGCAATCGCACTATACGAGTTATTATAGATGGGATTTCATCAGACGATTTCTAGATTAATTCTGGGATGCCGCAAGTCTCCGTTCTTTCTCCTACTCTATTTCTTATTTTTTTACATGGCCTTCAACTCTATTTACTCTTTCGCAGATGACAGCACCAGTTGTCATTCGAATTCATTCAGTAATAGACCCAACCAGTTGAAGGAAGGTTCCAAAAGGCAGAACATGAATAATACGGTCAATCACAATCTCGCAACAATCTCCGAATAGTGATGTGTTAATGGAGTCGATTTTAATCCTCGCAAAACTCAATGTTGCATGTTTACGCATATATCTGTGTTCGGAAATAGTGCTGCATCTGTCACTATGGGTGATATAAGTATTACGGAATCGGTAGCTCTTAATGTTCTTGGCAAATACAATGTGGTTTTTGATGGACTAAAAACATTTTTTAAGTTTCTAAAGAAGCTTCCAAGCGACTCGGTTTCCTAAAACGTTGTAATAGATATTTTACTCCATTCGATTTTCGTACTATTTATAGCACCTATATCCGTCCAAAAATGGACCGGCGTCCCAAAGTCTATTTAGGAGTTGCTCGACTGCGTACAAAACATGGCCAAAAGAGGGCAGTATTATTGATTATCTAGAGCATCGACGCATTAATGGTTTTATTGTAAGTGCTCTAAAGAAATTAGGAAACTTGTTCCCATTAATCACACATTTTTGCATTTAACTCGAGTTTCATTGAGAAGGCATCCATTTCTTGTCGATTGGCCAGTGTATCGCACTACACATTACAAGAAAAATTCCCTTTTCAGCAGAACGGTTCCTATGTGTAATGAACTCCCTCCAGAGGTCTTGCCTGTCACCTGCAATGTATCAAAATTTAAATCGAATGTTAACAAACACTTCTCCCTCTTTCTCCCTCCCCATAAACTAATTTTCTAGTTCTGGATTGAGTGCTGGTCCCAGCAAAAAAAAAATACTTAAAGTCTTTAAAATTGTGCATATTGTTCTATTGGCAAAAAAAAAAATGGAACTTCATTAAAGAGGACTGAATTGAGGTTGTGGGCATGGTCCCTTAATGGCATGTAAGTCCTTTTTTAAATTGCATTTTTAAAAATGTTCAAATAATTCGCGCAAAATTAAAATCCTGTGTCATTTTGGTCCGCTCGTTGGCTTAACTACGTAAAATTGGACGCCTAAGCAAAACAAGCAAGTAATGACATGCATGACGATTCATATCGTTAAGGTCTAATGCTACATTGCGTGATAAGATTTACATCTGCACCTGGCCGTAAGCTTTAATCAGATGGTGGTCAAACCACTGGGAATGAATAGCAAAGTCACTCACGCCCTAGGAAGCCGAGAACTAATTCTAGCAACAGGTCTTTCCTAGTTCCAATTTTAGCGGTTCCAAAGCTGGACTGCAAATCACTACTCCTTGTTGAAGAGCTGGAGACTATCCAACTCCTGCTCCAGAACATATAACTAGCATGCTCACTGGATGCGGATTATTCACCCGTTGCTGTTATTAAAGGCGAGATGATCCTGGCCCCCATAATCAAATTCATGCGGGGGCCGCAAAACCACAACCACCACGATACTTCCAAAGGGCCAACCTCAATAGTCAGTCAGAGAACAGCTAAAAGTCTAAAGAGACAATTAGCGGAACTCTGAGGCTTACTTATTCCCGTGGAAATAACATGGAGCATCCAGTTGACTTCTTGCTTGCCTTCAGGGGACTGGGCTCCCTTATACCCCCAGCAGTACAGGTCTAGATAGTCAAGTATTCCAAAAATACCGATAAATGTGCCCCCGGATGGGAGGGTCCAATGCTACACAATTATCACTAAACGTTACTCCAAGAACCATTCAAACACGCGCTGCAGAATTGGCTTAAAATCTTATAAAAGGGATTTATACTCGCCAGGATTAAATTCGCAAAGGAAGGCAATAATTAGATCACCACATAATGGAAAAGCGTACTACTTTGTCCACTAAGTCGAAATTTTATTTGAGAGGTTCCGATGGATTGTTAGTTAAAAGGACAACGAACTAAGCAATGTTATACAAAAGCCACTGTAAAACATGGCACATGTAGCGTTTTGCTCTGGGGATGTTTTTCAGGCTAAGACATAGGCCCAATTCATAAATTAAATGGAATAATCGATCTTTTTGTTTATAAAGGTATTCTTCAAAATATGCTTCCACATGCAGCGGAAAAAATGCATCTTAACTGGAGGTAACAGCACTATAAATGTGTGAAAGAAAGAGTGGTTCGTTGACAACAATATTAATGTTTTAAACCGGCCGGGACAATTGCCGGATCTCAATCTCATCATGGGAAATTTTAAATCGTAACACAGAAATATGATTACGGAAACTGCATGGAATGGAATTTCTTAAGAGTTTTTATCCAATTTAATTGATTAAATCCATCAAAGATGTTTGCAGTTGTAGAAAATAAACGACACTCCACAAAATATTGAATCTTTTTACCACTTATTTATCCGGTATTGCTTTAAGTTGTGCTTAAGTTTTATTGCCTTAAAATAATGCGGGGTCACGCGAACTTCTCAAAAGTTCTCAACAGGCCGTATCAAAGTTGGCCTCCAAGGTGGAGAGTCTCTAGTCGATAGAATAATGTAGGTAAGGGAAGTCGGCAGGTGAGGTCCGTAACTTCGACATAAGAATTGGCCCTGAATATTGAGACAATCGGACTTGATTGGCAAGCATTAACATGGTTTATGGGCTCGTTCTACGTAAATAGAGATATTGCCGCATCTTGTTCCCCGGATAATAGTTACGTAGCCAATTGTGGGATTTTCCTGTTTAAAGTTTTAGAGAAGTATCGCAAGGTATATTCATTTTAAATTATAAGGACTATTAATTAACAAATAATTCAGAACTGGTACGGACTTGGTGAATACGAATTAATGTTATTTTTGTTTTAATTTACAAATTACAATCAATATCTCTCCTCGTTGAAGATGATACTTGTTGTTCTGATGATCTTGTTTTCTTCGTTGTTCTGAGACTACGTCATCACCCGAGTTAGATATAATATTCAAGGGCATGTTTTCGCCGCCTATTTCAGTGTCATCTTCCTCATCAATGCCTTCATCTTTAAACTCCATAATTTTATGTCTCTACCTACAAACCTCCGAAAGCAATTTTTTGCCATTGGATCGCTTTTCCACTAGCATGTTACCTGTTTATTTTATATTTGTGCACATTGTATAAGGTTTTTCAACAAGAAGTTTATTTTCCAGAACAAAATAAATTAAAAAAATTTAGATTAAGATGATTCTAATTTTTATTGTTTTACGAAGAAAAAAGTTCGGCAATTATGAATGAAAAATGATATCAGGCAAATGTCCATCACGACCACGCTGACAGATGTCGATTCTTTAATCAAAGTTTTTAATCACTTTTTGGCAAATTTTATTTCATTAATCACATCACGGTTTTTGAAGCTGAAATCGATTCTATTATTTTTTGAGTTTTGTTGTCTTTTTGCAGTGTTGATTCAATGAAAACTCTCATTTAATCAATTTAGCTTGAGATATAAAACTCCTGAATTTTCTACACAAAATTTGGAGTACACTCCACTAATGAGTTATAAGGCCATAGTGAAATGTGGCCACATGGATATGCTTGCCCCCGCAGTAATACATTTCAAGTATATTTTTTTCAATAATAAATATTTTTAACGTAGATTAAATTAAAAATGAATCCAAAAAATAAAATTGTTTATAAAGAAAAGGTGATATGGAAAATTAAAAAAAGAGTTATTTCAAGAAATATAATCCCAGAGCATCAATTTGGGTTTAGGAAAAAGCAAAGCACTATATAACAAGTACATAGAATCACAAATTTAATTCGAGAAACTTTTGAAAGTAAGCATTACTGTTCTGCACTATTTATAGACATATCACAAGCATTCGACAAGGTGTGGCGCGAAGGGCTTCTATATAAAATTTCCACATTTCTCCCGTCAAACGTACTTAAAATGCTCGCGAGCTATTTAACAAATAGATCCTTTGTAATAAGATCGAAAAATACTTATTCATCGAGTAAACAAATTTTAGCTGGAGTCCCGCAGGGAAGCATACTCGGGCCATTTCTGTATCTTTTGTACACCGCAGATTGGCCCACATGTTCAAACACACACACACACATCGACATTCGCAGATGATACAGCATTTCTAAGTATTCATAAACAACCCGAATTGGCATCGCAACAACTTCAAACCCACATAAATGAGTTGGAGAAATGTTTACATAAGTGGAAAATAAATGTTAATGCAACAAAATGCGTTCATTTAACTTTCCCGTTAAGAACGAATAAATGTCCAGCTATAATAATAAATGGAGCTAGTATCTCAGAACAGGTAACTGGGAAGACACCTCGATCGGCGTCTCACTCGGGTACATAACATTGCAGCTAAAATCAAACAGCTCAAAATTAAAACCACCCAACTTCTTTGGCTAATTGGGCTACAATCTTCACTTGTCTTAGACCTCAAGTGCTCCTATACAAGGCGGTTTTAAAACCTATATGTTTCTATGGAATCCAGCTATGGGGGTCCGCCTCCGCATCAAGTCTTGAAAAACTACAAAGAACACAATCAAAGATATTGAGAATGATTACGTGTGCTCCCTGGTACATGCGGAATAATAACATTCATATATTCCTACCATCCGAGAGGAGATTAGAAATTCATGCACAAACTACGTTGCAAAAATCACCAATCATCCCAATCCGCTTGCGAGGAACTTGTTATGATTTGAGGGCCACAGGCGTCTGAAAAGGGTGCAAACTCTTGATTTATTTATTGAAATTACATATGCGTTGAGTCTACAGTGGCAGTACCAACCTAAATCATACATAGATTAAGATTTTAATACTTATTGTAAATGTCTTTCAGACAGATTCAATATTAAAGAAAAAAAAAATTAATAAAATTTTTCGTGCAGACACCTTGACAAAAGGAATGATGCAAAAGTTCTTATTTTTAACAATTTATACATGCTTAGTTTTGTCCGATACTGTAAATCCCAATGAATTTTTAGCAGGAATTTTTAAGGTCAATTTTGCTTTAATTTCAAAATTACAACAGATTGTTAATTAAAATAAAATTTAACATAACAATATGAATGACATAAAATATAAAAAATATCCATTGAAGAAGAGTACGTGTCGAATGGATAGAAGGACCATTTTTATGCTGATCATTAATGCAATTGATAAACAATAACAAAAACAGTGCAGCCCTGATAGAATTGTGGTATTTTTTTGTGAGTTAAATATGTTCTGATATTTAGTAGAAAATAACATTAAAAAAAAGGTGTTTAATAGTTAATAATGACTGCTATGCGGTTATTAAGGGGATGATTTGCGAAAATCATATTTAATGAGGTTTTTGTTATCACAAAAGATGCGAAAACCGCAACAAATTAGTTATTTGTGGTTAATTTTTACATTTATTTGATTTTTAGCGTCGCATATTATATTTGTTAGTCTCGTTTGCACATCACAGTTTAAGTGGGCGTGTCATTATCATTACAAATATATGTCATGTCAAAATTTATCTCAACTACATACATACACACTCTCATAGTTTAACTTTTGATTAGGTGTTAATCCTTGAAAATATATGAAAAGTAATATTTTTTAAAGGTAAGAAATGAAAATAATTCCGATTCTTTTGTAAGGGGGAATTAGAGGGGGGAGTGTTTAGACACATGTTTTTATTTAACTTAAACAATGATATTCTGTTTTCCAACTTAACTTTAACCACATCTTCAACAATTGCAACACAATATACAGCTACAGATGGCAATTGTGGCATGAATTTAATTATGACATGTTACGCTGCATATGCTTTTGTTTCTATTGTTGTTGCTGCAAATCACAAGTGACAAATAAAATGTAAATAAAATGTAGTCGCTTATAGGTGTGATATTGCAACAAATTGTAGCAATTAACATGCTCGTTATGGTTTAATTGAAAAGCCAACTGTCGCGTGTTTTAGCATTAAAAAATCATTTGTTTTTATAATGTTTACACATACTAACACACACACACACACATACTATTTTAAAGTACATCCACTTGCAGGCACATAAATAAATTATTTAGCTTTTCCACATGCCTATGGTTATGAAATAATTTTTGGAATCGTTTTTATTTTATCTACGTTAATGTAATTGGAAAAATTACATTTTCAAAATTAATTTTTTTAAAGACTTATAGGACTAACCGTCGTATAATCTTTGTAAAATAGATGCCTAGTTAAGCGTATCCATTACCTTTTAAACTCTTATTATAAATAGTGAAGTTTTCTAAATTATATTAAGTTTACATTTTCTCTTGCACAATGGGATCGAAACAACCAAATTTATGTTCCAAAATTTTTCTAATTAATCTATGCTAATTTCTGCTAGATTCCTTTAAAAATAAATATTTTATTCTCATAAAATATTTATTATTCAAAAAATATTTGCAACGCTTTTCTGCGGGGAAAAGCATATCCTTATAGCCATTTTTCACTATTGGTCATATAGCTCATCAGTTGATATAATTCCAAATTTTGTATAGAAAATTCAAGAGTTTTATATCTCGAGCCACATTGATTAATTGAGAGTTTTCATTGAACCAGCATAGCAAAAAAGGCAACAAAACCCGAAAAGTACCTCAATGCAAAAACAACGCAATTCATTAAAAATAATTTTTGAACAATAAATTTATTTTTAAAGAAATCAACCGCAAATTGACGTAGATTAATTGGAAAAAAAATTTTTTTTTTAAA
The DNA here is from genome assembly GCA_030448955.1 of Trichopoda pennipes. Classification (NCBI taxonomy): domain Eukaryota; kingdom Metazoa; phylum Arthropoda; class Insecta; order Diptera; family Tachinidae; genus Trichopoda; species Trichopoda pennipes. Next base: position 11,262,517 of record JASKUP010000025.1, on the reverse strand, counting down.
TTTCGTTGTTTAGAACCCATTGTGCAAGAGAAAATGTAAACTTAATAAAGTTTAGAAAACTTCGCTGTTAATAATAACAATTAAAAAGGGTATGCATATGATTACTAGACGTTATTTTTATCCTAAAGATCATACGAGGGTTAGTCTTATAAGTCTTTAATAAAATTTATTTTTCCAGTTAATTTATTTAATTTTTCAGCAAAGTTTCTTTTATCAGGCCTTTTTGTGGAAAGTGCTGGAGCACCTAACATTTCCATTTTATCTAATACCTTTAGCGTCGAACGAATGTTCTTAGGGACCATCCTCTACGAATTATAAAGTCAATTACGAAGACTTACCGGATACTTAGTCCTGGTAATACGTCTCTCAGCCTAGCAATGGTGAGGCCCTTAGTGAGCTAAGTGAAAGCTTTTCTTAAGGCTACAATCAAGATGGACTTACATTTCACGCAAGTGCTGTGAACTTTAGATCAAAACGGCTCTTAGTCTTAGTCACATTTACGCATGTAGGAGCCAGCAGACACATTATATCCATCCGCAATATAAATTTCACCGCCTTGGCAGCTACTCAGAGTAATTTAAAACTAAATTGCAGCACTTGTTATAAATGGAGTCTTGTCAACTGAAAGTTTATGGTTTAAGAAATCGCAAAAAGTAATGCGAACATGCAATCGAAAATGCTGCTGCATCCGTAACTATAGATGATATGAATAATAGGAGATCCGATTAAAATTTTGGGACATAAGCTTTTGCCAGTTTGTAAAGTCCTTGGGGAATCAGTTCAGTTAAACGATGTGAGAAATATTATACTTCATCTGCTTTATCTCTTTCTAAATGGAATACGATTTCCATACAATAATTTTAAAGCTTTTTGATTGATGATGGGGTGTATTTTAATGTTTAATAGCTGCTATTATAAAATTTGCCAAAGTGAAAACACCATAATTTGTGTTTGAGACGTGACACTTCTTTCACTTAACGAACATTCGATCCTGTGTGATTAATTAGTGAATGTCACAGTTAAAATGAAATTCTTTGCTCATAATTTACGACAAGCTTCTCACTTAATGAAGGAATGTCCTTGCAACATTATACTTCCTAGTGTCGGCATAATGACTCACCAAAGCAGTTGCTATTTATCGAAGGACGTCCAAATTTAAAAAAATGTGGATGGCTCTCTAAATGGACAGAAATTATCTCATCATTCCAGTCGATTCTTATACTACCGATTAAAAAATTTAATCTGGTAATGCTTTTTCCTTTTGTTCTTATTTTTGTACCTTTCACAAAAAGAAGGGGGAGTTCCCTGTTCTAATATCTGATTAGACATAAAATTGAATATTAGTGGCGATTTTAAAGACTTATAATTCCTTAAATACTAACGGCTGTATGCATAAAAAGTAGGTTTAACTGCCGTTGTTAAGCACAATTTCCTAAAGTTGTATTTATAAAACACTTTTACCTTAAAATACCTTTGTTAACTTTAAAGTAGGAAAAACCTACGTTAAACCTACAATAAATTGACAGTTCAATTTTATTATTGAAAGTTCAAAAACCAAACAAATTGTGTTTACAATAAACTGAGCGGTTTTTTTTTTAAAGTGGCATAAGTTACTTTGTTATAGTCATCTTTTTAATTAAATTAGTTTGTAAAACATTTTAATTTTTAGCCATTTCAACTAGTCTGTATTTAGTTTTCTTTCTGAAACGGATTTTTTTAATGATTGTGTTGAAGTAAAATCTTTTTTCTCCATGTTGTGTACTGTAAAGGATTTTTTTGACAGGGGGCTATTACTACTATTACTATTTTGGCCTTTACATAAGTCACTATATGCAATAATATGCTTTTGAGTTGTGACATTCTTAGATATTTTATACAACACGAAACAACCTCCTGAGAATAAAAAAATAAAATAATGGTAATTATGTGTAGTATATTAGATATCAGTATAATATTGTTCCGTAAACTGCACTATTCTTTCGAACTAATAAAAATAAGTCAAATAATCACAACAATACTTCACACACACTTATTACATGTTTCCATTTCTTTCACACTAAGCTCCGTAATTAATTTCCTAAGTACAGCGACTAACGCCACTTTCAAAATAAGCATTTTTGTTGCACCGTTAATTATCAACACTCTTCTCAAGCAAATCTCAATACTTCTTAATTTCAAATTTATTAAAAATGAAAAAAAGAAACTGTTCAGTTGTGACTTATGCCACTTTCAATGTAAACGGCTCAATTGACAATTATACTTTGTTATTCCAAAAATTTTTAAAAATGTTTATTAAAACAAATTGTAGTATACAATTAATAATGAAAACTAAAATATAACATGCCATTCAATATAAAACATCTTAACATCTTTATTTTATATTTTACAAAAATATAATTATAATTAATTATTATAAACAAAAGTTTTATTGATGTACATATAATCAAAACAAAGCTCGTTATCCGAATACTTATTTTTTTAATATGAACAAATTCTTTGTAAGTTCTTCGTAAGCCTTGCAAATTATCCTTTTTTGGGTTCTTTGCTTTTTATTAAAAAGATTAATATAAAAAAAAAAACAAAAATATGTTGATTTTGCTGAAAAAAATTAAAAACAATAAAAAACATTTTTTATGGATCTAACTACCCGGATAAAAAATATTCATTTTTATACATCGTTAACTACAACGTGACAACTGAAAATAGTGGCATTGCCAGAATCAAAATACTAATTTTACTAAAGCATACATTAGCTAAAGTACTGTTTATGAGTACCATTTTTTAACAAACGTCTGTTAACCTTAAAGTGTTTGTTAACTAACGTGTACTTCAAAGCTCAAATAAGCGTTTTTTATGCATACAGCCGTAAAAATATTTTATTATAATATATAAAGGGTGTTTTTTAAAGAGGTATAGAACCTTCAAAAGAAATATAGTGAAGATGATTTTTATAATTGACATAAAATTTTCCTTGTTCGTAAGATAATCTTCTGATATTATATTTAAAATTTGGCTCCCATCATATAACCGCCACGGTTGGCTCGGACCTAGTCTAATCTGAAGCTCCACTTTTTGATGACTTTTTGAACATTTGTGGCCGCATATGGGCAATAACGAGGCAAATGCTGTTCTTCAACTCGGTAATCGTTTCAAGGTTTTTGGGGTAGACTAATAGGAACTTTACATATCCCCACAGAAAATAGTTTAGTTCACGTATCCGCAACATGAAACTGTACGGTTATTAAACGTTACCTTCAATAAATCAATTGTGATCAGAGGTGTGTTATTTGTTGCTTTCTCTTGTTGAAGAATGGCAGGTCGGCATTATGTGCAGCAGTTTTGTTTAACTATAGGAATCGCACTATACGAGTTGTTACAGGTGGGACTTCATCAGACGAGTTCAAGATTAATTCAGGGGTACCGCAAGGTTCCGTTCTTCCTCCTACTCTATTTCTTATTTTTTGCAAATGACATTCTTTGTCAAACTTTCAGCCATATTTGCTCTTTCGCAGATAACAAATTATACTAACCTGGATAAATTTATGAACTCACTGCAAAATCTTTCACCGAAACAAAAAAAGAAAAGTGAGGGAACTGCAACTACTCAATGCACACACACTGTTGATACAATTGATGATACTAATTCACTGTCAATTCCCATTTTGTCACCGAACACCTCAATACCTGTTAATTCGATTACGCTACCTTCTTTCCAACAGAAGTGTCAACTGTTCCAAAAATAACAACAGCAGTTAATCCTGAAACTATTAATAATACTTTGGATCTTTTGCTCACTACTAATTTATCAGAAAATTACACTAGTTATACAGAGACTTTGACATCTCCAAGTATCACAAATAATTCGGCAAATCATCTTAAACCTCTTAGACTTATACTTCCGAGTAAGACAATTTTCGTTTCTCGTTTGGCGGCTGATAATACTGTTGAAGAAATTCAAGTATACATATAATTAAAGCATACATTAATTCAAGCATAATTAATATATACTAATTTAAGAATAGTTGCTTCATTTAAAATTACTGTACCGAATGAGTTGTTTAACCTCGTTATTTCTCCTGAATTTTGGCCCAGTGGTACATATGTTCAGAAATTTATAAAGGGTGTTTTTTTAAGCCCAATAGAACTTGAAATTGTAAAAAATAACACAAAAAATTAAATTTTAATCAAAATTTCCTTATTATTCGAAGGATCAATACGTGACATTAACATTTGAAAATGATTTCGGGCATATGGGCACCGCGGCTGTTCTTGACGAAGCGCATTCTGGACGTCCAATTTTGGGCCACTTTTTCGAGCACTGCTGGGCGTATGTCACGAATAACACGAACAATGGTGTCCTCCAAGGCGTCAATTGTTGCTGGTTTATCAGTATAAACCAGTGACTTCACGTAGCCCCACAGAAAATAGTCGAGTGGTGTCAAATCGCACGACCTTGGAGGCCAATTGACAGGTCCATTTCTCGAAATCAACTTATCGCCAATTTTTGATTTCAATAAGTCGATGGTTGCGTTCGCTGTATGGCACGTAGCGCCATCCTGTTGAAACCACATCTCGTCCGGATCAATGTCATCCATATTTTCAAACAAAAAATCATTGATCATGGTGCGGTAACGATCTCCATTGACCGTAACGCGAGCTCCGGCCTCATTTTTAAAGAAATAAGGTCCGATGATGCCACCAGCGTGAAAACCGCACCAAACGGTGCATTTTTCTGGATGTAATGGAGTCTGTAGGGTCTGTTGTGGATTGGTCTCACTCCATATGCGGCAATTTTGCTTATTAACAAACCCGTTAAGCCAAAAATGCGCCTCATCGCTGAACACAATTTTGCGATAAAACAACGGGTCAGTTGCCAACTGCTCTAGAGCCCAATCGGCGAAAGAACGACGCATATAATGGTCTCGTGGCTTCAATTCCTGCACCAGCTGGATCTTATACGGGTGTAGGCCGAGATCTTTGCGCAAAATTTTCCACGTAGTGTACGGACAGAGCCCCAATTCCTGCGACCGACGACGAATTAAAAAATTTGGATCTTCTTCCACACTTTCGTTTACAGCGGCGATATTCTCTTCAGTACGCACATTCCTTCGACGTTTTGGTGTTACTGCATCCTCTAGAGAGTATGTGGTACGAAATCTATCGACAGTTCGACGATTGGCTTGTTCAGATGCACGATTATGTACGCCATAAAAATGACGAAGTCGTCTATAAGTTGCGCGTATCGACGACTGATTTTCAAAGTAAATTTGGATAATTTCGTAGCGTTGTTCAAGCGAGAGTCTATTCATGATGATTTGTCAGAGTATAATGAAACAAATAAAAAAAAATGTTTCATCAAAATTTCATTTTTTGTGTTATTTTTTACAATTGAAAGTTCTATCTAGCTTAAAAAAACACCTTTTATTTAAAACAAGGCAAAGAATTTCTGTTTAACTTCGTACATCTATAACAAACGATGCTGTAAATTTTGCTCTGGTATATCAAAATGTTCGTGGAATTAATACAAAATTATCTGTTTTATTCAATCAAAGTTTTTCATTTGACTTTCAAGCTATAGCGTTAACTGAAACGTGGCTTAATGCAACTGTATTAAATATGACAATATTAGCTGATAATTACAGAATATATAGACATGATCGTCTAAACAATATGAAAGGAGGTGGGGTGTTGATTGCTGTTTCTAGTTTACTAACTTCCGAAGCCCTATCAGTTCCTTCTTTGCTGAATATTGAATTTATTGCTGTTTTGGTAAAACTTAAACACAAAAAAATATTCATTACCTGTTCATATATACCTCCTAAATCTCATAACACAATTTACCAAAAACATTCTGAAGCCATAGCGGCCGACGTGCAAATGGCTCATCCAAATGACACTATTATTGCAGTTGAAGACTTTAGCATGCCTAAAATTTGTTGGAAACTTTCTAAAGATGATGGATACTATACACCATATTGTTCTGGCTTGTGCATGAAATATACCGAATTTGTTGATTGCATGTTGGATTTAAATCTAAATCAGATAAATGGCGTATATAATGACCACCATAACCTTTTGGATTTGGTTTTTAAAAATGATTGTATTCACACGTCGGCTTATCGAATTGATCCATTAGCTGTGCCAGAAGATGGATATCATCCTTCAGTTTTAATAAATGCATGTAATTACATACCGTGTTCTGATACCGGTTCAATAGCTCATAGTTTATGTTTTAAAAGGGCAAATTATCAAAGAATTACTGTACGAAACCGACTGGAAAAATTTTCTATCATACGTTACCTCTGAAATTCCCCCCGGAGGCACATGATAGTCTTTTTGGAACCTACTATTCCATTTAGACTGGTGTCTTACGGGGTAAAAGGGAGCCCAGGCCCCTCAAAGGCTAGTAGGAGTCACCTGGACAATCCACATATTTCCACGAGAATCAGTACACTCGCAGAGTACACTATTTGTTCTCTTTAGGCAAAGATGTTCTCTGACTGGTTATTGAGGTTGGCCCCTATATGGGAGTATCGTGGTGATGTGGTTTCGGACCCTCGTGAGAGTTTGTGGGTCGGATCATTCAAATTAACACAATGAATGGTTCAGGTTCAGTGAGTATGAATGCTGTCGAGCTTCATGCGTTCTGGACCAGGAGTTGGAAAGTCTCCAACTCTTTAGCAAGGAGTGAAGGCTGCGGCCTACTTCGGGCTTTCGAAATCGCTACTAGAAGTGTTCGGAGGATATACGTATTCGATGGCCTTCTAGGGCGTGGGTGATGTCCAATCAACCAAGTGGTTTGACCACCATCTGATTATGACTATATAGTCGGTGCAGATGTAAATCAAATCACGCTCTGTTACCAATGTCATTGAGCACCTCATTGGAAAATTTTATGATAAAATCTCTTGGATTCTTAATCAGTGCATTCCAAAGCAAATTGTTTTTCATTTATCTGGACCTCCATGGAATTGTAAGTTGCTTTCCAAAATTAAGAATTGCAAGAATAAATGGTATAAAAAGTATAAAAATTCTGGATCAGTTGCAGACTTTGTAAAATACTCTGTTGCCCGTTCTGAATACAACAAATTAAATCAAGAACGTTATACGTAACTGTTACTTGACAAAAATTAAGAACAACTTTAAGAAGAATCCTAAGTCTTTTTATAATTTTGTGAATATAAAGAGAAAATCTATTACCTTTCCACCTTCTATGACATTAAATGAATGTGAATCAGATGATAATGCTGAAATAAGTAACCTATTTGCAAAATTCTTTTCATCTACCTATGCGGATGATCAGGGTATTAACTTTAATGGACAACCAATACACAATGTGGGAAGTCAGGCTTTTTTACTGCCATGTTTGGATGAAATATCTGTACTTCATGGTTTGCAAAAAACTAAAATATTCTTATAAGAGTGGACCTGACAACGTTCCAAGTTGCATTCTTATAAACTGCGCAGAGGCTTTTGTAACTCCTAGTACAATATTATTCAATTACTCAATTAAATTTGGTATATTTCCAGAAATATGGAAGAATTCTCTAATTATTCCGGTGTTTAAGTCTGGTAAAAAAAAATGATATTAGAAATTACAGAGGAATTGCTAAACTGAGTGTAATACCTAAGCTATTTGAAAAATTAGTTACGGATCATTTGTGCCATCAAGTGTCTTCAATATTATCGTCTAGCCAACATGGCTTTCGTAGAGGATGTTCTACTTTTACTAATCTTTTACAACTCACAACTTTGGTTAATCGTGGTTTTGTCAATAAAATGCAAACTGACGTTGTTTATACGGATTTTAGCAAGGCATTTGATAAGGTTAACCATGGACTACTTATCAGGAAACTACATTACATGGGATCCACACAAAATTGTTTAAAATGGATAAATTCATACCTTAGAAACGGGAAACAGAATGTTGCATACAAAACTGCGATTTCTAGGCCAATCTCCGTTTCATCTGGTGTTCCTCAAGGGAGCCATCTTGGACCCCTTCCTTTTTCATTATTTCTCAATGACTTACCTGGTGTCATCAAAAATTCTTTTATACTAATGTATGCGGATGATGTTAAAGTATTTTTTACATATAATAAATATGATCATCACATGCTGCTACAAGCAGATTTAAATTCTTTATACTCCTGGTGTGAATTGAACTTAATGAAATTGAACTTCGATAAATGTAAATATATGTGCTTCTTCCGAAGGAACCATTTAAACGTTAGATATTCTTTGGGTGGCAATGAGCTGGAAAATGTTTGCAGGATCACAAATCTTGGAATTATACTTGACCATAAACTAAATTTCATTCAACATATTTCTTTAATTGTGCGCAAGGCAAGATGTCGACTTGGTTTCATTAAACGTTGGTCAAATGAATTTGAAGATCCTTATATCACGAAAAATCTATATATGTCACTAGTTCGCCCAGTTCTGGAATATGGGTCAATTATATGGGATCCACAGTACAAAACTTACAGTAACGCAATTGAATTTGTGCAGAAACAGTTTCTTATATTTTGTTTACGTAGACTACAATGGAACGCGCTATGTTAACCATCTTATAAATCTAGACTTGCTATTATCAAGTTACCATCTCTGGAAAGTCGCAGAACTATGCTTAATGCCATGTTCATCTTAAATACAATTAATGGGAATACCTCCTCTAACTTCTTAATTGAAAATATATTTGGATTGTTGGTTTACGTGACTCCAATAAAACAATGTAATCTTGTGAATTCTTATTTTTCTTTATTCACTTAAATTAATGTTAAAATAAAATTTTATATTTAAGACGTAGCCAACACGTCTATCATAGTTAACAGCACAAAACGGAAGAGAAAACAGAATGCATGTGCAAGTTGTTCTAGGTCAGCAATGATAATAAATACCGGTTACTTATTAATGACACAAAAGGGCTGCCACATATATCTTTTTGTGTTCCGCGGCGACCTACTCGATACTTTTATCCATTGGACATTCAATATTTTAGAACGAACTATGCAAATTCTGATCCTTTCATTAGATGTTGTAAACACTTTAACAGATTATACTATTGTATTGATTATACCTTAAATGAAAATCTAATAAAACGTAATATTAAATAATTGCATATAATTGTCATATTTTTTTCTTTTTTTTCCGCTTCCATTAGTTTTATAGATATATAAATGCTATGGCGTACCTAGACGGGGGCGGTGAGTGCGGTCCGCACCGGGCGCCACTTACCTTGGGGCGGCATTTTTTCATTTCATATTTGTTTTCTTTCTTGAATAATAAATGATTATTATGATTATTATAAGTTTAATATTTGATTTATATAAATTATGATTAACTATATGATTCGAATATTATCCTCGGTGTATAAGTTAACGACTGGAATAAATTCGTTAACTGGAAAATATATTATCAGGCAATCATTTGTCTCCTTTGTGCAAAATTCTTTCTTGACTGTCCTTTTGGTAACCTTGCGACTGTACCAAAATAAGAGCGTCACGAATTTTGTTGCTAACACAGGAGATGGTGATTGGTCAGGACTGGTTTTTGCCTAATGGCGAAAAGCTCTTAAGATCGTGGATGGTAAATTCACCATCAAGGAAAAGTATTTATTGTTTCTGCTGCAAACTGTTTGATAATCTTTGTCAAGCAGGTTTTAATACGGAAAATGGTTTTAACAAATGGTGGAAACTTAATCCCAAAATTAGTCAACATGAGGTGAGTCCACTGCACATTCGATCATATTCCAAATGGAAGGAATTAGAAATAAGACTTGGACGTGGCGCAACTATTGACAAGCTACAACAACAGAATGTTGATAAAGAAATAAAAAAATGGAAGGACATTCTAACAAGAATACTTAATATAATTAGATTCTTACTAAAACAAAATTTTGCGTTTCGAGGACATCGTGAAAGTGTTCATCAGGAAAACATTGATTCAATGAAAAATAGAGGAAATTTTCTTGAGCTTGTTGACTTGTTGGCTAAGTACGATCCAGTATTACGAGAACACGTAGTAAAAACTAAGATGGATAATAAATATAGTATCTCTTATTTGTCGCCGAAGATTCAGAACAATTTCATAGAGCTATTGACATTTCACACAAAGATCAAACCAGTCAAATTATTAGATATGCAGTTATTGATGTTAGCGAAGTTAAAGTTGTAGAATCGTTTATTGACTTTGTAGAAACTAAAGGAAAAACTGCTGGTGAAATCACAGATATAATTTTAACGAAATTAGAAAATGACGGTTTAGATATAAAAAATTACAGAGGACAGGCTTCCGACAATGCTGCCGCCATGGCAGGAAAGCACAGCGGTGTTCAAACTCGTATTAAGGAAATAAATCCAAATGCAGAATTTATAACATGTACATGGCATGTTTACACGCAGCTTCTACAGCTATCAATTCCACCACATTTTCCGTAACTATCGAACAGTTGTTTCAGTTGTTTTCTTCTTCCACTCAGAGATGGAATGTTTTACTTTCTGTCACCGGTCAAGGTGTTAAACGCAGGGTAGAAACTCGTTGGAGCGCTAGAGCTGCCGCGGTAACTATAGTAAAAACACATTTTTTTACATTTTAAGCGCTTTGGAAAAATTGATATCTGAAGACGAAAGTAGTAAAACGAGATCAGATGCTGGAATATTATTCAATTCTATCCAATCTTTTTGTTTTCTATGTCACTTTCATTTACGTGAACCCGTCCTTTTGGAAATTAATTACGCTCAAAAATACCTGCAAATAAAAGGGTTAAATGTCCCACCAATGCCATAGAAAACTAAATTCTTTGCAAACATATTTCATGTAACACAGAGATACGCTAGTACAAAACGCTGTTATAGCAGTCAAAATAATCTGTGAAAAGTTGGAGATATCGAACTGAGCGACGAGTTAGAAGGAGAAAAAATATGAGTGGGCATAATTCGCAAGAAGTGGGGCTATCCTTAGAAGAAGAAGTACGAAGAGAAATGTTTTCATTTATTGACAGAATTATAAAAGAAATAAAAGAACGCTTCGATCAGTCGCATGGCCTTGTAAGGAAATATTCGTGTATAATACCGTGTAACCTACTAAATGAAGAATTTAAATGTCAAATAAATGACTTGATTGACATTGACAAAGAACAGTTCCATATTGAACGAAAAAGGATCCAGGTTTTCATGGCTGTACCTACACTAAAAGAAGAGGCAAAACATTGGAAAAACGGAGAGAAGGGCCATCTTGATCTGCTAAAATTTATTCAGCAGTATAGGTTGGAAAATTCTGTTCCCAACATTGTAATTTTGTTAAGAATTTTTTTAACAATTTCAATCAGTGTCGCTAGTTGCGAAAGAAGCTTCTCAAAACTGAAGTTGATAAAAAATTGTCTACATTCTACAATGAGTCAATCAAGACTACAAAATCTTGCAATATTGTCAATAGAACAAGAAACTACAAATAATATAAATTTTGAGATCATTATACACGATTTTTCTAGTATGAAAGCTAGAAGAGTAGATATTATATAAATATGTTTACGAGTGCATACAAATTGTCTAAAAAAATTTACTCTGTGTAATAATTAATATTGATTAAATAACTTAATAATTTATTTATGTGTATTAATTTATAAAAACCACTATTTGATTGACTTAGAATAGAAAGGGCGGCAAACTGGAGATCGCTCCGGGCGGCAAAAGTTCTAGGTACGCCACTGTATAAATGAATATGTACTAATAGTCTGAGGGAATTATAAATTCATAGATTTAAATTAAATAAATAAATAAAATAAAATAAAATAAATCAATTTGTCATTCGTATTCATTCAGTGATAGACCCAACAAGTTGAAGGAAGTTTCCAAAAGGCAGAACATGAATGATACCCTCAGTCACGATCTCGTAACAATCTCGAAATAGATTTGTGTCAATAGAGTCGATTTAAATGCTCGTAAGATGCAATATTGCATGCTTACTCATAGATCTGTTGATGCTGCCACTGTTACTATGGTTGATATAGGTATTACGGAATCGGAAAATCTTGATGTTCATGGCATAAAAATTCAGTGTTATATTCGATGGACTATACACATTTTTCGGGTTTCTAAAGAAGCTTTCAAGTGCCTCTCGGTTTTCTAAAACTGTGTAAGGGATACTTCATTCTTCCGATTTCCGTACTATTTATGCCTATATCCGTCCAAAGATGGCATACAACTCTCTTGTATGGGCCGGCGTCCTAAAGTCTATTTTGTAGTTGCTAGACCGCATACAGGAGAGGGCCAAGAGGCTCATTGGGAGCAGTAGGGTATTCAACTTGTAAGTGCTCTTACGAAATTAGGGAACTTGTTCCCGTTACTGGCACGTTTTTGCGTTAAACTCGATTTTCGGTGAAAGTACATCCATTTGGGATTGATTGGCCAGTGCATTACAGAGAAAATTTGTTTCTTATCAAAACATTTCGTAAGTAAATTAAACTCCCTGCAGAGGTCTTTCCTGTCACTTTCAAGGTCGGAAAGTTTCTCCCCATACCCTGATTATTCCAGTTCTGGCACCATACATTGTATGTGTGTAGGGGTCATCCTCTAAGTGCCCCTGTAGGCTAGCAGGTAGTGTACTAGCTTGTCAGTATAGGGGTTGTGAATTCAATTCCCAAAGAAGACTTTGGTTTTTTTTTACTACAAAAAATAAAAATTGACTGTCGGTGGGGCTGCTCAGCGATGAAGGCATAGTCACTGGTCGCTGTGCTGTCTTATACGGCAGTTCATTTCCGACTATCCTTCTACTTTCACCACCTGCTTCATCTCTTCTCTATCCCTTGCCTAAAGAATGTACAGTAGTTGGCTAAATAGGCATTGCTGCCTGAAGGGCTACTTCTCTTTATAAAAAAAGTGCTGGTCCGAAACAAAAAAACAAAAGATATTGGGATGGCCATTGGCCGATGCTGTACATTATGCTTGTTCAATTAATGAACGAAAAGGTCAGCAGTCATGGTTCTATAATGGTCACCATTGAGTGTAACATTCTGACCAGCAGCGGTTTTGAAGTAGTACGCGACAATGATTCCTGATGCTCATTAAGCACACAAAGCAGTAACTTTTTCAACATACACTTAAGGATTAAGATACGACAGTTTCTAAAAGAGAGCTTCATCGCTAAACAAAAATCGCTTCTGAAAATCGAGATGTAATAAACAAATCGCACATCGGTTTTAGAACTTGAATGACATAGCGGTAAGAAAAAACTGTCCCACCCATTATTTTTATAGGCTTACAAATACAAAAAAGGTCCTAGAACAAGATCTTTATTTTGTCTGTCCGGGTTAGTAGAGGCAACTTTTGCTTCTCGCGCGAGCTTTATTCGATAAACCAACAAAATAATAAAGAAAATGTTTTAAAATGTCACATATGTATTTCGATTTTTAAAAAGTTCTTCATGTGTGTTTTAATTATTTATTATTCACTAATTTTAATACACTCACATGCATGTCCGTCTTTCAAATTTCAAAGTCGCCAGAATGAGACGCATGGACGTGTGGAAATTTCGACGACAAAAAAGAAAAGAAAAATTATTTAAAAATAAAAATCTCATAACAAAATTAATTAAGTTTCAATATGTGAATCCTAAATTAGGGTGGCTGCTAAAATCTCCAACCATTTATAACGGTAGTTGTTCACCATGCTGCCGATGCGGATGGTATTTGGCATTTTGGTATACTTAATTAAAAAGCAACAACAACAACATCAAGCAAATAATATATGATGGTAAATAGGTGGTTGTAAATATAATTTGGCTGTGTGCCTAACGGTATTTTATAAATACACATCATTCCCAATTTATTTCCTCTCAGAGATGGTAACGTTGTAACGTATAACTTAATTTTAAATTTAAAAATTTCAATTATACAATTTAGAATTGTTTAAAAATTTGTATTCTAGTTGACTTTATGTGACGACTGTTGCCATTCTAATTTTTAAATCTGAAGGGTTTGGTTCCTTCTTCAAAAACATGAATTCCGATCGCATAAAAACAGTGAAAATAAAAGACAAGAAAAATAAGAAGTTTCATGCTGACTTTTAGTACCCAGTTCAACCACCAAAATTCTAAGAAGACCATAAATTGGCCAATATGCGACGCAACTTTGACATAGAATCTCAAGACGGCTTTTGCTTTAATTATTTTGCTGGTAATCAAAAAAAGATTAAATTGTTTTACAATTAATCATTTTGTGTAACCCAAAATATAGAGCAATAGAAACATTTAATTCGAGTTAACGGAGAGAGAGAGAGAGAGACGTATACTGAAAATATAGAAGGAGAGATGAAAACGATGTGGGTACCAAAAAAATTAGTAAATGGTAGGGAGCATACAACGCCAGCTAGAGCTCCTACGAAACTAAAGAAATTCTACCAACTCCTCATCAAGCAGAAGCTTTTCAAGGAGAAGCTTTTTAAAGTGCTTGCCTTGGTGGCCTTAAAAAGCCAGACTACGGCATAAAAGGTGAAAAATTGATTTCTTTACCATGTCATCATAGCAACTCCTTCATTGATCTTTTGCCAGCATGTTGCTCTTAATAGTGTGTTCACCTAATATACATTAGGCACAAGGTCCCATAGATACTTACGTTGGAAGCCATCAAATCACAAGTCAATCTAGTCATTTCGGTTGTAAATTCTTTCAAGCATCTGGCCTGAGCTATATTATAATTAGCAAACTGAATGCAGCGGTTGTAGGCACCAAGAAAGATATCACAGAATATGTCGATTTCAATTTACTACAAGAAATACTATTTTTTAACATGATTTAATCATCGAGGCAATTCTCACGCAACTAAGGGGGCTGGAGCCAGATTGCAGCTGCTTAAATCGGTTTCTCGCTTGCAGACAAAATTTCATAGAACTCATCACTTTTCTAGCCTACTAGCCTGAGCAGATTACATCCCCCCGAGGGCACATTTATATGTCTTGACGGAATCTCAGCGTCATTACACGTGTCACTGGGGGAAAAAGGGAGCCCAATCCCCTGAAGGCTAGCAGGAAGCCAACTGGACAACTCAAAGTTATTTCCATGGGAATCAGTAAGCCCCATAATTCACCTTTTTGGCTTTTTAGCCTTTTAGCTGTTCTCTGACTGATTATTGAGGTTGCCCCTTTGGGAGCATCGTGATGGTTGTGATTTCGCGTCCCTCGTTTGAGTTGTTGATGGGCCGGATCATTCACTAGGAACACATTGAATGATCCAGGTCCAGTTAGCATGCTTGCATTTGTATTTTGAAATTTCATTATGCTTGCATGTGTTCTGGACCAGGAGTTGGATAGTCTCTAACTCTTTAGCAAGGAGTGCGGGTTGACGGTTCTGCTCCAAAACTTCAAAAATTGCAACTAGGAATGTCCTGTTGCATTGAATTATGTCTTCGGCTCCCTTGGGCGTAGGTGCACGCTACATATCACCCAAGTGGTTTACTACGCCGCGTAAATCTTATCACACAGATTACATTTAGTAAACTGAATGCGGCGGTTACAGGCACCTCTAAAAAGTACTCATTATCTTTTAGTAATATTTATTCACTGGGACAAAGCAGCCTCGTAATTATCACGTAACTAAGGGGCTTGAGCCAAATTGCAGCTGCTTAAATCATTTTGTCGCTTAGAGGGAAAATTTTATAGAGCTCAGCACTCTTCTAGTCTAATACCTTGAAAATATTACCTTAATAATAACAGCTCCCGTTGTTGGTTTCGCTTTGATGTGTGCAGATAATAAAAATTATCTAATGTATCCACAGACGATTGAAGGACGAACGACATTGTCGAAAATAACTTGGATGTTGTGTAAACATCTGCAAAGGCACAATATTTTTATGTATTTTTTACGCATTTAATCGACATTTAATACAAGGAGTGTGTGCTAAAGAAATTTTTTAAAACCCTTTAAGGTTTTGATTCTTAAAGCTCATAAAGAATATAATTTTTTCATCCAATTTAAATTATAATTTATGAAATGTGTTTGCTGACATTTACTTAAGTATATCAGCAATAAAATTCAAAATTTCCCTTTGTTTTAGTTTTTGCCATCCCTGTTTACCATCCCTGCGTCTTACCTTAAGAGAAAATGAAGATTTTCTGGTAACAAATATTTTGTGCATTTTCTTTCTCTTTTTTTCACTTGGATTATATACAGCTTAAAATAATACATAACTGTTAAATACATTCGCCACAAAACAGCCATTACAAAGCCAACAAAACAACAGCAACAACTAGAATTTAAGTTAAACTTCCAACAACTACAACAAAGATTTCATGACATATAATTTATTTGTATACAACACAGTTGCTCCTGATATTCACCGTGGGCTTTAACTGATGCCAACTTACAGTGGGTTTTAAGAAAATGTCCACGCTAGGCATTTTTAAATCAAAATTAAGTAATAATAAAGGTGAAGTGTGAGAAATTGTTACAAATGGAGTAAATCGAAAATAGTGCTGCCAGATTGGATTTCTTTATATTTTTAGGAAGCTGGTATAACCGGCCAGAAAACTATTAAACCAATTTTTTACTCTATTTTATTCCCATCAGCTCTCTCGCTATTCAAACCCCAATTTTAATAATCTCTCTTAAAATATTAGAAACGTATCAAATAGAGAGTTTTTCAAAAAGAGGTTTGTTTTTCAAAAAGAGGTTTGTATTACGAAAAGAAAAGTTCGGCAATCATAAATAACAAACGATATCTGGCTAATATCCACCACGCTGTCGATTCTTTTATCAAATTTTTAATCACTTTTTGGCAAAATGGCGTTCGTATTTCGTTAATCACATCATGGATTTTGAGTTTTAAGGCTGAAATCCATTTGATTAGCTCCATATAAACTCTGTCCTTAATACAGCTCCCCAAAAAATAATCCAGTGCAGTCACACGATTTGGCTGGCCACTTAACAGCTGGTTGTCGTGATGTTATGCGATCGGGAAATTTGGATTGCTATAAATTTATCGTTTCATTGGCTGTGTAAAACATGTGTGTGGTTTTGTTAAAATATCATCTCAGTGACATCCACGTCGTCAATAAAAGGCCAAAATGGAGTTGTTAGCATCTCGCAATAGCGTCATCCATTGACCTTTACTGCATTTCCAGCCTCATCTTCGAAAATAACTACCCAATCACGCCGCCAGACCACATAGTGCACCATACAGTGACTCGTGCAGCATGCAAAGGCTACTTAATAGTTGCTCTAGGCTTTATAAAA
Source organism: Trichopoda pennipes (assembly GCA_030448955.1). NCBI lineage: Eukaryota > Metazoa > Arthropoda > Insecta > Diptera > Tachinidae > Trichopoda > Trichopoda pennipes. The sequence continues at coordinate 11,245,291 of JASKUP010000025.1, read as the reverse complement.
GTCGAAATGCGGCAATTTTGCTTGTTGGTCCGAATTGTTGGTCTTATGGTCCAAATCGAACGATTTGCCAATCTCAAGACTGATAATCATTACATAAGTCTGTTTATCTTCAAATGTCTCCTAAACACATTTCTTCCATATAAATTTTATTCAAATACTGCCTGCCTTACATTTCGCCACTAACGATGAGAGATCTAACAACTTCACCTTGCAATACAACTAAAATATGCCTTAGAAGCGAAGAGAGTATTATATAGATGAAAGTTCCAAAGGTTTAAAGCGGTTTTACAGGTGGGGCCATCGATTATCAAAAGGATCGCAAATTATATCTATCTACCGCGGGATATTCGTGCAATTTCAAGTATCCAGACAAAGGCTTGGGTACAAATACCAATTTGATGTTGCTTGAGAGTATAGAGATCTAATAACCTTTTGTCGTATTACATTTCTGGATATTTGTTACAATGAGTTAACTCGTCTGACTACAAGGTTCTTATTCTCATTTGTTTGGGATTACAATAATTCATCTTCTATTATTCAGAGTTTCACTGAAATGCAAGCCACCATCTTTACCGACAATGAGTTTGTTCGACGATATGCGTTCACTTGTTTCAGTTCTGAAGTCCATTCATTCTTTGGTTAATGGAACACCTTAAAAATACTACCGAAAACTTTCGTCAAGTATTAGAAGAACTCTACGAATTTTCGTGCCCAAAGGCAAATAGATATACATTGATTTTCGCTACCTGGTTCGCAGGTGTGACGAGAGCAATCTAAAATTCTATTATGTTTTGGATAAAGGATATTTTTTGGCAAAACATAGTCCGTTCTAAGATCGATTATAGTTATAGTGCACTTTCTGAAGGCCCTTAAATGTGCGTTTGCTTGATTGATGACCTTTTCGTTTGACATGAATCTCTTTCGACTTAGCTATTTTGTTAAATTGAGAAGAAGCAAACTAACCCCTAATGGGACAGCCATTTGCAGTCCAGTTCAATAATTTATGCTACGATATGTGCTTGGCTTTTCCGACGGGGTTATAATTAATTTTATTTGGGTACGGTTTTCCGTCGACCCTCTTCAAATTTGGTTTGTGAACAAACCGGTTTCGGCTGTTTGCCATCTTCAGTGTTCCTTTCGTACTAGTTGCGTTCTATTGTCAGTTGTGTTTATATAGTTCGTGTCTCCCTTCGTGTTATTGCGTTCGTCCCTTTCTGTCTTTTTTGCCTGCATCTCTCCTTTTTCGTTTGTCTCTTTTTACCTAATTTGTCGATCCCTTTTTCATTCGTCTTTTTTTTTTTGTTTTCTTCTAACTAAATCCTTTTACGGTCATGCTTGCGGTCCGTTTTTTTTTTTATGTGTGAACCTATTGGGTTTTTTTCCTTTTTTTTTTCTTTTATGTGACATAATAATCTGTAATTTTACGTTTATGATGTTTTTTATTGCTTTGGTCTTGTGCACCTGCGTAACGTTTTTGTGTTGGTGTAGTGTTTGTTTTCCTGTAAAAATGTTTCAACGGTTCAAATATTGTGTCCGAAGCAGTGTTTATTTGTTCATTTATTATTCGTCCGTCAAATGTTTTTTGTTTGTATATTTCCACGTTTTCTAATACATTTAGTCTCCTTCCTTTGTGCTGGGTATGAAGCAGTTTAACCGTTGTCTTTATATGTCCTGGTGTACATTTGTTGTTAAATATATGGTTCGCAAAGTTCGATTCTGGAGTTGATTTTGGTTCTCGTAGTTTTTTGTTATAGTCTCTAATGTGTTCCCTAAATCTGGTCTTAATTTTTCGTCCTGTTTGCCCGATGTAGCTATAATGGCAGGTACAAGTTAATTTGTACACTCCTTGTTTGTCTAGTATATTTGCCTCGGTTGTTTTATTCCGTAGTATTCTGCCTAGGTTGTTTCTTGTTCTGAATGTGGTATTGATGTTGTGTTTTCCAAAGAATTTCGCCAGTTTGTACGTTGATTTTCCCATATATGTTAATGTAGCCCATTTTTTCTTTTCCTTCTCCTGTTCTTTGTTCGTTCTAAATTGTTTCTTGATGTTATCTACGAGGCGCTTTTTGTATCCGTTGTTAAGGTAAAAAGAGACAAACGAAAAAGGAAAGATGCAGGCAAAAAAGACAGAAAGGGACGAACGCAATAACACGAAGGGAGACACGAACTATATAAACACAACTGACAATAGAACGCAACTAGTACGAAAGGAACACTGAAGATGGCAAACAGCCGAAACCGGTTTGTTCACAAACCAAATTTGAAGAGGGTCGACGGAAAACCGTACCCAAATAAAATTAATTTATGCTACAATTTTTGCACAGGTTAGTACCCAAATTAGCAATGACGTGATAAGGTTTACATCTGCACCTGGCCGTGGGCCGTAATCAAATGGTTGCCATTACCACTGTGGATGGTATGTAGCGCCATCCTCGGGTACGTATATCCTCCGGTTACTCCTAGTTGCAACTTCGAAAGCCCAAAGTAGGCCGCAGCATTCACTCCTTGCTAAAGAGTCAGAGACTATCCAACCCCTTGGTCCAGAGTGTATGAAGCTTAATATAATTAAGAACACGACGGCATCCATACTCACTGGACCTGGACCATTAATTGTGTTCATTGTGAATGATCCGACCCACAAACTCAAACGAGGGCCTCGAAGCACACAACCACCACGATACTCCCGAAGGGCCTACCTCAATAATCAGCCAGAAAACAGCTAAATGCCTAAAGAGACAAATAGCGGAACTCTTCGGGCTACTGATTCCCGTGGAAATATAGTGGATTGTCCAGATGACTCCTACTAGCCTTGAATGGGGTCTGGGCTCCCTTTTACCACGCAAGACACCAGTCTAGAGGGAAGTAGTAGGAACCATAAAGACTATCATGTACCCCCGGGGGGAATTCAAGTTAGCAATCGCAACATATTAGCTTTTACATTTCGAAAGATTTATTTAAAATACGCTTTACTCGCTCCATTTAAAGTACTATAATTCCACACGCGCCTGAAATATTTTCATTATCTAATTGTCCGGTATCGTTCCATCTCCTCTTCGTTTTATAACTACACTACACCTTAACTGGCAATTATTTAATTTTATTTGTTTTCTCCGGCAACCTAAAAGGAGGTCGTTTTTTATTTTAAGAGAATTTTAAGATAGCCCTCGTTTAATTAAAAGAATAATTCTTAAAGCATTTTTTTTAGAAGCAATAATATTTTTAAATGAGAAAAAATCCTAATAACGCTTGCGGCTCCTATTGTGTAGTACAGTGCAAGTACAATTTTCGCGACTAACTAAAAGCCAGACCTGTCGCGAATACTGATAACAGAACCTAAAATTTTATTAAAAATTAAATGTCTTTGCTATAATTAAACTGTCATCACTTTTTAGTTCCTCACCTGGGTGACATGTCAAATTATGTAAAAGCAAAATTGCTTTTTGCGGCAGACCTTTTGAGAGCGAAAATTTTTTGACCTAAAAAATCTTAATTTAATTATAAATGATGTCATACTGGAGTTGTATAATACAGATTTATTGAGAAAGCATTTAAAGGCATGTCCCACAACCAACCAATTTCAGTGTGACTGTCCCATTCGCATTTGAACCGGGCCAAAGAAGTTAATCGCTCTTTACTTTATTTTTCTTGGCGAGCCGTTTTCTCATTATATAGAACAAGGGTGTATGTGTGAAGCATCCTAATATACAAACCCGATTCGTCGTTAAGGTAGATTTGGTGCTTAATTAACGTAATTTTTAAACTCTTTCACAAACGTTTTAGCTTTTGAAGATGCTTAAATTTCTGCAACCATTCTTTACCGGCATTGAGATCTGGAAAAAAATGACTGGCTTTTGATCGTAAAGTCGCTATTGATATTGGATCATTTTTTTCTCTTTGTGTTGCAGACGACTTTTAAAGCATTGTTTCCTTTCTAGGGTACTTAGATTTCTTTAAGATGCATCGTTTACCACGGCCATTTTCTGTTGTACGTACGAACTATTTTAATGAATTTTCTTACTTGACCATGTTTGAAAAATTGTTGTTAGAGAAGCTGACCATCATATTGAATGCAAATAGTTGCATTCCAAATCACCAATTTGGTTTTAAACAGCAACATAGCACTATCGAACAAACTCATAGGCTGGTGCAAGTCATCAGAAAAGTCTTTGAGGACAAGAGGTATTGTTCGGCACTTTTCATTGATGTTTCACAAGCTTTCGATAAAGTGTGGCATTAGGGTCTTTCTTTCGAATTGGGGCTTAGCTTGTCGCTGAATATTCACAACCTCCTACGAGTTAACATAATTGGCCACCAATTCATTATTAAAGAAGGAGATTGCGTTACCCGACCTCAACCAATTCTAGCTTAAAGTAGTACTTTGAGCCCCATTCTATATTTGAAATGGGGCATGTCAACAACTAGCCATATTAATACCTCTACATTGCGGACGACACTGCGTGTTCTTGCACTCGTGAAAAACCCAAAGATGCCTCCAACCAACTACAGTAGCAAATAACTGGAGTGGAGAACTGGGCCAAAAAAATGGGCAATAAAAATTAATGCATATAAATGCTTCCATATGACATTTACACTACGCAGAAAATCTTGCACCCGATTGTGTCTCAACACTCTCATATCGGCTCCCACTGGGATCGGCGCCTCATTTGGAAATAAATACAACATTGATGCAAAGTTGACTCAAAATCAAACTGAATATAGCCCAGGAGTTTATACTACTTTGTTAGGTGACAGGCCCAAGCATGGAACACAACGTACTACTGCTGCTCAAGAAAGTGTGCAAAACAATCCATCAACCTCAATTCGTCTTCAAAGAACAACTTTGGCCACAATTTTGCACAAGGATTTGCATTTGTTTTCATATAAAGTTCAGTTGACAGAAGAGCTTCTTCCACAAGATCATTAACGCCACCATACATATGCCAATAGGATAATACAAATTGCCCATGACAACCCCAATTTTCATGAAAAAATCATTATGAGTGACGTGACACATTTTCATTTGAATAGATATGTGAATAAACAGAATAGTTGTGGTTGTGGGGAATGGGAATCCCTCAAATAATTCAACAGTCACCTTTGCATCCATTAAAAGTGATAGTCTGGTGTGCCATTTGGGCAGGAGGAATCATTGGATGTTACTTCTTTGAATATAAAAACGGCGTAATGGTAACTGTGAATGAGGAGCGATACCGTGATATGATTGAAAACTTTTTAACGTGACAACTGCATGCTTTGGGCTTGATTAACAAGACGGTGGCACATCGCATACAGCCAGGTTTACAATGGAATTACTGCGAGGCCTATTTCGCGACAAGATATTTCAAGATATGGTGATGTTGATTGGCCTCCATGGTCGTCTGATTTGAATGCTCCAGACTTTTTTGTGGGGATATCTGAAAAGAAAGGTTTATGCAAACAAACCAGAAACATTTAAGAAACTCAAACAAAATATTTGATTTCAGGAATAGTGATTTTGATTGGTTTCCACGGTCGCCTGATTTCACGGTTCTGGATTTGTTTTTGCGGGGATATCTGAAAGGCAAACAACTTAACAATGCTTGAGCAACTTAAAAAATATATTCGTGATGAAATTAATGAAATACTGCGTGAAATGTGTGATGAATGTAATAAAAAATGTGCTCAAAAGGGCTCGCATTTGTGAGGCTAACAGAGGCGGACATTTATCTGAAATTAGATTCCATTAATAAATGCCGATATTAAATAAAATATTTATCAATACAAGATCCATTCTTTCATTTAATCAAAAAGTATAAATAAACAAAATAATATACCTTCGCGGCGGATACCCATTGCATTAGGTTATTGTTGAAGACTCTGTTCTAAAATTAAAATGCAAACTTTTATTGTATAAAATCGATATAGAAGCTGATATGGTGCTACGGAATTCAACTATGGGGTACTGCCCCTGACTCCAATATTGATAAAATTTAAGGCCGCCAAAATTAAATCCTGCTGATGATAACCGCCACGCCTTGGTATGTAAAGAACTGCAATATACTTAGGAACCTTGACGTCTCACTAGTTCAAAATAACATTGCAAAACACATAGCTCGTTACGTAAAAAAATTGGTATCGCATCGGAATCCTCGTGCTCAGAAGAACTTATAACATGGCGGACACGGAACAAGGGGGGTATTTACACAACATTTATAAATCCAAAATATTGAACATCAAAATCAGCCAAAAGATTGAATTTAGCAAAAGATGGGGAGATTTTGTCGATAAACATTGTAATCAAATTAAAAAAAAATGGAAAATTTGGAAATTTGGCCGTCGGGAATATCGAGCTTGCACTGTATTTGGGTTAGATCGTGCCACACAGGAAAATGAAAAGAAAATAAAAAATAATCACAAATAAATTGAAACGTTTATTGTCAATTTCTACCAATTAAAAGCAGTTTTTGCGCATTACGAAAAACTAAAAAGTCTGGTAACTTTAATTTGTAGCGTATTCTACAACATTCGAAATTTGCCTTGAAACATTTAAATTTGTCGATTACACATTTCTCTTATATAAACATTATCTGTGCCATTTTATATGAAACACACTGTACTGGAATTTGTAAAAATGTTGTCGTCTCTGTGTTCATATTATAGTTATTTTGTCCTTCTTTTTAATTTATTGTTGCTGTTGTCGTTGTTGTTGTGTGAGTAATAATAAAAGCAAGAAGTAAAACAACAGAATGAAAATTCTTGATGTCATTAATAAAATTATCACTACGACGGTACACATAGCAATTAAGCAACCTGCCAACATTTTCGTGTTGAACATTTGACACCACCAACACCTTGTGCCACCACTAATGTTGCTTTAATACAAAATTTAAATAAACATGAAAATTTTCAAATGCAGTGGGAGTTGTAGCTTTTCTGTGTTTTCAAAAATAAAGGAAAAAAGTTATAAATTAAAATAAAATAAACTATTAATTTGAATAAATATCCTTGCATGGTGTCCTTGTTGTAATTTTCTTGGGAGAAGTTTTAAAAATGAATTCCTTTATTTCACCGAGTGCCATTGAAATGATGGATTTAGTCCAAATATTAAATCCATTTGAAAGTTAAACAGTTTATGCCAAATGGGCCAGGTATACGAGTAGAGAAAAAGTTTTTAATATTTACAGTTGCTATCTGCTAAGCAAACGTGAATTGACAACACTTTTTGTATATGCTGTTTGGTTTTTGCTCTTATTTTTTAAATATTTGGACGGTGCAGATAATGAAGAATTAAATGAAAATATTAATTGAGTTTTAACTAAAATTTTAATAAATTTAAATGATTGATTTTGAACTGGAATTAAAGTACAAAGAAGAACGTTCTTTAATTTAATGGTCCTTCGAGCCGAATTACAAGTATACAGTTCGGAAGATATTAAGCAAAATAATAAAGTATGGCCAGGATACGGTTTGCAAAATGAAAAAGAAATCTTAAATTTTCAGTAAAATTTATTTTAAGCAAAATTTCACGATAATATAAATTTCACAAACGAATTCAAATTTGGTAACTGTGTGATTCGATTTACATCCGCGCCTGGCCACGAAGCCTTAATCAGATGGTGGACCAAACCACTGCATAATTTGTACGTCATGCTCGTCCTAGGAAGCCGAAGCCATAATTCTATGCAACAGAACTTTCTAGTTGCAACTTCGATGATTCCAGAGCAGGGCTGCAAATCATCACTCCTTGCTTAAGAGTTGGAGACTTTCCAACTCCTGCCCAGATCACATGTCTAGCATGCTCACTGGACTGGATCATTCACCTAGCGTGTCATTAACGGCGAAATGATCCTGGCCACCATATTAAACAATAGACCTGATATGGGGCCCCGAAACCACAACCACCACGATACTCCCATATAGTGGCCAATCTCAATAATCAGCCAGAGAACAGTTAAATGTCTAAAGAGACAAATAACGGAACTCTTCGAGCTTAGTGATTCCAGTGGAAATAAAGTAGAGTTACCAGTTGTACCCCTGCTGACTTCAGGGAACTGGGCTTTCTTTTTCCCCCAGTTGCACAGGTCTAAGTTGTTGCTTTCTCCAAAGACCATATATATGTGCCCCCGGGGGGTGGATATTCAAATTTGGTAAAATCGATATTTTGCAAAAAGTGTTTCTCATCAAAACTACAAAAGAAAATTAAATTTTGCATAAACAGTTAAAACTTTAGCTGCCGCCGGACATACGATTGCCCATCGGAACATTTTTTTTCTTTCGTCACTAAAACAGTTTTCCAGTAGGAATAATCCTTGTTTTTCTATTCGTTAACAAACTTCAGTCTCTTTAAATGGTATATATCGGGTTTTTTTAACAAAAAAGTTGTTTTTCAACTGTGGCAACAGCAACAACATGATAGTTTTGACATTTAGTTTTTTGACTTATTCGTTTTAGATGAATCGGAAATTGTTAGAATGAACTCAACTTCGCACAAAAATCGCATTGAAATAATTAAAATCCGCTATAAAAATGGTGGTGCTGTTAAAATTATATTTCGTAAAATTCGCTATATTTTTCGCCAACATAATCGTCCTTCTGAAACCGCTATTAAGAACTTCGAACGCGTCGTTCAACTGAAAATATCGCAGGCGTGAGCCGCGGAAGGCGAATTTTGCGTAAGGATGTGACTTTGGAGCCTTACAAGGTTAAAATCGTGCAGAAATTTGCAAAATCGTGATTAAATACTTTGATGAAAGAATCGTTATCTGTCAATATGGTCATGGTAGATATTTTTCAGATATCATCTTTCATTCACAATTGCCGAACTTTTCTTTTCGTAAAATTTATCGTAAAATTTGGATTAAGATGACTCAAATTTGTATGGTATAAAAACTTGCGTCATCTTAATCCATTCGTATTTTATTTTATTTTAGAAAACAAACATTTGTTGAAAAATCTTTATTACTTACAAATTGTTTGTGAATGGATCCACCCTTTCTGCGTGGTTTGGTCAATTTTAGAGCACTTAGTTTTGTAATTTTTTAACTTGACGTTCATTTGAAAGAGAAACTTTTTTGACTGTTTTGCCTTCGTCTTATTTGGTATAAATTTCTTAATTTAATAGCGTTTAATGCTGTCATGGACTGTGGAATGTATTTTTTAAACAGTAGCACTAATCTCACGCAAAGAAAAACGATGTTGATAATGTTTTAATCTTAATTCTCTAACTTCTATCGATCTTTGGGTACGTTTGCTTGTCATGTCACCATTTTTGTACAAAAATATTGCAAAAATAAGTTTTGTTAAATCCTTTTTATTTTTAACAAGCCTACGAAATAACCAAAATCAAATACAGGAATTCTTTGATTAAAATAACAATAAAATACTGTAGTTGCCACATGTTCGTTTATGAATTTGACGTTTTTTATTGCCTTACTTAAAATATTTTCACCTTTTTGATTTGAAAAGACTTCAAAAATAAGGTAAACCTGTTTGCGTTTATTTTTTAAAGGTGCTTCGAATTCTACAGGGTGTCCACCGTAAAGGTATGTTTTAATCGTTAAAATATTTTATCAAAATCAATCATCGATTACTGTAACGATGGGAAAGTTACGTGAAATTTTTGGGAGAAACAACGTGCCAACAAAACGCACTAATTATCGTGTAGTGAATGATTTCGAAGAAAGAGGGTCTGTAGGTGACCATGGACCACAAAGTACTGCAAGATCGGCTGAAAATATTACTGCTGCTCAAGAAAGTGTTCAAAACAATCCATCAACCTCAATTCGACGTCGTGCACAATATTGCAAGGATTTGCATTTCTTTCCGTATAAGATTCAGTTGACACAAGAAATTCTTCCACAAAACCATTTACGCCACCATACATAAGCCGATTTTCATGAAAAAATCATAATGGGTGACGAGGCACATTTTCATTTGAACGGATATGTGAATAAATAGAACAGTCGGTTCTGGGGAATGGGAAACCCTCAAAATAATTCTACAGTCACCTTTGCATCCATTAAAAGTTGCAGTCTGGTGTGCCATTTACTCAGAAAAAATCATTGGACCTTACTTCTTTGAAAATGAAAACGATATAATGGGGAGCGATATCGTGATATAATTGAAAACTTTTTAATGCCACAACTGCTTGCTTTAGGCTTGATTAAAATGTGTCATATCATTCCACAACAAGTTATTTCAAGAAATGGTGATGTTGATTGGTCTAAACAGTCGCCTTGTTTGACTGGTCCCGACTTCTTCTATCTGAAAATCAAGGTTTATGCAAATATTCGTGATGAAATTAATGAGATGCCGCGTGACATGTGTGAAAATATAATAAAATTGTGGTCAAGAGGACTCGCATTTGTGAGGCTAACAGAGGTGGACAATTATCTGATATTGTATTCCACACATAATTGCCGACATTAAATAAAACATGTATCGATATAAAATCCATTCTCTTTCATTTAATCAAAAATTATAAACAAAGAAGGTAGTATACCCGGCGGACACCCTGCATTCACATATGTAAGTGTGGAGTTGTGGCCGATAACAGTGATGTTTATGAGAAACGGTAATAATCTTTTTTAACATTTTTTAGTAGTTAATTATAAAGCACTAGGTCACTATTTAATAAAAAATTTTTAAAAACTTTTATTTTTTATTATTTTTTCATATAATAGTTATAATTTTTTGACCTTTTCTAATATTTTTTAGTAATTAATTTTAAGCACTAGGTTAATTTAATAAAAATTTTTTTTTAAAAAACTTTTATTTTTTATTATTTTTTCGAAAAACAAAAATTATGAACAAACAAATTGAAAAAAATTTTTGATTAACAAATTCAAAAAAAAAAAATCAAAAAGATCAAAAAATTTTTTCAATTTGTTTGTTCATTATTTTTGTTTTTCCGGATGATGCCAACCAACGGTGTGGCGAAATATCGAAAAAATAATAAAAAATAAAAGTTTTTTAAAAAAAATTTTTTATTAAATTAACCTAGTGCTTAAAATTAATTCCTAAAAAAATTATAATTTTTTCGACATTTCGTCACACCGTTGGTTGGTTTTTTTTTCCTGTCACAGTTCACCTGGTCATTTCCTCCACATGGTATCCTGTATACTACATCAGATATTTCTATTTTTCCTATTTTATCCTTTAACACTTTAGGATTTCAGGGCTCAAGGCTTCTTCTACCTAAACATGGAAACCTTATACGAATCATTGCTTAGATTTTTTCTTTCATTTTATATGACCCGAGGTAGGTATAACTCAGCTCAGCAAGCTAAGAAGGGCACTAACAGTCACGATAAACATCGAACATGGATTAAGGATTTAGAGGCACATTATTAAATTTTATTATTAAAAAAATGCTCTTGTATCTTTACTAAAATTGTACTAAGAATCTCTTTTCACCAAACAAAAAACAAATTTAAATTCATCGCAAATTTAGCAATAACTTTTTCTCTCTTGATTTAATTTTCGCATTACTGAAATACTATTTTAAAACCAAAAGTGCCACATCTAACAAGTTAAATATCCCTACAAACAAGGCTTTAATAAAAAAAAATTTATAAATTTTATAAAAATGATTATTTTTCTTTTTGTAGCTTCCAAAAATTTTTAATAAATTTTTAGATTTTATCATGTCTCAATAAAAAATTAATAAAAGTATATTCTAGGAAAGTTACATAACTTACCCTTTAAATATGCTTAAACACGACCAACAAATAAATTATAGAAAGAAGATGAAGAAGAGGAATAGAAGGAACATGCAAAATAAAATAAATATCAATCAATTAATTTAATAATAACGAATCATTTAAACAAAATTCAATTCAAACCAATTTACGATAAAGTGTAGCAACAACAAAGCAAAGAAAATAAAAAAAAAATTGAAAACAAAAACAAAATTAATGAAAATTCTCAATATACAAGAAATACAATTATCTATATACAAATACTCAACCACGCACACACACACACACACAAAGAGTTTTCGGCAAAAAGTCAAATATATAAAAATCTCTTTAAAAACAATATTCCTAGATTTTTTTTTTAGATGAGAGTAAGGAGAATTCCACCCAACACCCCACAGCAGCAGAAAAAAAACCAATGCTTCAAACAAAAAAAAAACAATATTTGTTCTCTCATTTAAAATTATTGTTAAAGAGTGAGTAGCATTAGAAAGAGAAACATGCAATGAAAACTATTTAAAGCAACAATTGCAGAAATAATAATTTTATAAGGGTAAATTGAAATAACAATGAGAAACTCCGCCCTGCAGTGAATAAAACACCCACAACTGCACCCAAATAAACAAATTGTAAGAAGCAGCAAAACACTCTTTCATACACGCTCGCACACACACACTTTCCCCTAAACAATTTCAAATAAAAACAACAGTAAGCAAATGCAAACACAAATTAAATAAGCAAATAATAAATTGAAAAAGCAAAAACAATTTTAAGGAAATAAATTAAAGAGGGGAATATTATTCAAGAAGGTTAAACTAAAGCGATAAAAAGAGAGATAAAGAAACTTTATGAAATGCTAGCAATTTCCCATTATTTTTGGTACATAACAACAACAAAAATTTTAAAAGAACTACAGTCATCTCTTTCTCTTGGTGGAGTAATAAAATTAACAAGCAGCCATATTGCAGAATAGTTGCTATTGCTTTTGTTTTGTTTCGTTTTGCTTTGTTTTGTTTACCAGAGCATAAGTTGGAAAATTGAATTTTTGCTTTTATTTGTTTTTTTCTGCTTTTTACTGTGCAGTCATTTATGAATTATTTAAGTCATTCTGCTGTGCTACGTCATTTGTGCTTTAAATTTTGTATGGACGGCGGAAGTAACTAAGAAAAACAGCAATAATTTTAAAATTTAAAGCAAATCAAATATAATAAAAATAAATAAATATTAGTTATGAGTTTGGAAGGATGTGCTGAATAGGAATGTCCTTAGTTAAGCTGCATTGTAAAATATGTATATGACAATTTTGGAACTTAAATTTGGGCCAAGCTTACATTTCCCAATCTTTTATAATGTTCATGCTGAAATCGTATAATACCATTTTCAGATTAATTCAGAAAGCTGAAGGCTTCATTTCTTATCCTTGCTAATTATCTTTTTTATGACAGTCTGCTAGAATTTAAAATATTTATTTTAATCCTAATTGAGGCCGTCAAACGATCTCTGACTATTGTAAGTTTCGATATGTAGACACACTCTTGTAAAGTGGAATAGAAAATCCTGGCTGTTTCTGATGTGCCACCGTCTTGTTGATACCACATGTTAATCAAGCCCAAAGCATGCTGTTGTAGCGTTAAAAAGTTTTCAGTCATATCACGATATCGCTCCCCATTCAGAGTTACCGTTAAGCCCTTTTCATTTTCAAAGCAGTGAGTATGATTCCTCCGGACCAAATCGCACACCAGCCTGGCACTTTTTGTAGATGCAAAGGTGACTGTACAATAATTTGAAGGCTTCTCGTTACCCAGAACCGAATATTCTGTTTATTCATTTACCCATTCAAATGAAAATGTGCATCGTCACTGATTATGATTATTTCATGACATTCGGGGTTGCCATAGGGGAGCTGTAACATCCTATTTGCTCATGTATGGTGGCGTAAATGGTCTTGTGGAAGAAGCTATTGTGTCAACTGAATTTTATATGGAAACAGATGGAATTCCTTGTACAAAATTGTGGCCAAAGTTGTTCTTTGAAGATTAAGCTGCCGAGCACGGCGTCGAATTTAGGTGGATGGATTGTTTTTAACATTTTCTTGGGCAGTACTTTGTGGTCACCTACAGATCCTCTTTCTTTGAAATCATCCACTACACCCTAAATAGTGAGTGCGTTTTGTTGGCACGTTGTTGCTCCCAAAAATTTCACGTAACTTTCTCATCGTCACAGTAATCGATGATTGATTTTGATAAAATGTTTTAACGATAACAACACGTGGGCTTATCGAATATTTTTCCATAATAAATTTGCCACGTGTCTACTTCATGACTGCCAAATATGAACTGACAAGACTAATAACTACTGAAATAGCGGACACCCTGTACTTTTTATCACTTTTAGTACTTCTAGTTACCAAAGCCAAGGTTCAATACCAGCAAATCTCAGGTAAATATAGAAAAAACGTTTTTACTTATTTCCAAAAGATCCTCGCCCAGTAGACAGAATGTAATTCGCAAAATTACGATAAATTGTCAAATCTGACACTTCAAGACAACGCAACAAGAAAACACAAGTAAATAAAAATGGACTGCAGGTGACACATATACCAGCAATAAAGATAGCGTTTGTTTATATTCGAGCCGGCTTGTCACGGTTCAAATGTAAATTATTTAAATGCGGGGCCAATAAATAAAGCCTTTTTCATCATTCTTCGTGCAGTCAGAATATAAAAAGTGATTTTTAAAAATTGTGAAAAAACCACAAACCAATCACGTCAAAACTCTATTCACGCAGGCTCACACAAGTGAAATCAAATATTAATAATGATGATGCATGACTCATGCCAATCACTCGATTTGGTCTATTCTTCGAAATTTTAAAATTTTTTTTAAAATTGCCAGCTTTTAGAAGCAAATTTTAAAGTGATTATTCTTTATATTTCTCATCTTGTCCATTCTGAAATTCCCACATTTAAAGCATTTTGCTCCAAGTAGAATCATCAGGTAAAGATGAACTCAAATTATACTTTGTATATGTTCTTAATTGCTCTTTTAAAAACTAGAACTCAATATACCTATTTATTCTTTCGCAAAGTGGGGTTCGCAGTAGCTCTTTCTTGGAATCGTACATTATCTAAACTACAGCTCTTTAACATAAACAATAAATAGTCCTCTATCGCGGCATTATAGCAGGCGTAAAATTGATATTTTTCCAAGAATTTGAACTTGAGAATTCTTTATAAATTTCGGACTTGGTTGCGTTTTATTTCGTTAAATTATAATAACTGATTCGACTTCGAAATTAGTATTTTGAGTTTATAACTTTAGGTTTCCAGCGAACTTGGAAACCCAGCTGAATGTAACTTTAGATCTTGTAGATGAAGTTTTTAGGTTCGTGGTAGTTCGCTTATATTTTGCTTGAACATTTTTAGTGGTGAGAAAGAGAAACAAAGAGGAAGAAACATATTTTGGACAATAAAATCTAGACTAACAGCTGAAGATAGCGATTTTATATAATAAGTCTCTTTTTATAGGTTAGTTTAGGCAGACGGTTGCTTAACAGCCCGTATGGCTCCATTTGAATTGTGAAAAAGCGAAGAAAAAACAGAAATGATAGCGATAAACGGGCAATGAAAGGGGAGAAAAGCATTCTGTAAATTAATCGTTTTCAATCGTAGAACGACGCTTTTGGAATTCTAATATGGTGGCACCTACACCCAGTGTGCTGTAAAAAACGATTGACTCTAAAATATTCTCTATGTCGTCGTAGCTTCTACAAAAATTATTGTAAATTATGCCAATTCTTTGGGCATCGACTTTTAGTCTGTAGCGCGCAGCAATTGTAACCGCCAAATCATGTGACAATTTTAATTATTATTATATCTCTTTTTCCGCAATCCAGTTTATTCAGTCAAGCATTCTGATGCGGATAATCGGTAAGAGCATTTAAATTGTGTGAAATCGCCAACCCTAAGTCTGACCTCCATGTTAGACGCTCTTGTTTCTTTTTGCCACCTTTCTCCTAGATCAGGGTTGCTTTTGAAAGCTGTTTCTTTCTATTTAAGGAAATCAAGCCTTTTTAAACTGATTTATTGTTCTCTATATATTAAGCCGGGAACTAATTACCGGTTTTCGTTAATTTTATATGAGAGAAACTCCATTGTATATTTTATTATACCTTAACTAGCATGCGTCTTCTGTAACCTAAAAAATATTCTTATGCCAAATTTTTTTATATTGAAGCCACACCGAGAATTGTACCCTTCGTTAAGCGGTTTATGTAAATACAAATATTTGCTAGGACAATTTTCCGAAAGCAATACTCAACGAGATCCATCATCTAAATAGTTGAAGATTTTTACGAGCTGTGGATTTCTGCCAGTTAATATTTTTAGAATCAATATCTTAAATCAAAAGAATTAAAAATTCCAAAATTTTTTAAGGCGTAACCAGTAGCAAACACATTCACCTGTCATCACTTTATATTTTGGTAATAATTGCTGTAATAAAAACTCTAATTTCAAATTTTTTCAATTGTAAATTGTAAAATCGTCTGCGTGCATTGAAAATTTCAATGATTAAATTTTATTAAATACTTAATTGAAATAATATGGAACTATTAAACGTGTTATAAAAACTGGGTTGCATTTTACCACATTTTTTTATTCAATTAATAATTTCAATAAAAATTTCTACTCTGGCAACGCTATTGAATGTTATAGCATTTGGTAAATTGAATGTATGCACAACGCCAAAGGAATAAAATTAAATGTTTTGTTTTATGAATTTTTTTCTCATTCTAACTCACAACACAAACCCACATTCTCTCGTTCTCTCTGGCTGTGTTTTGCCCTTTTTTATTCTATTCAAAAACAAACAAAAAACAGCCATACCTTGTTTGCCAGTCTTCCATACATGCTGGGCTGTAGTTTGTAGTTGTTGTTATTTCAATAAGAGAGTGAGTGACCAACATTAAATTGTAGTGTAAGAATAAAAAGGTTTTTTTTGTTTTTATTATTATTATTAAGGCAACCATTGGACGTTTCAAAATTACCATGATGATGATGATGATGATGTTGATAATGACTATTATAAATGCAACAATGGCAACAATCTTGCTGCGCTCAGCTGCTGTTTAAAGCAGAGCTGCTCAGCCTTTTAAATAATCTAGAATGCCATTCGTTTCAATAACTCAAATCTCCTACAATGGTGTGTTGTTATTGCTTTTTTTTGTTTGTTGCTTTTCACACGGGTGTGTTTTGTTTTTATTTGGGAGTGAGAGTGTGTGTGTGTGTGTGTGCGATTTCTTAAATTTCATTTTACTTGCAGTAGTGGCTGTTGCTGTGTTTGTTTGTTGGTTATTAGTAGAGTGATATTGTGGTTGGTTGGCTGGTTGGTTAATAGTTAAATATTTGCGGCTCGTTTACTTGGCTCAATAGTTGTAGCAGATGCTCTCAGTTTAAATTGAATTTTCATTGGGAATGTTTGTTATTCATTTAACGGCTAAAAAAAACTGTAAATATTCGTTTTTCTTACCGTCGGCGGTTGATTTTTAATTTTGCTGCAACAACAAGAAACAAACACATCAATTTTCTACTTACATACACATGCACGCACGCATTCTTTACTTTCTTGTATTTTATCAACATAAAATTTTTAAAGGGAGTGAAAAGAAAAACAGTTTCTTATTGGAACATAAAAAGAAGAAAAGTGATTTTGTGGGGAAGAATTTTGAGGAAAAATACAAACAAACAAACAAAAATCATGTGAAATAACTAAAGTGATTTTGTAATTGTTGTTGTGGTGTTTAAATATGTAAAACAAACTCTACAAAAACCGGATTGTAGTTCACAATCGTTTTAGTTGGCCGTTAACAACGTCCTCCGTTTAACGTATTTGGCGTTTTTAAGGTGCGGAATATGACAATTGAAAAGCAAATTAGTAATAAGTTGTAATAAACAGCGAAAAAATAATAAAAATTATTAATTTAAAATACATAAATCTATTTAGTATTTCAATTAAGTTTAAATTAATTAATTTAAACAATAAGTTAAATATTATAAAATAAATAAAATCCAACATTAAGCCGATTTGAAAAGACACTTAAATTAAACAGTAAATTAAATTGTTTGAAAAAAATAAATAATTTTTAAAAAATTATTTTAATTTTACTTAACCGGGAAAAAAACCTAAACTAAAACAGAAATTCGTAAATCGTGGTAGTTGTGTGTTAAACAATTAAAGTAATACCAGACGCCCTAAAAAATTATTCGTTCTTGGACAAAAAATTAAAAAAAATCATCACATTTTTAAATCATTTTATTTGTATGTTAAATATTTTAATAAAATTGCCCTCCTATTCCTTATTGGTCGGACAATAATGGTTTTGGAACAACAACAGCAGCCAACTTCACTGCAACAATTCTCACCGCCGCCACCACAACAATTATCACCACCTAACACCAACACTGGACCGCTTAACAATAATCATAATATAAATAGCAATCACAGCTCAAACGGTTTGCCAGCCATGCCTTCGGAAGGGCTACATCCTACGGCGGCCTTGCAATTATATGCTGCCGCCGCTCAATTAGCACCCGGCGGAGTACGTGTACCACCCTGGAGTCCATTTTTACAGTTTGGAGTACCGGGTGTATTTGGTGGTGCTCCTTTTTTGGGCCGTCCCCGCTTTGAGGGCACAACACCACAAAATGCCGCTGCAGCAGCTGCTTCGCAAATGGCCGTTAATGCCAGCAATGCATTTGCCAATTTAACCGGTCTCAGTGTGGCTATGCGTAATGTTTCCGCCGTTCAAACAACAGCAGCTGCCGCTGTGGCCACGGTGGCCATACAACATCGTCTTATGATTGGCAATAGACAAAATATGCCACCAACAGGTCCACCAAGTGAAGGATCTAATGATGATGCCGGTAAGTGAAACAAAATTTCAAACATTCCGCATTAATAAGTTTTAAACATATAAGACATTTTAAAAATCTGGTGCAAATTCATAAAATATATTTGCGCAGAGGGGGCTGTCTGGAGAGGGCTAAAAAAAACTACAAAAAATTGAAACCGTTTACCCCAGAGATTTTGTTCGTTTTAAGGACATTCGAATACAACACACAATTATCCTCAACGTCTAAGTGCTGTAGTCCTTCCTCTCCAGAAAAACATATTCCTTAGATTAATGAGAATGTGTGATTCAAAGTGATAAGGTCACTTTTTAAGTTTTGTTTTGTCTATTTATTTGAAATTTCAATTCTATAAAAATCCAAAAAAAAGAAATTTTTAAACATTTATATTTTCGAATGCATCAAAATGATGACGTCAGTATAGTTCTTTTAATTGATAAAATTATCTATATATTCCTAATTTTCATAAGGACAATTATATCTACAATTTTACATTTAGAAGCGGGTAACGGTGTCGCGGCCACTTTATAACAGACAAATATGGAGTGCAATCAAAAATAATTGATTTGGCAACACATGATCTGCAGGGTGGAAAAATATTTTAACTTTTCCAAGGGCATTAGTTCCTTCCTTCCGCTATCGATCATTCATTCAGAAGGAAGAAATTGTTAAAGAACGGTTATCACCCAGAAACACATTACGAATAATTTCTAATTTAACAAAACATTTGTTTGAACTTAATTCTGACGTTTTATTTGATTTCAAAAAATGTTTTGTTTAAATTTAAAATTTAATTTTTTTTTTAATCAATTTTGTGATAGATTCCATTGTAATAAAAAACTTGTTTAAGTTAAGGAAGTAAGCAATTGAATCAAGGATGCTATGCGGTTAGAAGTCATATATGACATAGTTGTTACATTCTAGACTTTCAGAATAATGGATGACAATTCCCCTGCCATTCATACTGTTCAGGTTAAATTCAAAAGCACAAGAATGCGTAAGGACTCCCGCACATACTTTAGTGGACTTCCTGATGACTATAATATCAATTTAGAGGATATTAGTTTAGAAAGACGTGATTTGATTTACATTCGCACCTGGCCATGAAGCCTTTATCAGATGGTGGTCAAGCCACTATGCATAATTTGGAACGTCATGCTCGTCCTAGGAAGCCGAAGCAATAATTCTATGCAACAGAACTTTCTAGTTGCAACTTCGATGATTCCAGAGCAGGGCTGCAAATCATTACTCCTTGCTTAAGAGTTGGAGACTTTCCAACTCCTGTCCAGAACACATGTCTAGCATGCTCACTGGACTGGATCATTCACTTAGGGTGTCATTAACAGAGTGTGATTTGTTTTACATCCGCGCCTGACTGTAAGTCTTAATCAGATGGTGGACAAACCACTTTGTATAATTTGGAACGTCATACATGCGTCCTAGATAGCCGAAGCCATAATTCTATGCAACAGAACCACCTAGTTGCAACTTCAATGATTCCAGTACAGGTCTGCAAATCATCAAACCTTGCTCAAGAGTTGGAGACTTACCAACTCCTGTCCAGAACACATGTCAAGCATGCTCACTGGACTGGATCATTCACTTTGCGTGTCATTATCAGTGAGATGATCCTGGCCACCATAGAAAACCATTGGATATGGGGCCCGAAACCACAACCACCACGATGCTCCCATATAGGGGCCAACCTCAATGATCAGCCAGAGAACTATTAAATGTCTAAAGAGACAAATAATGAACTCTGCAGGCCACTGATCCCCGTGGAAATAAAGTGGAGTTTCCAGTTGACTCCCTGTCTGCCTTCAGGGGACTGGGCTCCCTTTTTCCCCCAGTTGCACAGATCTAGACAGCTGTTACGTACCGTAAAGACCATAAATGTGCCCCCGGGGGGTGGTGTCATTAACAGCGAGATGATCCTGGCCACCATATTGAACAAAAGACCTGATATGGGGCCGCGAAACCTCAACCACCACGATACTCCCATATAGGGGCCAACCTCAATAATCAGCCAGAGAACTATTAAATGTCTAAAGAGACAAATAATGAACTCTGCGGGCATTACTGATCCCCGTGGAAATAAAGTGGAGTTTCCAGTTGTACCCCTGCTGACTTCAGGGGCTGGGCTCCCTTTTCCCCCAGTTGCACTGTGTCTAAATAGTCGAAGCTCTATTAAGACCATATTTATGTGCCCCAGGGGGGAGATATTAGTTTAGAGTGTGAATCTAATGGAAATTTTAGAATCTTTCTCTAAAGTTATTCTTTATACAGAGTGTCCGCCGGGAAGGTATATTATATTAAGCCGTTTTAATTTTCAAAGAAGTAAGTTCCAATGATTCCTCCTGACCAAACTGCACACTAGACTATCACTTTTAATGGATGCTAAGGTGAGAACCGACTTTATATTTATTCACATATCGATTCAATTGAAAATGTGTACGGCGCATACTGGGGATTTTTGTATGGAGGTGAGGAAAAAAATATATTTGTCAAAAAATCTAGTGATTTCATCACAAATTTAGTTTTGTTTATATAGTAAAAGTAATCAAATTAAAGAAAGTTAGAGAAATGTCGATCGCTACCTGCAATGTAAAAAGCTATAACTAACAAAAAAATTTAAATGATTTTTTTTTAATTTTTAATTTATTATTCTAAGAGAGCCTTAACTTCGTCGCTTATAATACTATGCTTTTTCTGGCTAAATGAAGGCGTTAAATGTGAAATCATGGGATCTGATGTTACCATCATTCGGTGCATATCTTTGTTCGTGGCAATTCGACTGCATTGTCTGGAGTGCCTAAGGCGATATTTTTTATAGACTTTCCTGAGCCTCTTCGGATAGAAGGCCTACAGGAAAAATACACCTTTCAATTATACCCTTGCCATGAATCAGAATTTTGTGAAGTGTAGGTGGGACATATTGTACCACTCGTACAGTGCAACAAACTCTTTTGCCGTATCCAAACAAAAATCACCAATTTTTTTTGGATCTACTACCTCGGTGATTGCTACAGCTTCGAGTATTATTGAAAACCTCTTGACTATGTTTTCATCTAGACTCGTTATTTCGGAAATCAATGCAAGATTCGTAA
This sequence comes from Trichopoda pennipes, assembly GCA_030448955.1. NCBI lineage: Eukaryota > Metazoa > Arthropoda > Insecta > Diptera > Tachinidae > Trichopoda > Trichopoda pennipes. The sequence goes on along the minus strand of JASKUP010000025.1, from coordinate 11,223,602 downwards.
AGAATCTTCGTGACGTAGTTCCTGAATTTGTTGTACCAGAGCCTTGCTTAACAGGTTGATAACCTGTATTTCAATTTTCTCTCTAAGTTTACGCTTTTTTAAACATTTTTGGGCTTCTTTTGAGTGGACTGTCCCACGTTTAAATTCAATATTATAAGCCACATGCAGAAGACACTCCATTAGCTTAATAAGCGCACGAAGTGAAAACATGCCAAATTGCTTGTTCATTTACGGGAATAGTTTGAACTATTTCGATTTTATTCATCTTGGATGTTGTGACTCCACAAATAAAACAAGAAGATGCTGCTGGTGTTTTTGTTAGTGATTGTGCTGTCTTGCCGTCGATCATTGTAAAATATAAAGGCCCGGTTAGCCGAACGTTCACGTTACCTAATGTAATGTAATGTAAGAAACGTTTGTATATAGCATATGAAAACAATGCAAATGCTTATGCAAATGAAATGTCACGTTGACGGAACGGCTGAACCTGTATAAAATATAATTTGCTAACGTTTTTACGTGACATTTGTGTAGCAGTGATGGGACTAATATTTTGTCGAGTTGTATTCTGTCCGAAATTCTCTTTCCGGTACTTTTATTGATAATGTATATTATTAAAGAATTTTCGAATTTTCAAAGTCTAAAAACGTATTGTTTTGATAGTAATGACTTTTTAAAAACCAATCATATACCATTGAATGCAAATAAAATCTCAAATTGAATTATATATCCAACTAGATGTAACAGTTAATTATTTTGAATAAAAAATTTAGCATGTCAGTTTTAACATACAAATTTGTTATTTTGGCACTAACATAGTACATATTTTTAAAAATATTGCAAATTTGCACGTCAAAAGCTTTGTTACGTATACATTGCGAAATACGTACAAATTTATATTCGCATAATATATATATGGACATACGTACGTATGTTTATTTCAAACTTCAATTTTTATACGAATTTTTAAAAATATAAAATTTTTTGTTTCAAAAAGTACTTAGTATGAGTTTGGTACGTTTTGTGTATAAGCATAAATTACGCGAAAATTTGTAAATACCATCTCTTTTATGAACAGGTGATTGGGTTGTTTTTACAAAATTAAAAAATTATTACAAGTTAAGTGTTTTGAAGTGTGTTTTGAATTGGAAAAACTTTTTTTGGAAATGGATGACGAAAAACTGATTTCGCTGGTGCAGGCGAATGAGTGCCTGAAAATGTATTTTGTCTATCTAATTTTAACTATAAATAAATAAAATTTCACCAACAAAACGCGAATCACAATATCGTTGTACAATATTCTATTTATATTTTTTTTATACACTAACGTCCGTACGTTACAGTACGGCACGTTTTTCACGTACAAACGTTCGGTTAACCGGGCCTTAATTCATGTTTTACTTTAAAGTTACGATTATTCACTGTTAACTGATGAGATATCTCCTCATCGACTCTTCTCTTTTCTTCTCGTATAACTTAAGATGTCTCTATAACGTATGAAAGTATTCAGAGTATTCTGTAGTATTCTACAATAATGTGTGGAAGAAAGTTTATTATTGTTCTTTATGTCATCACTTAATGATAATTTAAGGGGTGCAACTGATGTCATATATAAATGAGAGTCAGAAATTTGATCATCTGAAAACCTCTGCTGGTATTCGCTTTGACTAGATGCCCCATCAAATCCCCATTTATAGATTTTTATTAGATTTCTGCTTTCAATTTTATTTATTTCCTTTGCTGACTTGGTCTCTAGGATTCTTTAAGCAGTATGATCCAACAGATTTTGCAGAGGTACACTGCCTTAACTTTAAGTAATATAAATTCTTTGCGGGTAACTGTCACAAAAAAATAATCAATGTTTTTTTTTGTTCATATCTCGAGCAAATTGTTTTAAATTCATACCTTTACTTAATTGTACATAAAAGCGAAACGTGTTCATCGATTTTCATGAGTTATATCCCATTTTGTTCATAGGTTATACGACTTTAGGTGAAAGCAATAAAACTTGACACTTTTTTTACCGTTTTGAATTTTTTGAAAATTAAAAAAAAAATATTTAACTTTTTAGGCAAAAAATATTTTTTTTTCTTCATTCATTTATTTATAACTTCGAAACTGTTGCTTATGTAGCGAAACGTTATATAAACAGATGAAAGTACTTGTAATTCTTAAGTTTTTTAAATTTGTTTAAGTAAAATCCGACCAGAGGTTCTTGAGTTATGTTCAACAAAACGGCCTTATCAGAATTGAGTTGCGAATCAATCAGCTGAAAAATGTTTTACTGTGTAATGCAACAAATTGAGCGGTGGCAACTGGTGGCACTTGAAATTTATTAAAAATGTAAAAATCAATATGAGACAATGTGTTAGTAGTGATTTCCAACTGTGGGAAAGTATGGCTAAAATTGCAGGTCCAAATGTTTGGAGAAACAAGGGGTTTTTTTTATAGGTTCATAAAAATAAACAAACAAAAAAAACTTAAGTCTCTGCAGAGTTTATTTTTTCAATTTAAATAAATAAAAAATAGAAAGAAAAACGTTAGCTCACATAATAAAATAATATTTGTTTTAAAATTTTTAGTTTTAAATTAAGTTGGTTCAGTAAAACATACAAGTACGGAGTTTGAGGCGGCTATAAAAAGAAAATTAGCAGTCAGAACGGAGTAATTCTTTTTGATTTGATTGCACCATTTAGTCTAAAATTTCAAAATATCATTGCATATTGCATAGAGAGTATGTTGACAATTTGACTTTTTTCCGCAAAATCCCCAGTGTGCGGCGGCGTAAATGGTCTTGTGGAAGAAACTCTGCTGTCAACTGAATCTTATATGGAATCAAATGCAAATCATTGTGTAAAATTGTGATCAAAGTTGTTCTAACAAAGTTGTACTAACAAAGTTGTACTAACAAAGTAGTATACCTTCACCATAAAATTAGCAAATTCACTCAATGAAAAAAGAGTTATAAATCTGGGCGATCCAAATGCTTTTAGAGAATAATTCTCAGATTTAAAAATAAATCACATGCATTCTTTGAAAGAAAAATTAAAGAAATAGAGAGCCAATGTATCGGAAGCTCAACTGAGGCCAAACCATAACCAGACCAGACAATTTTTGAAGAGCAGTTATGGTCTATATTTTTTCGAATTTTTCGTCACAAACAATTAAAGCAAATAAGGACTGTAGATTTATTGACCTGAGAATATAGTTTATAAATAAATTTAGATGCGTTGGTGCTTCCTAAGGAAAGTTTTAATGTTCAGCACACAATTGCTCTTTTCTTTAGCCAAAAATTTAATAATTTAACATTTCGTTATTCGACGATTCCATTTGCGAAAAGACGTTTTCATTGGAAACTGGTTTAAGATATTTTTTTCTCCATAATTAAAGTGAATTAAATAATTTAAGTGAAATTATTAAATCCTTACGAAAAATTTTGAAATATAAATTTAATATTTTTTGAGATCATCCCTGTTTGTTGCTTTATTAATTAAAATATTAATTAATTTGAAGCAACAAGTCATCAGTTTAATTAATTTATTATCTTGGACCATCCGAAAAAATAAACCATGTGAATACATTTTTTTTTTTGAATTGGGCTTAAACATTAGGACGCCAATTTTTTTAAATGTTTTCTCTTATATCAGGTTTTCTAACAAGAAGTTTGTTTTTTATTTGTGGCAACATTTAGTTTTTTCAGGTATTCGCAGTAGATGCATTGGCAATTATTACAATGAGTTCAATTTCGCATAAAAATCGCATTAAAATCCGCTATAAAAAGGGTGATTCTGTCAAAGTCACATATCGTAAAATTCGTGATTTTTCGAACAACATAATTGTCTTTCTGAAACCGCTATTAAGAATTCGGTCGTTAAATTTTAAGTCGATAGGCTCGATTCAAAATGTGCGAACATCCAGGTTTGCTTGGATTGTTTTAACTGAAAACATCACAGCCGTGAGTCACACAGTAGAAGCAGATCCAAATTTGTCAATTCCTCGACGTTGTCAACAATTGCGGTTATTCAAAACCATCACATGACAAATTTTACATAAAAATTTCATTCTGAAGCATTACAAGGTTCAACTGGTGCAGTAATGGGAGCCGACCGACTATAATCACATTGCCGTAGATTCGCTTAATTTGTTGAGGAACAACCGGCTGGTTTTTCTGGAATAAATCTTTTTGGCAGACGAAGCCCATTTTCACTGGTCAGGGTATGTCAACAAGAAAAATTACCGCATTTTGGCTTCTAAAAATCCTAGAGCGATTATTGAGAAGCCCCTGGATGTTCAACATATCACTATTTGGTGGGCTATGTTGTTTAGAGATTGGACCGTTTGTTTTCTAAGATAAAGCTGGAAATAAGGTAACGGTCACAAAATGATCACAACTCAATTTTGGCATATTACTGACGACGTGGATATCACTGACATGTGGTTTCCACAGGACGATGCCACATATCACACAGCCAATGAAACGATCCATTTATTGCAAACCAAATTTCCTGATCGCTTGATTTCACGACAATCAGCATTTAAGTGGCCAGCCAGATCGTGTGATTTAACGCCACTGGATTTTTTTTGTGGGGCCATGTAAAGAACGGTGACTCTATACGGAGCCAATCGTATTGATTTCGGCCTTAAAACCTAAAATCCCTGATATGATTAATGAAAAAGAACCGCTATTTTGCCAAAAAGTGATTAAATATCTTTGATGAAAGAATAATCTGTTAGCGTGGTGGTAGCGTGCATTTGCGCTCATTATTAACTTTTCTCTTCGTAAAACAATAAAAATTTTAATCATCTTTATCAAATTTTTTTGTTTTATATTGTTTTAGAAAACAAACTTATCGTTGAAAACCCCTTTTGTCTAAGAGCACATAACAAATAAGCTTGCCACTAAATCTTGGACTGGTACCCTCACCATAGAAAAAGATAAGAATGAAACAAACGTCCTGAGAATAAAATCTTTATGAAGAAAATAAAACTGGAGGAAAAATTCTGGAAAAAGCTGGAAGCATTTGCTTACGGTAGACGTTTCCATAAACGTTATTATTACAATTTTATTGCCCTGGGAGTAAAGTGGTAAAAAACAAAATAAGGCAGCGATCATCTTTGAAGTTCTTTCTATAAAATATTTGTTTATTCTAAACTAACCTCTTTAAATCAGCCAAATATTTTTGTCAAAGTAAAAATATGTTTCGCTGTATTTCAGTAGAAGACTAACTGTTTGGGTTGGTTCTTGCATATACAAGAATATTCTACTTTAACAGTACGCCATATTGTTACTGTTATTATCATTCTGTGTAGGCTTCTGTTTTGTTTTTGTTCTGTGTTAGTTGTTTTTGTTTTCTGTGATTTAGCTTATTTCGTGAAATTTCTTAAAAGCAAGTTGTTGTCGATTTCAGCTTTTAAACTCAAAATCCGTAATGTTATTAACGAAATAGAACTGCCATTTTGCCAAAAACTTTTTATAAAAAACTTTGATAAAAGAATAGACAGTCTATTAGCGTGGTGGTGGTGGGCATTTGCCAGATATCATTTTTCATTCATAACTGACGTAATTATTATTCGTAATGTAAAATTTGGATCATCATAATCAAAATTTTTTATTTTATTTTGCTTATTTTATTTTAGTTATTTTCTTTAATTCTTTTCTTTTAATTCTTTTAATTCTGCTTTAGTTAGCAGCGGGTTTAAAATTCTGTTGTGTTTTAAATTTACAATACTTTTTTTAGTAGATAAAACAAAGAATTATTAAATTTTATTTTGCGCCAAAAAATGAGTTAACGAAGTGATTTTTTTTTTTAATATTAAAATTTCTTAAATAAATATTTTTAATTTTTATTATTTTATTTTTTTGTATAATTTTTCATAAGCACTTAAAACAGAATTTTTCAACTGCTTTAATTGTTGTTTTCTCCATAAAATAAAAACTGAAATAAGAAAACTGCATAAGAAAATTGTTTTAAATACTTAATTAATTTTATTTTTAACTAACAATTAATTTGAAAGTTTTTGACCACCTTTTTTAAGATTTTTATGGTGAAAACCGGCAAAACTATTATAAAATCCCATTTTTTTTGGAAATTTTTACAAACTTTTTGGTATTTGCGGGATAAACTTAAAAATATTTTTTTTGATTTGTTCAACAACTATATTAAATTGTATAAAGAAGTTAAGCAATAGTAACAATTTATTTTTATTATGTTGTTTGGTTGTCCTCCGCCAGTAGATGAAATGATATTGCCATTTGCCGTCCTAACTGGCTAATTTGTTTTCGATGGCCATCGAATACAATCAGCCAGTTAGGACGGAAAATGGCAATATTAATTTATTTTTAAATTAAAAAAGCCATTTTAGGTTAAAAGGGTGCTTCCTAATCATTTTCAAAATTGAAAAAGTTTTTTTTTAAATGCAACATAAATTTGTAATTTGTAAAATGCTTGCTGAGATACATTTTACGTTTAAAATAAATTAAATAGAATTTATTAAAATTTTTAATGATTATTCCTTTATCAGCTGATATTGATTTAAATGTATAAAAATGCAAAACAAAGTATCTCTGTCAGGGCAATAATTTAGTACAAAATTTACAAAATTTAAATTGAATACAATAAATTTAATTGATTATTTCATTTATTTATTTATTTTTTTCCCATTCCGCCAGTCAACCGTTTATCAATCAAATTATTTAAATGGGGTTTCACAATGGCAACCTTGTTAAATAATAAGTAAAATTCATTAATATAACATCGTTAAGTGTTATCAATAAGTGATTATAATAATATTTTCATAGAGTTCATTAACTGCAAACTTAACTATTCGTTTTTATTTAATTTAATATATTTTTTGCTTTAAAATAAAATAACTGACAACTGAATTAATTAATGTCACAAAATTGAAAATGTGCTTAACACTTTCAATAGAATAAAGTTTAGTGAAAAAGCTAAAATTAGTGTGTTATAGTTTATACGCTGCGGCTTTCTAAAAGTAAATGGCGAAAGCTTTTTCTCCTGCATATCTAATATGGATTCATTTTCAAAATATACCAAATTGTTTATATTATCAGAACTTACATTTGTTAGTGAATTATGATCAATAGAGCTATTTTTCAAATTTGGACCTATAAAGACTTATGAATGTAACCCGATTGCCCTAAAATTTTACAACAACGTTAAGGATTCAATTAGTTTATGAGCTTAAAACTTGTATTCTAAGAGGTCCATTAAAAGAGAGAGAGGTTAAAATAAAATGGTGCTGTGTAGACGGCTTAATTAAGAAGGCATTTTTTTAATTCAGTTAACTTTGCTATTTATACAATGCAATCCCAAACCACAACATTGCCAAATTTGTTTATTTTTTAATACCGATAATACCTACGTTTTTAAAAATCATTTTACAAACATGTATATCTTTACTTTAATACGGCTCGATTTAAAAGTTAGGATGTCTTAAGATGTCTGCTATCCAGCAAAAAAATTTCATTTAAAAATTACAAAGCAGTCAAGAGTGACAGAATTTTTTTGCTTTCGTTCAGACCAGTACTAAGGGGATGACCCCTACTTATGCAATGCATTGCACAAGAACTTGGAAATTTGGTTATGAGGAAGAGGAAAGAGGGAGTAGTGTTTGTGGACATTCGATTTGAATTTTCCTACATTGAAAGTGAGAGGAAAGACCTCTGGTTGGGGTTTATTCCACATACGAACTGTAAAATATAAAAAAGCGTTCTATTGAAACCCCATGTCAGTGATATCTACGTCGTTAACAATAGCCCAGAGTTAAGTTGTTAGCACCTCGCAATAGCGTGATCCATTGACCGTTACCGCATTTACAGTCTAATCTTTGAAAAAACCCGTCTAATCACGCCTCCAAATCATAAGGCGTACCATACAGTGACACGTTGAACAGGCTTGTGAAAATCCTAGAGCGATTATTCAGAAGCCAAAATGCGAAAATTTTACTTCTTGGCATACCCTGACAAATGAAAATGGGCTTCGTCGTTGTTCCTGAATGCATTGAAATGCATTGCATTTTACCAGCTGAACCTTGTTAGGCTTCAAAGTCTAATCCGTACGTAAAACTAACCTTGTGGCAGTTTTGAATAACACCTATTGCTGAGAACGCTGAGGAATTGACAAATTAGGATGTGGTTTAACACTGTGGCTCACGGATGCGATATTTTCAGTTGAATGACCTGGTCATTTTGTATGGAGCCGACTCAAATTTAACGACCATTCGATTATGTTCTCCGAAAATATTACGATTTTACGAAATGTAACTTTAAGTGAACCACTATTATCATAGTGGATTTTTATTATTTTAATGCGATTTTCGTGCGAAATTGAATTCATTGTGACAATTGCCAATGCATCTACTACGAATGCGTCATAAAACTAAATGTCAAAACTATCATGTTGGTGTTGCTACAATTATAAAAAAACTTATTAATAAAAAACCCAATGTAACGTTTCATATTTATACGCCGATGCTCTAGGGAATCAATAGAGTTTAATACCCTACCGCCCCTAATGAGCCTCTTGGCCCTCTTCTGTATGCGGTCGAGCAGCTTCAAAATGGACTTTGGGTTGCGGGCCCATACATGAGTGTTGTATTCCATCTTTGAACGGATATTGGTGGTATAAATAGTACGAAGATCGGATGGAGTGAAGTATTTCTTACACTGTTTTAGAAAACCGAAGCATTTAAAAGCTGAAAAATGTGTTTAGTCCATCGAACACCACCCTGAATTTTCATGCCAAGAACATCAAAAGCTTCTGATTCCGTAATATCTATATCAGCCATAACAAATGCAGCATCACTTCCGAACACAGATTTATGTGTAAGCATCCAACATTGCGTCTTACGGACATTAAAATCGACTCTATTCGCACGACTGCATTTATATTTATATTATATTCAAGCGCGGTTCTTATTATATCAGTTCTCTATTAGGAGGCCAGCTAAATTAAATTTATTGCATTTCGTTTATCTCTCGGCTCTCTGTTATTCGTTATTCAAAAATTTATTAATTCTACTCTTGACGAAATCAATTAAATTAAATTAAAAACCGTGAAGTATAAACTTTAAAATACAACTTTTTATAATTTAACAATTTTTCATAATTCTTCTACTTTTATCGCCTTCGAAACAAGGAAAATTAAATGAGATTTGTGACTCATATTTTCGTATATATTTAAGTCCCCTAACTGTTATGTTAAGATCTTAGTCTTGAAATTTATTTCTTAGAAGCCGAAAACCCACAGAAGATAATGGTTTCTAAAATGTTTAATATAACTGAAGAATATATGTATAACAGCGTCTAATAACTGTACACACTGCATTACCAGTAATAGCACTGTTGAATTAACAATTAAGCTTTTTCTCTATTTCTTTTCCGTCTCTTTGCTAAAGAGACAGCTTTTTATGCCCACTTGGGTACTAAAGGGTCCGCCAAATAACTTTTTTTTTAATGTTTTAAATGCTATAAACAAAACTGCTTAATATTTTCTCAAAAATACTTTTTTTATTTGAAAGTACAATCCTTCCGGTTAATATTGGAAAATGATTTCATTCAAATGACTGCCTTGGCTGGCCATGCACTAGCCTACACGATCGGTCCAATTTTTAAGCACATTATCGATTGTGTGCAGCTGTATTTCACCAATGTCTTCACGAATATTGCCTTTTAAAGCGTCAATTGTCTCTGGTTTATCTGCTTAACACTTATATTTGACGGCACCCCACAAATAATTGTGTAACGGTGTCAAATCGCAGCTCCGAGATGGCCAAACGACATCAGCTCTGCGGCTAATAATGCGATCTTCAAAAATTGGGCGCCAAACATCGAATGTAGCTTCAGCTGTGTGCCACGTAGCGCCGTCCTGTTGAAACTAAATGCTGCCAATATCCTCCTCTTCAATTTTTGTGAACAAAAATTCGTTCAAAATGGCCCGATAACGATCGCCATTGACTGTAACGGCCACTCCTGAAAAATGGCCCAATTATGCCTCTGGACCGAAATCCGCACCAAACAGTGACTCGTTTTGGGTGCGTCGGCTTTTCAATGTATGCATGAGGGTTTTCTGTGCCCCAAATGCGACAATTTTACTTGTTTACATACCCGCCAAGATTAAAATGAGCTTCATCTGAAAAGATGATTTTTTTTTGCGAAATCGGCATCTTCTGTAATTCGATCGCACGCCCACTTAGCGAAGGGAAAACGCATTCCTCAACATAACCATGATTTTCAAAGTAATGTCGCAAACATATTCATTCAGCGGAAGGATGAAACTAATTATTTGTCAAATCAAACATGAGCTAAGTGTTACCATTCACGAATTAAGCACTTGTTGAAAAAAAACGTTAGATGGCAGATCCTTTATTATAATGATTTATTTTTTTTCTTATCTCTTTATTTTATTCATTGTTCAAGAATATTTTATACCTAGAAAAAGAAAATTATTCTGTTACGAAGATGATTTGTTAAAGTTCTCAAAGAAAATAATTATCAGTAAAAAAAGCAAACGAAATGATCTATTGTGTGATTTAAAAACTAAGTATTTTCCTAAGAAATTTTATACATATCAGACAACAGCAACATGCTTTTAAGAAATTCCACGAAATAAGCTAAGCAACAGAAAATAAAAAACAACTAATACAGAACAAAAATAAAACACACAGCCAAGCAGTCGTTTACACTGAATGATAATAACAACAACAATATAATGTGATGTTAAAGTAGACTATTCTTGTATATGCGAGAACCACTCCAAATAGCTAGTCTTCTACTGAAATACAGCGAAACATATTTTTACTTTGACAAAAATATTTGGCTGATTTAAAGAAAATAGTTCAGAATAAACAAATATTTTATAGAAAGAACTTCAAAGATGATCGCTGCCTTAATTTTTTTTACCGCTTTACTCCCAGGGCAATAAAATTGTAATAATAACGTTTATGGAAACGTCTACCGTAAGCAAATGCTTCCAACTTTTTCCGAATTTTTCTCCAGTTTTATTTTCTTCATAAAGATTTTATTCTAAGGACTTTTGGTTCGTTCTTTTCTTTCTATTGTGAGGGTTCCAGGCCAGGGCTTGGTGCTCTTAAACTTTAAATGAATCATGCTTTAATGGAGGAAAGTTCGAACCTTTGCAAAACTTTGGTTTTTATTAGATTAAAGAAAAATCTAAATCGCAGCGCTCCCTACAATTGTTATAGAAATAAAATAAAATAAAATATAGATGAATCTTTTAAAAAGATATCATTCTAGCATTATAATTTAAATATAACTTTTGGCATATGACCGCCACGGGTGCCTTAGACATAGTTAAACCTAAACGTTAAATTTGCCAAATATTTGTAGCCGTATATCGACAATAACACCGTTAGTGCTCTCCTCCAAGTGGTCAATTGTTTCGGGCTTATCGGCACAGACAACACGTCTTCACATATCTCCACAGAAAATAATCGAGAGGTGTTAAATTATATATGAAACTTGAAGGACAACATTCGCTATCTTATTGCTGATATACAGCCACAGATGTTTACGAAAACTCATCGAAAATGGGACCTCCAGTTTTGATTAAGTACGAGCGAGCCGTAGGAGTCATATGCCAGAAGTCATATTTAAATTATAATTTCAGAAGAATATTTTTCAACAAAAGTAAATTTCATGCCAATTTAAAAATTCATCTTTTGTTTTATTTCATTTCAAATTTCTATACCTCCATAAAATCACCCTATAAAAAAAATCCAAAAAATTAAAGTGATACATTTTCCCATTGGAAATTTTATAAATGCCTCAAAAATGTATCAAAATCGGAATGGTAAACCGCTAGGGCACACCGTTTCAGTTTTAGACTTTCGAAAAATGCCTGTATAAGACAAGACATTTTCCAAAGCTAACTGACAGCGCTATCTTTATAGTCTTATTAATTTCTAATTTTATTAATATTGTGATAAAATTGATTAATATTGTGATAATATTGATTAATATTGTGATAATATTGATTAGTATTGTGATATTTGTCTAAAAATAAGAATTGGAAATGAAGCTTCTTTTTGTGAAAATATATTTTCTGATTCTAGCAGGAAGTGGGCTTCGCATGGCCCTAATTTTCGCCTATTTAACGAATTTAAAATTTGTAAACCGATTTATTTAACTTAAAAAGATCTTTATACAAGTCTTAATAAAAATTTAACATTAATTAGCTGAAAATCTTAACACACATATCAATTGGCAATTGCTCATATTTTATGCTCGATTTTCTAACTGAACAAATTTTCGTATTTTCTTTTTGTAACTAAAAAAAAATTTTTCAATAAAAATTAGCATTTTATCATTTATTTAATTGTAATACAATATTAAATATTAATTAATTAAAAGGTTATTAATTATTTATTTACATTGTAAGTTAATGTAATTTTAATCTATTTAAATCATGAAATAACACGAGTTTTACAAAAAGGTTATCACTAATCAATCACTTCAAAAAGCTGACTATTTTCTTGTTTTAATTCTTTTCTGTTGTAGACAGCATTTTTACGGTACGAGGGCAAGTCGATGGAGTGCATAAAAGCAAAGGATGCTTTTGCCTAAATAATTGTTACGTTGACTACTAAGCATGAGTTGGCGTTTTTATGCCTCAATTTCATATCCCGTTCAAGCGTTGCTTAACTAAATATTTAAATTTTTATTCTGTATAACTAACGTTTCATATTGCTTCACCTTATAGCTTTCTTCTTGCAGAATCGTCTAGAAATTATTAACGAAAGGGTGTGATATTCCTTCTTAATCGAGTTCTAATTAGAGTTCTAAGAAATGGAATTTTCTTTAAAGGCCGAGAAACCTTTAAATTGTAAAAAATAATTTAAAAAGAAATAATTTAAATGAAAATGAGCTTTTTTTAGAAAAATCAATAGATGGCACTAAGACTTAATTTCGTGCAGTAGCGCCACGGTTACAGTAGGCAGTAGGACGTTCAATTTTTAAATAATTTTTCGATCACAGTGATTGTGTTGAATGACACTGCCTTAGAAGCTTATTTTCAGATCCATTTCACAAATTCGTTTTATAGTCAAATTTTTGTTTTTTGCAAGACAATGTTGACGATCGCAAAATATCGCTGTAATCTTCTTCTGCCGTAAATTGTTCCTAGAATATCAGTGATTGGGATTGCACGTTGCCACACTGCTGTCGAATGATACGGCCTTAAAGGCCAAATGGCGGATTCATTTCTCAAAATCATCTTATAGCCAAATTTCTGCTTTTAGTAAGTCGACGGTGACGGTCGAAGAATGGCATAAACTGTTATACCGTTGTAATTCCCCCCAGGGGCATATAAATATGGTCTTTATAGAATTCCACCATCTAGACACAGTGAAACTGGGGAAAAAGGGAGCCCAGTCACCTGAAGACAGGCAAGGAGTCAACTGGAAGCTCCACTTATTTCCACGGGGATCAGTGACCCGCAGAGTTCATTATTTGTCTCTTTAGACACTTAATAATTCTCTGGCTGATCATTGAGGTTGGCCCCTATATGGGAGTAACGTGGTGGTTGTGGTTTCGCGGCCCCATAACAGTATAATGGTTGTTATGGTGGCCAGGATGATCTCACTGATAATGACACGCAAAGTGATGATCCAGTCCAGTGAGCATGCTAGACATGTGTTCTGGACAGGAGTTGAAAGTCTCCAACTCTTTAGCAAGGTGTGATGGTTTGCAGCCCTGGAATCATTAAAGTTGCAACTAGGTGGTTCTGTTGCTTAGAATTATGTCTTCGGCTTCCGAGGACGCCTGTATGACGTTCCAAATTATACAATAGTGGTTTGTCCACCATCTGATTAAGGCTACATAGCTAGGTGCGGATGTAAAACGAATCACACTATACCGTTGTAATATCCCCCGGAGGCACATTTATAAGCCTTAATGGATCACACAACCATCTAGACTTGTGTCTTGTGGGGGTAAAAGAGAGCTCAGTCCCCTAACAGGCTAGCAAGGAGCCAACTGGAAAATCCACTATATTTCTACGGCAATCAGTAACGCCCAGAGTTCCGACAATTGTCTGTTTAGCCTTTTTAGCTGTTCTCTGACTGATTATTAGGGTTGGCCCTTCGGGAGTATCGTGGTGGCTGTATGTTTCGAGGCCCTCGTTTGAGTTTGTGGGTCGGATCATTCACAATGAATGGTCCAGGTCCAGCGAGTATGAATGCCGTCGTGTTCTTAATTATATTAAGCTTCATGCGTTGTGGACCAGGAGGTAGATAGTCTCCAACTCTTCAGCAAGGCTGCGGCTTGCTCCGGATTTTTGAAGTTGTAACAAGGAGTGACCGGAGAATATACTTATCTGAAGGCCTTCTAGGGCTTGAGGATGACGCTACCACCATGACGATCTGCCATCTTATTATGGCTTTCACAGCTAGGCACAGATGTAAATCTTATCACGTATACCGTTGTAATAACCATCTGCGTGGCTCAATGTTGTCCATATTTTTAAACTAATATTTAACACCCTTAAGATAAACTGCGACTGCAAAGTCACAGAAATAAAGTCAAATACAGTCACCAGCGTGTAGACATTTTTTCTGAATGTAAAGAAGTTTGTACGTCTGTAAGTCTTGACATTCGAGAATTTTGGTTGTTAATGAGCCCATTAAAGCAAAAATCATTATCAAACGATAAGTCGATAAATTTTTGGCCGTGTGTTGCATGGCGCCATGTCGTCCGAATCAATATCATTTAAAATTACAAACGATAAAATTCATGGTGCTTTTACAATCTTGATCGATCCTTAATGCGATTTCACTTAATCATTTCGAAACAAAGTTCAATAACGTCATCAGTGTGCAAACTGCGGCAAACAGTAATTTCTTTTGGATGAAAGGAAGCCTGTTCGGTCTGGGCTGGGATTATGTTTGTTCCATGCCCCAAAATTGATGACTGATTGTAGCTGTATATCGGGGCAAGCGTTGTTTAAACTACATTCAATTTATAGTAATTGTGAAATAAAAATGTGAAAAAGAAAGCGTAGTATGTGAGTTTGCTTGACAGTTAATCCTTCCATTAGCACTATGGGACTGAAAATTAAACACCCTATATAAACCAAACAATTTAGATTAAGAAGATTCAAATTTTTTGTGAATCACGAAGTGAAAAGTTCGCCAATTATGAACGAAAAATGTTATCTGGCAAATATCCACCACGACCATGCTGATAGATCTCGATTCTTTCATCAAAGTTTTTAATCACTTTTTGGCAAAATGGCGGCCCTATTTCATTAATCACATTACGAATTTTTAATATTAAGGCTCCGATTAGACTCTGTTCTTAACACGGCTCCACAAAAAATAATCCAGTGATGTTAAATTACACGACCTGGCTGGCCAGTTAACTGCTGATTGTCATGAAATTGCGGTATCGGGAATTTTTTTTTTGCAATAAATTAATCGTTTCATTGGATGTATGACATGTGGCAACGTTCTGTTGAAACTACATGACAGTGATATCCACATCGTCAATAATAAGCCAAAATTGAGTTGTGAGCATCTCGTTATAGCGTGATGATCCAGTGACCGTTACCCAATCATGCTTTCAGACCACAGAGCGCTCCAAACAGTGACACCTTGGGTATGTAAAGGGTTCCCAATAATTGCTTTAGGATTTTCAGAAGCCCAAATGCGGCAATACCCTGACAAGTGAAAATGAGCTTCGTCTGAAAACATAATTTTTTCAGAAAAACCAGCCGGTTGTTCCTAGAGGAATTGAGCGAATCTATGGCGATGTGAATGGTCGGTCGGCTTCAATTCCTGAACCAATTGAACCTTGTAAGGCTTCAAAGTCAAATCTTACTAAAAATTCGTCATGTAGTGGATAATCCCAACTGTTGAGAACGTCGATGAATTGAAAAATTTAAATCTGGAACGACTGCGATGTTTTCAGTTGAACGACCCGGTCGAACACGCGTTGGTGTTCGTACATTTTGGATCGAGTTGTCGACTCAAGTTTATGTTGTCCGAAAATATCACGAATTTTTACGAAATGCAACTTTAACAGAACCTCCATTTTCATGGTGGATTGTTATTATTTTAATGCGATTTTCATGCGAAATTGAATTCATTGTAACAATTGGCAATACATCTGCTACGAATACGTCAAAAAACTAAATGTCAAAATTATCATGTTGTTGGCGTTGCCACAGTTGAATAACAAAGTTCTTGTTGAAAACAACCCGTATTTTCTCTACTTGAATCAAAAAAACATTTCCGAAATTTGGATTTTAAATAAAGATATCAACAGATTTACGATTACATATTTAATGGACTGTAGTGCAGCGTTCAAATCTATGCACTCACTCACTCACACGCATCCATTTAAAATATCAACATAATTACCTTTTTAATAAAATAAAAATAAATTAATAAATATTTTAAAAGGAGTGTTAGCCAACATTCATGCAGAAATAAGACCATATGTGTGTGTGTGTGTGTGTGTGCGTGCATTTAAAATTTTTACTAAATCAATTTTTTATATATTTTTTGACTGCTAAAAAGTCATTAATCATTTTGCTAAAACTGAATGCCATGAAAAACTAAAAACAAATGAAAAATTGAAAAATGAAAAACTTCTTTTTAGTTCAGCTTAACCAAACTAAGTTAAGCTTATGTTCGTTTATTTTAAAAGTTTAGAAAATGAAAAGAGACTCAGTATACCTACGCAAGCCAACGATGCGTATAGAAATGAAACCCGCCTGCTGTCATCCAAACCGTTTACGTCAAAACTCTAACTCATGTAATAAAGAAAACGTCATTTGCAAAAAAAACAACTCGTTGACACATCCTTTGATAATCCAAGAAAACTCTATGTGCGCCCTTGAATGAATACTTTTTGAATGGAATAGTATTTGTGTGTGAGTGTGTGTGTGAACCCGAGTCTGCGGAGGATGCTGCAGAAAATGATGGAAGATGATTTGCTTTGTACGAATACCGATTTTAACCAATTATCATCATTATGTTTTTGTTTTCTACTCATGTGCTTTTTCGTATCATCATTTGTTTAGTTTTCTATTTCGTTTGCAATCATTTTCTTTTCACTCTTAAAAGCTTTTTAAACGGAAATGGAAAATGTCATAAATTGATGAAAATCATTTATCATTTGTGAACTGATTGCAAGAATGTGTTATGAATTTAAATTATTTCCAAAATAAATTAATATTTCAAGAATAACAACAACAACAGCAACAACTTGATTATTTTTTTTTATTTTATTAATTTACCAGCTTCGCCCACTTTATGTTAATTTATTTTTAAATTTTAATTAAAATTTAAAAAAAAATCTATTTATTTTTTTGCAGAACAAACAATAAAACTACAATTTATAAAAAATTTATATCAAATGACAAACAATACTTTTCATTCATTTAAGCTTCATAATAAAAAGCACCTTTTCAAAAAGTACCTCTTTAAAAATAATCTTTAGAGAAACGTATTTTTTTTCAAAGCATATTTTCAAAAAAAAACCTTCTTAAAAGTATTCTTAGAAAAACGAGTTTTTGTAGAGCACCTTTAACAAAAAATACGTTTTGTAAAGTACTTTTAGAAAACTACTTTTTATGAAACACATTTACAAAACGAAATTTTTATAGAGTAAATTTATAATAATACTTTTTATAAAGTACTTTTAACATAGAGTACGTTTTATAAAGTACTTTTAGAAAAGTACTTTTTATAAAGTACTTTTAGAAAAGTAAAGTACTTTTTGTAAAGTACTTTTAGAAAAGTACTTTTTGTAAAGTACTTTAAGAAAAGTGCGTTTTATTAAGTATTTTTAACAAAGAGTACGTTTTAAAAGTACTTTCAGAAAAGAACTTATTATAAAGTACTTTAAGTACTTTATTATAAAGTGCATTAAAAAGTCATTTAAAAGAGATAACTTTTAATAAAACAGTCCTTAGAATTAGTCCCTGATAAAGTCCCATTTAAAATTTAATTATAAATAATGTACCCTTAAGAAAATTGCACTTAAGAACTTCGTGTTTTACCTTTTAAAAAATGAATGTCTCCTAGCCCTTAAGTAAAGCATCTTAGACGAGTCCTCTTTAAGGTTCTTTTACTAATTACAAAATCCTTTAACTAAGAAGTATGTGCTATTTTAAGGTACTTTTTTGATAATAAAGAAAATAAATTGTATTATAATTGGAACATTATAAAAAATTCCGTTTACATATAAATTTTACCAAACGAGCTTGTTTACTTTACAAAAAGTAATTTTATTTTATTACATTTCAAAGTTCTATACCTCTCTTAAAACACCGTGTATAGAGAACTTTGTGTTTCGGTACTATTGCTTTTAAAGCATTATTAAAAAAAATTAAGTTGTTTAGAGTTTTTCTGCCGGTAAATGAAATACTGTTGATATTTGAAAAAAATATATGCGAATCATTCCGTTATACCGAATACCTTTATATCGAATACCTTTATATCGAATACTGTTATATCCATACCATTTACTTGCCAATTTAACTGTGACTGTAGTTATTAAAAAATTTAGTTTGAGAAATTTTTAAATCGGTTTTTGAAATAATTGAGCAACTACTGAGTCATTTTACGAAAGTCTTTTGTAAATTTCATTAGTTTTTTTTAAACTGTCATTGCAACCAATGTCTGCTGTAATATTTATTTTCTTGTCTTTGCTTATAACTCTAGCCATATTAAATTAAATGAGACAACAAAACTCAATAACACTTCTGTACACAAGTACAACTCTCATTTAATCAATTTGGCGAGAGATATAAGATTCTTAAATTTTCTATACAAAATTGAGTATAAAATCCATTGATGAGTTATATTAGCAGTAGTGTAATGGCCATATGGATATGCTCACCTCTGTAGTAATATCGGATTTTTCAACAAGAAGTTTGTTTTTCAGTTGTGGCAATACCAACAACGTGATAGTTTTGACATTTAGTTTTTTGCGGTATTCGCAGTAGATGCATTGGCAATTGTTAAAATGAATTAAATTTCGCACGAAAATTACATTAAAATAATTTAAATCCGCTATGAAAATGGTGATTCTGTTAAAGTTACATTTTCTAAAAATCGTGATATTTTTGTACAACCGCTATTACGAATTTGAGTCGACAGGCTCGACATAAAATGTGCGAATACCAGCACGTGTTCGACCCGGTCGTTCAACTGAAAACATCACAACCGCAAGCCACAGTGTTGAAGCAGATCATAATTTGTCGATTCCTTGACGTTCTCAACAATTGGCGAATTTTACGTAAGGATATGATTTTGAAGTCTTACACGGTTCCACTGGTGCATTCATATCGCCATAGATTTGCTCAATTCATTCAGGAACAAGCGGCTGATTTTTCGGAAAAAATAATTTTTTTACACGAAGCTCATTTTCACTTGTCAGGGTATGTCAACAAGCAAAATTGCTCATTGGAGAAGCTTTTATATGCTCAATGTATCAGTGTATGGTGCGCCATGAGGTCTGGAGATGAGATTAGGCCGTTTTCTTTTCGAAGATGAGACTGAAAATGCGGTAACGGTCAATGGCTTACGCTATCGCGAGATGCGCAATAAGATTTACGTCAGTACCTAGCTGTGTAAGCCATAATCTGACGGTGGATCAAACCACTGAAGGCGAGTTTAGCGTCACCCACGAGTTGGAGACTTTCCAACTCCTGTCCAGCACACATGTCTAGCATGCTCACTGGATCTGGGAACATTTCACCAGGTAGGTGTTATTAAGGTGAAATGAACCCGGCCACCATAGAACCATAGACTGATATGGGGCCGCGAAACCACAACCACCACGATACTCCCATAAAGGGCGAACCTCAATAATCAGCCAGAGAACAGTTAAGTGTCTAAAGAGCCAAATAACGGAACTCTGCGGGTCACTGATTCCCGTGGAAATAAAGTAGAGTTTCCAGTTGTACCCCTGCTGACTTCAGGGGACTGGGCTTCCTTTTTCCCCCAGTTGCACAGGTCTACGTTGTTGCTATCTCCAAAGACCAAATATATGTGCCCCCGAAGGGTTGCTGGGGGTGCAAGGGAGCTAAGTCCCCTAAAGGCAGCAGGGGTCAATTGGAAGCTCCACGTTATTTCCACAGGAATCAGTAAGCCACAGAGTTCCGCTAATTGTCTCTTAAGACTTTTAGCTGTTTCTCTGACCGATTATTGAGGTTGGCCCTTAATGGGGGTATCGTGGTGGTTGTGGTATTGCGGCCCTCGCATGAATTTGATTATGGGGGCCAGGATCATTTCGCCTTTAATAAGACCATAAGTCATATGTTCTGGCCCAGGAGTTGGATAGTCTCCAGCTGTTCAGCAAGGAGTGGTGGTTTGCAACTTTGCTTTGGAACCGCTGAAATTGCAACTAGGAAAGACCCGTTGCTAGAATTAGTCTTCGGCTTCCTAAGGCGTGAATGATGTTGCTTTTCATTCCCAGTGGTTTGACCACCATCTGATTAGGGCTTACGGCCAGGTGCAGATGTAAATCTTATCACAAAATATCACTGACATGTGGTTTCAACAAGACGGTGCCACATGTTATAGAGCCAATGCAACGATCAATTTATTGCAAACAAAATTTCCCCATCGCATAATTTCAAGACAATCCAGAGTTAAGTAGCCAGCCAGACCGTGTAATTTAACACCAGTGGATTATTTTGGGTTGGAGTATGTTAAGAACAGAATCTGTGCGGAGCCAATCGAATTAATTTTAGACTTAAAACTCAAAATCCATGATGTGGTTAAGGAAATGATACCGCCATTTTGCCCCAAAAAGTGATTAAAAACTTTGATGAAAGAATCGACATCTTTTCTCTTCGTAGCTTTTCTCATCTTAAAGTGAATTTTTTGTTTTATCTTGTGTTAGAAAACAAATTTCTTGTTGAAAAACCCTCTACATTTCAAATGTGTTATTTGAACAATAAATGTTTTATAAGATTAAAATTAAAGAATTTAGCACAAATTAACTTAGATAAAAATTTTAATTTATTAAATATTTATTTCGAAATATTAATAATTCCACTAACATTTGACCCACACTTTCATTTCCCAAAGATTTGATTTTTATGATTTTCAGTTTTTATGATTTTTTATTTTTGAATTTTTATTTTTTCTTTCTTGTGTCAAAGATTATAATTAAAAAATCTCGATAAAATTGTGGCATAATTGGAAATTATTAAAAACTTTAACTTTACAGCCAATTTAAGGCTTTTTTACTTTTGGCTAAATGTTTGCACTGTTAGTTGTTGCTATTATTATTGTTGTTGGTGTTGTTCTTGTTGTAAAATATACACCAATGCAGACACATGCAACATGTTAAGGGACATGAAACATACTCGTACACATAACTTTGGTGGCATGTGGAAAAGCCATTTTCCTTGTCCATTAAGTCATTTGACACTGTAACATGCAATCTAGCAAACACTAAACAAAAACAAAAAAAAAAAACAAACGAAATAGAAGAAGGAAAAAACCTAATCAAGAAACAAGTTAAGAAAGAGAAAAAGAAAAAAAGAAAAAAAGGTAAATTAATTTTGGTTTAGAAAATATCGTTTTTGTTTTTGTAATGCTTGTTATACAGTTGCCCTGAATTAAAGGAGTTGAATACAAGCGAGAATAGTCAGAGCAATGCATGTGCTAAAGACAATTACGAGTATGATACTTATGTATTGGGTGTTTTTTTTTAGAGGTATACACTACCATGGTTGCTATGGGTAATGGGGAATCAGAGATTTCGGAGAGGGAACCTAAGAAATGGCTGCAGCCGCGTAAATTACCCACTCCCAGGCCGAACTCATATAAGAGGCCCTGCAATTGGCACGAGTACACTTTAAATCCTTTAGCAAGCACCTATTGGTGCGTGTAGGCCCCTGTAGGCTAGTAGGTAGTGTACTAGCTTATCAGTCTGGGGGTTGTGGGTTCGATTCCTAACAAAAACCTTGGCTGTTTTCCCTACAAAAAAAAATTAAAAAATTTTCTGTCAGTGATGAAGGCATAGTCACTGGTCGCTGTGCTATCTTATACGACAGAGTAATTTCCTGTCTTCTAAAAAGAAAAGCTGCCCGGTTGGCTAGTAGGTAGTGTATTTAACCTACCAATCTAGGGGCGGTTGTTTTCACTACAAAAAAAAAACAAATATGAGCTATGTTAACTGTCCTTCTACTTTCACCACCTGTTTTATCTCTTCTCTATCCCTTTCCTAAAGAATTACTACGGTTGTGACTAAATAGGCATTGTTGCCTGAAGTTCTACTTCTCTTTATAGCAAAAAAAAAAAAACTAGTCTGCTGCACCGGTAACTCCAGCTCCAATAGCGTGTATTAAAGTGGTTGCGGTTAAAACGTTCGCAGTTGAAATTGTGTTTAAAGGCGGGCAATACCTATAATTTTCTCTTTTTAACCAGCGGGCATTTTGACAGATGGAAAGCGATTTATTTTCAGTTTGATTTGGCATTTCAACATAAATAGACTGACGCCTAAACAACGCTTCCAAATTATGCAAATTGGTCCCAAAATAAGATTCCATTTTTCATAAGCGAATTTTGTTTAGCGATTAAGCTCACAAATTAGGTGCCCCTGAAGGCTAGTAGGTAGTGTGTTAGCTTACATGACTGGTGGTTGTGGGTTCGATTCCCAACAAAGACCTTGTTTTTTTTTTTCACTACAAATAAAAATTGACTGTCGGCGGGGCTGCTCAGAGATGAAGGCATGGTCACTGTTCACTGAGCTGTCTTATACGTCAGTTAATTTCCGTAACTATCCCCTTCTACTTTTAAATATGGTCTTTATAGAATTCCACTATCTAGACACAGTGCAACTGGGGGAAAAGGGAGCCCAGTCCCCTGAAGGCAGCAGGGGTTCAACTGGAAACTTTACTTTATTTCCACGGGAATCAGTAAGCCGCAAAGTTCATTATTTGTCTCTTTAGACATTTAATAGTTCTCTGACTGATTATTGAAATTGGAACTTTATGGGTGTATCGTGGTGGTTGTGGTTTCGCGGCCCAAATATCAGGTCTTTTAATATGGTGGCCAGGATCATTTCACCGTTAATGACGCGCTAGGTGAATGATCCAGTCTAGTGAGCATGCTAGACATGTGTTCTGAACAGGAGTTGGAAAGTCTCCAACTCTTAAGCAAGGAGTGATGATTTGCAGCCCTGCTTTGGAATCATTGAAGTTGCAACTAGAAAGTTCTGCTACATAGAATTATAGCTTCGGCTTCCTAGGACGAGCATGACGTTCCAAATTATGCAGTGGTTAGATCTACCATCTGATTAAGGCTTCATGGCCAGGCGCGGATGTAAATCTGATCACACGTTTACCACCTGACGCATCTCTTATCTATCCCTTTCCTAGAAGAATGTAGCACGGTACTTAACTAAATACGCATTGTTGCCCGAAGTGCTACTTCTCTTTAAAAACCAAAAAAAAAAAACATAAAACAGCCGTATTAGTAATAATGCTAATCCTCAAGTGTATTTGGAGACACCGTTATATCTAGAAAAACTGACTGTTTGGTAAAATACCGTTCCGCTATGGAACCATAACTTTTTCGTTCATCAATTGAACAACCATGATATGCAGGTGGTGTGGTTTCAACGTACGATGCAGTTGGAGCTACAATTATTCTAATGAAGAAAATGTTTGATAACCGCGTAGCTTCATGTTTCGGATACTGAATTGACCTCCAAGATAGTTTAATTTATAGCCGTTAGATATTTTCTATGGGGCTATGACGATAAGCCCAAGTAATTGAAGAACAACATGCGTTGTGTTTTTTTTACAAAATATCTTTAACAAAAAGAAATTTTTATAAAAAAAATTTGAAAGGTACTTTTAACAAAAAGTACGTTTTATAAAGTACTTTTACGAAAGTACTTTTTACAAAATACTTTTAATAAAAAGAAATTTTTATGAAGTAAACTTAACACATATTTTTAACAAAAAGTATGTTTTATTAAGTACTTTTAGAAAAGTATTTTTTACAAAATATCTTTCATAAAAAGAAATTTTTATAAAATAAATTTAACAAATACTTTTAACAAAAAATACCTTTTATTAAGTACTTTTAGAAAAGTACTTTATACAAAATACCTTTAACAGAAAGAAATTTTTATAAAGTAAATTTAACAAATACTTTTAACAAAAAGGACGTTTTATAAAATACTTTTAGAAAAATGCCTTTTACAAAATACCTTTAACAAAAAGAAAGCTTTATAAAGTAAATTTAATAAATGCTTTTAACAAAAAGTACGTTTTATAAAGTACTTTTAGAAAAGTACTTTTAAAAAAATATCTTTAACAAAAAGAAATTGTTATAAAGTGAATTTAACAAATATTTTTAACAAAAAGTATGTTTTATTAAGTACTTTTAGAAGAGTATTTTTTACAAAATATCTTTAATAAAAAGAAATTTTAATAAAGTAAATTTAACAGATACTTTTCACAAAAAGTACGTTTTATAAAGTACTTTTGGAAAAGTACTTTTTACAAAATACCTTTAACAAAAAGAAAGTTTTATTAAGTAAATTTAATAAATACTTTTAATAAAAAGGACGTTTTATAAAGTACTTTTAGAAAAATTCCTTTTACAAAATACCTTTAACAAAAAGAAAGTTTTATAAAGTAAATTTCATAAATAATTTTAACAAAAATTACATTTTATAAAGTACTTTTAGAAATATACTTTTTAAAAAATATCTTTAACAATAAGAAATTGTTATAAAGTAAATTTAACAAATATTTTTAACAAAAAGTATGTTTTGTTAAGTGCTTTTAGAGAAGTACTTTTTACAAAATATCTTTAATAAAAGGAAATTTTTATAAAGTAAATTTAACAAAAACTTTTAACAAAAAGTACGTTTTATTAAGTGCTTTTAGAAAAGTACTTTTTACAAAATATCTTTAATAAAAAGAAATTATTATAAAGTAAATTTAACAAAAACTTTTAACAAAAAGTACGTTTTATAAAGTACTTTTAGAAAAGTACTTTTTACAAAATATCTTTAATAAAAAGAAATTTTTCTAAACTAAATTTAACAAATACTATTCACAAAAAGTACGTTTTATAAAGTACTTTTGGAAAAGTACTTTTTACAAAATATATTTAATAAAAAGAGATTTTAATAAAGTAAATTTAAGAAATTTTTTACAAAAACAAAATGTTTTATAAATTATTTTAAGAAAAGTACTTTTTACAAAATACCTTCAATAAAAAGAAATTTTTATAAAGTAAATTTAAAAAGGACTTTTATAAAGCATCTATAACAAAAAGTGCTTTTAAGAGGCAAGTACCCTTTAAAAAGGCATTTAAAACAAAACAGCCCCTAAAATAGGTCCCTTAAAATAATGTAGCTTTAAAGAATTTGCAATTCTGTTATTGCCGATAAACGGTCACAAAATGTAGTCACTTTTCGAATTTCATTTCATTAAAAAAAATTCAAGGTATTAAATTGTTTCGATTTATCTCTCCAGTAATGAAATACTGTTGTCAGTATTTCAGATAGATAGTGCTATCCGAAACGCAGCTTGATAATGATGTCATCTAATCGAAAGCGCTGGCCGATCGTACCAAATAAACAGCCATTAACGATAGTTTTCACCGAACGGAATGAAAATTTCTTTTTTAATTTATCCTACTTCAACGTTCTAAAGCTCTATAAAAAAAGACACCCATTACTTGTGTATACACAAGTGTTGCATGTAATGCATGCCTCAACATAAATGTTAAGATATGCAACACATAAACATCACAAATTGAAGGAAAGTGCAACAACAGAAGTTTTAATGAATTGTTTGCATTTTTAGCATTTAGTTCAGTTTTTTATTTGCCACGCTTAACGACTCTTTCACTTGAAAGTGTTATTTATGATTCAAAATGTAATTAATTTTATGTTAAAATAAACGTGGAATGAGCAAATGAAGTTTTAACTAATAAATTGTGAACAATATTTTTGCTAAGTCCACATAATATTACAAATGTTAATTGGCGTTGTTTTGTTTGTTTGTTTGTTGTTGTTGTAACTTGGTTAATCGTTTGATCGTCTGAAACTTTTGTGAGCAAATTATTAGTTGAGTATATTTTGAACAACTGTTACTTAAGAGGCGACCTGAAATGCTAACATTAATACGAAGCATACTTTTCGGCGTTCAAAATTTCTCATATATCCTTATATATCGGTTCAAAAAGAAGTTTGTTTTTCAATTGTGGCAACACCAACAACATAGTAGATGAATTGACTATTGCGGTTCCGTTAAAGTTACATTTCGTAAAACTCGTGATATTTTGTGACAATATAATCGTCCTTCTGAGACCGCTATTATGAATTTGGTCGCTGAATTTAAGTCGAACGAACACCAACGCGTATTCGGCCGGGTCGTTCAACTGAAAACATTGCAGTCGTGAGCCTCAGTTTCGAAGCAAATCCAAATTTATCAATTCCTCGATGTTCTCAATAATTGGGGTTATTCAAAACCAACACATGGCGAATTTTGCGTAAGGATTTGACTTTGAAGCCTTACAAGTTTCAAGTGGTGCACATTCACATTGCAGTAGATTCGCTCATTTCGACAAGAAGTTTATTTTCTAAAACAAAAGTAAAATAAAAAATTTAGATTTAGATGAGAAAAGTTACGAAGAGATAGCTTAATCCATTGACCGTTACCTGATTTTCAGCCTCACCTCCGAAAAAAAAACGGCCTCATCATGCCTTCAGGCCACGTAGCGTACCATATAATCACATGTTTAGCATGCAAAGGCTTCTTAATAATCGCTCTGGGAATTTCACAAACCTAAATTCGGCAAGTTTGCTTGTTGACATACTCTGACAAGTGAAAATGGGCTTCGTCTGGAAAAATATTTTTTCCAGAAAAACCAGCTTACAGGAATCCAAATCTGGTAGATAACTTTCAAGGTATAAGTAGTGGTTAATTCACTGAACGACAATAGACGATAGTCTTTAGATGCCCACAGTGCTTGTCTTAGTAATAAACTTTGAAGAGTAACGCGGTGGCCTAACGAGGTAATGGTCGATGTGCTCCTTCTATACAAATGATTTAAGGTCTTATTCCTCCATATAGTAGCTTTGGGATTTTAAATGTTGTTATACTGCTTGTCACCTATTTGGTTCAGTTCCTAAATTCGAAAGAATCGAATTTGAAAGTAATACAAATAAATCGGTATATATGGCCAGATATTGCTGCTTTTTAGATATGAAGCTCTAAAGTAAAGTTCTACTTTGTAATGCGATTCTAATATGAGTCACATAATAATAATGTGACTCATATTAAGAGGTATTTCAAGTTTCAGTTAATGTATTGCCCTGCATTCCATGATTTCTTAAATTCTTATGAGGGTTTTAATTTTGTTTTTTTCCTTGCTGCTGAAATTTATGGAGTTTTTAGCACAGGTGTATAGCTTTTAAATGGAATCAAGCCATGATGAATTTTCTAAATTGACATATTTTTATAACTTAAATATAACTTCTCGCATATTAAAGCCAGGTCTGGCTTTGGCATAGTCTTGTCTAGAAGTCCAATTTTTGATGAATTTTTCGAAACATTTGTGGCCGTGGCGAATGTTGTTATTTAAGTGCTCAATCAGTTGGGACTTATCGGCGTAGACTATCAGCGACTTAAAATATCCACACAGAAAATAGTCTAGCGGCGTTAAATCGAACGATTTTGGAGGCCAATTCAGGGGTTCGCAAAGTAAAACTATGCATATAGCAAACGTTTCTTTTAAGAATTCAACTGTGGTTTGAGCTATGTGACCTGTGGTGCCCTCCTGAAGAAACGACATTTTGTTTACCGCATGGTCGATAAACGAGAAGGTCTAGAGCGAATATTTAAATAAAATTACAGAGGTACGGAACTCACCTCATCTTGGGTTATTGGTATTATTAAAAGTGAAAAATTTTCGAAATTTATTTTAACTTAGGTGCCTCTGTAGGCTGGTAGGTAGTGTACTAGCTTGTCAGTATGGGGGTTGTGGGTTCGATTCCCAACGAAGACCTTGGTTTTTATTACTACAAGAAATAAAAATTGACTGTCGGTGGGGCTGCTCAGCGATGAAGGCATAGTCACTGGTCGCTGTGCTGTCTTATACGGCAGTTAATTTCCGACTATCCTTCTACTTTCACCACCTGTTTTATCTCTTCTGTATGCCTTTCGTAAAGAATGTAGCACAATAATTAACTAAATAGGCATTGTTGCTTAAAAAAAAAACAAAAAAAGAAAAACTATTTAAAGTTTGTTCAGTTTGAATATTTAACAACACTTTCCTAACTCTGGCTATTATGAATTTGGCAGCTGTAAGTTAATTATGCTTGTTGCAGCAGAGACAGTGTATAATGCGCCTAAATGTGAAAGAAATATGATTGTCATGCGAAATGACAGCCTTATGTGTGGAGAATTGCACTTAAACTCCTTCCCTGCTTCGCATTGCATAACTAAATTTGGGCAACGAAGAAGATCATTTATAACAATCATAATCATAATAAATATCAATTATTTTTAAATAACAAACAACAGCCACTAAGTAGTCACTCATCCATGCAAAAATAATCTCGACAATTTTACAAATTCACATTCTTCGAAAGTATAAAAATGCAACACAACAATGCAACAGGGATTTTGCAGAGCTGCATTTGTGCAAAAATGCATAAATATGGTAAAGTGCAGCAGAAAAATATGTCTTTATTAAAAAAACAAAAAAACAAAAAAAATTACAAAAACAAAATAATCATCCACCTCCTACTCCTTGAAAATGAAATTGTAAGAATTATTTGTCTCTAGGGCGTTGGCATGTACAATACAAGTCTCCTCCCATTTTTATGAAGTATTAAAATTTAGTTTTCTTGTTTTCTCGTTTATAATATTTTCTTTATTTGTGGTGTTGGAAATAAATAAAATAAAGCAACAACAACAAGAGCAACAAACAAAAAAAAAAAACATTAACAACCTCTAACACCGTTAATGACTCTATTATATTTGATAAGATTGTTTGGGCCACAAACCAACAATTTTATTTTATAATTTATTTTTCTTTTCTGTTGTGTTGTGTTGGCCGTTTTTGATTCTAACTAATGTTTAGATATGTGTTGTAAAGAGTGTATCCACATTAACTCATTATTAATATGTTTTTTTCGGTTAATGCCTGACCACTTCCAATTAAACACTTTTAGTTTGAGATTTTTGTTGGTTGATTGCTGAAGAGTTTATTTTGACAAACCCACATTATCGGGTACTTAACAGTGATGGATATAGATTAACGATAGTACCGTGAGACCATTACCCCACTAGGTGAATACATGGCGCCTAATAGGATACTCGGATTGAATGACGTTAACCTAAGTAGCAACTACATGGCCGTACTCTTACTCTCTATTTAAAAGCTGGACATTATTTAAAACTCCACCGCAGCATTGGTGAGATTCCGCTGCCCGCACTTTTCCTGCTTTTTAAATTTTACCTAAAGCCACCACATTCGCCGAAGGGCCTAACCTATAACCGGTACCATTAATCTTAGTCCAATAATTTGATCACTGTACAAACTTTAAATGTTATTTTATATCGCGGCTTAACAATGATGTTTTCACATCGAAAGCGCTCGCCATTAACTTCAAGAGAACAACAGCCAGATAAGACGGGAAATAACAACAGTATGTTATTTTCTCCCCTGCAAGTTCAAGCGACTGGTGTCGCCCTATTAACAAGAAGAAATAGTGGGAAGTAGTACAATATGTTCTCCGGGGAAATACGGGTGTCCGCCGAGAAGGTATACTACTTTGTTTGTTTATAATTTTTTATTAAATGAAAGAGGATGGAATGGAATATTGATAAATGTTTTATTTAATGTCGGCAGGCAATTATGTGTGGAATACAATATTAGATAAATGTCTGTCTCTGTTAGCCTCACAAATGGGAGCCCTTTTGCGCACATTTTTCATTACATTCTCACATCCCCCCGGGGGCACATTATAGTCTTTTTAAAACCTACTATTCCATTTAGATTTGTGTTTTGCGGGGTAAAAGGGAGCCCAGGCCTCTCAAAGGCTAGTAGGAGTCACCTGGACAATCCACATATTTCCACGGGAATCAGTACACTCGCAGAGTACACTATTTGTTCTCTTTACGCAAAGATATTCTCTGACTGGTTATTGAGGTTGGCCCCTATATGGGAGTATCGTGGTGGTTGTGGTTTCGGACCCTCGTGAGAGTTTGTGGGTCGGACCATTCAAATTAACACAATGAATAGTTCAGGTCCAGTGAGCATGAATGCTGTCGTGGACCAGGAGTTGGAAAGTCTCCAACTCCTCAGCAAGGAGTGAGAGCACGGCCTACTCCGGACTTTCTAAATTGCTACTAGAAGTGACTGGAGGATATACGTATCTGAAGGCCTTCTAGGGCGTAGTTGGTGTCCAATCAACTAAGTGGTTTAACTACCATCTGATTATGACCTCGCGGTCGGTGCAGATGTAAAACAAATCACACATTACATTCTCACACATTGCACGCGGTATTTCTTTAATTTAATCACGAATATTTTTTTAGAGTTGCTCAAGCATTTCTGGGTTGTTTGCATAAACCTTGATTTTCACATATTACCACAAAAAGAAGTCCAGACCAGTCAAATCAGGCGATCGTAGAGGTCAATCAACATCACCATTTTTTGAAATAACTTGTTGAGGAAAGAGGTCTTGCAGTAATTCCATTGTAATCCTGGCTACATGCGATGTGGCACCGTCTTCTTGATACCACATAATAATCAAGCCAAAATCATGCAGATGTGGCGTTAAAAAGTTTTCAGTCATATCATGATATCGCTCCTCATTTACAGTGACCGTTACGCCGTTTTCGTTTTCAAAGAAGTAAGGTGCAATAGTTCTTCCTGCCTAAATTGCACACAATGGACCCGCAATCTATTGAGGGTGGTTGTGAAGGTGACCCTCAATCTATTAAGAGTGGTGGTGAAGGTGACCCTCAATCTATTGAGGGTGATGGTGAAGGTGACCCTCAATCTATTGAGGGTTTTCCCCAGATCCGGCTTCTCTGTTTATTTCTGTATCCTTTTAAATGAAAATGTGCCTCGTCACCCATTATGATTTTTTTTTTTTAAATCGGGGTTGTCATGGGTGAGCTGTAATGTCTTGTGAAAGAAGCTCTTGTGTCAACTGAATCTTATATGGAAAGAAATGCAAATCCTTGTGCAAAATTGTGGGGAAAGTTGTTCTTTGACGACCAAGCTCCTGAACGAGGTTAGCGAGGTTGAGGTTAATGAATTGTTTGCAACACTTTCTTGAGCAGCAGTAATGTTTTTAGCCTATCTTGCAGTACTTTGTGGTCTATACTTTGGTCAATCACCTACAGACCCTCTTTCTTCGAAATCATTCACTATACGCTAAATAGTTTGTTTTGTTGGCATGTTGTTTCTCTCAAAAATTTCACGTAGCCTTCTTTCTCATTGTCCCAGTAATCGATGATTGATTTCGATAAAATATTTTAACGATTAAAATGCGTTGGTTTATCGATAATTTTTCCATGTCACGTGTGTACTTCACGATTGCCAAATATGAACTGTCAAGACAAATGTTGGCGGTAAAACAAAGTAGTATACCTTTCCGGAGGACACCCGTAAGGTACATTAGAGAAAAGATAGCATTCAATACACCCATAAGTCATGGGATAGAGAAAAGCCCTATGTTATCGGAAATTAACCGTCATATAAGATAGCACGGCGAGCAGGGACCATTATTTTATCACTGAGAAGCCCCACCAACGGCCAATTTTTATTTTTTTGTAGTGAAAACAGCCAAGGTCTTTGTTGGGAATCGAACTCACAACCCCCAGACTGATAAGCTGGTACACTACCTACTAGCCTACAGGCGCACTCTTCCAATACTGCCGTCAACTTGAAAAAATCGTTCAATTGAAAATTTATAAATTGTTTACTGTGTTTTTAATGAAAAGAGCGCCACATTAAGCTGGCAACGTTGCTTGTGTTCAAATTACAACAGCTGTTTTCAACATTTTGAAGAAAGAGACGGAAGATAGTCTTTTTAATAGTCACCAATGGAATGGTTACTGATATTATGCTAGAGATATTCAAGGAAGATGCCTTTATGAATGGTAATATTTCCTCTAATTTGCTTGGCGTGTGTCACTAATCTCGGCTTAAAATACGCGACAAACGTTTAGAAAATGATTTTAGATGCTTAACCAAAGTTTATCTAAGAAAATAATTAATCCGGCAGACAGCTGGTATTGCTATCGTCTGTATATATTTTGGCTTAATGGTTATCTGCAAAGCAACCTTTCTGGAAAGAACTAAAATTTGAAGCACCCGCTTCAAATTCGTGTCAAGAGTCTTATAATCAGTTTAGTTAAATATCAGAGTCAAAATGCCCATAATTCTAGGGTACCCTATATGCTACATATTCTTGCAATGCTTTCTTTAAACAGATCAGTTGTGTTCTCTTTAGGTATCTGTTGGCCATTTTATTCGGTTTAAACAGCTTATAATAACGATATCCTGGGAACTCAACAAATATAGAGCCTTGTGTCAAGGCCTTGGTATTGTAGCTCCTAGATAGCAGGTGCTAACATATGGTTTTTGGTGCTTTAAATTATCGTTATCTCATGGACGCAACAAAGCTTCTTACGACGCCTCCTAGTTTCTTTAGCTCATGTGAGAGCAACCTTTCTTGCTTTGGATGAATTAAATATACAGAAGCTGTTGGTGTATCTAAGATAATGACAGCTAGTGAATACTAAAGCCCAGTGACACTAATTTGAGGTGATTTTTGGAACAAATAAATCGCTAAAAGATTTTACATTTTTGCCAGTCTCTAAATGTATGTTGTCCGCATTGTGTCTTCTTAACTCTTACAACTTTTGCTAATTTTGATGCCCTCTTTCTAAGTTTTTTTCTTGCAACCTGTAACTAAACCAACCGTAGTTTAATAATTATTCGAATAATTACTTCAACAATATAAAATAATATTAATGATCATTATCAATTCCATTTTGATTCTGTTTGTTCATTTTTTATTGTTCTTATTTTGGGGTATAAAAAACAATAGACCCATTTTCTTTTATTTATTTAAATGGTCTAATGTTGGTCATTTTGTTCTATTTATTATCGTTATTTTAAGTTAACAACTTTAGACACACTCAAGTATATGGGCTTATTGCATAATTGACTTCTCTAACACTTCCAAGCCCGAAATAGAATGAAACTCTCTTTCCAACAATCCACCCAGCCAACAACACATAATTCGAAATTACAAATGGAAATTCTCTTTACAAATGAACATTTATTATAACATACATTATACGATTGTGTAGTTTGTTGTATTTTCAAACAATCTGTTTATGCCACTTGGGCTACAATTACAAGTTCCCGTATATTTACAGTTTAAAAGTGGTTAGTTTTGTGTACTTTTGCCACTTGTATTAGAGCAAGGTGGTGGTTAAGGCGAGAAGGTCTGAACTGCAAACAAAATGATTTGTAATTAAAAATGTTTTCATTTTACCCGAATACATATGAACTGCTCAAATGTAAACTGCTATAAATACTATTAAATATAAGACAGACAGTTTTGTTGAAAATATTAGCATAGGCCTGAAGGGAAATTGTACATTAATCTTTATGTTAGTTGTTAAATGATGATGGGGAAATAATTTTAATTTGAGGAAATTTCGAAAACTCTAACTAAAGATAAAAACCTGCTTTAAAACCTTTAATATTTGATAAATTTTTTATAAAATCAAAATATCCCATTTTGGGAAATTTTTTATACATTAAGAATATTTAAAAATTTTAGAATGAAAGTATTATTTCTCTGTTTATAGATAGAGAACTATATAATTTCTTAGCAAATTTAATGATATCTAAATATTTCCCTTTTAGGGAAATTTTTTAACTTGAAAAGAATTACAGAATTTTTATCAAACTGTAATATGAATAATAAGCATATTAAAAATGAATTATTATTTCGCTGGATTTATTTAAATATTTTGAGAAATTTTTTTAAACTATGACAAAAATTTAATGCCGCAGTTAAAGGCGATTATAATGCATAATTTATTACACAAAATTTTTATAAAATCAAAATATCTCATTTTGGGAAATTTTTATACATTAAGCAAATTTAAAAATTTTAGAATAAAAGCATAGTTTCCATGTTTTTAGATATAAAACTTTATAATTTCTTGGCAAATTTAATTTCCCTTTTAGGGAAGTTTTTCAACTTGAAAATAAATAAAGAATTTTTATCAAACTGTGTTAAGAGTAATAAGCATATTAAAAATTAATTACTATTTCGAAAGATTTACATCCCATAAAAATTTCCCTAAGTGGGAAATTTTTTGTATTGAGAATTTTTTCAAGCTATAAAAAATATTTAATACTGGTGTTTAGGGCGGTTACAAGACGTAACTAATTGCACAAAATTTTTAAAATAAAAAAATATCCCATTTAGGAAATTTTTTATACATCAAAAAAATTTAATAATGTTTTAATAAAATAATAAGTTCCGTGTTTATAGATATAGAACTGTATAATTTCTGGGCAAATTCAATAATATGTACATATTTCCCTTTTAGGGAAATTTTTCAACTTGAAAAGAAATAAAGAAATTTTATCAAACTGCGATAAGAATAATGAGCATATTAAAAATGAATTAATATTTCGCTGGATTTACATTAATTAAAAATTTCCCTTAGTGGGAAATTTTTTGTATTGGTAAATTTTTTTAAACTATGACAAAACTTGAGTACTGCAGTTAAAGGCACAACTTATTGCACAACATTTTTATAAAACCCAAATATCCCATTTTGGGAAATTTTTATACATTAAGCAAATTTAAAAATTTTAGAATAAAAGCCTATTTTCCATGTTTTTAGATATAAAACTATGTATTTTCTTGGCAAATTTAATTTCCCTTTTAGGGAAATTTTTTAACTTGAAAAGAAATAAAGAATATTTATCAAACTGTGATAAGAACAATGAGCATATTAAAAATGAATTATTATTTCGCTGGATTTACATTTAATAAAAATTTCCCTTAGTGGGAAATTTTTTGTATTGAGAAGTTTTTTTTTAACTATGACAAAACTTGAGTACTGCAGTTAAAGGCATAACTTATTGCACAAAATTTTTATAAAATCAAAATATCCCATTCTGGAAAATTTTTTATACATTAAGAAAACTTAAAAATGTTTAAATAAAAGAATAATTTCCATATTTTTAGATATAAAACTATATATTTTTTGGAAAGTTCAGTAATATGTAAATATTTCCCTTTTAGGGAAATTTTTCAACTTGAAAATAAATAAAGAATTTTTATCAAACTGTGTTAAGAACAATAAGCATATTAAAAATGAATTATTATTTCGTAAGATTACATAAAAATTTCCCTTTGTGGGAAATTTTTTGTATTGAGAAATTTTGTTTAACTATGGCAAAAATTTAATATTGCGATTAAAGGCAGTTATAAGACATAACTTATTAATCAATTAGGGAAATTTTGATATTTGAAGAAATATTTTATTACTTCTTCAAAACTTGTATATTTTGTAGTAAAACATATAAAAAATTATTATTTTTGTATTTGTAATTACTTTAAAAATTTCCCACTGAGGAAAGGTTTCACACCCTTTTTGAAAACTATAACAGTGCTGTTAGAGAATTATTTTTAAATCAAAAAGGCTTAGACCATCTTAAAAAAGAACTCATTATATTTGATAAAAGCTTTGATATATAACATTTTGGACACGTTAAATTATATAAACTGCTATTGTTTTTCCCTTAACAAAATTTTAAATTATTTATGGCAACAAAATAAAATTGCTGATAATTGAAATATATGATTATGAATATTTATTGTTGTAGTTTAACTTGCATATGAAAGTGTGAATGCATACGTACATACATAAGAATTTATGTATGTGCGTGGGTTAAAGTGTTGTGGTGCTGTAATTAAAATCGAAATAAATGATACACCAGCTAATTTCTCCCATCAAGAACAAATTATGTACGTTCGTGCGTACTCATGTTCTTAAGGGAATTAAAAATCCCTTTTTATTAACATTTTGAATAGTTTTGGTAAATTATAAATAATAGTTTGTTGTTGTTATTTTGTACACACATTTTTTTCTTTTAGAATAGAAATTATTTATTTTCATTACGTGAAAACTTAAAACTATAATATTATTATAATTTATTAAAATTTTCTAACAACTTAATTAGCATACTTTCTAGCCGATAATAATAATAATAATAAGTTTGTGTTATTTTCTTTATCTTTTTTAGGGTTTTCGGCAGATGGTGAAGATGAAAGTAGTGCTGCTAAACGCCGTAGATCTCGTACAAATTTTAATTCTTGGCAGCTGGAAGAATTAGAAAGAGCATTTTCGGCCAGTCATTATCCCGATATATTTATGCGTGAGGCTTTAGCCATGCGTTTGGATCTTAAAGAGAGTCGTGTTGCGGTAAGTTTAGTTTTAAACTGAATTATTGTCATTTAACAAAATGTATGAATTGGATTTATTTCGAAAGTTTTATAAAGGGTTTTTCAACAAGATGTTTGTTTTTTTAAACAATATAAAAGAAAAAATGTAGATTAAGATGTTTCAAATTTGTGTTACGAAGGCATAAGTTCAGCAATTATGAATGGAAAATGATATCTGGCATGACAATGACAGATGTCGGTTCGTGCATCAAAAATTTTAATCACTTTTTGGCAAAATTGCAATTCTATTTCGTTAATCACATAACGGAGTTTGAGTTTTAAGGCTGAAATCTATTCAATGGTCTCCTTACAAACTCCATCCTCGACGTTCTCAAGAATTGGGGTTATCTAAAACCACCACATGGCGAATTTTGCGAAAAGATTTGACTCTGCATCCTTACAAGGTTCAGTTGGTGCAGGAATTGAAGCCAACCGATCATTTACATCGCCGTAAATTCGCTTAATTCATTCAAGAACAACCGTCTGGTTTTTCTGTGAAAATAATTTTTTTAGACGAAGCCCATTTTCACTTCCCAGGGTATTGCCGCATTTGGGCTTGTAAAAATCCTAGAGTGATTATTGAGAAGCCAAGCTAAACGAGTCACTGTATGGTACGCTATGTGATCTGGAGGCGTGATTGGGCCGTTTTTTTCGAAGATGAGGCTGGTAACGCGGTAATATTCAATGCACCACGCTATCGCGAAATACTAACCACTCCATTTTGCCCTATTATTAACGATGTCGATATCACTAATGTCAAAGGCAAACTAAAGTCAGTCGTTGTTGAGCGGTGACAGAGAGCAGTCGTAAATCAGTGGTTCCTTTTTTTATTTAAAACTTGTATATCTTAACATCTTTTTTTTTATTTAATAAAGATAAGTTCTTTTTTAACTTGGACATCTTTGACACTAACATGTGGTTTCAACTGGATGGTGCCACATGTCACACAGCCAATGTAACGATTAACATATAGCAAACCAGATTTTCCGATCGCATAATTTTACTGCAATCAGCAGTTAAGCGGCCAGCCAGATCATATGACTTAACACCACCGAATTATGTTTTGTGGGGATATATGAAAAACAGAGTCTATACGAAGTGATTTCAACCTTAAAACTCAAAATCCGTAATGTGATTAACGAAAAAGGTTCGCCATTTTGCCAAAAGTGATAAAAAACCTGTCAGAGTGGTCGTGGTGGACATTTGCCAGATATCATCTTTCATTCGTTATTACCGAACTTTTCTCTTGGTAATACAATAAAAATTTGAATCATCCTAATCAACATTTTTTGTTTTATTTTGTTTTAGAAAACAAACTTTTTGTTGAAATACTCTTTAGAATCTAAGCTGGCAACACCTTTTAACTGGCGGCTTTTTTGTTTATCAGCTTTCAAGTGATATATCTTCAGTTTGGTTCGGCATTTCAATTTGAATTGAATTGATGCCTAAATAAGGCTTCCAAACTGTTTAAATTGGGCCTACAACAGGATATCCGTTGTTCCCGATTTTTATAAGCGTAATTTGTTAAGGGATGTAGCTTAAGTGAATGAACAAAACTGTCGTATTGGGAGTGATAATAATACTCAAGTGTACGTTGAGAAACCATTAGATCTAGGAAAACTGACTGTTTGGTGTGCTTTATGGACTGGTGGCATCATTCCTCCACAGTTATTTTTAAAACGGTGCTGGTTAGAAGGTTACAGCTGGCCGCCATAGAGCCATGATTACTGACTTTTTCGTTCATCAGTTAGAGAAATAAATAAAAATATTATTGGAACTGCCATTTGTATTTATATATAGGGTCCGCCATTTTTGTTTTAAATGCTATAAACAAAACTACATAGTTACGGCTATGTGGGACGTAGCATCGTCCTGTTGAAACCAAATGCTGCCAATATCCTCCACTTCAATTTTTGTGAACAAAAATTCGTTCAAAATGGCCCGATAACGATTGTCATTGACTGTAACGGTTACTTCTAAAAAATGGCCCAATTATGCCTCTGGACCAAAATCCGCATCAAACAGTGACTTGTTTTGGGTGCGTCAGCTTTTCAATGTATGCATGCTTGGGGGTTTCTGTGCCACAAATGCGACAATTTTGCTTGTTTACATACCCGCCAAGATCAATGAGCTTCATCTGAAAAGATGATTTTTTTTTTGCAAAATCGACATTTTCTGTAAGTCGATCGCAGGCCCACTTAGCGAAGCGTAGTTCAAGTGTATATACAATCATATTCGTTTAACGGAAGGATAAAACTAATTATCTGTCAAATCAAACATAAGCTAAGTGTTACCATTTACGACTCCACCGGGGGCACATACATATGGTCTTTGGAGAAAGCAACAACTTAGACCTGTGCAACTGGGGGTAAAAGGGAGCCCAGTCCCCTGAAGTCAGCAGGGGTACAACTGGAAACTCCACTTTATTTCCACGGGAATCAGGGACCCGCAGAGTTCCGTTTTTTGTCTCTTTAGACACTTAACTGTTCTCTGGCTGATTATTGAGGTTGGCCCTTTATGGGAGTATCGTGGTGGTTGTGGTTTCGCGGCCCCATATCAGTCTATGGTTCTATGGTGGCCAGGATCATTTCGCCGTTAATGACACGCTAGGTGAATGATCCAGTCCAGTGAGCATGTTAGACATGTGTTCTGGACAGGAGTTGGAAAGTCTCCAACTCATAAGCAAGGGGTGATGATTTGCAGCCCTGCTCTGGAATCATCGAAGTTGCAACTAGAAAGTTCTGTTGCATAGAATTAAAGCTTCGGCTTCCTAGGACGAGCATGACGTTCCAAATTATGCAGTGGTTTGATCCTGGCTTCATGGCCAGGCGCGGATGTAAATCTAATCACACTTTGTTACCATTCACGAAATAAGCACTAGTTGAAAAAAAAAGTTAGATGGCGGCCCCTATCAGGTGGATTTTATAACGGTTGAGTTTCTAAGTGATAATTTATGTTTAGTTTGATTTGGCATTTCAGTATGAATAGACTGACGCCTAAATAACGCTTCCGGATTGTGCAAACTTATTTTGAAAATCACGGTTTTGTACGAAATCTATATGGCGCACTACGTTCATTTTACAGTTAACATAATCGATTGACTATGAAACGTTTTCGCATTAAGTTAACTCTAAATGATGATTTGCATCCATAGAAAGGTCACGCAGAGCATTGAGAAAAGGTTATTGCTGCTGTGAATTGGTCTCCAATTGCTGAAGTTGCTATTCTATGCTCTTAAGTCGGAAACAATTGTCCCTTTAGAAGATAACATTCCACGCGTTATTGCCGATATATGGTCCCAAATTTGTAAAATATCATTGAATATTGAACCTCCAAATTAGACTACGTTTGAGCCAACTGTGTTAAAATTTTACTGGAAATTATATTTAAATTATGGTGCCAGAAGATTAGTCACCGCATTAAATAAATTTTATGTCGATTTAAAAAATTCACCCTTACATGTTTCCGTTACAAAATTCTATAGCTCTATAAAAAACACCC
Source organism: Trichopoda pennipes (assembly GCA_030448955.1). NCBI lineage: Eukaryota > Metazoa > Arthropoda > Insecta > Diptera > Tachinidae > Trichopoda > Trichopoda pennipes. Next base: position 11,183,560 of record JASKUP010000025.1, on the reverse strand, counting down.
TTTAGAGGTAAATTTTAAATCCCTGGTTAAGTAAAATTTGTAAAGGGAGAATGAGCTCTTTAAATGCTTTCTTGTGATACATTCTGTAAAAAGGATTTAGAGTAGAAGAAATCGGTAGTGAAACATTTGCTCCACTTTTCACAACCCTGCAGCTTGAGTATTATTTAGTCGCATTATTAGTTTTTATTTTAATATTTATTTCGCGCAAACTATTTGATGCTGTAAAGCTAAACCGCCTAATGGAGTCTCTGTTGTAAATAAATATTAAACCAGCCCATGAAAACGTAACCGGATGCATAATAAATACTTTTAAGATAACAAAGAACGCGTAGAACAAAGAAACAATAGGCTTTTCGCTGATATATTTGTTGTAACATCACTACAATCGTGCAATTGCATAGAGTAGAGGGCCAAAAAATAAGTTTTCCTTTAAAACTACTAAAGAATTCTCTACTGTAATGAGCAGTGGTTTGCGAAACTTTTTTTCTAAAACTTTCTTTCTCAAACTTTCTTTCGTTTTTGTTTCATTTTCGTAATATAGAACCTTAACACATATCCGAAAATTTAAAATTAAGTTAAAGCTGTGGTATGAACCCAGCCTACTAAAGAAATCACATGCTATGATTTCAATGCGCTCAGCATCTTAACTACAACCACCTTAAACTAAGTATGACAAACGATTTTTAAATGGGCCGATTTATAAGAATTTTTATGCAAGCTTGAGTTGTGGCCTTAAAAGAAGACCACAAAATTAATTAAATTAAAAAGAAAATATTTTGAAATGATTTTTTTCTCAAAATATACACTTTGTTTTAGATAGGTATGGTTCCAGAATCGGCGTGCCAAAGTGAGAAAACGTGAGCATACTAAAAAAGGACCTGGAAGACCTGCCCATAATGCCCAGCCACAAACCTGCTCTGGTGAACCCATCCCGCCTAACGAATTAAAAGCTAAAGAAAGGTTAGATTTCTTTTTATACTTTTTGAGAATTATCACATAAAAATTATACCCCTAAATAATAAGAATGGCGAACTAAGCTTATGTTCTATCTGTAATTTAAGTGAGAAATTTCTCACATGAATATATTTTAGTCATTTTGTTTGGCATAGGATGATCTAGAGTAATTCATAAACGTTTTTATCATTTTATTTTAAAATAATTTTAACAACTCGAGGTTATCCTATGTTAGACAAGATGATTACAATATTTTTATGTGAGAAATATCTCACTTTAGTTATAGAAACGACATACTAATAACTGATCATGATTAGTTATTAATTGATTTTTGTGTTGTGGTTTTATTTATTTAATTGCAGAGCACGCAGAAGAAAGAAACTAGCCAAAGCAATTGATCGACAGGCTAGAAAACTGCAGGCAAAAGGTATAACTGTTGACTTTGAAGCACTTAAGGCTGAATACATATCACAACACAAAGCCAATGGCACATTTTCTGATTCAGATCTTGAAGATGACAGCATACAAATCGATGTGGTAGGCGGTACAGAAAGCGACGATGATGATGATTTAGATTTTCGAAGTCCACGCGGTAGTGATTTGGCCAACAATAGTTATTCACCTAGTGGTAGTCCCAATGGTCTGGGTAGTCCAATGTCAAATGGCGGCATCGATAATAGAGACGATGATAATAATAGCAATCAACATAATCTGCATGTGAATGTAGATGAGAAACCATTCTTGTTTCCTGGTCGAGCAACGAATTTTCATTTAAAGTTAGAAAAAAACACCTCATCGTCATCATCCTCCTCCTCACCGAATCATCAACAAACCTCACCGATTAGTATACGACGCAGTAATCCATTTAGCATAGAATCTTTACTTTTCAACAATACATGAGTTTTGTAGACACACAAATACGCGCAGAGATGCACTCACACATACACACACATACACACGCGTACAGACAGACACTAACACTGCAGACAGATGATAAATGTTATACCAAAAAGGAAAAAAGAAAGAAAGTAAACTATCTTTTACTAAAAATATCTAAGCAGCAGTAAAATTTAATCACCACTACTTACATACATACATACATGCATGCATACATACACACCACTATTCCATAATTAAATGAGAAACTTATTTAACAAAAAAAAAAAAATATTTAAAGTTTTGTCACAACATTTTGACAAATGGTTGGACTCATTAATATTTTTTGTTAAGGTTTTTAGTACAAAAGGAATTTTCAGCAACAGCAGCAGCAGCAACTACAGCAGCATCACTCCCAGCACTTTGTACAGCCATAATCATTGTCATCATCGTCTCATCATTACAAGTGAGAGAAAATGAGTTTTTAAAAAAGCAAAATATCTTGAGTTACTTTTCGTTTTTATTTTATTTAAGTGTAGGGGCATTTTCTTATTATTTAACACCAAAAATTAATGATTTAATTGTATTGTTCATAACAACAACAACACACGTGAAAACGTTGCAACCAACCAACTAACCACCAATACGACCTATAAAAAACGACAACAAAATTTAAATAACTTAATTTCAGAGTTGTTTATGAGTGAATCATAAAAGAAATTACTTTATAAAGACTTCAGGCATTTAATAAGTGGAACATGTAGGGCTCCTTAAAAATATATATTTTTATTACTATACTTTAGTACGTGTAGAATTGATGACTAGTCGTTCTTCTACTAAATGACCAATACATTATCCTGAAGGGCAAAAAGCTGACATATAAAAGAATGTTTTCGTTAATAAAACGGCAGATAGCCCAACATTTTGTGATAATAATTATTTTTTTTCGATTGCATCAACTAAAAATATTTTTTGGGGAAAAATCGGGAGAAAATCCATATAAACGTAATAGTAAACTCCGTTTCTATCAGGAAAATATTATTATTTTAGGAGTGAAACGAGCAAAAACCAGCGATAGGAAGGGTTATGGAGCTTTTTGTACTTTGAATTTGTTTTAATTTGTCTTTTGTAATTCTAAACACTCAAGAACAACAAATTTTCAATAATTAAAAACAAATGTTGAAAATTATTTTGTTTAAGTGTTTAAATGCCTGATAAGTTGCTTAATATAGCCTAAAACATATCTACATATGAAGATATATAAATTTTAAAAGTACTAAACTTTAAAAAATTTAGTACTAAAAATAAATTTAGTACTAAAAACTGAATTTTTTGAGAGCAAAATAAGATGTTGTAACCAAATATCGCCATATGCATGTTATGAAGCTTTCTGTACTTGAAATTTATTTTATTTTGTCATTTGTAATTCTAAACAATCAAAAACAACAAATTTTTAATAACAAAAAAAATCTGAAAATTATTTTGTTTAAGCATCTAAATGCCGAATAGATAAACTGCTTAAAATAGCGTAAATTATGCAATATATGAATTTTAAAACTGTTGAACTTTAAAAACTTCATTACTAAAAATTAAATTTTGTACTAAAAATATATTATTGTACAAAAAATAACATTTTGTAATTAAATTTTGCCATATGCATGTTCAAACATCAGTTTTTTAACTGTTTAATTTAAGTTTGCAACTCAAAATTTAGTACTAAAACTTAAGTATTTAGAAATTGTGTACTAAAAAAAATTTGCTCTATTTAATAAGGCACTTACTTACAAATATGAACAAGTTCTACTAGTAACTTACAAACAAGACTGTCTAAAAAATATTTGTACTATCATTAAATAGCTCAAATTAGTACTTAAATTTGAAACTAAAATATTTACTAATAACAAGTGGCATATTATTAGTAAAGTAAAAAGCCGTTTTTACAGGAAACTAATACAACAGTTTAAAGCTTTTATTTGAGTACTAAAAATTTCGTATGAACTTCCAATTTGAGAGTTTTATTCAAGCGCAAAACCAATAAAGTTAGAACTAAAACTCTTACAAGTGCTTAATGAGTAGTACCTGGCCTTAGGTTTCACTCTTAGTTATTTAGAGTATTTAGTTATTATTTACTAAAGTGAACACTTTTGTATCGATTCGTGTAGGTCTCCTTGATATACTCACATAACCGACATCAACGTTACAGAATAGTTATTTAATCCTGTACCATGTACTTAAAATTAATACTACGAGGGCTGCTATTATATTTGCGGCCTAAGGATGAAAACACAAGCATTTAAAGACAAAATCTATTTTATTGTTTTTCAAAATATTCTCCATGAAAATTTATACACTTTTGCATTTGTTGGAATCAATTTTCAAAGCACTTTTTCCACTCCGATTTAGGTACTTCTAAAACATGGGTTTTAAATGCAGAAACTGCTTCTTCAGGTGTAGGAAACCGTTGTCCACGTAGTTTTTTTCTTGATGTTCGGAAACAAAAAGAAGTCATTAGGTGCCAAGTGAGGGTTGCACGGCGGATGACCCATCAATTGAATGTTTTGCCCTGTCAAAAACTTCATTGTTTCAGCCGACCGGTGACAGCTGGCATTGTCGTGATGCAGAATGATGCGTCTTTTCTTTGACTTTTCCCGAAGTTTCTCAAAGACTTCTGGCAAACAAATAGTAGTGTACCATGCCGAATTAACCGTCTTACGTTGCTTTAATAGCACAGTCGCCACATGACCGGTAATGCCGAAGAAACAGGCTTTGCTTTGATGTGCTTCTTCCACGAACAACTTTGGTGGGATTTCGCTCGTCTTGAAAGACCCTTACGGTGGATTGCTATTTTGTTTCAGGATCATACGAGTTTATCCATGATTCGTCACCTATGCAGATATTATAAACTGCTTTTGATGTACCTTGAGCGAATTTCTGCAACATTTTCTTGCACCAATCAACACAAACATCCTTTTGTGCCTTTGTCAGGTTATGCGGTATCCAACGTAAACAAACCTTTTTCACATGCAAATGTTCATGCAAGATCTTATTGATGCTTGTCATACTAATCCCTACAGATGCCTTAATCTCACGATATGTTACATGACGATCATACTTTATCAGCTCATGCACAGCTGCGATGTTTTCTGGCACAACAACCGTTGTTGGACGACGTTCAGGGGATTCGTCCTGGAGTGATTGTCGGCCACGATTGAATTTGTTTTACCAGTTTTTAATGGTGCTGTAAGAAGGTGCTTCATTACCATGTAAGAAATTAAGTTCATCTGTGCACTGTTGTCGTGTCAGGGGCCACGTCGAAAGTTATGAAAAATTATTGCACAAAAATATTCACGAGTTAATTTAATTTTCTCCTAAGATCACTTTTTTAACAATGTGAAGGTTGCACTGGAAACATCAGCTGGTGCCTAGCAACAGTCAGTGTTACCAGGCCAGAAATATAAATAGCAGCCCTCGTAGAAGAATTATTCAATGTTTCAGCTTTGAATGCCATTCTACTCTAACACATAACGGGCTGTCAAAATAGAATTTCTCCATTGCAGAGTGCTGAGGCTGAGCTCAAACATTTTGTATCGAATATTTGGTAGCATTTTTCGATTATTTGGCGGTCATTCTTTTCAGCTGTCAAGTAATTTATGTTTTTGGTATGTCATTTCCACATGAATGTATTGACACCCAAATAACGCTGCCATATTATTCAAATTGGACCCAACAATATTGCCATTGATACCAATTTTCCCAAGAGAATTTTGTTTAGCGATGAAGTTCCCAGTTCCCAGTTTGAATGGATATTTAATTAAACAAAACCGCGCTATTTGGACTGATGACAATACTCAAGTGGTTGTTAAGAAAAACTGTTTGAGTTGGTCTATTTTAAGGGCTGGTGACATCATTGGTCCATACTTTTTTTAAAAATGATGCTGGTCAGAATGTTACAGTCACTAGAGATCGCTAATAGAGCCATAACACTGATTATTTTGTACATCAGAAGTGGTTAAGTTAAGTGGTTTCAACAAGACGACGCAGCCTGTCGCAGAGGTCGTGAAGGAAACGTTAATTAAGCGCACGGTTTTATGTTTCAGACCCTTGAATTGGCCTCTAATATTGTGCGATTTAACTGCGCTAGACTATTTTCTGTGGCGATATATGAAGTTTACGCCGAAAGTCCCGAAGCGATTAACCACTTGGAGGACGAAATTCGCCGCATTATTATCGATATACGACCACATATATAAATAGTTATCGAAAATTTAGCCTCCAGATTAGATTACGTTCAGCCACCAGACTTGACGGTAATATGCCAGAAGTCATATTTAAGTCGGAAGGATATCCTTCGAATTTCAAAATTTCAAATTATGTTTTATTTCATTTCCGTAGAACTTGGAAATGGAATAAAAAACAGTCTTTACACGCCTTATAATTTTTAATTGCTCCAGGTTCGATGTGAAATATTGTCCATATGAATTCGATTTAATTTCCATTTTAGTTCTTTTCCAAGAAAAGTTTTCAAATGATAAATTTGCCTCCCATTCTCTTTACCTTGTAAATCTTAATGGATTCTCTTAACCTTTGAGGCGACAATTTAGACAATTTACAAAGCCAATGCTCACAAGTTTGATAGCTAGAGCTTTGTCTGTTAATTTTTAATAATTTGCGAAATGCTGTGTTGAATATTTCGTGTATCTTCAAATTTTTTATTCATCACTACTGACAGCTGTCACATTAATTTTTCTTTTACGAATGCCAAATAGTCAGAATAAATTAAAATTTTGGTGTAAGAAAACTCAAGGACTTTCTGGTATTTAAAACAATTATTCATTTTATGTTCAATTAAATTTATGCTTGAATTAATAAACAAATTAATTGTTTTAACGAATTATTCGCAACGTTAACAATTTTAATTATTTAAATAGGATTTTTTTAAATCTAAATTTTTGTAATTGGCAGCAAAACTAGGTGTCGAAATAAAGTTTTTCTTAAAGTCACAAACAAAAAAAAAAACAGCTTCAAGCAGTGTGTCCTTCAAGATTTTGTTCCTCGCCAAAACTGCTCGCTCCCTTATAAATTTTATTTGTTTGTCTTTAAATTGTTTTAAAGACAAAACAAAGCAAGTAAAGCTCATTATTTCAATTTTAATACAGCCAAAAATTAAGAAAAACATAAAAACAAGAACATAAGAAGAAAAAAAGAGAAACTTCATTAAAATAAATCACTGAAGAAAGAGAAAAAAACACAGGAAAGCAAAACGGCAAAATAGCAGCACATTAAATTTAATGAAAACGAAATGCTGAACAAATTGCGCAATATTAGAGTAATTGACTTGTACTCGTAATATAATGAATGGTAATTTTAATTAAATATTAATAATGGAAAATAAAATAAAAAGAAAAACATTAATATGTAATTTAAATACACTCATTTACACTCGTTTACACACAAAAACACATGCTTTTACATGCAGCACAGGCCTGTGTATTTCCCCAAGCAACTTTTATGGCTGCATACACTGATTCGTTTATTTTACATACGTATGTAAATCGAAAATAAAAACAACAACAACACCAACAACAAAAATTATTTACAAATGAGAATATTAAATAAAATATCAATTGAATTAATTTGATTAAATATTGTTGTTCCCAGTACTTTTTGTTGGTACTATTTTGTTTGCTGTGTTGTCTGTGTTATAATTTAATTTGTTGACCGGTTTTATTGATGTTGTTGGCATAACTTTTCAATTCAGCCATTATTTTAAATATAACAATTGGTTTAATGTCTTACATGACATTTAGGATATAACCAGCCATAGATGTATTCACTACACACCCACATATATAAGCATGCATATATTACCTACAGGCTGTCCGCCGGAAGGATATACTACTCTGTTTGTTTATAATTTTTGATTAAATGAAAGAGATTAAATTTTATATAGACGAATGTTTTATTTAATGCCGGTTTTATATGTCATACTGTATCAGATAAATGTCCGCCTCTGTTAGCCTCACAAATGCGAGCCCTTTTCTGCATATTTTTCTTTAAATTCTTAAACATTTCACGCGGTATTTCATTAATTTCATCACGAATATTTTGTTTGAATTGTCAAGACTAATGTTTACCTTCCGTCGGACACTCTGTATAATAAATAAATAACCCAAATTTATTTCAAAACTAGCAGATCCGGCACACTTCGTATCGCCTGTCTTTTCTACTATTTGGGGTCCCCCCGGGGGCACATTTATCGGTCTTTATAGATTAATTGACTATCTAGACCTGTGCAACTGGGGGAAAAAGGGAGCCCAGTCCCCTAAAGTCAGACAGGGAGACAACTCGAAACTCTACTTTATTTCCACGGGAATCAGTGAGCTCGCAGAGTTCATTATTTGTCTCTTTACACATTTAATAGTTCTCTGGCTGATCTTTGAGGTTGGCCCCTACATGGGAGCATCGTGGTGGTTGTGGTTTTGCGGCCCCATAAGGGAATTCCGAAAATTATGGTGGCCAGGATCATCTCACTGATAATGACACGCAAAGTGAATGATCCAGTCCAGTGAGCATGCTAGACATGTATTCTGGACAGGAGTAGGAAAGTCTCCAACTGTTTAGGTGCCCCTGTAGGCTAGTAGGTAGTGTGCTAGCTTGTCAGTATGGGGGTTGTGGGTTCGATTCCCAACGAAGACCTTGGTTTTTTTCACTACAAAAATAAAAATTGACTGTTGGTGTGGCTGCTCAGCGATGAAACCATAGTCACTGGTCGCTGTGCTGTCTTTATACGGCAGTTAATTTCCGACTATTTTTCTACTTTGACTACCTGTTTCATCTCTTCTCTATCCCTTTCCTAAAGAATGTAGCACGGTACTTGACTAAATAGGCATTGTTGCCTGAAGTGCTACTTCTGATGGCTGATGGTTTGCAGCCCTGTCTTGGAATCATTAAAGTTGCAACTAGGTGGTTCTGTTGTTTAGAATTATGTCTTCGGCTTCCTAGGACGCCTGTATGACGTTCCAAATTATACAATAGTGGTTTGTCCACCATCTGATTAAGGTTACATAGCCAGGTGCAGATGTAAAACGAATCACACTCTCTACTATTGGGGTACCCCCCGGGGGCACATATATGGTCTTTATGGAGAGCTACTATGTAGACCTGTGCAACTGGGGGAAAAAGCGAGTCCAGTCCCCTGAAGGCGGCAGGGTCTAACCGAGAACTTTATTTCCACGGGAATCAGTAAGCCCCAGAGTTCCGTTATTTGTCTCTTTAGACATTTGACTGTTCTCTGGCTGATTATTGAGGTTGGCCCCTATATGGGAGTATCGTGGAGGTTGTGGTTTCACGGCCCCATAACAGTTTATGGTTCTATGATGGCCAGGATCATTTCACCGTTAATGACACGATAGGTAAATGATCCAGTCCAGTGAGCATGCTAGACATGTGTTCTGGACAGGAGTTGATGATCTTCAACTCTTTAGCAAGGTGTGGTGGTTTGCAGCCCTGCTCCTGGAATCACTAAAGTTGCAACTAGGAAAGACATGTTGCATAGAATTATGGCTTCGGCTTCCTAGGACGAGCATGACGTTGCAAATTATGCAAAGTGGCTTGACCACCTTCTGATTAAGGCTCCCCCGGGGGCACATTCATCGGTCAAATACTTGACTATCTAGACCTGTGCTGCTGGGGGTATAGGGGAGCCCAGTCCCCTGAAGGCAGCAGGGGTCAACTGGAAGCTCTACGTTGTTTCCACGGGAATCAGTAGCCCGGAGAGTTCCGCTAATTTTATCTTTAGACTTTTAGCTGTTTCTCTGACTGATTATTGAGGTTGGCCCTTCGGGAGTATCGCGGTGGCTGTGGTTTGCGGTCCCATACAGGTATTGTTTTATGGTGGCCAGTGAGCATGCTAGTAGTAGGGTATTCAACTATATTGTTTTTCTAAAGCATTAAGGCAATGTGGGGTGTATTTCACTGTTTTATCTTTACTAAAATGCTAAGTGCTCTAATGAAATTAGTGGACTTGTTCCCATTACTCGCACTTTTTTGCGTTTTGATTCGATTTTCCATATGTGATTGGTTGGATAGTGAATCGCATTATGCATTACAGAGAAAATTCGTTCTTTAGCCAAACAGTTCCTCCAGAGATATTTCCTGTCACTTTCAATGTAGGAAAGTTCAAATCGGATGTCCACAAATGCTACCACCTCTTTCTTTCCCCCATAACCGAAATCTCTAGTTCTAGCACAAAGCATTGCGTATGTAGAGACCATCGCCTGAGTGCTGAGTCCAAAGAAGACCTCTCAGAATCTCGAAAAGCGGGTTTCTAACTTGCCAGGGTATAACATAATAATTCGGTTTACTAACTAAAATTATCGCCAGACATGTTTGATGAACATCACATAATCTTAATCTTCTGGCATTATAATTTAAATATAACTTAAACCATGTGACCGCCATGGTTGGTTTGGACGTAATCTAATCTAATTCTCCCAACATTTGTGAACTAATAACGGCAATAGCCCAGCGAATAGTGTGGTGGCGTTAGATCTTACAATCTTGGAGGCCAATTTACGGGTCTGAAGCATTAGTTATAGCAGCCACCAAACGTTTCCATCAATCAATCAATTGCGGCACGGGCTGTGTTCTTCCAACATTTGTGGACTTATAACACCAATAACGGGGCGAATAGTGTGGTGGTGATAAATGTCATTATTTTTGAAGGTAATTCATGGGTCCGAAACATTAAGCTCTGCAGTCAACAAACGTTTGCAGCAACCAATCAGTTGTGGCACGGAGTTGGATAGTCTCCAGCTCTTCAGCAAGGAGTATTGGTTTGCAGCCCTGCTCTGGAACCGCTAAAATTGCAACTACGAAAGACCTGTTGCTAGAATTAGTCTTCGCCTTCCTAGGGCGTGAATGACGTTGCTTTTCATTCACAAGGGTTTGACTACCATCTGATTAGGGCTCACGGCCACGTGCAGATGTAAATCTTATCACGAAATTTACTATTTGGGGCATTGGGGAAATTTGATTATAAATCACTTTAACTGCTTTTAATATTCATTATTTATTTTATTTTTACTTATTTTAAATTGAGGTCCATTTTTATTGTAGTACTTTATGGTACACGATATATTTTGTTTGATTACCTGGCGCGTAAACAAACAGATCAGATGGTTTTACAACCCGGGAACAGGCAACATATTATTAATTGACCCTGTGAGAAATATGTGTTTTCTAGATTAATACTACAAAGACTTAATGACTGCCCCTGCAATTTCTTAATAGTTATTGCGAAAGCAAGCCATACTGAAAATTGTAGTCTTTTAAACCCGAATGGCATGTCAGTCGGAATCATTGGGATGCGGGGTATCAAAATTTCTTCTCCTTAATACTTTCCTTTCAATATGATGACTGCTATTACGTTATTCATTAATTTTTTTTATGGATAATCGTGTGCCATTACAAAGTTACGGTTGGTTAATATTTTGCAGCATTATAACAACAGTTCCAACCTTTAAATGGAGATTGTGAGGCGGCAATCCTGGCAAATCAAGTGAGTTTCAAATTTCCGGTGGATAGTTCACAGCATCATCTTCATTAGTTGCCATATCAACTGTATTATTTGTCCTCATTTTGCCAGGAATGCCACATTAAATTTTGAAATTTTATTCACTTACATCAGTGTCTTTGGCAGCCAGTATAGCTCTTTCGCTCAACCAATCATGGAATGAGTAATTTTTAGCAACATTCGGAAATAAAATGATGTTCATTTTTAGTTAGGCGGTTGTGTAAACAAGCTAACTTGTCATACATGCAGCTAATAAAATCCGCAAACACTTCTCGAAAAACCTTACATTCAAAGAAAGTAACCCTATGGTAATTTTTTGGGGTCAGACGGCGTCAGACGGCCCGTATATAATTTTTTTTTTTCAAAATGAGCAAGAAAACGTCGTCGTATAAATTCTCTACGCTACAAAACAATGATAACCAATTTTTTGTGGCCACAATTGGCTAAGTGGTTTCAGAAAGAGGGCGCCACAAGCCATAAAGCCATCTAAAAAATTAAGTTATTCTAAGAGAAATTCCACGGTAACGTAATTTCGCAATACTCGTATATCGATCTCAATTTGCCAACCAATATTTTGTTGCCATAATTGACTAAGTGGTTTCAGAAAGAGGGCGCCACAAGCCAAACAGCCATCAAAATAATTAAGCTATTCTTAGAGAAATTTCGCGGTAACGTAATTTCGCAATATAGTGATATCAATTTGCCGTCCCGTTTTTGTAATTTAATGCTCCTGGAAACATGTTTCTAGTGCTATTTGAAAGATCGAATTTACGTCAATAATCCATAAGCAACTAACGCCTCTAAAGATGAAATTTGGTGTTGTATTGAGTAGATAAGCGAAGCCGACCTGCCCGACTTCATATTCCTTTATTAAATGTCATATTTGTACTTAACATTGGTATCATTAAAGCTGAAGTTGTCATATTCTTCAGTGTAAACCCTCATTGCTGTCTGTTTGTTCGATGTGACCGGTGAGTGCTTTCGATGTGTTGCCATTCATTGTCGCGCCATGTTCTGGACTATACTAGTGAGTCTTTGTTCGTTCGAAGAACTACCTAAACCCGAACCAACACTGACTCACCAGTATAGTGCAGACAGAAGACGTCTTGACAATGATGTCACCATTACGAAAACGCTCGCCGGCCACATCGAACAAATAGCCAGAATTGACGGTTTACACTGGATAAAGTGACAACAGTATGTCATTTACTGGTGGAACAAATCCAAACAACTTGTTAAAAAAAGCTAATTCACTTTCTAACCTCAATTTTTCCCATCCAAATGGATTTTATACTTTATAGAGTCAGTAAAAATATAATTAACATACGCAATAATTTATATACGCAATAAGGTAAAACTTTGAGTAAAACTTTATTATATTGTAAACTTAAAATTGGTGACTTTAGCAATTATAAATAAATGGAAACCCCAATACTTTAGTTCTTATGTTAAATTATGGCTCACTGTGTACAGCTTTGCATGCGACTGTTTGTAGTTTTTTTTTTTTAGTCACATTTTGCTAATACGACTCACACACTTCAAACTGATATCACAGTATTTTATTTGTGGCGAAAGAAAGGGAGCTGTAAGCGATTTCTAATTAAATAATTCTTTATAAAATTTTAATGACTAAAAACGCAACAGTGGTTGTTGTAGACGATTATGACACATGATGAATACTGCTAATGCTCATGGAGCTAAAAATCTTTATTTTTTATTACTCCATTTTGTTTTTCGAAAACTCATTTATTGTTATTTCTTGTTAAGCGAGAACAAATTGTCTTAATGTAATTGAGGGTCACTTTTTGTTTAATTTAATTTTATTTAGTTTTGTTATTATGTTTTTATAATTTATACAATTATTTATAATTAAAAATTTTTTATTGTTTCATTATTTCGTTTCCGCAAAACGTAAATAATTTACACTTTATCATGTAAAACATAAAAACCATAAAAAAAATGTTTTACAGTGCGTATCCAAATGATGAAAAAAGACTTATTATTTTGTTTATAATTTTAGTTTTAATTTATGTTTTATTTTTATTTTTATTATTGAATTAATTGACTTTTCTTAAAAAAAAACATTACAATCATTTTAGAGAAAAAGTATGTAGGTATGTGTAGGGCATATGTAGACTTGTTAATTATTTAAGTAATTCATAAATTAACTTTTAAAAAATAATAATTAATAATAATTAAATTTATTTGCTTTAAATATAAAATAAAATTGTATAAATTAAATGCTTTTTTTCTGAAAAAAAAACATAAAAAAACAAATTAATAACACCATATCCTTGTAGATTATTTGGCAGCTTTAGTCCTGTAAATATTAAATAAAAATATCTATAAAAAATATAAGAATATCATTTACAATTAAAACCCTTTTTTTCCTTAACAAAAAATATGTTTCCTATTGAAAAAAACAAATGTCTGAAATAATTTTTGTATGGATTTAAATTATTCCTGCATTAAAACATTTATTCATTGTACTATTGTATTATAAGTTTAACATAATTTAAGATGTGTATAATTTATTAGTGAATAAAATACAAAATAAAATAAAATAAAATAAATAATAAATAAATAAACAGGAAAGAAAATATAACTTAAATAAATAAATAAATATAAAACAAATAAATTTGGGATTTTTATTTTTTCTTTTAAACACGAGAGTTTTTAAACAAGAAGCTTGTTTTCTAAAACAAAGTAAATCAAAAAATTTACATTAACGTGATGCGTGATAAGATTTACGTCTGTACCTAGCTGTGTAAGACGGTGAATCATACCGCTGTGGATTAAATGTAGCATCATCCTCGCCCTAGAAGGCCTTTAGATAACTATTTCTTTCAGTCACTCCTAGTTGCAACTACAAAAGCCCGGAGCAGGCCGCAGCCTTAACTCCTTGCTGAAGAGTTGAAGACTATTCAACTGCTGGTCCAGAACGCATGAACTCACTATGAATGATCCGACATCTCAACCACATAACTCAAACGAGCGCCTCGAAAGGCCAACCTCAATAATCAGTCAGAGAACAGCTAAAAGGCTAAAAAGACAAATAGCTGAACTCTGGGGCTTTACTGATTCCCGTGGAAATATATAAGAATTTTCCAGCTGGCTCCTGCTGGCCTTGTAGGGGGCTGTGCTCCCTTTTACCCCCGTTGACACATGTAATGATGGCGAGATTCCGTCAAAACATATCAATGTGCCCACGGGAGGAAGCTTAAGGTGATTAAAATTTTTATTGTTTTACAAAAAGAGAAAAGTTCGGGAATTACGAATAAAAATTGATATCTGGCAAATGTCCACCTCCATCACGCTGACAGATGTCGATTCTTTCATTAAAGTTTTTAATCACTTTTTGGCAAAATGGCGGTCCTATTTATATAATCACATCTTGGGTTTTTAGTTTTAAAGTTGAAATCGATTCGATTGGCTCCGTATAGACTGTCTCCTTAACATGGCCCCACAAAAAAAATTCTAGTGGTGTTAAATCATACAATCTGGCTGGCCACTTAACACTTAATTGTCGTGAAATTATCATTTCATTGGCTGTGTGACATGTGACACCGTCCTGTTGAAATCACATGTCAATGATATCCACGTCGTCAATAATAGAGCAACATTGAGTTGTTAGCATCACGCCTCCAGACCACATAGCGCACCATACAGTGACACGTTGAGCATGAAAAGGCTTTTCAGAATCCCAAATGCGGTAATTTTGTTTGTTGACAAGCCCTGACAAGTGAAAAAAGGCTCCGTCTAAAAAAATTGTTTTTCAGGAAAATCAGCTGGTTGTTCCTGAATGAATCTACGGCGATGTGAATGGTTGGTCGGCTTCAATTCCTGCACAAATTCCTGAACGTTGTAAGAGGCGTTAAAGGCGTTAGGTGCCCCCTGTAGGCTAGTAGGTAGTGTACTAACTTGTAAGTATGGGGGTTGTGGGTTCGATTCCCAACAAAGACTTTGGTTTTTTTTTACTACAAAAATAAAAATTGACTGTCGGTGGGGCTGCTCAGCACTGAAGGCATAGTCACTGGTCGCTGTGCTGTCTCTTATACGGCAAGTAATTTCCGACTATCCTTCTACTTTCACCACCTGATTCATCTCTTCTCTATCCCTTTCCTAAAGAATGTAGCACGGTACTTGACTAAATAGGCATTGTTGCCTGAAGTGCTACTTCTCTTTTAATAAAAAAAAAAATTTGCGCATAATTCGCCGTATGGTGCTTTTGAATAACCCCAATTGTTGAACGTTGAACGTCAAGGAATTGACAAATTTGGACCTGCTTCAACACTGCTGTGATGTTTTCAGTTGTACGAACCAGTCAAGCACGCGTTGGTATTCGCAGATTTTGTATCGAGCCTGTTGACTCAAATTTAACAATCGAATTCTTAATAGCGGTATCAGAGAGAATTCATTTTTTAGCAAAACAGTTCGTATGTGGAAAAACTCCCTTCAGAGATCTTTCCAGTCACTTTCAATGTAGGAAAATTCAAATCGAATATCAACAAACACTACTACCTCTTTCCTTTTCCCCATAAACTAATTTCATAGTTCTGGTACAATGCAGTGCATGAGTAGGGATCATTCCCTGAATGCTGGTCCGAACGGAAAAGAAAATGGCTGCCGAGCTAACAAAAATGAGAAATAAAATTTAATTAAACGATTTGAAAAACAAAATCAAAGACGATGTTTTTCACAGTAAAATAGAAGAGAAACCTATAAGACTTCAATGCTAGCCTTCCTTAGATGGTACAAAAATCTTTAAAGGAGAAGTGGTATGTGGAAACTGATTGCAAATTAGATACCGTAGCTCACATCGCAAGTGAAATAAATAATTACGGAAAAGTTTAGCAGCTTAAAATTAAATAAGACTTAAAGATTTGCACAATGTTTCATTAAAATATTTATTCTGCTTTTATAAATAAATGTAACGAAATAAAAACTGGGTAACTTTGCCGCATAACAATAGAAATAATGATGCTTTAATTAATACTTGGTTGCATATCCTCTTTGATTTTTACAGCTTTTAATATTCTTGAATAGATTCCATTCATTTTTTGAACCCAGCAGACGTTCTTTGGCGCCATCTGCTTTGCATACGATGACTTAGTTCGTTCCATAACTGCTCGATTACGTTTGTAACTGGGCCTTGTGCAAGTGTTTTGATGGCTTTAGGTCGGTGATATATGGTTATTGTTCACACTTTTTTATAGCTAACATATTTCTACACATGCATACTGTATGAATTCTAAATGCCTAAAAATCGTCAACTTTGTTGATTTATCAGCATAAAGCAGTTACTTCACTCGGCCGCAGAGCACACAGTCGAGAGGTGTCAAACCGTATGCCATTTTACGAAATCAACTTACACCAAATATTAATTTCAATAACTTGCTGGCTGTAGTCGCCGTTTTACACGTACCATCGTTCTATTGAAACCACCCACATTTTGTCCAGATCAAGGTCATCTATAGTTTTAAACTAAAGATCAGTGATCATCGTACCACATTGACCGTAACATGAGTAGTTTTTTTTTTCGTTCGGTCCAGCACTCAGGAGATGACCTCTTCTTATGTAATGCATTGTATCAGAACTAGGTAATTAGGTTATGGGGAGAAGGAAAGAGGGAGTAGTGTTGTTGATATTCGATTTGAATTTTCCCACATTGAAAGTGACAGGAAAGATCTCTGGAGGGAATTTATTCCACATAAAAACTGTTCTACCAAAAAAAAGGCAACAATGCCTATTTAGTCAAGTACCGTGCTACATTCTTTAGGAAAGGGATAGAGAATAGATGAAACAAGTGGTAAAAGTAGAAGGATAGTCGAAAATTAACTGCCGTAGACAGAACAGCGATCAGTGACTATCCCTTCATCGCTGAGCAGCCCCACCGACAGTCAATTTTTATTTTTGTAGTAAAAAAAACCAAGGTCTTCGTTGGGAATCGAACCCACAACCGCCATACTTACAAGCTAGTACACTACCTACTAGCATACAGGGGCACCATTGTAGTAACGATAAAACAGTGAAATACAGCCTACATTGCGTCGATGCTCTAGGGAATCAATAGAGTTGGATACCCTAGCGTCGCCAATAAGCCTCTTGGGTCTCTCCTGTACACGGTCGAGCTACTCCAAAATAGAGGGTTGTATTCCATCTTTGGACGGATATAGGTGGTATAAATAATAGGAAGGTCGGATGGAGTGAAGTATCTCTTACACTGTTTTAGAAAACCGAGGCACTTGAAAGCTTCTTTAGAAATTTGAAAAATGTATTTAGTCCATCGAACAACACACCGAATTTTCATGCCAAGAACATCAAAGGCTTCCGATTCCGTAATACCTATATCAACCATAGGAACAGATGCAGCACCATTACCAAACACAGATATATGCGTAAGCATGCAACATTGCATCTTATGGGCATTAAAATCGACTCTATTCATACGACCCCATTCAGAGATCGCCGTTAGGTCGTAATTGAGCGTATCATTCATATTCCACCTTTTGTAACTTACCCCTAACTGGTTCAGTCTATTTGTAAGTTATGGCTTCATTTTTGAAGAAAAATAGGGAGCAATGACTTAAGCACTTCATAATTTAGTACTAAAAATTAAGTACTTGAAAACTGTATACTAAGAGAATAAATGAAAATTTCTGTACTAAAAATTATATATTGAAATAATACTGCGTAAACGTTTAGTAGTAATTATTAAATGCATACCTCAAATTGTACGTAACACCCAGTATCTAAAGTAAAAACTAAAATACTTAATAATAAAAGTACTATATCATTAGTAAAGTGAAAAAAGTTTGTACAAAAAATATAAAATTTAGAGCTTTTAACGGAGTACTAAAAGTACTTTGATATAAAAATTTTATACTTTAATTGCAGTACAAAATTTTGAGACAAAAATTAGTACTAAAACTCTGATAAGCATTTAATGGATGGCATTTCGTCTACGACTGCACTCCAAGTTACACAGCTGTACCATTGTGGGCTTTATTTTGTTTTCTTTCGTTTTATTGAATCTGTCTCTAAGGAATTAACAATAATTATTCACAGCTTAACCTAAAAACAAAAAAAAAAAAAAACAAAGTTGTTACTGCCACTGCGGTAGACAACTAAAACATGCTCGTGCACATTCACCTTAGTAGGTCAGCGGTTTGCAGTCTCTTTAGGCGTCTGTGAGCCTCAAATAAAAGTAAGTCTCTGGCAAGACGATTAGGATGACTTCCAAGCTTTCCCAAATAGTTGGTAGCTGCCTTCGTAATTTCCTCCCTCACGAATGGTATGTTAAGATCCCTATGGATGTTGTTGTTCTTGATATACCACGGTGCACCTGTTATTGTTCTGAAAAGTTTAGACTGCTTTCTCTAGAGCTTTGCTACGTTCGATGGTGATGCTGTTCCCCATAACTGTACGCCATACATCCAAATAGGTTTTAGTACCACCTTGTACAAAAGTATCTTAAGGCCTAAGTCGAAAGGTGACTTACTGCCAATAAGCCAGTAAAGTTGTGCAGATCTGAGTTTCAGATGGGTTATTTTATCTGCTATATGGCAGGACCACGTAAGGCGACGGTCCAAGTGGAAGCCTAGATATCTTACATTATTATGTTCCGGCACTCTTACACGATTAATCAGGATGGGTGGGCAATTTTCCCTTCTCAGTGTGAACGTTATATGGACGCACTTAGAAGCATTAACGCCTATTTTCCATTTTTGTAGCCAAATTTCAACCGCATTGACGTGGGCTTGCAGTCTTTGGGATGCAACTGTCGACTCTTTGTGGATACTCAAAAATGCCGTGTCGTCGGCGAAGGTAGACGTGTGAGTCGCTTCACTCATAGGCATGTCAGCTGTGAACAGTAAGTAAAAAAACGGCCCCAGAATACTTCCCTCCGGTACGCCAGCGGATATCTTTCTACGTGAAGAAATTGTGGATTTGGCTTTTATTTGGAAATATCTCCCGTGCAAATAGCTTTTTAGCAATTTATGCACATACACGGGTAGCAACTGCGTAATCTTAAATAATAGACCTTTGTGCCAGACCTTGTCGAAAGCTTGAGATATGTCGATAAACAGCGCGGAGCAGTAGTGTTTATTCTCGAAAGCACTTCTAATCCAAATTAGTAATTCCGTGCACTTGTTGAATGGTGCTGTGTCTCCTTCGAAATACAAACTGATGATCAGGAATTATTACGTTACCATCCGTGTGTCTAACTGAATTTTCTAGAAGCATTTTCTCGAACATTTTAGAAAGAATGGGCAGCAGGCTTATTGGACGATATGATGATGCCTGTTTCAGAATCACAACCAAATTCGATAATTTCCAACATGCGGGAAAATAACCGACTCGTAACATGGAATTAAACATGAAGAGAATAAAACGCAAGAGAGAAACAGGCAAATTCTTAATCATTGTTGCCGTAATTTTGTCGCAACCGGGTGATTTCTTCACTTCCATCACCTTAATAAGATTAATCATTGCAGACATCCGAAACTTAAGAGGCCGTTGTACCACATCAGCAATGTTATAGGGATCGATTACCGAGCTAGTGCAATTAGGGGTAAAAACTTTTTCTAAGTGCTCGGCGATTATCTCTACTTTTTCATTTGCACTTTAGCCCACAGACCGTTCTGTTGCCGTAAGGGAGATTCATACGTGGTAGGTCGTTGCATTTTCTTCGTGGCTTTCCATAGGCTATAATTCGACGCTTTCGTTGCATTTAAGTTTTGAAGGTATATTCGCAAATTCAATTCTTTGTCAAGGCAGCCCGCAAAGTTGGGACTATAGACTTGGTGAACGGAACTCTTGCCATTGACGTCTTATTTTTCGTTTCTGTCGCAACAGTGCTTCTATTTTGCGCGAACCGTGGTATTGTCTCCTTTTTGGCAAAGTGGAATCAGATGCAGTCGCCATTGCAGCTTTAGTTAAAATATTAGTAAAAAGTTTGACGCCAGATTCAATTTCATTTTCAGTCTTTAATGAAACATTTTGCGGCAGATGTGAGCTAACATACATTTTGTACTTCAACCAATTTATCCGCGGAAAATATTGGGAATTTTGCAATGAAAGATCCGTGACAGTATCTAATGTTAGATATGTTGGTGAGTGATTCGAAGACAAGTCCAATGATGGAGACAACCGAACATTTTCACGTTTTATACTCCTCATAACCGCGAAATCTATTACATCCGGGATTTTGTTGAGGTCAGAAGGCCAATATGTCGGATGTCCAGCAGACAGAGCATCCATATTGTTGAGAGCTATCGCTTCTTAAAGTTGTCTTCCTCTCGGAGTAATAAGGCGAGATCCCCAGAAAGAGTGTTTGGCATTATAATCACCAGCTGCAATAAATTTAGGACCCAATATGTTAAAGTAATCAAGAAGATATTGTGTCTGGGTGGGTTTATTTTATAGCTCAAACATAAACTCGTCGTTACCGACTCGTGTAGGACCGCTTAATAACTAGGATGTGACATAATAGTTGACATATCCGACATTGATACAACAAATTGGTTATTTAATACTGTACGAAGTACTAAAAATTAGTACTAACATAAATAACTTACTGTAATCTGAGTTCCGACCTCAGTTTTAAGAAAGAGTGAAGAATGACGTAAGCACACCAAGCAGCGTTTGTTTCCAAATGTAATATGTTATGTTATGGATTAGCTTCATTCCACATGCGGCAATTTTGGTTTCTTAAAAAAACCCGTTAAACCAAAAATAAGCCCCACAATTTTGCTTCTATAAATTGCTTCAATTGAGGATTGTTTTAAAAGGCACTTCTTTCGTTAGTTCTACCTAAAAAACTCTCTTTAAATTGTTATATGAAAACTTTTCCCGACTTAAGGGTTTATTTAAAGTCTGGCAGCATACCGTTTCTGCATAAGCTTAAATATTTTTTTACAATCAAGAATGAGTTTTATTTTGAGTTTGATTTAAACAAATTTGCCTTATTTTTGTTTATGGGGTCTATTCTATTTATAATTTTTTCTTTATTTTTTGGAAATTGTTTCTTTTTTTTCGTATATAACTCGAGATAGTACGAGTACACATTCATACGTATGATCGTAAATAATAATCTCTAGAGCATTTATTTCCATAACTCTTAATTAATATTTAACTTTATTTGAAATAATATTGATTTGTAAAAAAAATTAATCAATTAAAAAAAAAGACAGAAAAATTTATAAAAACAAGATCGGAACAAAAAAACCAGATCAACAATAATAAAAGAGAACAACAACAACAACAAACATGGCATAAAAATTAAATCAAGAATTAATCAATTTGCAACAGGAAATCTGGTTTTTTATAGATCTTAATTAAATAACTGAACGAATTAATAACGAACGAAACGAAACGAATCGGGCTAAACTGAATACAATAGATACTTTTATTAGTCAATCTACAGGCACTCATACATATGCACAATATCAATATAAATTAATAATACTACAGTGGGCTTCAACTAAAATAAATTCGTCTTAATTGAAGTGTCGCTACTTTGTCGGTTTCCTTCCAAAATAATACGAAGAGTTCTTTTTAGTGTTAGAATTATACCAAGTTTAATTTTAAATGGACCAGTGTTTATAAAATAAAATCTAAATATAAAGGGTGTTTCTATATAGAGGTGTAGAACTTTGAGTAGAATAAAAGAAAGATGTGTTTTTTTAAATTGACATCAAATTTACTTTATTCGGAAGATTATCTTCTGGCATGGGCGTAGTTTAATCTGGAGATCCATTTTTCGATAATCTTTTCCAACATTTGTGATCGTATATCGGCAATTACGCAGCGATAACTTATTTAAACATTTGTGGTGTTGTATAGGCAAATTCGCAGCGGGCTTATCGGCGCAATTTTCGCTAACCTTTTCCAACATTTGTGATCGTATATCGGCAATTACATAGTGGGCTTATCGCCATAAGCTAGCGACTTTATATATTTCCACAGAAAATAGTCGACCGGCGCTAAATTGCATTAAAGAGGTTAATTCTCGCTCCAAAAACTGAAAGTATGCGACTAACAAACGTTTTCTTCACGAGCCATGCGACATATTGCACCACAGCACCTGCACATCATTGCTGATGAATTAATGAACGAAAAACTCATGACTATATAGCGGCCAACATTGAATTTAACGTTCTAAACAGCATTGTTTTAAGAAAAGTATGGACTAATGACTACACCAGCCCATAAAGAACTCAGGCAGTCAGTTTTATTAAATGTAATGGTATGACGTGATAAGATTTACATCTGCACCTGGCCGTGGGCCCTTATCAGATGGTGGATCATTACCACTGTGGATGTAATTACGTGATATGATTTACATCTGTACCTGGCAGTGAGCCTTAATCAGATAGTGGTCATACCACTGTGAGTGAAAAGCAGCGCCATTCACGCCCTGGCAGGCCGAAGTCAAATTCTAGCAACAGGTCCTTCCTAGTAGCAGTTTCAATGATTCCAGAGCAGGGCTGCAAACCACAACTCCTTGCTGAAGAGCTGGAGACTACCCAACTGCAGATCACATGACTAGCATGCTCTGTGGATCTGGATCATTCATCAGTGGGTGTTATGAAAGGCGAGATGATCCTGGCCACCATACAAAACACACCTGTTATGATGCCGCGGAACCACAAACCACCACGATACTCCCAAAAGGGACAACCCCAATAATCAGCCAGAGAACGTCTAAATGCCTAAAGAAACAACTAGCGGAACTATGCGAGCTCACTGATTCCCGTAGAAATAACGGGAATCCAGTTGTACCCCTGCTGACTTTAGGGGATTGGTCTCCCTTATACTCCCAGTTGCACAGGTCTAGATAGTCCAAGTTCTATAAAGACCGATAAATGTGCCCCCAGGGGGACTGTAGATGGTATGTAGCGCCATCCTCGCCTTAGAAGGCTTTTGGATACGTTTATCCTCCGGTCACTCCTAGTTGCAACTTTAAGAGCCCGGAGTAGGCCGCAGC
Organism: Trichopoda pennipes; assembly: GCA_030448955.1. Classification (NCBI taxonomy): domain Eukaryota; kingdom Metazoa; phylum Arthropoda; class Insecta; order Diptera; family Tachinidae; genus Trichopoda; species Trichopoda pennipes. The sequence continues at coordinate 11,160,164 of JASKUP010000025.1, read as the reverse complement.
CTTCACTCCTTGCTGAAAAGTCGGAGACTATCCAACTCCTGGTCCAGAACGCATGAAGCTTTATATAATTAAAAACACGACGGCATTCATACTCACTGGACCTGGATCATTCATTGTGTTCATTGTGAATCATCCGACCCACAAACTCAAATGAGGGCCTCGAAATACACACCCACCACGATACTCCCGAAGGCCCTACCTCAATAATCAGACAGAGAACAGCTAAATGCCTAAAGAGACAAATAGCGGAACTCTGGGGCTCACTGATTCCCGTGGAAATATAGTGGATTGTCCAGTTGGCTCCTACTCGCCTTGAAAGGGACTGGGCTCCCTTTTACCCCGCAAGTTGTAGGATCCATAAGGACTTATATTGTGCCCCCGGGGGTATGTAATGGTATCTCAACTTACAGTCGAAGATTAGCATCACTCCAAATATGACAGTTTTTTTTTATTGGACTTCTATTTAAACAAGTGAACTTAGTCGCTAAACGAAATTCGCGAAGAAGCGATCTTGTTTTGGGCCCAATGTGCTTAATTTTGAAGCGTCAAACTATTTCGTTGAAATGCTAAATCAAACTAAACATAAATCATTTGACACCTGACAAAATGGCCGCCTCCTTAAAAATGTGTGGCCATCTTAAATTTTTATTCCTCCATAAACATCGCTCAATATAAAACCAGACTGTTGTTTGTGAAGCAGGAGTAGTGTTGGGTGTTAACTCCACATTCGAAAGATTGTGATAGCAAATTTGAATATTGATAGAATTCCTCTTTCGCCCCACATGAGGAATATTGATATTGGCTTTTTTTGTGTCATGTCCTAAGGGGTAAGATGGAAAAGTCAAGCTGATCAAAGGCAAAACTTATACGGTCTACGGTGATATTGCTATTAGAATTAACTTGTATGTCACTGCTTGACATAATGGCCGCAATTGCAGAATAATGAGAACTAAGCGTCCATTTCAGAAGGATGGGAATCCAGTATGTATAATAATTACTGCAGAAGTTGTCTGGATGAGCAAGTATAAAAGGTAGCTTACCTTATTTGTTCCTGTTCTGCACTGCTTGGCTAATGCCTACGATTATGCTACCTTGCTAGATTATCCAAAATCTTGGAAAAGTAACCGGCAGGATTAGCTCTTTTATACGAAACAATGGGTGGATGGTACACTAGCGCCGTTTGTAAAGGATAGAGCCGGACAGTGGCCTGCATATCAGTCTGTTGGATTAGTATGACGTGGATTTCTTGTCCCACTTTCTCTCATTCAATCACTTCTTCTTCTACTGTTCATCCTTTCTCGTGATGCACTTGAGTCGATAAAGGCTGTATGGTCAATCTAATATATGCTAAAGTATACGACTATTACTACACTTGAGTTGCTTTAAAGACTTAGATGGCATTACAGCAGATGCCATCCGAATGATTTTAATCATCCACAACTGCTGATGGGTCAACTTTTTGTAAACATCTGTCGTATATCTTATCAACATCAATGTCAAAATTGTACATGCAATCTTTAATAGTGATTCTTGAAAGATTTCGATGAAATGTAGCACTCATATTCATTGCTGCGTCCTATTGTCAGTTTGACTTAAAGGGTCTTTTAAAAGGAACAAATACTACGGTTACTAGGAAATTCTATTTCCGAAAGGATCTCAATTCCAAGACATCAAAGATTTTCAATTTGTGGAGCGTTCACTACAACATTCTACCAGTGTTCCAATGTCTTGTCTTAAAAATTATTTTCAAATGAATTTTTATAATCAAAACACTAATTAATTGCATGCAAAACTGTTTACTTTTTGCCCACTGTAAACTTTAAAGAAAATACAATAAAAAAAAAACGCACAAATTTAACAAAAAAAAAAACCCGATATAATATCATGAGCACCGTATCGTTATTAAGTTAAAAAAATGTCAAGGTCGACTTTTAAGTGCCCTAGTTTCACAATTACGGATTTATAGTCGACAAAAAAAACCTTTCTACGTACAGGAACGCGTTTATTGCTAAAGAAGCTTTACTTTCGTTTGGAATTTATGTCACTAAATGTAAAAACGCGATTAAAACGGAGAAAGTAACGTAAAAATAAGTGGAATACGTAAAAATAAAATGTTGCGTTTTTCGGTTTTTTAAACGCGAAATTTACAACGTTAATATATTTATTTTTTATTCACTAAATTTCTGGAGGGCCTTTGGATTATAAATGAAGAGAAAAATTTTGTCATGTGTTAAAAATTTCATTAGAAGAAAAAATCTATTTCTCTAGGTGGCCTTATTCTCCTAGACAGCAGCTTCCTACAATAATGATTTACTACATTTTCGCTCTGCTAAAGGTCCGATTTCAACAAACTGTGAAAGCCATTCACGGCATATTAATCTCTAAATCCAGCTGTTATGTCTTTATCGTTTCGGATTCAGAGGGCTTTGTTGAGGTTTTGACCACAAATTCCTTTGTTTTACTAAGGAGATGCCTTAAACAGCTCATCCGCCTGCACCAACTCGTTTAGCGTGACCATGATCAACTCTAGAAGTTGATGTGTTCTTATTTATTTATTTAATTCTTAAATAGCTAATCCATTGCAGTTGCTCCATCGGGATTTGAACTTATGGCTTATGAGCTTCTGTTTTACAAACAAGCAGATATTTACGCAAATACAATTATTGTAGCGGCCTAAACTTTCCCATTTATCTTATTTAAGCATACCACACTTATTACTTTCACCAATAACCTATTGAGCTTAGATTGATTGCAAATAGACTCATTTTAACATCTTTGTCGGGTAATAACACCTTTAGCTTTTTTGTTACAGATTAGTAAAATGATTTAATTATTTTTTCTCTTTTTGTTGTTGTTGTTTGTGTTTCAAAATTCACATCTGTAACAAGTTATACAATCAGTATTGAGAATTTTTCCTTATTCTAATCACTTACAAAAGTATTCCTTCCATCCTAGTAAAACAATGAGTTCTGTGCTTCACTAAGATAAGTTTAGTTTTAGTTGCAAAGACTGTCGGTTTTTACTTATAAGATTAAGTCATTTGGATTCAAATTATCTCTTTGTGACTCCCGGTGGCTATAGTGTTGGAGGAATGATACTAGGCTCTTCCAAAAGCACAAAAGCTTAGTGCCAAACATCTCGAAAAGGTGTCTGCGAGACTGTACAGCCACGGATTGCTTTATGACATCTTTTAATCGCCTTCATTTCTTTTTGACTGCTACTGCAGGTCATTAAACGAAAGATTTAATATCACAGTATAAGCACAATTGATGCAACGTTCCATCAGCCTCAAGTATTTGTATCTATTTGAACCTGAAGTCTTGGCAGCCGATTAAGAGTTTTTCCCTGGTTATGCTGTGACCATAAACTCTTCTACACCGTATAGAACCTCGCTCGCCCTTAGTCTTTGGGGTCCCCAGTCACACGCGCTCAAGGTTATCCTAACATCAACTTAACGTTACAACTGCATGTTTATCTACCCTTTGTTTAAGCGGATTTGTGATCTAGTATTATGATCCAATTTTATTGCTAAAAGAATGCCCGCACTCCACAAAATTCAATTTCCAGTGTTTCGCTACCCGTTTTAGAGATGCTCGGCATTGCTTTCATGTCGATACATATCCGGATATCCTTACCATGTATTCAATGGTATGCGTGCTAAAATTTACGTCAGTACCTAACGTGTATATGCCATAACTCGGCGGTGGTCAAACCGCTGGGGCGATATGATGCATGGGCCCGCGCCCTAGGAAGCCGAGGACTAAGGTTATCCTGTTATTTAGCAACAGGTCATGCTTAGTTGCAATTTCGAAGGTTTCGAAGCGGGGCTGCCAACTCCCACTCCTTGCTGAAGAGTTGAATACTATCTAACTCCTGGTCCAGAACACATGACAAGCATGCCCACTGTATCCGGATCATTCAGCTATTGTTCTCAGTAAAGGTGAGATGATTCTGTCCCCTTAATCAAATTCATGAGGGCCGCGAACCACAACCATCACGATACTCCCGAAGTGCCAACCTCAATCATTAGACAGAGAACAGCTTAAAGGCTAAAAAACAAAAAAGCTTAACTCTGGGGCTTACTGATTCCCGTGGAAATAACGTGGAGCTTCCACTTGACTCTTTGTTAGCCTTCAGGAGACTGGGCTCCCGTTTTCTTCCGGTGACACATGTAATGACGGTGAGATTCCATCAAGACATATAAATGTGCCCCCCAGGGGGAGGGGTATTTAATTTTATTTTAGCAACCTCGTCTCCTAGTGCCCCTGTAGGCTAGTAGGTAGTATACTAGCTTGTCAGTCTGGTGGTTGTGGGTTCGATTCCCAACGAAGAGCTTGGTTTTTTCACTACAAAAATTAAAATTGACTGTCGGTGGGGCTGCTCACCGATGAAGGCATAGTCACTGATCGCTGTGCTGTCTTATACGACAGTTAATTTCCGTAACTATCCTTCTAATTTCACCACCTGTTTCATCTCTTCTCTATCCCTTTCCTAAAGAATGTAGCACGGTACTTGACTAAATAGACATTGTTGCCTGAAGTGCTACTTCTCTTTATAAAAAAAAAAACAAAAAAAACCTCGTCTCCTACACAAATCTACATTGATTCTACTGTTTGAACTTTATCCTGATGTGATAAGATTTATATCTGCAACGACAGTGAGCCATAATCAGATGATGGTCGAACCACTTTGTAGCGCCATCCTCGCCCTAGAAGGCCTTTAGATACGTATATCCTCCAGTTATTCCAAGTTGCAATTTCGAAAGCCCCGAGTAGGCCGCAGCCTTCTCTCCTTGCTAAAGAGTCAGAGACTATCTAACCCCTTGGTCCAGAACGTATGAAGCTTAATATAATTAAAAACACGAATGCATTCATACTCACTGGACCTGGACCATTCAGTGTGTTTATTGTTAATGATCCGACCCACAAACTCAAACGAGGGCCTCGAAACACACAGCCACCACGATACTCCCAAAAGGGCCTACCTCAATAATCAGCCAGAGAACAGCTAAATGTCTAAAGAGACAAATAGCGGAACTCTGCGGGCCACTGATTCCCGTGGAAATATAGTGGATTGTCCAGGTGACTCCTACTAACCTTGAAGCGGTCAGGGCTCTCTTTTACCCCGCAAGACACCAGTCTAGATGGAGGTAGTAGAATCTATAAAGACTATCATGTGCCCCCGGGGGAAACTTTATCCTGATCTGAAATCTAGAAAAATTATATGGCTGCTCCAACTATTGCATTCGACTGTGATTCCTTTGTGTATACGTCTAAAACATCATGTTGGCTGTACAATGGCCTCAAATCTTCCGTCAAGCCTAGGTAAGCAATAGTCAACTTTATTAGAAATAAGCGGTCCCTTCGTAAAATATAAGCAAGACCAATTATCATAATTTTGGCGGCGTGAGTCACATCGCTTAGTTCAACGCCTGTTGTTTGGTCGTAAAGTTAGCCGAGAGCCAGTTTAACATAGTAAAAAGTGTCACTAATGGCGTAGTAAGAGTTCCATGATTATACATGTTATTTAATTCAATGCGTAGGGTGCATGATAGCTGTGTGAGCATAATAAAATAAAAACCATTAAAGGCAAACGATAAAAAAAAAATTAAATCCCAACATAAGAATAAGACAAGAAAGAAACACTTTAAAATCAATAAGAAATCTTTATTAATTTACGAGAGGAGTTAACCGAAATCAAAATTTCATAAGAAAATATTAAAAAAAAAAGGAAATTAAATGATCAAGAGTCTGCCATATAATTTGACTTGACCATATGGTCAAGAAGAAGAAGAAGATGGTTAAAGTTAAATTAGCAACCTTTTTGTTGTTGCTTTAATGGTTAAAAGGCTGCACATAACAAATTGAATAATGATGATGAGGATAATGATGATGACGATGATGATGATGACGTTGGAGTATTTGGTTTATAAATATTTTCATAAAGACATGCCAGAGCTTAAGTTTAAATGTTGCTTTAGTTGGAGATTTGGAATTGGCTACTCAACGGTATGTGTGAATATGACTTAATCGAATTATTAACAACAATAATAAAAAAAACCGAACAAATTTTATTTATTTTCAGAGCTTAAAAATGTTTTTTTCTGTTATTGGAAAATCAATAATGATGAGGATTATCACCATTATTTTTATTATTATAGGCCATACAGGTATCTCCCCCCCCCCTCCACAAAAACAGAAATTATAAAAATTTTAGGTTAAAGAGAAAAGCTGAACTACAGACACTGTGGGATATTGAATACAAGAAATTAAACGATCAAGTTGTTAAACGGCCTACAATATCGAAAGTGATAACATAAAGACAACATTGCAACAACAACAACAACACAAAAGGGAAAAAATTAAGGAAAGATCACTTCAGCAGCCACTGGTGCCGCAATAACAGTTGCAGCGGTACAAATAACCACCAAGTAAATCCAACTACTTATTCTTCTTCTTTTTCTTTTTTAAGTTTTTGTTTTTTATTGTTTTTGTATTTTTGATTTATGAACCTGGTGCAAGTCATAAAGATCCTGCTTGTTTCTTTTGTGCTGCTGCTGTTGTTGTTGTTGCTGCTGTTACCTTTTGTCTGTTTCAACAGTTATAATAACATTATTAACATTATCACAGTTTTGTAATTGCGTTTGAGGCTGCTGTGTGTTTTGCTCAGTGTCTTCTCTTGTCTTGTCTTGCGTTGTCCGTCTGGCAATAATTAAAATTTGACCTGTTACTTTTAATTATCACATAAACAATTTTCAGTGATTATTTTATTAATTAATTTCAGTCAGTGTAGCCTGTCAAATTTGTTTTTCTTCTTTATTGTTGCGACTGTTGTTGTTGCATGTGCTTTTTTATGTTCAATCGCAAATTAAATGTTAATCGATTGAGATTGAGATTGCTTTTTCTTATTCATTTATTTAACAAAAAAAATCTAATTTGACTTTTTATGAGAATTTTTATTTATAACTTTAATTTATATTTCAATTAAGAAAACAAGAACAAGCATCTTTAAACTAAGTGTGAGTTGCATAAATGAAGCAGGATCTAATAAAGTAGAGTATTTAATAATTATTACAACCTCTCACAGCAATACTTTTAATTCTTTTTAGTGGGAAAACCTGTAACGGGTGGGCAAATTAGCGGTTAGGAAGTAAATTGGCTTAAAACATACACTTTTCTAACAACTTCAGTTTTATTAATGGCAATATAATGGTATATGATGTCCGTCAAATGTACATCTCTCTAGTACATCGGAAGACTTCCGCTCTTTTCACAAAATGTTGAACTACATCTTGCTTAATTTATCTCATCGATTCGACTTTGAATTTTTCCTTTCATAACGTTAGTTGCTTGTGGATTGTGCATATAAGTCTGCTATTTTAAATGGCTCCAGAGAAAGTTATACAGCGGCATTAAATCACCTAAATGAGGCGGCCAATCGATCATAAACAGCCACAAAAAATTAGTTATCATTGTTTGGTAGCGCAGAGCTTTGCGGTGACGACGTTTCTTTTTTAACCTAAAAAAAATATACAGGCCAATGATTCTGTCTGACCATAAACCACACCACACGGTCACTTTTTTTTATAAATAATGGTTTTATCGAGAACTGTATATGGATTTTGTGAGCTCCATATGCTGTAACTTTATTTGCTTACATAACCGCCTAATTGAAAATAAGCCTCATCACTAAAGATGATTTTGTTGAAAATCACATAGTTTTCGTTTAGCTTTTTCCAATAGACAATTTACAAATGTTTGACGCAAACAGTGGTCGGTCTGCTTTAATTCTTAAACGAGTTACGCAACATCTTGTATGAAGGTGCTAAATTGTTTGGGATTGTAATGCCATTGAATGAAATAATGTTGTCAAGTACTCTTCTATATATCGTCTTTAATGACTGTTTGTTCGCGAATGGCGAGCGTATTCTATCTCATGAACTTGATGTATTCACATCGAAAGCACTCGCCATTCGGGAACAAACAGTTATTGAAGATGATATATAGAGGAGGACTTGACAACAGTGTTTCATTCATTGCGGAACAAACCCAAACAATTTAGTACTTTCATACAAGATTTTACGCAAAGTACCTCTAGTGATATTCAAGGCTCATTGTCAGCACGTTGCTGTACGGCGATTATATCGGGTTTTTTCAACAAGAAGTTTGTTTTTAAGTTGTGGCAACATCAACAGAATGATAGTTTCGACATTCAGCTTTTTGACGTCTTCGTAGTAGATGCATTGGCAAATGTTACAATGAAATCAATATCGCACGAAAATCGCATTAAAATAATTCAAATCCACTATGAAAATGGTGGTTTGTAAAATTCGTGATATTTTCGTACAACATAATCATCCTTCTGTGATCGCTATTAAGAATTTGGTCGTTAAATTTGTGTACACAGGCTTGATACAAACTGTGCAAACACCAACGCGTGGATTTCGTTCAACTGAAAACACCGCAGCCTTGAGCCACAGCATATTGCAGCATATTGAAATTTGTCAACTCCTCGACGTTCTCTGCAATTGTGGTTATCCAAAACCACCACATGGCGAATTTTGCGTAAGGATTTGACTTTGAAGCCTTACAAGGTTCAACTGGTGCAGGAATTGAAGCCGAATAGACCGACTATTCACATCGCTGGCTGAATTACGCCTGCAAATTATTTTTTCAGACGAAGCCTATTTTCGCTTGTCAGGGTATGTAAACAGGCAAAATAGCCGCATTTGGGCTTCTGAAAATCGTAGAGCGTTTGAGTTTACTGCTACTACTGCTGTTATTGTTACGTACAAGAGACGTTCTGGCGCAATGTGTTAGGGAACTTGCTATTGTAGTAAATAGGGTTTAATAGAATTATAAATTTGTCGCTTTACTCCTTTTTGCAGCAAAACTCCTTTTTGCAGCAGACCTTTTGCAGGTCAAAATTCTAGGATCTAAAGAATGTTTATTTACGAACCACTTACTTTTACTAAATGGTGAAGAGTAACTTACTTGGAGAAGAAATTTTCAATGGATCCAGTTTTTGAATACTGATGATGTCATCCAGTGTCGCTATTACAAGATTATTGACAAAGTACAGGCTATCAGCCGGAAAGGAATACTACTTTGGTTATTTATAATTTTTAATGAAATAAAAGAGAATGGATCTTATATTGATAAATGTTTTATTTAATGTCGGCAGGCAATTATGTATGGAATACAAATAACAGATAAAAGTTCGCCTCTTTTAGCCTCACATATGCGAGCCCTTTTCAGCACATTTTTCTTTACATTCTCGCACATTTCACGCGGTATTTTGTTAATTTCATCACGAATATTTTGTTTGAGCTGCTCAAGTGTTTCTGGTTTGTTTGCATAAGCCTAGCTTTTCAAATATTCTCACAAAAAGAAGTCCGGAACAGTCAAATCAGGCGATATAACTTGTTGTGTAAAGAAATCTCGCCGTAATTCCATTTTAATCCTGGCTGTTTGCGATGTAGAACTGTCTTGTCGATACCACATGTTAATTAAGTTCAGAGCATGCAGTTGTTGCATTAGAAGGTTTTCAATGATATCACGATATCGCTACCCTTTCACAGTCACCGTTACCCCGTTTTCATTTTGAAAGAAGTTCCAATGATTCCTCCTGACAAAATTGCACACCAGACTGTCACTTTTAATGGCTGCAAAGATGATTGTTGAATAATTTGAGGGTTTTCTATTCTGTTTATTCATATATCCATTCAAATGAAAATGCTCCTCGTCACTCATTATGATTTTTTCATGATAATCGGGATTGTCACGGGTGAGCTGCGACATCCTACTGGCATATGTACGACTTCCAACGGTGTGATAGAAGCTAATGTGTCAACTGAATCGTATATGGAAACAAATGCAAATCCTTGTGCAAAATTTTGGGCATAGTTGTTTTTTAAAGACCAAGCGCCTGAGCACGGCGTCGAAGTGCGTCACTTTACAATATATAGTGCGGTTTTTTCATGTAACTTTCTAATCGTCGTAGTAATCGATGATTGAATTTGATTAAAACACGTTGGTTTATCGAATATTTTTCTATAATAAATTTGCCACGTATCTACTTCACGACTGTCAAATATGAACTATCAAGACTAATGTTTACCAAAATGGCGGCAAAACAAAGTAATATACCCACACTGACGGACACCCTACAGTTAATTATTCTATTTGATCTGCATTTTTGATTAAGTTTTTTAATATTACATTTTAAAGATGAAATTGCTACTGCGATTGATCTGTCAGCAATGACTTCATTTTCGCCTTTATTTTCAATAGCCAGCAATAGGAAGTAGTTATTCGTTCATATTTTATTCTGTTTTACTTTTAGAGTACTATTACGTAGATTAAGGTTTTTTATCCAAGGTGTTAACACATAAGGCTTTGCAATCATCATTTTTAACTCTGAATTAATTGAAAAAGAAAACAACTGTATGAAGAAAAGGCGTAGCGGAACATATTTGTTTTTATTTTTCTGCAGAGGATGAAATTCAGTCGGCTGTAAACCAATTTACAAATATTCTGACTGACGCTTCTAGAGTAACAACGCCCAAGCCTTGCCCACGTACAAAAAGTTCTACCAACGTCTCCAGGAATGTTCAATATCTAATACGGGAAAAGAGACAATTAAGGCGTCAATGGCAGGAGTTTCGTTCCCCATTTTTGAAGACACAACTGAACCAATGCCAAAAGAGACTGCGTAAAGCACTTAAGACAGAAAAAGAGCTGAATCTTAAAATCTTTTTACAAAACTTAGATGCCACCGAGAAGACTGACTACAGCTTCTGGAAGAGCGTGCGAAAAATGAAAGGCTCTATTACTTACGAAGCTCCTATTCGCCTTCAAAATGGAAAGCGGGCCAAAAATTCCAAAGATAAATTGGAAGAGTTCGCCAACCACCTGGAGAAGGTTTTTATTCCAAATGAAACAGACTCTACGATAACACCAGTTGCTATTCAAGAATCTGTGTTAAATCCGGAAAAATTTTGCTTACCTGCGCTGAAAGCAGTTATAAATGAACTGAATCCGAAAAAAGCTCCTGGTAGTGACAAAATCACCAACACTATGGTCATGAATCCGCCAAATTCGGCGCTAAGAACTGTTATGTTTATTTTTAATTCAATGTTAAGAACTGGTTACTTCCCATCATCTTGGAAATAATCTGAAATAGTTATGATCCCCAAGCCCGGCAAAGACATTACGCAGGTATCATCATACCGCCCGATCAGCTTATGACCTGTTCTCTCCATGAATTCGGGTTTAGGAAAAAGCACAGTACTATCGAACAAGTACATAGAATCACAAATTCAATTCGAGAAACTTTTGAAAGGAAGCATTACTGCTCTGCACTATTTATAGACATAACACAAGCATTCGACAAGGTCTGGCACGAAGGGCTTCTATATAAAATTTCAATATTTCTCCCGGTTAACGTACTTAAAATGCTCGCTAGCTATTTAACAAATAGATCTTTTGTAAAAAGGTCGAAAAATACTTATTCATCGAGCAAACAAATTTTAGCTGGAGTTCCGCAGGGAAGCATACTCGGGCCATTCCTGTATCTTTTGTACACCGCAGATTTGCCACATGTTCAAACACACACACACATCAACATTCGCAGATGATACAGCATTTCTAAGTATTCATAAACAACCAGAATTGGCATCGCAACAACTTCAAACCCACATAAATGAGTTGGAGAAATGGTTACATAAGTGAAAAATAAATGTTAATGCAACAAAATACGTTCATTTAACTTTCACGTTAAGAAAAAATAATTGTCCAGCTATAATAATAAATGGAGCTAGCACCCCAAAGCAGACCCATGTAAGTTACTTGGGAATACACCTCGATCGGTGTTTCACTTGGGTACATCACATTGCAGCTAAAATCACACAGCTCAAAATTAAAACCACCCAACTTCTTTGGCTAATTGGAGCACAATCTTCACTTGTCTTGGACCTCAAAGTGCTCCCATACAAAGCGATTTAAAAACCTATATGTTTCTATGGAATGCAGCTATGGGGTTCCGCCTCCGCATCAAATGTTGAAAAACTACAAAGAAGACAATCAAAGACCTTGAGAATGATTACGCGTGCTCCCTGGTATATGCGGAATAATAACATCCATAAGGACCTTAATATTCCTACCATCCGAGAAGAAATTAGAAAGTCATGCACAAACTACGTTGCAAAAATTACCAATCATCTTAATCCGCTTGCGAGGAACTTGTTATTATTTGAGGGCCACAGGCGTCTTAAAAGGGTGCAAACTCTTAATTTGGCAAGATAACACTCCTATTGAAAAATGCGTTGAGTACTACAGTGGCAGTACCAACCTAAATCATACATAGATTAAAATTTTAATACATATTTTAAATGTCATACAGACAGATCCAATATTAAAGGAAAAAAAATTGTTTTTCTAAAGAGAAGCTTTTAAATCTTGGCACCATCCGAAGTTATAAAATCTGGATCCTTTGTTAAAATATATTTTGTCGATTAATTTTTTGACAGCAGTAATTATTTGTTTCTTCAGCTAAAAACATTGAATTTTTAGAGAATTAAGGCTTAAGGTGACATCTTTTTTTTTTTGTTTTTGTTTTTTTTTTTTTAAGAGAAGTAGCACTTCAGGCAACAATGCCAATGCAACACACCACAGCGCCCAGTGACTATGCCTTCATCGCTGAGCAGCTCCACCGACAGTCAATTATTATTTTTGTAGTGAAAAAAAACAAGGTCTTCGTTGGGAATCGAACCCACAATCCCCAGACTGACAAGCTAGTACGCTACCAACTAATCTAATTTAAAAAAAATATTTTCCTCGTCAATCAATTTTTTAAAAAATTTTTATTTGTTGAATTATTTTTAAATTTGTAATTCTAATTAAAATGTTTAATTTTTCGTTAAAATCTAAGGATTGTTTTTATTTGGCGAAATTTTAATTGTATCAATTTTGCCTGAATTTCTTTTATAGAAAATTTTCCCTTATTTTTGAATTACTAATCGATGTTGTGAAAGTTTCATAATTTTTAGCTAAATTTGTGAATTTTAAAAATATAATAAAATTTTTAACTGCTAAAATATAAGATTTAATGAAACATTTAGGCTATTCATAGCCTGTGGTATGTTGTAAAAACCTCGGATTCAACAGTAGATTTAAACATTTTGTTGTTAATAAATTTAATGTTATTAATTGTTACAATAGCTACAAAATTTGGTATTTGTTTACTGAATGCTGCAGAAGAAGAAAAAGAGGAGGAGGAAGAAGAAGAAAAAAATTTGGTTAAAAAATATATTAAACTTTTAAAAATTTTTTTTTATTTTATGTTGTATTTTTTGTTTATTCTATTCGTTTTGATTTAAAAAATGTTGAAATGAAACCACAAGAATCTGTTTACAACTATAATCGTTTTGTTAGATACATGATACAACATACAACAATAGTTTCATATTTTGTTCTTGTTTTAATTTATTCAAAATTGTTTTTTGTTTTCTATAAACTTTTTAGGCGTAAGTTTCGTTATTACAAAAAAAATAGTTTTTTATGAAAAAAAGCGATTTTCGATATCAGTCTAATCTTTCGTCCTGTGGATAGAATGACATCTAGTTCAACAAAAATTTTTTTATAATTATTAAAAATAATTTATTTAATATCACAAAACTTTATTAATTTAATTTTAAAAAGAAATAATTTATACAAAATTATGCATTTTTGAACAAAAAACTACTGGCGAACAACGAAACAATAAGTTACTGTTTTGTCTGTAAAGATCGTTTAGACAATGATGATCCTATATTTTAAACCATAACCTCTCATTTCCAGAAACAGCTACTAAAAAATTTAAATTTATTAATTTTCAAGTTCCATTAAAATTTTTTTTTAACCATTTTAGTATAACAGTTTTAACACAATTTTGTTCTTTTTCAAGTCGAGCATCATCGTTAACATGATCATCAACATGAGCTTTATGAACGACAACAAATTGGTCGGACAATTAAAAGGAAAGCATATTTAAACGACTTAATGGTCATATAAAGTCGATCATAAAAATCGAAACAAGGGATCAAGAGAACAAACAAACGAATACGAGAATCAATGAACGAGAAAATCAACCAAACAAATAATCACTAACAAAAGAAACCCCAATGGAAATGAAAAACAAAAGTCCATTTGAACACAAGCAGTGATCACATAAAACACAACAAAAACAAAAAATATCGTTTAGAAAAATTTTAAGTTTAACAGCCTGATGCCACATCAAATGAGCATCAAATGGCTGCAATGGATTTTTGTTATTCCACGTCATATTAAAGATGGTGCATTTGTCACATTTATCTCTTGATTTTATGATCATGTGTAACAACGCGACAATCCATTCATAAACAATACGATTAATTTAATCTATAAACATTTAATTGTATTGTTGTACAACTTGAGGTGTTTTTGTTGTTAGAAAGGGTGTTTTTTTTTATAGAGATATAGAATTTTAAAATGAAATAAAACAAAGATGAAATTTACTTTACTAGAAAGATTTTATTGTGGTAAGTAAAATATAAATTCTATGCTCACCACGCTGACTCACATATAGTGTAATCAGAAGGACCAATTTTCGATAACTTTTTTTTTTTGCAAGCATTTGTGGCCGTATTTCAGCAACGACGCGGTGAATGATGTCCCCCAAGTGGTCAATTGTTTGGAGCTTATTGCTTATGCTAAAAATTACTTAACATATCCGCACAGAAAAGAGTATAGCCGCGTTTAATCGCACGAATCATAATCGCCAATTCACGAGTCCGAAACACACAACTATAAGGTTACAAAATATTTCCTTCAATAAATCAATTCTGGCACGAGCCGTGTAATATATTCCTGCATATTATGAATGAACGAAAAAGTCAGCCATCATAGCTCTTTAGCGGTCACTGTTGAGTATAACCACTAGCTAATGAAGGACAACTGTGTGATTCGATTTACATCCGCGCCTGGCCATGAAGCCTTAATCAGATGGTGGACCAAACCATTGCATAATTTGGAACGTCATGCTCGTCCTAGTAAGCCGAAGCTGTAATTCTATGCAACAGAACTTTCTAGTTGCAACTTCGATGATTCCAGAGCAGGGCTGCAAATCATCACTCCTTGCTTAAGAGTTGGAGACTTTCCAACTCCTGTCCAGAACACATGTCTAGCATGCTCACTGGACTGGATCATTCACCTAGCATGTCATTAACGGCGAAATGATTCTGGCCACCATAGAACCATTAAAGTGATATGGGGACGCGAAACCGCAACCACCACGATACTGCCATATAGGGGCCAACCTCAATAATCAGCCAGAGAACAGTTAAGTGTCTAAAGAGACAAATAACGGAACTCTGCGGGTCACTGATTCCCGTGGAAATAAAGTGGAGTTTCCAGCTGTACCCCTGCTAACTTCAGGAGACTGGGCTCCCTTTTTCCCCCAGTTGCACTGTGTCTAGATAGTCAAAGTTCTATAAAGACCATATATATGTGCCCCCGGGGGGTCAGCTAATGAAGGACAATGGATATGATGGTGCTTCAACCTACATTTGAGGATTTTCATCACTCCAAATATAGCAGTTTTGTTTATACACATACAGGGTGTCCGTCGAGAAGATATACTACTTTGTTGTGCCGCAATTTTGACAGTTCATATTTGTCAGTCGTAAAGTGGATGCGTGGCAAATTTATTATGGACAAATATTCTATAAACGAACGTGTTTTAATTGTTAAAACATTTTATCAAAATCACTCATCAGATTATGTAACGATGCCAAAGTTACGTAAATTTTTTTTTGAAAAACAACGTGCCAATAAAATGAATGATTTCGAAGAACCACAACGTACTACAATCCTGCAACCTCACTTCGACACCATGTTTAGGAGCTTGGTCTTCAAGGAACAACAACTATGACCACAATTTTACACCAGGATTTCCATTTGTTTCCATGCAATTCACACAAGAGCAATTCACACAAGAGCCTCTTCCACAAAACCATTGGAAGCCGTACATATGCCAGCAGGATGTTGCAGCTTGCTCATAACAACTCATTACAAAATCATAATGAGTAACGAGGCACATTTTCATTTGGTTTCATTTTGGTTATGTGAATAAACAGAATAGTTGGTTCTGGGGAATGAGAAACCTAAAATTATTCAACAGTCACCTTTGCATCCATTAAAAGTGATGACAACTGCATGCTTTGGGCTTGATTAACATATGGTATCAACAAGATGGTGCCACATCGCAGCCAAGATTACAATGGAATTACTGCAGGATCTCTTTCCACAACAAATTATTTCAAGAAATGGTGATGTTGATAAGCCTCCACGTTCGCCTTAATTGACTGCTTCTGACTTCTTTTTGTGGGGATATCTGGAAAGCAAGGTTTATGCAAACAGACGAGAAACGCTTGAGCATCTTAAACAAAATATTTGTAATGAAATTAATGAAATACCGCATGACATGTGCGAGAATGTAATGAAAAGGGCTCGCATTTAAAAGGCTAACAGAGGCGGACTTTTATCTGATAAATAAAACATTTATCAATATAAAACTCATTCTCTCTTTATTAATCAAAAATTATAAACAACAAAGTAGTATACCTTCCCGGCGAACACCCTGTATCTAATTATAGAAAAGGGATCTTCATCGCTAAACAAAATTCGCTTAAGAAAATCATCAACGGCTATCTTGTTTTGGGCCCAATTTTTACTACTTAGAAGCGTTACTCAGGCGTCAGTTTATTCATGTTAAAATGCCAAACTTAAATCATTTAACAGCTGGCAAAATGGCCGCCATTTAAAAAAGTTCTATACCTCTAAAAAAAACACCCGATAAATTAAACTAAATTCAGTTTTTTAAAATGATTTCTTGGGTTTTGTGATTTGTTATTCATTGGAAATTTTATATTTAAAAAAAAAAACTCATGTCAGTAGCATTATGAACAGACAGACAGCCAGAGAGACAAACAGAAACCGCATTCTTAATATCAGGTGTGAAAAATTGTCAAAACGAAAGACTTAATAACAACGATTTGTTTTAAATACATTAATTTTTCCTATACTTTTTAAAAGTGTGAATGGGATAAAATTAATTTTTATTGTAAAAGAAAATTGTTTTAATTTAAATCAAGGCAGAATATTTTTTAATTATTTTTAAATGTTGATGCTTTTGATTATTTATTATTTTAAACTATTTATAAGGACACACTTTATTATTAAATATTATGGTTTTTATTTAAGGATCTGCCTATAAGGCTTCAAAATATAAAGCAATATAAAGGGGCTTTCAATAAAAAGTTTGTTTTCTAAAACAGAATAAAACAAAAGTTTGGGAAATATGAATTAAAAATGATGTCAATTGTTTCACTTTTTGGCAACATGGCAACCCTATTTCGTTAATTAGATCACGGATTTTGAGTTTTAAGGCTGAAATCGATTCGTATAGACTCTAGGGTCTATACAAAATAATCAAGTGGTGTTAAATCACACGATCTAGTTGGCCACTTCACTGCTAATTGTCGTGAAATTATGCAATCAGGGAAATTTGTTTTGCAATAAATTGATCGTTTCATTGGTTCTGTGACGTGTGACACCGTTGGTTACCCCTTCGGGACTATCGTGGTGGTTGTGGTTTCTAGGCCCTCACACAATGAATTGTCTAGGTCCAGTGATCATGATTGCGGCTGTGCTCTTAAATGTTATTAAGCTTAATGCCTTCTGGACCAGGAGTTCGATAGTCGCCAACTCTTCAGCAAGGAGTGAAGGTTGCGGCCTGCTTTGTGCTTTTGAATTTCCAATTAGGAGTGTATGATCCACCATCTGGTTATGGCTTACACAACTAGGTACAGATGTAAATCTTATCATGTATATCAATGTATTTCCCCCCGGGGGCACATTTATATGTCTTGACGGAAAACGGAAAAACGGAGCCAACAGCAGGGAGTAAACTGGAAACTCCACGTTATTTCCATGGAAATCAGTAAAGCCCCAGAGTTCAGCTTTTTGGCTTTTTAGCCTTTTAGCTGTTCTCTGACTGATTATTGAGGTTGGCCCTTCGGGAGTATCGTGGTGGTTGTGGTTTCGAGGCCCTCGTTTGAGTTGTGTGGGTCGGATCATTTACAATGAACACAATGAATGATCCAGGTCCAGTGAGCATGCTTGCGGTTGTGCTCTTAAATTTTATTAATCTTCATGCTTTCTGGACCGGGAGTTGGATAGTCTCCAACTCTTCAGCAAGGAGTGAGGGCTGCGGCCTGCTCTGATCTCTTGAAGTTGCAACTAGGAGTGACTGGAGGATATACGTATCTGAAGGCTTTCTGGGGCGAAGATGACGCTACATTTTATCCGCAGTGGTATGATCCATTGTAGTGTGATTAACCAATTGACATAATTGACACATAAGTAGAGAAACAAAGAGACCTTAATTGCCAATACATTTGTATTAATAAATATTATCGAATAACTTATAGTAACCAATTTATTGATCATCAGCATAATTTAATTATACTGTATTGTTGTTACTATATTATGCATGGGCATTAATGGGGACACTTCATGCGGAAGTATTTTTGATGACGCTGAGTTTCTCTATAATTGTAGGTCAGTTTTGTTAATGGTTACACTAAATACATTCATGTCATTGTACAGTATTTTATGAAAACCTAAAATCTAGAATATTTTCATTGTTAGTATATAAGCTGTAGAAATTAAGAATAAAGCAATCATAATCAAAATTGTTAATAAATATCAAACATTCCTTCGAGCTCTAATTGAGGAGCTCAGGAATAAACTCTTAAAATAAAAACAATAAACAATTCTTTTCAATTCTGATTTATCCTCGCTACATGGCGATCCTGCCAGATCCTTAGAGTGCAAAAATAATAAGCACCTAAGGAGGCAAGAGAAGAGAAAAAAAAAAAAAAAGTAATTTGGAAAAGAAGATCCGCCTGGCCAAAAGGCAAAAAGTAATTTGGAAAAGAAGATCCGCCTGGCCAAAAGGCAAAAAGTAATTTGGAAGATCCGCCTGGCCAAAAGGCAAAAAGTAATTTGGAAAAGAAGATCCGCCTGGCCAAAAGGCAAAAAGTACTTTGGAAAATACGGGCTTCCCCTTCCCCAACGGTAGACAGCAGAAGTGAAGGACAAAGAAAAAAAAAAAAAAAAAAAAAGAGAAATTATTTTTATGGCAGTGCAATAATACATGCACGCTTAGGGCCTGTAAGCGTTAACCGCTCGAGGCAAAAATTTTTTTTTTAACAAAAAGATAAATTAGTGAAAACAAAATCTAATGACAACTGAGGGGCCAAAGGCCATTACAATAGAGGAGTATAGGAGAAGGCAACAACGCTCCAAACCGGAGTATTTCCCTCAAATAAAGGTGGTAAAAAAGCCTAAAAGAAGAGGTGGCCTAACTGCTAAATTCAAGAGGGAGAAGGCTGTCCTCTTGAGGGAAATAAAGGGTAATCCAACACCCACCTGGGAGCAGGCATCAAAAATCTGGCTGAGGATTGACCAGATTGATAGCATCCTGGATAGCCTCAGGACACAGAGAAAGGTTGCAACTACAGAATAATATTATAATATAAGAATAATTAAAATATGTACTAAGTAATTAAGTTAAAATTGAAATATTAAATTAAGTTAAATAAAAATGAATAGAAAGAAAAACCCTATTAATTTTAGTGAGAAACAAAGGGAAACTTTATCAATGAAGGCTCGGATAGAATCATTAGCAGATTTATGGAAACTTATAGGTTTTACCGGAACTCCCACAGAAATTGACATAGTGAAAAAACCCACACTAGAAATGGAAACAATAGCATTGATTAGATGGTCTGAAAAGTTAGAAAAGGAAAAATTAAAAAATTAAAAATAATAATAACAATGGGAGGAAAGGAATCCAAAATTGAAAATCCGAATGCTAATGTAGTAAATAATGTTGAGATTGTAGATCATACTGCTCACCTAAACTCATTATGGGTTTTATTGCTGATAATAGTATTCATAAATACGGTAAATTTACTGTTAAGAATATATATTCTACACAAAAGATCCCTGCGAAAGAAGTACACAGTCAGAGCAATTTAAATAAGGTATGGAAAGTAAATATTTTTTTTTAAATGAATTGGCAAGATATACTCAATAAAGTAAGACTAATAAAGGAAAATTTCGAACGCCCATACAAATGTTTAAATATCGACAGACCAATTAGGGATGAGACCATAAATACTCATTTTCAAAACCTTCTGCAATATTTTGAAGAAGTAAGAGTTTTGTTGAACGTTCACTACAGTAGATTAACACCAGCTCATAAAAGTGCAGCTGAAGCATTTTTTTCCGATTTAAAAAATAGGGTCATAAAATTGGCAGAGAAAAAGTCAATTAGGGTAGAATTGCCAGACTCAATACATCAAGAATCAACCTATAGAGTAACATATACGAACAGCGATACAATAATGGCCCAAACAGTAGTCGATTTTTTAAATACAGCTTCAAAGCTGATCACGGAATTCGACGGGAAACCTGAAAATTTGCGCACCTTCTTGGACTCATTGTCCATTGTTGACTCAATAAAAGGAAACCATGAATCTGTTGCGGTTTCACTTATAAAGACAAAATTAAAGGGTACTGCTAGGAACTTAATAGGAGAGGAATCTACTATTGCAGATATCCAAACCAAACTTAAAAGTAGCGTCAAGGGAGAATCAGTAGAGGTACTGTCGGCAAAAATTCTGAACATAAGACAGAATAATAAAACTGCCACCAACTATTGCAGTGAGATTGAAGGATTAACAAAGTCTTTGGAAAGTGCCTACATTTCAGACGGACTACCATTTGAATTAGCCGCAAAGTACTCTACTCAAGTCGCGGTTAAGGCTATCACCAAAAACTGCACAATCGATAAGGTAAAACTTATCATGGAGGCAGGAAGTTTCGCGACAATGAACGATGCCATCAGTAAATTTGTTAACAGTTGCACTGAAGCAACTGGACAGCAGAATACTGTACTCTATTATCGACCTAGACGGAATTTTAATACTTTCCAAGGGACTAAAAGAAATTTTAGTAAGGGAAATTCGTTCCAAGGGAACAACAGAACTGTAAATAATTACAGCTACAATAATAACAGAAATCGCAATAATTTAGATAAAAATCGTAATTCCAACGGGAATAAACCATTTTATGGTACCAATAATAGGAATAGGAACTACGTTAGAGCAACTGACTCATATGAGTCGGAAAACTCAGAAGTCCCCCTAAGATCAATTCAGTAGGTAATAAAGTGTATAATCTAAACCTCAACTTATGTTTTTTCATAAACATCCAAACCCAAATCAACAATAACATAATAACACTACTAGTAGACACAGGTGCCGATATTTCAATAATAAAATTTAAACATATAAAAATTAATCATATTAATATTAACAAAACAACAACACTAAGTGGAATAGGACAAGGTAAAATCAAATCAATAGGAAGTACATTTTTAGATTTAAAATTCGAAAATTTTCTAATACCTCACAACTTTCAAGTAGTACATAATAATTTTCCGATTCCATGCGATGGAATCATTGGAATGGATTTCATAAAAAAATACAACTGCATATTAGATTTTAACGAAGATTATAATTACCTTATCCTACGTCCTTATAATTTGCCACAGCCAATAAAAATACAAATAGCGAATAACTGTTCCGATATAACAATACCTCCCAGATCTGAAGTCATCCGTGAAATAAAAATTCACAATTCAGATACAGAACTTTTAATTCCTAACCAGGAAATTGTGAAAGGTGTTTTTATTGCAAACACGTTGGTGAGAGCGAACAGAGCATTTATTCGTATTCTAAACACTACCAGTAATATCACAACAATTAAACAAAATAAAATCAAAACCGAAAGCATCTCTGATTATCACATACTAGCAAACAAAACTAATAATGGAAACACTGAGCATAGAAAAACTAAAGTATTAAATATATTAAAACAAAATTTTCCTCATCAATTTCAGGAAACATTAACTAAACTTTGCTCAACATACACAGATATTTTCGGTTTGGAAACAGAAACAATTACAAGTAATAATTTTTACAAACAAAAGTTGAGAGTTAAGGATAAACACCCGGTATATATTAAGAACTATCGTATACCACATACACATAAGGAGGAAATAGATAAACAAGTAAGGAAACTAATTGATGATCAAATAGTCGAACAATCACAATCGGAATACAATAGTCCAATATTATTAGTACCGAAAAAATCACTGCCAAACTCGGAAAACAAAAGGTGGAGACTCGTAATAGACTATAGGCAAATTAATAAAAAGTTAATGGCAGATAAATTTCCCTTGCCAAGAATAGATGATATTCTAGACCAACTAGGTCGTGCGAAATATTTCTCATGCTTAGATTTAATGTCCGGATTCCATCAGATTAGTCTAGAGGAAAGCTCACGAGACATAACATCATTTTCCACTAACAATGGTTCATATAGATTCACTAGATTACCCTACGGTTTAAAAATAGCTCCAAACTCTTTTCAAAGAATGATGACACTTGCTTTTAGTGGTTTAAAACCAAACCAGGCTTTTCTATATATGGATGATTTGGTTGTGTTGGGATGTTCAGAGGGACATATGCTTTCAAATCTCCAAGATGTCTTTGACTTATGTAGAAAGTACAATCTAAAATTACATCCTGAGAAATGTTCATTTTTTATGAGAGAGGTTACCTTCCTTGGCCATAAGTGTACGGATAAAGGAATATTACCTGATGATAGTAAATATTCGGTTATCGAAAATTACCCAACACCGAAAGACGCGGATAGCGTAAGACGATTTGTTGCATTCTGCAACTATTACCGCAGATTCATTAGGAACTTTTCAGAATATTCCAGACATTTGACAAGATTGTCTAAAAAAGGAGTACAATTTGAATGGAGTAAAGATTGTGATCGTGCATTTAGATATCTAAAACAGGCACTTATGAAACCAACACTGCTTCAATATCCAGATTTCACAAAAGAATTTTGTATAACGACCGATGCAAGTAAATATGCTTGTGGGGCAGTACTAACACAGGAGTGTAGTGGAAAGCAATTACCAATTGCATATGCATCAAAAACCTTTACTAAAGGTGAGAGAAATAAATCTACAATCGAACAAGAGTTAGCGGCCATACATTGGGCTATTACACATTTCCGGCCGTACATATACGGAAAACACTTCCTTGTTCGCACTGATCATAGACCACTTTCTTACTTGTTTTCTATGAAAAATCCAAGTTCTAAATTAACTAGAATGCGACTAGATTTAGAAGAGTACGATTTTACTATAGAATATCTTAGGGGAAAAGACAATTACATCGCGGACGCGTTGTCGCGAATTACGATTACTGAATTAAAAGATATAAATAGGAAATTAGATAATGTTCTTCAGGTCACGACTCGATCGATGACAAATAAGGAAAGGAAAAACAGTAGTAAAATTAATAATCAGCATAAGGTCACAAAAGATGAAAAGCCCAATATATATATACCTTTGAATAATACTGACGTCAGAAAATATATTAAATTAAGGATTACACCCTTAAAATGTTATTTTAAGCGTGGAAAATCAGTTATAGCATATATGCAAATTAATGATTTGTTTACTAATAAGAAAATTGACTTAGGACAATTTTTCTTTAGGCTTGAGAAAGTGGCCGGTAAACTAAATATTGAAAAATTACAAGTGGCACCCAGTGAGAAAATTTTCGAATTTATCTCAACAAATGAGTTTAAGATTATGGGCAATAGATATTTAAAGAAAGTGAGAATAGCACTATTAAATGAGGTGACTCTAATTGATAATAAGAATGCTAAGGCAATTCTTGATATTATGCTGAAATATCACAATGACCCTATTGAAGGTGGACATTGTGGAGTTTATAGAACTATAGGTAAAATAAAACGATACTACTACTGGAAGAACATGACAAAAGATATAACTAAATATGTTAAAACATGTCACAAATGTCAGACGACAAAGGCAACCAAACACTTAAAATGTCCCATGACTGTCACACCAACACCTATAAAGGCATTCGATACAGTATACGTGGATACAATAGGACCATTCCCTAGATCCATTCGGGGAAATGAATTTGCAATCACCATAATATGTGATTTGACAAAATATTTGGTAACTATTCCTATTACCGACAAAAATGCCAAAACGGTGGCAAAGGCGATTTTTGAAAACTTTATACTGACCTATGGTCCAATGAAGACGTTCATTTCGGACATGGGGACAGAATATAAGAATTCAATACTGACAGAATTATGTAAATTGCTTAAAATTGAAAAACTAACTTCAACAGCTCATCATCACCAGACGTTAGGTACAATAGAAAGAAGTCATAGAACTTTCAATGAATATGTACGTTCACATATTTCAATAGATAGGACAGATTGGGATGAGTGGTTGAAATATTTCACTTATTGTTTTAATACAACACCATCAACCGCACATAACTATTGTCCTTATGAATTAGTTTTTTCAAGAAATCCAAATAAATTCTCAGAATTCACAGAAGTGGATACAATTTCTCCATTATACAATATAGATGACTATGCCAAAGAAGCAAAGTATAGATTAGAAATAGCTTTTAAGAGAGCTCGATTACTATTAGATAGAAATAAGTTAAAGCAAAAACAAAATTACGATAGGAGTATATTAGATAATAATTTTAAATTAGGAGATTTAGTTTTACTTAAGAATAATTCAGGTCATAAGTTAGATAATCAATATAATGGTCCATTTAAAATTAAGAAAATAGATTTAAGAAATAATGTAACAATAGTTGATAAGAAAAATAACAAAGAACAAATAGTTCATAAAAATAGACTTAAGATATATCATAAATAAATTATTCACAATTAAAATTATAGTAACATTTAAAGAATTATATCATATAAATAAATATTTAACATAATTGTAAAAGAATGTCCATAGAACTCACGTTATATGAACATTCTTATAAAAAGTGGAGGTGTAGTGTGATTAACCAATTGACATAATTGACACATAAGTAGAGAAACAAAGAGACCTTAATTGCCAATACATTTGTATTAATAAATATTATCGAATAACTTATAGTAACCAATTTATTGATCATCAGCATAATTTAATTATACTGTATTGTTGTTACTATATTATGCATGGGCATTAATGGGGACACTTCATGCGGAAGTATTTTTGATGACGCTGAGTTTCTCTATAATTGTAGGTCAGTTTTGTTAATGGTTACACTAAATACATTCATGTCATTGTACAGTATTTTATGAAAACCTAAAATCTAGAATATTTTCATTGTTAGTATATAAGCTGTAGAAATTAAGAATAAAGCAATCATAATCAAAATTGTTAATAAATATCAAACATTCCTTCGAGCTCTAATTGAGGAGCTCAGGAATAAACTCTTAAAATAAAAACAATAAACAATTCTTTTCAATTCTGATTTATCCTCGCTACACCATCGTCTGGTTATGGCTTACACAGCTAGGTATTGACGTAAATCTTATCACGCCTTCAATATCCCCCCGGGAGCTCCCATTCTTGATGGATCTCTTCCCCATCTTGAAATGTGCTTTCGGGGGTAAAAGGCGGCATTAGTCTCCTGGGCTAGGAGGAGCCCGATACTGTAAGAGGCATATTAAACTCGAAGTCCCACCAGTGACTTATTATACACACACTAATACCACCACAACCAGTTGCCCGTAGGATTATGGCCTTGTCCTGGTTGTTACTGGGGCCTCTTGGGGAGCAACGTAATGGCTGTGGTTTTGTGGCTTTGGAAAAAGTTCCGAAGACTTCTTAACGAAAAGATAAGGTTAACATCCAAATAACTGGCCTAGTTGTGCTTGTTTAATAGTTCCCAACTTTTTAGCAAGAAGGAAGGGGGCGGGGAGCATGGCCCTGCTACCACGCACTTGAAAATTGTTACGAAGACGTATATGCATCTAGTGTGTATGGGTCTTAGGGCATAGGTGATCGCTTTCCTACATCCAGAGATAAGACCACCATCAGATTATGTCCTTATGGCTTAGTAATGATGTAAATCCTATCACACATAGCCTCTAATATACTACCATGACTTCAAGCCCAAACGATTCCATGCGCTAATGGCTATCAATCTGTGTACTGGCAGTTTCTAGAAGCTGGTGGAGCTCAGCAAAAAGAGCCTTCAAAGTTGTTGTCGATTTGAGTAGAGATTTTAATGATTTTAAATGTCGCACTGCTTTCTCACTTTCAAGTCCCTTAATACTTTCCATAATTTTCCTTAATCTCCAACAGCGTTTCATTTTCATAATTTTATAAATTTTTTTTAACAATTTGATTGTAATTCAATCAATTTAAGTGATTTAATCTTAATAAAATATTTCGTTAATGCCCACTTTAAACTAAATATGTCAAAATTTAATTGTTTGATTTGAAAGTCTTTACAAAACTGTGTTTATGTATGCTTGTGTGTGTATGTGTGTTTATATGAATTTGTCCTGCATTACTGCTACACACATACACACACAGACACATATTCTTTTATTTTTATTTTTTATTTTCTTTTAACTTTATAAAGCGGTATTTTGATTCTCTTCTGTTTTTTTTTATTAAAACATTTTGTTGTTTTCCATTTATTTAACACATTCAAGTAGACGAAAATAAATGTTAAAGGCAAAAGCAATGAGAAGCGTTAAACCTTTTTAATGTTGACCGAGTGTTTGTGCTCCAGCTGATTTGCCCAGCATGATATTCACGAGATTCATGGGAATATTAATTTCATGGCAATTTTATTGCTTATTAATTTTTCAACATTTTTCCAAAACGTTGTGTTGTTGTTGTTGTTGGAATGTTAAGGAGTATCGGTATTGTATATATACATATATACATATATGAGTGTGTGTATGGGTATTGTATGATTGTGTGGATTTAAAATAAGTTCGTTTTAAACCTTTTTGTTTTGGCCGCATTAAAAGCGTTTATGGAATTTGTTAACTAAGTTAAGCTGTTGCTGTCTGTCCTTCGTGTGTCTTTTTGTTTGTGTGTGTGTAAGCCGTCATGAAACACATCTGTTTTAACCTGTAAATAAAGATATAAATGAAATTAAACGAACGTATCATGTGGAGTTGGAGTTCAAGTTAAAGTTAAATTAAGTTGAGTTAAGTTGAGTTTTAGTTGGATTCCAATATTATCATTTGTTAGTAAAGACTTCTTTCTTTCTTTATTTATTTCTTTCTTTCTCCCTTTTATTCTTTGTTAGCTGCTGAACTGGTTAAACTAATAGTGTTATGATATGATTATTATTTTATTATCGTTATAACTTTTAATGTCTGAATTGTATTAAGAAAAAACAAAAAAACAAAACAAAAATTAAATCTTAACAAAAACAACAACAAACAACAATAAGACATAAGAGAGAGAAAAAGGTGTTATTAATATTTGTATGGTATAAAGAGGCCCTAACAAATACCCTTCCACCTATTAAAATATTAATGAGATTTTAAGAATAATATAAAGCTTTATTGCTTTTAATTATTTAAAAATCCAAATCTCACTTTAATATTAATAAAGAAAATGTAATTAGGAATTTGACATTTCTAGCAATGAACTTTTGAATCATCATTGAGGAGACATATATAGACGGTGGACAAGTTTTTTTTTTTTTTTTTATTAAGAGAGAAAATATGTAATTTAAATATTAAATCTTTTTCCAAGTTTTACTAATTAAAGATACTTTTTTTTTTGGAAAAGTACTTTTTTGAAAAGTACTTTTTTTAAAAGTGCTTTTTTGTAAAGTAAAATTTTTAAAAGAACTTTTTAAAAGATAATTTAGAAATATATATACATAATAAATAAATAAAGTTTACTAATTATATTTCAAGTTAGGTTAATAAATATAAATGTTATGTTAGAAGCATTTCAATTATTCAATAATTCAATAATTATAAAAAGTATTTATAAAAAATTATTAACAAATATCTTTTTTTCTTTTTAACGATCTCTTTTTATATATTTTTTCTTTTCGATATTTTGCTTTCCTTTGGAAAGCTTCTTCAGGAAAAAAAACAAAAAAAGATCGTTTAAAAAAAACTATAAAAAATTATTAAAATATTTTCTTAACTCTATTTGTCAATGATTTTTAGAAGTACTTTTTGTAGTTATTTTTAAAAATATACTTTCTTTTAGATTATTTTGTTATAAAGTGATTTATTTAAAACATTCGTTTTAAAATGTTATTTTTAAAAAACCTTTTTTTTATTTCTTAATTTTAAAGTCTTTTGCTCTATTTCAGAGTAATTTCGTATTGTAAAATGCATATTTTAACTTTAAAAAATGTAGTTTTCAAAAAGAAATTTTTTAGAGTACTTTTTTGAAAATCGTTTTTTAATAGACTTGTTAAAAAACCTGTTAAGAAATTATATATTTTACTCAGTGCTTTTTTTTTAAATTAATTTTTTTTAATAAATTTTTTTTTAAAAGGTACTTGTTTAGCGCTAGTCTTTATTGGCTAAAGTTTATATTTTTCAAGATCTTTTAAAGTCAGATTTTTTATTTACAAAATTTTGCAGGAAGCCTGTTTAGGGCACTTTTCTTAAAAAGGCGAGCAAATAAAAAACATGGTTAACAACATCACAATTTCAAAACTGGGTTTCGACTTGTGCTGTTCCAGAAAACAAAGGGTATTGCAATAGGGATAATTAAAATTTCATGGATTTGGTCCTAAAAGACAATGCTACTGGCCACTCAGTTTATGTTGAACTGGGTGAGTTGTCAGAGAACGTGAAATTCGTGTTTTTGCAGCCGAATACGACAGTAGTTATTCAGCCACTGGATTAAGGAGTAATATTGACTTTTAAAAGTTATTACCTTCGACGAATATTTTTACTTCCTTTAAGTGAGACTGATGGACAAGATAAGCCTACCACGCTAGAATAATGGAGAAAGTTCAATATTATGAAAACCATAGAAATTGTAGTGGAACCACCCTAATGTAATGTTGTGTTAATGACTGCGTGTGTGAATATTAGATATTTACATTAGGGTGGTTCCACTACACCATTTTGCTAGAATGGTGTTTGGTGCGAAATATAGCCTGCATGTGTTGACTGCATATAGACTCCAGAAGTTAATGGTAACACCAGCTATTCGTCATTAAATTACTTATTTAGCTAGAGAGCTTAATTTTTAAGGCAGGGAGGAGACTGCAATTAATTAATTGCTAACCTCCCATAACCAAGAATTCTCTAATGAAGAACTATTGCAACTGTAATTGCAATTTGCTAATGAAGAAGATGATAGTGACCTTTTAATAGAAATCTCCGAAGAAGTAAATTTAATCTTCAAAAAAATATCTAAAGCGATATGCTTGATCGACGAAGCTGTGGAGATTTTTTAAAAAAGGATTCTGATAGTGGAAGGTGTTTTAAAGTGTCCCAGACGATAGCTACGAATATCAATTGCTATAAGGAAATTCATTTTACGTTGAAAAAAAAGCTGTTCAGTAAACATTGGACAAATGTTTGGTGAAAGTACTTTTTTTAAAAAGGGTTATTTTTACTTTAAAGTACTTTTTTAAAAAGTACTTTCTTAAAGTGTAATATTTAAAGTAATGTTGTAAAACATACTTTTTAAAGTGGTTTTTAAATAGTACCATTAAAATGGTACCATTATAGTACCATTACTAAAATGGTACTATTTCAAAAAGCAAAATTGTTCAAAGAGCCTTTATTCGTAAATAAAAAATTTTAAGAGAATGTGTGTTCGGAGAAGGCATTTTTGAAGAAAGAAAAATGTTAAAAGGCACTAAATACATTTTAAGTCTATTTTTCAGTCAATCAAATTCATTTTTGTTATTAAAGAATTTTAAGCACTTTTTTGCAAAATCTGTTCTGTACTCAATTTTAATTATTTTTGGTATTAAATTTTTCGTTTTCAAAAACGTATTTTTATAAACAGTTTTTCTTAAAGCGATTGTGTTTAAAGGATAAACGTGTACTTTTGTGAAAAGTAAAAAAGAAATTTTGGGTTATCAAAAAGTAGTTTTCAAACTGTACAGACAGTTAAATGCTTTTAATTGAAAACTACAATTATTTGTGATGCTGTCAGAAAGCAGTCTTCAAGTATGGATGTTTATTTAATTCGTTAGGTGGAGGAAAGTATAAAAGACATTAAGTTTGACGGAGACTGCAGCATAAGAACGAACGCTTTCTAGGACTTAGACATAATAGGGAAGTCCGCAGCCTGGAAACTTTGAGAATTTTGAATTGTAGTGACATAACGATGGGTTAAATAATCAACAAATAAACGAATACCAGCTACAAACAAAGTTCAGAGACAACCAAAATATATCTAAAAAAAGTGACCTATTATGATTATCGAAAAAGGGTCCACACCTAAAATAGTTGGATGGTAGCGTTAATGTCACATTGATGTATAAAACTTGTGCAAAAAACGGAGGAACTCTAAAAGAAGCACCGAAGTTGATGCAATTCTAAGAAGTTTTTTCGAGCGCAATAATAGAAATCGTAAGATATTCGTAAGCCAAGAACTAGACTTAAATATATTCCTATGGAGACATGGCTACAAGAACCTCGACATTAAAATATAAAGGAACTTTGTAAGACGTCCAGTAGCATTCATTAACTTCGTCAAGTTCTCAAAGATCTTTTTTCGAGCCGAAAATTCTTGTCTCTATTGGAAAAGTGAAATGAAGGAAGGTGAGGTGATTAGAGTAAAGGGTTTCTGGCTTTAAATTTTTTTATATTAAAAAAAGAATCAAAAATGTAGGGGCACATTTGTATTCAAATCTTGCTAGAATGGGTGGATCTCCAATATGCCCTTCATATCATTTAAACACACATTCGTATCATTTATTTATTCAATTCATGTGGCTGCGTAGATTGAAATGTATATTTTGATAATTGTGCGTGACTTGTAAACTTGTTTCCTTGTTTCTTTTAGATTTTATTAAAAAAACATCGTTTTCGTTTTTCAGCTTCTTTTGAATCCGCTCCGCCTTTTTTGTTTGTTGCTGCTGTTGTTGTAGATTTGGATTCAATTGGTTATACATGCATGCAAATGAATTGTTGCCAACCATTTGGTGAAGCACTAAACAATTTTTTTTATTTATTCTTTATTTGTTGTTGTTGTAGCTTAACACGTTCTTCTTTTTTGTTGTTGCTGTTTGTTGTTTTTAGTGCTTTCAATTTTGTTTTAGAATTTTGTTCAATAAATCCAACAACTGTTTTGAATATTTGAATTTAAAGTTTATTTCTTTTCTTATTTGAATTTATTTTAATTTTTCAATTTATTTTTCATTTTCATCACTTCATCATCAGTGTTGTATATTTAAATTGTTCGTTGTGTGACAATTTAAATGCTATTAAAAATGACATTGATTTTATCTATTAAGTGAGAATTATTGTAAGAGATGCCGTTTCTCATAAAAGTAACAATTTTCATTTTTACTTTTAACGACAAAATCTGTAAAACTATTACGAATTTAACTTCGATACGATGCGATACGATAATATCATACAACACGCCACCATTCACTGCGATATAATACGATACCATATACTACGAATGATTTAAAGGAATGAAGATCAATCAATTAATTGAGGTGCTGTATGATTACCTGGTTTAAACACTATCACTTAAATGATGACTATTTAACTGGTCAGCCAATTCGCTTTGTCAGCCAATTGATTGTTAGCGTTTAATTTTTTTCGTTCTTTCTATCGTGCTTATCAACAAGAAGTTTGTTTTTCAATTGTGGCAACACCAACAACATGATAATTTTGTCATTTAATTTTTTTACATATTCGTAGTAGATGCATTGGCAATTGTTGCAATGAGTTAAATTTCACACGAAAATCGCCTTAAAATATTTAAATTCCACTATGGTTCTGTTAAGGTAACATTTCGTAAAAAGTCGTGATGTTTTCGGACAACATAATCGTCCTTCTGAGACAGCTATTAAAAATTAGGTCGTTAAATTTAAGCTGACGGAATCACCAACGCTTATTCGACCAGGTCGTTCAACTGAAAACATCGTAGTCGTGAGCCACACGATGGTGAAGCATATCCAAATTTGTCAATTCGTCGACGTTCTCAACAATTGGGATTTTCCAAAACCACCACATGGTGAATTTTACTTAAGGATTTGACTTTGAAGCATAACAAGGTTGAATTAGCGCAGAGGTTGAAGCCGTCCGACCATTAACATCGCTGCAGATTCGCTATTCATTCAGGAACAACCGGCTGGTCTTTCTAAACAAATCATTTTCTCACACAAAGCCCACTTGTCAGGGTATAATACTAACGATCCTAGAGACAGATCATGCGGCGGTTCGGCAATATTGATAAAGTCGAGAATCAAACACAATTTGTTGTGTGGTCTTGCTGAAAATTATCTTCAAGCAACTACTGTTTGTGTTGAAAATTTTTCTCATAACCTCGTGATTTCTTCAGTGTATTGCCCTCCGAGGTATTCAATAACAAATAGTCAATACAATGAGTATTTTAAATCACTTGGCCCTCGATTTATAGCAGCTGGCGATTATAACGCTAAGCATACTTATTGGGGTTCAAGACTCATTAGCCCTAGAGGTCGTGTATTGTATGATTCTATTACTGAAATGAGATTAAATATTATATCAACTGGGCAACCAACTTATTGGCCAACTGATCAGCAGAAAATTCCAGACGTTACTGATTTTGCTATGGCAAAGGGCATATTCCAGGAGCTAATTAAGGTTGAAACATCGTTGGAGCTATCTTCAGATCACACTTCCTCTATAACCACCATCTGCAACCCACAACAAACTATAACCGGCGATAAATTTTTAGCTTCACGGATTAACTGGTTGAAATTCAAAAAATATGTCAGCTCTCATTGCTTGGAAAATCTACCGTTAAGAACTACGGAAGATATAGATGCCTGTATTAGTATCTTCAATGAACATGTCGTAAACGCAGTTGAACACGCTTCGTCGACATATCGCCAGACGAAATACAAAAGAATCTTTTCTGTAGATGTGGAAGAGCTGCTGGCTGAAAAAAGAAGAGTCCGAAGAGAATGGCAGAAACGCAGATCGCCAAAACTTTGAGCAAAGTTAAGGGAATGTACAAAACAGCTTAGGATAATGCTAGAGTCACAAACAACAGCTTCTAATAAGGAATATCTGGAGGGCCTGGATGCGACTCCCCAGACAAATTATTCCCTATGGCGTGACACCAAAAAAATTGAGAGACCTGTAATCGCTGAACCTTCTTTGCGCGGGCCAGGCGGTAGTTGGGCAAAAACTGATGATGAAAAAGAAAATCTTTTCGTAAGCTATAATACCATACGAATGTATTCTCTCCTAATAAATGTGCTGATGTAACTGAACCCCCACCAGTTATTGCTAGACCACCTGTTCAATTAAGGTTCAAACTTCCGGAGTTGTTAAGCACTATTGGAAAGTTAAAAACCAAGAAAGCTCCCGGCTTTGATAAAACAAGCAATAAAATGCTTTTAGAGATGCCTCTCGTTGCTAAACGAATAATCCTTTTTCTATTTAATGCCATTTTACGACTTGAATATTACCCTCCGGCATGGAAAGTTGCTTTGGTAAGTATGATATCTAAACCGGGAAAAGATTCGTCCAAGGTGGACTCATAAAGGCCCATAAGCCTATTACCAACTCTATCCAAATTGTTCGAGAAACTACCGATGGTGAAATTGACACCGATTCTGAATGAGAATAATTGCATTCCAAACCACCAATTTGAATTTAGGAGACAACATAGTACCATCGAACAAACTCACAGACTTGTACAAGTCATAAGAAAGGCATTGTAGGATAAGAAATACTGTTCGGCACTTTTTATCGATGTATCACAAGCCTTCGACAAGATATGGCATCAAGGCCTTTGTTAAAAATAAAAAAAACTTACCAGTGAATATTCACAATCTACTGCGGAATTATGTTATGGGTCGCCAGTTTATAATAAAAAATGGAGCTTATACAAGTTGCCGCCAACCAATTATAGCTGGAGTACCCCAAGGTAGTATGTTGGGCCCAATCCTGTATTTAATTTATACAGCAGACTTGCCTACAAATAGTGAAATACACACATAAACGTTTGCAGATGACACCGCCTTTCTTAGCACCCATAGTGACCCAAGACTTGCTGCGCGACAACTGCAGGACCACATAACACAACTGGAAGAATGGACTAAAAAAATGGGGGATAAAGGTTAATGAACAGAAGTGTGTACATATAACATTCACATTACGCAGTGAATCGTGTCCCCATATCCGTATCAACAACCAAGTGGTACCCCAACACGTCTACGCTAAATACTTAGGTATTCACTTGGACCGGAGACTTACTTGGAAACGTCACATTGAGGCAAAGTTAACTCAGATGAAACTGAAAACAATAGCAATCCATTGGCTTATTGGCATAAACTCCGTTCTTAGCCTTGATTGCAAACTTTTAATTTACAACACAATTTTGAAACCTATATGGGATTCAGCTATGGGGCACTGCTTCCGCTTCCAATATTGAGAAAATCCAACGTCAGTAAAACAAAATCCTTCGAATGATAACTGCCGCTCCTTGGTACATTAAGAACTCCAACATTCACCAGGATCTTCAAGTCCCGACGGTTAAAACCGAGATTACAAAACAAGTTGGAAACACATCCGAATCCGTTTGCTCGAAGTATCCTTCAGCATCGTGGACACACTCGATTGAAGAGGAAGGACACTATTGCTCTCGGACGAAACAACTGACAACTACTAGTATATATGGATAAATTTGAAAACTAGTCTATTATTTTTTTGTCTAGCAATGGCTAGTCTTTTAATTTACTATTTAGATATTTAAGAATTGCTTATTTATTGTTAGTTCATATTATGAAGATACAATAAATACTATAGAGTCGGAAAAAAGGGTATGCGAAAGCGATCGCCTACGCCCTAAGACGCATACACATTGGGTGCATATACGTCTTAGTAGCAATTTTCAAGTGCACGGTTGCAGAGCCGTGCCCGCAGTCCTTGCTAAAGAGTTGAGACTATCCAACTTCTAGTCCTGAGGCAAGAGCAGCAAGGACATTTATTTAGATGTTAACTTTAACTTTTCGTTAACGCCTCTTCGGAAAATGCTTAAATGCGCGGCTAAGCCACAGCTACCACGTTGCTCCTTGAGGGGCCTACCAGTGTTTTTATAATAAGCCACTGGTCCGACTTCGAGAGTCCTATGTCTCTTTCAGTATCGGGCTCCTGCTAGCACTTGTCAAGATGGAAAAGAGATCCATCAAGACTGCGTGTCCCCGGGGGAGAGCTAACGCGATCAATTTTAGCCATTATTGACGACGTGGATACCACTGACATGGGATTTCAACAGGATGGTGCCACATATCACACAGCCAATGAAACGAGCAATTTATTGCTAATGAAATTTCTCGACCACATATTTTCACGGCAATCAGCAGTTAAGTGGCCAGGCAGCTCGTGTGATTTAACACGACTGCATTATTTTTTGTGGGTCTATGTTAAGGACATAGTCTATATGGAGCCAATCGAATAGATTTCAGTCTTAAAACTCAAAATCCATGATGTGATTAACGAAATAGGACCGCCATTTTGCCGAAAATTGATTAAAAACTTTGATGAAAGAAGTGGCATCTCTCAGCGTGGTCCTGGTGGTTATTTGCCAGATATAATTTTTCACTCATAATTACCGAGCTTTTCTCTTCGTAATGCAATAAAAATTTTAACCATTTTAATCTAAATTTTTTCTTTTATTTTGTTTTAGGAAACAAACTTCCTGTTGAAGAACTCACATAAACAAAAACGTTTTCTATTCGTGATATTAAATTAATTCACGCTTGGTTTATTCACCTCTCTGCCATTTTTATTATCTAAATACGATTTTTATTATTGTTATTAACAATTTCAATAAATGATCGTTAACGATCGATAGTGTGATAACTAAAACAATAAATTATTTTATTTGTTTTTGTTGTTGCTCTTGTTCTAAATTTTATTTTGTTTTAATCATTCTGTTTTATTTGGTTTTTCGTTTTATTGAAATTGGACATATTTTATGGCCAATAATCACAGTATTTGTCCCACAAAATTATTAATTATGACTTTAAAATATTTAATTTTAAGCGCAAGTTTATAATAAAGGGTGTGACCAAATTAAAACATAATTTTAATTTTATATCATTTGTACAGTTAATGGGAGCTTAAAAAAATAGCTGACACTGATCACTGCACTTTATTTTAGTTCCCTCCACAATATAAATGCGACACTACGCTACAAAATACTACAGCTTCTTTTATAGAATGTTTTTTTTAGAGGTGTACAACTTTAAAATGGAGTAAAACAAAGATGAATTTCTTAAATTGACATTAAAATTACTTAAGTCGAAAGATAGTCTGGGGTTATAATTTAAATATGATTTTGTTGGCATATGACCGCCACCATCGCTGACACTGTCTAACACCTAAGCGTCCAATTTTTGATGCCTTTTCCAAATATTTGCAAATATTGTCCTCCAAATAGTTAGTCGTTTATGGCTTATCGACATAGACTAGCAGCGATTTAAAATATCCCCTCAGTAGTCTTTCGACTAATTTACGGGTGCGAAACGGTGATCAAAAGATTTCTTTCAAGTTGTGTCATCTTGTTGAAACCACAACTCATGCACATCATCTTCGTTCAATAGATGAACAAAAAAGTCAGTAATCATGATTCTATAGCGGTCACCATTAACTGTAACTTTTTGACTAGTACCGTGGAAATACGGACCAATAAATCCACCAGCCCATAAAGCGCACCAAACAGTCTATCATATTAAATGTCTCTCAACATTAATGAGAATTATAATCACTTCAAATGCGACAGTTTTATTTATTGATGTTTCGATTCAAACAAAAGGGAGCTTTATCGCTACATAAAATTTGCTCGTGATATCGGTATCAGGTATTTCGAACAAAATCATGATTTCCAAAATAAATTCGCCAGAGTTATTCAGGCGTCACACCAAACATAAATCACTTGACAACTGACAAAATGGGCGCGAGCTAAACAAGTAGTGGCAGCCTGAAGTTCTATATCTGTATAAAGACACGAGATAACAAACACCATATGAAAAGGCTTCCTGGACAACGCTTTTAAATTGCGCAAATTTATTTTGAAAATCCATTTTTAAATCAACATAATCCTCCACCAGAGTAATTCATTCGATTAATTATGGAACGTTTTCGCACCACATGTACTCTAAATCATCACAAAAATTCACAGAGGCGTTGTAGAGTACGTACAGAAGAAATCATTGTTGCTTAAGAGCATAAGAGTTTAGAGTAGAAGAAGACCCAATCAGTTTGTCGCACATCGCGCACAGAAATTTGGATGTTTCTCCATTCACTTTATGAAAGATTTTGCGGAAAGATCTTGGTTTTGCGTGATTACAAATTTCAACTCTTACAGAAATATTGTTTTTTTGCCAAGGACAAACATTTCTTTAACACTTCCTTAACAGATCAAATGGGTTCGAGTGTTCATTAATGAATTGAGGCAAAAAAGAGCCAAGAAAGAAGAAAGCGACCTTGTTCTTTTAATCTTTCACACCAGTCTCGGAACAATTTTGCTTAATTCTACTAATAAACCATAATATAGTTGTTATAGTTATTTGGATTTGTTCCGCCAGTAAACGATATATTGTTGTAATTTTTTTCGGTGTAAACCGTCATTGCTGGCTGTTTATTCGATGTGATCGATGAGCGCTTTTTATGTGATGACATCATTAAAAAATTACTCAAATACTCTAACAAATGAAAACTACCCTCAGACGGACATACTTACCTGGATAATAATAAAAGAAGGAAATTTTAACAAACACGTGGCGGGCAATCTACCTATATGCGTAGACACGACCCTAATGAAGGAACT
Source organism: Trichopoda pennipes (assembly GCA_030448955.1). Classification (NCBI taxonomy): domain Eukaryota; kingdom Metazoa; phylum Arthropoda; class Insecta; order Diptera; family Tachinidae; genus Trichopoda; species Trichopoda pennipes. Next base: position 11,122,127 of record JASKUP010000025.1, on the reverse strand, counting down.
ACCTAAACCCGAACGAACACTGACTCACCAGTACAATGCACAACGCGGCTGGACACTGACATCATTACATCGAAAGTGCTCGCCGGTCACATCGAACAAACTGCCAGCAATGGGTTTACACCGAAGAAAATGACTACGGTATAATATTTTATAATAAAAATGCAATTTATATAAATTTCGCTGGCAGCCTTTGTGTCAATATTTTTCAAAAGCAGTTTTTCTTTAAGTGCAGAAACTTTGTCAACAACATGAGAATTATTTTTAAAGCACCTAAAAAAATGTTAAAATTTTAACAAATTGTTAGTGAAATTTTACGTTCAGTAAGGGACACCCTTTGTTAAATACTTTTGTATAAAAAAAAATATTTCTTTTTAGTTTCTGTGTTAACTATAATTTAAATAACTTTAAAAAAAAATAATCATCAAAAATAATAAAAATGTGTTAATAAAAAGGCGGATATCATTTTAAGTCAAATGAGGCTACAAGTGTAAATGGCGGCCTTTATAATAGGTTTTTAAATTATGTGATATTTTTAAGTAGATTAATTAATAAATACTAAAAGACATTACTGATGAGATTATTAGACTGTTATCGGATTAATAGCAAATTAAACAATACTTTGAATTTCTTAAATCTAACAAGTTTGGATTATAATTTTTGATTGTTTTCTGTCTTTATCAAGGATTAATTAATTTTGCAAATATTTTTTCTAAATTTGTTTTATAGCTGCTGACATTATAGTCATTTTATACACTCTCGAATTTTATTGCTCCTTATAGTTTTGATCTTTATCTTTGTGGCAGCAGTCCTTTGAAGTGCCTCTATCAAACCTGAACGAAGTGTAATTTAACAATTAAACTTAAAATAAAATGCGGCAACCTGACCTAATGTAGGATGAAAGACTGAAGGCCAATATGTTTTCAAGGCTAAATTATAAACATTAAAGTATAAAGGACAGTTCTGAAATAGCTTAAAGGAAAAGAGAAATATACTTCGATTTAATTCGATATAATCTAATCGACGTTGCTATGACTTTGGTGACAGATCACGACAATCTAAAGGAAATTACTTCTTTTGGAAATTGCTAGCAGAAGCTTAGGAGAAAGTGGACATTGGATTTGATATCCCAGAAAAATATGGCATAAGAATGGGAATCATAATGCTGGATTATAATAAAATTCGGAACATATACTCCGTTGTTTATAATTGACTGCAGCCAAATACTAACAAATTTTGTTAATACAAAAATAAACAAGTTATACTGTAATTTATGCTTTTGGTAGAACTGGGACTACTGTAACTACTTTACTCTTAAAATTTACATCTTGTACTTGTACATAGAATCCGATTTTATACTTAAGCTACCATTTTATACTTATTAACGATTTATATTTAAGTAAAGATATTTGTATACTATAACTAATGCATTATAATAAAATTCCAATGGCGTACTAAAACCCTTGCTAAATTCCGAAATATAAACTACACTCTCATATGAAAACTAACGTATTACCCTAAACTTATTTGGGACTTTAATTATATTTGATTTATAATATTTTTATTACATATATATTTTATAATATATGATTTATACTGCCGTTTTTAAAGTAAAACAAAGATTGAACCTACTTTGTATACTAAAAATATTCGCAATTAAAATATGCGATTTATATTATAATTCTTATACTTTTATATTGTTGCTATTTCTCTCCGTCCTTTCTGGATGTTGTTCGTTTGGTGTAAATGACTATTTACAACAAACAAGCAATTAATACAGAAATTTATGCCATAACTACTATCTTATGGTAGAACTGGAACTATTAAAACTACTTTACTTTTAAACTTTGCATCTTGTACTTGTACAATGTATATATAATCCGTTTTTATACTTAAGCAAAGATCTTCTTGTACCGCAACTAATGCGTTATAATAAAATTCCAATGTTGTACGAAACTTCTCCCTAAATTTCGAAATCTAACTACGCTCTCATATAAAAATTAAAGTATTATAAATTATAATCAATAATTAAGTATTTTATACATTATACTTAGGCTTTGATTTATAATAGGCCACTGCTTTTGAGCTGTAGTTTTTAAAATAAAACTAAAATTGAACTCTTGTTATGTACTAAAAATTTACCTTATACTAAAACTTATGCTATCAATATGTTATTATACTAGAACAAGTGATTTATACTTTAATTCTCACCTTATTCTTTTATATTCATATTATACTTGAACTCCCATTTTATACTAAAGCTACGGCTTTATAAAGAAGCTAACATATTTACTGCAACTACCGTGTTATATTTTATTATAACTACTATCTTATAATTAAAAAAAGAGTTACACTAAAGTTGTTTTATACTGTAGTTATACTTAGGCTCTTATTTGGAAATAAAACTGCGACCTTAATTATACTCCGCTTTTGATAATTAAACATACATTCTGACACTAAAGCTTCTATTAATATAAAAACACAGACTTTATACTGAAATATATTATATTACCATCTTATGCCTGAGATAGCGACTTTTAATTTAATCTTTATTTTACATTATAATTTTTTAGTTAATACTAAGACTCACATTTAATGGTAAGTTGACGGTTTGAAAATAAAATTGACGCATTATACTTAATATACTGGATTCTACTTAAAATGACATCTGTTACGAAGAGTAGTGTATTGTATTAAAAGCATTTTCCTTTAACAATATAAAAGTGTTTTGTTTGAACATAAATATTGTTACGGATGGGTCTTGCTTAAGTGTTAAAAGAAAATAATTAAGCATTAAAGTAAACTATTGAGTATGTTGTTTACTAACTGCGTGGCTTGCTAAGGAACCTTATGCACGTAAGACAACAACAAATTTCTAGTTACAAACTGCGTAGTAATTTTATACACGCAAGCAACAGCAATTTAATATGTTGTTTACTAACTGCGTGGTTTACTAAGAAATCTTATGTAAGCAAGACAACAACAAATATATTAAAATAAATTCCCGGAAGAAACTTTGACAGCATAAAAACAAAAATACACACAGACCTACAGGCGCCTATAAATTGAATGGACAACATACAACAACAACATGTGATACAAAGGCAGTAGAAGATTATTATTCTAGTGGATAAATATAAAAGGGCAGCATCTGAGTGGATAATTAGTCAGTGTAAAAAGTAAATACGTGCATCTTAAGTAAATTGTTCTGTAGTCTCAACTTTGTGTGTAGTTAAATTAAATAAATTTGTAATTAATCTAAAATCTGGTGTTCTTTATTATGCAATAAAGAACTCACAACAAAACGTTTATAAAAGGAATAAACGTAACAATATGTAAGACACAATTTTATAGTTCCATTATTTTTCTTTGAATAAAATTCTTAAAGTTCTAAATATTTAACTAAAATTTTAGCTAAAAACTGTCTTGTTCAGAAACTACCAACTTTTGCAGTTTTTACTCTTAATAGCGTTATTTCGGATGATAAAAATCCACTTCAAAGAAAATATATCAAAAGCAACATACCATTTATATATTTATATATTATAGTTTATTTTATTTTATTATAGTTTAAATATAAATATATTTTTTATAAGAAAATCGCTTATAGAAAAATAAGCTTCTGTATAAGAAATTTTTACACCATTTCCATAAACGAAATCTTCTTTAATATAAAAATAAGTCGGGTTTTCCTTCCTGACGCTATAACTTCAGAACGCAAGAACCGACTTCCACGGTTTTGCATTGGCTAGAAAGGTCTCGGGCTCCGTGAGGTTTATAGGAAAAAAATTTCAAGAGAAAAGCGACTACTGTTGGTAAATGTACGTGGACAAAAATCATTTGCGCATTTGAAAACTGTGAATGGCCACCAATGCCAAACATATCGAGAAGCATGTCAACTACTGGGTTTGCTGGAGAACGATTCTCATTGGGATTTAACACTTGCAGGTTCAGTTGTTTCATCAATTGCGTACCAAATGCGAACGCTGTTCGCAATCACCACATTTTTCCCTTCACAAACAATTCAGTTATGGAACAAATGCAAAGACGACATATGTGAGGATATCTTGCATCGCTTGCGCATTCGAACAAATAATCCCGACATGCAAATAACCGATGAAATATATAATCAAGGATTGATTCTGATTAAGGATCAATGCTTGACTATTGCAAACAAGCTACAGATTGAAGTAGGAATAATTGCGCCAAATCGATCGATGCACTCAACCAAGAATTGAATCGAGAGCTGCAATACAATGCTGATACACTGCAGGAATTCGTTTGAAATAATGTGTCGTTGCTGAATAACCTTGTTGCTTTAACCTTGTTTATATAAGTTTTTGTTTATAGAAAGGAAAAGAAAAACTGTCTGAAACACATATATATTTTTATAAGAAAAAAATTTCTTATAAAGATTGAATGTTTCTTATAAAAAATATTTCCTTAGAAGAGAAAATTTTTTTTTATTTTATGTAATAGCTAGAGTAATAAAAAGAGTTATATTTTTAATTTTTTCTATTGAAGTGCATTGTAAATCCGAAACAAAACTCCTGCGCCTTATTTAGATAAAAAATATCCTTTTAGTATTAAAATTACATTTAAGCTGATGTCTTTCTTTTAATTATAATTTTTTTTTAATAATTTTTGTGGATTTATTTTTAATAAATTAAAGTTAAAGAATTAATTAAAGAAACAAACAAATGATTTTAGAGAAGACAAACCAGTGAAATAAATATTTTGAATTCACTTTTAATTATCGTGTTAAACATTAAAATGAGAGTTGTTGTAAATATTTATGTTATCTATACACCAGTTTTATCTAAGCAATTAAAACGTATTTAAAACTAATCTTTTTTTAACACTTTGTTGATGTGTAAATCCCTACAAAATATTTCCAAAAATATAGCACAAGGGTTAGCAAATCTATTTTGTGTTTAAGGGAGGAAATCTTATCTTAAGATAATAATTACAAAACAAGAAATGTGTCCTTTAAAAAAAAGTCCTTACACAGAACATAAAATCTAATTAAATAATCTCTAGTTAAACTAACATTACTTTATTACACAATTTTATGAGCTTAGGATGCGTGTACGAGGACGAGTACGAGTACGACTGTGAGTATGTGTCGCTGAGCTGGTATGTTAACATCATTGTTTTATTTTATTGCTTCTCTAGTCTTTATGAATTCTACTGTTTTATTGTATTTAATTCTGTTGTCAAAAATCAAAAATTATAGAATATAAGATTGTATTTTATTGTTGCAACAAGGATATGTCCTTGTGTACACATTTGTGGCAAACAAAAGTATTTACAACAGTCACTCGCTTCTAGTTTTGCTGAAAATATTTATCACTTATCAAGGATTCATAGCATTCACGTTTGTAGCATTGAATTAGTTATTGTTAGTTAGTGTTGTTGTGGTTGTTGGATATTCTTTAACAAATGAGATCATAAATTTTATACGGGGATGAAAAAGGTATTAACAATTATTTGATATAACTTTTCGTTTTTGGTTTTGAAATATTTTGTTTTTGCTTTTATTTTTATTTTCTGTTTCTTGTACATTTATCCTCAATATAATCGAGCATAATACAAGAGAATCTGAACAGATTGTTATAATTGAGTTTTCCCCAGACTGTCTCTTATATTGACTCGTTTTGTTTTGCTTTTGTTAGTAGAAAGAGGGGGGCGGTTAAAGAAAAAAAAAATAATTTTTTTTTTGTTACTGACACCAAATATAATGATGACGATATAATAATAATAATGATATTTAATAAAGTACAGGAAAAAGTGCATTTATACTCGTACATTCATACTCGTAGACTAGCGGATAAGTAACCGAGTAACTTTTAATTTACTTAAGAATCTTTACCACAACAAGCATCCCCTGGGTGTAGCATTTCTATTCCTACCATATTTTTAAAAGTGTTTGAGTGTAATTAAGTATGTGTGATGAATATGTATATGGACAAATAACAAATGATAACAAGCAGACTATTGGAAATTGTTAAATATGATTTTTATCATCCATCAGAATTATTTTAAATGAAAAGTTGACACGAAATAAGAAAAAAATTTTTTAAAAATCTTTGAATTATATCCTTTTGGTAATGGGACACTTTTTTATCGGGTGTTTTTTTTTATAAAAGAGAAGTAGCATTTCAGCCAACAATGCCTATTTAGACAAGTACCGTGCTACGTTATTTTGGAAAGGGATAGAGAAGAAATGAAACAGGTGATAAAAGTAGAAGGATACTCGGAAATTAACTGCCGTATAATAAGAGCAGTGACTATGCGTTCATCGCTGACCAGCTCCACCGACAGTCAATTTTTATTTTTGTACTGAAAAAAAACAAGGTCTTCGTTGGGAATCGAACCCACAACCCCCATACTGACAAGCTAGTACACTACCTACTAGCCCATAGGGGCACCTGATTGGGACCAAAACTAAATTCCCGTTGATCCTAATTTTCAAAAGTCATTTTTGTTTAGCGTTGAAGCTCACTTTTGTTCGAATGGATACGTCAATAACAAAAAAACTGCCATATTTGGAAGGATGATAATCCTCAAGTTTATGTGGAGACAATGTTATATCCAGAAAAACTGACTGTTTTGTGGTGCTTTAAGGGCTGGTGGAATCATTTGTCCGTACTTTTTTTAGAGACAGTACTCAGGGGATAACCCCTTCTCATGCAAGGCATTGTGGCAGAACTAGGAAATTAGGTTGAGGGAAGGAGGAAAGATGGAGTAGTAATTGTGCATATTGGATTTGAATTTCCCCACATTGAAAGTGACAGAAAAAACCTCTGGAGGGAGTTTATTCTACAGATGGACTGTTCTGCTAAAAAAAACGAATTTTTCCCTGCAATGCGTAGTGAGATTCATCGGCCCATCATAAATGGATTAGTCCTTAACGAAAAGCGTGTGAAACGCAAAAACGTGCAAGTAAAGAGAATAATTTTCCTAATTTCATTAGAACACTTACCAACCACCCGGAGTCACAGTGGTTTGACCACCATCTGATTAAGGCTCACTGCCAGGTGCAGATCTAAATCATATCACGAAAGTGAAAGTAGAAGGATAGTCGGAAATTAACTGCCGTGTAATAAGGCAGCACAGCAACCAGTGACTATGCCTTCATCGTTGAGCAGCCCCACCGACAGTCAATTTTTATTTTTGTATTGAAAAAAAAACTAAGGTCTTCATTGGAAATCGAACCCACAACCCCCATACTTACAAGCTAGTACACTACCTACTAGCCTACAGGGGTTTTATAGAGGTATAGAATGATATATATTTCAAATTGATATGAAATTTACTTTGTCATTATAATTTAAATATGACTTCTGGCATATGACCGCCATGGCTAGAGGTCCAATTTTCGCTGACTTTTTCCATCATTTGTGGCCGTATATCGGCAATAACGAGACGAACTTTGCCCTCTACACAATCAATCGTTTCGGGCTTATCGGCGTAAACTAGCGACTTCACATATCCCCACAAAAACTAGTCTAGCGACATTAAATCGCACGATCTTAGAGGCCAATTCACTGGCTCGAAATGAAAAACTATGAGGTTATCAAACATTGCCTTCAATAAATCAATTGCGGCACTAACTGTGTGACATATTACGAAGTCTTTTGTGAAACCACAGCTCCTGCACATCATGTTTGTTTAACTGATGAACGAAAAAGTTACTAATGTTTGATGGGCTGGCATTGCCCTGTTAAAATTTTTTGTTTTTCTGAGATATATTTGAAAAGGCTTCAAGAAAATCAGACTAGTCATGATTAGGATAAATTTCTAAATATTAATAATTTTCTGGCAACTCAGCTGGTGATATGCAAAACTGGCTGTACATTTTTACATTTTAGTTCTCTTACATTTTAGTTTATTTGTTTGCCATTTTAATTAAATTTAATATAATTTAAAATTCCAGTTTTCCAAACCTGGCAAAGGTTTTCTATAAGTTTATTGTAGAGGGAAGAAGGACCGCAACTATAATTATTGTTGAACTGTGCCCTCAGCCCTTTTGTCGTACCTTAAAACGAACTAGTTGCAATGACAAGAGCTGCCTACAAGAAAAGCAAAAAGGGACGTGCTAAGTCTGTAGTGAAATAAATAATAAATAAAGTGTTTTAACAGTCAAGTAGGTCTGTTACTCTATGCGTGAATATAATTATGTTTTGTATCTAGAAGGATAATAAAGCAAAGGACGCACAAAGCAGCACACAGATTTTCAATTTTTATTGTTATTAATGGTCAATAATTTATTTATTAATGCAATAAAAATTTAGAAAATTCATAAAAGAAATATCAAAATAATAAATTATTATTGTTGTTGTATAACAGCACGCTGTAGCGTAGGAAGGAAGTTTGGTAAGAAATATTTAAATGTGGATCAACTTGCAAAGGTGTTGAAAGCACAACACAACAACGACATAAATTTACACACAACACGTATTAAAATGTAAATGATGGATTTAATAATAAATGGATTTTCAATTCCCTGCAACATTTTGTGAATTTTAAATGAAATTTTATTTCCAATTGACAATGACACTGCTAACGAAATAACAAACTTGTTATGAATTTCTTCTTTTCAAATTAATATGAATGAAACACAATGAATTTAAATTATTTCTGTATATCGTGATCTTCAGCAAAAAGTTTGTTTTTTAATTGTACGAACACCATCAACATGATAGTTTTGACATTTAGTTTTTTGACGTATTCGCAGTAGATAAATTAACGGTTGTTAAAAAGAATTCAATTTCGTACGAAAATCGCATTAAAATACTTAAAATCCGCTATGAAAATTGTGGTTCTATTTAAGTTATATTTCGTGAAATTCGTGATATTATCGGACAACATAATCGTCCTTCTGAGACCGCTATTAAGAATTTGCTCATTAAATTTGGGTCGACTGGCTCGATACAAAATTTGCGAATACCAGCGCGTATTTGGGCGGGTCGTTCAACTGAAAACATTGCAGTCGTGAGCCGCGATCTTGAAGCAGATCCACATTTGTCAACTCCTCGACATTCTCAACAGTTGGGGTTAACCAAAACCACCACTTGGCGAATTTTACGTATGGATTTGACTTTGAAGCCGTTTAAGGTTTAAATGGTGCAGAATCTAAAGCCGACCGACCATTCACATTGCCATTTTTCTGAACAAATCAATTTTTCAGACGAAGGAGTTGAGATCATCTTTTTTAGAAGCTAAGACTACTAAAAAACATCTCTACTCTATTTATAATTTCTTTTCCTATAAAGTGGGAGAGTTAAGCTCCTTCCCACAGTTTTTACTTAGCATTTGTCACTTTCGGAACTAAAACTTAGTAATATTGTAGGTACACTTAATGTATATCCTTTTTAATTTAATTTAACTTTGTTAATTTGTTTTTTTATTTAACTGAATAAGCTTTTGAAATGTTGTTTTGGTTTTTTTATATATATTTGATTGTTTTTATAATTCAATTCAAGCTCTGACTTCAAACAATTAATATTTACTTTAATTTTCCGTTTTAAATAATTGTATAAATATATGTCGTTTAAATAAATTTTGAATTCATTCTTTGTAAATTAAATTCTTTATGAAGAAGCGTTTGTGGGAACTACAATTGGCGATCCTGCCCTTTTAAGAACAAGAAAGGGAAGCACCAAGAAGATAGTTTATTATAATCACAAGTGGCGTTTCAAGAAATCAAATATTGTGGGAAAATACAAAATAATTTTAAAGGACGAAAAGAAGGGGACTACAATTCCATTGAGAGTTTTTATGGAGAATTCTTGCAAGCGTAAGAAGATCGAAACAAACAAACAAAAATCACTTATTTTTGGAATAATTACCATGGATACCACACGGGAAATTTAAATAGTATCACTGGTTTTCCACTATTAACATTAAATAGGTATCCCTAAGTTATTCATTATTTTTAGTATATTACATAAACACAGCTGCATTTATAATCGAGTACACTCTTAAAACTATTATTTATTTGCTGTCAATTGTAAACTCCTTGCTCCAGAGGCGAAATGTTGTTACACTCGCCAAGTTTAGATCGTCGCAATGCTGTGATGCAGTCTGCGACAGGAATTGATACGAGTGCTCAGCCCTCGACTGACTCCAACGTTCGTTCTGTTTTTACAAATCCTGAACCTAATGTTGAAATTTGCTCCACGACGGTAAAGCTTCCTCTATTTTGGACGAGCTGTCCGGAAGCGTGGGTTGTTCACGCTGAGATGCAATTTGCTTCCAAAAAGGTTACACAAGATTTAACTAAATACGAATACATCGTCACAGCTCTACCTCAAGATGTTATTGTGACTGTCCTTGATGTCATTCAAAAACCACCTTTAAGTGATCGGTATAACAATTTAAAGAAAACACTTATTGATAGACATTCTATGAGTGAAAGCAGGAGATTATAATGGCCAAGAAGTCTCTGAAGAACTCATTAAGATTAAAATAAAATATATTTTTTATTTATTTACTGAATCTTCATTTATATGAACTAACAATAAGTGTACAAATCTTAATACTAAAAAATTTATCTGAAGGTAGCCAATGTTAGACAACAAAGTAATGTTGCAACGGGTCTTATGCTCGAATGATAGCTCAACCGAGCATGGCCGCCAAAATTAAGGATGTTACGTGCGAGTGGGTTTGGGGTGTGTTCCCAGTTTCTCGATATACTTAGTCGCGAACCTAGCGAATTCTGCTCTTACCAAGGGCACGCCTAGGTCTTCGTGGATACGGGAGTTTTTAATATACCATGGAGCTGCTGTAATCATACGGAGAACAGTTTTGCATCAATATGAGACTTCCACAGTAAGCCGACGATCAAAGTAAATGCCAAGGTACTTGACCTCATTGTGCTGCGGGATTATCTGATTGTTGATCTTGACTGGCAAGCGTTTTCCTGCGTAATGTTAATATTACATGAACACATTTCTGTTCATTTACCTTGATCCTACAGAGTTTTAGCCATTTCCCTAAATTTTCAATATGTTATTGCAAATTTCGCGAGGCTAATCGATGATCCTCATGGAGTTGGGATCCTATTGGCATGTCAGACGCATAAATTAAGTACAAGGTAGGACCCAGTATACTGCCTTGCGGGACTCCTGCTTTAATAGGCTGAGGAAGGCTTGTGAATAATGATAAATTGGCGACCACATCAATAACTTTTCAAAAGTTTGTGGGTGTTGGTAGGCAAGTTAAGCTTTATTTTGTGAATGAAGAGAGCTGAGCAATATTTTTTGTCTTCAAAAGACTTTCTTATGACATTCACTAATCTGTGTGTTTGTTCAGTGGTGCTGTGCTTAGCCTTAAAACCGAATTGATGGTGGGGGATGAGTAATTTTTCGAACAATTTTAAATAAAATATATAAAAAGAACTATTCAATTTGATTACTGATCATGTACAAAAGTTAATGAAATTCGAGGAGATTAAATTTTTTGGAATGCGATGGTACTCCTGGTTCAAGTAAATCTTCACTCTATTCGCAAGTTACATCAAGTCATATTGCGAATTCATTTAACATTTTTATATTGCTTAACCTTCATAATAACGTCATTGGCAAGAGTGACTGTTTGCCGAACTGCTTTAGCGTAAATATAAGGAAATCAGCCCAGGGGTTTTGCGAAGAGCTCAAAATTCGAACCAAGCATACTTGCACAGCACGATACCTGTTTAGAAGTAAAAATGCTGCAAGAGCATTAATCTAATGTTGACAAGTTCTTCTGACGTATCTGATACAGCCACTTGATAAGAAACTTTTGAGACAGATTACAATTGGTAAAATTTTTTTTTTTTTTAATTATTCTTTTTTTATTAAATCTTCAAAAATATTTTAAATTAACAATAAGTATTCAGATCTTAAAACTAAAATTTTCCAATTAAGTACAGCCACTGCTGGACAAAATATATATTTCACACAGATAATTTATTTGCCTAAATTATAGGTATCTTGTTCAAATTCGACTAAGGGCCAAGGTGTCTCTCCTCTTCAATCGAATGAAGCCACTTTCGTTAAGAATGTTGCGGGCTAGGAGGTTTGGATGCTATCCAAGCTTGTTTCTATAAGTTAGCGCGTGTTTAGCAATCTCTTCTCTTACCAAGGGAACGTGGAGGTCCTTATGAATATTGGAATTTTTGATATACCATAGGGCGGTTGTGATCATTCAAAGGATTTTATATTGTCTCCTCTGTATTCCTTCTACAGTTGTCACTGAGGCAGTGCCCCATAATTGAATACCATAGCAACAAAGTGGTTACAAAATAGTCTTAGAAGTTTTCAGTCCAAGCTCAGTGTATAGTTTCTTCCAATCAGCCACTGTACTTGAGCTGTTTTTAGTCTTAATTGAGTCAGTTTAGCATCTATATGGTGTTTCCAAGTCAAACGCCTGTCCAGGTAAATGCCGAGATATTTAACATTCGAGTATTTGACCGTTAATTGTAACTGGTGCGCATGTTTGCCTACACAGGGTAAATGTTATACGAGTATGAACACACTTTTGCTCATTGACTCCGAATGATTTTCTTCATTTTTTAATAATTTTTCCAATCTAAACACATGAGTCTGAAGGTTCTGTGACGCCTGTTGAGGGCATTTGTGTATACTCAGAAAAGCCGTATCGTCAGCAAATGTAGAAGTATGGATTCTACCATCGGTTGCCAAGTCAGATGTAAAAATAAGATAGACGAGCGGTCCAAGAATACTTCCCTGGAAAACCCCTGCTTCAATTGGCTGAGGAGAACTCATAAAATCCCCTTGTCGTACGACAAACTTTCGATCGCTCGCTCAAATAGCTGTCCAACAAGTTGCTAAGGTTTATAGGCAAATTCTGTCCCATCTTGTACTTCAGCCCCTCGTGCCATACCTTAGCAAAGGCCTGAGAGACGTCAATGAATAGGGCAGAACAGCATTTCTATTCCTCAATTGTTTGTTTTATTACATTTGCTACTCTGTGCACCTGTTCAATTGTACTATGTTTTCTTCTGAATCCAAACTGATGATTCGGGCTGCATTCTTTCTCATTCCGAAGCTGAATTAGTCTATTTGTTATCAGTTTTGACATGTTAGGCAACAGACTAATGGGCCTATACGATTCCACCTTTGTGTGATCCTTTCCAGGCTTAGGGATCATGATGATCGCTGAGACGTTCCATTGTTTCGGAAAATACTCGTCTCACTATGGCATTAAAAATAAACAGAATAATTTTAACTACTGAGTGAGGCAGCTTAATTATCATTTTGTTGCTGTTATTATCAATAACCGGAAATTTCTTAAGTTTCAATTCTTTAATGGCTCTTTCAACCTCTTGAAGCTTAAACCTGAAATAAATGCGAAGATCACAGCATTTAATGAATTTCCCATTATGTGTGGCATATTCACGTTTTATCCCTTGCCGGTATTGGAGAATATCGAAATTCATATGTTGTAATTGATGGGCTTTGCAATCATACTTCCTTCCGACCCCAAAAGCTTTGGTTTCCCGGGAAGCGACTGCGAGAGCCATGGTAGTAACTGCACCCAATTGCTGGCTGGTATCGTTTATGGTTAGAACTAGCGAGGTATCTGATGGACGTTCGTTCTTGATTTATGAAAACATCTTTGGCAAATGCTTTCGCTTAAGTTAGTCTTACGATAGTACAGGAATTAAATCTCTCGCGACGTAATACTAATGCCCCCAAACTGCTTCTCTTAATTGTTACCTCTTGATCTAAAAACCAATGAAAGTAAAACAGGGATCTTATTTCATTATTCCCTGAACAAAATATTCAGGCATTTAGAGCCTGTGCTTTAATTTGTTCAAAGAAATTGTACCGGCCCACAAGAACACTTGATGAAGAACGCTGAAGCACGGTTAAATATGAAGAATGTGTGAAAAATATGAAAATACATAATGAACTCCTAACAACTTTAATTGTGACTAAACTGCAGCCTCGTTACCCTGCGAAGAGCATTAACATAGATAGAGATATCTTAAAATGTCACCGGTTCTCGAGGTCTACTTCAAACATCTATCTCTTAGTCTTAACAGATTTTTTTTCGCTCGGACCAATACTACGGGGATGACCCCTACTCATGCAACGCATTGTACCAAAGCGAAGCTGGGTTATGGAAAGGTGGAAAGAGGGACTATCGTTTGTGGATATTTGATTTGAATTTTCCTACATTAAAAGTGACAGGAAAGGCCTCTGGAAGGACTTTATTCCATAGACGAACTGTTTTGCTAAAAAACGAATATTCATTGTGCGATTCACTGGTCAATCAACTACAATTAGATGGACTTTTTACGAAAAACAAAAAACCAAAAATTTACGAGTTTCGGGTACAAGTTCCCCAATTTCGTTATTGCACTTACAATTTTAGTAACGATAAAACAGTGAAATACACACCGCATTGTGTCGATGCTTTAGAGAATCAATAGAGTTGAATACCCTACTGTCTCCAATGAGCTTCTTGGCGCTCTCCTGGACGCGGTCGAGCAACTCCAAAATATACTTTAGATCGCCGGCCCATACATGAGAGTTATCTTTAATTTTTGGATGAATATAGGTGGTATAAATAGTACGAATATCGGATAGATTTAAGTATCCCTTACACCGTTTTAGAAAACCGAGGCACTTGAAAGCTTCTTTAGAAACCTGAAAAATGTGTTTAGTCCGCCGAACATCACACTGAATTTTCATGCCAAGAACATCAAGAGCTTCTGATTCCTTAATACCTATGTCATCCATAGTAACAGGTGCAGCACCATTTCCGAACACAGATCTATCCATAAACATGCAACCTTGCGTCTTACGGACGTTATAATCGAATTTATTCGCACGGCCTCATTCGGAGATCGCCGCGAGATCGGAATTGAGCGTATTATTCATGTTCCGCCTGCTGGTACTCGTCTATTACCAAATAAATACGAATGATAAATGATGCTGTCATCTGCAAAAGATCAAATAGGGTTGAAAGTTTGATAAAAAAAAGGTCATTTAAAAAAATAAGAAATAGGGAAGGAGAAAGAACGGAGCCTTGCGGCACCTCTGAATTAATCCTGAACTCGTCTAGTGAAATCCCATCTATCACAATACATATAGATTGATGCCTGATACAAAAAAAATACAAATCTGAAGAAATTATCACCGACACCAAAAGCAGCATCATGCCACACTCTATCAAACGCCTTGGAAATATCTAGAGCCACCACCATTCTCTTCGAAATGATGTATGAAGTTGCACCATTGTTTCAATAGAAAAGCCAGTAAGTCGCCGGTAGAGACGGATTGGTAACGGACACGCTAGTGTCGAGGAGCACTGTGTCAGGTCTTAACAGATCCCAACAGTAGATGCAAATTGGCATCAACATAGATTTAGAAAACAATATAAGCGATGGTGGAAGTGCCCTTTATTATTGTGTCTCCGATTTAATCGTTATTTATTTAGAAGGAGCTCCCCGTAACGGCACGCAGTCTTGGTGGTCACATTCACACCTTAACATTAAAACTTCTATAGGTAAACGGCACCAGTCGACGTGAGTCTGATATTGAAAGAAAAGAACCTTTGAAGGCTAGCCAATAAGTTACTAACTGATACCACAGCCCGTAGTGTTATGGCCCTATTCCGGTTATTGGTGAGGTCTTCCAGAAAGTAACGGGACGGTTGTGGTTTTAAGCCAAAAGGTGGTAAGGAATTGCCATTTTCTATCCGACATATTTTTGCATTCTCAAAATAAAGTCGCTATTCCGGGGCGCCAGGAGCTAAAGTTGCCTTCGGCTCTCAAGCAAGGAATGGCGATTTGGCCTTGCTTGCTATGGTAAATAAGCGTCAGGAGTTTTGGTAGATGCACCCAATGGTAAGACCACCGTCAAGCTAGGGCCAAAACGGCCAGGTAATGACGCTAATCTCTATCACATCTTGTATGGAAGTATAATTACGCTATCATTATGTTATTTAAGAGAATAACCCAAAATGGTATGATGGTTAAACATAAGGGCATTAGGAGATGATAAATATGAATTTAACCGTCATCACAATTTTTGTTATACTCAGTCTCATTTCACCCTCATGTTATCGATATCTTTGATGACAGAAGCGAGTTCTATTAACTCATAATAAACAACACCCAACTAGTTTTAATAAATACCATGTATAAAGAAGGGCCCGAGTCAAATTATTTTAAGAGTCTACCTATTCCGCTTGGAGATATAATCGTAGAGGGCGGGGGTAAATATTGTGCGGCTAACAATAGGGTTACTTTTTTGCACTTTATGTACGGAACCCTAAAACTGAGTCCCTGATGCCCTACTCATCCGGATATTTTTTATTACAGTATTTTAATCTGTTCTAAAAGTGTTATATATCACTTTATTGCTTTTATTTAAATAACGTAAATATTATGCTTTAATAAAACAAAAGGTTTTAAATTATTAAACATTTCCTTCAGCAGACGAATAAAAATCTCATAAGAAATCTTCAAAAATTTGAATTTTCTATTGAAAAGAAAAACAAAAAAATAAAAACGATGGCTTTAGAAAAATGTGTTGCTTTGTATTCGAATAAAAAATTGTATTAAAATCATCAAATCAAATAAATTCATTATTAAGTGAGCGTAACATAATAAATTTTATTTTAATAAATCCAATTAGTAACGGACAAATTAAAGACAGTCTGTGGTAGATGGTGAGGGGAAAAAATACAAATAAAAATATTTATTTAAATCTATAAAAATAAAAATAATGAAATAAACAAGAAATAATCAAGTATTAAAGGAGATATAAAGACAATCGTTAAAAATGCACAACATTATTTTACACCAAGGATTCATTTAACGGTAGATTTTCTAAGCAAAATATTGTAACGTTTATTGCTTTAATAAACGTTTAGTTTATTGAGTTCTTTATATGGAAAATAATTACACACAACACTTCAGAGTTTTAAATTAAATAACACGAGCTATTAGACGAACTATTGGTTTTTATACACACAAAAATTATTACAGGTAGCTTTAATACTTTTACGGCTAAAATTTGCTATATTAACTTTCACACTTAGACTGTTTTATTGCCCCCCAAAAGAAGGAGTTTAAAAATCTCTTTTTAGCGGTTCTACCTTTACTCGAAAACTCTAATTCAACGCATTACATATAGATGACGTTGTTATTATTATTCGGTATAGATGTTTGTTTGATTTTGTGTCTTCTTGTTCTGCGTTAGTTGTTTTAATTTTCTAAATATTTATCTTAGTTCGTGGAATTTTACTGTAGCACATTCTTACTGTTTTCTGTTCATAAGATTTCCTTATTTGTAAACATACATAATACTTTAATTCACTTTACTTTGTTTTTTTTGTGATAGTCTTTTTACAACTTAAAGCATCATCGTAATAATATTATTAAAGAATGAAAAATATTTTGAATTGTACGAAACTGAGGAAAAAAATTAAAAGAAATGTTTTAATAGGATTACCAAAATCGAATGAGTTAGCGTCACAAGCATACTTAAGCTAGTAGCAATTAATAATCCTTGTGATGAACCAAATATTTTAACACTAAAATTTCTTATCAAGTTGGAGTATAACGATAATTAATTTTTTCTTATAAAAAAATCGTTTAAAATTCCTTTCTAAACAAGTTGCTAAAAATTTCTGTGATATTAAATAAAATAGCCAAGCACCGATGTGGTCTCACGAAGGTTTCAGTACCGTCTATGGGCCACTCTTTAATTTAAATAAATAAAAGAACTAACTTCAAAGAAATTATATTTAAAGATAAAACAAAAACGAAGAAATTGTGGATTCGTTGATTCAGATAGCCCGTTGATCTCTTCGCAGAGTCAAAAAGGTTAAAGATTTAAATCTATAATAGTTTCATGAGAAGCAAATGTAATGACTTTATTTCATTTACTTTTGCTCTTCGAGTAAATTCTGAAGTAAATTTTTTTACAGGGAAAAATCGATTTAACCGTCTTCGAAATTAAATTAACTTTTCCAAGGCACCGCAAAAGCTATAAAATCTCAGAGCCTTAGTTTCTACAACTTTATTATTGAAAATTAGTCAAATCGGTGCATTAAGAGTGGCGAGATGCTCCAAATAGATCGAGCGATTTTATTTTTTCTTAAGTTTTGTCAAAGCTGTTCTTGTATTATTTTTATTGTAATTGTTGTTGTTATTGTCTGCTTTATTTTATTGAAAACCGTAAATTCAAAAAAAGCCTCTTGGCTAAGAAATCAGAGCTGTACATAATAATCGAATATTCACCATAATATCACTAATAAATTTCAATTTTGGAAAACAAGTAAAATTTCAAAAAGTAAAATAATAACAATAAAATAGCACAAGTTATTTGTTGAGGTATATTGAATATTCGTTTTTTGTTAACACTAATCTCGAAGCATGAATCTATTATATCAAAATGAGTTGTTGAAAAAATCAAAATGGTAACCGACCACAAAGATAAAAATTAAATAAAAAATAGTTTTCAGTAAAATAATTTAGTAAAATAATTAAAGTAGCCCCTTCTTAAACAAAGAAACGTTGCCAAGTTTCGGAATATGGTAGAACCAAAGACTGGTTCTACAAATAAAAAACTGTCGTTGAGATAGCAGTCTCTTTCTGCCATGTTGTGATCTTGGAAAAACCATTCTATCATATAAATATGTCGGTCGTTGGGAAACTATGATTCTGTGTAAGAAAATTAGCCACCTGCATTTCGGGAGATCTTCGAATGGTATTCCAAAAATAATTTTAGAGTAGAGTGAGATATGACCTTCTGAAATATATAATGAGCAATATTGTTGTATACCGCTATCAATTTACGCCAGGCTGTACTGTCACCATTAGCCAATTTTACAGTCGTAAAGGAGTGAAGGCATAAGATAAGCCTTTGCTAATAACATGCGTATAACAAATGAAGTGGAACCCTTTATCGGCCACAGGCTGCGAAGCTCTCCGTAAACTCTGCCAACAACAGTGTTTATGTGATCAGTCCACGTTAACTATTAAAAACTACATCTAAAGCTAGACGCAGAGTTCACCAACTCAATAATATTGCCACTAATTTACACAGGAATATCGTCAAAAGTGTTCCTAGATTTCGAGAGGAGGATACATAACTTTAAAGCTTTGATATACAGGCCATTACTAATGCCCAGCAGTTGATCATATTCAAATCGCTGTTTATTCTTACCACATTTATGTAGAGGCAGAAAAGAAGTGGACCGAAAATAGAGCCCTGTGAGATTCCTCTTTTAACTCTAACCAGATCAGAGCTCCTATGTATGTGTTGATGATAGGAAATCTGATCTGCTTAGGGTTAATAGAGGAATACAACAGGGCTTCTTCTCTGTCTTGCCATAAATGACTTGCCTGATGTTGCTATCAGCAGTAAAATGCATATCTATGCTGATGATGTACAGGTTTATAATTGGAGTGCCTGAGATCGGTCATTTCGTGATAAAAATTACATCTGCACCTGGCCGTAAGCCTTACTCAGATGGTGGTCACACCACTGGGAATGAAAAAGCAAGGTTATTCACGCCCTAGAAAGCCAAAGGCTAATTCTAGCAACAGGTCATTCCTAGTTGCAATTTTAGCGGTTTAAAAGCAGGTTTGCAAACCACTACTCCTTGCTGAAGAGCTGGAGGCTATCGAACTCCTGGTACAGAACGCATGAAGCTTAATATAATTAGGAAAACGACGGTATTCATACTTACTTGACCCGGACCATTCATTGTGTTCATTGTGCCATGAAACACACAGCCAGCACGATACTCCCGAAGGGACAACCTGAATAATCAGTCAGAGAACAGCTAAAAGGTTGAAAAGACAATTAGCGGAACTCTGGCGCCTTACTGATTCTCGTGAAAATATTTTGGATTTTCCAGTCGGCTCCTCGCTAGCCTGTTAGGGGACTGGGCTCCTTTTTACCCCCGCAAGACACAAGTCTAGATGGTTGTGTGATCTATAAAGACCTATAAATGTGGCCCCGGGGAGCCTGAAATCGGGCAGCAAGGTAGGAGGATGTTAGACTGAAATGAAATAATATTCGTAGTTTTTCTACCATGATCGAGTAATCCGCCGTATCGAACACCTTACTGTGATCCAAAAGAATTAAGAAAACCACCATTTTCCGGTCGAGTTCAAATCTCTGGCTCTCAATTACGTCTACTAAAGCTGTTGTACAGCTTCTGCCCCGAATAAAGCAAACATCTTAGATAAAAATAGTTGGATAGCTATTGGAGGGAATTTAACATTAGTTTTGGGTGTAGGAATGATCCTTAAAGACCTCCATTTCTTAAGAAAAATTAATTTCATGAGAATAGAGTTGAACAAGTAAGTTGGATGGAGAGCTAAGATCAAAACCCTTAAAAATCTGTGGTCCACATTGTCCATACCTTTCCATATACTTTCGACATACTTTTATCCATACAGCGGACTCTAAATGGATAACCTGCTGGCACATAATAACATAAATTATCGTAACAAATATTTGCCAGCAATGGGATATTAACATTAATAAAATTACTATTAAGGAGGTTCACATTCTTCTGCGAATTATTACTTTATTAACGTTTTATGAAGTTAATTTTTATGTTTGATTAAATAGGCTAAACTTTCCTGGCTTTTCTTTCCAAACTTTACAACTTTCGTTCTCTTTCCCAATAATTTCTGTTCTAGAAGCTCCATTATAAATTTGACATTTTTATTATTTGTCGTGGAAAAATTGAAGCATTTGTCTATTCGAATCAAAAATAAAACCACGAGCGTAAACATATCGTCACTATTGGAGCACCCTTTAGTTTAAAGTTTTATGTTTTTATGCTCTCTAGCCTAGAGTTTAGTGACACCGTTCAAAAAATAAAAATATTTATATTAATATCATGTCACGAATGGGACACCCGTTAATTTAAAGTTTTATTTTTTATGCACTTGTTGCTATTGTTTAAGTAGTTTTACCTGGCACAGTTTAAAAATGCAAATAATTTTATGAATATCGCGTTGCTTATGGACACCCTTTAATATTTGTTATTTGTTGTTATAGCGGCTGTAGTGATACAAAACTTTTGTAAAAATTTTGAGCTATCACAATTTCAGAAATAGAGGGCTGCGTCAGAGTTTCTTAAATTAAATTTTTACCCGTTTGGGATAGAACCCCATTAAGATCCATTTTTTCACATTCTTAGCTTTTTAACGAATTTTATATTTCTGGTAATTTCCATGTTTTCGATGCGTTGATCAAAATGCTAGTTTTGGATGAAATGGCAATACTGTAAATTATTACATTTTTCTTAATTTTCCTTGTTAAATTTAGCTTTAATACTGATCTTTCGAAGTTTTCTGTGCTCTTCCTTCTGGTATAAAGTCTAATTTTTTGATGAACTTTTGCTTCTTTTGAGGGAGTTCCATGTATTTATTTTTTTGGCAGACAAGATTATTTGAAATTATCTTAAATCTTTAAGTTGTAAAAATTTTATCAAATAATTGTTTCCAAAAATTTTATTTAAATTTTTTTTTTTAGTTTAGTCTACACTTAGAGAAATTACAGACATTCTAAAGATTTTTTTCCGATGGTATAATTTTTCCCTTTTCAGTTGATAATGATTGAGATTTCACTACTTTCTATTGCTTAATTTGACACTAAAACCCAAGTCTTATTGTTAAAAATGTGACTGAAAGCCTGTTAAGCCTGTTGTAGCCTACACAAAGGAATCGATCTGTGTTTATGTTTTGTAGAAGAATGGGGATTAATTAGTATTTTTATGAAGAGGATCTTACTTACTTTCCCTTATAGGGAATTGGTTTATTCCGTACATGGTATTGCTTTAAAACATTGCCATTGGTTTTCCGCCCAAGCTTTTTGCTAGCCGGCTAATGGAAAATCATGTGGAACACCAAAAACTTTTCTATAGAGAAAAAACAAGAAAGTAAAACAAAAATGAATTTTTTAAATTGACACAAAATTTAATTTATTCGAAAGATAATCTTTTGGCATTATAATTTAAATATGATTTCTGGCACAAGGCCGACACGATTGTCTTGGTCTAAACTGTTCCAATTTTCGATTACCTTTTCTAAAAATTTGTGGCCGTCTAATGGTAAAAACACGGCGAATGTTGTCCTCTAAGTAGTCATTAATTTCGGTCTTCTCGGCGTAGACTAGTAGCGACTCACATGCCTCCACAGAATATAGACTAGTAGCGTTGAATCGCATGGTCTTAGAGGCCAATTTGCGGTTGCGAACCGTGAAACTATGCGGTTATCAAATGTTTCATTCAAAATGTTTCATCAATTGCGGTATGAGGTTTGTGACAGCGTAACGTGTTATTTAAACCACAGCTCTCTTGCACATATTGGTTATCAGTAATAGTTACAGCTCTATAGCGGTTACATTATACTATCGTTCTGACCAGCATCATTTTAAAAAAAAGTACGGACCAATTATTCCACCAGCCCTCCAAACAGTAAGTTTTTTTGGATGTAACGGCGTCGCAACATACACTTGAGGATTATTATCACTTCAAATACGGCAGTTTTGTTTATTGACGTATTATCCATGCAGTTAAAAGTGAGCGTTATTGGTGTATAAAATTCGCTTATGAAAATTGGGATCGACGGTTATCGGTTTGGGCCCATTTCGCACAATTTGGAAGCGTCGTTTTTAAATCAGACTATTTATGTTGAGAGCTAACAAAATAGCCGCCAGTTAAAAATTGTGGCTAACATAAAGTTGTATACCTCTATAAAAAATACCCTTTATAATTAAATGTAACGCACACATATTTGATGCAAACTAATATTACTGTCTTTTATAACACTAGTGTTAATGTTATTGTTTTAAAAATTTTTCTAAAGGAAAAAGCGCGTAAACCAAGTCACAGATGTGAATAACTTAAATGTGAATATGAGAAAATCGACAAAATAAAATATTTGAAATAAATTAAACGAAAATTCAAATAATATTATTTTTCTTTTATGGATTGTTGGCATTTAAATGATAAGAGTTTAAAACGAATTGAAACTGTAACTATCTGTCGTCCTATTCGTACGTCCGTCTGCCTCTCTGTCTGTCTGTGTCTTATACATTTGAACCCGTTTATGTTACACATCAAGAATTATTATTTTGGTTGGCTATTAATGTTTCCAGCAGACAAAGTAGCTGGTGGGTTACCCGATTTATTGGCTGGTTTCTTGTTCACATCACATGTTTTTTTGTGTGTATTCGTCTGTCAACCATTCATATTCTGTTAGACATGAAGAGAAAAATTTATGTGTTTTTTTTTATTTTCTTGAACTCTTTGGAAAATGGGCTTGAATAACAGGCGATTGTTTTTTGATTATTTATTTATTTCATATAATTTTTTTGGAATTGTATTTCAACAAAATTACACTCAAGAGATTTGACATGCAAACAGTAGTGATAGCCCAGCTATATCATTCATTTCATAACTCTTCATGTGTGGGTGTGTGTGTGTGTGTATGTTTATTGATAAATGTCATATGTCTGAAAAAAAAAAAATTAAAAACACAACGAAAAATTGTTGTTTTGTGTATTTTTTTATTATTGATTTGATCCATGAAGGGATCACATTTATGAAATAAATTAACAGGAACAAGAGATTATTTTAATCAACGACAAATGAGATAATTGGAACGACAATTTATGACGATGTTAAAAAGAATAACAAGTGCACAGCATCAATGATTTTGGATTAAACTTCAATGATGACCTCAGAAAGCCTCAAGAGGGTTTTGTTTAGTGATTACCAAAGTCAGTGATGTGAGTTATTTTAAAAGAAAATACAAACAACATAGCAAACAACATGCAATCTAAAGACACACATTTTTCTTTTAATTAGTTAACTCTTTAAGGCAATTGTCAAATTATTTTAAATTTATTAAGATTTTTTTTTATTGAAAATTTATCTTTTGAACATTTGAGGTTCTGTTTTAAGGAATTATTTAGACTACGTTTACTTAAATTATATTAAGCTAAAGTCATAGTTAAGCAAAAATTTATAAACCAAATATTTTTTCATAGAATATTTCATAAAGAAATTTTATGCGGTTAAAAGATTAAAAAATAAAAAAATATCACCCGTTAAAAAATGTTTGTTTTAATTAATTTTTGCCAACAAGTTATTAATGTTTTCCTAAATTTCCTTAATGGAAAATATTTAATTTTTTGTATTGTACTTAAAAAACAAATTGTAAATAAATTAGTTTTAAAGTTAAAAAAGATTTTGAATTTATTTTAAAAATTTCCTTAATGTAAAAAAAATTCCTTAAGAGGGATATTTTTATTTTACACTATCTATCTACATAAAAATATTTTCTACAAAAGTTTTTAAATATTATTATTTGGGTACGGATTTCCGTCCCGTTAAATATCCCTAAAATATAAAAATTGCCCAAATAGGAAATTTATCAGCTTTTCATTATCGTTAAAGAACTTTCATCATTGCATAACTTTAAAGCCATATTTGTGTCTTTATATGATATATAATATAATATTATTATATATCGATAAGCAAGAATAACTTCTCCAATAGGGAAATTTTTAATTTAAACAGTTATCGCAAAGCATAACATTTTTTTTTAAATTCTTAAAAAATATTCCTAACGGAAAACTCAAATTGTTTACAAAATATTTGGAAAATACAATTTCAAGAACTGTTTTAATACAGGGTTTCCTCCGGGAAGCTATACTACTTTGTTTTGCGGCCATTTTGGTAAACATTAGAATTGACATTTCATATTTTGGCAGTCGTGAAGTAGACACGAAGAAAATTTATTACGGAAAAAAATTCGATAAACCCACGTGTTGTAATCGTTAAAACATTTTATCAAAATCAATCATCGATTACTGTGACGATGAGAAAGTTACGTGAAATTTTTGGTAGAAACAATGTACCAATAAAACGCACTAATTATCGTATGGTGAAGAAAGAGCGTCTGTAGGTGATAGACCCAAGTACGAACCATAACGTACTGCAAGATCGGCTAAAAACGTTACTGCTGTTCAACAAAGAGTACAAAACCATCCGTTAACCTCAATTCGATGCCGTCTCTACGAGCTTGGGTTACAAAGAAAAACTTTGGCCACAATTTTGCACAAGAATTTTCTTTTATAAGACCATTAACGCCGCCGTACATATGCCAATAGGATGTTACAGCTCGCCCACGACAACCCCGATTTTCATCAAAAAATCATAATGAGTAACGAGGCACATTTTCATTTGGTTTCATTTTGGTTATGTGAATAAACAGAATAGTCGATTCTGGGGAATGGAAAACTCTCAAATTATTCAACAGTCACCTTTGCATCCATTAAAAGTGACAGTGTGGTGTGCAGTTTGGCCAAGAGGATTCTGTGAATGGGGGCGTAATCGTGATATGATTGAAAACGTTTAAACGACACAACTGCATGCTTTGGGCTTGATTAACATGTAGTACCTCGGAAATACTGCGGGAACTCCCCAACAAGTTGTTTCAAGAAATGGTGATGCTCACTGGCCTCCACAGTGGCCTGATAAGATTTACTTCTTTTTGTGTGGATATCTGAAAAGCAAGGTTTATGCAATCAAACCTGAAATGCTTGAACAAGTCAAACAAAATATTTGTGATGAAATTAATGAAATGCCGCGTGAAATGTGTGAGAATGAAATGAAAATTGTGCTCAAAAGGGTTCGCATTTGTGAGGTGGACATTTATCTGATATTGTATTCTATACATAATTGCCGACATTAAATAAAATATTTATCAATTATTTAATATGTGCGTATATTCTCCGACGGGTTATAATTTATTTGGGTATGATTTTATGTCAACCCGCGTTAAATTTGGTTTGTGAATAAACCGGTTTCGGCTATTTGCCATCTTCAGTGTTCCCTCTATAGAGAGTATATACTATACTTGCTGCAACTCCCCCCGGGGACACAATGAAATGTTTTGACGGAATTTCACCGTCATTACATGTGCCAACGAGGGCAAAACGGGAGCCCAGTCCCCTGAAGGCTAGCAGAGAGTCAACTGGAAGTTCCACGTTATTTCCACGGGAATCAGTAAGCCCCAGAGTTCAGCTATTTGGTTTTTTAACCATTTAACTGTTCTCTGTCTGGTTATTGAGGTTCTTCCTTCGGCAGTATCGTAGTGGTTGTGGTTTTGCGGCCCTCATGAATTTGATTAAGGGGCTAGGATCATCTCACCTTTATTGAGAACATTGGGTGAATGATACGGATCCTGCGAGCATGCTTGTCATGTATTCTAGAGCAAGAGTTGAATAGTCTCCAGCTCTTCAGCAAGGAGTGCAGCTGGCGGCCCTGCTTTGAAATCTCCGAAATTGCAACTAGGAATAATGTGTTGCTAGAAATTAGTTTTCGGCTTCCTAGGGAGCGACGCACGCATAATATCGCCCCAGTTGTTTCACCACCGTCGGACTATTACACACACACACATACTAGGTACCGACGTAAATCGTATCAGGTATACGCTGTAAGTATAGATATAACATTTCCAAAAATTTTTTACAATATCCTCAAAGTATAAAATTTTGCTAAATGAGTTATTGTTGTAACTTGAAATATTTTTGTATTTATGTAAATATATATGAAATATTTTCCCAACTACAGCGTAGCAGATACTCAATATACTTGCTGTGAGTATGGAAATAATATTTTTTACTAAAATTTTCCGAAAAGGAAATTCATAACGTTTTCCTTATCTTTGCAAGTCGAAAATAATTTTTCAGTAAGCTCGTCTGGCTTTTTCAAAAATTTCCCTAAAGTAGAATAATTTCCCTAATAAGGAAATTTTTATTTAAAGGAATTACGAAATTTTAAACAATTACTTTAATTAGTATAATTGCTGTGAGTATACACAATTTGTTAAATATTTCCAAATTTCCTAAATGGGAAATTTATATAATAATCTTAAAAAACATCTTCAAGCCCTTGTTGTAACCTTACAAAAACTTATGGTTTTATATAATAAATATCTCGAAGCAAGAATAATTTCCCAAATATGGACATTTTTAATTTAAATACTTGTAGCAAAGCCGTAAAATATTTGAAATATTGTCAAAATAAAAAAATTTCCCTAATAGGAAATTCATAATGTTTTCATAATCTTTGGAAAATAATGTTTCACATAATTTTTTAAAAATTAAAGTAAAGTTTTCTTGTCGATTTCCTAAATATCTCTAAAGTATAATCATTTCCCTGATAAGGAAATTTTTATTTTAAACAATTACCACACACTTACCGTACTTGCTGTGAGTATAGATATAGCATTTCTACAAAATATAAAAATTTCTACACAAGGAAAATTTATGAATTATTCCTTATTTTTTAAATAAAATGGGAAATAAGGAATAATTCATAAAGTTTCCATTTGGGGAAATTTTTACATTTATAATGTTATAATTATTGAAATAATATTTCTGAGATTAGAACAGTTTCCCTGATGAAAACTTCATAAGGTTTCCACAATCTTTGAAAAATATAACGAAATATTCTGCCATATACATAAAATTTCCCTAAGGCACAAAAAACTTCCTAAATAGAGAGACTTTTCTTGTAGGCAGTTATCACGTAGCAGGTGCATGATTTGGTTGGTAGGAGCCCAAATATAATAATTTTAACAGAGTTTTTGAAAAACCCCAAGGCAAAAAAATTGCTACGGGGAAATTTTTAAGTTTGTATATTCTTTAAAAAATTAAACTTAAAATAATTTTTTTTAATAGATTATATTTCCCTAAGGCATAATAGTTTACCAATTGGGAAATTTTAACATAATAAGTGTTCACCACGCATTTCCTAGCAATAAATAAAATTCTTTTAAAATATTCCCAATACAACGCATTTTCTTAATGGGAAATTCTTAAGGTTCCTATTATTTTTGTAAATTAGTATTAGTATTTGAAATTATTGTTTTAACAATTGGAATAATTTTTTCGGGTTTATTTCTTAAAATTGTAAAAGGAAAAATAATTTCACTAATTGGGAAATTTTTATTTGAAACAATTAATAATTTTTAATTTAATTTGATATAACAGCTGGATTTATCTTCGGATCATTCTCCAACCATTTTAACTATTTGTAACCCGCTTAGAAGACATTTGTTTTTTCCTGATACAAATATGATCAGTCACATCAACTGCTTGAGTTTTAAAAAATATCTCAGCAGCCATTGTTCGGAAAATATTTTGCTAGGAACACCGGAGGACGAGGAGTATAGCCTTGCAGCTTTAAGTGAAAATATTAAACAAGCAGCTCAGCTTGCAACAACTAAACATCCGCAGACTACTTTAGGTCACATCTATTCTGCAGACATTGAACGTCTCGTAGCGGAAAAACGAAGTGCTAGAAGAAATTGGCAACAACATAGATCGCCCCTGCGGAGGCAGAGACTTAGAGACTGCATAAAGCGGCTCAGAGACTTGGTAGCATTTGAAAGAACTACATCGTTTGAGAAATATCTGGAGGGCCTCGATGCTACACCTAACTCCAATTATTCTTTATGGCCAAGTCATATAGGCCCATAAGCCTATTACCGACTATTTCAAAGGTTTTTGAAAAGATGCTTATGAATAAATTGTCTCCAATGCTAAGGGATAGTGGGTGTATCCCAAACAATCAATTTGGTTTTAGAAGTAGACATAGCACAATTGAACAAACCCATAGATTGGTTCAGGTGATAAGAAGGACTTTTGAAGAGAAAAAGTATTGTTCAGCTATTTTTATTAATGTTTCTCAGGCTTTTGACAAAGTTTGGCATGAAGGTCTATTTCTGAAACTGACCGCTCACTTGCCTTGTAATATAAGCAACCTTAGTTGCCCCTGTAGGCTAGTAGGTAGTGTACTAGCTTGTCATCAGAAATTCAAACATACATTGTGATTTAAACATACCGCTGGTGGCTACAGAAATCATTAAATACGCAGGCAAATACTTAATGAAGCTTGAAGACCATCCTAATCCCCTTGCGCGCAATATCTTGGATTATAGTGGACATAGCCGATTAAAAAAGAGGGATACCGCAGCTTTAATCCTCAATGCTACAGCTGACACATCTTAGAAATATATGTTTTGTTGTTTTTTAATGTCAATTTTTTTTACCCAAAAGATTGTTCTGACATGGTCGGGACTAATGTAACTTTTTTTTTAGAATTTAAGATTTTAAAACTTATTGTTAGTTCAGTTTCTGGAAGATACAATAAATAATTATTAAAAAAAAATATAACAGCTGTGATCATGACAAAATTATACACTTTTATAAAATTTTTAAATTTCCCTAAATTCAAAATGAATTTTATGAAATGTTTGAATTTCCCTAAATTCAAAAAAAATAATTTTTTTCGAATTTAAAAATAAAATTTTAAATGAGGGTTTTAATTTCTAAACTACCCATTTAAAAATCTTTTGGTTAAAGAAGACCCCTCGTATTATTATTTTCTTAGATTTCTTAAATATATTTTAAAATAATTGTAATATCTCGAATGCAATTAAAATTCCCTTTTAGGGTAATTTTTAATTTTACAGAATTTTGCAGACAAACTATTTTAAGTTATTGCTTTAACTAATGTAATGCAGTGTTCATAAAAGTTTTTTAAATTTCCCCAAGGCATGCAAATTTCCCCTATATAGAAATAAGTTCACAAAAAAATTCCCTAAAGCGAAATTTTAATTTTAAACAAATTTTATTACAAAGTTATTTCATTTTAATGATTTCAGTAGGGAATTTATCGCTTTAAGTAGAATTCTAAAATTTCCCATTTAAAAAAAAACAAATTCCTTTAGTGGTAAATGTTTATTTAAAATATTTTTCAAAACAAAAAAAAATGAAAATTATTATCTTAAGCATAATTATTAATTATTAAATAATTCTTGAAATTTTCAAAAGTTTTTCAGGGGCAAAAAAATTTCCCTGTTCTAAAAATGTTCAAAAATCGCATGCAGAAATTTAGCAAACTTTTATTCGTTAAAAATTTAACTCAACTAATTGACAACATTAATGTTATTATTATCATTATTATTCCATTTCAAGGAAATATAATTCATTTGGATATTTTACAGTTCTTTTTGCATTTCATTTTATTTCTGTTTTGTTTCGTTTTTTTTTCTTTTATTTTTGAAATGTGGAAATTACAGATACGTTCGTTATTCATAACTAAAATGTGAATTTGTTTTTAAAATACCAAATTTATTGACCATCACTCACTGCAACAGTATGCCATGACTATGAATGTATGCAGGCGAACGTTTATACAGCTCAAGCAGCCGACCCTAACAACTGACCAACCAAACAACCGCCATTCTCTGCATGTCCAATTGTGTAACGGCCATAAATGACAGACGATAAGCCATTTCGTTTTGCTCACTACACTTATATTGCCATATTTTTTGGAGCAGAACATCATCGAACTGTTCACCAATGATTTTTTTTTTCTTATTTGCACTTGATACATTAGGGTGGTGGCAATTAATGGATATATTATTTTTAAAGGAGTTATAAGTACTCAAAAACTTCTTTGTAAAGACCTCTCAGATTGCTTGAAATATCTCCTCTGCAAAAAAATAATCTGGCTACTTCGGAGAGGAGTAAAAGTGTTTCAATAACAGAGAACTACTGTGTTGACGCAGTATAATCCCAAAAAACCAAACCCGACAAAGGCAACTAGAAAAGCATAAGTAATAACATAAATTCGTGTGTAATAATCCTAAAACCAGTTCATGCATGAAAGGAAATACATTTTCTTGCAAGAGTAGTGTCATAGGCGACACTACCCTGCTACTTCCTAAACGCGGCAAGCTGGAATCGCACTTATTAATTGTGTAGTAGGGTTTAGGTGTTGCAATAGCAGAACCTTTTAAACTTAGCAAATGATGCATAGAGCTGTAATGTATAAGTTTTGCCGGAAGGTGCTTAGAAATCTCAGCAACAACTTCTCTACTTAAAGCCAGCAGAGATTCTTTGACGTTGAGATACTTCAAGAAACTTTTAAACTTTTAAATCCCTCATTTTTATTTATTATTTAAATACATCGGCTGTAGGTAATAAATTTCTAAGTCAGGCTCGGATGACTGTTCTCATTTCATTTGTGTTTTTATCTAAAATTGGAATATAATGACCATGGAAGTATGTCTAGTGGCTTACACCAAGTTTCGGTATGGAATCTAAACGATGGTGGTCCCAGGTAGCCATAATAAAACTGAAAACAGCTGTACTCTTAGAGACATTATATTGTTATGTTTATAGCTTTTATAAACGTTTTGTTTTAAGCTCTTTATTGCAAAATAACATCGAGTTTTAGAGCCTTTAAATTAATTACACGTTTATTTACTTTAACTATATAAAGTTGACACCATAAAACAATTTACTTAAGACGCACGTTTTAACTGCATGAGGTTTATTTTCCAACTAACTATTCACTCAGAAGCTGCCTTTTTATATTTGTCCACTTGAAGTCTAGAAAAATTTTAAATCTTCTACTCCCTTTGTAGCACATTTTGTTGTTGTATGTTGTCCATTCAATGTATAGGCGCCTGTACGTCTGTATGTATTTTTGTTTTTTATGCTAATAAAGTTTTTGGCTGGAATTTATTTTAAGCTAGTTGTTGTTGCCTTGTGTACATAAGTTTTCTTAGAAAACTACTCAGTTAGTAAACAACATATGTAATTGTTGTTGTTTTGTGTGTATAAAATTTCTACGCAATTGTAACTATTTGTTGTTGTCTTGCGAGTACAAGTTTTCTTAGCAAGCCAGGTAGTTAGCAAACAGCATACACAGTAGTTCACTTCATCGCCCAACCATTTTCTTTTAAAACCCAAGCAAGCCGAATCCATAACAATATAGTTAATTTCGTATGGCTGTTCTCACTTGGTCTCACTTTTCTTCACAGAGTTTTGGATTGACCGTTCCGTTAGACTAAGAAACCATTTTATTACCGTCAAAGCCAACATTTCCGAATTAATTTTTATCTGAACCAGCACGTCTGAACTACCAATTATACTTATAGATTCAGAATAACCTAAGGTTGTATTACCCAGATCTGTACGAACCTAAAACAATCGCATCTTTTATTATCATTATAATGATCAGCCAAATTTGAGGTTCGAAAGTAAATTGGCCTAAAAAACACACTTTTTTGTTAAACTTTAGTTTTATGGATGCCAATGTAAAGTAAAAACTTGGGAATAAATAATGTAATATGACATCGGGTAAATGTCCACCTCTAGCACATCATCAAACGTCCACTCTTTTTACAAAACTTTAGATAACATTTTACAACACTACTTAGCCTATCTTGTCAATGCAGCATCGAATTTCATAATTTAGAGTGTCAGCTATTTTTGGAATGTTAACATAAGCCTGGTCTTTTAAATTGCTGTAGAAAATACAGTCCAACGGCGTTCAATCTTAAGATTGAGGTGCGCAATTGACGTCACTAAATCCAGAAATTACGTGACCAGGAAATTGTTTATGCAATGAATGAATTGTTTGCATGACTGTGTGATGTGACATACAATTTACGTGCTTACCGAAACTTGCTCACCCAATAGAATGGTTTCCAAAGCGGTTTCGATTGACTGTTTTCGCACAGGCTTGGCCTGACTGTTTTTCACAGCGCTTTGAATTGAGCATTCCGATAGCCTAAGAAACCATTTTATTGCATTAATATTAACAGATATTGTACGCATTTTCGAATCCATTTTCATTAGAAGTCAGAAACCAATTCCGCTTATTGATCTAGAATTAACAAATATTTTATTACTCAGATCGGCACGTCGATCCACTATATAAGAATTTCACATAAACTAGTTCAAAATGACTATTAAAATTATGTTTATCAGAAACAGAACCTAATGGTGTAACAACTGTTGTATTAGGCCAAGGTTTGTGATTCCATATGTGGATCCAGGACACGACTAAGCTACTTCAGCCAAACACAAAATCAAGTTATAACTTTAAATGTAGAATAACAAATATTACAGAAGTGTAGTTAGAGTTCGTGAAATAGAAAATTCCTGAAAGGCAAACATCAAGGCTGGTGTCGTAAAAGGCGAGGCAGCTAACTGTATAAATGAATGTTCAGTAGAGTTTATCATTCCACTAACGACTACAGGTAAGCAAATACATTTGAACTAAAAACTGCTAATCGACCAATGGTAGATAATTAAAAATTAACGCTGCTTATGTTTCCCTTTATCGTTGTCGTTATTTGTTTTTATAAAAAATCCACATTTTTCATTATTCGTAATTAAAACTTAACAGACGTTATACTCGATTTATGATCACATGTGTTATCAATCGTTATTACTTCTCTTCCACTGGACTGAATTAAAGCGATAGATAGGGATAGACATATTATGCTATCTTAAATAGCTTTAAACACTATCAAGACGAGCAGGAGAAAAAATTGCTCCCAGGTTGCAGCATAACAGTCGGATAAATCTCTAAACTTATCAAAAGAAGGTGACAACTCAGTATATCGTTAGAATGCATATCCATATTTCCGCCTGCGAGGTTCTACAGTTTCCAATCAAGATACTTTGGCTATACTTTGGCCGTTTCACTCTCTTCTCCACCTTCTCATTATTACACTTCATAGTTATTTTATAGTGCTCTCTTAGGACTGCCACCGGGCCTGCAAGTTAATCACGAATTGTGAATTTACAATCATGCTGGAGGCATAAAAATAACCTCAAATTTGCTAAAGAATATATTTTGTTGATGATGCCACAAGGTTTTAACTTTCCTACATTAAAAGTGGCAGGAAATACCTCTGAAGAGACTTTCGTCCACATACGGACTGTCCTGTTAAAAAAAGAATATTCCCTGTAATGCGTAGTGAGATCCACCCGCCAATCAACCACAATCTGGGGTCGTCAACGATGAGCGTGTTAAATGCAAAAATGTGCGAGTAACGGGAACAAGTTCCCTAATATCTCTAAAGCACTTATCATTGTCGAAGCTCTAGAAAATCAACGTGTGATTAGATTTACGTCCGCGCCTGGCCATGAAGCCTTAATCAGATGGTGGATCAAACCACTGCATAATTTGGAACGTCATGCTCGTCTTAGGAAGCTAAAGCTATAATTCTATGCAACAGAACTTTCTAGTTGCAACTTCGATGATTCCAGAGCAGGGCTGCAAATCATCACTCCTTGCTTAAGAGTTGGAGACTTTCCAACTCCTGTCCAGAACACATGTCTAGCATGCTCACTGGATCTAGGAACATTTCACCAGGTAGGTGTTATTAAAATTGAAATGAACACGGCCACAATATAACCAAAGACTGTTATGGGGCCGCGAAACCACAACCACCACGTTACTCCCATATAGGGGCCAACCTCAATAACCAGCCAGAGAACTATTAAATGTCTAAAGAGACAAATAATTAACTCTGCGAGCTCACTGATCCCCGTGGAAATAAAGTGGAGTTTCCAGTTGAACCTCTGCTGCCTTCAGGGGACTGGGCTCCCTTTTTCCCCAGTTGCATTGTGTCTAGATATTGGAATTCTATAAAGACCATATTTATGTGCCCCCGGGGGGTATTCCAAAAGGAGTAGAAGAGCAAATCAAATACAGTTATAATTGAAAAGTTCTACAGCCTTTCGCGTTTCACATATTAATTAATCCGCCAATTGCGAGGTGATTTCTTATATAAAGGGTTCCGTGCCATGCGGACATGGTAAGAGATTCATTTTGTAAATGTAAAATAAGTATAGAGAGAACACTGAAAAGGGCATATAGCCGAAACCGGTTTGTTCACAAACCAAATTAGATGCGGGTTGACGTAAAATTATACCCAAGTAAATGTGTGTGATTTGTTTTACATCTGCACCGACCGCGAGGTCATAATCAGATGGTAGTTAAACCACTTAGTTGATTGGGCAGCAACTACGCCCTAGAAGGCCTTCAGATACGTATATCCTCCAGTCACTTCTAGTAGCAATTTAGAAAGTCCGGAGTAGGCCGTGCCCTCACTCCTTGCTGAGGAGTTGGAGACTTTCCAACTCCTGGTCCAGAACGCATGAAGCTCTTATTTATCAAGAACACGCTAGCATTCATACTCACTGGACCTGAACCATTCATTGTGTTAATTGGAATGGTCCGACCCACAAACTCTCACGAGGGTCCGAAACCACAACCACCACGATACTCCCATATAGGGGCCAACCTCAATAACCAGTCAGAGCACATTTTTTGTCTAAAGAGAGCAAATATTGTACTCTGGGGCAACTGATTTCCCGTGGAAATATGTGGATTGTCCAGGTGACTCCTACTAGCCTTTGAGGGGCCTGGGCTCCCTTTTACCCCGCCAGACACAAATCTAAATGGAATAGTAGGTTCCAATAAGACTATAATGTGCCCCCGGGGGGAATACCCAAGTAAAAAAAGATCTTGTGAAAACAGCATTACTATTGGGACACCTTTTAAGGTTATATCTTAATACTTGTTTTCAAAGCCAACAAGCAACGCTGACTCTATTTGAATTTATAGTCTTCTAAGGACTTTTAAAATTATTTCATTCAGAGGCCTTATCAAGCCTATTAAAAATGATTTTATTGGATGGATCTTTATTGGACGAGATGCACAAAAAAGACGGTGACGTTAATTTTACTTGAGCATTTGTAATGCTGCCTTTTCTTTGAGGTTTCTTAACACTCTGATATCATTTTCATCTATATCTTCCAACCCAGTGCAACGCTGTGTTAAGACCTTCTAAAATCTCTTTTAGCTTAACTGTAGTAGTAACTTATATGCACGTTAAAAGCTATTTTTAAGAACCTAAAGCCTTATCTATCCCAGTAGGCTAGTAAGTAGTGTACTAGCTTATAAGCCTGGGGGTTGTGGGTTCGATTCCCAACAAAGACCTTGGTTTTTTTCACTACAAATAAAAATTGACTGTCGGTGGAGCTGCTCAGTGATGGAGTATGGTCACTGGTCACTGTGCTATCTTATACAACAGTTAATTTCCGTAACTACCCTTCTTCTTTCACCACCTGTTTCATTTCTTCTCTATCCCTTTCCTAATGAAACAAGCACGGCACTTGACAAAATAGGCGTTGTTACCTGAAGTGCTTCTTCTCTTTAAAAAAAAGCTATATAGCCAAGGGATTGTTTTCCTTGTAATGATCTAGAATCATTAGTTTTGCGATTCTACGTACGTTCTTAGTGATGAATGGTTTCTTTTAGCGTGATCTATTTAATTAAATAGAGTCTTTTGCTGCAATAGATTCTAGTAGGGTATTTCTGTAGTGGAGTTTTATTATTCTGAAAACATTTTAAGGCCCAATTGTAATATGCATAACCTGGCTTAAGCCAACTTAAACGACTGTGCAAATACCTAATAATCACATGTGGCAAACTATAATATACTTAAAAAAACTTTATGTCAAGTTTCGTTAAATATCAATTGCTTAAGCAAAGTATGAAACTGATCGCACATTCCATACGGAAACAGCTGATTTTGCATTGTTATAGATACATTAGTAAACAAATTAATAGAAAACATACAAAGGAAAAATTGCTTATATGACAAAATTCAAAGGAATGAGTATGGAAAAAAGTAGCAGAAAAATGCAGTAAAAGTGGTAAGTAATACTTTGAAGTAATACCTGTGTTTGGGTTTTTCATTTTCACAGTGGTATGAATTATATAAAGTCGCGCAATGAAAACACAGTTACTACGGGAACGTTTCTGCAAGGAAATGAAGAGGACGGGAGCTCCATCAGGCAGTGGACAAAATATGATTATTAAACATCTTTTTGTTAATAAATTTCATTTATTTAGAAAGAAATTATTTGTTTGCAAAAGTGCAACTGTGTTTAATAATTTCAATATTCGTGTAAGTACATTATAGCCACCTAAAAGTCTTCAATGATTTGCTTAAGCATTTGACAGACTTTTCGTTCAATTCTTGACATTAGCTTGAGCCAGCTTATGCATATTATAGTTGGGCCTTTAGTCTTTTGGCTTGATGAGGTACGTGACATTAAGCCGCAAAAATACAACACTTTTAGTTCTAAAGTTAAATAGAAAAACTGTAGTGTTTCACAAATATGATATTATTATCTCAGGAACAACTAAGTGATGAAAGTTTCTGATGTCATCGAAGCAGATTTTGAGCATTTATAATTACCAGGGCAATTAAAATTTTTTTAAAACATCTACGATATTTAGCTTCTCCAATTACAAGAGCCTTAACTTTATATGGACCTGCTGCTGCAACACATAAACGCAAGCCTTTGTTTTTCTCTTTTGGAGCTGTTTTCTCTTCCAAACTTGAGGCATGTGTTTTGTACGGTGTAGCATTGAGTTACTTGTCCGTACGAAGTTCACACTCTTCTTTTATTATTTTAATTTTTTATTTATATGGCTCCAGGAAAACACGACGTGCTAAAGTTTCTTGCCGCAAAATTTTAAGTAGTCGAATATTGTATCATCTTGCAAATTTCTGAAGCCAACAATCACTGGCTTTTCTTAACCATAATACCGCTAACTGACAGGCTTTTATTTATCAGCTAAGTGAACCATTTATACAAAGATTTTTTTCCGTTGTGGAAGCTCCAGAGTATGCAGTGTTTTGCATTTTCCGGGACCTGAAATATATTCGTTTTTGCTTATTGAATAAATCGCCGATTTGTCGGTTTTATACTTTTTCGACAAGCCCATAATAGATAAACCTTTCCGTAAATGCTTTAAAATATCTGAACTTTCTTGAGAAATTAACACTTTTGACTTTTTTTAGACATAAAACTGCTTTAAGATATCACTTGGTTATATTATTTATACATGTTTATCAAGCTTAGATAGATGGTTTCACTGGAAATGTCGTCATATTACTGCTAAAACTTCTAAACATGCAATAAAAGTTATTTGCAAAAAATATGCTACGCAATTCTTTTGCGGGGAATCCCCAAATTTTTTAATAAGCTTACAAACTTAAATTTAAACGTTCGATAGAAAGTTCACACTTTAGATTAGTCCATGTAAAGAAAACTCTCTGCTAACAGTTGTTTTAGCATGCAAGTTATTTGATGTTCTCGTTTTTGCGAGTTCGCTGTATGTGAAAATCACGTTCTATCGGAGCACCCTTTATTTCATGCAGAGTGGCTGATGAAAGCTGTTATACAAAAAAAAACGTAATAACTTATTTTCTGTACAACCAACCTGTTCCATTTTTATTAAATTTTATAGATTGATCTTTAAATTTAACTAAAATGGAGAATTGGAACAATGAAACAAGAATTTGGATAGTGCAAAGCTTTTACGCTTTAGAGTCTGTAGTTTTCGTCCAAAGAGAATATCGGCACACGTTTGGTGGCACTCCTCCTAGCAGATGGACTACAGTGAGGATCGTGAAAAATTTTTTCTAGCGTGGCACAATCGCAAGAAGGCCTTAGCATCGAGATCCCTCATTTCAGACGCACAAAACTATCGCTGCTGCAGCTGCTGCCATACAATCCAATTTTCGAGTTTCGACAAGAAGTTTATCTGTCAGCAGACAGTCACTGCAGACAATTTTGGCACCAAGATTTAAACTTATTTCCATATAAGATTCAATAAACAAACAAACTGAACCAAAGAGACTTCACGATTCGCTTGAAACTTTGTGAGAAGATCATTCAAATAGTGTCAGAGAATAAAAATGTCGTGAACTGCATTTTTATGTCTGACGAGGCAAATTTTGATTTAAACGGCAATGTTAACAATGTTAACAAAATTTTCGAATATGGAGTATTTCTAACCTACAGATACATTCACTTTGTGTCACAGTGTGGTGTGCAGTTTCTTCAAGGTTCATTGTTGGGCCTTGGTTTTTCGAAGAAAACGGTCTTACTGTTACGGTCAATGGAAACGGTTACTTAAAGATGTTGAAAGAATTTTTCTTTCCAGAATTATGCCGAATGGTTTATGCATTGGTTTAGGTGCCCCTGTAGGCTAGTAGGTAGTGTACTAGCTTGTAAGTATGGGGGTTGTGGGTTCGATTCGCAACGAAGACCTTGGTTTATTTTACTACAAAAATAAAAATTGACTGTCGGTGGGGCTGCTCAGCGATGAAGGCATAGTCACTGATCGCTGTGCTGTCTTATATACGACAGTTAATTTCCGACTATCCTTTTACTGTCACCACCTGTTTCATTATCTATTCTCTCTCCCTTTCCTAAAGAATGTAGCACGGTACTTATTTAAATAGGCATTGTTGCCTAAAGTGCTACTTCTCTTTTTAGAAAAAAAAAACAAGATAGAGCAACTTGTCACATAGCCACGCCTGTTATGACAAAATTGCGGCAAAAATTCCCCAATAAGCTGATTTCAAGAAACTCGAAATTACGTTGGCCTCCTAGATCTCCTGACCTCACTGCACCTGATGTTTTTCTAATTTTTTATACTCGCTCCTATAACGGTTTAGAAGAAAAAGCCATATTTGTCAAAATCACGGCCTCTATGGAAACATCCTAAAATTTTTAAATTCATTATTCACATTTATTTTTACAGGAGACCCATTTCTGCGTACTCTGTGCACATTTTCAACTATTAATTTTTGAACTGTGATAGACAGAGATGTGTAGGTTGCGCAGTGTCAGTAAAAATATGTGCGCTACAACGATCAATAGAAAAAGATAACACTACAAGTTAAAGTGTGTTCCAATACTTGCAAGATTCCCAAGTAGATGGCCATGTGTTCTAAACGTAATAGACAGCTAGACAGGATTAAGTATTTTTATATTCAACAACAAAATGAGAAACAACATTGGACTATCACGTTACTTTTAAACACCCTTTAATTTTAAGTAACTTTTTATTTTAGTGACTCTACATTTAAACATTTACAAAAATTTTAGTATTTGAGCAGTCCAATCGTCACTATTGCTAAAGATATCTCGAGATTAAATGACAAAATTGCTTAAAATTTATTGCTGAGCAACTACTCAGGAATTTTGTTTAAACCCTCCCTCATATGTCACAAGTGCTTTTTAATTCGTAAGAAAACTATTAATCATATTACTGATGTCAAGGTTTTATTAAATGGAGAACAAATCACTAGTGTAAATGCTGTCAAAAACTTCGAAATAATAATCAATAACAGTCTTAATTGGACAAACTATGTTAACTCACTTGCGAGACGAACTTAGACTAAGCTGAGGTGTCTTTGGTCGTCATATCTGTGTACAGCCTTTAATATAAGGCAACTTCTAGCAAAATCTTTTCTTGTTCCTGGGTTCTGAACTTTTTGCAGAATGTGACTCTTCTAAAAAACAAAAGCAAAAAGAAAGCTAAACGTCTTATACACCAATATCATTAGATATGTTAACGCAGTGAGAGGATATAATCATGTTTCCCAATTTTCATCCATTCAACAACCTCCTTAATATGTGCGTATATGTGCGTATAGTGTCCGTTGGGATTTAATTTATTTGGGTATGATTTTACGTCAACCCGCGTCAAATTTGGTTTGTGAACAAACCGGTTTCGGCTATTTGCCATCTTCAGCGTTCTCTGTTCTTAATATTCGTGAGCTTTTATTCTATCTAAAATTATTTTTTCAGAAATACCACAATATGTTATTAATAAAATCAGGTATGCCAGATCAGTTAAGGGAAAAAAGGACTATAATTTTTTTACATCGTTCTCTTGTATCTGAATGGAAGTTTTTCATGCATGCATCGTGTCTCCGGAATGTCCTTCCTCAAGACCAACAACTTCAGAGCAACAGCTTTCAAAAAGCTTTCAACAGTTTTTATTTATTTTGGTTTTAGAGATACAGGGCGGTATTATTCGAGCGGATTGTGTTAACTCTTCCCAGACACGGCTTTGTTTTTCTCTCTTAAATGATAAACTTGTTTTCTAGGCGCTTCCTTAATATGATTTTCTTTTACAGCATTTCATGGCCTTCGTATGAAAATGAGTGAGAGGGTGTTAGCGGAGGTATACATTATATCTTTTGCAATGTATTTATGTATGAGTGTGTGTATGTGCACTCGATATAATAGTGCAATATTATTAATATGTTCACTCGTTATCAAATGGATTCTTCATGTAAAATGGACATGTTACCATATATAAATATTGTATGAACATTTGTTTCATTTCCTTTTTTTGCGCTTTTTTTTACGTTGCCTTTGATCGACATATGCGCCGGGCTCCAAAAAACCAAAGACAAAAACAAAAAATATTGCTGCAAATATTTATGGACTTTCATGCAATTGAACGAATGCACGCGCGTATTATTGTGTGTGTGTGTGTGTGTGTGTTTGTGTGTGGATTCAAAATCGTCCACAACCAATTTCCAATTTGGGTTTGCAATTTTCAAAATGTATCCAATAAAATTGTAATATTCAGAAGACACATGAATTATGATTTTAGATTTACAAAAATACATTCGCACAGGCACAAACACAAACGTACGCAAATGCCTGCCCAGCAAGCATTTCGTTTTGCGTTCAGTTGAAAATGTACTTATTTTCAATTGTTTAATAATTTTTAAAAAATTTTTTTGAAAAATTAATTTCAAAAGGATCTGAAAGGAAAAGTTGTTAAGGAAAATCACGAATGAGTCTTAGAAATAAGTAAATAAGTCCAATTTTGACATATACCTACCGAAGCAGATAAAGATTTTTAGGGCAAGTGTGGGTTCCTTATATTATTTTTTGTTTCCTTTTTCGTGACGGGTTATAGCCCTGTCCAGAAACATTTTTAGTTGTCCTTTTGCGCATGTCGTCTTTAGGTGCTAAACCAAATAATGTAACAACTCCTATCGCCTAATTATTGTTCAATCACAAGCACCTTTTGATCTGTTGTACTTAGAGCATTGGTAGTGTCAGAATTTCCCGTGCAAAAACCGATTATTTTAAAAATAAATTTCATAATTGTTATACTCCCAATCAATCCATCTTCAAATCAGTAATGATGCCAAGAAAAACTTGCACTGCCTATAACACTGGAGGCACAAACGGAGCGAACGACAGCAACGAATATAGTGGACAAAATGGTTAGCAGTGGCGAAAACTGTACTGCCGTGGGGAACTATGTGGAGCAAGTACTTCGCAAGAATAAATGTGACCTAGACATGGTGACGATGAACCGGCACTAATTTAGTGCTCAAAGTGGGTACCTGGACGCAGGCTTAGCGCGACAGGGACATATTGGCCAGATAGGGATCCTCCCCGAGGTCATGCGAGAGCGGTAACGGGGAGGTCAACATATCCCAGACTTAAGGTGGGTTTTTAGCCGGTAGCCGTAACGGAGTCCGACATACGGCGGAATTACGTTTCTCGTCAGATACGTAATGTATTTTCGCATCTTAAACCCAAAAAAAGAAAAAAAATGCCTATAATACTTATGACCGTGCCAATGAAGAAACAACTCCATGCCATGCTCATACATATATGTTGGAAAATAGCTGAGGAGTAGAAGCTGAAAGTGGCACATGAATTATGACATGGATAATCAATGGTTATTAGAAATCTCTAGATAAACTAAGTGCCGGAAATACAGTCTAAAATTATGAAATGTGCTTGGTCATAATGAAAAGCAAACTAAAAGCTCAAAATTATCTTATTGAATGTAGCTTTTATAATGGCATTCTAAGAAAAAGAAGCTTCTAGAAGGTCGCTTCAAACTTTAAACATTTTGATATTGAAAACTCAAAAGAACTTACAAATATATACTTCAGCTCTCCGAGATGGACCCTCAAGTTATACATAGGGGAAATTGAACGAACACTAAAAACAAGATTTACAGAACACCTACGCTCATACAAAGGAAAAAAAAGACTCCAACTTTGCAGACACTCACGGACTCATACCAAAAAAATAGATGAATATATGACAATCAGAGAACTTCAAAATCACGATTTTTCTTGATTTTATTCAGCACAAACATTTTTGTTCAATTTAAAGAAAAAAGAAAAATTCAATGATGATTTAAAATCATATTCATTCTGCTGTACACATCAAATTCTGATCATAAATAGAATTAACAAAAGCATTTTATGAACAAGTTCGCACAGGCAAGAGAAAAGCTTGCAGTAAATTCATTGCATACAAACGTTCTTATTCTCATTACCTCATGCAACATGTTTGAACAAATGAACAAATTCATACACAATGATTTCTTGCTTTTTGTTATTCAAATGTTGTTCAAATGTTATTCAAAATTGTGTGTGTTGCGTGGAAAAGGCCAGTAAACGAGTTGACAAGTTTGATTCTACCTATGATAAAAATAAGGCAGTGTTCAAACTTCAAGTTGTTCGGTTGCCTTAAAATGAACAACAAAATAGAGTGTTTGGGCAAGTTTGATCATTTGCAAATAAAAGACACGTTTTTTATGCCTTTGTTATTGTTGAACGGTTTTTTACTTAACAAATAAAGTTCTCTGATGACAATACTACATCCTAGCAAAAAAGGACGAAGACTAGACATTCTTGCAAACATGGAAGTCTACAAGACAAACATTTTTAACAGTAACATTATAAACGAACGGGAAAACACGACCTCACACACAGTTTTTAAACTACTAAAACTAGTCATACACCCGAACAAACGGAGAACACCCCCAGACGGACACACGTACGTCGGTAATAGTAAAGATATTAAAATTTAGCCTTGGATAACTTGTCAGGTAGCTAGCGTTCTACCTTAATAAGTAGAGTGTGATTCGTTTTACATCCGCACCTGGCTATGTAGCCTTAATCAGATGGTGGACAAACCATTATTGTATAATTTGGAACGTCATACAGGCGTCCTAGGAAGCTAAAGACATAATTCTAAGCAAGAGAACCACCTAGTTGCAACTTTAATGATTCCAGGGCAGGGCTGCAAACCATCACACCTTGCTAAAGAGTTGGAGACTTTCAACTCGTGTCCAGAACACATATCTAGCATGCTCACTGGACTGGATCATTCACTTTGCGTGTCATTATCAGTGAGATGATCCTGGCCACCATAAAAACCGTTATACTGTTATGGGGCCGCGAAACCACAACCACCACGTTACTCCCATATAGGGGCCAACCTCAATGATCAGTCAGAGAACTATTAAGTGTCTAAAGAGACAAATAATGAACTCTGGGGCTCACTGATCCCCGTGAAAATAAAGTGGAGCTTCCAGTTGACTCCCTGCCTGTCTTCAGGGTACTGAGCTTCCTTTTTCTCCCAGCTGCACAGATCTAGATAGCTGTTGCGTACTATAAAGACCATAAATGTGCCCCCGGGGGGGAGGCCTTAATAAGTAGATACAACCTTAACAACAGAACACTGACTCACCGGTATAGATTAGAACACGGAGTAAAAATTATGTCTTCACATCGAAAGCGGTCGCCGTTCATACAGAACAAACAGCCAAAAAAAGACAGAAGAGAATGACAACAGCATTTTATTTACTGGCGGAAAAAATCCATGCAACTTCTTCCCATTTAGGAGAAAATATAAATCGTCATTTTCGTGATAAGATTTACGTCTGCGCCTGGCCGTAAGCCTTAATCAGATGGTGGTCAAACCACTGTGGAATGAACAGCAACGTCATTCACGCTCTAGGAAGTCGAGGACTAATTCTAACAACAGGCCATTCCTAGTTACAA
Organism: Trichopoda pennipes; assembly: GCA_030448955.1. Lineage (NCBI taxonomy): Eukaryota > Metazoa > Arthropoda > Insecta > Diptera > Tachinidae > Trichopoda > Trichopoda pennipes. Next base: position 11,077,534 of record JASKUP010000025.1, on the reverse strand, counting down.
TTTCAGCGGTTCTGAAGCAGGGTCGCAAACCACTACTCCTTGCTGAAGAGTTGGAGACTATCCAACTCTTAGTCCAGAACACACGACTAGCATGCTCACTATTTCCTTAACATTCACCCGTTGGTGAGATGATCCTGGCCCCCAAATCAAATTCATGAGGGTCCACGAAACACACAGCCACCACGATACTACCCAAGGGCCAACCACAATAATCAATCAAAGAAACAGCTAAAAGGCTTAAGAGACAATAGCGGAACTCTAGGGCTAACTGATTCCCGTGGAAATGATGTGGAGCTTCCAGTTAACTCTCTGCTTGCCTTCAGGGGACTAAGCTCCCTTATACATCCGAACAGCAAAAGTCTAGATGGTTGAGTAAACCATAAAGTCTGATAAATGTGTTCCCGGGGGGGATATAAATCGTCATGGAAAAAGTCACGCTTTCTCGAAAAAATTTCCCAACGTTTTTTTATTCGATTAAAGTGGTGTTAGAATATACTCTATATGATTCGCCGCTTTTTATAAGCTCACATATGCTAAGATAAAGCAACTTTTATATTGTAACACTAAATGGTGACTAAGCTGTTTCTTTAGGTGTAACAGCCCACAAGGAATTCTGATCTCTCCCAAAGTCTTTTACAATTCCTTGTTATTAATAATGTCAAGATATTTAAAAAACTCATAGAATGTATTATATAAAGCAACGTTTTTGTTTGATGGGTTAGTTTTCGCTAAAATGATGTTTATTTAAATATTAGACATATACGACTTGAGGTACACTCTATTATAATTTTGTATGATAAATAAAGTTAAAATATCTATTGGGTTAATATAAAAGGAAGGCTCAGTAAGGACATTAACATTTAATTTTGCTTCTATCTTTGTCAAGATTTATTTAGAATAAACTTTTCTTACCAAAGTTTTCGCTTATGGGGAGCTCTATGGTAAGGATAAGAGTTCTGTTAAGCCCAAAAGATTTTTTAAGCCTCTGCCGGCTTCTATAAAGTGCTTTAGATTTCAGTTTTTTCAGTCTCTAAAACCTCTAAGGATTTGTTAAATTTCTTTTTAGTTAAATTATTGATTTATTATTACTTTTACTATTCTTTCTTACAGAAAAGAATAGTCGGAGCCTAAGAGAAGTCGTCAAAAAAATATCTCAGATGAAGCAGTTCGCTTTACTTTTTCTTTTTAATCTGAAACGTTTTTACAATACTCACTGTAAAAGGTGCTTCAAAAAACATTTAAGATCTGTTTTCTGCAACTGACATCGCGCCCTTAAGTGGTATATCACGAAATATACCACTTCAACTGATGCAATATAGCGCTCAGAACTCCATACGGAGCAGCAACAACGCAAACAATAGATTACATATTTGGAACCTGGAGTATGACTCAACCTTTGTGACCAAAGCTCACATCAGGATCAAATAATAATGGAAAAATTTTTGATGAACCATAACAACTAAAAGGAATAATAAAAGTATAAAGGTGAATTTGGAAGCCATAAGTAACCAAAATACTGGCTAGAAGTAGCCCACACGTGCAGCAGACTTTCGGCCAAGAATGCATAGCCTATTTAAAACTGCAGAATAGCGGATATACATCGAAAGTATTCGTGATAAGATTTACAGCTGCACCTGGCAGTGAGCCTTAATCAGATGGTGGTCAAACCACTGTGAATGAAAAGCAACGTCATTCACGTCCTAGGAAGCCGAGGACTAATTATAGCAACAGGTCTTTCCTAGTTGCAGTTTCAGCGGTTCCAGAGCAGGGCTGCAAGCCACTACTCCTTGCAGAAGAGCTGGAGACTTTCCAACTCCTGTCCAGAACACATGACTAGCATGCTCACTGGATCTAGGATCATTCACCAGGTAGGTATTATTAAAGGTGAGATGACCCTGGCCATCATAAAAATATGCCTGTATGGGGCCGCGAAACCACAAACACCACGATACTCCCGAAGGACCAACCTCAATAATCAGTCAAAGAAAAAGCTAAATGCCTAAAGAGACAAATAGCGGAAACTCTGTGGGCTACTAATTCCCGTATAAATAACGTGGAGCTTCCAGTTGTACCCCTGCTGACTTCAGGGGACTGGGCTCCCTTTTACCCCCAACAGCACAGGTCTAGATAGTCAAGTATTCTATAAAGACCGATAAATGTGCCCCCCCGGGGGGACATCGAAAGTATTATGGAATATAACACTGTGACTTGTGGGATTAACACAAGATATTTTTGGAACTTTTGTGAGAAGATAAAATCTTTACCGACTGCGGCCAAACTAACAAGCCTTGTCTCTCCTTTATTATGCTTTTCTATTCTTGATTGTTTTTGACAATATTTTACAATTGTTTTCTTATCATTAATTTGGAACCAATTTTTAGAACTCTGGTGCTATTTTAAAAACTCTAGAAATAAGCAGGGATTTCCTCATTCATTCTCCTCCATACTAAATAACAGTGTGGCGAAGAATTTGAAAATCTCTTGCTAGACTTAGTTCAGCACTGTGAAGATGGAATGAGTTCTTTGAGAAATGTTTGACAATACAATCAAAATAACAATTCTGCTATCACATTTCTACGAGTGCCTTTAAGACCAAGATCCGATATATTTTTATTTCACGTGCGGTGAATTGCCGATCCTCAAAATGGCTAAAGATTACCGCCCAATTGAAATTTCTTCTGCACTTTCTAAAGCGATGGAAAGTATGATTAATTTTCATCTTGTGAGGTACCTGAAGTCCACCAGCTTACGTTGCAACCAACAGTGTGGTTTCCGCAGAAAGCGCTTTACGGGCGACTGGCTGGCTTTCATATCTGAACAATGGTGTAACTGCATACATTATTGCGGAGAGAGTAAGATTTCGGCTCTAGATATTTATAACGCATTTGATAGAGTGTGGCAAAACTTGTTGCTTTTGATTTCGGTGACAATTTCTCCAGATTTATAACGACTTTTCCCAGAAAACGCGCTATACGAGTTGTTATAGGTGGGATTTCATCAGACGAGTTTAAAATTAATTCACTGGTACCGCAAGGCTCCGATTTTTCTCCTACGCTATTTCTTATTTTTCAAAATGCCCTTTTTTGTCAAACTCTTTCGCAGATAACAGCTCATTTGTCATTCGTTATCATTTAGTAACAGACCGAACCAGTTGGAGGTGGGTTCCAAAAGGCAGAAAATAAATAATACGCTGAATCGCAGTTTCGCAACAATCCTGGAATGGGGCCGCGTGAATAGAGTCGATTTTAATACCCGTAAGAATACTCAATGTCGCATGCTTACGCATAGATCTGTGTTCGGAAATGATGCCGCATCTGTTACTATGGGTGATATAAGTAATAAGGTATTGGAAGCTGTTTTTAACATGAAAGCTCAGTGCGACGTTGGATGAATGGATTACGCACATTTTTCTAAAGAAGCTTTCTAATGCCTCGGTTCTCTAAAGCGGTGACAAGAGACAGACAAAAAGCTCATTGCGGACACTAGGGTATACAACTCTATTGATTCTCATTGACGCAATATAAGTTGTATTTCATTCTTTTATCGTTACTACAATGGTAAGTGCTCTAGAGAAATTAGGGAACTTGTTCCAGGTAATCGCACGTTTGTGTATTTAACTCGATTTTCGTTGAGAGCGCATCCATTTGTGGTTGATTGGTTGCCCAGTAAATCACACTATGCATTACAGGAAAAATTCGTTTTTTAGCAAAATGGTTCGCATCTGGAATGAACTCTTTCTAGAGGTCTTCCCCTTTCAGTGTAACAAAATTTAAATTCAATATTTACAAACACTACTCCCTCTTTCTTTCTCCCTAGTTCTGGTAAAATGCATTGCATAAGTAGAGGTTATCCCCTGAGTACTAGACCGAGAAAAAAGGGCAGATCTTTGATGGCAGAAGGATACCCCACATAAACCTGCATGTCAGCGATACCGACTTAATGGAGCAAAACGTTTTAATTTTTAATTTAGCCTATATAGAAACTGGTAGAGAAGCCTCAGGGCCACCCCTAAAGAAGTGTATTTTTTAATAGATATCGAACACAATCTCATCTAAATTGACCTGCAAAGTGAGATTCATTGCATGTAGATATTTTAGGGAGACTCACTAGATGTCCTGTTTTGACTAAAAGAAACAACTGCACTCATATCCAATCGCCTTATGGATGACAAGCTTTTCATCCGTAACTATTGCAATACGATTGCTAAACTCTTTCTCCTATTCATTTCAAGAATCGTGCAAATATTTTCGAATAAAGTTATATTTCTTATCGACTCGTTTGTGGACTCGAATTTAGACTACTAGCGTTCAAAGATCAAGTGGAAAAATCAAAAATGTAACGTAAAATATTGTTACGGGTGCGTCTTGCTTAAGTTTTAAAAGAAAATATTTAAGCAATAAAGAAAACTACTGGGTATGCTGTTTACCAACTGCGTAGTTTTCTAAGAAAACTTACGTACACAACAACAACTATCTTAAAATAAATTCCAGGAAGAAACTTTATCAGCATAAAAGCAAAAATACACACAGACATACATTGAATGGACAACATACAGCAACAAAATGTGAAACAAAAGATAAAAGATTCCTAATTTGTCTAGACTTCTAGTGGACAAATATAAAAAGGCAGCGTCTGAGAGGATAGTTAGTTAGTTGAAATATAAACCTCGTACAGTAAAGACGTGCATCTTAAGTAGATTGTTTTGTAGTGTCAACTTTGTGCAGTTAAAGTAAATAAACTTGTAATTAATTTAAAAACTCTAATCTGGTGTTATAAAGAACTCAAAACAAAACATTTATGAAAGGTATAAACGTAACAATATTAATAGTTTTATTTATATCCATTTAACGGTTGCCAAAGCTCAACTCAAATGTGCATCTCTCCTAAGGCAGTGTAGGGTATAAATATGAAAATTTTTGACTTTTTTCCTTTATTTTCATTTTGTTTTATTTGATGTCGATGATGCACCATCGAAAAATGAGATTGTTGCATATTTTAATGGGTTTTCCAATAAAAGAAAAAGAAAAAAAGAAGTTTTATGAATGGTCATTATCATGGGAATAGTTGCAATCAAATGTGCTCTAAATACTTCACAATAATATTATTAATATTTAAGTTATGAAAAACAAAAATAAACTAAATAAAATCATTTTTAAATTGCGTTATCGTTCATTTTAAGAATTTTTTTCCAGAAGGAGAAATAAAATTGTAAAACTGTAGAAATAATTTTAAAAAACGCTTAACTCATTTAAAAAATATGTCCTGTTGTGAAAAACAAATGAGTTTTGGAGAAAATTTATTTATTTCTAGTCCGTAAGATTCCTTCATAAGATCTTTATAATTCCTGATTTGGATTACCAGAGTGATTATGAACATAACTTTAAGGAAAGTTTCAAAAAGCCAGCATAGAGGAAATGAGAATTTTTATAACTATCAGAAAACATATGATAGCAGCGTCCTTCATTTATCGAATAAACAATTGAATTTCTGTCATTAATTTAGAGCAGCGGCATTTTTTTATAATAGTGCCAAAACCCCGGGGATGATCCCAGCTCATACTTAGAACTAGAAAATTATTTTGTGAGAAGAACGATAGAGGAACTAGAGAGAGTTTGTACAAACATTTGATTTGCAACATATTAAAAGTGACAGGAAAAACCTTTTACCTTCGTGTATTGTCTACTGCGATTAACTGTCCAACTGATGCTTTTTTGATGAAGAACGTGTTGTGCGTACAAATTTACGGGTTTCAGGAACAAGTTCTCTGATTTTATTGTAGTAACGATAAAACAGTGAAGTGCATCCCATATTACGACGGTACTCTAGAGATCAGTACAGCTGGATACTCTACTGTTACCAATGACCCTCTTCGCTCTTTTCTGTACTCGGTTTAGTATTTCGAAAATATCCTTTAAATTAAAATTAAAGAAAACTCGGTTTGGAAAATTAAGTTTTGTAGGAAGAAATTTGCGTTTTATAGGAAGAGAAAGTGACAATCACAATAATTAGGTAACATACCGAAATCCTAGGTAATTATTTGTGAAGGAGTCTAGTAAAAGACTGCAAAGATTCTGAAATTCCGTAGAACATTAAAACTACCGGAGATTTGCGATACCGGAATTAAATGGGAACCCGAAAATTGCAAAACTTTTTTAATCTCGAAAAATCCTTGATTCGGAAGTTTCGCATATCATGAGAACAAAATTACGCGATTTTGTGGGATAATGGAAACTGCTGGAAATTTACAAGTTCCTTTTAATTTTCTGAACACTTGTAATTATTTATATTACAAAATTTTTACTACTAAAAAAGACGTTGTGTTTAAAAATTAATACCGTTTGGCATCCCTGCTTAACTAATGCTAGGAAGTGTTCGAATTTCGGTTATTAATTAAGTCGCTTTTTGATTCTTAACAAACATTACATCCAATAATAATCGATACGCCATTACATCAATGAATTCTCTGCTCTGTTGTTACGCTCTCAGAATACAAAAAGCAAATTTAACCAACTCAAGTGAGAATTCAGTCTTTAGTCTTTTACATTATACCACCCGTATTCGTCTAAAAATGAAATACAACTGTCAGGTATGGGCCGGCGCCCCAAAATCTATTTTTGAGTTGCTCGACCGCTTATAGGAGCTAGTTAAGGGCTCATTGGGGACAGAAGTTTATCCAACTCTATTGATTCTCTAGAGTACCCCCCGGGGGCACATATATGGTCTTAATGGAGAGCTACTATGTAGACCTGTGCAACTGGGGGAAAAAGGAAGCCCAGTACCCTGAAGTCAGCAGGGGTACAACTGGAAATTCCACTTTATTTCCACGGGAATCAGTAACCCGCAGAGTTCCGTTATTTGCCTCTTTAGACACTTAACTGTTCTCTGGCTGAGGTTGGCCCTTAATGGGAGTTAAGTGGTGATTGCGGTTTCGCGGCCCCATATCAGTCTATGGTTCTATGGTGGCCGGGTTCATTTCACCTTTAATAACACCTACCTGGTGAAATGTTCCCAGATCCAGTGAGCATGCTAGACATGTGTTTTGAACAGGAGTTGGAAAGTCTCCAACTCTTAAGCAAGGAGTGATGATTTGCAGCCCTGCTCTGGAATCATCGAAGTTGCAACTAGAAAGTTCTGTTGCATAGAATTATAGCTTCGGCTTCCTAAGACGAGCATGACGTTCCAAATTATGCAGTGGTTTGATCCACCATCTGATTAAGGCTTCATGGCCAGGCGCGGATGTAAATCTAATCACACGTTGATTTTCTAGAGCTTCGACAATGATAAGTGCTTTAGAGATATTAGGGAACTTGTTCCCGTTACTCGCACATTTTTGCATTTAACACGCTCATCGTTGACGACCCCAGATTGTGGTTGATTGGCGGGTGGATCGCACTACGCATTACAGGGAATATTATTTTTTTAACAGAACAATCCGTATGTGGAATAAAGTCTCTTCAGAGGTATTTCCTGCCACTTTTAATGTAGGAAAGTTTAAACCGAACGACTTTTCTGTCACTTTCAACGTAGGGAAATTAGAGTCGAATGTCCACAATTACTACTTCCTCTTTCCTCCTCCCCATAACCTAAATTTCTTGGTCTGGTGCAATGCATTGCATGAGCAGGAGTCATCCCCGGAGTGCTGGTCCAAGTACACAAAAAAAAACCGAATGTCCACAAACACTACTCCCTCTTTCCTCCTCCCCATAATCTAATTTCCTAGTTCTGATTGTGTTAGAGACCTTAAACAATTACAAAATAGCACAGTATAAGCAAATCACAGCGGTGATTAGCATGTTGAAGGTATAATTGCTGAATTTTTGAGGTGAAACCTTTTATGCCGAGAAGAAAACTAAATTCGTAATGCTAAACATAAATAAATATTTTATTTTAAGAAATAAAATATTTTTTTGAAAAATAATAAAAATCTCATTCTGCAGTCACACAAATCGGGAAAAATTTCTAAAATCCCCCAAATTATTGAAAAACAAATTATTGAAAGATTTTAAAATATTATTTTCGTTAACTATATAGAGCTCCACAGCATAGCCATTATAGATTTAAGCTTTGTCCCTTCGATGTAGCCTTAATAAGTCAAATTTCTATTATTGTTTTTGAAATTGTTTTTTGTTTGTTTTTTTTTTATTCTTTTTTTTTGTTTTATGGAAGAAATATTCTTAGTCATAGATATTTATATTGAAGTATATTTTTAGGTGCCTCTGTAGGCTAGTAGGTAGTGTACTAGCTTGTAAATATGGGGGTTGTGGGTTCGGTTCCCAGCGAAGACCTTGGTTTTTTTTTCACTACAAAAATAAAAATTGACTGTCGGTGGGACTGCTCAGCGATGAAGGCATAGTCACTGGCCGCTGTGCTGTCTTATATACGGCAGTTAATTTCCGACTATCCTTCTACTTCCACCACCTGTTTCATCTATTCTCTATCCCTTTCCTAAAGAATGTAGCACGGTACTTGACTAAATAGGCATTGTTGCCTGAAATGCTACTTCTCTTTTAAAAAAAATCTCTATCTCTTCTCTACACGTTTTCGTTTCGACAAATTTAAATTAACGTCATATTTGTTTTTTTTTTAATTTTATCACATGATTGTAACAAGAGTTTTTACAGAGCGCTTGAGGAACAACAATTTAAAAATTATTAGAACAAAGGCCAAAGTTAAAAAGATGGCGAGAGAAATAGGCAAAATCGCTTTAATCGTGAAAAAGTACGAAAAAGTCACCAAATAAATTTCTTCTCTGAGATGCCAAACCAAAATGACCATAAATCATTTGCCGGCTGACAAAATGACCGCCACACAGAATTGTATTTCATTGGCCAAAACTCTGTAACTTTTTAAATAACAAAGATTTTTTAGAAATTCTTTTTTCAGTCAATAGATAACATCTTAAACTTTTATCGTATTTAGGTTTTATTAAGATCGGTACAGTGCACTGCACTTAACTTTACTTAAGCCAAAGCATGCAGTTATGGTATTAAAAAGTTTTCAATCTTAGCATGATATCGCTGCCCATTCACAGTTACCGTTACGTCGATTTCATTTTCAAAGAACTAAGGTACAATGATTCCTCCTGACGAAATTGCACATCATGGTGTCAGTTTTAATTGATGCCAAGGTGACTGTTAAATAATTTGAGGGTTTTCCATTCCCCAGAACTGACTATTCTGTTTATTCACATATCCATTCAAATGAAAATGTGCCTCTTCATTCATTATGATTTGTTCTATTGGCACATGTATGGCGCACAGTGGCTCAGAATCGTATTTCATTGGCCAAAACTCTGTAACTTTTTAACTAACAAAGATTTTTTAAAAGTTCTTTTTTCAGTCAATAGATAACATCTTAAGCTTTTATCGTATTTAGGTTTTATTAAGATCGGTACAGCGCGCTGGCCTTAATTTTATGCTTAACAATGCTTACATCTTTCCTAGTTTTTGGTCAATTTCAAAATAAAACAGCGTAACTTAATTGTTCTTTAATTATATATTTATTTAAAGTCATAAATAGATTGTAGATAAATAAAATAGCATTTAATATTAATATTTAATTAATACTTTATTTCATTTAAATATTAAAGGCACTTAATAATTATTATTCATTTGGTTGGAATATTTCCTGTAAATATTCTATATTCCGCTCTGTATTGCTTCTGTCCTGTAGCAATGCCTTAGCTTCGGCATGTAGGTCCGAATGATTCACTTGCCATTGACTTCGAATGCTACAGATGAAGGGATCTGACGTTGCTAATAATATATGAAATAAATCTTCATTTGTAGAACTGCGTGGCATTTTTCTGATATCATGTTCTCTGTAAAATATGTAATCTTTATTTCTTTTTTTTCCTGGGCTCCCTCTGATAAATCTCCAAGTGGTAATAAATGGTGTTTAATGACATCTTCTCCATGATAAAGAACTGTGTGTACTGCTGCTGTTATATTTCTATAATTGTATTTGGAGGTATATATAGCAACGGTTTTTTTAGCATAGTCACCAAATTTTCTAGCATTAATTTGTTCGTTGCACGCAAGTACTTCAGTAATTGTTTTAATTCTTCTTGAAATAACATCTATATCAACACCTGTTATATCAGAATCTTCTTGCGGTATTGCCATCGTTTGTATTGCCTGATCATTGTTTTGGTTGATCTATAATTAACCCATGTTTGAGATATAAACCTTGAACTTGTTTACTTTTTCAATTTTCTTTTCTCTTTGTTGGTGTAATTATTTCTTACTGATCCTGAAAATCCGAAGTCCAAATCATAGCTAAGTTTCAGTATGTGTTCCATAAACCTTATCCTCGTGTATAGCGGTGATAACCCAAATTCAAATGCATCAATACTATCTACCGTCTTTGTCGGTTCTTGGTTTAACCGACTTGATGTTGCTTTACATATAATACAGCTGGATGAAGCTTTTGTATCAGTCAAAACCTGGGCAGTTTTTCCGTCTATCATTAAAAGTATTATCAATTTAATAGTCTGTTCATCAATCTCTAATTCTAATGGCTTTATTGTTGAAATTTGAGCTCTAATGTCACTTACTTCATTCTTAATGCTATCATGAGTTTTCCTTTTAAACTCGAATTTTATTGGTCTGCAGTATTTCGTAGACGATGGAGTATAGTTTTCCAAATAAAATTTGTTTGCATTGTGCTGGACGAAGGTTCCGAGTCTTCCAAGTTCTTTATTAATCGCAATGGCACAAATGACAGCATGAACATATCTGTGTCAGAAATATCTTCACATAAAAATTGTTTATATTGTTTTTGGCCAGAAGATTCATCGCATCCCCATTTCCAAAAAAGAGTCAAATTGCAGTTTAGAAGTTTTTTCAACTCACTTCCCTTAAGTGATTACAGCAACCTTTCGGCTGTAAGATCAAGTAGAGCTTGCAGTTGTACCTGTGTCGAAATTGGTGTGGTTTTGATAGATTCCTTTAGAGGATAACATTCTTTTTTAGCTGCAGTTATGTGATGCTATGATGGGTATAAATTGTACTTTACATATGTATTTTACTGAAAGAATTTTTAAACATTTTTTTCCTGCAATTTTTAGCAGGTAATTGAAACATCTGCGCAAAAAAGCATGAAAAATTCTAGAAAGTTTTTCAACCATTTGAAGAAATATTTATAACATCAACAACTTTCCTCTCTTTCTCCCTACGTTTTGCTATTTGCCATTTTGTATTTATAGCAGTGAATGGCTTCTAAAGCAAATTTACTAGCAATTTTGATAGAATTTTGTTTTTAAAAATTTTGGGCATTTTCATTATAATAAAAAAAGTGTTCTACAGGGGGGTCCGGGCGCGCTTAAAGAAAACACTTTTGCCTTTCTTTGGATGGTTTCGATTTTTTGTTCTCTTTTGTCCTTTACAAGTTATACACTATTATACTTCAAATTTTACGAATATATGGTGGTTTCAGATTTATTACATAATACCTTAACTACAAATTATACAGGGTGCTCAAATACCATTTTGAAAAACAACACTTCACCCAACATAACCAAAAAAAAACTGCAGCCCATTATCAATCACAGTTTTCAAGAAATCGTAATTATTATGAGATCTAATATTTTTTTATTTTTAAATTAACTGAAATTCTTCGCTTTTAGCAGCATGCCACGCCTACTAATGTGAATATTTTGACAAAATTTTTTGGCTACTTAAGTTTTGATCTGTTTCCTTTCTAATGGCATACAAATTTTAAGTATTTATGTTAAGAAAAAATATAGGTTTTGGCAAATGAAAATTGATTCTGAGCCCCCGTCCACCAGTTAAAAAAGTGCTACCACAGTTAATTAAATGTATACCTGAATAAACAAAGCTGTGGTATTTGGAGTAATAAATATCCTCAGTGTATGCTGAGGTAAAGTTGCATCCACAAAAACCTGACTGTTTGCCATGCCGTATAGGCTGGATGGAATAATAAATCCCTATTTCTTTAAAAACGATGCTGTCAGAATAGAGACTTTTTCGTTCATCAATTCAACAACCAAGACGGCGCAACAAGTCAAACAGCTTGTGCTGCAAAATGACGTATTGAAGGAAACGCTTAGGAATCATATACAGCCCAATCACGAATATTCCCTAGGAATTTCTTTCTCACGGAAAATAAACAAAAAACAAAAAACATTAAAAAGTGGCATCATTGAGTTTTATAACAAACTGTTTTCTTTATTTGCATTTATTTTTCCTTTTTTTGTTTGTAACTTAAGAATTTTTATTTATTTACAAACCGTTCATCGGAGAATTTTATTTTTAATATAATTAAATAAATTAAACTATAAAAAGAAAAATATGAAAAAATTGCTTTTTTTCCAAAAATTTTTGGAGCCCCTCTTTGTTGCCTTTAGAAAACCCGCACGCTAAATCTGCGTTTGCTTCCATTATGGTAGGCAAATGCTGCGTTTGCAAATTTTTTGTTCTAAAAACAAAAATTATAAAACTAAAAAAAATTCTTTAATAAATATCTTTTTTCTTTTTTAAGATCTTTTTTATATATTTTTTCTTCTCGATATTTCGCTTTCCTTTGGAAAGCTTCTTCAGGAAAAAATTTTATATTTTTGAAAACAAAAAATTATTAACAAATTGAAAAAAAATGTTTCAAAACATTTGACAAAACATATAAAATATTTTCATACATACATACAAAAATTAAAATTTTCAAACATTCAAACATACAAAAACAAGGAAACGGAAATAACAAATAACGAATTCTCTCTTATGAAATAATTATAACAAATTATGTGTCTTTTTAATTAAGTACCTATAATTCTGAGCTAAATTGTCTGTGTCTGTCTTGAAATTTATTCTCCTTACATTTGGTACATTAACAATTTTTAACATTTTCAACATATAACGTCTCTTGTAGTTTTTTTCTATCTCTAATACTGATGTTTCATCAAACTTTGGATAATGATTATATTTCTTACAATGTGAAGATAAGGATGTCTTCTGTGTTGAAATATTCCTATATTTTTGGTCACACCTGTGACCAGCTAATCTTGTTTTAAGTTTATTTTTTGTTGTCCCAATATAAACTTTGTCACAGTTCACCTGGTCATTTCCTCCACATGGTATCCTGTATACTACATCAGATATTTCCATTTTTCCTATTTTATCCTTCATACTGCTAAATAATTTATTTAATGTGTTATGTGTTTTGTGTGCAATTATATATTTATCTGTGTCATATATTTTAGACTTTCTTAATCTTTCTGATATTCCAGGAACATAAGTTAATGATTTATAATTTCTTGGCTCTGCCGTAGAATTTCCTAAATTATGCCTATAACTACCATATTGTCTAATTAATCTGTTAGTTAATTCTACTGGAAAATCATTGTCATTAAGTATATCTCTTAGTGTATCCCTATTCTTCAAATGAAATTCTCTATCACTTATAGTCAATATTCTGTCTATCCTATTTTTCGCTGTGTTTATTATCATTTTCTTTGGATAAAAATTAATAATTCTTCCTGAAGAAGCTTTCCAAAGGAAAGCGAAATATCGAGAAGAAAAAATATATAAAAAAGATCTTAAAAAAGAAAAAAGATATTTATTAAAGATAAATAAAAAAAGATCGGTTAAAAAAAAAACTACTAAAAAAAATTTAAAAACCAATCATTACTTACATTTTTGTGCAAACTCCCTTCTATATAGCAGGTGGAAAAAAACTTGAAAAATAGCAATTTTTTCTCCCTATTTTTTCATTTATGATACCTACTTTTTTTCCCCGCCCAATTTTTTTCTCTTCTCACAGTTGAAAAAAAGTGAAAGTATTTATTCATAATAGGAGAAAAGGGAAAAGGGAAAAAACTCAGGCCGAATTTGTATTCATGATTGGGCTGATAGTCTTATGTTTCGGACTAGCGAATTTATTCTAAGATCAAGGGATTTAATGTCAATAGACTAATTTCTGCAGGAAGATGTGAGGCCACCAAATGAACACTTGGAGGATACCCTTCGCCGAGTTATTGCTGATATATGACCACAAATGTTGCAAAAAGATGTCGAAAATTTGAACCTGCAGCTTAACCTACATTAAAAGAAGTCGTAGAGGTCATATGCCAGAACTCATATTCAAATTATAATGCTACAAAATCATCTTGCGAATAAAGTAACTTTCACATCAATTTACAAAATGTGTCTTTATATTATTATTGTACTATTAAAAGTTCTACACCTCCATAGAAAATACCCTATATTTTTCATTATTTTTTAAAATTATATATTTAAAGTGCCTTATTAACACTCACAAATGTTTTTTTTTTTTTGGTTTATTTATGCAAAATTATTCTTAATATTAAGAAAAATAAAAATAAAAGGATGTAGATTTCAGAATTGAGCCACCAAAAATGTTTTTGTGATATTTGCTATCGAAAATATTTTAAGACGTAATCAAATTTATAACTTTTGTAATATTTTTATGCAAATTTAAAGAATCTAAAACGATTGAATTCTACAGAGACCCCTAAAGCAGCCATAAAAATCAAACAATTTAAAAAAAGCAAATAAACAAAATGATTACAAGTGTTTAAAGGTAAATAAGTGTAAATTTTCTTTGTTTAAACAGCAACAACAACAAAAAACACACAAAAAAGCAGAAAAATGGTGCTAAATAAAAAAAGGGTTGACTATAAAATTTAATATTGCAAATGTCAGCATAAAATTGTTATAAAATTGATAGAAAATAAACCGCATAAAAAACAAACCAACAAACAAATCAGCACTTACAACAGCCAAATCAAAGTTAACAAAAGAAAATACGATAAATAGAAACAATAATAAAAATAAAATAAAATAAAATAAAATAAAAAAGGTAACAAAATTATAATCAAATTAAAGTTTAGGATTCTTGACATCCAAATTATTCGCTTAACATGTTAATATTTTTTAAAATGTTTTGGCATAAAGAAGGACAAAATGTCAGCTCAATAGTCATAACTTGCAATCATTAAAAGGGTGTTTCAACAAGAAGTTTGCTTTATTGTACTATGAAGCGAAAAGTTCAGTAATTACACTGAACAACAAAGTTTTTGTTTCGGTGTTAAAATTACCTGATTTTAATGTACGTGTTAAAACCGAAAATGACCATACAAATTATATATATGCTCTTGTTTTCAAAATATAGTATCATTATATTATATATGTATATATTGAGTTTTCAACAAATGAAATATTTCATCACCAACAGTTGGTACACATGTGTGTTTACATAATTTCCCTCTCTTCGGCTGTTCATAAGTAGTAAACATAACCTATGTGAGTTTGTCAGTTGTACGCGCCTGGTTGCTATTGAAATTATTGTGTGAAGTTGATTTTAAAATTAATTTAACTGCTGATCTGAAATCCCTCGAAAGTGTGTGAATTCCGTCGATAGCTTTTGCTATATATGTGGTGAAATAACATTTTTGGCAGCTATCGTTAAGACTGCCTATGAACATTATTTTGGTGTGAAAGTTGGGGACCAATATAAATCATGGGCTCCTCATATATGTTGCAATTCTTGTTCCGTCATATTGCGAGAGTGGCTGAAATATAAAAACCGGGCAATGGCTTTTGCAGTACCTATAGTTTGGCGTGAGCCTACCAATCATACAGACGACTGTTACTTCTGCATAACTCTTCCCATTAAGCATGGTTTATCTATGAAGAAAAGAGGAAAGGTTAAATACCCTAATCTACCATCTGCTCTTCGGCCTGTACCACACTCAGACAGTTTGCCAGTCCCTTCTCCACCCCAAAACTATGAAATTTTAGAGGAAGGTGATAAAGACTGTGTAGAAGGAGCAACCCATCCTTCTACATCTTATGACCCTGATTTTGAGGTAAGCGATAGGTCTAGTGATCCGCACAGAATTACTCAAACAGAGTTGAGTGACCTTATAAGAGATCTTGGCTTGTCTAAAGAAAAGGTTGAGTTTTAAGGGTCAAGACTACAACAGTGGAATCTTCTAAAACATGATGTGAAAATATCTCAGTACAGACAGCGTCAAAAAGATTTGCTTCCTTTTTTTGAGAAGAAAGAAAACCTCGTAGTTTGTTCTGATGTTCATGGTTTGATGAACTGCTTGAATTTGGATCACACTCCATCTGAATGGAGACTGTTTAAAGACTCTTCAAAACTAAGCTTAAAATCTGTACTTTTGCATAATGGAAATCAGCTACCTTCTATTCCTATAGGTCATGCAGTTCACATGAAGGCAACTTATATAAATATGAAAACACTTCTCCAATCAATCAAATTTGAACAACACAAGTGGCAAATCTGTGATGATCTGAAAGTCATTGCTATACTGCTAGGAATGCAATTAGGGTTCACCAAGTACTATTGTTGTTTGTGTCTGTAGGACAGTCGGGATAGAAAATCTCACTATAAAAAAGTGAACTGGCCTACAAGAGACCTTAACCCTAATGAGAAAAATGTAGTTGACGAGCCTCTTTTAGATCCTAAGGATGTTCTCCTTCCCCCATTACATATTAAGTTGGGACTAATGAAAAACTTTGTCCAGAGCTAATAAAAATTTTTCATTGTCATTTTTTTTTATCACCCCAAAATTAGTAGAAATTGACTAACTTAGTGTAGGAAACATTCAAAAAATAATTTTTTGTTGTGCATTGTTATGAATACAAAATGATATCTGGCATATATCCATCACGACCACGCTGACAGATGTCAATTTTTTCACCAAAGCATCAAAATCACTTTTTGACAAAATGGCAACCCTATTTCTTTAATTACATCACGAATTTTGAGTTTTAATGCTGAAATCGATTCGATTGGATTCTGTTCTTAACATGGCCCCACAAAAAAATAATCCAGTGGTATTATATCACTCGATCTGGCTGGCCACCTAAGTGCTGATTGTCGTGAAGTTATACAATCGAGAAATTTGGTTTGCAAAAAATTTATAGTTTCATTGGCTATATGATATGTGTTATCCTGTTAAGGCCACACGCCAGTAATTGAGTTGTTAGCATCTCGCTATAGCGTTGATCCGTTGACCGTTACCGCATTTCCAGCCTGATCTTCGAAAAAAAAACGTCTCAATCACGCCTCTAGACTACATAGCACACCATATAGTGACACGTTGAGCATGCAAAGACTTCTCAATAGTCGCTCTAGGATTTTTAGAAGCCCAAATGCCATAACTTTGCTTATAAGTGAAAATGGGCTTCGTCTGAAAGAACGAGTTTTTCAGAAAAACCAGCCGGTTGTTCTTGAATGAATAGAGCGAAACTATGGCAATGTAAATGGTTGGTCGGCCTGTATCAGTTGAACCTTGTAAGGCTTTAAAATTAAATCCTAACCTAAAATTCGCCATATAATGGTTTTGGATAACCCCAATTGTTGAGAACGTCAAAGAATTGCCAAATTTTGATCTGTTTCAGCACTGTGACTCACGCCTACGATGTTTTCAATTGACCGATACGATCGTACTGGCGTTAGTGTTCGCACATTTTGTACCGACTCAAATTTAACAACCAAATTCTTAAAAGCGGTCTCAGAAAAACGATTATGTTATCCGAAAATATCAAAAATTTCACGAAGTCTAACTTTAACAGAACCACCATTTTCATTTTGGATTTTAATTATTTTAATGCAATTTTTAGGCGAAATTGAATTAATAGTAACAATTGCGAATGCATCTTCTGCGAATATGTCAAAAAACTAAATGTCAAAACTAAATGTTGTTGGTGTTGCTACAATTGACAAAAAAACTTCTTGTTGAAGAACCCAATATTTATGTAAAAATAATAATATTTAGAGGGTGAAAAAATACACCATATTGTACTTGGTAACCACGTCGCTGACAGATTATCGATAAAGATTACTGCACTTTGTGATAAAGGATTCGATGCCTGTTATACACTGCCTTGTTAATAAGTAGACGAGTTTCAATTGGGCTGACATCAAGTGGTCTAATTAACAGATCTGCATTACTCATATTGATGTTGAAAGGATGTTAAAGATAATTGTCTGAAAACCTTCGCTCCTGCTAGAATTGTTTCTTCTTTCTCGGAAAGGATACTTATATCGAACTTTGTCCATTTCCTGGATCAATTAGACTTCCTCTCAAACCAAATGCCGTAAATATTCTCAAGCCACAGAATAATGAACTCTTAGCATTCATTAGAAGCGATAATACTATTTCGGCTAGTTTCCTTGAATGGCTTAAAACTGCCTATCGCCTATTACAGCTTAGTAGCCTCCATATGAGTAAGATTGAAGTATCTACTGGGACGAGTGATAGATTTGGTTGATAATGATAGCCCTGGATTTTGATAAGATCCTACGCTATCTACCATTTTGGAGGGAAAGCTATTTGCCGTTGAACGCCAGAAGTTACTGCCTCAGCTGGAAACTAGGCGGAACGTAGAGTACAAGTACCGCACGAAAAATTGAGAAAAATGCGTTCTTCATTAATATGCGGCTTACTCAAGTTAGCTAAGGTGATGACTAGTCTAAAACTCATTTCGATAATAGCTAAGATGGACATCAAAAGACGAAACCATAATCTAATATCGGCCGAAAGCCCCTAAATAGTATTTGCCTCACAGGAATAGCTTAAAAATGGTAGATGGCTGCTTATATCGAACTTTGAAAAATACAGCTGACAGAGCTGCAACGGTCTTAATTGTTGTACCAGCTTCCAAAAGAAACAGTGTAATGAAAGAGTTCCACAGTGGTTCCAGGGTAGGTCATCTGGGTATAACAATTACAGCGATTTTAATAAGTAACATACCCACAATCCATAGGCGATTGAATAGATTATTGCGAACAGTGCATTGCGTTTAAGGGTGCAAGACAAGGTCGTGACAAGCTTCAGCAACACAACGCAGATGCCCCTTTTGAGCGGATAACTATGGCCCATTTATTGCCAGTGACGCTGAAAAGCGGTATGTCCTAGTGTTAATGGATTATTTTAGCAAATTACCGGAAGTGTATGTCATCCCAGAACAAGAATTTCAAACGCAACGAAAGAATTTGTGAACAGTTGGGGGTGTCAATACAGTGTTCCAATGGAACTACAGTTTGGCCAGGTAGAAAATTTCGTTTATGGCATCAAAAAGACGAGAACGAAACGGTGCACTATCCACAGTCTGGTGGCATGATTGAAAATTTCTACTGGCATATCGGTCAGCTGTACTCGATTCAATATCACATAGTTTTGAAGAAATCGTGTTTGGAACAGAACTAGAATATGGCGTTAAACCAAAACTGTTGACGATGATAATGGAAACTCTATTTGGGCAAAAGAAAAGCTCCACGAAATTCACGAGTTTGTCGGCAACCTCATTAAAATGTCCAGCAATAAAATGAAATCCAGGTATGATGGAGTAGTAAACACGCAGGAATTTGTGGCATTACGAAAATTTATAAAAAAAGCCCACTGAACTAGAAAATCCTTTAACCCTTTTTTTCTAATAGATCATTTTAGCATAAACTGAATGCAAAAATAAAATCATTTTTATATTTGGGTACATAAGGGCATATGCCCCTACTCCTTCCTCTTAAAATTTTTTCCTGCTGACATAAGGACTAGTAACTCACAAAATAATAAAATAAATAAAACTAAATCGAAAATAAAATACCTTTTGGAAAAAAACAAAGTAACACCTTAGAGAATTCGTTATTCTCTAAGGTGTGGACCATACTATTTGTAGTAGTAATACTTGTGAAAATATTTTTTTCTAGCAGATAAAAATTGTCTACAATTTCTTGTGAATAAATATTTGTGTAAAGTTATTAATAATTTAATTGCCTTAATAAATTTTTTTTGGTTTTACTTTTTAACCGTTTTTTCTGTCGTTCAAACCAGCACTCATGCAAAGCATTGTATCAGAACTTAGAAATTAAATTATGGGGAAGGAGTAAAGAGTGAGTAGTGTTTGTGGACATTCGATTTTAATTTTCTTATTATTATTTTTTACGCTTGGCAGAGATGACCTTAACGTTGAATCTTTGCACTAAAATCTAAAAGACTATTCATTTACCCATGATAGCATAGCACTTAACAGCTTCGTAAACTTTTAACGAAATTCATTAATAGATCCAGCATATCGGGTTTTCGTCCCTGTAGTAATTAATAGAAGCAGTTTGGAGGCATTAGTATTACGATACGAGACTAACTTAAGCGTAAGCATTTGCCAAAGATGTTGTCATTAATCAATAACAAAAGTTAGAAGTTCAAAGACGATCAGATATCGCCCTATTTCCAACCATAAACGACGCCAGCTAGCAATTGGGTATAGCCACTAGCATGGTTCTCTCAGTCGCTTTCTGAGAAACCAAAACTTTTGGGCACCGGGGGAAGTATGGTTACAAAGCTAAAAATCAATGAAATTGACGGAAGGGCACCACCAGAAATGGAGCCTAACGCTCAATATGAACTCAGCAAGGGAAAACCTACTAGGCCGGAACGTAAGCGTATAAGACAGATTGATAGCTATTTCTCGAATCTATGGGTGGTGGTGTATGGCTGTTCTTAGTTCATGGATTGATTTGTCTGGTTAATTTCAATAACGCACGAGACTCAAATAATTTAAATTGATGCTCTCAGGATTATGATGTTTGAAGAAAAAGATTTGAGAGGTCATGATGTTTCGCCCTGAAAATACTTAATTATTGTCTTTCGGAAAAATGGGGATAGTGCCTTTACAGTCCTATAGATGTATTCAACTAATATCATAAGAGCGAATTATGGAATTATGAAACTTAGAGTCCTTTCGTAATTACTGTATTTAGGCAGTTACATCGAGATCAGCGAGCACTATTGATATAAAACTTATGCTATAACAATAGTTACTTTCTAAAAGAACTGTTACATGGAAGACGAGGAGGATGAAATCTTAAAACAATAAATTCTTCATTTGTCCTAGAGCTCGTCTTATAACTTTATTTAGAATAAGCGAGTTTTATTATCTATTTAAAAATATCTTGCGCGGATATGATTACTCTATCAGTATCAATTGAGCAATTCTTAAGTAATTGTTTGTGCCACTTAGCAGCTACAACATGTTTTCTTATTTTCCGATCCGAAACCATAATCTTTAGACAGTTCTTTCTATTCTCTATCAATTTCTCCCAACTGTTGTATTTTATACTCACAACTTCTTTCTCTTGCTGGTTTATCTTCTGTCTCTTCTTATTTTAACGGACAACAGGGCATCCAACATTACAATTTGCAGTTTTGAGAAAATAATAATTTAAACTTACTTCCTTCCAATCAATATTAAGAATACCGTTCAAGGTTAAACAATATCGTTTAACTGTACAGGCATACCTCGCTTAACGCTACCTCGTTTAGCGCTGTTTCGTTATAACGCTCTTCAAAAAACAATTTTTTTGTCGTTATTTTTTTAAATTTTTTGTAATTTTTCGAAACATAGTCGTCATAAAAAGCAGCAGAAAATATATATAATTTTATTTTTTTTCCATAAGTAGGCTAAAAAAATTCCCTAATTCTGGGAATTCCCCTATAAGGATAAATAATTTGTGAAATTTTGTCTCATATTAAATTAGTCATTGGAAATAGTGATATGGTCCGGTACAGACTTAGTAATTTTGTATTTAACAAAAAATAATTAAATATAAAATTTTATAATATATTTACTTATTTTATATATTACTTATCATTTTATTTGTGTTTTTATTGCAATATTGTTATTTTGAATTATAATTTAATTTCTAATTTAAAATGATAATTTCTAATTTTAAAGATATATTTTTAAATAAAATACCCATCTTATTTGTCATTTTTTACTTCAAGGCAGCAAAAAAACGGAACCCCATATTTTAATGCAAATAGTGCCCTTTTTAACGCTATTTCGGTTAACGCTCAATCTCCAGGAACGCAACCTGAGCGTTAAACGAGGTATGCCTGTACTTTAATGATAAAATTAATGCATTTGAAAAGTATTTGCATTATAAAATAACAATTTTCAGCTGAGCATAATTAAGGATGCCACTGTTTACAAACTGCCGAAATTTCTACACTGACAACCTAAACTCCCAATAAATTAAATTTCAGAAAAGCTATAATTATCTTAGATTAAGACCACTCTTAAAGAATTAAGCATATCCATAGACAAAGTAACACGAAGGGTATAACGAAACTTTATAAAAAAAGCCCACACAAGTGTATAAATATTTGAACTAGAAAATCCTTTAACCCTTTTTTTCTAATAGATAATTTTAGCATTAACTGAACGCAAAAATAAAATCATTTTTATTTTTGGGTACATAAGGGCATATGCCCCTACTCCTTCCTCTTAAAATTTTTTCCTGCTGACATAAGGACTAAACATTCACAAAATAAAAAAATAAATAAAACTAAATCGAAAATAAAATACTTATTGGAAAAAAACAAAGGAACACCTTAGAGAATTCGTTATTCTGTTTAAGTTAAGCAAATCAAATAAAGGGTGGACCATACTATTTGTAGTAGTAATACTTGTGAAAATATTTTTTTCTAGCAGATAAAAATTGTCTACAATTTCTTGTGAATAAATATTTGTGTAAAGTTATTAATAATTTAATTGCCTTAATAAATTTTTTTTGGTTCTACTTTTTAACCGTTTTTTCTGTCATTCAAACCAGCACTAATGGAAAGCATAGTATCAGAACTAGGAAATCAAATTATGGGGGAGGAGGAAAGAGTGAGTAGTGTTTGTGGACATTCGATTTGAATTTTCTTATTATTATTTTTTACGCTTGGCAGAGATGACCTTAACGTTGAATCTTTGCACTAAAATCTAAAAGACTATCCATTTACCCATGATAGCATAGCACTTAACAGCTTCGTAAACTTTTAACGAAATTCATTAATAGATCCAGCATATCGGGTTTTCGTCCCTGTAGTAATTAATAGAAGCAGTTTGGAGGCATTAGTATTACGATACGAGACTAACTTAAGCGTAAGCATTTGCCAAAGATGTTGTCAAAAGTTAGAAGTTCAAAGACGATCAGATATCGCCCTAGTTCTAACCATAAACGATGCCAGCTAGCAATTGGGTATAGCCACTAGCATGGTTCTCTCAGTCGCTTTCTGAGAAACCAAAGCTTTTGGGCTCCCGAAGAAGTATGGTTACAAAGCGGAAACTTAAAAGAATTGACGGAAGAGTACCACCAGGAGTGGAGCCTGCCGCTTAATATGAACTCAACAAGGGAAAATCTACCAGGTTGGAACGTAAGCGTATAAAACAGATTGATAGCTATTTCTCTATGGGTAGTGGTGCATGGCCGTTTTTAGTTCGCAGAGTGATTTGTCTGGTTAATTTCAATAACGCACGAGACTCAAATATATTAAATAGCTGCTTTCAGCATTATGGTGTTTTTAGCTTTTTATAAACTGGAAGAAAAAGGTTTGAGAGGTCTTGATGTTTCGCCCTGAAAATACTTAATTGTTGTTTTTCGAAAAAATGGGATTAGTGCCTTTACAGTCCTATAGATGTATTCAACTAATATCATAAGAGCGAATTATGGAATTATGAAACTTAGAGTCCTCTCGTAATTACTGTATTTAGGCATCGAGATCAGCGAGCACTATTATTATAAAACTTATGCTATAAGAATAGTTACTTTCTAAAAGAACTGTTACATGGAAGACGAGGAGGATGAAGTATTAAATAATTACTTCATTTGTCCTAGAGCTTCTCTTGTAACTTTATTTGGAATAAACGAGTTTTATGATTACTCTATCATGATAAATTGAGCAATTCTCAAGTAACTGCTTGTGCCACTTCGCAGCTACAACATGTTTTCTTATTTTCCGATCCGAAACCTTAATCTTTAGACAGTTCTTTCTATTCTCTATCAATTTCTCCCAACTGTTGTATTTTATACTCACAACTTCTTTCTCTTGCTGGTTTATCTTCTGTCTCTTCTAATTTCACGGACAACAGGGCATCCAACATTACAATTTGCAGTTTTGAGAAAATAATAATTTAAACTTACTTCCTTCCAATCAATATTAAGAATACCGTTCAAGGTTAAACAATACCGTTTAACTGTACAGGCATACCTCGCTTAACGCTACCTCGTTTAGCGCTGTTTCGTTATAACGCTCTTCAAAAAACAATTTTTTTGTTTTTTTTAAATTTTTTGTAATTTTTCGAATAATTTGATTTTTTTTCCATAAGTAGGCTAAAAAAATTCCCTAATTCTGGGAATTCCCCTATAAGGATAAATAATTTGTGAAATTTTGTCTCATATTAAATTAGTCATTGGAAATAGTGATATGGTCCGGTACAGACTTAGTAATTTTGTATTTAACAAAAAATAATTAAATATAAAATTATATAATATATTTACTTATTTTATATATTACTTATCATTTTATTTGTGTTTTTATTGCAATATTGTTATTTTGAATTATAATTTAATTTCTAATTTTAAAATGAAGTACACATTATTTTAAAGATATATTTTTAAATAACATACCCATCTTATTTGTCATTTTTTACTTCAAGGCAGCAAAAAAACGGAACCCCATATTTTAATGCAAATAGTGGCTTTTTTAACGCTATTTCGGTTAACGCTCAATCTTCAGGAACGAAACCTGAGCGTTAAACGAAGTATGCATGTACTTTAATGATAAAATTAATGCATTTAAAAAGTATTTGCATTATAAAATAACAACTTTCAGCTGAGCATAATTAAGGATGCCACTGTTTACAAACTGCCGAAATTTCTACCCTGACAACTTAAACTCGCAATAAATTAAATTTCAGAAATGCTATAATTATCTTAGATTTAGACCACTCTTAAAAAATTAAGCATATCCATAGACAAAGTAACACGAAGGGTATATCGAATCTTTATAAAAAAAGCCCACACAAGCGTATAAATATTTGAACTAGAAAATCCTTTAACCCTTTTTTTCTAATAGATAATTTTAGCATAAACTGAATGCAAAAATAAAATCATTTTTATATTTGGGTACATAAGGGCATATGCCCCTACTCCTTCCTCTTTAAATTTTTTCCTGCTGACATAAGGACTAGTAACTCACAAAATAAAAAAATAAATAAAACTAAATCGAAAATAAAATACTTATTGGAAAAAAACAAAGTAACACCTTAGAGAATTCGTTATTCTGTTTAAGTTAAGCAAATCAAATAAAGGGTGCACCATAACATTTGTAGTAGTAATACTTGTGAAAATATTTTTTTCTAGCAGATAAAAATTGTCTACAATTTCTTGTGAATAAATATTTGTGTAAAGTTATTAATAATTTAATTGCTTTAATAAATTTTTTTGTTAAATTTACCACTTACATCTGGGTTTGTTATGGCACTGACTTCTTTCCCCAAATTTTTTATATTTGATTTTACGAATCCTGAGAAACTTTTAATTGCCATAAAAAAATATTTCAGATGAAGTTTAAAGTGTGTTTTATAAAGTTATAAAACTTGAGTTGGCAACACTTTTTTAACTGTAACAGCTGTCAAGTGATTTATGCTTAGCTTGGTTTGGCATTTAAACAAGAATGGACTGCCGCCTGAACAACGCTTTCAAATTGTGCAAATTAGACTCTAAACAAGGTTGTCGTTACTTCCATTTTTCGTAAGCGAATTTTGCTTAGCGATAAAACTCACTTATTTAAATGAATACCTTAATAAGCCAAACTGAAGGTAATATTCAATCGTAACCTCAATAGATCCATAATTGCTAACTTTATCGTTCATCAATTAAACAATCATGATGTACAGGAGCTGCGGCTCCAACAAGACAGCGCAACATGTCACACAGCTGATTTATTGATGAAAATGTTTGGTATGCCCATAGTTTCACTGTTAGGACCCATGAATTGGCCTTCAAGATCGTTTAATTTAATGCTGTCAGACTAATTTCTGTAAGATGGCGCAACATGTCGCACAGCTCGTTGCATAATTAATTTCTTGAAGGAAGCGTTTGGTTACTACATATTTTTATGTTCCGTACCCCTTGAAATCCACACGAATCAACCCCGCTATAACGTGATAAGAAATACATCTGTACCTGGCCGTGGGCCTTAATCAGATGGTGGATCATTACCACTGTGGATGGAATGTAGCGCCATCCTCGCCCTAGAAGGCCTTCGGATACGTATAACCTCTTGTCACTCCTACTTGCAATTTCAGAAACACGGAGCAGGCCGTAGCCTTCACTCCTTGCTGAAGAGTCGGAGACTACGCAACTCCTGGTCCAGAGCGCATGAAGCTTAATATAAATTAGAACACGACGGCATTCTTACTCACTGGACCTGGACTATTCATTGTGTTCATTGTGAATGATCCGACCCACAAACTCAAACGAGGGCCTCGAAACACACAGCCACCACGATACTCCCGAAGGGCCTACTTCAATAATCAGTCGAAGAACAGCTAAATGCCTAAAGAGACAAATAGCGGAACTCTGGGGCTTTACTGATTCCCGTGATTCCCGATTCCATAAAGACTTATAATGTGCCGACGGTGGGATCAACCCCGCTTTACTATTTTCTGTGTGGATATTTAAAGTCACTGCTAGATCACGACGATAAGCCCCAAACAACATTCGCCATATTGCGAATATACCGTTACAAATGTTGAAAAAATTTATCGAAAGTTAGACCTCCAGGTTAAACTACATGGCAACCATATGGCAGAAGTTATATTTAAGGTATATTGCCACAAGATTATTTTTCGAACAAAGTAACTTTTATGTTGATTTAAAAAACTCAGCTTTGTTTTATGCCATTTCAAAATTCTATACCTCTATAAAAATACCCTGTATAAAAGTTTTTCTATAAGGGCTTTCTATTAGTTGAAAACATTTTGATAAACTTCGAGTGGACAGGACTTATATAGATTTCGTACCCTAACGAACAGTAGAAGAGACAGAAAAATAAGAGGAAAATAAAGTCAAAAGCTTTCCAGGCCTTTCAGAAGCATCCCAAAAGATGGAGACATAAACAATTTTTGAAAATTCTTAAAATGTATATTTTTGATTCGAAATCAATTTTTCTTCCACAACATTAAAATTCCCAATGAATCTATTTTTTTATAACTTTCTGGAATTTCAATTTTAGCCATCACTTAAACCGCTTCAAAAACGTATCGTCGGCCTTTGGTTTCTTATATAGGAATTTTGGGAGCATTGGAATTTTCGGACACAATATATAAATTTTACAATGTTTAAAAAATTATTCACGAATTCCAGGCTGGGGCTTTATAAAAGCTTTAGAAAAAAGCTTTTTATAATTTAACCATTAAGGTAAAAAGCTCACGTTGAATTGAGGCTAAATTTCCAAAATCGGAAATTCCTTTTCCCTAAGAATTATGAGTTTTAAATTTTTATAAGCCAATATCTCCTTAACTGGCAGGTATCATAAAAAAACTTGGATGTACGAAGTTTTCCCGTTTTGATACGCCATTGCAGCGCTTCTAAAATATCAGGAAATCTTATACTCTGATCTGATAAGCTTAAAATCTCATTTTAAGCTCGAATGATAATATTAACATTGGTCGTTTAAGCGGTTTAGATATCCATAATTATTTTTAAAATATTTGGGTTATGCATAAGATAGTTGTTCAAAAGCACTAAAAATCTCTATTACAAGCGGGTCACTATTGCAGTTCTCTAGATAGATTATAGTTAAGTATAAGTTTTTATGCACCCGGCCGATCCGGTTCGATCCTCCAACCCCAAGCTTTCAATCAAAACGGCGAATTAGTCCATAAATTCGTCATATCAAGTGTATTTCAAACCCGTGTGAATATTTTCTTCTCCAAATCTTCAGTAAACGATGAAGAATACACTTAAAAAAATTGCTGCATATTTCGAATATTTTGTTTGTGTTAAACTTAAAATTTAGTTTACGTTTAAAGTTTAAATTGATACAATAATTTATTTTATTATATTTTTATTTTTTTAATTTATTTTCAATTAAATAAATAATTGGAAGAATTAATTAAGTTTCAGTATGAAAATAAAGAAAACTTTTTCTGCGTAGCTTGACTTTATTTTGGGCCCGTTTTTAAACCCTCCTTCGCCATCGGCTTAATCTCTAGCAATATGTCTTCGTCTTTGTTATGAGTTTTAAACTCATAGAATTCGTTCGAATACTAGTTCGATAGTATCTGGAATAGCACCATGTCCCGCATATGTTCAAGTCAGCTACACTATCTCTTGATAGTTTCCGCTCATTATTATTCTAACTCGTATATTTTTAACTTTATTTGTAATTAATATGGAGTCTGGGATTCCATCAGCTATTTTTTGCTAGAGCGCAGACTGAGTCGAAGTTATTTGCCTTCATTAGCCCTTTAAACTACGTGCAAAAAGCTACAATGCAAAGAAAAATCTAAACTCTAACAGAAGGTTTTCCGATGCTCTAGGCCTGCATACTAGAAATAGAGCTTTCTAAGGAGCAGTAGTAGCTGACATGTGTAATTCGGTCATGGACTATATATTTTTACTCTAAATCGTGCATGCGTAGCAAGATCCCCCCGGGGGCACATTATAAGTCTTTATGGATCACACAACCATCTAGACTTCTGACTTGCGGAGGTAAAAGGGAGCCCAGTCCCCTTCAAGGCGAGTAGGAGCCAACTGGACAATCCACTATATTTCCACGGGAATCAGTGAGCCCCAGAATTCCGCTATTTGCCTCTTTAAGCATTTCGCTGTTCTCTGTCTGATTATTGAGGTAGGCCCTTCGGGAGCATCCTGGTGGGTGTGTATTTCGAGGCCCTCATTTGAGTTTGTGGATCGGATCATTCACAATGAACACAATGAATGGTCCAGGCCCAATGAGTATGAATGCCGTCGTGTTCTTAAATTATATTAAGCTTCATGCGTTCTGGACCAGGAGTTGGATAGTCTCCAACTCTTCAGCAAGAAAAGAAGGCTGCGGCCTGCTTTGGGCTTTTGAAGTTGCAACTAGGAGAGACCGGAGGATATAAGTATCCGAAGACCTTCTAGGGCGAGGATGACGCTACATTTCATCCACAGTGGTAATGATCCACCAGCTGATATTGGCCCATACTGCTAGGTGCTCACTCCGAGAGCTCGGTGCAAGTCAAAGCCCTCACTTTTTACTGAAGAGTTGGAGACTATTAAACACCCGGTCCAGAACACTTACATGCTTAATAAAATTTCAGAAGAGGCTCACTGAACCAGGACCATTCATTGTGATTGATCCGACCCACACAACTCCAACGAGGGCCGCGAAACCACAACCATCATAATGATCCCAAAAACCAATCTCAATAATCAGTCAGAGAATAGCTAAAAAGACAAAAAGCTGAACTCTGCGGCTTACTGATTCCCATGGATATAAAGTGGAGTTGTCCAGTTGGTTCCTACTAGTCTGTTAGGGGACTGGGATCCCTTTTACCCCCAGTGACACATGTAATGACGGTGAGATTCCGTCGATACAAATGAGCCCCCGTGACGGAGGAACTCTAAAGCGTACATTCCGACATATTAAGCTAGCTGCCTCCTGAGATACAAGAGAAGGTAAAAATCTCACATCAGAAACGTTATTTGCCTTCATTAGTCGCTGTTTAAATCTTCCCAGTTTTGTAAGTCTAAAGCAGGGACAAACCTTTACTATAGCAGAAGGTTGCCAGATGCCCTCTAGGACCGCATACTAGAAATAGAGCTTTCTATGGACTAGTAGTAACTGACATGTGCTATTCCGTCATGGACTATCTGGTTATTCTAAAGAGTACTCTCTGACATATTAAACCAACTGCCGCCTAAGACACAAATTTACTAGCTGTCTGGTTATGGCTGTATCCAAGAGAAAGCCCATAAGTCTCACCTCAAGAAAATAATATAGTAAACAGTCTTTACTTAACCAGAATGTAGAAAAATAAGGAACGTCGACATCGTACCGCGATAATAAATAACTTTTCTCTTGATTAGTCAATTAAGCACAGCGAAATGTCGGGCTCTGCGGTCACTGAAAAAATTAATAATAAATGGTCAGACCCAGCTATAAAGCCAGCCACAGCTTTCTTATTTTCCGATGAGCTACTTTAAAATTCAAAAATGTATTATTTAAAAACCCGATTCACTTGAGATTTCAAAAGAATTTATGGAACCCCCTTTTTATAAATATTTCATATGTGATCTGCAAAAATAAAAGTTACAAAAATAGAAAAAAAGGCGTTAAATTGTGTAGTTAAAATAAGCAAAAATTTACATTTCAATCAAACAGAGTCGTCATAAAATTTCATACAAAGATTTCATTCTCCATTACACCTTTTAAACGCAAAATCCCAAAGAATTTATTTTGCTCCCCTTTTTTATTCTTTTGCAATTCAATTCAACAAAATATTAAAGGGTACCAAAATAAAAAGTAAAATACTTGTTTTAATTTACAAAAAATTAAAGATTTAAAAAGGGACTTTTAAGGCTATAGGGCGCTTCAACAAATTTAGATGGCCATAGAAGAATTAAGTCTGAGTTTATAATTTAATGGGAAACTTTCTTAGTCTCTAAATAGCAATACTGGGGCATTTTAATTTTCTGTTCCATAATGGAAAATAACCGATTCATAGAATAAATATCCGAAATTTTTTAATATCATTTTGCTTTGAAAATACGTTGAACAACTAGAATGAAATATATATTAAGAATGGAATACTGGTGAAATTATTGAAAATTGTTGAAAAGTTAGCAAGTTTGGGAGCTTCATTGTTTCTTCTTTCTCGGAAAGGAAACTTATATCGAACTTTGTCCATTTCATTGATCAATTAGACCTCCTCTCAAACCAAATGCCGTAAATATTCTCAAGCCACAGAATAATGAACACTTAGCATTCATTAGAAGCGATAATACTATTTCGGCTAGTTTCCTTGAATGGCTTAAAACTGCCTATCGCCTATTACAGCTTAGTAGCCTCCATATGAGTAAGATTGAAGTATCTACTGGGACGAGTGATAGGTTTGGTTGATAATGATAGCCCTGGATTTTGATAAGATCCTACGCTATCTACTATTTTGGAGGGAAAGCTATTTGCCGTTGAACGCCAGAAGTTACTGCCTCAGCTGGAAACTAGGCGGAACGTAGAGTACAAGTACCGCACGAAAAATTGAGAAAAATGCGTTCTTCATTAATATGCGGCTTACTCAAGTTAGCTAAGGTGATGACTAGTTTAAAACTCATTTTGATAATAGCTAAGATGGACATCAAAAGAGGAAACCATAATCTAATATCGGCCGAAAGCCCCTAAAAAGTATTTGCTTCACAGGAATAGCTTAAAAATGGTAGATGGCTGCTTATATCGAACTTTAAAAAATACAGCTGACAGAGCTGCAACGGTCTTAATTGTTGTACCAGCTTGCAAAAGAAACAGTGTAATGAAAGAGTTCCACAGTGGTTCCAGAGTAGGTCATCTGGGTATAACAATTACAGCGATTTTAATACCCACAATCCATAGGCGATTGAATAGATTATTGCGAACAGTGTATTGCGTTTAAGGGTGCAAGACAAGATCGTGACAAGCTTCAGCAACACAACGCAGATGCCCCTTTTGAGCGGATAACTATGGCCCATTTATTGCCAGTGACGCTGAAAAGCGGTATGTCCTAGTGTTAATGGATTATTTTAGCAAATTACCGGAAGTGTATGTCATCCCAGAACAAGAATTTCAAACGCAACGAAAGAATTTGTGAACAGTTGGGGGTGTCAATACAGTGTTCCAATGGAACTACAGTTTGGCCAGGTAGAAAATTTCGTTTATGGCATCAAAAAGACGAGAACGAAACGGTGCACTATCCACAGTCTGGTGGCATGATTGAAAATTTCTACTGGCATATCGGTCAGCTGTACTCGATTCAATATCACATAGTTTTGAAGAAATCGTGTTTGGAACAGAACTAGAATATGGCGTTAAACCAAAACTGTTGACGATGATAATGGAAACTCTATTTGGGCAAAAGAAAAGCTCCACGAAATTCACGAGTTTGTCGGCAACCTCATTAAAATGTCCAGCAATAAAATGAAATCCAGGTATGATGGAGTAGTAAACACGCAGGAATTTGTGGCATTACGAAAATTTATAAAAAAAGCCCACTGAACTAGAAAATCCTTTAACCCTTTTTTTCTAATAGATCATTTTAGCATAAACTGAATGCAAAAATAAAATCATTTTTATATTTGGGTACATAAGGGCATATGCCCCTACTCCTTCCTCTTAAAATTTTTTCCTGCTGACATAAGGACTAGTAACTCACAAAATAATAAAATAAATAAAACTAAATCGAAAATAAAATACCTTTTGGAAAAAAACAAAGTAACACCTTAGAGAATTCGTTATTCTCTAAGGTGTGGACCATACTATTTGTAGTAGTAATACTTGTGAAAATATTTTTTTCTAGCAGATAAAAATTGTCTACAATTTCTTGTGAATAAATATTTGTGTAAAGTTATTAATAATTTAATTGCCTTAATAAATTTTTTTTGGTTTTACTTTTTAACCGTTTTTTCTGTCGTTCAAACCAGCACTCATGCAAAGCATTGTATCAGAACTTAGAAATTAAATTATGGGGAAGGAGTAAAGAGTGAGTAGTGTTTGTGGACATTCGATTTTAATTTTCTTATTATTATTTTTTACGCTTGGCAGAGATGACCTTAACGTTGAATCTTTGCACTAAAATCTAAAAGACTATTCATTTACCCATGATAGCATAGCACTTAACAGCTTCGTAAACTTTTAACGAAATTCATTAATAGATCCAGCATATCGGGTTTTCGTCCCTGTAGTAATTAATAGAAGCAGTTTGGAGGCATTAGTATTACGATACGAGACTAACTTAAGCGTAAGCATTTGCCAAAGATGTTGTCATTAATCAATAACAAAAGTTAGAAGTTCAAAGACGATCAGATATCGCCCTATTTCCAACCATAAACGACGCCAGCTAGCAATTGGGTATAGCCACTAGCATGGTTCTCTCAGTCGCTTTCTGAGAAACCAAAACTTTTGGGCACCGGGGGAAGTATGGTTACAAAGCTAAAAATCAATGAAATTGACGGAAGGGCACCACCAGAAATGGAGCCTAACGCTCAATATGAACTCAGCAAGGGAAAACCTACTAGGCCGGAACGTAAGCGTATAAGACAGATTGATAGCTATTTCTCGAATCTATGGGTGGTGGTGTATGGCTGTTCTTAGTTCATGGATTGATTTGTCTGGTTAATTTCAATAACGCACGAGACTCAAATAATTTAAATTGATGCTCTCAGGATTATGATGTTTGAAGAAAAAGATTTGAGAGGTCATGATGTTTCGCCCTGAAAATACTTAATTATTGTCTTTCGGAAAAATGGGGATAGTGCCTTTACAGTCCTATAGATGTATTCAACTAATATCATAAGAGCGAATTATGGAATTATGAAACTTAGAGTCCTTTCGTAATTACTGTATTTAGGCAGTTACATCGAGATCAGCGAGCACTATTGATATAAAACTTATGCTATAACAATAGTTACTTTCTAAAAGAACTGTTACATGGAAGACGAGGAGGATGAAATCTTAAAACAATAAATTCTTCATTTGTCCTAGAGCTCGTCTTATAACTTTATTTAGAATAAGCGAGTTTTATTATCTATTTAAAAATATCTTGCGCGGATATGATTACTCTATCAGTATCAATTGAGCAATTCTTAAGTAATTGTTTGTGCCACTTAGCAGCTACAACATGTTTTCTTATTTTCCGATCCGAAACCATAATCTTTAGACAGTTCTTTCTATTCTCTATCAATTTCTCCCAACTGTTGTATTTTATACTCACAACTTCTTTCTCTTGCTGGTTTATCTTCTGTCTCTTCTTATTTTAACGGACAACAGGGCATCCAACATTACAATTTGCAGTTTTGAGAAAATAATAATTTAAACTTACTTCCTTCCAATCAATATTAAGAATACCGTTCAAGGTTAAACAATATCGTTTAACTGTACAGGCATACCTCGCTTAACGCTACCTCGTTTAGCGCTGTTTCGTTATAACGCTCTTCAAAAAACAATTTTTTTGTTATTTTTTTAAATTTTTTGTAATTTTTCGAAACATAGTCGTCATAAAAAGCAGCAGAAAATATACATAATTTGATTTTTTTTCCATAAGTTTTTTTTAAATAAAAGTAGGCTAAAAAAATTCCCTAATTCTGGGAATTCCCCTATAAGGATAAATAATTTGTGAAATTTTGTCTCATATTAAATTAGTCATTGGAAATAGTGATATGGTCCGGTAGAGACTTAGTAATTTTGTATTTAACAAAAAATAAATAAATATAAAATTTTATAATATATTTACTTATTTTATATATTACTTATCATTTTATTTGTGTTTTTATTGCAATATTGTTATTTTGAATTATAATTGAATTTCTAATTTTAAAATGAAGTACACATTATTTTAAAGATATATTTTTAAATAAAATACCCATCTTATTTGTCATTTTTTACTTCAAGGCAGCAAAAAAACGGAACCCCATATTTTAATGCAAGTAGAGCCTTTTTTAACGCTATTTCGGTTAACGCTCAATCTTCAGGAACGCAACCTGAGCGTTAAACGAGATATGCCTGTACTTTAATGATAAAATTAATGCATTTGAAAAGTATTTGCATTATAAAATAACAATTTTCAGCTGAGCATAATTAAGGATGCCACTGTTTACAAACTGGCGAAATTTCTACGCTGACAACTTAAACTCCCAATAAATTAAATTTCAGAAATGCTATATTTATCTTAGATTTAGACCACTCTTAAAGAATTAAGCATATCCATAGACAAAGTAACACGAAGGGTATATCGAATCTTTATAAAAAAAGCCCACACAAGCGTATAAATATTTGAACTAGAAAATCCTTTAACCCTTTTTTTCTAATAGATAATTTTAGCATAAACTGAATGCAAAAATAAAATCATTTTTCTATTTGGGTACATAAGGGCATACGTCCCTACTCCTTCTTCTTAAAATTTTTTCCTGCTGACATAAGGACTAGTAACTCACAAAATAAAAAAATAAATAAAACTAAATCGAAAATAAAATACTTATTGGTAAAAAACAAAGTAACACCTTAGAGAATTCGTTATTCTGTTTAAGTTAAGCAAATCAAATAAAGGGTGCACCATAACATTTGTAGTAGTAATACTTGTGAAAATATTTTTTTCTAGCAGATAAAAATTGTCTACAATTACTTGTGAATAAATATTTGTGTAAAGTTATTAATAATTTAATTGCTTTAATAAATTTTTTTGTTAAATTTACCACTTACATCTGGGTTTGTTATGGCACTGACTTCTTTCCCCAAATTTTTTATATTTGATTTTACGAATCCTGAGAAACTTTTAATTGCCATAAAAAAATATTTCAGATGAAGTTTAAAGTGTGTTTTATAAAGTTATAAAACCTTGAGTTGGCAACACTTTTTTAACTGTAACAGCTGTCAAGTGATTTATGCTTAGCTTGGTTTGGCATTTAAACAAGAATAGACTGCTGCCTGAACAACGCTTTCAAATTGTGCAAATTAGAATCTAAACAAGGTTGTCGTTGCTTCCAATTTTCCAATTAAAGGGTACCAAAATAAAAAGTAAAATACTTGTTTTAATTTACAAAAAATTAAAGATTTAAAAAGGGACTTTTTAAAGGACAGGCTATAGATAGTACTTTGGAAATAAAGTATCTCTTTCTAAGCTATAGGGCGCTTCAACAAATTTAGATGGCCATAGAAGAATTAAGTCTGAGTTTATAATTTAATGGGAAACTTTCTTAGTCTCTAAATAGCAATACTGGGGCATTTTAATTTTCTGTTCCATAATGGAAAATAACCGATTCATAGAATAAATATCCGAAATTTTTTAATATCATTTTGCTTTGAAAATACGTTGAACAACTAGAATGAAATATATATTAAGAATGGAATACTGGTGAAATTATTGAAAATTGTTGAAAAGTTAGCAAGTTTGGGAGCTTCATGCCATAGGCTTAAGTAAACTACTTTTAGTGTAGTTTCGCCATCGATCGCATTCTTTTCTAAACATAAAGAAACGACTATTTAAGACTAATTAAATAAATATTATTTTATTTTTAAGGAATAATCGAATGATGTTTAAAGAAATAGCATTAATTACTTAAAAATCCTTGTTACATTTTTTATATAATTAATATAATTATGATAACATGACATTATATCCAAATCTACGAATGTGAAACAATCGCTTTTATTTTGTTCCAAACTGCTACAAAGGACAACAGGTTTCAGTACGTGAATTTACTGACTCCTTTTTGTAAGAAGAATGAAATGAACTATTTAAACAAAAATATTTAATACATTTCTGTAGCATAACCGAATAATTTTATATAAATAATAGTAATTATTTTATTTATTAGACTAATTGTGATAAAAATTAAATTATAATCGAGTAAAAGTTCGTTGTATAAAGTAAAATTTATTTCGAAGTTTGACTTTCAAAGATTTTAAAAACAATAACAAAAACTTATTCGATTAAAAATTATTCGATTAATTAAACTCTTTTTTCGTTTTTTTTTTATTTTAAATATTAAGTGACGTGATTTAAATGTCTAACTATTTATTGTTATCGATAACAATAATAAAAAATGCTAAAAGTAATGACAAAAATTTATTCGAATAAAAACAATTTGAAAATTAAAAACTTTAATTCGATTATTTAATTTTTTTTTTAATTTTAATGATAACAATATTTTTTTATTGTAAAAGTAATGAAAAAAATCTCACTCAAATGAAAATTTTTGGATTATTCGAAAGCTTGTTACGAATAAATTATGTTTGAAAGTTTTTATTAAAAAATTACTTTTTGAAACTTAAAATCAGTTTTTGATCAATATATAGGTGATCACATATTTCGCTTATTTTCGATATTAGACGTCTACGACAAAAACTTATTCGAATAAAAATTATTTGATTAAGCAATACGTTTTTTATTTTAAATATTAACGGATGTATGCACAAAAAACGCTTACTTGAGCTTTAAAGTACACGTTAGGTAACAAACACTTTAAGGCTAACAGACGTTTGTTAAAAAAATGGTATTCATAAACAGTACTTTAGCTAATGTATGCTTTAGTAAAATTAGTATTTTGATTCTGGCAATGCCACTATTTTCAGTTGTCACGTTGTAGTTAACGATGTATAAAAATGAATATATTTATCCGGGTTTTTTGATCCATAAAAAATGTTTTTATTGTTTTCAGCAAAATCAACATATTTTTTTTTTTGTTTTTTTATCAATCTTTTTAATAAAAAGCAAAGAACCCAAAAAAGGTCAATTTGCAAGGCTTACGGAGAACTTACAAAGAATTTGTTCATATTAAAAAAATAATTATTCGGATAACGAGCTTTGTTTTGATTATATGTACATCAATAAAACTTTTGTTTATAATAATTAATTATAATTATATTTTTGTAAAATATAAAATAATAATGTAAAAATGTTTTATATTGAATGGCGTGTTATATTTCAGTTTTTATTATTATTTTATACTACAATTTGTTTTTATTAAACATTTTTAAACATTTTTGGAATAACAAAGTAAAACTGTCAATTGAGCCGTTTACATTGAAAGTGGCATAAGTCACAACTGAACAGTTTTTTTTTTAAATTTTAATAAATTTGAAATTAATAAGTTGAGAAGTATTGAGATTTGTTTGAGAGGAGTATTGATAATTAACGGTATAACAAAAATGTTTATTTTGAAAGCGGCGTAAGTCGCTGTACTCAGGAAATTAATTACGGAGCTTCGTGTGAAAGAAATGTAAACATGTAATAAGTGTGTATGAAGTACTGTTGTGATTATTGGACTTATTTTTATTAGTACGAAAGAATAGTGCAGTTTACTGAACTATATTATGGTGATATCTAATATACTACACATAATTAGCATGATTTTTATTATTCTCAGGAAGTTGCTTCGTGTTGTTTAAAATATCTAAGAATGTCACAACTCAAAAGCATATTATTGAACATAGACTTATGTGAAGGACAAAATAGTTATAGTAGCCCCCTGTCGAAAAGATCCTTCACAGTGCACAACATGGAGAAAAAAGATTTTATTTCAACACAATCATTAGAAAAATCCGTTTCAGAAAGAAAACTAAATACAGACTAGTTGAAATGGCTAAAAATTAAAATGTTATATAAACTAATTTAAAATAAAAAAGATGACAATAACAAAGTAACTTATGCCACTTTTAAAATAAACGGCTCAGCTTATTGTAAACACAATTTGTTTTGTTTTTGAACTTTCAATAATAAAATTGAACTGTCAATTTATTGTAGGTTTAACGTAGGTTTTTCCTACTTTAAAGTTAACAAAGGTATGTTAAGGTAAAAACGTTTTTTGAATACAACTTTAGGAAATTGTGCTTAACAATGGCAGTTAAACCTACTTTAAGTTTTTATGCATACGGCTGTAAGTGATTTAGCTTAAAAGTTAACATTATTTAGTTTTATTAAAAAATTTCATTTTTGGCCTTAAAATCGAATTTTGATCAATTTATATTTGATCACGGATTTCGCTTTTTAACGATATTAGACGTCTATGACAAAACCTAATTCAAATAAAAGTTATTCGATTAATCAGAAACTTTTTTCGAATTTATTTTATTTCAAATTTTAAGTGATTTGTCTCAAATTCGAATTATATTGTTTTAATGATAATAAAAGTAGTGATAAAAAATTATTCCAATAAATATAATTCGATTAATTAAAAAAATTTTTTTCGAATATTTAACTCTTTTTTAATTTTAATGATAACAATATTAGAAATTATAAAAGTAATGAAAGAAATTCATTCAAATGAAAGTTATTTGATTATTCGAAATTTCGATTAAATTGCGTTTGAAAGCTTTTATTGAAAATTTAATTTTTGGCCTTAAAATCGATTTATGATTTATATATAGGTGATTACAGATTTTGCTTATTTACGATTTTAGACATCTGTGAAAAAAAGTTTTTCGAATAAAAATTATTCGATTAATCAAAAACTTTTTTCGAATTTTTTTTTTGTGTTTTCTTTCAATATTAATTGTAATAATAATAAAAAATTATAAAATTAATGAGAAAAATTTATTGAAATAAAAATAATTCGAATAATCAAAAACTTTTATTCGAATATTTGCCTTTTTTAATTGTAATGATAATAGATATTATAAAAGTAATAAATTCATTAAAAAAAATTATTCGATCAGTTGAAAACTTGTTTCGAATAAATCGCGCTTAAATGTTTTTATAAAAAAATTTATTCGAAAAAAATAATTCGATTGAACAAAAATTTTTATTCGAGTGATAATAACAAAAGAAATTATAAAATTAATAAATAAATTCATTAAAATGAAAATTATTCGAAAACACGTTACTAATAAATTGGGTTTGAAAGTTTTTATTAAAAGATTTCATTTTTGGGCTTAAAACCGATTTTTGATTAATTTTTAGGTGATTACAGATTTCGCTTATTTACGACATTAGACGTCTATGATAAAAACTTATTCGAATAAAAATTATTCGATTAATTAATAGCTTTTTTCGGTTTTTGTTTTAAACATCAAGTGATTTAATTCAAAAGTTTAGTCTTATTAAGTTTTAATGATAACAAAAATAAAAAAGGTAAAATAATGACAAAAACTTATTTGAATAAACATTATTAGATTTATCAAAAATTTGTTATTTTGGCATACATCTACAAATGCAATGATTAGTAACACAACTATTTATAATCCATTGCGAGCAATTCCATCCAAGAAAAATATCTTTGTTTCTCGTTTGGCAAGCGTTACTTCTATTGATGATGTGGACTACTACATAAGATCTAACGTTGGCAGTAATGCAGATATTCGGATACATAAATATATATTTTCTGAACCAAGATCTATTGCTTCTTTCAAAATTACAGTATCTGCGGATATATTTAATATTCTTTTGGATCCTAACTTGTGGCCTATAAATACTTTAGTTAGAGAATACAAGTATTAAGAAAGACCGAGAGCAGATAATATTGGCGTACTTCATGAACGTGAAAGCAATATTCCAAAAAACTAAGCAGTGATACTTCGAGCTCATTGTCGTTACTCTATCAGAATGTTCGTGGCTTAAGAACTAAACTGTCCAATTTGTATATACAAAGTTTTGATCTTCACTACCAGATTATTGTACTTACTGAGACTTGGCTTAATAATACTTATCTTAACACCGAAGTCCTTTGTAATAAATATAATATTTACCGTCGAGATCATGGTACTCATGGTGGTGGTGTTCTCATTGCTGTTTCCAGCTCATTGCATTCTGAACAGCTAGTTAATCAATCATTGCTTGACATTGAATTTGTATCAGTTGTCATTAAAATGAAGCATAAGAATATTATTATAACTTGCTCCTATATTCCTCCATCGTGCCGACGCTATAAGATCTGTTGCTAATAGTTTCAATAATACCGATTCTTTTATAATCATGGGTGATTTTAATTTGCCTTCCATAGTTTGGAATTATTTACCTGATGATAATTATTACGTACAAAGTAAACTCAGTGATTGCTGGAATGACTTTTTCAACATTTTATACGATATGAGCCTGTTTCAAATAAATGGTATAATGAATGATTATTCAAAGATTCTTGATCTAATTTTTGTAAATGATATTGATGACTGTTATGTTAAAAGAACGATGCCTATTTCTGTTCCTGAAGATCGATACCATCCTGCTATTGAATTATTTGTATCTATTCCACCTGATTGTGTTTTACAGCCCTTGGTTAAATGAGCTTATTTTAAATACGAACTGGTATGATATTTTAATCCCTCCCGTGAATTCAGATGTTACTTTAGAAGACACGTTTGGACTTTTTTATCACAAAATGTATTCTTTTATGGATTTGTGCATACCGATGCAAATTATGAAACAATTATCTGCACCTCCGTGGAATAATAAACAATTATGTCGTGCTAATAAATAAAAAGAATAAATTGTACAACACATTTAAAAGAACTGGTTCTTCTGTAGATTATTTTAAATATTCTGTGAGCCGTGCAGAATATACAAAAATTAAAAATTAAATTAAAATTAAAAATTACTTAACTGCGACAAAATTTAATTTGAAACGTAATTCTACGTCGTTTTACAAATTCGTTAATTCAAAGAAAAAAACTTCTGGTTATCCTGCTGTGATGACATATCAACAAAAAGTAACAACTGATGATGCTCTTATTAGTGGTATGTTTGCTGAGTGTTTCGCTACAACTTATTCTGTTAAATTGTTTGATGATACAATTGAATATCCATTTCCATTAGCTGAAAGTCAATCTATATCCTTACCTAATTTCGATATATACATGGTCATCAGTGAATAATTAAAACTAAAATTTTCATATGATGTTGGTCCTGATAAAATTCCCAGTTGTATTTTAATTAACTGTGCTGAAGCCTTAGCTATTCCGCTGACTATGTTATTTAATTTATCAATTAAATATGGATATTTCCCAGATATTTGGAAAAGTTTCTTTATTGTTCCATTGTTTAAATCTGGCAACAAATCTGAAATTGAAAATTACCGTGGAATTGCAAAGTTAAGTACTGTACCTAAATTGTTTGAAAAGATTATAACTGACAATATTTACTATCAAGTGGCAAGTATCATATCCCCGTGTCAACATGGTTTTCAAAAAGGTTGTTCTACATCCACTAATCTTCTTCACCTTACGATCACAATTAATAGAGGCTTTTTACGTAGGATGCAAACAGATGTTATCTACACAGATTTTAGAAAAGCATTTGACAAAGTTAATCATTTACTTCTTATCAAGAAACTTCGTACAATGGGATTTACAAATCTAAGCATAAAGTGGATATACTCGTACTTAACAAATAGATCACAGATAGTTCGTTTCAGAAGCAAACTTTCTAAAAGCATAACTGTACCTTCAGGTGTACCTCAGGGAAGCCATCTTGGTCCGCTTCTTTTTTCATTATTTCTTAATGATTTGCTAACGATAATAATATTTTCATCTGGCTTGATGTATGCCGATGATGTAAAAATTTTTTTAAGTTATAATAAATTTATGGATCATAAACTGCTTCAAATGGATCTGGATTCACTTTATGAATGGTGCAACGTAAATTTAATGGAGCTTAATTTAAAAAAATGTAAATTAATGAGATTTGCAAGATCTAATCATATTATTGCAAGTTATGTCATTGGTGATCATCAATTGGATTTGGTAGAAAGTTTTCTAAACTTAGGTATTTTACTAGATCCTAAGTTGAAATTCATCGATCATATAACATTTGCAATAAATAAGGCAAGAGCTATACTTGGCTTTATTAAACGCTGGTCAAAGGAGTTTAATGACCCGTACATTGGGAAAACATTACACATGTCACTTGTACGTCCGATTCTGGAATATGGATCAATAATTTGGGATCCCATTTATCAAATTCACTCTGATGCTATTGAATCGGTGCAAAAGCAATTCATGTTATTTTGTCTTCGTGTATTACGATTTAACCCAGTAAACTTGCCTTCTTATTCGTCTCGACTTGCTCTTATTAAGCTGCCTACTCTAAAAAGCCGTAGAACTATGCTGAACGTATCATTTGTCTTCAATATTATTAAGGGAGATATCTGTTCCGGATTTTTGATCAACGAAATTTCGTTTAATGTTCCTCAACGTACATCCCGCAATTTTATTCCTCTATTGGTAAAAGTTTATAGAGCTAATTATGCTGATCCTCTTAGAAGAATGTGTTATGAATTTAATCAATTGTATAGATTTATAGACATTTTTTTATTAAATGCTAATGTTGTAAAGAATGCAATTGTAAATTTTCTAAACTCATAATTTTGTATTTTTTTTTTTTTTATTTTCGTTTTATATTTTTTTGTAATTTATTTAATTTTGTGTAATAATAATTTAATATCATTTATTAGTATCAGTAATTGTCTGTAAGGAAATGTTTCCATAGACATATAATAAATAAATAAATAAATAAATATTAATTTATATATGACTTCTGTCATATAACCAGCATATTCATTTCATATATCCAACAGAAAATAGTCTAGCCGCGTTAATTCGTACAATTTTGGAGACCAATTTACGATTCCAAAACGCAAAACTATGCGATTATCAAATTAAGCGATTGTGGAACGAGCTATGTGACATGTTGCACCGTCTAGTTAGTTAAAGCCACAACTTCTGCACATCATAGTTGTTTATTTAATAAAAGAGTAAACATGGCTCTTGTAGTGTGCTTGACTGTGTCGTTATTGCCATGCCTTCTGCATGCAATCGGCCAACCCACATTTAATTGGAAGATGCTTTTCCGCACAAAACTAAACTTACACCATATACAGTCTGTTAGTGTATTGGTTAGTTAGTGTGTAAGTTAGCTTTTAAGAAATTTAAATTGGAAACATTAAGAATATTATAAACCTTACTAATGATCAGTCGCGCAAGCGATATGATATGATCAACAAATTATATATAACACTTTGTAGCGGTCAATATTGGCTGTAACGTTCTAAACAGCATCGGTTATAAAGAGGTGCAGACCAATGATTCCATCACTTTATAAAGCACATCAAACGGTTAGTTTTTCTGGATATCCATCTAAACAAAACTTAGCTAGTTCGCCCGATTTTCAATAGCAAATATCTCCAAGATATGAGACCATCAAATTTATTCAGTTCGTCTGGGTTCTTCGCAAACTTCATTTCAATATTAAAATAGCCGAGCAGATGACTTCGGTAGGTATAACGATTCATTTAAGCCAACTGGGTGTGAAGACGAGTATTTTAAAAACTACAAACAGAAGAGTTTAAGAAACATAAACACATAAAAAGAGATTAAAGTCTAAAATAATGTATTAATATGTTAAAGGCGACAGTAGTCTGTCTTGCCGCTCAGCCACGGAGTTTATGAAATTTGAGCGGATGTAATTATATATAACGAGAGATATAAAAGGTGTTTTTTTAAGCTAGATAGAACTTTAAACTGTAAAAAGTAACACAAAAAATGAAATTTTG
Organism: Trichopoda pennipes; assembly: GCA_030448955.1. Lineage (NCBI taxonomy): Eukaryota > Metazoa > Arthropoda > Insecta > Diptera > Tachinidae > Trichopoda > Trichopoda pennipes. The sequence goes on along the minus strand of JASKUP010000025.1, from coordinate 11,033,482 downwards.
ATGAAACATTTTTTTTTATTTGTTTCAGTATACTCTGACAAATCATCATGAATAGACTCTCGCTTAAACAACGCTACGAAATTATCCAAATTTACTTTGAAAATCAGTCGTCGATTCGCGCAACTTATAGACGACTTCGTCATTTTTATGGCGTACATAATCGTGCATCTGAACAAGCCATTCGTCGAACTGTCGATAGATTTCGTACCACATACTCTCTAGAGGATGCAATAACACCAACACGTCGAAGGAATGTGCGTACTGAAGAGAATATCGCCGCTGTAAACGAAAGTATGGAAGAAGATCCAAATTTATCAATTCGTCGTCGGTTGCAGGAATTGGGGCTCTGTCCGTCCACTACGTGGAAAATTTGGCGCAAAGATCTCGGCCTACACCCGTATAAGATCCAGCTGGTGCAGGAATTGAAGCCACGAGACCATTATATGCGTCGTTCTTTCGCCGATTGGGCTCTAGAGCAGTTGGCAGCTGACTCTTTATTTTATCGCAAAATTGTGTTCAGCGATGAGGCGCATTTTTGGCTTAACGGGTTTGTTAATAAGCAAAATTGCCGCATATGGAGTGAGACCAATCCACAACAGACCCTACAGACTCCATTACATCCAGAAAAATGCACCGTTTGGTGCGGTTTTCACGCTGGTGGCATCATCGGACCTTATTTCTTCAAAAATGAGGCCGGAGCTCGCGTTACGGTCAATGGAGATCGTTACCGCACCATGATCAATGATTTTTTGTTTGAAAATATGGATGACATTGATCCGGACGAGATGTGGTTTCAACAGGATGGCGCTACGTGCCATACAGCGAACGCAACCATCGACTTATTGAAATCAAAATTTGGCGATAAGTTGATTTCGAGAAATGGACCTGTCAATTGGCCTCCAAGGTCGTGCGATTTGACACCACTCGACTATTTCCTATGGGGCTACGTGAAGTCACTGGTTTATGCTGATAAACCAGCAACAATTGACGCCTTGGAGGACAGCATTGTTCGTGTTATTCGTGACATACGCCCAGCAGTGCTCGAAAAAGTGGCCCAAAATTGGACGTCCAGAATGCGCTTCGTCAAGAACAGCCGCGGTGCCCATATGCCCGAAATCATTTTCAAATGTTAATGTCACGTATTGATCCTTCGAATAAAAAGAAATTTTGATTACAATTTAATTTTTTGTGTTATTTTTTACAATTTCAAGTTCTATCGGGCTTAAAAAAACACCCTTTATTAATTAGAAAGTAAAGGCCAGTAATAAGACGTAGCAATAACCTTAATAATGGTTCACAGAAAAATTTAGAATGACGAAATGATTTAGTGTAAATTTGTTGAAATGAGAAGCAAATAGCAAGCCGAGAATTGATATATGGCTATTTAGCTAACAACACTTTTAAATAACATAATTTGATAAGGAAATGATGAAAAGATTTCTTATGCCCGCAGTGTGCAAAAACAAAAATGCACTATGTCCCGAATATCTCCCCGGGGGCACTTGATAGTCTTTTTGCAGCCTACTATTCCATCTAGACTGGTGTCTTGCGGGGTAAAAGGGAGCCCAGGCCTCTTAAAGGCTAGTAGGAGTCACCTGGACAATCCACTGTATTTCCACGGGAACCAGTGAGCTAGCAGAATTCGCTATTTGTCTCTTTAGACATTTAGCTGTTCTCTGGCTGATTATTAAGGTTGGCCCCTATATGGGTGTATCGTGGTGGCTGTGTGTTTCGAGGCCCTCGTGAAAGTTTGTGGGTCGGATCATTCACAATGAACACAATGAATGGTTCAGGTCCAGTGAGTATGAATGCCGTCGTGTTCTTAATTATGCGTTCTGGACCAGGAGTTGGATAGTCTCCAACTCTTTAGCAAGGAGTGAAGGCTGCGTCCTACTTCGAGCTTTTGAAATTGCTGCTAGGAGTGATCGGGGAATATACTTATTCGATGGCCTCCTAGATCGTGAATGGCGATGCTTTTCATTTACAGTGGTAATGACCACCATCTGATTATGGCTCACTGCCGGTGCAGACGTAAACCTTATCACATCATGTCAGGAATAACAGATTTTCAGATAAAAATTATTTTAAGAACAAAATTATTTATACTCAATTCCTAGGAATGAGTCAAAAATATATTTTGATTTCTGATTTCCAATTAAAAAAGATTTATTGTCATATTTTTTGAATTCATCTGATATTTCAAAATTGAAAGTATAATATTAGACTCTAACTGCCATTATTGTCGCTAATGTTTATTTATTCTTATTTATCAGACACATACTCATGAATAAAAGAACATAAAAACTAATTAACTCTTTATCAAAAAGTTTGAATAAAGAAAAAATAATATAATTTATTTTAATATTAACAAACAGAAAAGTAAAACTATTTATTAATATATATTTAATATACTGTCGATGTTAATAGAAAGACAGACAGACAGACAGACATACAGATAGCAGAAATTTTCATCATTCCTGTCATTAATAAATCTGATTTAATCACTATTAAATGAGCACTTGAAGCAATAAACCATCAAATGAAAAGTGATAGATGATGAGTGAAATCTAATTAAACCCACGCCATGAGACCGGCACACACACACACACACACACACACACAAACCAAATAGCAACCAATCATCCAACCAAGCAAACAAATGAATTGTTAATAAAATGAACAACAATGAATACAACTGAAAAATCAACCACAAAATTAACCACAGCTTTCATTTGACTACAAAAAAACTACTGAATGGGTTTCAAGTTACACAAAACACAAAAGAAGAAGATAAACATCAACACATCACGACATTAAACAACAACAACAACAACCAACAAAATTTTAAATGATACATTTTGGCTAAACAACTGATGTGCGGCGGTAGAGGTAACTGCTGATATCTGTAAATAGAGGATTATTAAAACATACAAGAACAACAACAACTACAAACAAAATAGGAATTAATTTATTGTTAAGAAAAAATATATACATATTTAGAAAGATTTACAACAATAAAAAATACAAAAAATAATCATTAAAATAATTCTCCTTAATTCTTAAGTAACTAGCTTCACAGCACACTTAAAGAATGAATTCATTAACATTTTTAAAATTTTTTGTACCTGATGATCCATGTCAACTGTTTAAATTATTTTTAACAAAAATGTTTCCCCTTACTAATTAATCTATTATTTAACAATTTAAGCAAAATTTTTTTTTCCACAATTTATCAATTAATCGAATAATTAATGTATTTTCAATCTCTCTAATTGCACAAAAACCACTTTTAGAGACATCTCAATAAATAAGCACGTTAAGTGAAAATGATTTTATGGAGTTTATTTATGTGGAATTTAACTTATCGATTGCTTAATCGAATAATTATTAACAAATAATTTCATTTTTTTAGTACCAGTAATAGAAGCTTCGAATCCTTTTTTAAAATTAAGGTAAAGAAATAAAAAAAGCGTCGCGAATATGTTCTATCAAAATATTTTATACTAGTTGAATCGCTAAAAATACCAAAATCAATTTCTAATCGATTAATCCAATAATTAGTTAATCGTAGAAAAAATTTTCCTAAATTTATGTCAGTAATCATGTTCTAATCAATAAATTATTGCTTCAACCAAATATGAAACTTTTTAACTGCATAGCTTATAGATTAATCGAGTAATTAATAAAAAAATTAGTGGAAACAATTCATTTTTCGACTCGTCGAATAAATTTTAAGGAAAAAATTAACACTTTTAAATTCTTAGGCAATTAAATATAAGGGTCCACTTATATAATGCATTTATATCTAGAGAAAATTAAAATCTCAAAGAAGTTGTTCATCTAACATCCTAATATTTCGATTATTCGCATATTTGTTAAAAAAAATTGGCTTCGCTTTTAATAATTATTACATTAACATTTATAAAACAATAAACAAAAAATTTTATATATATTTAACTGAAAATTTTGTTCGATTAATCGAATAAGTAAATATCAAAAAAAAATTTTCAATTGATCTTTAAACAAACATTCCTGCAGGGTTTTACTTTTAAATTTACAAATTTTAAACCGATTAAGTCGCATTATTTATCGAATAATCGAATAATTTTTAACAATAAATTTTAATTTTTTGGACCCTAGTTTGGTAATGCAAATCCTTTTCAAAATTAATAATATCTAGCAAAATACTCTACCTAAATCATTAATCTAATCGATTAATCTATCAACAATTATGTTCAGGTCAGCCATTTATTGACTTCATTTAAATAAGAATTTAACTACATAGCTTATCGATTATTCGATTAATTTAATAAAAGAAATAATTTTACTTTTTTTTGTAGAATAATTATTTTTATACGGCCCTAAAAAAATTACTTAACCATTGGAACAATTCATTTTTCGACTCATCGAATAAATTTTAAGGAAAAAACTAACAGTTTAAAATTTTAGATAATTAAGTCTAAGGCCATTTATATAGTGCATGAAGATCTTAGAAACTGAAAATCTCAAGTAAGTCGTATATTTAACATTCTAATATCTCGATTTTTCGAATACTTGTTCAAAAGAAAATTGGCTTTTCTTTAATCACATAATTTTGATAATTATTACATCAACATTTATAAAACAATAAACAAAATGTTTTCACAAAAAATTTCATATTTATTGAACTGAAAATTTTATTCGATTAATCGAATAATTCAAAATCAAAAAAAAATATTTTCATTAATCTTTAAATAAACATTCCTGCAGGGTTTTGTTTTTAACTTTAGAAATTTTAAACAGTTTTAAACACATTACTTATCGAATAATTTTTAATACAAAATTTAAATTTTTTACACCCAAATTTTAATTACTATTTCGAGATTAATAATTTCTAGCAGAATACTTAACTCTACTTGAATCACTAAAACATTAAAATCAATTTCTAATCGCTTAATCTATCAGCAGTTATGTTTAGGTCAATAAATTATTGACTTCATTCAAGTACGAAATTTTTGAACTGTATAGCTTATCGATTATTCGAAGAATTAAAGAGAAGAAACAATTTTACTCTTCTTTTTGTAAAATAATTATTTAAATTAACTTAACCATGCATAACTTTTCGATTACTCGAGTAAATAAATAACAAAAAAACAGTTTCATTTTTCTTTTTGTAAAATAATTATTTTTATACGGCGCTAAATAAACTAATTTGATAGACCATTGAAAACAATTCATTTTTCGACTCATCGAATAATCGAATATATTTTAAGGAAAAAACTAACACTTTAAATTCTTAGATAATTAACTATAGGGTCCATTTATATAGTGTTTAAAGATATTACAAAATTAAAATCTCAGGGAAGAATGTTTATTTAAAGATTAATGAAAACAATTTTTTTTGATATTGAATTATTCGATTAATCGATTAAAATTTTTGGTTAAATAAATATGAAATTTTTTGTCAAAACATTTTGTTTATTGTTTTAAAAATATTGATGTAATAATGATCAAAATTATATGATCAAAGAAAAGACAATTTTATTTTTAACAAATATTCGAATAATAGAGGTATTAGAATGTTAGATTCTAACATTCAATTAATCGAATAATTTAATATAAAAAAAATTGTTTTCATTAATCTTTAAATAAACATTCTTGCAGGGGTCTTACTCTTAAATTTACACATTTTAAACCGATTAAGCCTCCTTACTAATCGAATAATTTTTAACAACAAAATTAATAATTTCTAGCAAGATATTTCAGTCTACTTGAATCATTAAAAATTTCAAAATCTATTTCTAATCGACTATGTTCAAGTCAAGTTATTGACTTCATCCAAATATGAAATTTTTTAACTGCATAACTTATCGATTAATCGAATAATTAAATAAAAAAAAAGCAATTTTACTTTTCTCTTTTGTAGAATAATTATCTTTATCCGGTACTTAATAAATTAATTTAATAGAACATTGGAAATAATTAATTTTTCGCAAACAATTTTATATTTATTTAGCTGAACATTTTATTCGATTCAAAAAGAAAAAAAATCATTAATCTTTAGATAAATATCCTAGCCGGGATTTACTTTTAAACTTAGACATTTTAAACCGATTAAATCACATCATTTATCGAATAATCGCATAATTTGTAACAAAAAAAAATTATTTTGAACCGTTTCAAAATTAATTATTTCTAACAAGATATTTTACTCCAACATCAAACTTCATTTCTAATCGATTAATCGAATAATTGGTTAATAGTTGAAAAATTTTTCCCAAATATCTATCAGTAATTATGTTCTGATCAATAGATTATTGATTTCAGTCAAATATAAAATTTTTTAATTGCATGGCTTTCGATTAATTGAATAATTAAATAAAATAACAATTTTACTTTGTGAAATTATTATTTCTTTATGGCACTAAAAAAACTAATTTAATAAACTAATGAAAGCCAAATTCTCTTTTTGACTCTAATTAAATTCTTACAGAATTAATTACTTTACTTATTTTATTCGATTAATCGAATTATTCAAAATCTAAAAGTAAAAGAGTTTTTAGTTTTAAAACTATTCATGCAGGCTTAAATTTTGTAATTTTAAGATTTTATGACTTTATTCGAATAATTTCTGCCAGAAAAATTTGTTGTTTTATACTCATCGAATATGGCTCATCGGATATTTTTGTTGCTCATAAACCTTTTTTGCTACAAAACGTCCTGGAGAAATTGCATTCAACTTTTTGTGGAGGAAGAGTAATGGGAGTAATGTTATCCATGCCATCCATAAACTCGACTATGCTCGCAGGTCTTAATAAAAATCACATCAAGGCCCTTTTTACAATCAAGTCGCAAAACGCAGTATGCCCTGTGTAACTACTGGCTGGCTGATTCACAGTTAGTGAGTGTAAAATTTTAAGTAAATCTCTATTAGTGGCCCATCCATGGCCCTGCCCCAGATTGCAACGCCTTTGCTTGAGTATCCAATTAAAGTTAATTTACTTAAGTTGCTACAGAATGTCTTCATATTGCGATCCGTAAAGTCTTTAGTCACAGTGAAAACGTCAAGTCACCCGAAAATCATCTTTCCGTGTGCCTCTCTTTTCCGTTTCGCTTTTCTAATATTCTTCTGGAAAGTATTGACTCTGCTGTGTGGCTGAGATCTGTAGAGAGCATGTAAATCCAAAAGCCTTTTAAATTTTCATCGACGTCCAAAAATTTTCTGCTTTTTTTCTGGAGCAACATTAAATTTAAATAAATTCCAGTTTATGATATTTAAGAGTACATTCTTTTACAGTTCTGTTTGTTTGATGCCTCAATGTCACCTAGTACTCTATCAGCCACACACTTGAGTGTCAAATATGTGTATGTCTTGTGTCAACAATAACGGAATAAAAGGATTTTCTACAAAAGAAAATCAAAGTTGTAAATAGTGAAATTTTATTGCTGTTTTGCACTGCTGCAAAAGGGTGTTGTGACTCATTTATCTTAAACAATCTAAAAATTGGTTTTTAAACAAAAATTTCAAATTTTAAAGCACAATGATGTTGTTGTATCCATGTTTGGATGTTGCAGTGTGAGTGTGAAAATGTCACAATAAGATCGCTAAGATAAGAAAATGTGATTTAGGTCTTAGCTGACATTATGGCAGGCGTATTAGAGGGTTTATTCCTCCCCAACCCCTTAAACACACACACACACACATACATTTACACATAAATACAAATATATTTATTGGTGTTTTTTTTGGAAAACAACAACAACAACAATTACCACTACTACTACCGCCTGGCACTTTTTTGTGTGATTTGCTTCCCCAATTGAGCTCTCACTTAACACATCTATTAGATTAATTTCGAATTTGGGTTTATAATCACAACAAAATACAAAAATAATTAAATGCCGATTTTGGTACAATAACAACTGTCTCGCTAACTGGTTGGCGTGGCGATAAATGAGTGCAATGTTACCCCAAACTATTAGATACAGGGACACGTGTGTGACAAGCGACATTAGCATTTAAGACTTAATTTAACTTTTATCAGAATAAACAAATCTGATGATATTTAGAACAATAGCAACAATAACAACTCATATGAGAGCTCAAAAGAAGTCCACAAAATATGAGTGATAAACAATAATTTTTAAAAAGCACCAAGTTCTCCCACAACGGTGACTTTTGAAAATAAAAGTCGTCCTGTGGAAGTTGATAGCAGCCATATTGTTGAAGTGTGGATTTGGAAACGATACCAATCGATATCAAAAAGGGTCATAGACTACGAGCGATGACGCGGCCCATTCTTAGGGAATCACAATTGTCAAGCCATCCTCATCGATGCCGAGCGGTATAGGTCGATAACTAACAACTTCTCTTGCCCTAAATTGTATTATGTGGACGTTGATGGCATTTGGTATTAAGAGAATAGCGCTAAAAATGCGCTATGTGGCTCATGCCACATTAACTATTTTTCATGAAAAACATTTTTGGGCGAAACATAATATTCGTTTAAGGCACTCTACACACTACAAAAACCGATAGAAATGAAAGTTATTCGGTCTAATTACTTATTTTTTCGATGCGAAAACAAAATCTGCAATTATTCATTCTGCTGCTGCGGTATCATCTCAACCGTCGCTATATTGCCCTATTATTGGTTCCGCAATGTGAATATTTTTCTCAATTATTTTTTTTTTAAGAGAAGTAGCACTTCAGACAACAATGCCTATTAAGTCAAGTACCGTATTTTTGTAGTGAAAAAACCAAGGTTTTCGTAGGGAATCGAACCCACAACCCTCCAGACTGACAAGCTAGTACACTGTCTACTAGCCTACAGGAATACTTAATTGTAATAACGATAAAACAGTGAAAGACAACCCATATTGCATCAATGCTCTAGAGAATCAATAGAGTTGGATACCCTGCTGTCCCCGAAAAGCTGTACTACTTTGTTTTGCCGCCATTTTGGCAAACATTAGTCTTGAAAGTGCATATTTAACAGTCGCGGAGTAGACACGTGGCAAATTTTTTTATAGAAAAATATTCCATAAACCAACGTCGTTAACACATTTTCGATTTTCATGAAAAAATCATAATGAGTGACGAGGCACATCTGCATTTAAATGGATGTGTGAATAAACCGAATAGTCAGTTCTGGGGAATGGGTAACCCTCATCCAGCTTTGCATCCCATAAAATTTACAGTCTGTTGTGGAATCTGGTCAGGAGGAATCATTGAACCTTAATTTTTTGAAAATGAAAACGGCGTAAAGATAACGGTGAATGGGGAGAGATATCGTGATATGATTGAAAACTTGATTAACATGTGGTATCATTAAAATGGCGCTACATCACATACAGCCAGAATTAAAATGGAATTACTGCGGGACAACAAGTTATTTCAAGAAACATTAATGTGAGGAAAAGCTCACGAAAACAACAAAAATGTAAGGAAAACTCTAAATTTAAAAGAAATCAAATTTGGGATAATTTTTTTATTTATTTTAATAGGAATTAAAGAGACAGATACACACGCAAATTGCTGCCGGAAAGGCAAAGGTTAAGTTAATGAATCAAAAATCATGTAGCGCCCCAGCAGAAGTAAATAAATTCATGGATGAGTTTGCTTCGACACCAAATAGTGCCGGCCGCCTTTAAAAGATCGATGCCGGTGGTTTAAGAAAGTTAACGTTGGATTACACAGCGGTTAACGGTATACCGAATGTAAAACAGAGATGTTAAATTTACTCTATGGATAACTTATACCACAGGAATGCATATCGATCAATATTTCTTTCTGTTAAATTGTCGTTTTAACTGCAGAAGCCACCCATTGATACCACCCATTTCGCTAAAGAAAAACAAAAAGAAAAAGAGGAAGTCCGCTTGATTGTAAGACCGCCGCGTTTTGCGAGTCACACATGTATCTCTGCTGTATAAATTGCATTTAAAATGCCACAACAACCAGTGACTTTAAATGTTGGGATGATGTATTATATTTGGGTGTTGTGTTTGCTTAATATGACATTTCAAATAGATTGTGATTGTAAGCGTGACACGCTCAGCTCTTTCAGTCAGTCGAAGTGTTTGTTTGTGTTTGTTGGTTGGTGGATTGTGCATGTTGGAAGTCAGCCCTTTATTTACACTCTTATTATCACATTAAATCTTTACTTTTATTATTCTTTAACAATTTCTGCCTTAAATCGCTTTATTTGTGTGCAAAGATCAGGTATGGAAAATTGAATTTTTAAACTTAGAACACAGTGAGTTAACTTGTGTTTAGTTGTGAAGAAAGAAATAAAACTGTGTTGTCATTCCTTTCGGAATAAACCGGTATTGCTGCTGTTTGTTTGGTATGGCCGGCGAGCACAATATTATCAAACCGTATTCTAGACTGTACTTGTGAGTTTGTGTTCGGATTCTTAGGGTCGTATAATGGTTTACACCGAAAGAAATGAGAACAGTAGTTCATTTACTAACGCAACAAGTCCAAACAACTAAATAACAAAGAAATAAGAGTTCAAAAAAGGGTGTTTTCTATAAAAAAAAATCTCAAAAAGAGTTCCTGGCTGTAGCTCTTAATGTTTACGTGACGTTAATATAATCGTAATTTATGAGAACGCTCGTTGGGCTGAGCTTAACGAATTTTTAGGCAGCTTAATTGGAAACTTTGCTTCTTGGACAATAATGTCGAGCGGTTAAAAGGGTTTTTACAGATCTCAACAGGATGGGATACCAACACTGATCTTGAAGCAGTGCTCGTCGACGCTAGCGCGTCCGTTAGCAGCCCTTGTCAGCACATTGTACCATGTCGCAGAATTTCCGAAGTGCTGGAAAGTTGCTAATGTAACGCCGATCCCCAAAAAGGGGGAGGCTAACAATCCTGAAAATTACCGCCCAATTGCAATTCGTTCTGCACTTTCTAAAGTATTTGAAAGTATAAATTATTTCCATCTTGTGAGATATCTGGTGTCCAACAGCTTGCTTAGTAACTCACAGTATGGTTTCCGTAGGGGGCGCTCTACGGGTGACTTCTTAGCCTTCTTGTCATAACAATGGTGTAACTGCATACATCATTTTGAAGAAAGCAAGGTGGTGGCTCTAGATATTTCCAAAGCTTTTGATAGCGTGTGGCATGATGCACTTCTATTTAAACCTGCTGCTTTTGGTGTCGGTGATAATTTTTCCAGATTTATATCGAGTTTTCTCAGAAATCGCACTATACGAGTTGTTATAAATGGGATTTCATCAGACGAGTTCATGATGAATTCAGGAGTACCGCAAGGCTCCTTTCTTTCTCCTACCCTATTCCTTATTTTTCTAAATGACCTTCTTTGTCGAACTTTCAACCCTATATATTCCTTTGCAGATGAAAGCGCCATTTGTCATTCGTATTTATTTGGTAATAGACCAGGCCATTTGGAGGTAGAGTAGAATTCAATGCTCGTAAGACGCAATGTTGCATGCTTACGCATAGATCTGCGTTTGGTAGTGGTGCTGCATCTGTTACTCTGGGTGATGTAGGTATTACGGAATCTGAAGCTCTTGATTTTCTTGGCATGAAAATTCAGTGCAATGTTCGATGGACTAAACACATTTTTCATGTTTCTAAAGAAGCTTTCAAGTGCCTCGGTTTTTTTAGGCGGTGTAGAAAATATTAACTCCATCCGATCTCCATACTATCTATACTCGTAGTTACTCGACCGAGTACAGGAAAGAGGCTCATTGGAGATAGCAGGGAATCCAACTCTATTGATTCTCTAGAGCATCGACGCAATGTGGGGTGCATTTTACTGTTCTATTGTTACTACAATGGTAAGTGCTCTAATGAAATTAGGGAACTTGTTCCTGACACTCGCACGTTTTCACGTTTAACTTGTTTTTCGATGAGAGCACATCCATTTGTGGTTGATTGGCCAGTGAATCGAACTACGCATTACAGGGAAAATTCGTTTTTCAGCAGAACAGTCGGTATGTGGAATAAAATCCCTCCGGAGGTCTTTCCTGCCACTTTCAATCTGGGAAAGTTCAAATCGAATTTCCACAGACACTACTCCCTCTTTCCTCCTTCCCGTAACATAATTTCTTAGTTCTGCATATGTAGGGATCATACCTACATCATCATCCCTGAATAGCGTTCACGGCCGTTAAATTAAAGTGTTAAATCTAATTAAGGCTTTAATTAAATAGACTGTAACCTAATTAAATTTTTACGCCGTTTGCAAAACATTGATTAACTTGATCCACCAAATAACTAGAACTGAAGATATGGTATCTTAATAAAATTGAAAAGAGAAAAAAAAACTTATTTATGTAAAACATCACATCACACCTTCACTGATCCAATTATATCGGGTTTTTCAACAAGAAGTTTGTTTTTCAATTGTGGCAACACTCAAAACATGATAGTTTTGATATTTAGTTTTTTGACATATTCATAGTCCATACGTTGGCAATGTTTACAATGAATTTAATTTCGCACGAAAATCACATTAAAATAATTAAAATCCATTAGGAAAATGGTGGTTCTGTTAAAGTTTCACTTCGTAAAATTAGTGAAATTTTCGGACAACATAGTCGCTCTTCTGAGACCGCTATTACGAATTTGTTCGTTAAATTTGAGTCGACAGGCTCGATACAAAATGTGCGAACACCAACGTATGTTTGACCGGGTCGTTCAACTGAAAACATCGCAGCCGTAAGCCACAGTGTTGAAGCAGATTAAAGTTTCTCAATTCCTCGACGTTCTTAACAATTGGGGTTATCCAAAACCACCACCTAACGAATTCTGTGTAAGGACATGGCTTTAAAGCCTTACAAGGTTCAATTGGTGTAGGAACTGAAGCAAAATTTTCAGTTAATAAAAATATAAAATTAAAAATTAATGGATGGCCCATGAAAACTAATCGCACCATGGCGAAATCTGCATAAGGATACGACTTTAAAGCCTTACAAGGTTCAACTGATGCAGGCAGGACCGACCGACCATCCACTTTGTTCCTTCGCTAGAGATTTGCTCACTTCATTCAGGAACAACCGGCTGGTTTTTCTGAAAGCACTATTTTTTTAGACGAAGCCCATTTTGATTTGTTAAGGTATAGCATTAAGTAAAATTGCCAGAATTGGGCTTCTGAACATTCTAGAGCGATCATTGAGAAGCCTTTGCATGCTCAAAGTGTCACTGAATGTCTGCAGGCGTGATTGGGACGCTGTTTTCAAGGCTGCAAATGCGTTAACAATTAATGAATCACGCTATCGCGAGATGCTAACAGCCTATTATTGAAGACGCGGATATCACTGACATATGGTTTCAATAGGACGGTGCCACATGTCGCACAGCCAATGAAACGATCAAATTATTGCAAACTAATATTTCTGGTCGCATAATTTCACGTCAATCAGCAGTTAAGTGGCCAGCCAGCCATATGGTGTGATTAAACACCACCGGATGATTTTTTGTAGGGCTATATTAAGGACAAAGTCTATACGAGGCAAATCGAGTCGATTTCAGCCTTAAAACTCAAAATCCGTGGTATACTTAAAAAAATAGGGCCACTATTTTTCAAAAAAAAAAATTAAAAACTTTGCTGCAAGAATCGTTATCTGTCAGCGTGGACGTGGTCGATATTTGCCAGATATCATTTCTTATTCATAATTTGCCGAACTTTTCTCTTCGTAATACAATAAAAATTTGAAGCATCTTAATTAAAATTTTTTGTTTTAGTTTGTTTTAGAAAATAAAATTCTTGTTAAAAAAGCCTTTGCCAGATTTGGACCTAAACAATCAAAAAGCCAAAAAAACCTAACGAAAAGAAATGTCAATACATCCACGCTCGGACCAGAACCAAATTAAAGTACCAAGCAACGCTACTAAACCAAGTACTTTCCACGTACACAAACTTCTTGTTGAAAAAGCCTTTGCCTGATTTGGGCCTAAACAATCAAAAAGCAAAAAAACTAGCCAAAAGAAATCCCAATACATCGACGCTCGGACCAGAACCAAATTAAAGTACCACGTAAATTAAATCTGCGCTCGGAATTTAATCAAGTTACGCTTAAAGCAAAAATAGCTTTTCAGCAACAGCTGGAACAAAGTGTCTTTACTAAAATTAATACAACATTCGTAAAGTAACCTGCTTGCAATGAAACATGATTGGGTAATAATTGGCAGATATAGAGAAAATTATTTTAAAATTCCCCAGGTCGCATATCACAATGGACTAAAAAAGTATATCAGCAGACCCTGCATTGTGGCGAGTAACGACTGGTAGAGACTTGAGGAATATAATAATAAATTAAAGAGCATAATGTGTATGCTTTCTAACGTATGTAGTTGACACAATCAGCTGTACAGCTACGATCTATTAACAGTAAATCGTCCAAGGATATCAAAAGCAGCTTAAAAACCAGACACGGTACGGGAAAAATCATTTTGCCTCAGTATCCTACAATTCCGTATTGCTACTGTTATTTAAGCAATTTGAAATTTGTACCCCCCGGTCACCTCTTTCAGAATACACCAATGCCACGCTTTGCGACGATAATTGGTTCCAAAAAAATTCGTCGCAATTCGAAAAAGAAATTTTGTTTGTATGGAATTGCACTGCAATGTTAAAGATACGTTTTAGTTCTAAAGCAAAGCATTTTTAAGTTTTTTATAAATTTATTTGTAATACCTAAAATTAAAACATACAACATTAATGGAATCATTAAAATTAAATTAAAAACTTAACATATTTCATTTCTACTTTCTCGAATTTAAACAAAAAATTCTTTAAAAAAAAAACATAACAATTCAATAGATTTTTAAAACTGAAAAATAAAAAACAAAAAATTCATTGAAATTGGAATCTAGAATTTTTAATGTTTACGAAGAATCTAGTGTTATTTGGGATTCCAATATGGTCTTACGGAATCCAACTTTGGGGCACTGCCTCAGCTTCAAATGTCGATAGAACTCAACGTGGACAGATTAAAATTTTACGGTTAATAACTTCCGCTCCATGGTACATCAGAAATTCAAGCATACATTGTGATTTAGACATACCGCTGGTGACTACAGAAATCATTAAATACGCAGGCAAATACTTAATGAAGCTTGAAGACCTTCCTAATCCCCTTGCGCGCAATATCTTGGATTATAGTGGACATAGCCGATTAAAAAAGAGGGATACCGCAGCTTTAATCCTCAATGCTACAGATGACACATCTTAGAAATATTTGTTTTGTTTTTTTTTTTTAATGTCAATTTTTTTACCCAAAAGGTTAGTTCTGACCTGGTCGGGACTAATGTAACTTTTTTTTTAGAATTGAAGATTTTAAAACTTATTCTTTGTTCAGTTTCTTGAAGATACAATAAAAAATTATTGAAAAAAAAAATTAGATGCTAATGGCTGCAAATATTTTTCCAAAGTTTGCTGGATCGCTTTCTTTTTTTGTTGTTGCAAATAAAACTCCTTTTAGCAACTTACGCAATGAGTTAAGGATCGTGCAACTTTTGCACTTCTTTCTTCGTCAGGGTTTATTTTGTGTAAAAATGGAAGCTGCTTCGTCAAGTAGGGCCATAAGCTTTGCTAATTTGTTTTGAAGGAAGGATTTTTAGATCAGAAGTTTCAATTAAATCTTCTGTTTGGTTGTCTTTATACATCAATGCAATATCCAAATCTATTAAATCACTATTGATCATGTCTTCATTCTGTGGCGAAATGAACTCTTTCACACCATCTTAGTCCATTCCTTCAAATTCATTTTCCTTTGCCAGATTTACAATTTCAGTACAAACTGCAGATGTGTGATCAACAATATGACTAGAGTCAAGGTTTTTATGAACATATTCTGGCCATATTTTCCGCTACACACCATTCAAACAAGAGAGTGTAACTTCATTCCACGATTCTGAAATGTTGTTGATTGCATCCAGTGCGTTAGATGTTTTTCAAAATTCTGGAATTGTGCTGTTTTTTTTCAGAATCATCAATAACGTTTATAAGCTGTTTAAATGTTCTTCGAAGATAGTACCTTTTAAATGTTGAAATTACTCCTTGATCCCTTGGTTGGATAAGTGAAATGGTGTTTGGTGGCATAAACAAAAATTAAATTGCCTGTCAAATCATTAACGTAAATAGGATGACTGGGAGAACTATCCATGATGATCAAAGCTTTAAAATGCAAGTTTTCTTTAGAGCAAGAGGATCTTATTTCATGAATAGCACATTCACAAAGCCAGTCTTTAAACATCTCAGACGTCATCCACGCTTTATGGTTTGATCGCCAATGCAGGGAAAGATTTTTTTTATTAACGCCTTTCATTGCTCTCGGATATTCTGCATTATGAATAAGAAATGGTTTGAATTTAAAATCTGATTCAGCGTTTCCGCCCAGCAGAAGAGTGAGCCTATTTTTGCTTGACTTAGTCCTGAAACAGATTTTTCTGCTTTAGAAATATAAGTTCTGCTCGGGGGCCTTTTCCAAAACAATCCCGTCTCGTCAACGTTAAAAACTTGCTTAGAAGTAAGTCCTCCACTATGGGGGAATTTCGCAGCTACAACACTGTCGGGACTAGCTGCTTCACCTTTTAGTTTAACATTATGCAGGTTGTATCGTGCTTTATATCTTTCGAAACTGCCTTGACTCGCTGAAAACTTTGGTTGCCTTTCATCAGCATATTGGTCCTCCCTATTATATGACAATGATTGTTTTTCAATATCTTCATACAATTTCTTTGCTTTTTCTTGAATTGTGCTTTTAGTTAGTGGAACTTTGTCATGAACCTGTTTTTCAATCCATATAGAAAGTAATAGAAAGTAAGGATTCCATTTTCACTAAAATAAAGTATCTTGCGCGTGTTATTTTTTTTTTTGTTTTTTGTATCTGAGACAGAAACAGCTGATGCAATTTTTTTTATTTTTTTTTTTTTTTTTAAGAGAAGTAGCACTTCAGGCAACAATGCCTATTTAGTCAAGTACCGTGCTACATTACTTAGGAAAGGGATAGAGAAGTGAAAGGTGGTGAAAGTAGAGGGATAGTCGGAATATAAGACAGCCGTATATAAGACGGCACAGCGACCAGTGACTACGCTTTCACCGCTGAGCAGCCCCACCGACAGTCAATTTTTATTTTTGTAGTGAAAAAAACCAAGGTCTTTGTTGGGAATCGAACCCACAACCCCCATACTGGCAAGCTAGTACACTACCTACTAGCCTACAGGGGCAGCTTTTTTACAGTTGTCACGATCTCTTATTGTTTTTACAGTTGATTCTGTTAGACCAAGCGCTTTAGCCATTATAACAGGTCGTTCTCGTGCTTCAAAACGCCTTAAAATTTTTAATTTGGTTTCCAGGATTATTGCAAAGCGAATTGGCAAAATTTAAAAAATATATGTATTTCGATTGCGTTTTCAAATATTAAAAAAAGTACTTTCAACAAAATATTTTAAGGCCCGCATTTTTGTAAAAATTTTTACAGCAATTTTATAAAAAACAAGGTGAAAGGTCCTATTTTAAGCCGCCTTAAATTTGTAACCAAACTTCTTTGACCAAGTTACTTCTTTCATCCTATCTCACAATTACAAAAGTTTTTTCCCCTTTTAAATTACTTAGAAAAGGTGCCGATTTCGAACTACTTAAATTTCCATCTCTGATACATTGTATCATTATTTTATTTATTTTTTTTAGTGATTGTTATGCGAGTAGAGAGGGGAGGCAACATAAACATCGCACACAAAAACGTTAGATAAATTTTTGATTTAAAATAAAATTATGGGAAAAATTTCTTTGTTATCGAAAAAGATGAAATTAAAAAGAGATTCAGTTACAATGATTAATTTAAATATTGACAAGTACTTAGATGTATGTTTGTATATGTGTATGTGAGTGTCAGTGTATTAAATTTGAAATTTGTCATATATTTATGTATGTATACAAATATTTTCCATTTATGACAGCAATTTGATTTAAAATATCATTAGATAATTTTTGTTGTGTTCTTTGTTGAACGAAGAAATTTAATGTTGTCTACCGGCAGCTATTAGCCGATAACAAATCAATCATTTATTATTCTTAATGCCATTGCTTTTTAATACCCTACACAGCGTAGTGGACTTGTATGACCTATGTAAGTTAAGGGTGTTTTTTTATAGAGATATAAAACTTGGAAATGGAATAAAACAGAGATGACGAATTTACTTTATTTGAAAGATAACCTCGTGTCATAATTTAAATATGACATCTGTCATATGACCACTATCGCTGGCGGTCGACCGTAGTCTTGAGGCGGAGTTTTCGATGATTCTGTCAAAACGTTTGTAGCCGTTTGCGGGCCAACATAGTCCTCCAAGTGTTCAATCGTTTCAAGATTATCGGCGTAGACTAGTGACATGACACTATTCAATCACCAAATATTTCCTTCACGATCTGTGTAACACATAGCCCCGTCTTGTTGACACCACAGCTTTTGCACATCATGATTGTTCAATTTATGCACTAAAAATCTAATAACCGTGGGTTTAAAGCGATCACCGTTGACTGTAACCTTCTAACCATCTTCGATTTTAAAGTTCGGAGCCATGGTTCTACCAGCTCATAAAGCACACCAAACTTTAAGTACCTCAACATATACTTGATCACTTTAAATATGGCAGTTTTGTTTACTGACGTCTCCATATTCAAACAAAAGTGAGCTTCATCGCTAAACAAAATTCGCTTCTAAAAATCCGGATCAACGGCGACCAAGTAGTACAATTTAGAAGCGTTGTTCAGGCGTCAGTCTATTCATATTGAAATACTGAAGCAAAGTAAACAGAAATCACTTGACAGCTAACAAAATGGTAGCCAATTAAAAAGTGTTGTCAACTTAAGGTTGTATATCTCTATACAAAATAAACATTTCAACTTTGCCATTTCGTTTTCTAATTTTTACAATATTAATTTCCGACCCCATAAAGTATATACACCAATACTCTTAACCATTATGAATGTGGAAGCCAATTAAGCAATTAAGCCCATCATCGGACTGAAAACAATTTTGCCAAGGTTACAGGAAATTTCAGTTTATCCATCTGATACGCGTTATTACGAAAAGGGTTCTATTTAAAATCAATAACAGCGGTTTATAAATAGTAACAAGTGGTAAACAAGCCAATGCTTTTTATTCCCTTATGTTTTTCAAACGTTTTTGTTGCTTTTTTTTATAATACAGGGTGTCCGCCGGGAAGGTATACTACTTTGTTTGTTTATAATTTTTGATTAAATGAAAGAGAAGGGATCTTAATATTGATGAATGTTTTATTTAATGTCGGCAATTATGTATGGAATACAATATCAGATAAATGTCCGCCTCTGTTAGCGTTACGAATGCGAGCCCTTTTGAGCACATTTTTCATTACATTCTCACACATTTCACGCGGTATTTCATTATTTTAATAACGAATATTTTATTTGAGTTGCTCAAGCATTTTTCGATTATTTGCATAAACCTTGCTTTTCACATATCCTCACAAAAAGAAGTCTGGAGTAGTCAAATCAGGTGATCGGGGAGGCCAATCAATATCACCATTTTTTTTAAAATAATTTGTTGTGGAAAGAAGTATCACAGTAATTCCATTTCAATCATGGTTGTATACGATGTGGCACCATTTTGTTGATACCACATGTTAATCAAGCCCAAAGCATGCAGTTGTGGCATTAAAAAGTTTTCAATCTTATCATGATATCGCTCCCCATTCACAGTTACCGTTACATCGTTTTCGTTTTCAAAGAACTAAGGTACAATGAATCCTCCTGACGAAATTGCACATCATGGTGTCACTTTGACTGTTAAATAATTTGAGGGTTTTCCATTCCCCAGAACTGACTATTCTGTTTATTCACATATCCATTCAAATGAAAATGTCCATGTCATTCATTATGATTTGTTCATGAAAATCGTGGTTGTCATGGGCAAGCTGTAACATTCTATTGGCATAGGTATGGCGCACAGTAGCTCAGAATCGTATTTCATTGGCCAAAACTCTGCAACTTTTTAACTAACAAAGATTTTTTAGAAATTCTTTTTTCAGTCAATAGATAACATCTTAAGCTTTTATCGAGTTTAGGTTTTATTAAGATCGGTACAGCTTACTGCACTTAACTTTACGCTTCACAATGCTTACATATTTCCTAGTTTTTGATCAATTTTAAAATAAAACAGTGTAACTTAATTTTTATTTAATTATATATTTATTTAAAGTTATAAATAAATTTTAGATAAATAAAATAGCATTTAATATTAATATTTAATTAATACTTTATTTCATTTAAATATTAAAGGCACTTAATAATTATTATTCATTTGGTTGGAATATTTCCTGTAAATGTTCGATATTCTGCTCTGTATTACTTCTGTCCTGTAGCAATGTCTTAGCTTCTGCATGTAGCTCCGAATGATTCACTTACCATTGACTTTGAATGCTAGAGATGAAGAGATCTGACGTTGCTAATAATATATAAAATAAATCTTCATTTGTAGAACTGCGTGGCATTTTTCTGATATCATGTTCTCTGTAAAATCTGTAATCCTTATTTCTTTTTTTTCCTGGGCTTCCTCCGATAAATCTCCAAGTGGTAATAAATGGTGTTTAATGACATCTTCTCCATGATAAAGAACTTTGTGTACTGCTCCTGTTATATTTCTATAATTGTATTTGGAGGTATATATAGCAACGGTTCCTTTAGCATAGTCACCAAATTTTCTAGCATTAATTTGTTCATTGCACGCAAATAGTTCAGTAATTGTTTTAAATCTTGAAATAACATCTATATTAACACCTGTGAATATCAGAATCTTCTTGCGGTATTGCCATCGTTTGTATTGCCTGATCATTGTTTAGTTTGGTCTATAATTAACCCGTGTTTGAGAAAAGCATCTTGAACTTGTTTCTTTTACAATTTTCTTTTCTCTTTGTTGGTGTCATTGTTTCTTACTGAAGTCCAAATCATAGCTAAGTTTCAGTATGTGTTCCATAAACCTTATCCTCGTGTATAGCGGTGATAACCCAAATTCAAATGCATCAATACTATCTACTGTCTTTGTCGGTTCTTGGTTTAATCGACATGATGTTGCTTTACATATAATACAGCTGGATGAAGCTTTTGTATCAGTCAAAACCTGGGCAGTTTTTTCGTCTATCATTAAAAGTATTAATTGGTAATTTAATTTAATAGTCTGTTTATCTATCTCTAACTGTAATGGTTTTCGTGTTGTAATTTGAGCTCTAATCTCACTTACTTTATTCTTAATGCTATCATGAGTTTCCTATTTAAACTCAAATTTTATTGATCTGCAGTATTTCGTAGACGATGGAGTATAGTTTTTCCAAATACAATTTGTTTGCATTGTGCTGTACGAAGCTTCCGAGTCTTCTCAGTTCTTTATTAATCGCAATGGCACAAATGACACCATGAACATATCTGTGTCAGAAATATCTTCACATAAAAATTGTTTATATTGTTTTTACCCAGAAGATCCATCACATCCACATTTTCGGCGGCGTAAATGCTCTTGTTTCCACTGAATTAAATGCATATTCTTATGCAAAATTCTAACCAAAGTTGTTCTTTGAAGACCAAGCTCTTGAGTACGACGTCGAATTGAGGTTGATGAATTGTTTTAAGAGAAGACGAGAGGAGAATTAATTATCTAGACCTAACGATAAAGAGGAACATAATCTAGAACAGAATCGAATATAAAATATACAGGAAACCAACAGCAACGGACACAATAATACACAACTCATCAAATCATCCCCAGCAACACAAAAACGCAGCAATCGGGCAGTTAATAACAAGACTCGGGAGAACACCACTAACACGGCAAATGTGTATGAAGGAAATGGAAACAATATACACCATAGCGGAAAACAACGGATACAAAAAGCGCCTCGTAGATAACATCAAGAAACAAATTAGAAAGAAACAAAGAACAGGAGAATGAAAGGAGAAAATGGGCCACATTGACATATATGGGAAAATCAACGTACAAACTGGCGAAATTCTTTGGAAAACACAACATCAATACCACATTCAGAACAAGGAACAACCTAGGCAGAATACTACGAAGTAAAACAACCGGGGCAAATATACTAGACATACAAGGAGTGTACAAATTAAGTTGTACATGCCATTATAGCTACATCGGGCAAACAGGACGAAAGCTTAAGACCAGATTTAGGGAACACATTAGAGACTATAACAAAAAACTACGAGAACCAAAATCAACTCCAGAATCAAACTTTGCGAACCATATATTCAACAACAAATGTACACCAGGACATATAAAAACAACTGTTAAACTGCTTCATACACAGCACAAAGGAAGGAGACTAAATATATTAGAAAACATGGAAATATACAAACAAAAAACATTTGACGGACGAATAATAAATGAACAAATAAACACTGCTTCGGACACAATAATTGAACCGTTGGAACATTTTTACGGGAAAACGAACATTACACCTACACAGAAACGTTACGCAGGTGCACAAGACCAAGGCAATAAGGAACATCATAAACGTACAATTACAGATTATTATGTCATATAAGAGGAGAAAAAGGAGAAGAGGGAAAAACCCAATAGGTTCACACATAGACAAAAACGGACAACAAGCATGATCGTAAAAGGATTTAGTTAGAAAAAAAAGACGAATGAAAAAGGGAGCGACAAATTAGGTAAAAAGAGACAAACGAAAAAGTAGAGAGAGGTGCAGGCAAAAAAGACAGAAAGTGACGAACGCAATAACACGAAGGGAGACACGAACTATATAAACACAACTGGCAATAGAACGCAACTAGTACGAAAAGAATACTGAAAATGGCAAAATTGACGAGGGTCGACGAAAAACCGTACCCAAATAAAAGTAATTGTTTTAAACACTTTCTTGGGCAACAGCAATGTTTACAGCCCATCATGCATCATACATTGTGGTCTATGCTTGGGCCTATCACCTACAGACTCGCCTTCTTCGAAATCATTAACTATGCGATCAATAATGCGTTTTGTTGGCACGTGTTTGCTTCTGAAAGTTTCGCATAACTTTCTCATCGTCACAGTAATCGATGATTGATTTTGATAAAATGTTTTAACGATTAAAACACGTTGGCTTATCGAATATTTTTCCATAATTGTCTACTTCATGACTCCCAAATATTAACTGTCACGACTAATGTTTACCAAAAGGGCGGTAAAACAAAGTAGTATAGCTTCCAGGTGGACAAATGTTATAAGTTTCTTTTGTGCTAATTAGAGTTTGGTAGAATTAGTTTTTTTATACGAGTCAGTATGTAATTGCCGCACTAGTTCTGTGCTGCTGTGTTTATTATTTGCGAATTGCTATATTCCTTTTCTCTCTCTTCCTCTGTTTAACTCTTTTCTTATTTATGCACTCTCTAAAACAAAGTAAAAAAAAAATACGCTTTTCCCAAATAACTAGAAGCAGCAAAATTATAATACTTCGAGGGCGTACCTAGACGGGGGCGGTGGGTGCGGTCCGCACCGGGCGCCACTTACCTTGGGGCGGCATTTTTGATATTTACTTATAGTTGTAAAAAGCAACTTATTCATTTCATATTTATTTTCTTTCATGAATAAAAAATGATTATTATGATTATTATAAGTTTAATATTTGATTTATATAAATTATGATTAACTATATGATTTCGAATATTATCCTCGGTGTATAAGTTAACGACTGGAATAAATTCGTTAACTGTAAAAAATATTATCAGGCAATCATTTGTCTCCTTTGTGCAAAATTCTTTCTTGACTGTCCTTTTGGTAACCTTGAGACTGTACCAAAATAAGAGCGTCACGAATTTTGTTGCTGACACAGGAGATGGTGATTGGTCAGAACTGGTTTTTTCAAATTTTGCGTAATGGCGAAAAGCTCTTAAGATCGTGGATGGTAAATTCACCATCAAGGAAAAGTATTTATTGTTTCTGTTGCAAACTGTTTGATAATCTTTGTCAAGCAGGTTTTAATACGGAAGATGGTTTTAACAAGTTGTGGAAACTTAATCCCAAAATTAGTCAACATGAGGTGAGTCCATTGCATATTCGATCATATTCCAAATGGAAGGAATTAGAAATAAGACTTGGACGTGGCGCAACTATTGACAAACTACAACAACAGAATGTTGATAAAGAAATAAACAAATGGAAGGAAATTCTAACAAGAATACTTGATATAATTAGATTCTTAGTAAAACAAAATTTAGGGTTTCGAGGAGATCGTGAAAGTGTTCATAAGGAAAACATCGATTTAATGGAAAATAGAGGAAATTTTCTTGGGCTTGTTGACTTATTGGCTAAGTACGATCCAGTATTACGAGAACACGTAGTAAAAACTAAGATGGGTAATAAATATGGTATCTCTTATTTGTCGCTGAAGATTCAGAACGAATTCATAGAGCTATTGGGAGGCGCAGTCAGAAAAACAATTATGGATCAAATAAAGCAGGCTAAATACTTTTGTATTATATTTGACAGCACTCCTGACATTTCTCACAAAGATCAAACCAGTCAAATATATAGATATTGATGGTAGCGAAGTTAAAGTTGTAGAATCGTTTATTGACTTTGTAGAAACTAAAGGAAAAACTGCTGGTGAAATCACAGGTATGATTTTAACGAAATTAGAAAATGACGGTTTAGATATAAAAAATTACAGAAGACAAATGCAGAATTTGTAGAATGTACAAATCATTCTTTAACCCTGGCATGTTTACACGCAGCTTCTACAGCTATCAATTCCACCACATTTTCTGGAACTATCGAACAGTTGTTTCAGTTGTTTTCTTCTTCCACTCATAGATGGAATGTTTTAATTTCTGTAAGCGGTCAAGGTGTTAAACGCAGTGTAGAAACTCGTTGGAGCGCTAGAGCTGCCGCGGTAACTATAGTAAAGAAACATTTCTTTTTACATTTTAAGCGCTTTGGAAAAATTGACATCTGAAGAAGAAAGTAGTAAAACGAGATCAGATGCTGGAATATTATTCAATTCTATCCAATCTTTTTCTTTTCTATGTTACTTTCATTTATGTGAACCCGTCCTTTTGGAAATTAATTACGCTCAAAAATACCTGCAAATAAAAGGGTTAAATGTCCACTCATGCCATAGAAAACTAAATTCTTTGCAAACATATTTCATGTAACAAAGAGATACGCTAGTACAAAACGCTGTTATAGCAGTCAAAATAATTTGTAAGGAGTTGGAGATATCGAACTGAGCGTCGAGTTAGAAGGAGAAAAAATATGAGTGGGGAAAATTCGCAAGAAGTGGGGCTATCCTTAGAAGAAGAAGTACGAAGAGAAATGTTTTCATTTATTGACAGAATTATAAAAAAAATAAAAGAACGCTTCGATCAGTCGCATGGCCTTGTAAGAAAATATTCGTGTATAATACCGTGTAACCTACTAAATGAAGAATTTAAATGTCAAATAAATTACTTGATTGACATTGATAAAGAACAGTTCCATATTGAACGAAAAAGGATCCAGGTTTTCATGGCTGTACCTACACTAAAAGAAGAGGCAAAACATTGGAAAAACGGAGAGAAGGGCCATCTTGATCTGCTAAAATTTATTCAGCAGTATAGGTTGGAAAATTCTGTTCCCAACATTGTAATTTTGTTAAGAATTTTTTTAACAATTTCAATCAGTGTCGCTAGTTGGAAAAGAAGCTTCTCAAAACTGAAGTTGATAAAAAATTGTCTACATTCTACAATGAGTCAATCAAGACTACAAAATCTTGCAATATTGTCAATAGAACAAAAAATTACAAATAATATAAATTTTGAGAGCATTATACACGATTTTTCTAGTATGAAAGCTAGAAGAGTAGATATTACATAAATATGTTTACGAGTGCATACAAATATGTCTAAAAGAACTTACTCTGTGTATTAATTAATATTGATTAAATAACTTAATAATTTATTTATGTGTATTAATTTATAAAAACTACTATTTGATTGACTTATAATAGAAAGGGCGGCAAACTGGAGATCGCTCCGGGCGGCAAAATTCTAGGTACGCCACTGATACCTCGACATCAACATCTAGTATCGGAGTGGCAATTTAATTTGTATGCTGCTCGCATTTGGAATAGTCTTTTCTTATACAGTGATAGACATTCGTTTGACCGCACCATGTTTTTTTCTATTTTAAGAGAAACTAAAAGGGCTTTAATTATTTTTTTTCAGCAAAACGATTAAGTGATTTATTAGCTTAAAAGTAGTAAACAAAAATTAAACACATTTCACATTCGTAATACGTAATCGATAAAAAATTAAAAATTTAAAAGACATTCGTTTGAACGCAGTTTCCTTTAAATTAATAAAAAATTAAAATAGGTTTCAAAATTAAAAGTTATTATGCACTAATGTTTAGTAGGGCCACCTTCACTTCGAATGAGCGAAAATATTCTATTCGGTATTGAGTTTACAAGGCTTCGAAGAGTTTCAATTTCAATACACAAACAACATTCTTTGATTTTTTCTTTCAGCTCATTAACAGTCTAAGACTGCCTTCCCTTTTCGTATAACTTAGCTGCAAGGATTTCCCATAAGTTTTCGATTGGGTCAAAATCGGGACTGCATACCGGCCATGGAAGAAAATCAATGTTTTTGGTAGAAAATCATTTCTAAGATTTTTTCGATACATGTATTGCCGCATTGTCCTGTTGGAAAATATACTAATTGTTAGAATTTTCGTCAAGTTTTGCAATAAGGACATCTTCCAGAAGTTCCCGGTACATTTATGAATTCATTCTGGTGGTTATAAAACAAATACGAAGGTTGTAGTTATACAAGAAAATGCTCCCCACACCATAACGCTTACGCCACCAAAATTTCGCTTTGATCGCACTACGTTCGATTGGCACAACTCATACCAATAAAAACTGCAGCAATCTGGACCATCTAAGATACATTTTTTTTCATCTGAAAAAATAACTTCTTTCCATTCATCAGTCCGTGACATGTGTGCTTGGGCAAAGCTAGACGTCTCTCCTTGTGTACTTTAGTTAGTCGTGGTTTAGACTTAATTTTTTTCCATTTTATCGATGGGGTCGCATTCAAAACACGGGCTATGGATTAAGTTTGTCCTTTATTTTCCGACATGATAAGCGATTTAAAGTTGCTTCATGGCGAATCTGACCTTTTTGACGGGTCGTAATTTTGGATGATCCTTCGTTGGAGCCTTAATGCCATACTTTTTGCCAAGTTTTAAATAATTTCTTATTAGTGTTTCAGAACGCATTATTATTCCAACAATTTTTCGGTTTGATAACCCTTTTTTCTTTAAGTTATCGATTAAATCTTTTTCGGTCTCATTTAACAGCTTTCCTAAGCTCATATCTAATCGGTTTATAAAAATTCATTCTGCAATTTGTTTTTTATTTTTTATATTTGAATTAAATTTTTTATTAAATTAGTATGAACACATGTGTTTAAAAGTCAAAATTCACAAATTGTCAAACGATTGTCTCACAAAAAACAGCAACAATTTTACAAAAGAACGCATATTTTCTATAAAATAACCGTTACACTAATAATTGTTATTATTTTGTAAACTGCTTTTAATAATGTAAATAAAACAAAAAACACAAAAAAAAAGAAATAATTGTTCTCGTAAAGAGTTTAAAAAAACAACTTAAAAATAAAAAAGTAAGTGCGGCCAAATGGATGTCTATCACTGAAGCAACAACTGAATGGCAACGCCAATAGCTTCAATAAATTTTTAATTACTTTTTTCAGATAATTTTTCTTATTTTATTTATTTATTTAACTTTTTTTAATATTAGTAATTTTACTTCGTGATTGATTCCTTTAAATAAATATTTCATGATATTCTCACAAAATATTTATTACAAAAATTTTTATTAAAAAATAAACATCTTATGATATTCTCATAAAACATTTATTCAAATAAAAATAAAAATATTTGAAATGTATTGTAATGGGGGAGAGCACATCCATATTGCAATTTCACTATTGCTCAAGTAGCTCGTCAGTGAATTTTACCCCAATATTGTATAGACAAACCTAAGAGTCTTATATCCAAAGCCAAACTGATTCTATGAGAATTTTTTCATAAAATCAACATAGCATAGACAGCAAGACTCAAAGACACTTCCATACAAACACTACAAAACATATCAAAACAACAAAAAACATTGTTTATTTTCAATCATTTCTACATAAGAGTTTCCATTGGAAACCATTCATATGTAATGTGAAAATACCAGAAAATAAAAAATATTTGTAAATAATTTTACAAAATTCTAAAAAAGCAACGGGCACATGCAATGGAAATAAGTAATTTATAAATTGTTTTTTTTTAATATTTTATTTTACTCATGATTTAGTTAACTTTAAAAAAAAAATATGTTAACTTGGAGTCTAAAACAATGCGTTACTGCAAAAATAAGATTTAGTCTTGTTGCACAGGAAGTGAACTTATAAGTAAACAAACAAACAACCAACCAAATGTTGTCTTCATTTTGTTCAGATTCCAAACTCAACAATTAAATAACACCAAAACATTATTAAAAACAACTTCATCATATCAAAAACATATTCCCATTAATAAATTTATTTAAAAAATATCAAAACACAATTTCTTTGATAATAAGGGTGCATTAGATTCGGCGCAGCCGAATTGTGCTTGCTGTTTTATCAACTTAATTAATATTCAACATTACGGTGATTTCCAATATTGTTTACCCAAAAATAATAATTTGTTTCTAATTTATTAATGAAGAATAATCAAAATAGTGTTCAGATATTTCAAATGTTCAAAGACGAAATTAGAAAACGAAATTAGATTAGAAATCATATCAACTTAAATTATGGGCATTAACTCTATTAAATGCCTGTATTATAGATATTGAAATATCTGTTTGTTGTAAATCTATGCATTTGTATGTAATATACTATTTTTGTGTAAACTATTTATGTAAATGCTTACAAGAAGTCTAGATACATTTTTATGTGTTTATAAAAACTAATTTGCATTTACTGTGGGTAACGAAAGTTAAGTAATGAGTGAAGTTTGATAACAAATCATTCAAACCACCGAGCAAAATAATTACCTTCCACACATAGAATTTCACGTCATCTGCGGTTGACTTCACTTAATTCACTAAATTCGATCGTTATCTGTGACCAATAAGTCTAAATGTGTGGAAGATTATGAAGAGGACCATGCTTGAAAGACCCATGTACAGGGTTGCCGTTTAAAAATCTGAAAAAGTGTCATAAAAAGGGTATTTAAGAAAAAAAAAAATGGTCAAAAAAAGGGTCTTTTGAAGTGAAATAGGGTCAAGTTTTCTGTAAACAAAAAAATAACATTGATTTCAATTAAAAATAAAACAAAAACGAATTTTAACAATTAATTAAATACTGTAGTATGAGTGCTACATAAATGTACTCTTATTAGACTAGAAATAAAAGTATTTATACATACTTGAATTATAAAGGAATTTTAAAACTAAAAAAACAATTCACAGGTACATACATTCCAATGCTATTCATATTATCAAAAAAAAGTTACTTTTACAAAAGCTTTTAATAATATTTATCACTTTTTAGAAATACTTTTTCTATATTTTGCAATTAATTCTAAACTTGGGCTCCATTCTTCCAGCTCCGATTCGAGAAAATTGAGAGATGAAAGCATGGAGTCACAAGTTTCTATATTAAGTTTGTTTGTAAGTTTATTTTTTAGCAATGATAGTTTTGAATAAACTCGTTCAGCGGAAGCACTGCTATGAGGCAAAGTAAATATATATGTAATGACTTTATATAAATTTCAATACATATTTTCATTAAATCTATTTTTCAAATTTCCTATCTCGAACCAAAACTTTTCTGCGTTAGTTAATTTACATATATCTTTATACGTTTTACTGTTTATATTACTTTCTAACAATTTAAACTCATTGATAAAATTTTCTGGTTTGACAATTATGTCTTTGAATTCATAAATAATTTCAAAATAATTTATATCTTGTTTAGAATTTATAAAAACCAGGTCAAAATATCTTAAAATATTAAGTCTTTTATTTGTTATATCTATTCTTGATATCAAATCGTGACACTATTTTTTATAAAAATTCAAAATTTTAGTTTTTATTTCTATAACATCACATCTTGGATACAAATTAACACATATTTCTGCCTCTGCATCATGACCTATATATATATATATGTATATCAAATGTGTCCTTTGCATATAAAATATTTTCAAAATCAATATCCTCTATTTCTTTATCAATATAGTATTCTTTTTTCAAAAAGTTTGTAAAAATTATTAATAAAATTTCTTTGGTCGAGGGAAGCAGTTAAATTATTTGAGAAGTTTCACTCTGAAAATTTAGATTTAGTTTATTTATAATTTCAAGTATATATGCTAAAAATTTCAAATAAATTTTATTTGTTGCAGATAACCCTTCTTGTATTATTTGTATTTTTTCTTTATTTATTGCAGTTTTTTCTTCAAGTTGTGCCAGAAGAAAAAAATGTTGTAATACTGACCACTGCTCCAATACTCTCTTAGCGACTGACTCAAATGACAGCCATCTGGTATCACTCAGTCTTAAAAGTTTGTGCTCGGGCACATCAAATATATTTTGCACACAATTATATTCACTTTGTCTTTTTGCGCTTTTAAAGTATTTAAAAATGTTTCTAAGCAAGTTCTCTACATCTGGCGGAATACATGTAAGAGCTGAACTGCTGACTAAGTTTATTGAGTAACAAACACAACCAATATTGAACAAATGTGGTAGTTTTTTTTTTAGAAGATTAGCTACCCCTTTATTCTTACCGACCATTGTAGAAGCATTATCTGTAGCGAATCCAATAAAATTTGAAAAAGGTATTTGGTTTTCTTCTAACATTTCAAGTATAGTATTGGCAATAGCTTCACCAGTTCCATTTTCCAGCTTTAATAATCGAAAGAATTTGTCAACAGTTTTTCCTTTATTTCTGTCGAATTGCCTTATCACCATAACCAAGAACTTTGCAGTTGATATATCAGTGGCTGAAACTCTGTGCTTACATATTTGTTACTAAATTTATTTTACCTTCTTCTCCTAGAAACTGAACAATTTGTTTTGCTTTTGTGCGGCAACATGTTAGCTATAAACAAAATAAATGTGTAATAAATCATTTACATTAGTATGTATACATATGTATATGTTTGTTTTAAAATTACTTTAATCAGGAATAATTACCCCTTCGCTATAGCAGAATCCGGATATATGCTTGAATTAAACTTTGCCAGCTTGTTCATTGAGTTAAATGAATGATTGGAAACTACCATTCTCAAGACAAGTTTTATTTCAGCTACTGCGACTTGCTTTCGAAAGCCAGTGTTATTTCTTTTTTGCAAAAATAGAGCTATTTTCATTGTATTCGTTTCATGAGCCTGTTTGAAATTAGTCATATGCTTCGCAGTTCTCAAATGGCGATCTAATTGGGTTTTTTGGTTATTTAACAACAGTTTACAGGCAACACAGATAGGTTTCTTTGCGTTTGGTTCGAATTTGAGCCACTTGTACTCCTTCTCCCACTCCTTGCAATACTACCGAACAATACTTTTACTTTTTCTTAGCGTTTTAGTGTCACCTGATGACGGATTTACTTCAACGTCGGAAATTTCTTCGTACTCCAACACCTGATCCATATTGCTTGATGAAGCCTGCTCCTCATCTATTTTTTTTGATTTAACCACAAATCTAATGTTAAAATATATATTGTACATAAGTTAATATAATTAGATATTTGGGACTGTAATACTTACTTGTCCATTGGCATTTACTTTTTATAAAAACATGTGAATATGGATGGCACGCTAAACTACAAATTTAAATTGAAATCTCTAAAAAAACAGTCCATAATATATATAACAGCTTCTCGCTGTGCAAACTTAAGCCAAAACACATACATACATAAATCAGGACTTACTCACAGTTGATCATTTACACAATTGTCAAACTTGATGTGAAAAAAAAGTTATACATAGGATTCGACAGTTGCATAAAAGTCAGTTGTTGTAATAATAATATCGCATTAAATTTTTATATGCCTGTTGACAAAACTCATGTATGCATATATACAACGTACACATATAAAAGCAAAGCGTACTGAAAACTTTCGTTAGGAGTATTAGAAATTTTACTGATTTTCAAAAAGGGTCAAAAAGTGGCACAAATTTTGTGAAAATGATACAAAGGGATAAATTAAAAATAGGGTCATAAAAAGTATCATTGGCACGAAAAAGTGTCAAAAGTGATACTTTTGTATCTCAACGGCAACGCTGCCCATGTATGCCATAGTGTTGGGTATAAATCAGCTAAAATTGAGCAGGCAAACTTGATCAGCAAGTTTAAACCCTCCTGAATATTATTTTTAACACTAGCAGAGAAAAGAATAGAGAGTGTATAAATAAGAAAAGAGGTAAACAGGGGAAGAGAGAGAAAGAGAATAATCAACCGGACTACACCAACAGGTCAAGACGCAGTGTGCAGCACAGAATCACATACTGACTCGTAAAAAAAAACTAATTCTACCCGACTCTCCTTTGCGCAAAAGAAACTAACACCAGTTGTCCACCGGGAAGGTATACTACTTTGTTTTGCCCCCATTTTGGTAAACATTGGTCCTTACAGTTCATAGTTTGTAGTCGTGAAATAGACATGTGGCAAATTTATTATGGAAAAATATTCGATAAACCCACGTGTTGTAATCGTTAAAACATTTCATCAAAATCAATCATCGATTATTGTGACGATGAGACAGTCACGTAAAATTTTTGGGAGAAACAACGCGCCAACAAAACGCACTATTTATCGTGTAGTGTATGATTTCGAAGAAAGGTGATAGGGCCCAGCATGGACTACAACGTACTGCAAGATCGGCTGAAAACATTACCGCCGTTCAAGTAATTGTTCAAAACAATCCATTAACCTCAATTCAAGCCCGCGCTTAAGAGCTTGATCCATATAAGATTCAGTTGACACAAGAACTTCTTCCACAAGACGATTTACGTCGCCGTATATATGCCTATAGGACGTTATAGCTCGCTCACGACAACCCCGATTTTCATGAAAAAATCATAATGAGTGACGAGGCACATTTTCATTTGAATAGATATGTGAATAAACAGAATAGTCGGTTCTGGGGAAAGGGAAACCCTCAAATTATTCAGCAGTTAACTCGTTCTCAACACTTTACTGTATATCGGCTATGCTTGTATCATTACGGCCACTATAAGCATATTGTTTTCGTCTATTGTCAGCAATTACACCGCGAGCCTTGAATTTAACGATTAAACTGTGCACAGTGGTCTCAGCAGTAGCCTGTTTATGGGTAAAATCTGCTCGAATTTTACGATAATAAGTGATACCATTCTAATAGTCAATTTTCACAATTCAAATACTTTGCTCAAGATTTTGCCATGCCATTCTTAAAATTTCCCAACTTTTTGTTAAATAAATGTCAAAAGATAACAGCACAATGATTGACATTTAAGCGTTTGACAAACAATTCATTTCCTCACTTTAAATTTACCCATCCTTTATAAAGCTTTTTATATTTTTTGATTTATTTTTTTAAATCTTTTAAATATTTTTAATTTGTAATGCTCCGAAATTTTTTTTAAAATTTGGATTTGACTATCTTTTATCAGTTTAACAATGTGTGTTAGATTTCATGCCTGAATCTTTCTGTTTTTTGACCAATCCCTTCCAATGTTTTCATTGTGAATAAACAGAATAGACGATTATTTAACAGTCTTTGCATCGATTAAAAGTGACAGTCTGGTGTGCAATTTGGCCAATTGTAATATGAATGAAAAATCGTGACATAGAGCCAGGATTACAATGGAATTACGGCGAGACCTCTTTCCACAACAAGTTATTTTAAGAAATGCTGATATTGATTGGCCTCCACGATCGCTTGATTTGACTGCTCTGGACTTCTTTTTGTGCGGGTGTTTGAAAAGCAAATTTTATGTAAATAAACCAGAAACGCTTGAGCAACTCAAAAAAATATTCGTGATGAAATTAAAAAAATATCGCGTGAAAGGTGTGTGCCTCTGTTAGCTCGCAAATGCGAGCCGGGGGCCACTTATCTAATATTGTATTTCATACAAAATTGCCGACATTTAATCACATAATCATTTAATCAAAAATCATAAACAAACAAAGTAGTATACTGTCGCGGAGGACACCCTGTATTTTTACATCAAAATTGTATAAAATATCCCACTGAATTACCATCAGCAACGTGGCAGTCTAATTTGAAGTAAACTAAAGTGCTAAAGAATTTATTTGAGATAAAAACTAAAATTTTGAGTTTCTAAAAATTTCGCTAGAGGTACTGAAATATTTATAAGAAATTTTTTTGGTTTTCCTAAAAGAAATATAAAAATATAACGGGTAATTCTTGTAGAGGTATAAAACTTTAAAACGTAATAAACCATAGATACATTTTTTAAGTTAATATAAAAATTTACTTTGTTCGAAACATAATCCTTTGGCATTATAATTGAAACAGGCCCTGAGGTGCCCCTGTAGGCTAGTAGGTAGTATGCTAGATTACATGACTGATGGTTGTGGGTTCGATTCCCAACAAAGACCTTAGTTTTTTTCACTACAAATAAAATATTGACTGTCGGTGGGGTTGCTCAGTGATGAAAGTATAGTCACTGGTCACTGAGGTGTCTTATACGACAGTATAATGCGACAGTACAGGCATTGTCGCCTTAAGTGTTAAAAAAATATATAACTTTTGGCATAGGTCCGCTAACGCTGGCACGGACATAATCTAATATGGAGATCAAATCTTCGATGACTATATTCAAAATTTGTGGTGGTATATCGGTAATAATGTGAAGAGTGGTATCCTTCAAATGGCCTATCGTTTATAGGTTATCGGCGTAAATTAGCAATGACTTAACATATTACCACCGACAACAGTCTAACGGCGTTAAATCGCACAATCTTGGAGGCCAATTCATGGTTTCGTAATGTGAAATCAATAAATCAATTATGGTATGATTAGTTTGACATGTTATGTCGTTGCTTAATAGTTGAACCAAAAAGTCAGTAATCATGTCGGCCACCATTACCTGTTACGTTCTGACCTACGTCATTCGATAGCTCAACACTACGGTATTATCATCACTTCAAATCGGGGATTTTTGTTACTTGACGTAAACGCTAAACGCTTATAAAAATCATGATCAAGAAAAAAATTTTTTAGGCCAATTTTTACAATTTGGAGACGCTGTTTAGGGGCATTATTCTACTCATGTTCTAAAGACAAACCGAACTTAAAATAATTTAAATTTTTGGATTTGTTCCGCCAATGAGATATCAAAAGAAATTTCGTGATAAGATTTACTTCTGCACCTGGCCGCGGGCCTTAATCACATGGTGGTCAAACCACTGTGAAGGAAAAGCAACGTCATTCACGCCCTAGGAAGCCGAGGATTAATTTAGCAACAGGTTATTCCTACTTGTAATTTTAGCGGTTCCAAAGCAAGGCTGCAAACCACCACTCCTTGCAGAAGAACTGGAGACTTTCCAACTCCTGTCTAGAACACATGTCTAGCATGCTCACTGGATCTAGGAACATTCTACCAGGTAGGTGTTATTAAAAGCGAAATGAACCTGGCTACCATATAAAACTGACCTGTCTGTTATGGGGCCGCGAAACCACAACCACCACGATACTGCCATATAGGGGCCAACCTCAATAATCAGCCAGAGAACTATTAAATGTCTAAAGAGACAAATAATGAACTCCGTGGGGATTACTGATCCCCGTGGAAATAAAGTGGAGTTTCCAGTTGTACCCCTGCTGACTTCAGGGGACTGGGCTCCCTTTTTCCCCAGTTGCACTGTGTCTAGATAGTCGAAGTTCTATAAAGACCATATTTATGTGGGGGCTTCCCTCCGGGGGGAGGGCTGATCGGGAAATGTTGCATGTTAGAGTATCAATTGTGTTTAAATTGAGTGGCAACTTAAGCGCAGAATCTGCAGTAGGATCGCCATCTAGAGGAGTCGCCGCAATTCCAGATAATGCTAACGCTAAAGCTATGTCACATCTTGATCGAAAAGTGGCCAAAATCAATGAAACGACAAATGTTTTCCCTGTTCCACCAGGTGCGTCCATGAAGAATAGACCACCAGTATTATTGTCCACCGCTTGCATAAATGTTTCGTATACTCGTTTTTGCTGTTCATTCAGCAACGGCACATTATTTCGAACGAATTCCTGCAATGTATCGACAGTGTATTGTAGATCTCAATTTAATTCTTGGTTGAATGCATCGTGCATCGATCGATTTAGCGCAATTATTCCTACTTCAATCAGTTTGTTTGTTTGCAATAGTCAAGCATTGATCCTCAATTAGAATCAATCCTTCATTGTTCGTTTTTGGTACGCATTTGATGAAACAACTGAATCCGCAGGTGTTAAATCCCAATGAGAAGCGTTCTCCAGCAAACCCAATAGTTGACATGCTTCTCGATATGTTTGGCATTGGTGGTCATTCACGGTTTTCAAATGCGCAAATGATTTTGGTCCACGCACATTTAACAACAGCAGTCGCTAATAAAAACATTCATCATTTCTAGGATGAATAGTATACATGCGACCTAGCGCACGGCGCCCTCTACTTAAAATGAAATTTACTTATTTTCGTGAGGGATACTCACACACCACGTACTGGTGGCGTAGTAGTACATTCTATGTATCGGAGATGGCGCTGTATGTGAAAAATGATTTTCCCTGTTTTCCTGCCTTTCTCTTGAAATTTTTCCCGAATTTTCTTTTTTATTAACCTCACGAAGCCCGGGACCTTTCTAACCAATGCAAAAACGTGGAAATCAGTTCGTGCGCTCTGGAGTTATAGCGTCGGGAAGGAAGAGCTGTGTGACATGTGGCGCCGTTTCGTTGAAACCACAGCTTCTGCACATCATGGAGATTCAATTGATGGATGAAAAAGTTAGCAATCATGGCTTTACAGTGCTTATCGTTGTGTGTACCACAGACCAGCTTAGTTTTTAAAGAGGTACGGAGCAATGAATCCAACAGCTCATAAAGTCCACGAAACAGCTAGTTTTGCTGAATGTAACAGTGTGTCAACATGCACTTGAGGACTATCATCACTGCAAATATGGCAGTTTCGCTTATTGACGTATGCATTCAAACAAAAGAGAACTTCATCACTATACGGTACTAGATTACCGTACAATTTGGAAGAGATGTCCAAACGTCAGTTTTGTGATACTATTAAAGCGTCTGAACAGACTTGAAATAAGCAATTTATATTGCAGAATGATTCCTATTCAGAATTAGAATTATAGTCATGGAATATAACGCTGTTAGAGGGTGAGCAAAAAAAAAATCCGTTTTGTGTAGGATGTATAATTTTACACACAACTGTAAAATTTTGTTGGTTTAATAAAAATATTAATTATCATTATTAAATAAAAAAAAGGTGTTTGTAAATTTGTTTGTTCAAATGTGCGTAAATAAAATTATCTCTCTGCCCTGCGACTGCGGTGTTTGTGCATTAACTACCACATTATCGTTCTATAATTATTTTAGTGTATGAAAATTTCGTTTGTATACAAAAATATATTTTAGTTTATTTTTTTTTATTGAAATTTCCTTCTTTTGTGAGTAATAAAATTAAATGTCATGAATATTTTAATTATAATTTATTTGTGTTTTATATTGTCAGAAATGACAGTGATCTTTTATTTGTTTTATTTGTTTTAATTGGTTTTTATTTTCATATCAACTGACGCATTAAGTTATTTACACTTAAATTAAATTAAAATTATTACTTTCTTTTTAAATAAATGATATTTAATAAATGCGTTGCATAAAATAGTTTTTTTTTATTTTAAATATTTTTTTGCCAAAAATAAAATTAATTTTTCATGTGATTTTCAGAAAAATTTCTATGGCCATTAATTTTGCGTTAATACACATTCAGACTAAAAGATACAAAAAAACCATTTTAATAATTTTAAGGCTTAACTTGGGCCTGTGATAAAAGTAAACCTATGTAAAAGCATGTCTGTATATAGGTTATGATATAACTCTAACTGATGTAAAATAGAACGTTAGCTCTCTGAAATATTCATCACTAAAAAATCTAAAAGACAAGGGAACAGTCCTGCAGCTTCTTCAAAATCTTGATGGAGAAAGCTTTTGATGCATAAAGCAGGCGCAAGTAGCACCAAACAAATAATACCACATCCGTCTTTCTTATGACGATGTTATAAATAAAATCGGGAGGGCAGAACGACAAGTAACTGAAATATATATTGAAAATATTGAAAAAGTTGTTAAGTTACAAAGTTGAGGTAGTATATACTCGTAACTCGAGTAAGTCACAAACCGAGAACGATGTCAGCACTACAATATATAAATAAGGATCGAGGGCTCTATAAACAAAACTCGCCATGTGGTGATTTTGGATAACCGCAATTGTTGAGAACGGAATTGACAAATCTAGATCTGCTCCAACACTATGGCTCATGGCTGCGATGGTTTCAGTTAAACGATCTGGTCGAACACGCATTCGTGTTCACACCTTTTTTATCTAAGCTTTAGACTCAAACTTAATAGCGGTCTCAGAAGCACGATTATGTTGTTTTAAAACATCACGAATTTTACGAAATATAACTTTAACAGATCCACTATTTTCATGGTGGATTTTAATTATTTTAATGCGGTTATCGTGCAAAATTGAATTCATTGTAACAACTGCCAACGCATCTACTACGAAAACGTTAAAAAACTAAATGTCAAAAATAAGGATCATATTGTTGGTGATGCCACAATTAAAAAACAAACTTCTTATTGAAAAACCCGATAGTATACAGTTTTAGAAGTTATAATTCTTGGAAATGCTACTGCAGAAACGACAACAAGTATCTAGGGAATTATTGCAGTAAAATATTCTAAATTCGACAATAATTCGAATGACAAGTTGCGTACAATTTGCTTTCCAGTCTGTCAATAATGTGTTGGCACATTGAAAACAAAGAGGTTGCAGTTAAAATTATTAGTGATTTTTCAATGACATTTTTCATGAAAAAAAGTATTAATTATTAAGTATTTATATAATTAATTCAAAGGTATTTGTACAGATCGTATCAAAAAAAAAAATTTTTAACGAATTTGAAGCGAAAAAAAAATATGTAATAAAACAAAATTAGCTTTATTTTACATTGTCAATAAACTCTTTGCACAAAAATACTTTTCCAGTTTTGGTTTCAATAGAAAGATTAAGACCTTTTATTTAGAACATTTAATATTTGGCATAGAAACCCTTAGCATCTACCACATACTTAAGGTCATAACTCATTGGTATATTCTGCCACTCTTCTAATATTGCTGTTTTTAGCGATTTTATATTTTTTGGCTGGCGTTTAGCAACTTGTTTTTTCAAAAATACCCACAGATTCTCAATTGGATTGAGATACGGACTTTGAGCTGGTGTATCAATGACGTGGCCGCAGTTGTACTGTGAGCGTCAAAAGAAACTGTACACCTTTGACTTTCATGTTAAAAACCTTCATTTAATAATTTCTTTATATTTTAAATCAACATTATTTATATTTTTTATTAAGTATATATACTTTTTACATTTTTTATTAAAAAACAACAAAAAAACTCCAACAACAACAACAAAAAATTTAGGACAAAAACAAAAAAAGTTCAGATTTAAAGCGTCAAAAGAAACTGTACATTATCTCTATATTAAAATAATAATATTAATTAAAAACAATTAGTACTTCGTTTGATTGCTATTTGATTTTATTACAGCTTGGCATCTTCTTGGCATCGATTCCACAAGTTTTCTTGTTACATACGGGCAAATTTTTAGCCATTCTTCCATTATTACAGATTTAAGGGAATTCTTGCTTGTAATTTCAGTTTTTCTTATTTGCCGATCCAGATGCTCCCACAAGTGTTCAATGGGATTGTGGTCAGGTGACTGGGGGGGGGGGGGGGATGATCCAACTGTTTTGGAGTGTGATAAAGCAGCCATTCCTTGACTATTTTAGCAGTGTGCTTGGGATCGTTATCTTGTTGAAAGATCCAAGTTCGATCCAAGCCCAATTTTTCCACGCTTTGTGCCAAGTTTTCTTTTAAAATGTTTAGGTAATCTTTTGTTCATAGTATTTTCTATGAACACCAAATTTTCTACACCACTGGCTGCCATACATCCACCACCACCACCATATTTTACTGTAGGCATTACATTTTGCTGGGCAAATTCTGAATTTTTCGTTCTCCAAATTTTAGCCGGCACTTTTTTACTAAATATTTCAAATTTACTTTCGTCACTAAAAAGTACATTGTTCCAGAATATATTGGACTTATTTTCATAATTTTTCGCAAACTCTCGACGTCGACGTTGATTAATTTTTGAAATAAATGGGTTTCTTTTGGGAACTCGGCCATGCAGACCATTCACATGTAGTGCTCTGCGTATTGTACTGGCACTAACACTAACACCGGAGCTTTCTCTTATATTTTCCGATAATTTTACGGCACTTTCAGTTGGGTCTTTCTTTACTTTTCGCACAATGGACCGTATTTGAGTGCCGTTCAGTTTTGGTGGTCTTCCAGATTTTGGGCGATTTTCTAAATTTGAAAGCTTTCTGTGCTTATCAGTGTTGTGGCTTCTTTTTATGGTTAAACCAATCTCTCGAAAAGATTTTCCTTAGTATAACAGCCACATCCGCACCATGTGTGACTTATGTTTAGGGTCATTGTCTTGATAAAATTTAAAGTTTGGTTTGCTGTCCTTTATGAAACCAAACATCTGCGCACTGCTTATTAAATGTGTGCTCAAACTGTTCAAATACTGATGGGCGTCCATTGTTGAGTCTATTAAAGCAAGATCACCCACTCCTTGACTTGAGATACAGTCACAAATCATTATAGATATTTTTCCAAATTTTACTGTTGGGATAATGTTTTGTTGTTTTAAAGACGTTAAAGGTTTGCGCCAAACCCTATTTGGCCCATCGTTGTAGTACAACATCATCTTCGTTTCATCACAAAATATTACATTATCCCAATAGTCATTTGGCTGTAAAACCTTTTAGAATAGCAAAGGAAAATCTCTTTTCTATGTTTGCTACTGACGGAAGTGGTTTCTTTCTTGCTGCCCTTGATGAGTATTTATTTTTTATTAAGGTCTGACGCACTGTCTCGTGGCAAACAACAACAACACCAAGCTCTTCTTCTAACTCTAGTAGATATTTTTGGTTTTGGAGCCACTTTTCCTATAATAAAACGCTCGGCACGTTTGCTTATCTTATTTTTTCGTCCACCTGCTTGCTTTTTAACTTCAGTCTATTTTTTTCTTCAGCTCGATTTATAAGATTGTAAATTGTTCTGCGTGAAACTGAAAACATATCCGACAACTTCTCCGCAGTCCTTCCTAGTTGGCGATTATAATAAATCAATTGAATAATATTATAGGATAATTATTTTCAGTTTTATTCGACCTTTTTTTTATTTTTATTAAATATTAATCTTAATCTTTTAAACGGTCCTTTAAATTATAACGATTTATTTTTTTTTCTCGATATTTCGCTTTCCTGTAGAAAGCTTCTTCAGGAAATTATTTTTTATATTTTTCAATAACAAAAATTATAAAAATTTGAAAAGAAAAAAAATTTTTCTTTGGGTCAAATGTTTTTCAAAAAACAAAAAAAAAATAAAAAAAATTATTTCCTGAAGAAGCTTTCCACAGGAAAGCGAAATATCGAGAAAAAAATAAATCGTTATAATTTAAAGGACCGTTTAAAAGATTAAGATTAATATTTTATAAAAATTATAGGATAATCTTTTTCCAAGCATTTTATTAATTTCAAGTTTTCTAAATTTACGACGTGTACAATACAAATTAAGTAAATTATAACGGTAAATCACCGTTTAGTTGAAAAGAAATTAAAAACTACTAGAGTTTGTTAACATCAAGAGAATCAAAACATTTTTGTGCAAAGAGTTTATTGACAATGTAGAATGGTTAAATTTCTTTTTAACTTACTTCCTTTTTTTATTGAAGTGTAAATAGCAATAAATTTACAATATGTATATTATAAAAAAAAATATTTTTTACAATTATAATGTCATTAAAGTATGCACTAATAATTTTTACTAAGCCATGTTTTTTTTCAATGTACAAACACATTATTGACAGACTGTATGTAGTCGATTTTCTATATGGCTTAAGAAAGCATTTTTAAATTTGAAGTTAAACGATTTTATCACCATGACCATATTCTGACGCGGCGATTTGATTGTTTTCACTTCCTTTGGTTGAGATCCACCTAATAAAATCTATATAGTTGTTTATGTTTCGTTTCGGTATGTTTTTCATCTTTGGTGTTTCTAAACGCCGGTTAAACTTACAGCAAGATGGCCACCTTCAAGTATTTTGAAACGATTTTTATTAAATTTTTCTGCGAACTATAGAAAAATGTTAAAAATAAAAAATACAAATAAACTAATTAACGAGCAAATTAAAAACAAATAAAATGAAAAAGTAAAAAACAAATTTAAAAAGAAGAAGAAAAGTTCTGGAAATAATTAAAAGTGTAATAAAAAACGACCCACACATACATACATACACAGCCAAACATCTTAATGTGTTTGCAAATGTGACTACACGTATTGAAGCCTGCACAAACATGAACGTACAGCAAAGAAAAAAGGGGGAGTTATTTTTATTGGGTGCCGGATAGAAAAATTTCTCATTTTAAGGATGGTTTCATTTATTTAAAGTCGAAATGTCTTTTTGTTTGTTTGTTTGTTTGTATGTTTGTTTTGTCAGCTCCAACCCCACGACAGCAACTACCACAGAAAAACACCAACAAACAGCAAATAACAAAATTAGCAGCCGTACAGAAGGAAAATTTATAAAGAAGAGGCAGCAACAACATCAAAAACAAC
Source organism: Trichopoda pennipes (assembly GCA_030448955.1). Classification (NCBI taxonomy): domain Eukaryota; kingdom Metazoa; phylum Arthropoda; class Insecta; order Diptera; family Tachinidae; genus Trichopoda; species Trichopoda pennipes. The sequence goes on along the minus strand of JASKUP010000025.1, from coordinate 10,990,466 downwards.
AAAAACAACAAACAGAAGGCAGACAGTCAGGCAAGTGGAAATTAATTGAATTGAGTGTGCGTTCATATAGATTCGTATAAAATGATAATGGAAAACAAATTATTTTCAATGTCTTTTTATATGGATTTGAATTAAAGTTACGTGGAGGTATACGTTCATTATTTATTACACACACACACACACACACACATACATATACATAGTATATAGACTACATATGTACATAAATAAAATAACACCATTTCCTATTTATAAATAATGAATTTTTCCATACCTGTTAAGATAACACACGATGGAACTTCGGAATCATAAAACAGCTTTTATTTTCTTTTTCTTCTGGAACCAGCAGTCAGGGGATGAGTCCTATTCATGCAATGCATTGTGCCAGACTTACGAAATTAGGTTATGGGGAAGAGGAAAAAGGGAGTAGAGTTTTTGGACATTTCCCTGCATTAAGAGAAACATAAAGGCCTCTGGAGGGAATAAAAAACGAATTTTCCCTGTAAGCGTAGTGCGACTCACTGGCCAATCAACCACAAAACGGCGGAGTAGCAAGCACAAGTTCCCTAATTTCTCTAAAGCACTTACCATTGTAGTAACGATAAAACATTGAAATAAAGATGGATGCCTGGATACAGTCCCCAATGAGCCTCTTGACCCTCTCTTGAACGCGGTCGAGAAACTGCAAAATAAACTTTGGGGCGCCGATTTCATACTTGAGAGTTGTATTCCATATTTGGGCGGATGTGGGTGGTAAAATAAGTATGAAAGATCAGATGGAGTGAAGTATCTCTTACACCGCCTTAGAAAAACGAGGCACTTCAAAGCATTTCACGAATCCTGAAAAGCGTACTTAGTCCGTCGAACATCACACTGAATTTTCATGCCAAGAACATCAAGAGCTTTCGATTCCTTAATTCTTATATCACTTGTAGTAACAGATGCAGCACCATTTCCGAACAGATCTGTGCAATATTTTGAATAAATATCTTCATCTGCACGTCTATTAAATTTAACTCGTTGAAGAATTAATCCAAACGGCTCCACAAGCTACGCGCCACTCAAACAATTCTGTTGTTGCACAAAAAATTTCCGGTCGCAAAATATCTCAATTTGTCAATATGTCAATTGGCCACTTCGTTTGTGTGATTTTGTCCAGGACCATTAAAAGACCTGTTTACGTAAAACATGAAATTCAGAGCTGCATTGCAAAATGTGAAAAGATATAAAGATTGCAATAAAGAGAAGAAAGAAGAGGATCCAGTTAACAAAGCACTGAATGCAAAAAGGAGAAGCAGAGGATTTTGCGTGATAAAATTTACATCGTTACCCAACCATTTAGCCATCACACGATGTTGGATGGGTGATATGTAGCGTGCACCCACGCCTTAGGAAAGCGAAGCATAATTCTATCAACAGGTTATTTTTAGTTGCAAATTCGAGAGTGTGAAGCAGGGCCCTCACCCCAACTCCTTGCTGAAGAGTTAGAGACTATCCAACTCCTGGCCCAGAACACATGACATAGGATGCTCACTGGATCCGGATATTTTAGGCAGTGTTCTTGGTCAAAATAGTTTCGTGACGACCTGCGAAACCACAACCACCACGATACTCCACAAGGGACCAACCTCAACAATCAGAGAGAGAAAAGCAAAGCTAAACTATGGGACTTACTGATTCTCGTGGAAATAAACTGGAAGTTATCCATTTGGCTTCTGCTAGTCTTTAAGGGACTGGAGTCCCTTTTACTAGCGGACGGCACATGCCTTAATGGTGAGATTCCATTGAGACATATCAATGTGCCCTCGGAGAGAAAGAAGCAGAAGATGCTTGATGCAATAGACGTTTAAAACAGAGGCCGGCTAAAAGAATGGAGCTCAATCACCAGACTGTGCTGCTTATTATACGGCAGTTAATTTCCGACCATCCTTCTACTTTCTCCACCTGTTTCATCTATTCTCTATCCCTTTCCTAAAGAACGTAGCACGGTACTTGACTAAATAGGCATTCTTGCCTGAAGTGCTACTTCTCTTTGAAAAAAAAAGTCGCCTGTATAAAAAAAGGAAGGAGCTTTTGGAAGTAGCAACACAATAACAGTATAAGATAATTGTGACTACATTGGATAAAAAGCATCTGCCTTAATAGGCGAGAAAGCAGGCTGTGACTCTGTGGTGATTGCGCTAATTAGTGGTACATATTAACTAAGAAAGGCATGGGTATGTTCACCTATCTTCAGCACAGTAGTGCGGCGGAGATAACTCCGCTATTACAGCTCATCTTTAGTAAGCAAGAGATCATGGAATAAAATATAGCCCGAGCCTCAGAATTAGGAACAGAATCTATTAAGTGTCATAGTAATTTAAATCAAAAGAACGTCTACGTTCGGCATTGAACTGGCAGTAAAGTAATTCCCGCAGATAGAAATAAATTCTATGGAAGCCAAGGATAAAACTCTTGGAAAGTCACTATAGCAGTACTTGAAGGCTGTTGGAACCATCCACAAAACTCAACTTAACTGAATACCAGATGCCCATCGATATTTTGAAATTTTATTTAGAAACGGTGCAATCAAAATCCCTGCTGCCTGTTAAATTAAGAAAAACACAAGTTTTCTTTCGCCATTATTAAACAATTCTGTGCATTGAAGAAAAACAAATATGGCGCTGAATTAAAAATGTACTTTTTGTTTTTCCGTTATTAAATACCAACAAAAAAAAGGTCTTAATTAAGTGACGACTTTTCACTCACAAAAACAAAGAAAAGCAAAAAAAATAATATTTATTTAAATAAAACTTAAATTTATTTTTTTATTTAATTTATTTATTGAATCTTCAAGAGAAACTGGAGTAACAATAAGAATACAAAGCTTAATTCTAAAACAAAAATTAACTTAGTCCAGCCAAGGCTAAACAAAAGTTGTGTTTCTGTGAGTACCACATACACAGGTCGATTTTAATCATCTATCCTAGGCTCGGCTGATGGTAAGGGTATCCTTCCTGGTCCAAACGAGTATGACCACGAAAGTGAAGAATGTTACATGCAAGCTGGTTAGAGTGGAATTCAAGTTTGTTGATTAATCCTGCTGCGTACTGTGAGAATTCAGTTTTTACGAGAGATACGCTTAGATCTTCCTGAATTCGTTAGTGAGTTTTTCACATAGCAGGGACCAGTACTAATTATACGAAGAAGTTTGTTTTCCCATCTTTAAATTTCAATATTTGAGACTGAGGTGGCGCCACATAGCACTATATTGGCTTCGAATTCGCGTTGTACAGCAAAAGTTTTCAATTAAATTTTAAATTTATTTCAATGAGCTTTCAATTTCATCTCAGCCATTTTCGCATCAATACGAGATTTCCATGTTAGCCGACGGTCTAGGTGAATGCCGAGGTACTTGACTTCGCTCTATTGGGGAATTATTTGATTACTTTTATTTGGGTACGGTTTTCCGTCGACCCTCGTCAAATTTGGTTTGTGAACAAACCGGTTTCGACTGTTTGCCATCTTCAGTGTTCTTTTCGATTACTTATTCATTCTGATAATCGGACATGTTTCCTTGTGCAGTGTGAATGAAACATGAGAACATCCCTGTTTCAATTGGTTGAGCTGTGCTTATTAAGTCACCTTCTTTGCTTGTGCCAATTAGGCCATCATGACAGAGTGCCCCTGTAGGCTAGTAGGTACTATACTAGCTTATATGACTAGGGGTTGTGAGTTCGATTCCCAACAAAGACCTTGTTTTTTTCACTACAAATAAAAATTTACTGTCGGTGGGGCTGCTCAGTGATGAAGGCGTGGACACTGGTCGCTTAGCTGTCTTTTACGACATTTAATTTCCGTAACTATGCTTCTACTTTCACCACCTGTCTCATCTCTTCTCTATCCCTTTCCAAAAAACAAAAAACTTTGTCAAAACCTTGCGATACGCGAATAAAAAGAGTTTAGCAATATTTTTTTTCTTCACTCGTGTTTCTTATAACGTTTACTAACCTGTGCGCTTGCTCTATGTTTGGCCCTAAAACCAAATTGATAGTTAAGGATGCTTTCCGCCTTATTCAGTAGTGGAGTCAACTTTGCCATTAACAATTTTTCGAAAAGCTTAGAAATTGTAGGCAGTAGACTTATTGGCCGATAAGAGCCCACTTTGGTATCGTCCTATCCCGGTTAAGGTATCGTTGCCACCATAGCCTTTTTCCACACTCTAGATGCAGCATGGCGTTAAAAATAAATAGAATGATTCTTCTAGTATTACTAGAGAGCTGGGCAAGAATTTTATTGCAGATTTTATCAATACCTGGGGTCTCTTTTATGCTTTAGGTTACGTATTAAACGTCTCTAATATAAAACCTTCGAGCCACAAGGGGTCTAACTTCAAAAGGCGGTAGCTCAGATGACTCATCACCAGAACCATTAAATGCAAAAACATTTCTCAAGTAGTTGGCAAATAAGGCCTCTTTTTCGGCATCGTTTCTAGCCCATTCACCAAACGATTTTGGCAGATCCAATTTCCGACCACATTTTGCAATATTTGTGGCTGTGTATCGGCAATAACGCGGCGAATGTTGCCCTTTAAATGGTTAATTGTTTCTGACTTATGACATAGACTAGCAACTTAACATATTTCCACAGAAAATAGTGTAGCGGCGATAAAACCCACGATCTTGGAGTACAATTCAAGGCTTCGAAACGAGATTTTATGTGGTTACAAAACATTTTCTTCAATAAATCACGAATAGCACGATTTGTATGATAGGTTGCGTCGTCCTGTGGAAGCCACAGCTCCTGCACATCATGGTTGTTCAATTGAGGAACGAAAAAGTCATTAATCCTGTCTCGTTTTTAAAGAAGTACAGACAAATTATTTCACCAGCCTGTAAAGCACACCAAAAAGTCAATCTTTTTTTGGATGTAATGTTATCTCAACAAACACTTGAGCATTGTCATCCCTCCAAACATGGCAGTTTTAATTGTTAACGTTTTTAATTGTTAAAAAGTAAATGATTTTAACCGCTAAACGAAACTCGCTTTTGAAAATCGGGATCAAAGGCCAAGCTTTCAAAGCTTGGTTCACGCATTAGTCAGTGCAACATGAATGAAATGCCAAACCAAACTAATCATAAATCACTTGACAGCTGAAAAATAAGTGGTTAATTAAAAAAGTGTTGCCAGCTTAAAGTTCTATATCTCTCTAAACAAAAACACCTGAATTTCTTTTCACAATCAATTTTATATCTGGTTTCTGTTAAAGCCCTTGTCTATTAAGCGCGCTTTAAGCGAGGTCTCCCTAAACTCAGAAAAATTGTTTTTAATAACGATTTTTTTTGTTTTGTGGCACTTAGAACAACTCAGGGGGAACTCTTTAGAAGGCATGGAATTATAAACATTGAAGGTGAATGGGCCAAGAGAAATCAATTCAATTTTTTATAATTTTATATTAAATCTTCCTCTTGTTTTTTTGGATAGTCTTACATTTTTCTCTGAAAACAATTATTTTTGAGGAAATACTTCGAAGCGTTTCCACAGCAGCAAACAATAACCTTTTCCACATTTGACACACTCTGTGTGAACCTGCTTAGATTTTGTTGGTTTTCCTTCGTCCTTGCTTGTGGCACAGCAGCAGGCACAGCGACGTCGAATAAGCTTTCCATCTCTGCGTGGCATATCAGAGAGATTATGTATAGTTGTTGGGAGATTTAATGCCAGTGTCGAATCATACTCTCTTGTATATCCAAAATGGTAATGAAAGATCCAGTCATTTCATGGAAATCAAGTCTGGAGTTAACAATTGCTGCTTGAAAGAGTAAATCTACAGAAATTTTTTATTTGTACCATGTTAGACTTTTTCTTAGTGGTGAGTAATAGCTACTCAACTGATCTGCAACATCAATCCCCGTTTTAGCATTATTAAAGGGTCCGCCAAATAACTTTTTTTTTGTTTTGAATGCTATAAACAAAACTACACAGCTTCGACTGTGTGGCACGTAGCGCCGTCCTATTGAAACCAAATGTTGCCAATATACTCCTCTTCAACTTTTGTAAACAAAAATTCGTTCAACATGGCCCGATAACGATCGCCATTGACTGTAACGGCCACTCCTGAAAAATGGCCCAATTATGACTCTGGATGAAAATCCGCACCAAACAGTGACTTGTTTTGGGTGCATCGGTTTTTCAATGTATGCGTGCGGGTTTTCTGTGTCCCAAATGCAACAATATTGCTTATTTACATATTTTTTGCAACATCGGCATCTTCTGTAAGTCGATCGCATGCCCACTTAGCGAAGCGTTGTTCAAGCGTATACACAACCATATTCATTCAGCGGAAGGATAAAACTAAATATCTGTCAAATCAAACATGAGCTAACTGTTACCATTCACGTCCCCCCGGGGGCACATTATAGTCTTTTTGGAACCTACTATTCCATTTAGATTTGTGTCTTGCGGGGTAAAAGGGAGCCCAGGCCCCTCAAAGGCTAGTAGGAGTCACCTGGACAATCCACATATTTCCACGGGAATCAGTAAGCTCGCAGAGTGCACTATTTGTACTCTTAAGGCAAAGATGTACTCTGTACTGATTATTGAGGTTGGCCTCTATATGGGAGTATCGTGGTGGTTGTGGTTTCGGACCCTCGTGAGAGTTTGTGGGTCGGACCATTCAAATTAACACAATGAATGGTTCAGGTCCAGTGAGTATGAATGCTGGCGTGTTCTTGATAAATAAGAGCTTCATGCGTTCTGGACCAGGAGTTGGAAAGTCTCCAACTCCTCAGCAAGGAGTGAGGGCACGGCCTACTCCGGACTTTCTAAATTTCTACTAGGAGTGACTGGAGGATATACGTATCCGAAGGCCTTCTAGGGCGTAGTTGGTGTCCAATCAACTAAGTGGTTTGACCACCATCTGATTATGACTATATAGTCGGTGCAGATGTAAATCAAATCACGCATTGTTACCATTCACGAAATAAGCACTAGTTGAAAAAAAAACGTTAGATGGCGGACCCGTTACGTAATTAAATAATTTTAGTAATTACTTGTTCACATAAACCATTGTACAGGATGTCCTCTGGACATAATTTTTAATTAAATGAAAGAGAATGGATCTAATATTCATAAATATTTTATTTAATATCGGCAATTATTAATGGAATGCAATATCAGATAAATGTCTGCCTCTGTTAGCGTCACAAATGCGAGCACTTTTGAGTACATATTTCATTACATTCTCACACATTTCACGCGGTAGATAAACTTTCAGATATCCCCACAAAAAGAAGTTCAGAGCAGTCAAATCAGGGTCAATCGACATCACCATTTCTTGAAATAACTTGTTGTGAAAAGAGGTCTCGCAGTAATTCCATTTTAATCCTGGCTGTATGTGATGTAGCGCCATTTTAATGATACCACATGTTAATCAAGTTTTCAATCATATCACGGTATCTCTCCCCATTCACCGTTACCTTTACGCCGTTTTCATTTTCAAAAAATTAAGGTTCCATGATTCCTCCTGACCAGATTCCACAACAAACTGTAAATTTTAATGGATGCAAAGCTGGCTGTTTAATAATTTGAGGGTTTCCCATTCCCCAGAACTGACTATTCTGTTTATTCGCACATCAATTTAAATGCAGATGTGCCTCGTCACTCATTATGATTTTTTCATGAAAATCGAAAATGTGTTAACGACGTTGGTTTATGGAATATTTTTCTATAATAAATTTGCCACGTGTCTACTTCGCGACTGTTAAATATGCACTTTTAAGACTAATGTTTACCAAAATGGCGGCAAAACAAAGTAGTACAGCTTTTCGGGGACAGCAGGGTATCCAACTCCATTGATTCTTTAGAGCATTGATGCAATATGGGTTGTCTTTCACTGTTTTATCGTTATTACAATTAAGTATTCCTGTAGGCTAGTAGGTAGTGTACTAGCTTGTCAGTATGGGGGTTGTGGGTTCGATTCCCAACGAAGATCTTGGTTTTTTCACTACAAAAATAAAAATTGACTGTGGTTGCAGTTGCTCAGTGATGAAGGCATAGTCACTGGTCGCTGTGATGTCTTAATACGCCAGTTAATTTCCGACTATCCTTCTACTTTCACCACCTGTTTCATCTCTTCTCTATCCCTTTCCTAAAGAACGTAGCACGGTACTTGACTAAATAGGCATTGTTCCCTGAAATAATACTTCTCTTTAAAAAAAAAAAGAAAAAAAAAGGTTCGCACGTTTTTGCGTTTCATAGTCCATCTATTTGTGGCTGATTAGCCAGTGAATCGCACTATGCATTAGAAGGAAAATTCGCAGAACAGAGTTCGTCTGTAGAACTGCCTTTTCTGTCACTTTCAATGTCGGGTCGCCCCCGGGGGCACATTTATCGGTCTTTATAGAATACTTGACTATCTAGACCTGTGCTGCTGGGGTTATAAGGGAGCCCAGTCCCCTGAAGCTAAGCAGGGAGTCAGCTGGAAGCTCCACGTTATTTTCACGGGAATCAGTGAGCCCCAGAGTTTCCGCTAATTGTCTCTTTAAACTTTTAGCTGTTCTCTGACTGGTTATTGAGGTTGGCCCTTCGGAAGTATCGTGGTGGTTGTGGTTTTTCGGCCCAAGCATGAACTGATTTAAGTGGGCCAGGATCATGTCGCCTTTAATAACATCAACGGGTGATTGATCCGCATCCAGTGAGCATGCTAGTCATGTGTTCTGGACCAGGAGTTGGATAGTCTCCAGCTGTTCAGCAAGGAGTAGTGGTTTGCAACCCAGCTTTGGAACCGTTGAAATTGCAACTAGGAAAGACCTGTTGCTAGAATTAGTCCTCAGCTTCCTAGGGCGTGAATGACTTTGCTTTTCATTCCCAGTGGTTTGACCACCATCTGATTAAAGCTTACGGCCGGGTGCAGATGTAAATCTTGTCACTTTCAATGTCGGGAAATTCGAATCGAATGTCCACAAACACTACTCCCTCTTTTATTCTCCCCATAACCTAATTTCTTAGTTCTGGCGTAATGCATTGCCTGAGTAGGGATAATCCCCTAAACACATTAATGGAACCACCACACAATGGAAAACCGTATTTTTTCTTTGATGAGCCAAAGTTAAATTGACAGATTGCGATGGTTTAAAGTTAGTGAGACAACCCAAAGCATAATATATTGTTACGGATGTGTTTTGCTTAAGTTTTAAAAGAAAATAATTAAGCATTTAAGTAAACTACTGGGTATGTTGTTTACTAACAACATACCCAGGATGTTGTTAAGAAACCTTATGTACGCAAGACAACAACAAATATCTTAAAATAAATTCCCGGAAGAAACAAAAATACACACAGACCTACAGGCGCCTATACATTGAATGAACAACATACAACAACAACATGTGATACAAAGGCAGTAGAAGATTATTAATTTTTCTAGACTTCTAGTGGATAAATATAAAAGGGCAGCATCTGAGTGTATAGTTAGTCAGTGTAAAAAGTAAATACGTGCATCTTAAGTAAATTGTTCTGTAGTGTCAACTTTGTTTGTAGTTGAAGTAAATAAATTTGTAATTAATTTAAAACCTCTAAAATCTGGTGTTATTTATTTTGCAATAAAGAAGTCACAACAAAACGTTTATAAAAGATATAAACGTAACAATATTAATCCACGTTGTGCAAAAATTACTGTGAAATCTGGCGGAGGCAGTATTTTGCTTTGGGGATGTTTTTCAGACTACGGCATAGGCCGGATTCATAGAATAAATGGATAGTTGCATTTATAAAAACAACCTTCAAAATGTTATGCTTCCACATGCAGGGAAGAAATGTCTTTTAAGCGGAGGTACCAGCACGATAACGATCTTAAACACACATCACACATGGCAACAAAATTAACGTTTTAAAGTGGCCAGAACAATTGTCAGAGCTCAATTCCAACGAAAAATCTATAGGAAATTATGGATCGAAAAATAGACCGCGATAACTGCACAAATATGGATGAGCTTTTTAAGAAACGCGGTAACTGTCTAGAATAGAAGTTCTTTAGAAGTGTTAACCAATTTAATTCAATGCATCGAATATGTGCTGCAAATTTAGTAAATATTGGATACGCCACAAAATATTGAGTCTTTTAACCACTCTTTCGCCTAGTATCGACATTATCACCCTAAAACAAGGCCTTTCACTGATTTTTGTTTTTTTTGTTTTAATTTACAATTTTTTTTTAAAATTTATTTCTTTAAAAAATCATTATCGATTACATTTTAATTAAGCTGTTTAGCAATTTATTAAAAAGTATTATTTCGTGCTTTAGTTTTGTCGGACACTGTATGTCTATGAGTCCATTTTCAGTCTTATTTTACAGGATCAGTATTAAGATAGCTTTTAAATAAAAATGGCGTTGAATATTTTGGAACTAAAATTATATTTAATGTTTAAGTTTGCGCAATATTGTGAACGAGCTTCAAACCATTTTTTATTGATTTATCTTCAAATAGAGTTTTTAGGTAAAGTAATTTTTACTGAACTTTTATCAACAATATTACAGAAATCAACAACAATAACAACAACAATAAAAAAATAAAAACATTATTAGACAATGAACACATAAAACAATCAATGACTCTTAAGAACTCTTGAAGCAAAGGAACGACGACTTTACATTATGAAAATAAAATGTTTATAAAGGAAGTTGTTTGTTTTTATCATAAGAGAAGCAACAAAAAGCCAACGACTTAAATTATTGTTAATAATAATTCATCCTTAAAATACAATAAACAAAGATTCATCTACAATTAAGTGCATTGACTAAAGGACAACGCCAGACAAAGCAAATATTTGAGGAAATATGCTTAATCGCCAAACATTCACTAGGACTCCTAAAATTCTTACTTAGTAGATCCAACCCAACATAACTATAATATTGTACTTTGCTTTATTAAATTAAACAAACATTAATTTAGGAGCTTGGTAATACTTATTTCGTTAAATATTTGCTTGGTTTGACTTCACCTGAGGAAACTTTAAAATATAATAAAGTGTATGAAACATATGACCAGGACACTATTGTTTGTAAAGGAATATTTAGAATATCAGCATGTTACTGCTTTGTTACGAGGCTACATCTATAAGTCTTTAAAAAACATTTTTTTAAAAAACCCAAAACAAAATAGTTTTCCAAAAAATATTATTTCGTCAACAAACTCTTTATGTATTTGCACCAGCGTGTTGAACTTTTTACACACGAAATGAAAAAATAATTTGTGCGGAAAACTGCAATAGCATCCGTAATCAGTCGATTTAAAAAACGACTGCAGAAGTTAAACAGGCACTAAATGCTAAAGGAAAGAAAAGCAAAGAAAAAATGGTGAATATTGCTCGTATTTGCGAATAACAGGCTCATTAAGCAACAATTTTTGAGAACATAACGGGATCCCATTTAACCTAAAAACGCTTTGTCATTTATATATCGTTCGGCTACACACTAAATACAATTAATAATTTTTAATTACGAAACAAGTACATAGGCGGAATTGGGGAGAAGAGCCTCTTTGCAACTTAAAGCCTCTTTGTAAGCCTTAAAAATTTTAAAATAATTTCGAGATTTAAGGGATAATGCGATTAGTTTTCATGGGCCACCCATTAATTTTTTGTTATATATTTCTGTTAGAGATTGTGGAAAATTTTCAAGCATTAACAGTAAAGGGTTTTTCAACAAGAAGTTTATTTTCTGAAACGATGATTCATACTATTATTGTATTACAAAGAGAAAAGTTCGGCAATTATGAATGAAAAATGATATCACGACCACGCTGACAGACGTCGATTCTTCCATCAAAGCTTTTAATCACTTTTGGCAAGATGGCGCTCCTATTTCGTTAATTACATTACGGATTTTGAGTTTTAAGGCTGAAATCGATTCGATTCGATTGGCTGCGTATAGACTCAGTCCTTAACAATAGCCACACAAAAAGTAATCCAGTGGTAATAAATCACATGATCCGGCTGGCCATTTGACTGCTGGTTGTCGTGAAATTATGCGATAGGAAAATTTGGTTTTCAATAAATTGATGGTTTCACTGTCCTGTTAAAACCCCATATTAGTGATATCCACGTCATCAATAATAGGCCAAAATTGAGTTAGCATCCGCGATAACGTGATCCATTGACCGTTACCGCATTTGCAGGCTCATCGTCGGAAAAAAATAAACGGCTTAATCACGTCTCCAAACCATATAGCGCACCATACAGTGACACGTTGATCATACAAAGGCTTTTCAATAATCGCTCTAGGATTTTCAGAAGCCCAAATGAAAATGGGCCCAAGTAAAAATGGGCTTCGTCTGAAAAAATGATTTATTCAGAAAAACCCACCAGTTCTTCCCAAATGATTGGAGGGAATCTACGGCGATGTAAATGGTCGGTCGGCTGCTATTCTTGCACCAGTTTAACAATGTAAGGCTTCATACGGAAATCCTTACGCCAAACATTGCGAAATGTAGTGGTTTTGGATAACCCCAGTTATTGAGAACGTCGAGGAATTGACAAATTTTGATCTGCTTCAACACTGTGGCTTACGGCTGCATTGCTTTCAGTTGAACGACTCGGTCGAACACCCGTTAATGTTGCCACATTTTGTATCGAGCCTGTCGACTTAAGTTTAACGACCAAATTTTTAATGGCGGTTTCAGAACGACGATTATGATGTCTTTAACAGAATCACCATTATCATAGTGGATTTTAATTATTTTAATGCGATTTTCGTGCGAAATTGAATTCATTGTAAAAATTGTCATTGCATCTACTAAGAATACGTCAAAAAACTAAATGTCAAAACTGCCATGTTGTTGGTGTTGCCACAAATAAAAACAAACTTCTTGTTGAAAAACCCGATATAAGCGTCAATATCAATTATACCCTTGAGAAATTCCGTAAGCTTTCATTACTTTGCTGTACCTGATGAAATAGCGAGGTCTGTGTAAATTTCAACAGTCTAATTCAAGAAACTAACCTTTAATTTCTAGGGCACCCTTTAGTTCCTAATTTCATAAATTTGCTTTTACTTGTCAAAAAATCGGACTTTTAAATTTCTATTGTCTGTCTTTAAAAATTTAAAAGTTATGAGTGCACACAGACGTAGAAATAATTACTCTATGGGACCACCCATTTGTTTTTTAATTCATGTCCTTAGTTGCTAGTTTCAGGTGTCCCGCAATCGCAATTCCACTGACATTCATCTGTTACTCTTTTAATTCTCCTTTTTGGAGTTTCAAACTCCAAAAAATAGATGTTTCTATATATTTCTAGTCTTTTTGATCTACCCTCGTACCTCTACAACACATTATAAAAGAGAAACAAAGTGGAGACTCATGCGAACATAAAAGATAAGACGAAGAAAGTTAAAATAATTTTTTGAATTTTGCATAAAAGAAGTTATACGCACTTATTGTTTTTAGCACTGCTTTGTTGTGTCCCTGTGATAAATGAGAATTTTGGTGACAGACAAAAAAATTTCTTATGAAACCTTATTCTTATTTAGGATCTCGTTGGGAATTTCTCAAACCCTAAGGTTGTCTTATACCTAACCAATGACTGTGTAGGCCAGACTGGGCATTTATATTCCGTATTAGTCGCTTTGTGAGCTACCGTCCACTACACAGTTTCCTCATCTCTTCATCAAACCTTTAACGCCTGTAGTTGTTTGTTCACTCTTTTATTAAACAGTTTTCGTAAGGATTTGACTTTGTTGTCTTACAAGGTTCAACTGTTGCAGTTATTGAGGTCGACCGTACAATCGTTTAATTCATCAGGAACAACTGGCTGGTTTTTCGGAAAAAATCGTTTTCAGTCAACAAGCAAAATTGCCGCATTTGTGCTCCTGAAGATCCTGGACCGATTATTGAGACACCTTTGCATGCTCAACGTATCACTGTATGGTGGGTTACATGTTCTGGAGGCATGATTGGGCCATTTATTTTCAAAGATGTGGCTGGAAATGCACCAAAGGTCAATGGATCACGCTTTTGAGAGACGGCCTATTATTGACGAGGTAGATATCGCTGACGTGTGGTTTTAATAGGACGGTGGCATATGTCTGTCATACATCCAATGAAACGATCAATATTGCAAAGCAAGTTTCCCCATCGCATAATTTCACGACAATAAGCAGATAAGTGGCCAGCCAGATCGTGCGATTTAACACCACTGGATTATTTTTGGGGGCCTATGTTAAGGACAGAGTCTATACGGAGCCAATCGAATCGATTTCCGCCTTAAAACTCAAAATCCGTGATCTCATTAACGAAATAGGACGGCCATTTTGCCAAAAAGTGATTAAAAACTTTGATAAAAGAATCGAATTCTGTCAGCGTGGTCATGGTCGTGGTGGAGTTGCCAGATATAACTTTTCTCTTCGTAATACAATAAAAATTTGTAACATCTTAATCTTAATTTTTTGTTTTATTTTGTTTTAGAAAACAAACTTCTTGCTGAAAAATCCTTTACAAAAAAGAGGAGTAACCTTTTAGCAGTAACCTTTTAGGAAATTGATGAAAGCATCGACATCAGCCAGCGTAGTCGTGGTGGACATTTGTCAGATATCATTTTTCATTCATAATTGTCGAACTTTTCTCTTTGTAATATAACAGAAATTCGAATCATCTTAATCAAAATTTTAGAAAACAAACTACTTGTTTAAAAACCCCGTATTTTATTAACAATAATTTTTAATCGCATACATTTTTTACATGATTATTTTTTATTTGAATAAATTTTTTATTCGAATAAATTTTTTATTCGAATAAATTTTTTATTCGAATATTTTTTATTCGAATAATATTGATTCAACAAAGTTTTTCCCTAAAATAATATTTTGCACTTCTCTGCAAAGATTAATTTATTATCTGTAAGTTTTAATAATCTTCCAATAACGCTTTCAAAGATACGGCCAACTTAAAATCACAGCCTGTAGAGAACAGCAGTTAATTTTTATATTTATTGTTAATTAAATGCTAAAAATTTTTAAAGCTTCTATGGGAATTGTAAATAAAGTGCAAGCTAGTTATTCGCAAACTAGGCAAATTATCGCTAAAGTTTAATTTTTAAAATTGCACGACCTGTAATCGCGATAGTTTACGAAAAACGGATTCTATTTTCGCGACTTTTATTTGTTGTTTTTTTTTTAATTTGAATACAATGTCTATTCCCAAATATATGATTTTGGATTTGAACTATGTCAGTTTATTCGTGTCATTTGTTGGACAGTTGCTTGGCGAAAAATTGCAACATCAAAAATTCATTTCAGATTCTAGCTACGCCCTGGACAAAATATCAGTGTCCAATATACCACAGTCCTGCCTTGCTCGAATTCACCAGCAAGTACATGAAAGAGGATGACGTCATCCGAAATATTTAAAACAAATATAATTCAGTAAGAAGACGAAGAATATTCAACTTTTGGTACGAAACATCTTTTCACAAAAACTCACATTAAAATATGTCTGCCGATTAGGATGCAAAAACTAAAGCGTGTCCCATATTGGGACACGCTTTAGTTTAAGGTTTTTTCCATCTGTTCATTATTAATTATAACTGCTTGGTTAAAAAACACTTACAGTATTTTTATGCTTACACGATAATTTTGAAGCACCCTATAAATTATTAGTATTTCTTGATAGGGCAACTATAGTAACACTGAGTTAAAGATTATAAAATATATGTTATGGTTCCAGAAAAGAGGGCTGTAATAGATACCTATGAGACATACAGACATTGTAGCGAATAGAATAATACAGGTAACCCTTTTGATTATGCAATCTCAAACGCATTATAGGAAAATTGTGTGAAAAGTATTTTGTTACACTGTGAAAATAAGTACAAGAATTATTTTATGTATTGTGAGATGCAGTAATACACTCACATAAATTATTAATTTAAGTTGTCTTTTTCCATTGTTTGTTTAGAAGTGTTAATGATAAATATCTTTAAATACAGAAGTATATTCGAATACTAAATAGATATTTACGTTAAATATATTTATGTACATAAAAAGATATATAGGTATAACAATAATAGAAATAACAAACTCAACTATATAAGTAGGTATGTATTTACTTATGTTGGAATATTACATAACACTTTTACACTTACAATTAGCAAAAGTTTTTGTTGCCATCTTCTAAACATCTTTGTTGCCTTCACTTTAATTTTATTTCATTTATTCTTAATTTAAGATTTAATCTATTTGAACTCAATTTTTTTTTTCTTTTATTAATGAAACATGAGAATAACAGCACACACAGCCATACTCATGTGCCATCATACTCTGCAACAAATCTTAAACAAATAAAATTTCCCATTATTTTTTGTACCTTTTAACCACACCCTAAGTAAAGCTCTCAACTTCTTGTATTGATCTCTTTCACTCTCATCTAATTCTCGTATATTAAAATTGTCTCTCTTATTAGAAACAAATTGAATATTTGTACTCATTTGTTGTTGTTTTCCTTTAGTGTCCATCAAGTTGTATACAAATTTGTTTTGAGTTTATAAACTTCTGCTTGTTCAAGCAGAAAAACATTTAATATTTTTTGTTTACTCCTTGAATTCTATATTGCAGTTGTTGTTGTTACTTTTGAAATATTTTCTTAAGTGTTGGCTGTTAAGTGAAACAAAATTTTCTTTCTAATAGATTTTCTTCATTCAATTTTATTGCTCTGTTCTTTAACACGTTACCCCATTTTTGCATTGTCAACCTTATAAACAGTAATAATTTTCCATCTCTGTCCCTCTAGTAGATAAAAGCCAGATAATGACAATGTTGCTTTTTCCACCAATGCTTATTACAGTTTTTATTAGTTGTGTGTGGGAGTTTGGTTTGGTTGACTTGGAACTAATTACACTGTAAAAAATTGCCGTTAAATACAAAGTGTTGCAGAACATGCGACTAGTTTCTTTTCACATCAAGCATCTATATAACTCAGTAGCACGAAGCAAGGAAACCTTAGTTAACCTAGACGATACATTAGATAATTTATGCGACAATCAGTACATCACCGACATTATAGATATTGCAAAGACGATAACACAACAGAACACTGCAGATTTAATAACCACTTTAACAAATTACCTGTCGAGTCCGTGGCATGGGTAAAACAGCTATAATATTGCCATTTTCCGTCCTAACTAGCTGGTTAGTATTCGATGGCGAGCGC
Organism: Trichopoda pennipes; assembly: GCA_030448955.1. Classification (NCBI taxonomy): domain Eukaryota; kingdom Metazoa; phylum Arthropoda; class Insecta; order Diptera; family Tachinidae; genus Trichopoda; species Trichopoda pennipes. The sequence goes on along the minus strand of JASKUP010000025.1, from coordinate 10,973,286 downwards.
TTTCAAGCCGCGGTTTAGTTTGTACTGGTGAGTCAGTGTTGGCGTTCAGGTAGTTCTGTTATTAGGTCCGTATATATACAGGTAAGCAGAATACCAGCCACCTGGTATTTGTATGCAAAGTGAATTTATCGATACCTCCGTCTTTTACTATTATGTAGGTACGTGTGTCCGTCTGAGGATGTTTTTCGTTTGCCCGTTTGCATGAGTAGTTTCAATGGTGTGAAAATTGTGTCTGAGGTCGTGTTTACCTGTTCGTTTATAATGTCGTTGTTGAATGTTTTTGTCTTCTAGATTTCCAAATTTTCAAGAATGTCTAGTCTTCGTCCTTTTTTGCTAGGATGTATTAATGTCATACATTCATCTATTTCCCCCGGTGTGTGTCCGTGAGTGTCAAGGTGTAATGCAAAGTTGAATCTTCTCTTTTCCGTTTGTATGAGCGTATGTGTTCTGTAAACCTTGTTTTTAGTGTTCGTCCAGTTTGCCCTATATAGGTTCGTTTGCAGGTACAGGTAAGTCTGTATACCCTGCTGGAATTAAATTTGTCAGTTGTTTCTGTCGTTGTTCTGAGATAATATCTGAGGGTGTTTCCACTTTTCAATGCGGTGAGTATTCCTTCTTTGTGAAAAAGGTTAGTTAGTCTGTATATTTCTGGTCCTGTGTAAGTAAAGGTGTGCCGTCGTGTTGTATAGGCTGTCTCCTTGTCTTCTCTATTTCTGTTCTTAGTGTTGTAGTATCGATGGTAGTAGTTTTGTAGCCGTTATTCATAGCTATGGCGTAGATTGTCTCGAGTTCCCTCCTGTACTTATCTGGAGTAAGTGGAATTATCCCAAGCCTGTGTATCATATGTCTAAATGCTGCTAGTTTGTGTTGGATGGGGTGGTTTGAGGTGTTGTGGATGGTAGTGTCCGTTGTTGTTGGTTTTCTATAGATGTCGAATGTTAAATAGTCAGTTCCTCGTGTTATAGTGATGTCAAGATAATGTAAATTTCTGTCTTGTTCTTTTTCCATTGTGTATGTAATCTTATCGTGGATTGTGTTTAAGTTTTCTAGAATTAGTTCGCCGTTGTCTTGCTCCACGATGCATATAATGTCATCTACGTATCTATAGTAATGAGTTATTTTGTGTTTTTCCATGAGTGTTTTCACGTGTAGTGATTCGAGATGTTGCATGAAAATTTCCATGAAGATTGCGGAAGTTGGGTTTCCCATACCGAGTCCGTCAGGTAATTTGTAAAAGTTGTTATTGAATCTAAAGTAGTTCTGTTTTATTATCGTTTTTGCAATATCTATAATATCAGCGATGTATTGGCTTTCGTATAAATTGTCTAGTGTGTTGCGTAGAATATCTAAGGTTTCATGTGTTGGTATTGAAGTATATAGATCCTTAATATCAAAGGAAACGAGTCGCGTATTTTCGGTTATTTTTATGTCCTTAAGTTTATCAACGAGGTCTTGTGTATTACGTATAGTATATGTGTTCTGTAAATTTATCCTTTCCTTAAGAACGCTGGTGAGGTGTTTTGACAGGTGGTATGCCGGTGTAGGTCTGTAGTTTATAATGGGTCTCATTGGTATGTTTTCCTTGTGTTTTTTTGCTTGTACTTTGAGCATCGGTGGTCCTGGATTCGTGTTCATGTACATGTATACTTTTTCGTCAGTAAAAGTTTTGCAGCGTTTTAATAGGTTGCGTATCTCCTTTTGGAAGGATTCAGTTGGGTTATTCCTGAATTTAGTGCAGTTGGTCTACTGTATAAATTGTTGTGTTTTGTCTATATAATCTTCATGAAAATTTGCATGCAATATCTCGAATTACTAAACTTAGAGGCACTAATGAAAAAACACAGAATAACTCATTACTATAGATACGTACATGACATCATATGCATGATCAAACAAAGCAACGCCAAACACATTCTAACAGACTTAAACACAATCCATAATAATATAACATTACATTTACATTATCTTGACATCACAGTAACACGCGAAACTGACTGTGTAACATTTGACATCTATAGAAAACCAACTAAGCCAGACAGACACTACCATCCGCATCACCTCGAAACACCCTATTCAACATAAACTAGCAGCATTTAGAAAGATAATACACAGACTTAAGATAGTCCCACTTATTCCACATAATTACAACAAAGAACTCGACACAAGTTACACCATAACTAAAAATAATGTCTACAAACCCACTACTATCGACAAACTTCTTAAACAATACAACACCGAAAACAGCAATAATGAATACAAAGAGACAATTGATATAATACGACGACACACTTTTATTTACACAGGACCAGAAATATATAGATTTACTTACCTTTTTTTTTTAAAGAGAAGTACCACTTCAGGCAACATTGCCTATTTAGTCAAGTACCGTGCTTCATTCTTTAGGAAAGGGATAGAGAAGAGATGAAATAGGTGGTGAATTGAACTATAGTCGGAAATTAATTGCCGTATAAGACAGCACAATGACCAGTGACTATGCCTTCATCGCTGAGCAGCCCCACCGAGAGTCAATTTTTATTTTTGAGCCCACAACCCCCATACTGACAAGCTAGTACACTACCTACTAGCCTACAGGAGCACCTTTTTTACCAAGAAGGTTTACTCATTGCATTAAAAGCCAGCAACACTCTGAGACATAATCTCAGGACATAGACAGAAACAACTGACAAATTTAGTTCCAGCGGAGTATACAGAAATATTTGTACCTGCAAACTGACTTATATCGGACAAACCAGATGAACACTAAAAACAAGATTTACACAACACATAAAGAGAAGACTCCAACTCCAAGCATTACACCTTCACACTCATGGACTCACACCAAGAGACATTACTAGATCCTGACAAAAAAGGACTAAGGCGAGCCATAATTTTCACTTAGGTGCCCCTGTAGGCTAGTGGGTTGTGTACTAGCTTGTCAATATGGGGGTTGTGGGTTCGATTCCCAACGAACCCTTGGTTTTTTTTCACTAAAAAAATAAAAATTGACTGTCGGTAGGGCTGCTCAGCGATGAAGGCATAGTCACTGGTCGCTGTGCTGTCTTATATACGGCAGTTAATTTCCGACTATCCTTCTACTTTCACCACCTATTTTATCTATTCTCTATCCCTTTCCTAAAGAATGTAGCACGGTACTTGACTAAATAGGCATTGTTGCCTGAAGTGCTACTTCTTTATAAAAAAAAAATAATTTTCACTCATACACTAGAACAAGCAAAAAACACCCTCAGACGATAACACGTACCTGTATCATGTTAAAAGACGGAATTATTGAAAATTACTCCCACATAAAATATCAGGTGGCGGGCACTCTACCTATATGAGTAACTACGACCTTAATGAAAGAACTACTCAAACCCGAACACTGACTCACCAGTACAGTTTAGAATATAGCTTGAGAGGTCCCCCACCCCCCGGGGGCACATTTATCAGTCTTAGTGGATTACTCAACCATCTAGACTTGTGCTGCTGGGGGTATAAGGGAGCCCAGTCCTCTAAAGGCAAGCAGGGTGTCAACTGGAAGCTCCACGTTATTTCCACGGGAATCAGTAAGCCCCAGAGTTCCGCTGATTACCTCTTAAGACTTTTAGCTGTTCTCTGACTGAGTATTGAAGTTGGCTCTTCGGGAATATAGTGGTGGTTGTGGTTTTGCGATACCCGCATGAATTTGATTTAGTGGGCCAGGATCATCTCGCCTTTAATAACATCAACGGGTGAATGATCCGGATCCAGTGAGCATGCTAGTATCCAGGATGCAACCCTGTTTTGAGACCGCTAAAATCGCAACTAGGAATAACCTCTTGCCACAATTAGTCCTCGGCTTCCTAGGGCGTGAATGGCATTGCTTTTCATTCCCAGTGGTTTGTGCACCATCTGATTAAGGCCTACGGACAGGTGCAGAGGTAAATCTCGTCACGAAAAAGCTTGAGAATGATGTCATCACATCGAAAGCGCCTGGCGGTAACACCGAACAAACAGCCAGCAAAAACGGATAGGAATGACAACAGCGTTTCAGAGAAGTTTAAATTTAAATAGTTGTCTTCAAAAGTGTGAAACTAATAATGTGTCCAGTGTTAGCTTTAGCAATGCATTTGCAACGAATTTTGTTTCGTATAAAATATTCAAAAATGTTTCGGGTTACGCTTTCTTAAAATGCGCTTTATTAAGAAATTAGTTAGTATTATACAAAAAAAGGTATTTTAACGATAGAATGAGACTAAGGAAAAGTTTCATCAATATAAAAATACGCCCCTACTGTATACGGCCCAGCTACATTCATTTCCAAAAGAGTAATGGAAACTCTTTGTATTCATAAAATTACCGTGTTTCTATCGCATAATCGGACAAGAGTTTGAATAATGTAAATGTATTCTTAACAAAAACAAAATAAACTTTCGGTATTGTTTTCGAATTTAGTTAAACAACATATATAGGGTGTCTGTCGGAAAGGTATACCATTTTATGTATTTCATTAATTCCATCACGCATATTTTGTTTAAATTGCTCAAGCGTTTCTAGTTTGTTTGCATAAACCTTGCTTTTTCGATATCCCCACAAAAAGAAGTCCAGGGCAGTCAAATTAGGCGACCGTGGTGGCCAATCAACATCACCATTTCTTCAAAAAACTTATTGTGGAAAGAGGTCTCGCAGTAATTCCATTGTAATGCTGGCTGTATGCGATGTGGCAACGTCTTGTTGATATTACATTTTTATAAAGCCCACAACAAGTAGTTGTGGTGTTAAAAAGTTTCATATCACGATAACGCTCTCCATTCACTGTTACCGTTACGCCGTTTTATTTGCAAAGAACGAACGTCCAATGATTCCTCCTGACCAAATTACACACCAGACTGTCACTTTTAATGGATGCAAAGGTGACTGTTCCATAATTTGAGGGTTTCTCATTTCCCAGAACCGACTATTCTGTTTATTCACATATCCATTCGAATGAAAATGTGCCTCGTCACTCATTATGATTTTTCCATAAAAATCGGGGTTGTCGTGGACGAGCTGTAACATCCTATTGGCATATGTACGGTGGCATAAATGGTCTTGTGGAAGAAGCTCTTGTGTCAACTGACTCTTATAGGGAAACAAGTGCAAATCCTTGTGTAAAATTGTGGTCAAAGGTGTTCTTTGAAGACCAAGCTCCTGAGCACGGCGTCGAATTGAGGTTGATGGATTGTCGTGAACACTTTCTTGAGCAACAGTAATGTTTTCAGTCAATCTTGCAGTACTTCGTGGTCCATGCTTGGACCTCCTTGACCCTCCTTCTTCGAAATCATTCACTATACGATAAATAATGCGTTTTCTTGGCACGTTGTTTCTCCAAAAAATTTTACCTAAGTTTCTCATCGTTACAGTAATCGATGATTGACTTTGATAAAATGGTTTAACGATTAAAACACGTTGGTATATCGAACACTTTTCCATAATAAATTTGCCACTTGAGTACTTTACGACTGCCAACGTAGTATACCTTCCCGGCGAACACACTGTATAGTAATAAAAGTTTTCATTTTTAAATAACAAATGTTAACGAAATTAAAATAAAAATTCTGTGTGGCTCTTTATCAGCCTTTAAAATAAAAGCCGGAGTAAATTTGCCAACCCAATTTCGAATTTACCCACAAATTGCAGAGAAATGGGTAGATTATCAAGCCAATGATCCTACCTAGACATCAGGAGTTGCAAAGCTTTGGTTGTTTCCAAACTGCCCTAAACCGATCGAAATACCTGCTTAGAGCCTAGACCTCAAAGTAATAGAGCATATTTGGGAGGGATTAGGAAGAACAGGGTATCTTCAAATATTTACCACATAAATACAGCTAAAGGATCCTTTGTTGGAAGCTTGGAGCCCAAAAAAAATCAATATTTTTCATTGTATGCAAAACTTGAAAGAAAGATTTTTATTATTTATAAAATAAATTTTATTTTTTTTCAACTTGGTTTTTAAAACAAATTATGGTTCTACCCTTGTACTTATTTAAGGTATGTTACCTTTTTTGCTTGATAACATTTTTCTGGAAATGAAAAATTTCTTAAAATTTTGTAAAAAAAAATATTTAAAAAAATTTTGCCTTTTAATTAATAGTATAAAATAATATTTTTTTTTTCAGTGTAGAAAATTCATAGTGTGGTGCTGTTTTCCAGTCAAGAAATAAGAAGAAGAAAACCAGAGAATAAACCAACATGCAGGTGAGTAAAACTTAATGGTGGCCAGGTATTAGTGCCATCCTTGCGTTAGTGATGAAATGTTTTCTTAAAAGCTTCATTTTCATTTATTTGTTTTGTTTCTGTTTTGCTGTGTTGTCTATCTCTTTTACACTTTTATGCAACAATAAATGTGGTTTTGTTGCTGTGAAAAGCAAACATCATTCAAGGGGAAGTAGCTGGCATTTTTTTTGCTGTTAAGGCAGTGCTGCCTGTTAATTGACGTTGTAAACGTTTATGGTCGACAATGTTGACATTCAAGAAGTTAAAAAATATTGTCGTTGCCTTATTGTATGGTTAGCGTATGGTTGTGTGTGTGTGTTTTATATATATTTATTTTCAATTTATAAATATGCAAGGCATTTAATAAAATATTTTACATAATGAGAAAGCATAAAGGAGAATGAAAGCGAAAGAGAAAGAGTTTGCGCATTTTAGGGTACAAAATTATTTTGGTAAAAATTTGTTTTAATCAGGCATGGAAAATCGAAATCGTAAAATCACTGATCCCAAATTAATGTTGTATATATCGGGTATTTTTTTATAAATCTATAGAACTTTAAGTTGGCAACAGTTTTTTTAATGACGGCCATTTTGTCTGTTGTCAAGTGATTTAGAATAACTGTTGTCATTTTTTTTTGTTTTTTTTTTCTGGCTGTTTGTTCGGTATGATGTGATTTGTCATTACAATTCAGCCCCGGGGGCACATTTATCGGTCTTTATGAATTACTTGACCATCTAGGCCTGTGCTGCTTGGGGTATTACGTGATAAGATATTCATCTGCACCTGGCAGTGAGCCTTAATCAGATGGTGGTCATACCACTGTGAGTGAAAAGCAGCGCCACTCACGCCCTAGGAGGTCGAAGTCTAATTCTAGCAACAGGTCCTTCCTAGCAGCAATTTCAATGATTCCAAAGCAGAGCTGCAAACCACTACTCCTTGCTGAAGAGCTGGAGACTATCCAACTTCTGTCCAGAACACATGATTAGCCGCTCAATGGATCTATGATCATTCCACCAGGTAGGTGTTATTAAAAGTGAAATGATCCTGGCCACCATTAAAAACAGACCTGTTATGGGGCCGCAAAACCACAACCACCACGATACTACCAAAGGGCCAACCTCAATAATCAGTCAGAGAAACACCTAAATGCCTAAAGAAACAAATAGCGGAATCTCTGCGGGCCACTGATTCCCGCGGATATAACGTGGAGCTTCCAGTTGTATCCCTGCTGACTTCAGGGGACTTTGCTCCCTTATACCCTTACAAAAATTAGGTTGTGGGTTCGATTCCCAACGAAGACCTTGGTTTTTTTCACTACAAAAAGAAAAATTCACTGTCGGTGGGGCTGCTCAGCGATGAAGGCATAGTCACTGGTCACTGTGCTGTCTTATACGGCAGTTAATTTCCGACTATCCTTCTACTTTCACCATCTGTTTCATCTCTTCTCTATCCCTTTCCTAAAGAGTGTAGCACTGTACTTGACTAAATAGGCTTTGTTTTCTGAAGTGCTACATCTCTTTAAAAAATAAAAAAAATCTAACCATTTGATGAGCTTTACGGGCTTCTGGTATCATTGGCTCGTATTTATTTAAAAGTGATGTGACCGCTGTATAGCCGCATAATTACTGTTTTTCTGGTTTATCAATTGAATAACCATGATGTGCAGGAGTTGTAATTTTAACCAGATGGCGCCATATGTCAGACAGCTTGCCGCACAGTTAATTTATTGAAGGCGACCTTTAGTAAGAGCATGGTTGGTCTCCAAAATTGTACGCTTTAACACCATGAGACAATTTTTTTGTGGGAATATGTAAAGTCACCAGTCTACGCCGATAAATCCGCACCGATTAATCATTTGGAGAACAACATTCATCGCGTTATTGTCCGCATACGGCCACAAATGTTGGAAAAAGTCGTGGAAAATCTATTAACCTAATTAATATCTAATTATAATTATAATGCCAGTAGATCACCTTGCGCATAAATTAAATTTCATGTCAATTTAAAAATTTCATCTTTGTTTTATGCGAATGATAACGTGTGCCCCGTGATACATCAGGAATAATAATATTCACAGAGATCTCAGCATTCCCACTATTCGTGAGGAAACTAGGAATGTTATCACAAACTATAAATCTAAAGTTACAACTCATCCAAATCAGTTTGCAAGAGACTTGCTCATATTTGAGGGCCATAAACGTCTTAAAAGGAGGGGAACCTTTGAACTCATCAGATGAAGACAACACCCGTGGGAACTTAATGTTGTAGTTGCAGTGGCAACGAAGACTTTTTATTCTTAGGCTAAGATTTGAATACTCATTGTAAATTTCGTAATAATGTGAAAGATTCAATGATTAAGGAAGATTAAAAAAAAAATCTTTGTTTTATTACATTTTAAAGTTTCGCGCCTCTATGAAAACCACCCTTTATATATTTTTTTTTCCAAAAAATTATTTTTAAATTTTTGAAATTATTTCTCCAACTATTTCCGACTCTAACGAATACTCATAATTTAATTCGGCTTAAGTTCAGGGTTTATTTTAATTTCTAAATTTGTTAATTTTTAAGGAAAAAGGAAAATTTAGGGGCTGGCAGAATGTGGCGCAGCATTTTCAGGACTACTAACGGCTCTTCCGTAATTCTGTATGTTCAATCCGTTAAACGAATTTTAACATTTTCGCCATATTCAGTTTACTAACAGACAAACATGTTTGAATAGTGTTTAATAAAAGGGAATCAATAATAAAGAGATGCTATCTGCAGATGATTAGCTTTTTCTAACTTGCGGTTATCAAAATTGCGTAACTTTGTATTGTGCTGTTTGACAACTGAAGCGAATTTTACAGGAGCGAATTGTTTTTACAGAAAAGTAAGTCGAATGCCATCAATGCGCCCCGATTTTGGTAATAAAATATACAAAATTAGAAAATGTAAGCGATAACAACTAAAGCTAACGGCTATGAGCTAAATTGCAGCGAATAGAATTTTAAAATACGATCAAATTTAGAATAACATACAATACACAGATTTTATAAATTTTAAGCTTGGATATTGAGGAACTTACACAGAATGGTGACAGTAAGTTAAATTAATTATATTTAAGATTCTATATTAATTTTAATTATATTTATTAAAAATAAAAATTTTATTTTAATTGGGTATGATTTTACGTCATCCCGCGTCAAATTTGTTTAATTTGTTTTGTAAACAGACCGGTTGCGGCTAAGAACCATCTTCACTATTCTCTTCTCTACAATGAAGATGGCTCATAGCCGAAACCGGTCTGGTTACAAACCAAATTTGACGCGGAATGACGTAAAATCATACCCGAATAAATTTTATTTTATTACCACCAATTCGAAGGCATTTTATAACACTATAGTACTTAAGTTTCCAACCCTGAATTGACCAGTACAAGAACAGTGTTGCAATATTTAATTTTCTATCGATTAAAATTTAAAGGATTAAATTTAAAAGCTTTTCTTTGCTAGCTGACTTCCTATTATTCTTCTTTTCTGAATGGGATTATAGTTTTTGTTTTCTTTTTTTTTTGTTGCAAGTTGCATGAGACGCAGATTATTTTAAATTTCAAATTGTTTTTCAATTAAATTACAATGACAGACACATCAGTTTTAATAATAATTAATTTGTTAAGACAAATTCTGCAGCAGTTTTAATTCCTGGCAACTAAATTTGTTGCAAACTGTTGAATTTTCGAAAAGAAAATTACGTGACGTAAAGCAAAGAGCCGATAAAACGTTACAATATTCTACGTATGGCCTATCTGTTCGCTTTAACATTCAGGACTAGATAATGTTTCTCTAAATAAATGTATTTGCTTCAGTTTATTTTTTTTTCCGCCACTATTACACTGCGGCTTGAGAATGGTGTTTTCACATCGAAAGCGCTTGCCTTTAACTTCAAAACAGCCAGATAAGACGGAAAATGACAATAGTATTTGCTTTAGATTACGACTGAATTTCTACATAATCGTACGAATTATTCACAAGACAATCAGATATAAAAGCGAGAAAGAAAATATATTTAATCGTTAAAAAATTATGTATTTAACTGCCACACTGTCGCAAATGTAACTCTGATCGTGCAAAAAATATTTCTTAACAGATAAATACATTTTTCCGATCTGGCAAGAATCCATTATCATCAAACTTTTGCACACACATTATGACATTTTTCAACAAGAAGTTTGCTTTTTAATTGGGGCAACATCAGTAACATGATAGTTTTGACATTTAGTATTTTGACGCATTCGTAGTAGATGCATTGGCAATTTTTACAATAAATTCAGTTTCGCATGAAAATCGCATTAAAATAATTAAAATCCGTTAGGAAAATGGCGTTTCTGTTAAAGTTACATTTCTTAAAATTCGTAATATTTTCATAAAATATAATAATCCTTCTGAGACCGCCATTAAGAATTTGGTCGTTAAATTTCAGTCGACAGACGCGATACAAAATGTGCGAACACCAACGCGTGTTCGACCAAGTCGTTCAACTAAAAATATCGTAGCTGTGAGTCCCAGTGTTGAAACAGATCCAAATCTGCCAATTTCTTGACGTTCTTAACAACTGGGGTTTTTTTTCGTGATAAGATTTACATCTGCACCTGGCCATAGGCCTTAATCAGATGGTGGTCAAACCACTGGGAATGAAAAGCAACGTTATTCACGCCATAGGAAGTCGAGGACTAATTCTAGCAACAGGTCTTTCCTTGTTGCAATTTCAGCGGATCCAAAGCAGGCTTGCAAACCACTACTCCTTGCTGAAGAGCTGGAGACTATCCAACTCCTGGTCCAGAACACATGACTAGCATTCCCACTGGATCCGGATCATTCATCCGTTGGTGTGATTAAAGGCGAGATGATCCTGGCCATGCTTGGGGCCGCAAAACCACAACCACCACGATACTTTCGAAGGGCCAACCTCAATAATCAGCCAGAGAACGCCTAAATGCCTAAAGAGACAAATAGCGGAATCTCTGCGGGCCACTGATTTCCGTGGAAATAACGTGGAGCTTCCAGTTTTACTCCTGCTTGCCTCCAGGGGACTGGGCTCCCTCATACTCCCAGCAGCACAGGTCTAGATAGTCAAGTATTCTATAAAGACCGATAATTGGGGTTATCCAAAACAACTATACGGTGATTTGACTTTGAAGCCTTACAATGTTCAACTGGTGCTGAAATTGAAGCCGCCCGACCATTCACATTGCCGTAGAATCGCTCAATTCATTCAGGAACAACCAAGTGGCCTTTCTCAAAAAATTAATTTTTTCAGACGAAGCCCATTGTCAGGGTGTTTCAACAAGCAAAATTGCCACATTTGGGCTTCTGAAAATCCTAGAGCGATTACTGAGAGTGCTCAACGTGTCACTGTACGGTGGGCTATGTGGTTTGGAGGCGTAATTGGCTTTTCTTTTTCGAAGATAAGGCTGGAAATGCGGTAACGGTCACGCTATCGCGAGATTTTCGCCCATTATTGACGACGTGTGCATCACTGGCATTTGACTATAATAGGACGGTGCCACAAATCACAACGAAATGATAAATTTATTGCAAACCAAATTTCACAACCGCATAACTTCACGACAATCAGCAGTTAAGTGGCCACGACTGGATTATGTTTTGTGGCGCCATGTTAAGGACAGAGTCTATACGGAGCCAATCAAATTGATTTCAGCCTTAAAACTCAAAATCCTTGAACTTAATTTTTTTGTTTTATTTTGTTTTAGAAAACAAACTTCTTGCTGGAAAGCCCTTTACAAAAAAAAGAGGAGTAACCCTTTTAGCAGCTATAAAAGATATTATTGAAATTAAGCGAATTCGTACCTTTTAAATGTAAAAATATGCAATTTTGAAAAACATGGATATTTAAAGCTGCAACGCTTAATCTCCGCTGACGTTACATCTGTTGTCACGTTTTGATGAAAATACGCTGCCAACAAATTAATAGTGAGTGTTGAGTTTTAAGTATAGTTTCTTAAGTTTTTCCTTATTATAAATTTTCCCATATTATTATTTGAATATTGAATAGCGAACGTTACTTCCACAAAACTGGCAGCGTAACTCTCGTTCGCCATAATATTTGAAGCTCTTAAATTTCAGTCAACGTCCGCTGCTGCTGCTGCTAACAGCAAGCAGCACAAGTAGCGGCAGCAGCCAACAGCAATATTTAAAATGAATTTTGCAAAATAACAATTTGCAACATTATGCTAAACACAATGTACCATAAGGACCACTAGCTGCCGACGGCAATGTATCGAATGATGATGGTAAGTGATTATTTTTTCAATTTAAACTTGTTTTCTATATCTAAATTTATTTATGGATAATAAAAATAAAATGAAATTAATTTTTTAAAGCCAAACGCCAAATGGTTTTGTTGCTGTTCATAATAATTTGGCGTACAAAATTTGTTGGAATTTGGTTTAGAGCAAGAAGCAAACATAATTTTGTGTTATTTTTTTTTAAGATCTTAAACATTTTAAAATTGGGAAAAGGAAAAACTATTGTTTAGATTTGTTCCGCCAGTAAATGAAATACTGTTGTCATTTTCTTCAGCGTAAACCGTCATTATTGGCTGTTTGTTCGATGTTACCGCCGAGCGCTTTCGATGTAATGACCTTCTTGTCAAGTCGTGTTTGTGACGGTACACTTCGACGGTTTACACTGAAGAAAATGATAAAATTATTTTATTTACTAGCGGAAAAAATCTAAACAATGAAATACCGAAAAAGAAATGTTTTACATTTTTAAAAATTAATGCAGTAAAACGTTGACAATTCTAATTAGAGAATTTGACAGCTAAGAATTTGCAATTCTTTGCAAATCGTAAATCAGTGATCGCTACTCTTCCACTAGCGCTCGATTCGTTACATGGAAATAGAGTTGTATCTTTCTAGATTCAATATTATTGAAGCGAACTACATATAGTTTCGACAAGACCCTGCCATTTGCTACTTATTCCTTGAAATGACATTTTTCTCATGAGCACTCCCTTGTTTAAGCCATGTTTTTTATTGAAATCAAAGGTCTATCTCAATAAGTCGATAGGCGATTTTATACCAAGAAAAGAAATTAAATGGTGTTTTACTATTTTTATGCAAAATGATTTTTTTTAAATTTTGCGTTAATTTATTTCAGAAAAATTATGCGGCTCTATACTCTTTATATTGCTGGCTTAACAAGTAAAGGCTCTAAGTCCATATTTTAAAATTTTACAGGAGAGACAAAAAACAACCAAACTTTTCTTTGCGTAAACATTTCTGAATTCGGTAAACGCAATTTTTTTTTTGTATTTTTGTTTGTTTTCTAAGTGCGTAAACGCAAAATGAAAAATAAGTATTTGCCGAGATTAAAGATTTTTTGGACTTAGTGCTTTTTCTATTTGTATATTTTTTCCTAGAGCTTGTCTTTCATTGTATTTCTTATTTACTACAATGAATCTTCTTTTCCACACAAAGTAAATTCATATACTATAAAATTCTATAGCATGTAGTCCACCTTTGGCTTCATTCCACAGGTCTTGCAGGTCTACTATAAAAACATATGTTTCCCCGTTTTTGTCTTTACTCTTTTCCTTTCTAGCCTTTTAATCTTCTCTTGGTGAAGTGCGTACTCTTCATAAGGAATGCTACCGAATGAATAGCGAGCACATAATACACATTGTACTTTTTTTTTGGCATAAACAGGGCCCACTTTTTATCATAACGTGTTTTATAAAATGCTGCTACTGAGAGTGACGGCATGTTCTTCTTTTTGCACCAATCATTTACATAAAAGTCATATACATAGTTCCCTTTTTGGGCGCCATTCTGATAACAGATATTTTTTTTGCGTATCAGCACGACAGTAATGCGATTCCATTGATGGTAGGGCATCCGAAAATGAGTTAAGGCATTGCCTTTCATTTGTTAAGTACCCCTGCTTCTGAATAATTTTTTTTGGAAACTGTTTCTGAAATTGAATACTTCTTCGACCAATTAAGCAAAGACTTTGCACCTACGTCCAACGTGTTCAAGAAAAACTTTCTACACACTCCCACTTTTTTGTTTTGTACCTTAAGATAATATTTAAAAGTCAGGCTTCTTTTGGATTCATTTAATACTATTGTATTTCGCGGTCTATTAACTGGAGCTGATGCAATCAAAGTTTTAACGTAAACTTTGTTTCTTCCCAACTCATTTTCCACAATTCCTTAAAAATTTTTTCTTTATCAACGTCATTTATCTCCGCACTTTTAATGGCACCGAATTTTTTTACATCTGCATCTATCCTTCATATTTCTTAATTCTTTCATCTTTTCATAATTTCAAACATTCCCGTTCTTTACTTTTCCAAAATACCGTTTACCCTTTTCTCTACGAATTCTATTTTTGGCCGAAAACCAAGCTGAATTTTCAACTTGGACTCTTTTTTTGCGACTTTTAGTTTTCGTTGGTAACTCGTATGAATCATCGAAGTCACTATGAAAACCATGTGGAACCAGAACTATGATTCCGCCGTCTAACTCAAGTCCATAATGGCTTTCAATTTAGCACATACGTTAATTATTTTAAAACAGTTATTCGATTTTGGAATACATGTGTTGGAACAATTTGACCAAAATGGTTAAACTCCACTTTAAATTGGACTTAGCGCTTTTACTCATCACTACAAAACAACAACAACAAGAAATGAGATAACTTTATTTTTTTTCTTTGTAATCAATGTAAATTAAAATCTCAATTTCGGAAAAAAAACGAACTTAAAGCCTTTGCATGTTAAGTCAGCGATATACTTCTCATTCGAGACCATAATATTGCAGCAGTGAAAATCCTGGAGCATCTTACTTTAACGATCACACGTAAATTTGAAAAATCCTAATCTAAATTATTTGTTTTACTTTGTTTTAAAAAACAAACTTCTTGTTTAAAAACCCTTTATATATATAGAAAATAGAAGAAGATATACAAACATACAATCAAACTCAAGTATTTACAAATGTACGCAAGTTTGCACGAGAGACCAACGCATTGTTACATGACGTGATAAGATTTACATCTGCACCTGGCCGTGGGCCTTAATCAGATGATGGATCATTACCACTGTGGATGAAGTGTAGCGTCATCCTCGCCCTAGAAGGCCTTCGGATACGTATATTCTCCGGTCACTCCTAGTCGCAACTTCAAAAGCCCGAAGCAGGCCGCAGCGTTCACTCCTTTCTGAAGAGTTAGAGACTACCCAACTCCTGGTCCAGAACGCATGAAGCTTAATATAATTTAAGAACACGACGGCATTTATACCCACTGGACCTGGACCATTCATTATGTTCATTATGAATGATTCGACCTACAAACTCAAACGAGGGCCTCGAAACACAGCCACCACGATACTCCCAAAGGGCCTACCTCAATAATCAGTCAGAGAACAGCTAAATGCCTAAAGAGACAAATAGCGGAATTCTGGGGTTTTACTGATTCCCTTGGAAATATAGTGGATTGTCCAGTTGGCCCCTGCTAGCCTTGAAGAGGACTGGGCTCCCTTTTACCCCGCAAGACACAAGTCTAGATGGTTGTGTGATCCATAAAAACTTATAATGTGCCCCCGGGGGGATGCATTGTTACACTCTCGATTTTTGTTTCATCCCCTTTTGTCTCCCCTCTCGCCTCTAATATTTAAGATTTCCTTAAAATGCACATTCTAAGGGTCCGCCATCTAGCGGTTTTTTTTTCATCTAGCGTGTATTTCGTGAATGGTAACACTTAGTTCATGTTTGATTTAACAGATAATTAGTTTTATCCTTGCGCTGAACGAATATGGTTTTGTATACGCTTGAACAATGCTGGGGAAATATTGCGACATTACCTTGAAAATTATGGTAATGTTGTAGAATGTGTGATGCGAATATTGCGGATGGATTTTGGAAGAAGAGAAGCACCGTCAGCTCCGTAAGTTCGTTATCTTGTGAAAAAAAGTGAAAGAAACTGGCATTCTTATCGATAAACCAAAGCGTGAAAAGCCAAAAATAGTGCGTACACCCGAGAATATTGCTGCTGTAGCAGAAAGTGTGCGTGAAGTGTCTTCGACATAAATTCACCGTCGTTCTCAACAGTTTAAAATTTCAGAGACATGATTGAGACGATTTTTTTTTAAAAGAGAAGTAGCACTTAAGGCAACAGTGCCTATTTAGTCAAGTACCGTGCTACGTTCTTTAGGAAAGAGATAGAGAAGAGATGAAACAGGTGGTGAAAATAGAAGGATAGTCAGAAATAACCTGCCGTATAAAGACAGCACAGCGACCAGTGACTATGCCTTTATCGCTGAGATGCTCCACTGACAGTCAATTTTTATTATTATAGTAAAAAAACCAAGGTCTTCGTTGGGAATCGAACCCACAACCCCCATACAGACAAGCTAGTACACTACCTACTAGCCTACAGAGGCATAAAGACCTTTGTCTGACGCCATACAAAGTCCAATTGATTCAGGAGTTGAAGCCAAGTGCGTTTTCGCTTCGCTAAGTGGGCCTGCGATCGACTTACAAAAGATGCCGATTTTGCAAAAAAAATCATGTTTTCAGATGAAGCTCGTTTTGATCTTGGCGGGTATGTAAACAAGCAAAATTGTCGCATTTTGGGCACAGAAAGCCCGAACGCATTCATTGAAAAACCGACGCACCAAAAAACGAGTCACTGTTTGGTGCGGATTTTGGTCCAGAGGCATACTTGAGCCATTTTTCTTCAAAAATGAGCAAGGAGTGGCCGCTACAGTGAATGGCGATCGTTATCGAGCCATGTTGAACGAATTTTTGTTCACAAAAATTGAAGAGGGGTATGTTGACAACATTTGGTTTCAACAGGACGGCGCTACGTGCCACACAGCCGAAGCTACACTCGATGTTTGGCGCCCTATTTCTGAAGATCGCATTATCACCCGCAGAGCTGATGTCGTTTGGCCACCTCGGAGCTGAGATTTGACACCGTTGGACTATTGTTTGTGGAGTGCCGTCAAAGATAGGTGTTACGCCCCGACAAACCAGAGACAATTAAGGCTTTAAAGGATAATATTCGTGAAGCCATTGGTGAAAGACAGCTGCACACAATGTGTGATAATGTGCTTAAAAATTGCACCGATCGTGTAGGCTAGTGCATGGCCAGCCGAGACAGCCATTTGAATAAAATGATCCTCCATTATTAACCGGAAGGATTGTACTTTCAAATAAAAACAAAAAAAAGTTATTTGGAGGACTCTTTATATGATTTATATTCAGTTGAATCTCTTTTTTATTTTCCCTTAATTTTTCCAAGTAGAGCTTGAGAATATCAAGCTCCTCAAAAATAGATTAAACAATTTAAGTGTCAACTTAAGTGCCACTTCATCAAGCCAAGTCTCCTAAGATGAAAACATGTTTTTAGGTTTAAATACGGAAAATAGTTTTAAGGAAAGTAAACCTCTCTAGAAAAGATTATAACGATATTTTTCTCTTTCTTTGTTCCGCAATGATCATCTATAAAAAGGTTCCCTTACTTAACGCAGGGCAAAAGCAGGAGGCAAAACAAATATGATCCGCTGAGATAATTTGACTGGGTCACCACTTACTTATCCTTTACGAATTTATATTTCTATGATTCTTTTCAGTGTGTTATTTTGGCAATTAGGAAATCTTTCATTTGATTAAAGTGTTCAAAATATGCGTTAATGCTGCTCAGTATGGCTCTGCAAACTGTGCAGAAAATAAAATTTAATTAAAATTCTATTTATAATTTTTCAAATAAAAAAAATATTTTTTATTTGTTGTCTTCTTAGTTTGAATTTTCCTTTCTTTCGAATGTTTGTAATTTAAAAATATTTGATTTAAATACTTCTGACGTGTTTTTGTAATTCAGCCTGACTGCTGTGTCTGTTATTATGGCCCAGTTACAAATTGCTTCGATGGCTTCCAAATGAAAATGTTGTTAAACTATTTCCAACTTAATTGCAGAGTAGAAATGTGATTTCTTAATTATTTTGTGGTTTTTCTCATTTTCATTTTCTATTTTTATTTAATTTTATTTTTTTTTCTCGGTTCTTTGCCTTTTTGTTTTGTTTTATTTTGTGTTTCGTTTTTTTTTTTTTTTGGAAGGAAACCAAAACAATTCTCAAACCATCCGCATTTCAATAAAAATGACTAATGGCTGTAATTTCCTTTTTCGCTTTTATTTTGAATCTTCTGTTGGCTCAGTTATTATTTCTGTGGTTCAATACGGTACAGTATTTTACCAATTTATTATGGCTACTTGTAACTCATAATAGAACTTTGAAATTTTTTTTTGTTCATACAGCCAAACAATGGGCTGATTAGCGAGAGAGAGAGAGAGAGAGAGATCTTTATTCAAGAAAGTTTTATTAAATATTTTGGAATCTGTCTGTCTGTCTGTTTTTCTGTCTGTCTGTCTGGCTATCTTTAATAATATTTGTATTCAACAACACCTTAAATCGGCAAAAAAGACTTGTAGAAATATGAATGACTAGCAAACCCGACGAACTCCGTTTCGCCACCAGATGGCATCGTTTTTTGTAACATTGCGTTTGGGGATTAAAAGATGAAGAAATATTATTTTTTTTGTTTTATATTTGAAAAGGAAAAATTTTATTCGATTGCACAACAGTAATGAATTCATTTCGATTACAAAAATCAAGTGGAATTTCGTTGAACTTCTCTAAGTAAAAAATGAAAGTGAATCCAAAGTAAATACTGAATCCGAGCGTTATACGTGTCCGCAAATTGTCCATTTCATTGAAGTGCTCTTTGGTAAACCACATTTTTTGTTTTTTGGTTTGACGTTAACACAAACAAAGCGGAAGGTTTCCCAACTCGTGAACACGCAACGTATAGCTGCCCGTGTGAAAAACAAGGATTTTCTAAATTTATTCCACAAACACTAAACGATTCGCCTGGCGACTTGTTAATTGTCATTGCGAACGCAAGGCGAACCGGAAATTGCAATCGTTTAAAGTTCAACGGAAGATCAGTCGGAATCATTGGTATTCGAGGAAGACATACAGTATCACCTGCGTAATTTCCGTTAATAATGGTTGCCTCAATCGGCATAAGTCTTTTCACAACAAATCGAGTACCGTTGCAAAGTTGCGGTGGATTTAAATTACACAATATCATAACAACTGAACCCACTTTGAGTTGCAAGTTGTGTGGTGGTGGAGTTCAAAAACTCCGTTGGATAATTTACTGCATCATCGGGATTTTTTATGGAATCAACCGATTTGTATGTCACCAAATTGCCATCGATTTTTGATTGAATGGTGAAATTCAGTGCATGTACAACATCATTATTCTTTGGGGGCGAGAATTGCTCGTTGACTTAACCAAGCATAATTCTGATAATTCTCACTAATGTTTGGGATAACATGTTTAATAAGAGCTAATTGAGAGTCTACAAATCGGCAAAAGTCGTTGGTAAGAGTAATTAATCCAGCTGTCGCATCAACTGGGACTTTTCAATTTCCAACAGCTAACAATTGTTTGGAAAATTGTGCAGCACTTTGATCTCATATTATTTCCACAAAGGTGATGCCTTCAGGCAAACATTCAATTCATTCGTAGGCGTTGCATGGGGAATTACTGGCAACGTCTGCCAGAAATCGCCTGCCAACAATATCATCAAGCCGCCAAAAATGTTTTTATTTCGCCGAAAATCCTTCAGTGTGAAATTAAGTGCTGCAAGCGATGTCTTATGTGCCATTGTGCACTCATCCCAAAAAATGAGTTTGCATTGCATTAACAATTTTCCCATTGTACTGGATCGGGAAATATTGCATGTTGGAGTATCAATTGCATTTAAACTGAGTGGCAACTTAAGCGCAGAATGTGCAGTACGACCGCCATCTAGAAGAGTCGACCCAATTCCAGGATGATGCTAACGCCAAAGTTATGTCACATCTTGATCGAAATATGGCCAAAATCAATGAAATGACAAATGTTTTCCCTGTTCCTCCAGGAAGAATAGACCACCAGTATTATTGCCCACCGCTTTGCTGTTCACTCAGCAACGGCACATTATTTCGAATGAATTCCTGCAATGTATCAACATTGTATTGCAGCTCTCGATTTAATTCTTGGTTGAGTGCATAGTGCATCGATCGATCATTCCTACTTCAATCAGTAGCTTGTTTGCAATAGTCAAGCATTGATCCTCAATCAGAATCAATCCTTGATTGTGAGGGATACTCTCACAGTACGTACTGGTGCCGCTGTAGTACATTCTATGTATCAGAAATGGTGCTGTATGTGAAAAATGATTTTCCCTGTTTTCCTGCTTTTCTCTTGAAATTTTTCCTGAATTTTCTTTGCTATAAACCTCACAGAGCCCAAGACATTTCCAACCAATGCAAAGCGATGGAAATCGGTTCGTGCGTTCTGGAGTTATAGCGTCAGGAAGGAAAACCCGACTAATTTTTATATATAATTGTAGCTTACAACCTGAACATGTGAATATTCAGCAACATGTTGGTAACTACCTTGGCAACATAAATAATGTATATACCGTTCGCAACCTTTGTTTTGGTTATTATGGGGTTTTCAACAAGCAGTTTGTTTTTTAATTAAGGCAACGCCAACAACATAATAGTTTTGACATTTAGTTTTTGGACGTATTCGTAGTAGATGCATTGGCAATTGTTGCAATGAATTTAATTTCGCACGCAAATCGCATTAAAATAAATAAAATCCGCTATGAAAATAGTCGTTCTGTTAAAGTTACATTTCGCCAATTTCGGGGTAATTTCGGATAATATAATCGTCCTTCTGAGACCGCTATTAAGATATGGTTGTTAAATTTGAATCAACAGGCGAACACCAACACGTGTTTGACCGGGTCGTTCAACTGAAAACATCGCAGTCGTGAGCAACAGTGTTGAAACCCATTCAAATTTTTCAATTCCTCGACGTTCTCAGCAATTGGGGTTATCCTAAACTACCACATGGCGAATTTTGCGCAAGAATTTTACTTTGAAGTCTTGCAAGGTTCAACTAGTGCAGGAAATGAAGCCGATCGACCATTCACATTGCCGTAGATTTGCTCAATTTATTTAGAAACACTCGCATTATAATAATTAAAATCCACTATGAAAATGGTGATTCTGTTAAAGTTACATTTCGTAAAATTTCGTGATATTTTCGGACAATATAATCGTCCATGTAAAACCGCTATTACGAGTTTGAGCGTTAAGTTTGAGTCGATAGGATCGATATAAAATATGCGAATACCAATGCGTATTCGACCGGGTAGTTCAACTGAAAACTTCGCAGCTTTGAGCCACAGTGTCCAAACTGACAAATCTAAATTTATTAGTTCCTCGATCTTCTCAACATTTGGGGTTATTCAAAACCAGCACATGGCGAATTTTGCATAACCATTTGACTTTGAAGCCCTACAAGGTTCAACTAGTGCAGGAATTAAAGCTAACCGATCATTCACATCACCGTAGATACGCTCACTTCATTCAAGAATAACCGGCTGGTTTTTCTAATAAAACCATTTTTTCCGACGAAGCTCATTTCCAGTTGTCAAGGTATATCAATAAGCAAAATTGCGGCATTTGGGCTTCTGAAAATCCTAGAGCGATTATTGAGAAGCCTTTGAATGCTGAACGTGTCACTGTATGGTGCGCTATGCGGTCAATTTCGCCGCAGGGTTGAAGAAGATCCAAATTTGTCAATTCCTCGACGTTCTCAACAATTGGGATTATCTAAAACAACAAAATGGCGAATTTTGCGCAAGGATTTGACTTTAAAGCCTTGCAAGGTTCTATTTGTGCAGGAATTGAAGCCGACCGACCATTCACATTGCCGCAGATTCACTTCATACATTCAGAAACAACCGGCTGGTTTTTCTGAAAAAAATCATTTTTTCAAAAGAAGCCCATTTGCACTTGTCAGGGAATGCGAACAAACAAAATTGCCGCATTTGGGCTTCTGAAAATCCTAGAGGATTTCGAAGATGAGGCTGGAAATGCTTTAACGGTCAATGGATCACGCTATCGCGAAATGCTAACAACTTAACTTTGGCCTATTATTGACGAGTGGATATCACTGATATGTGGTTTCAACAGGACAGTTCCACATGTCACACAGGCAATGAAACGAACAATTTATTGCAAACCAAAATTTTAGCGAGATCTTGTGATTTAACGCCACTGGATTCTGGATTATATTTTGTGGGGCTATGTAAAGGACAGAGTCAATCGAAACGAATTTCGAGCCTTAAAACTCAAAATCCGTGATGTGATTAACAAAATAGGACCGTTACTTTGCCAAAAAGTGATTAAAAACTTTGATGAAAGAATCGACATCTGTCAGCGTGGTCGTGGTGGACATTTGCCAGATAACAGCTTTCGTTCACAATTGGCGAAGTTTTCTCTTCGCAATACAATAAAAATTTGAAGGAGGGAGAAAATTTTATGTCATGTTACTTAAGGAAATTACTTAAGGAAACATAAGTGGTTGGGAACAGGAGGGAGAACTAAAAAAGGCGTTAGATAAGCAGGGAAAATCATTGGTAGAGGAAGAGGAGGATAACTTAGACCTCCTCAGTTAGCACAGCAGAGTCTATTGAATATTTTGTTGAAATTTATTGGAAACGGTAAGAGCTACAACGATTAGTATTTACTTTTTCATTCAACCCCACCCATAAGACCCTAGGGCAAAGACATTGTTAAGGCAGGGACTTACAGTTTTTCTTTCTGCATTGTGGAGTGGACTGATGAAATACACAATTAAACAATTATTCATTGCCGGCATAACCTTTATATTCCGGTACTTAGAATAAAGGAAATTTGTTTTGAGCTCCAAATTCTTTCAAAAGGAAGAAAAGTGAACTTTAATTAAGAACGAGTCTTTGCTTTCTGTTCCATTAGAAGGTGAGAAATTGAACGATCCATTCTATGGTCTCCAAATGAATCACAGTGTTTTGCTTAAGTTAAGTATTAATTTTTCGATTTGGCTTAAAACTTCGAATTCTTTTGTGCGCTAAGCACAAACAGTAACAAATTTTTATTTCAAAATCGCCTCATAAACCTAAAGGTGCAAGCTAAAGGTTCATTGCCCATAATTTTCTTTTTATATTGTTACGCTACTAAATTTTGATTGCAAAACACAGTATACAAATTTTGATTTTACTCTTATGTGGCACTCTATTTACTTTTTAATTGTTACACTGTGCCTCTGGCGAAATTTGTTGTCGCAATCTTTTGCTCACTACATGTGCAACACTGTGTTACTCTGAACTACTGCCTTTAACTCATACAGCCGTCCCGCTATAGTTACGGTAGAGACTTCAATTCCCAAGATCTGATTTTGAAAAATAGGACTTTGGACAACATCAGCTATAACTGTCACACACTGCACAGTGCGAACTTTGGAAACATAAATGGAACTTTTTAAATTGTCGATAAAATTCATCTTAAGCTTTGAAAGTCTTTAGAGGAGAATTAAGGTTTTATAAATCATACCTCGCTAGCCATGTAACTTAAGCAGAAACACAGTACTGTAGCTGCCCAATATTAACCGTTTTAGATTCCCAACCAATGTTACGATGCGTGTATCTGCCTTAAATGCTTTTTTAAAGAGACGTAGCCCTTCAGGCAACAATGCCTATTTAGTTAAGTACCGTGCTACATTATTTAGGAAAGGGATAGAGAAGAGATGGAACAGGTGGTGAAAATAGAAGTTACGGAAATTAACTGTCGTATAAGATACCTCAGTGACCAGTGAAAAAAACCAAGATCTTTGTTGGGAATTGAACCTACAACCCTCATACTGACAAGCTAGTACAGGGGCACAAAAATTCGTTCAACATGGCCCGATAACGATCGCCATTGACTGTAACGGCCACTACTGAAAAATGGCCCAATTATGCCTCTGGACAAAAATCCGCGCCAAACAGTGACTCATTTTGGGTGCATCGGCTTTTTAATGTATGCGCGCGGGTTTTGTGTGCCCCAAATGCGACAATTCTGCTTGTTTACATACCCGCCAAGATCAAAATGAGCTTCATCTGAAAAGATGATTTTTTTTTGCAAAATCGGCATCTTGTGTAAATTGATCGCAGGTCCACTTAGCGAAGCGAAAATGCATTGGATGGTCACTTGGCTTCAACTCCTGAACCAATTGGACTTTGTATAGCGTCATACCAAGGTCTTTATGCAATATTCGCCTCAATCATGTTTCTGTTGAGAACGACGGTGAATTGATGTTGATGGCGCTTCACGCACACTTTCTGCCACAGCAGCAATATTCTTGGGTGTACGCACTGTTTTTGCCTTTTCACGCTTTGGTTTATCGATGAGGATGCCAGTTTCTTTCACTTTTTTCACAAGATAACGAACATACGGAGCTGACGGTGCTTCTCTTCTTCTAAAATCCGCACGCAATTTTCGCATCACACATTCTGCAACATTACCATGAGTTTTAAAGTAATGTCGCAATATTTCCCAGCGTTGTTCAAGCGTATACACAACCATATTCGTTAAGCGGAAGGATAAAACTAATTATCTGTCAAATCAAACATGAGCTAAGTGTTATCAGTCGCGAAATAAGCACTAGTTGGAAAAAAAACGTTAAATTGCGGACCCGTTTTATATTTATTCTTTTATTCCATATCAGGATAAGCATTTGGTATGGCTAGTGCCCTACATTCAGCAGTTGTCGAAACTCATGAATATTGAAAATAATTTTTGCATTTAAGGGTTTCTGAAATTTATATTGTGGTAACAAATTTTTTCGATTCCACTAATTACACTCTATAATGGGAACAGTTGCAATAATTGTGACAAGAATGTAAGTTATCCTTTCGATAAATATTAACCCAGGCGACGAATTATCGAAAAAACTCAAATGATTTATATTTAGTTTGATCTGGTATTTCAACATGAACAGATTGACGTCTGAACAACGTCTCTCAATTGTGCAAATTGGAACGAAAACAAGATTTCCATTGATCCCGAAGTTTTGTGTCGCGATGAAGCTCAATTTTATTTGAATGGATACGTCAATATAATAAAACTGCCGTATTTGGAGGGATGATAATCCTTAAGTTCATGTTAAGATACTGGTATATCCAGAAAAATGAACTGTATGGTGTGGTCCGTACTTCTTTAAAACTAATGCTGCTCAGACCGTTACAGACAATGGCGGCCTCAGAGCAGACCATTCTATTGGCATCGTGGCACAAGCAGCTATTTTTTGTTGTTCTCTAAATAGTCAAAACTTTCGGGCTAATCACCGTAGACTAACGACTATATCTCCCACGAAAAATAGTCTAGTGGTATTAAATCGCACGATCTTGGAAGCCAATTCACGGATTTGAAACATGAAACTATATGGGTACTAAATTTTTCCTTCAACAAATCAGTTGTGACATGAGCTGTGTGACATAGTGCGCCATCTTGTTGAAACCACAGTTCCTGAATAACATGTTCGTTCAATTACTGGATGGGAAAATTTGGTAATCATGGCTATATAGCGGTCACGATTGACTGCTATAGTCATGAGCTAATCGGCCTCGTTTTTAACCAGCACTATTTCCCATTCGTATTCATTCAATAATAGACCGAATCAGTTGGAGTTGGCCTCCAAAAACCAAAATAAGAATGGCACGCTCAAACACGATCTAGCAGCAATGTCCAAATGGAGTCGTGTGAATAGTGTCGATTTTAATGCCCGTAAGACTCAATGTTCCATGCTTCACGCATTGATATGTGTTCGAAAATGATGCTGCATTTGTTGCTATGGGTGCTATAGGTGTTAAGGAATCGGGAACTCTTCATGTTCTTAACATGAAAATATAGTGTGAAGTTCGATGGACTAAACACATTTTTCAGGTTTCTAAAGAAGCTTTCCAGTCGCTTGGTTTTCTAAATCGGTGTAGAAGAGACTTCATTCCATCCGATCTTCGTACTATTTATACCCCCTATATCCGTCCAAAAAGGGATTACAACTCCCATGTATGGGCCGGCGCCCCAAAGTATATTTTGGAGTTGCTCGACCGCGTACAAGAGAGGGTCAACAGGCTCATTTAGCCCGGGAAGGTATCCAACTCTATTGATTCTCTAAAGCATCGATGCAATGTGGGTTGTATTCCACTGTTTTATCGTTACTACAATGGTAAGTGTTCTGTGTGATTAGATTTACATCTGCGCCTGGCCATTAAGCCTTAATTAGATGGTGGATCAAACCACTGCATAATTTGGAACGTCATGCTCGTGCTAGGAAGCCGAAGCCATAATTCTATGCAACAGAACTTTCTAGTTGCAATTTTGATGATTCCAGAGCAGGGCTGCAAATCATCACTCCTTGCTTAAGAGTTGAAGACTTTCCAACTCCTGTCCAGAACAAATGTCTAGCATGCTCACTAGATCTGGGAACATTTCACCAGGTAGGTGTTATTAAAGGTGAAATGAACCCGGCCACCATAGAACCAAAGACTGATATGGAGCCGCGAAAATACAAACACCACGATACTCCCATAAAGGGCCCACCTCAATAATCAGCCAGAGAACAGTTAAGTGTCTGAAGAGACAAATAACGGAACTCTACGGGTCACTGATTCCCGTGGAAACAAAGTGGAGTTACCAGTTGTACCCCTGCTGACTTCAGGAGACTGGGCTCCCTTTTTCCCCCAGTTGCACAGGTCTAAGTTGTTGCTATCTCCAAAGACCATATATATGTGCCCCCGGGGGAGTTGGTAAGTGTTCTAATGAAATTAGGAAATTTATTCTCTTTACTTGCACGTTTTTGCGCTAGACACGCTTTTCGTTAAGGGCTAATCCATTTATGATAGGCCGAGGAATCTCGCTACGCATTACAGGGAAAATTCGTTTTTTTTAGCAGAACAGTCCATCTGTAGAATAAACTCCCTCCAGAGGTGTTTTCTGTCACTTTCAATGTAGGGAAATTCAAATCGGATATGCACAATTACTACTCCATCTTTCCTCCTTCCTTCAACCTAATTTCCTAGCTCTGCCACTATGCCTTGCATGAGAAGCGGCTATCCCCTGAGTGCTGTTTCTAAAGAAAAAAAGTTCGGACTAATGATTCCACCAGCTCTTAAAGCACCACAAAACGGTCAAATTTTCTGGATGTAACATTGTCTGCACATAAACTTGAGGATTATCATCCTTCCAAATATGGCAGTTTTTTTGTTATTGACTTATCCATTCGAATAAAAGTGAGCTTCAACGCTAAACAAAAATGACTTTTGAAAATTAGGATCAACGGGAATTTAGTTTTGGTCCCAATCAGGTGCCCCTGTGGGCTAGTAGGTAGTGTACTAGCTTGTCAGTATGGAGGTTGTGGGTTCGATTCCCAACGGAGACCTTGTTGTTTTTTCAGTACAAAAATAAAAATTGACTGTCGTTGGAGCTTGTCAGCGATGAAGGCATAGTCACTGGTCGCTGTGCTGTCTAATTATACGGCAGTTAGTTTCCGACTATCCTTCTACTTTCACCACCTGTTTCATTTCTTCTCTATCCCTTCCCTAAAGAAAGTAGCACGGTACTTGACTAAATAGGCATTGTTGCCTGAAGGGCTACGTCTCTTTAAAAAAGCATTTAAGGCAGATACACGCCTCGTAACATTGGTTGGGAATCTTAAACGGTTAATATTGGCCAGCACAATAAACTCCGTCTGTGGAATAAACTCCCTCTAAAGGTCTTTCCAGTCACTTTCAAAGTAGAAAAGTTCAAATCGAATGTCCACAAACACTACTCCCTCTTTCTTCCTCCCCTCAACCTAATTTCCTAGTTCTGCCATAATGCATTGCATGAGAAGGGGTTATCCCCTGAGTTCTGTTTCTAAAGATAAACAATTCAGGCCAAATGATGGATGTAACAGTGTCTCCACATAAACTTGAGGATTATCATCCTTCCAAATATGGCAAGTTTTTTATTGACGTATCCATTCGAATAAAAGTGAGCTTCATCGCTAAACAAAATTCACTTTTGAAAGTCGTGATCGTGTTTTGGCCCCCATTTGTACAATTTGGAAGCGTTTTTCAGAAGCCAGTCAAACCAAACTAAACATGAGGCACTTGATAGACCTATGATGATGGGCACGAGTAGTTGCGAATGGACCATTCTCAAAACATGTCTTCTTCTTCTTATTTATGTACATGTTTAAATGTTCTTGATCGTTCTAATAATATCAAGTTCATTAAATTAAAATTTGTGAAATTATTCTATAAAAATGTTTTTTTTTGGTGATAATTCATGGAACCTGTCCTGTTGCACACAGAGTGTTGGTAATTTATAATGTGGTGTGATGTGAGCTGAGGTGAGCTGAGCTGAAAACGATGTAGTTTTTATACTAAAAGGGCGTGTTGCAGTGGCGGCAGCATAACAAACTGTATAGGCATTTAACACACACACACACACACACACACACATATATATATTAAATTGCCACAAATTCTTGGCTAAAGAAACTGAAACTATTAATGCGAGCGGTAAAAGTAAACAGGCGCTTTTAAATATTTGTAACACAAACACACACACACACACACACTTATGATTCACTGTTTGTTAAGAAGATTGATATTTTTCGTGTTTGAAAAACATTTTAACTTCTTTATTTTCGGTCATTACACGAACAAAATATTAGAGGAAGGCAATTTGTTGTTGTAGCTTGAATGAAGTGTTGCAGCTGAAAATGACTTAATTGTATTTGTTTTTGTTTTTATTTTTTATTTATTTCATTTATTTATTTTGGCAACGGATATGTGGTTTAACTTTCCAATTATTAAAAAACTGTAGTCTTTCGTTGTTTCTTTCTTTCTCTTTTCGGATTTGTGGCAACCGATAATTAATTTTAATAAATAACCTGAATATTGTTTAATAGTCATTAGTCAAGATAAAGATTTAATGAAATACATTCACAATAATTACTTAATTTTATTGTTGTTGTTATTTTATTTATATTTAATTAGGATATCAGTTCTTTTTTGTTCTCGTTGTAGTCTTAATTGCTGCTAAACAATACAATAACAACAAAAATTTTTTTTTTAATTTTCTTTCTTTTTAATAAAATTAATTTGGTTTCGTAAAACTCAAGAAAAGAGGTTTTACACGACATGTTTTAGCTATGTTTTTTTTTTTAATTTTAAGTAGATTTTAAAACAAATATTTTTTCACAAGCGCATAAATGACAAGAATGTGATCTAAAAGTTGGAAACAAATTATGCTTGAAGCAGCCTCTATACGATTTGATGGTTTGTTGATATAAACCTTAGGTTGGATTAGGTTAGGTTTAGCAGGCAGCTGTGTTTTCACACTTCAATTGGGTCCATTGCAGATTGCTTTGTGTTACCTACGAAATAGAGAAAAAGGAAGAAAAGAAAGAGAAGAAGAAAATCAGGATGTAAAAGAGGAAATGAAGATAAGAAACAAACGTTAAAGGATGAGACTAATGAGAGAAAGAAAAAGGAATAGGAAGTGCATGCGATAGATACAAAGGTAAGCAATCATTAAAAGGACAGAGATGCGGCGTGCGGGAATAGGTCAGAAAACCATCCACTGTACTTTAATCCTGCCCGGTCCAAATGAAAATTCAGAAAAATTCCCAAAAATCATTGACCGAAGTGCCTCGAGCGTAGGAATTCCAGGCAGAGGAGATGTTCAATCAGCTCCTCTTTGGCAGCCTCCGAGAAATCATTTTGTGGGAGACTTATCCTCCAAGCTTGGGTCCTAAACAGGCAGTGCTTAGTTACTTCAGTAACCAAGCCACACCGCTGTATACTCGATAACCGTGACAGTACAATCGCCTTCTTTCGATTAAATGAGGGCCAGATATTCCTTGCCATTTATACTGTGTCTGATCATAAAGAACAGACTTAATACACTGTTCGCAATCAGATAGGAGAATGCCACAAAAAATATCAATAACATCTTATCCAAGCATTGTCTCCTAATTTGCTACTGCAACCGCAACACAGTAGTCCCTTAACTCACTTAAAGGTGACTATGGAATATTTTTTTTCTCTTATTTTATTTACTGTATCTTCGATGTAATCGAACTAAAAATAATTACTAATATCTTAGTTGTAATAATAAAAATTAAGCCCAGCCAGTGCTAGACAAAATTCTGTATACTACAGGCTGACTACTGTTATCATCGCCCTGATGTTTGAGCGAGAGAAGCAGTGTCCCTCCCTTTCAGTCTAATGTAACCACTGTCATTAAGTATGTTACGGGCCAGTGGATTTGGATGTGTTTCGAGTCTCTTTAAATATGTTATTGCATGTTTCACTATTTCTGTCCTAGCTGATGGCGCGTTTAGATCCTTGTGGATATATGAGTTTTTTATGTACCAGGGAGCATCTGTGATCAGTCGTAGTATCTTATTTTGGCGTCTTTGAATTTTTTCTATACTGCTAGCTGAGGCAGTGCCCCATAACTGGATTTCATAAAACCAGATTGGCTTCAGGACCGTCTTGTAAAGTAGAAATTTGCAATCCAAGCTAAGAGTAGAGTTTCTGCCAATAAGCCAGTTTAATTAGACGGTTTTCAACTTAATTTGTGCTAACTTGGATTCTATGTATCCTTTCCATGTGAGGCGCCGATCAAGATGCATACCAAGGTATTTGACCTCTGTAATATGTGGTATTATTTGGTTATTTATGCGAATGGGGGGCATGAGTCCCTTCGCAATGTGAACGTTATGTCTGCACATTTTTGTTCATTCACCTTTATTTTCCATCTCTTCAAACATTTTTCCAAATTAACTATGTGGTCTTGTAAGTATCGTGATGCTACTTGGGGATTCTCGTGTATGTTTAAGAAAGCCGTGTCGTCAGCAAATGTTGATGTATGTACTCGGCTATCAGTTGGCATGTCTAAAGAATACAGTATATGGAGAGCTTAAAAAGTCTGCTTCTCTCAATGTAAACTTCCGATCAGTTAGATAAGTCTCTAGCAAGTTATAGTAGTTTCCAGGTAAATTTAGCTTCAATTTGTATTTCCGGCCTTTATGCCATATTTTATGGAATGCTTGAGACACGTCTCTGAAAAGTGGCGAACAATATATTTTTCCTTCAAACGTCTTTTTGACCAAATTCACTAACCTGTGTGTTTGTTCAACTGTACTGTGCTTTTTTCTGAATCCAAATTGATGGTTCGGGATACATCCTATCTCGCCTAGAATTGGGTTCATTTTAGAAATGAAAATCCCTTCGAATAGCTTTGGCATGTTTGATAAAAGGCTTATAGGTCTATATGATTCTACTTTTGTATGATCCTTTCCTGGTTTAGGAATCATAGTAATCAAAGAAATCTTCGAAGGAAAGTATTCAAAACGAAAATTGCATTGGATATAAAAAGAATAATCCTTAGTGCTCTGTGGAATATACCGCCATTACATTCAATGACACCCGACATTTATTGACAGAGTCGATGTGGTAAACACACCTTTGAGAAACATGATTGCGGCTTTGCGGTACTAAAAAATATATCCCTTTTGGATATTTTAGAGTACCTTAGCCATTTTATTACTTTTGTACTCGAGAAATTTTCTTTAACTATCATCAGTCAAATATGTGGCATAATTAACAATCAATTGACATGAAGTGCCTTCAGTGGCAAAGCATCTATAAAAAATATATATTTTTAATATCTGGGATTTTAGAAGGTGGCCTAAAATCCAGTTCGGATTTTATTAAAAGTTTAATTATGTAGCCCAAAATAAACTTCTCATATGCACAGTGGGCCTCCCTCCCCCGGAGGCATGCAGTCTTGATGGATCTCTTCTCCATCTATACATGTACTTTCGGGGGTAAAAGGAATCACCAGTTGCGTGGGCTAGTAGAAGCCCCAAACTGTAAGACACACAGGACTCTCGAAGTCCAACCAATGACTTTTTTTTTTTTTTAAAGAGAAGTAGCACTTCAGGCAACAATGCCTATTTAGTCAAGTACCGTGCTACATTCTTTAGGAAAGGGATAGAGAATAGATGAAACAGGTGGTGAAAGTAGAAGGATGGATAGTCGGAAATTAACTGCCGTATAAAGACAGCACAGCGACCAGTGACTATGCCTTCATCGCTGAGCAGCCCCACCGACTGTCAATTTTTATATTTGTAGTGAAAAAAACCAAGGTCTTCGTTGGGAATCGAACCCACAACCCCCATATTTACAAGCTAGTACACTACCTACTACCCTACAGAGGCACCTATGGTTTATATCGCTTGCTTTTAAAATGCTTCTGAAGAGATGTTAACACTGGTTTAACATCCAATGTCCTAGCTTGCGCATATAACAGGAAAGAGAGTTGAATAATCTCCAACTTTTCAGCTAGGGAAGGGGTCAAACCCTGTGAGTGCGCACTTGAAAATTGCAACTAAGGCGTGTGTGCGTCTGAGAGCACTGATAGCCGTTTTTTTACACCCAGTGGTAAAACCACTATCAGATTAAGACCAAACGCTTACGTGCTAACGTGACATGCACAGTGGGCAGTCGCCCACAATGCTGCGACAAATATTTATGAAAACCATAAAGGAAGTAGTGTGATGCCATTATATGTGCAGCATTCTGGACGGTCCTTTTAAGCGTCTAAAAAGATAGAGCACGCGAACTTGAAATTAGTCTCTTAAAATCTTTAACGTTTCCATAGATAGACTAAATGGTAACTCAACTCTGTACTGGAGGAAAAAAACTCGCCTGCAATGGTCACAAGTTATGAATGTTAATGGGTGCAGCAGCAATGTTTTGAGTGACAAGAGCCAAACGCAGCTGGTTGCTATTTGTGGCATTTTAAACGGTGCGACTCAAGTGAATTTAAAAGTTTCCGAATACATGAGAAAATATACGCTGCGTAAGAGAAATTTAAATGAGTTGTGAAAGCAACACTTAACTTTCTTTAGATTTTCTTCGCTTCATAAATTGTTGTGAATCGTTTCACTAAATGTCTTCAACAGAGATAAAAAAAACAGAATGACACTTGACGCTGCTTGCAAAAATTAATTTAAATTGATGTGATGATAGTTGTTCACGCTACCAGATTAATATGCTTCATGCTTTCTTAAAGCAGTAGATCAGATTCTTCTTCTTATTACTCTTCTTCTTCTTCCCTAAAAATCAAACTTGCTGCAAGAAAAGTGTATTTCAGCGGCGGCTATAGGCCAACTACTAACAGCAACAAAAATTTAGGAAAAGCATATTTAAAATACAAAAACATTTAATCAGCTGCCTTAAGTAACGCACTCTAAAACAGATTATACATATTCCCAGCTATGGACTTGTACTATTTAAAAGCTGGCTGTTAAAATTTCATTATTATTTTTATTTTAATTATAATTAAACGACAATAAACAATAAAAATTTAGTTGGCTGCCATAAATTGCTTTTTCTTTTGTTATAGCAAATGCAGCAAACAACAACAACAACAACAAATACTGATTTTTCAATTTACCAATAAAGTTAAAATCACCATTTTAATCAATTCGCAAATTAAAATTTGTCCCTACACTACAGTCGACACAGTTAACAGCGTCCCATTTATGGGGAGTTGAACACGAATAAAGGAAAACAAATTGAATTGTTTTAATTAACTGACCGCCATTTGTAACAGTCGCCCTTGTTATTTAAGTTACAAATAGTTTTATAATTATGTTTCATATTTGCAATTTTTATTTGCAACACATGTTAAACACATTTGCAACACACATGCACACACAAAACTGAAATGCTATTGTGGAGCATGTGCAGTGTTGTAGAGCTGTCATCTACAGGGTGGGTAATTAACCATTTAAATGAAAAAAAAAGCTTATCATACTTAAACCAACTACATCTACAACAACTACAACGAAAAAAAAAATTGAATTTTAATTAAAACTTTACTCGATTAATCTGAGTAAAGCTCTGAACAAATTAATGAGTTTATTTAAAGTTTAACACCAGAAAAACATGAAAAAATGAGAAAAAAACACGAATAAAAATATTCTGAAAATTAAAATAAATAATTTAGTTAAACTCCTTTCATATGCCCAACAAAAGCCATTGCTCTGGATATAGTAGCCCCAGTTTAGCTACCGGGTTGTTTAATTGTTTCACGCTAAAAGCTCAAAGGAATTAAATCAATTTTATTAAGAAAATAAAAAGAAATTATTTGCCTGTCTCTGAACTTAAATTAAAGGAGGCCCTAACACATGCATAAATGGAGGAAATGAGTTTTCTGTAAAGCGCCCTTTTAGGCTCAGCAAAAGCAAAGCATGGCTTACAAAATCCCTTCTGGGATCATTTAGCTAAAAACAACAAATTAAACCCCCCGCCGGATAATTTTCCTTCCGGAACTTTTCAATTGGGTGGGAGGACGTGGGACTACTCTTGGCAACTAGGTTGCGGGTGAATTGGCAGAGAAAGCTACTGTTCTTGATAGGGGTGCCATTGATACTTTTTGAGGCCTCCTCCTATCTGCTGGAGAATAGCATACTGACGCTGCTTTTTATAATTTAACCCAGGCTATATAGTCCTGCGAGCTAGTTTGCTTGACTGGAAGGACAATCTGACCCTCATTAGATCGGAAGAATGTAATTGGGTAACTTGGTAACTGCAGTAACTGGATGGATTCTAGGAGAATGGCTTTCCCACAAAATGATTACTGCAGAAGCTGTCAAGACAAGGAATACCCACAACTGATGCAGCTCGCTCAACGGTATTTTAGCAGCTAGTCTGATGTTTATTCATTGGGATCGGGCAGGATCAGATCATTTTTAAGGTATTGTGATTGCGTTTCTGACCCATTCCCGGACGCCATAACTCTGTCCTTTTATTGATTAGTTACCCTAAGTAGTGGTATTAAGCAGCCTACTCTGGGTTGCTGTAGGAACTGAATGTGCACCTACATCCTACTCCTTTTTCTTTCTCTCTTTAGTGTCATTGGGACCGGGCAGGATCAGATCCTTTTTAAGGTTTTTTGATTGCGTTTCTGACCCATTCCCGGACGCCCTTTAATTGATTGATTACGATAAATAGCGGCATTAGGCAGCCTACTCCTCTTCACTGTAGGAGCTGAATCTGCACCCATATCTTACTCTTTTTTCTTTCCCTCTTTTGTGCCATTCTCTTGCACTTGTTTCCTCTTCTCTTTTCTATCCTGATTTTCTATTTGTTTCTTTTTTTTTACTTCACAGGTAACATAAAACAGTTACTTAATGGAGTGAAGTGGGTTTTGGAAACACAGCTGTCTGCCGAACGTAATCTAACCTTACTTTTAAGTCATGATTGTAATCTCCGTTAAAGAGCGCCCAAACAAATTTTCTTGTTACACACTAAAGTCGATTATAAAGAAGACAACTTTTCTTCTCAATTTACAAAATTCCTTTATCTGTGCTTAAGCGTATTTAGAGTATTTGGAGAAGCATAGGGCGACAGATATTAAGCTGTCTGGGACTGATTTTTCAAACCTGTTAGGAGAATCGAGGCAAGGATAGTATTTGATAACCACTTAAAAATTTTAAAAATCCTTACGCTCTTGCACTTTATCACGGCACATGTGTGGGAGCTCATATGTCTCACGCGATGAGAGCTGCAGAAGTTCTCTGGGACTCTGGCAGTCCGCAGGCCTAAAACTTAAGACCAATGATTCTTTTAGGTTCTAGACTGTAATTGATTTGTGGTATTGCTTGTTGTAGTAAGTTTTCCGAGAATCTCAAGATGTACGAGTCAAGTGAAAAAAGAAAATTTTAATTGTGGAAAAACTAATGCATGAAGAATTTAGCCATTCTAATGCGCAAGTCTTGTACAGACAGCAGCTGTTGTTATGATTAGCCGTTAAGGTTATTAATCAACTCAGCGACCAACCACAACTGATAAATGAATTAACTTTACGCCTTTCCATTGTAGATAAATTACGCAGTTCACAAAGCTTCTAAATTCCAGAAGTAGGATGAAAAAGCAGAATAGAAAAGAGGAAAAAAGGAAGGTGATTGTTTCTCCTCGCCCTCATCATAGTTTAGTCGCCAAACACAGGTTCCAGTTACTAGTCTGCGCTGCGCAGCTATCGCAGTCATCCATTCATTAGATTTTCCTAGATTTAGTCCTAGATTTTCTTACAAGTCTTTTCATGGTTGAGCCTAAGCCATGTGAGCCTAAGGCATGTTGACCTTTTAGACCATCTTGTATGAGAAAAGTTATTTATGGTACCATAAGGTACCGGCGCCTATAGATACACAGTGTCTAACTGCAGATATTGCTCATCGGCTTCGTAACTGTCAAACGTGCTTCCGTTTACCTTCACCCAAATCTGAACATGGATGTTTTCTTTGTTTCTTGAAGCAGGTTTGACTCGCAATACATTCGAGCATTGCTATCCGATATTCTATTATACTTTAACGATTTTGCGGCCTTTTTTAGGACAGATCTTAAAAATATTAAGTAAATTTTCCACCATACGATCCTACCACTTCTTTGAGACGTCTATTTAATCACCAAGTGTTTATGCTTCAGAAGCTGAAGAACTAAAACCTCGTGAGAAAAAGGGTAACGGTCAATGAGTTTGGGAATAATATCTGTTAACACCGGAATACCAGCATGGCTTCTTAACATTTAAGTGTTGCACTATTAAGTTACAAAACTTTCTGTAATGACTTTTATTTTTCAGCAAATTTTATCAATCTATTGCAAAGCTGATTTTTATGGAACTTACGAATTTTAACATTTGCTGTGACCCATTTATGGATACAAATCTCCTTAGTATCCCAAAAGCCTAATCGAATTGGCTTTCTTTTTGTGCAAACAATTATTTGTCGGAGCTTTAGAGAAGAAGGAATAAATTAGAACTATTCAATTATCAGCATCAGGGTCATGTATAGGGTGTCCACCGCAAAGGTATACTACTTTGTTTTGCCGCCATTTTAGTAAACATTAGTCTTGACAGTTCATATTCTGCGTTCGTGAAGTAGACACATGCCAAATTTATTATGGAAAAATATTCGATAAACCAGCATGTTTTAATCGTTAAAACATTTTATCGAAATTAATCACCGATTACTGTGACGATGAGAGAAACAACGTGCCAACAAAACGCACTATCTATAGTGTAGTGAATGATTTCTATGAAAGAAGAGGGTATGTAGGTGATAGGCCCAAGCATGGAGCACAACTTACTGCAAGATCGGCTGAAAATATTACTGCTGCTCAAAAAAGTGTTCAAAACAATCTTTCAGCCTCAATTCGACGCCGTGCGCAGGAGCATGGTGGTCAAAGAATAACTTTGGCCAGAATTTTGCCCATAGATTTGTTTCAGTTGACACAAAAGCTCCTTTCACAAGACCATTTACGTCGCCGCGGCGCGCCGTATATATGTCAAAAGGATGTTGCAGCTCGCCCATGACAACACTGATTTTTATGAAAAAAATCATAATGAGTAGCGAGGCACATTGTCATTTGAATCGTTATGTGAATAAACAGAATAGTCGGTTCTGGGGAATGGAAAACCTTCAAATTATCCAACAGTCACCTTTGCATCCATTAAAAGTGACAATCTGGTGTGCAATTTGGT
The DNA here is from genome assembly GCA_030448955.1 of Trichopoda pennipes. NCBI lineage: Eukaryota > Metazoa > Arthropoda > Insecta > Diptera > Tachinidae > Trichopoda > Trichopoda pennipes. The sequence continues at coordinate 10,935,513 of JASKUP010000025.1, read as the reverse complement.
CACGAGGAATCATTGGAGCTTACTTTTTTGACGTGCCCCTGTAGGCTAGTAGGTAGTTTACTAGCTTGTAAATATGGGGGTTGTGGGTTCAATTCCCAACGAAGACCTTGGTGTTTTCCACTACAAAACTAAAAATTGACTGTCGGTGGGGCTGCTCAGCGATGAAGGCATAGTCACTGGTCGCTGTGCTGTCTTATATACGGCAGTTAATTTCCGACTATCCTTCTACTTTCAACACCTGTTTCATCTATTCTCTATCCCTTGCTTAAAGAATGTAGCACGGTACTTGACTAAATAGGCATTGTTGCTGCGTGAGTGCTACTTCTCTTAAAAAAAAAAATGAAAACGACGTAACGGTAACTGTGAATGGGGAGCGATATCATAATAAGATTGAAAACTTTATAATGCCACAACTGCATGCTTTGGGCTTGATTAACATGTTGTAACGTAGAAATACGAATTCTATGGGAGGAATTGATATTCTTCCACATTACATGCCTAGTTTTATGATCAACGTTAGTTCGCCCTACTGTCATATATTATGTATGCTGGGAGTGCCTGTATTGCATACCAAGATGTTTGCTGGGGATGCTTGTGTTTTCACATGTAGACAGTTTACAAATATTCTCATACAGTGTATGAGAATATTTGTATATGTAATCTAAGTTGATACACCGTCGGCATGTTGCGATGCCCACAAGACAGGGTTTTCGTAGCATCAAAGTCTTGACGTTAGAAACGATCTATACGACAAGCCTTCTGGTTTACTTCGGTAAGCTCAGAGGAATTTTGAATATATACCCGGCAAGGGGCTGGGTGTGATAAATAATACACAGCGGCTTCGGCTGACTGTTCCCCACAGCGGCTTCGGCTGACTGTTCCCCACAGCGGCTTCGGCTGACTGTTCGCCACAGCGGCTTCGGCTGACTGTTCCCCACAGCGGCTTCGGCTGACTGTTCCCCTAGCTTAAGACAAATTGTAGTATTGTAGAAACCTAGAGTTAAGTAACACCGTTGTATTTCGGCTCATCGAGGACCCGAACCTGTTAATCCGAACCTGATAATAACCGAACCCGTTGTATTTCGGTTCACCGAGAACCCGAACCTGATAATAACCGAACCTGTTAACCCGAACCTGTAATAACCGAACCTGTTGTATTTCGGCTCATCGAGGACCCGAACCTGATAATAACCGAAACTGTTCTATTTCGGCTCCTCCAGAAACCGAACCTGTAAATGACCGAACCTGTTGTATTTCGGCTCATCATCTGCTTATCTTTTGTTATCATGATTATTTCTCGTAATATATATAGAACAATAAGATTTAAAGTTCAATAAAGAAATTGCTGTAAGCCCTAGATAAGGGAAAATCAAGCATCTTATTACTAAAGGTTTGTGGATCCGTAAGTACGACCTTGGACACGGCTATGCTACTCCAGCCGATTAATAAAACCACGTTACAATGTGGTATCAACAGGACGGTGCCACATTGCATACAGCTGGGATTACAATGGAATTGCTGCGAGACCTCCTTCCAAAACATGTTATTTAAAAAAATGGTGATGTTGATTGGCCTCCACGGTTGGCTAATTTGACTGCTCTGGACTTCTTTTTGTAGGGATATCTGAAAAGCAAAGTTTATGCACACAACATAAAATTCCATTCTCTTTCATTTAATCAAAAATTATAACAAACAAAGTAGTATAACTTCCCGTTTGTATTATATTGTTACGGATGGGTCTTGCTTAAATTATAAAATAATTAAACAACAAAGCGAACTACTGGGTATGCTGTTTAAGAACTGCGTGGCATGCAAGACAAAAACTAATTTGACAACAACAAACATTCATGCTGTTTACCATTTGCATAGTTTTCTAAGAAACCCTTTTCTACAAAAGACAACAACAATTATTTTGAAATAGATCCCAAGCAGAAACCTTATCAGCATAAAAACAAAAACAAAAATACACACAGACATACAGGCGCCTATACATCGAATAAACAATATACAACAACAAAATGTGATACAAAGGGAGTAGAAGATTATTAAATCTTCTAGGCTTTAAATGGACATATATAAATAGGGCAGCGTCTGAGTGGATAGTCAATCAGTGTTAAAATAAACCGCATAAACTAAAGACGTGCATCTTAAGTAAATTGTTCTGTAGTGTCAACTTTGTGTAATTAAAGTAAATAAAATTGTTATTAATTTAAAAACTTTAAAAACTGGTGTTATTTATTTTGCAATAAAGAGCTTAAAACCAAAAATGTTTATAAAAGGTATAAACTTAACAATATATTTGCTCTTAAGCACGGCTCTAATAAAATAGATATCGGCGCTGTCAAATAAAAACATTGCGCATGTTTTTGTTTCTTTTTTGTAAGTCGGTTTGAATTTGGCTCCCAAATATACATCATTCAGGCAACAGTCACTCAGACAACTTTCAATGTGCCTGTACTACTTGACAGATACCGAAAAGAGAAAATTGAGTTCAAAATACGTTCACTATCTAGTGATAGATTATGTAATGCTGTCTTTACCCAGATTCGAGACCCAGCGACAATTCACTCGTTCTTAATGAAAGATAGTGCGGGGAAAAATCTAGAGTTTGATAACTTTATCACTAAAAAGGAGAGTTTAAACAATCGCAACAATCAAATTTAATATTTAATATGAAAGCCTTTTAAGAACTCATTCCTTTCAATACCTGTTAAGTGCAATTATTTAAATTCAAAAAAAAAAACTAAAATAAAATGTAACATAAATGTTTAAATAAAACAGAGAATAAAGACAAAACTACTGGTGGCTTGTTATGCAAATGAAAATGTTTGCAGTCAAATATTTACACTCCTCATCTCATGCGCGTACAATTAATTTCACTTAAAATAAAGCGAACAGTGTTAATTCACTTCTACTTTGCCCCTACAATTATTGGCTGCCACATTTGCTAGTGTCTACAAGTGAAGAAATAATATTTAGAGGCATAGAAAACTATGTGGTAGATACTTTGTTGCATGTATCGTTTGTAAGTTGTTGCAGCTGTTATTTAAGCCAGCCATTATTGTTGGTTGCATATACAAGCAAGCATAAACCAAAGCACATCTACAACTAATGTTTTGGCTGTCTGTCTATCTGTCCGTCTGTCTGGCGTCTGTTACCATTCATCCATCCCCAAAGCACCGATTTAAATGTGAAATTAATTTTTAACACGATAAAAATGTTTCTTCTTTTGTTTGTGTGTGTGTGTGTGTTGCAATGGTTGTTGCTGCCACATTAATGTTAATTTAACAAGATAAATTTAATAAAATATTAAAAAATTTAATTACAATTTATAACAAAAATTTTATATTAAATTAATTTAAGAAGATAAAAAAAAACATAATTGTTTTAAATTTGAAGCAACGATATTTGATTTTTTCGTCTATCGTTACAGCTCAGATCTTTTACAGACACAGCGAAGAGCTTAAACGCAAGCAGACAGTAGTGTGACGAGAGAATTTTTCTTCTGCAGAGAAAAGGCAAATTGTGTCTTCTATTCAAAACTTAATAGAAAAGTTAATTAGTTAATTCGTATGTTTTGGTGATCAGTAAGCTCCCCAGACAGGCTTATCTACTCCTATAAAGGAGTGTTATCTTTATGCTCACCTAAGGTAGATGAGATAGTCAAACGTTTGTGTTTTTTTGTATGAAACAATTTTTTATTTTTCAATATTGTATTCCTTGAGCTGTACACGCTTTTTCCAACAGTTGTCCAATTTTTGTATCGCTTCCAGGTCCAGGTTTTTTTTTTTTAAGAGAGTAGCACTTCAGGCAATGCCAATTTAGTCGAGTACCGTGCTACATTCTTTAGGAAAGGGATAGGGAAGAGATGAAACAGGTGGTGAAAGTAGAAGGATAGTCGGAAATTAACTGCCGTATATAAGACAGCACAGCGACCAGTGACTATGCCTTCATCGCTGAGCAGTCCCATTGACAGTTAGTTTTTATTTTTGGAGTGAAAAAAAACAAGGTCTTCGTGTGGAATCGAACCTACAACCCCCATACTGACTAGCTATTACACTACCTACTAGCCTAAAGGTTTTTAAAATGAATATTTGTTTATGAGATGATTTTATCCTTTGAACCAAATTTCTTTTTCCGCTGAGCTATTCCTTCCCTTTTGGATATAAGAAATATTAACTCGGATAAATTCAAACAATAACGCAGCTGAGGATGTAGAAGCGGCTTATTGCCCTATTCTTGGCTGTGTTCTCGTGCCTTCTTCTGCCACTTGCATTATTCTGCTTGGAGCGGTCATATCTGGATAGGCATAACAAATTTGAAGAATTTTTTTCTCTGTTACAGGACTTTCAAGACATGACGCAATTTTTCTTTTCCCTCAAGCTCTTTATGCCCCTTTAAAAAAGGTTTCATCCAGGTGGGCAAATTTGAGGTTAGGAAGTCTTTTGTCCGTCAAATGATTAAATGAAATTTATTTAGTATAAAGTGAAGAAGTTTTAAGCATGGAACCTTTTATTTTCGAGCAGTGAAAACTTCACTGCAAGTTCACGCAAAATTTGAGTAGCTATTCCTCGTAATCAGGCTGCTTCTGAAAACGATGTGCGTACATTTAATCGCTAAATTCCAGGCTCATGATATTGCTGCTGACAATATACTAAAACATTATGCTCTCAATGGCCATAGTGATGCAAACATAACCGCAAAGTGCTGAGAATGAGCCTGGAACATCCACTCGTCGACGTTTATAAAAAATTGGGCATTACTAGAGGCACTTCCCCCCGGGGCCCCATTATAAGTCTTTATGGATCACACAGCCATCTAGATTTGTGTCTTGCTGGGCACCTTGTGCAATATTTTGCAAAAGTACCTTAATTTTCATGGTAATGAATTGCAGCTCGTTCCAGAATTTAAGCACATCGACCATTGCTTACGCCAAACGTGTTTGAAAAACTGAACGAAAATAACGCATTTTTTTAACACAATCGTCTTGAGTGATGAGGCTCATTTCCAATTAAGCGATTATGTAAACAAACCAAATTGTCACATATAAGTTCCACTTAATTCCCAAATAGTCCTCGAAAAATTATTACATCCAAGGAAAGTGACCTTATGGTACTGCCGCCTGAGAAGTAATTCATTCGAAAATGAGCCAGAAAATGCCGTCACTGTGAATTCTTTTCAATACCAAACCATGATAACCATTGATAATACTGACACCAGTAACGTTTGGTTGCAACAAGAAGACGCCACAAGCCTCACAGTCACTCAAACAATTCAGTTGTTGTGTGAGAAATAAACCGGTCACGTAATATCTCGGTTTGGCGATGTGTAAATTAGTCGCTTGGTTCTTATGATTTTGATTATTTTCTCTAGGGCCATTTAAAAGATCGGGCTTACGTAAACAACCTACATACGACTACCACTCCTCGCCGGGTGCACATTGATAGGTTTTGACGGAATCTCACCGTCATTACATGTGTCAACGGAGGTAAAAGGGAGTCCCGTCCACTTCAAGGCTAGTAGGAGCCAACTGGAAAATCCACTATATTTCCACGGGAATCATTAAAGCCCCAGAGTTCAGCTATTTATCTTTTTAGCCTTTTAGCTGTTCTCTGACTGATTATTGGGGTAGACCCTTCGGGAGTGTCGTGTTGGCTGTGTGTTTCGAGGCCCTCGTTTGAGTTGTGTGGGCCGGATCATTCACAATGAACACAATGAATGGTCCAGTTTCAGTGCGCATGATTGCGGTTTTGTTTTTGTTAATTATATTAAGCCTCATGCGTTCTGGACCAGCAGTTGGATAATCTCCAACTCTTCAGCAAGGAGTGAAGGCTGCGGCCTACTCCGGGATTTTGAAGTTGCAACTAGGAGTGACCGGAGGATATACGTATCCGAAGGCCTTCAGATGATGGTAATGATCCACCATCTGATGTAATCAAATCACGTCATTTTATCCACAGTGGTATGATCCATCGTCAGCTAGGTACAGACGTAAATCTTATCACACATACGACTACCACTTTCCCCCCGGTGGCCACATTAATATGTGTTGACGGAATCTTACCATTAAGACATGTGTCATCCTGGGGTAAAAGGGAGTCCAGTCCCCTAAAGGCTAGCAGAAGACAACTGAACCACTTTATTTCCACTTTATTTCCACGGGAATCAGTAAGCGCTAGAGTTCAGCTTTTACTGTTAATCTGACTATTGAGATTAACGCCTTGCGGAGTATCGTGGTAGTTGTGGTTTCACAGGCCCTCATGTAATGATTAAAGGGCCAGAATCATCTCACTTTTAACCAAGAACATAGGATGAATGATCCGGTATCAGAATGATCCATGCATGCTAGGTCATGCGTTCTGGACCAGGAGCTGGATAGTCTCCAACTCTTCAGCAAGGAGTGGGGGCGTTGGCCTGCTCCGAGCTCTTGAAGTTAGAACTGGGAATAACTGGAGGATATACGTATCCGAAGGCCTTCTAGATCGAAGATGACGCTACATTTCATCCACAGTAGTATGATCCACCATCAGGTTATGGCTGACACAGCTAGGTATTGATGTAAATCTTAGCACGCATACGACTAACACTTTAAAAGATGAAATTCGGCGCTGCATTAACGGGATGTTTTGTTGTAAAATGTGCTTTAAAATTTTGTAAAAAGAGCGGTCTTCTGCCGATGTGCACATTTCTCCGACATCATATTTCTTCTCAAATTCCTACTTTACTGTGGTATTAATAAAACTAAAGTTGCCGGAAGAGGTGTGTGTTTGAGTCAATTTACTTCCTAACTTTAAATTTGCCCACTCATTAGTTAAGCGCAATTGAAAGATACTCTTGCTTGAAGTAGAAGACTGTAATGATTGTGTCATTGGAGAGTAGATGTTTTATTTATTTAAACACTAAATTTTATTATTATTTTTTTTGTTTTACATTTGAAAAGGAAAAATTTTATTTCATTGCACAACAGTAATGAAATCATTTCGATTACAACAAAAATGAAGTGGAATTTAGTTGAACTTCTCTAAGTAAAAAATGAAAGTGAATCCAAAGTAAATACTGAATCGAAGCGTTATAGGTGTCCGCAAATTATCCGTTTCATTGAAGTGCTCTTTGGTAAACTACATTTTTTGTTTTTTGGTCTGACGTTGAATACGGTGTGATTTCTGATCGATGGTGTATGTGTAGTTGTTATGTGTTGCAATTGATTGTTTGTGTTGGTGTGATTGATTGGTGTGAGTGATAAGTTGAATAAAATTTTTTACCTTGCAAGTCGGCATGAAGTCGCCTTCTCGAATGATATTAGCTCCAAAGGAAGTCATGCGAAAGCAGTTATTGTTGTCAAAGATGTGTTAAAGAAAATGGCTGGAATCGGGATCAGTTCCATCGAAACATGGTTTCAGTGACTGTGGTGGTGTAAGTAATGGATCCAGTTTGACTTTTCCCCTCGCGCAGCACAATCCAGCCGTTTCTCTTTTGAACTTTAACGCATTGCAATATCGGCATACAGTCCTCATTGGTCCAATATCTAAGTTGTCATCACCACTGTAGTTCCCAGTGGGATCATATTGGAATGCCAAGCGATTGTATGATGCCAATGCTCTTAGTGTGCTCACGCGTTGTCTCATTCGGGCATTTTCTCTTATTATATTTTGTCTTTCGTCGCTTAAGTTATGTGAATACACTTGTTGCTGGCTTGCATGTCTTGTGCGGCGGCCGATGTTTGCACGTCGTCCTCTCGGCATTATGGACTATGGACAGACTGGTGAATTTAACGATCCACATAATTTACATAGTTCAACTTACCACTTTAAGAACAAATGCCTGCTGTTGAAGTTGAATAAAAATTTGCACAATACGCGTGATTGATTTGATGGTTTCCAATTGCACTCTTAGGAAATGAATAACTTTAATCTCATTTTCACGTGCGCATGAGTAGCTGTCAAACAATGTATCACGCACCGACGCTATCTAATTAAAGTGAAACGTACTTATTTTCGTGAGGGATACTCACACACCACGTACTGGTACCGTTGTAGTACATGTTATGGATTAGAGATGGCGCGGTATGTGAAAAATGATTTTCCCTGTTTTCCTGCTTTTCTCTTGAAATTTTTGCTGAAATTTTTCGTTGCTATAAACCTTACGGAGCCCGAGACCTTTCCAACTAATGCAAAACCGTGGAAATTGATTCGTGCGTTCTGGAGTTACAGCGTGAGGAAGGAAAACCCGACTTATTTTTATATATATAGATTGTTGGGAGCAGGGAAAGTAGAGCTGGATGCTATCAAATAAGGCACGTAAACGCATTCGAATGGGGATAGGAACGTGTACGCATACTACTACTAGAAGAATGGCTGACGATACTGCTAGACAGCCATTGCAAGTAATTTTAAAACATTCTAAAAGAAAACATTTTCCTGCAGCTAGAATGACTCGAGAGAGTTAATACACCACAGTGAATGACAAACTCTGTGGAAGGGCAAAAATGCGTTTTAAATAAATAAAAAATATATTGACAACCATATGTGGTATGTCCTACTTGTTTACAGAGCTGACGACACATTCAACTATAAGTCAGGGATGGTAATGTTACAATTTTTTTTTTGCGGAACGGTGTAATAAAAAACAAAAAATCTATTTAATGAGGGCAAAGATAATTTCTAACTAATTTTCTTTTTTTAATTACAGAATATTAAATTATAAATGAAATTTAATACTTAATGACGTTATTTTTAATTTTTCTTTTATTTTTTAATGTTTCACATAATATAAAGGGAAATATAACACAATTTAATTGAGATAACCAAAAATAGCTAACAATACGTATTTAAAGAAATTAAGCCATTAAAATTATTATCACCAAAATCTCACTATTAACCAAAATAACTAAAAAGGAAATTAACCCAAAAAATATTAAATAAATAAAAATAAAATAAAAAAATTAAGCACGAATTTAAACACACAATTATCTCAACCAAAAAATCTTTTAAGCAAAAAAGAAAATGAAATATTTTTTTCTTTTGTGTTTTGGTTTTTTAGAAAACTGACAATAAAGTTAAAAAATAACAACAAAAGCAACAACAATGAGAAAAAACCAAAAATTACAAATTAAATTTTTAAGGCTTTTGTAAATGTTTTCAATTTAAGTTTAGACAACAAAAACGCCCATCTGTGGTGGACTAACAAAAACCGACTGCAAGGATTAGAAAAGGCTGATACGAAATCAAGTAGAGTGACTGGTTGGTTTCTTAGTTGGCGTTGGTACTTAAATTTGAGTTCAGTGAATAAATTTCAACTATACAAGTATCACTTTGATATCAAATGAGTTTTAAGGAAACAATTTCGGTTTCTTTATAAAACGAAATCTATTTATTTTCTTTATGACTTTTGCCAGTGTATCCAAGCAGCGTTTTTGACACTCTTATAAAGAACATAACGGGTGTTTTTTTTTTTGTTTGCTCTTTTCTTACATTTAATATTAATTGCATGCCGACTGTTATCATTGTCGCAGCATTTTAGGTTCTTAGAGTTTTCGATTTTTTAATGATAATTTTTAATAAACGTTCTCCACAATTGGGGTCATCCAAAACCGCTAGCAACTGTTACAATAAATTCCATTGCATTAGAATAATTAAAATCTGCAATGAAAAGTGAAATTTTCTAAAATTCGTGATATTTTCAGACAACATGCTCGTTCGCTATTGAGAATTTGGTTGCTAAATTTGATTCCGCAGGCTCGATACAAAATCGAGGTTATCCAAAACCATCACATAGCAAGGATTTGATTTTGAAGCCTAACAATGTTTAACTGCAGGAATTGAAGCCGACCAACTATTCACATCGACGTAGATTCACTTAATTCATTCCAGGAACAACCGGCTGGTTGTTCCGAAAAAATTATTTTTTCAAACGAAGCCCATTTTCCATTGTCAGGATATGTCAACAAGCAAAATTGCCACATTTGAGCCTCTGAAAATCTTAGAGCGATTATTGAGAAGCCTTTGCATGCTCAACGTGTCTCTGTATGGTACGCTATGTGGCCTGAAGGAGCGAATATTTTTTCGAAGATGAGGCAACGACGTGGATATCACCGGCTTCAACAAGCGGTGCCACGTGTGACACAGCCAATGAAACGATCAATTTATTGCAAACCAAATTTTTCGATCGCATAGTATCACGAAAATTAGCAGTTAAATGGCCAGCCAAATCATGTGATTTAACACCACTGGATTATTTTTGGTAGGGCTTTGTTATGGAAAGAGCCCATATGGAGCGATTCAAATCGATTTTGATTTAATACTTAAAATCCGTAATGTGATTAATAAAATAGGACATCCATTTTGCCAAAATGCGATTAAAAACCTTGATGATGATATTATTTTTCATTCTTAATTGTCGAACTTTTCCCTTCGTAAAACAATGAAAATTTGAATCATCTTAATTAAAATTTCTAATTAATTTTAATCTTTTTACTCGGTCCTTTAAATTATAACGCTTTATTTTTCTTTTTTTCTCTCAATATTTCGCTTTCCTTTGGAAAGCTTCGGAAATTTTTTTTTAATAAAAAATAATTTCCGAAATATTGAGAGAAAAAAAGAAAAATAAGGCGTTATAATTTAAAGGACCGAGTAAAAAGAATAAAATTTAATAGAAATTTAAAAAAAGGTCGAATAAAACTGAAAATAATAACTTTATTAAAATTTTTTGTTTTCTTTTGTTTTAGAAAACAAACTTCTTTTTGAAAAACCCTTTACAAAATAATACCCTACCTATTATAGGTCCCCAGCCATGTGGTTTCCAATGCCTAGTGTTCCAAGCCAGCCATTTTTTTGTTCATTATTATTAAGAATTATTATTAAGAATGTGTGTAGCATCCATCCAATTATGACACAGGATAATAATTTTTCACTTTTTATGGAAAGCACCAGGTTCATGTTACTAAAGGGGGTTACGCCTATAAAAATTCAAAATTCTTCCTATTAAGGTGCTTTAAAATCATTCATTTTTTCAAAATTTTTTCACAATTTTTTCCGAATAAATTTTTAAATTTTTTTCGTTAAATTTATGCGTTTAATTTACGATTTAGGTTATTTTTTCTATCGCATGTTTTTTGTAGAGATATAAAAATTTAAGTTGGCAACACTTTTCTAACTGGCTGCTATTTTGTCAGCTGTCAAGTGATTTATCTTTAGTTTGATTCATCATTTTAACATGAATAGAAAGGCGAGTGAAGAACGCTTCGGAATTGTGCCAATTGTGTCTGAAACAAAATAGCGGTTAATCCCGATTTTCATTAGTGTTTAGCGTTGCTTAGCGATTAAGCTCACTATTGTTTGAATACATTGATGGTACTCATAAATAAAACTGTCATATTTAGAAAATTCTCGAGTATATCCTGAGTGTGCTTTATGGGCTGGTGGAATCATTGGTCCGTACTTCTTTAAAAATTAAGATTACTGACTTTTTCATTAATCAATGCAACGTTCATGGTGTACAGATACTGTGGTTTCGACATGGTAACATGTCATATAGCTCGTATCACAATTGATTTATTTCAGGAAACCTTATAATTTCACGTTTCGGATTCGTGAGTTGGCCACCAGGGCCGCGCAATTTGACGTCGCTAGACTAGTTTCTGTGTGGATATGTGAAGTCGTTAGTCTACTCTGATAAGCCCGCAACGAAATGCCAAATCAAACTTAATATAACAGGGATTTATATTAAGTTTGATTTGACAACTGATAAAATGGCGGCCAGTTAAAAAAGTATTGCCAACTTAAAGTTGTATACCTCTATAAAAATATCCTTTTTATGAAAACAAGTAGAAGTTCTTTAATTGGCGTTTGTAGACATTTAAAAAGATTTTGATTCGGTTTTCCTTATAAACATAACGGTTGAAAATTTTTGAAACGTTTGCGGAATAGTTCAAATCGAATTGCCCGTTAATATTAAAGAATTTAATTATTGTTTTAGTATTAATTTTGATTTATATTGAGGAGGTTATGCGGAAACGATTTCACAGATTTTTAGGTGTTATTATTTTTCTTGTGAAATTTATACTTTTGCGGAATGGCTCAAAAGTTTTGGATTTTTAAAACGTTTTTGTTTTGGTGAATTGTTTCTTTTTTTCAAAGGAAGTTTTTTTAAGTTTTAGCTGATTTCGCTAACTATTTTTCTAATTAAAAATTTTTTTTATTTATTAAATTTTAAAAACTTTTTGCAAAATTTGGATTTTTTTTTTTGGAATTATCAATATTATTTTAAGAAATTCAATATTTCAATAAATTTTCGAATTTTCCGTTTTTTTTATTTCATATTTTTTGTATTTCATCCCACTGTAAAACGTGTCGTATATCACGTAGTTCTGTAGCTAATTCCTTCCACCTTTGGTGATCAAGAGATTAAAGCATGAATTGAAACCAAAACCGAACCTTCTGGCCTTTCCTTGGTTCACAACTCAACTCCCAACAAAAATTACTTCGAATCATTTTCTTTTATGAGCGTTAATCAGTTCACGAGTACATGTAATGTAAAATAGAAAATAAAATTAATTTTTTAATTTATTTCCTAAATCACTGCTTTTTGGATAGCAAAGCCATAGCAGAACATTATTTCCAGCAAAGCACAACAACAAACCGGGAGTAAAAAAAGGTTCATTTTTATCGTTTCCTTTTTTAAGGTGTGCAAATGCAACAATCAGGGGATTTGTGGAAGGCTGGCATGTTGTAAACGCCTAACTTCCTTATTTTATGTAAATTAACTTTATCGAGAGAAAAAAAGGGCAGACACTTCCTTGCTGCTTTTAATCTATTTTCAAAATGTAAGTGATACCAACAGCAACAACAAATAATTAACCCTTTTTTGGAAATTTATTTTTGTTTTCTTTGGAGAGTTTAAGTTAATTAGTTGCGGGTATATAATCGCTTGTGTTGTTGTTATTTTGTTATTAGTGTACAAAATAACAACAATAATAATAATTATTTATTTAATTGATGTTGTTAATAAACGAAAAAATATATTCGGTTGAATTAAAAGAAAAGGAAACAACTATTTACTTTCAAGGGCAATTGAGTTTTATTTGATTTATTTTAAAGATTTGTGTCATCAAGAAGAAGGGAAAGTAAAGTACATAAAATTATAATGCTCTTACTGGTATGCCCTACTGGGAAGCAGTTAGGAAAGCAAGATATTTTTTAGCCTAAAATAGGCAAATAAATAAATAAAATAAAAATAAAATAAAAAGATTTAATTAATTCTATCTTTTCTATTCTACTCTTTATTCCCTTGTGTTTTATATGTCTGTTGTTTTTTTATCCACTCTATTTGATTCTATTCCATTCCATTCTATTCTATTCCCTTCTATTCCATTCCATTCTATTCCACTCTTCCATTCTATTATATTCCATTCTTTTATATTCCCTTCCACGATATTCCATTCTCTTATATTTCATTCTATTAAGTTCCATTCTTCTATATTCCATTCTATTATATTCCATTTTATTCTATTCCATTCTTCTATATTTCATTCTATTATATTCCATTCTATTATTTTCCATTCTATTATGTTCCATAATTTTATATTCCATTCTATTATATTCCATTCTATTATGTTCCATTCTTTTATATTTCATTTTCTTATATTCCATTCTATTATTTTCCATTCTATTGTATTCCATTCTCTATATTCCATTCCATTAGGTTCCGTTATTTTATATTCCATTCTATTATATTCCATTCTATTATGTTCCGTTCTATTATATTCCATTCTATTATGTTCCATTCTATTATGTTCCATTCTATTATGTTCCATTCTATTATATTCCATTCTATTATGGTCCATTCTATTATATTCCATTCTATTATGTTCCATTATTTTATATTTCATTCTCTTATATTCCATTCTTTTATGTTCCATTCTATTGTATTCCATTCTCTTATATTCCATTCCATTATGTTCCATTATTTTATATTCCATTCTCTTATATTCCATTCTCTTATATTCCAATCTATTCTGTTCCATTCTTTTATATTCCATTCTATTCTGTGCCATTATTTTATATTCCATTCTCTTATATCCCATTCTATTATATTCCATTCTATTATGTTCCATTCTTTTATATTCCATTCTATTATATTCCATTCTATTATATTCCAATCTATTCTGTTCCATTCTTTTATATTCCATTCTATTCTGTGCCATAATTTTATATTCCATTCTCTTATATTACATTCTCTTATATTCCATTCTATTATATTCCATTCTATTATATTCCATTCTATTATGTTCCATTATTTTATATTCCATTCTCTTATATTCCATTCTCTTATATACCAATCTATTCTGTTCCATTCTTTTATATTCCATTCTATTCTGTGCCATAATTTTATATTCCATTCTCTTATATTCCATTCTATTATGTTCCATTATTTTATATTCCATTCTCTTATATTCCATTCTCTTATATTCCATTCTATTATGTTCCATTATTTTATATTCCATTCTCTTATATTCCATTCTATTATGTTCCATTCTATTATGTTCCATTATTTTATATTCCATTCTCTTATATTCCAATCTATTCTGTTCCATTCTTTTATATTCCATTCTATTCTGTGCCATAATTTTATATTTCATTCTCTTATATTCCATTCTATTATGTTCCATTATTTTATATTCCATTCTCTTATATTCCATTCTCTTATATTCCATTCTATTATGTTCCATTATTTTATATTCCATTCTCTTATATTCCAATCTATTCTGTTCCATTCTTTTATATTCCATTCTATTCTGTGCCATAATTTTATATTCCATTCTCTTATATTCCATTCTATTATGTTCCATTATTTTATATTCCATTCTCTTATATTCCATTCTCTTATATTCCATTCTATTATGTTCCATTATTTTATATTCCATTCTCTTATATTCCATTCTATTATGTTCCATTCTATTATGTTCCATTATTTTATATTCCATTCTCTTATATTCCATTCTCTTATATTCCATTCTATTATGTTCCATTCTATTGTATTCCATTCTCTTATATTCCATTCCATTATGTTCCATTATTTTATATTCCATTCTCTTATATTCCATTCTCTTAAATTCCAATATATTCTGTTCCATTCTTTTATATTCCATTCTATTCTGTGCCATTATTTTATATTCCATTCTCTTATATCCCATTCTATTATATTCCATTCTATTATGTTCCATTCTTTTATATTTCATTCTTCTATATTCCATTCTATTATGTTCCATTATTTTATATTTCATTCTCTTATATTCCATTCTCTTAAATTCCAATATATTCTGTTCCATTCTTTTATATTCCATTCTATTCTGTGCCATTATTTTATATTCCATTCTCTTATATCCCATTCTATTATATTCCATTCTATTATGTTCCATTCTTTTATATTTCATTCTTCTATATTCCACTCTATTATGTTCCATTATTTTATATTTCATTCTCTTATATTCCATTCTATTATGATCCATTCTATTGTATTCCATTCTCTTATATTCCATTCCATTATGTTCCATTATTTTATATTCCATTCTCTTATATTCCATTCTCTTATATTCCAATCTATTCTGTTCCATAATTTTATATTCCATTCTATTATATTCCATTCTATTATGTTCCATTATTTTATATTTCATTCTCTTATATTCCATTCTATTATGTTCCATTCTATTGTATTCCATTCTGACATATTTAGAGGGGTGATAATCCTCAAGTGCATTGTGCAAACCCAACACAATCAGAAAAACTGACTGTTTATTGTGCTTAATGGGCCAATGAAATGAATGATTCGTAATTAATTAAAAACGTCGCTGGTCAGAACGTTACAGTCAATGGTGACCGCTACAGAGCCATGATTACTAACTTTTTCGTTTATTATTATTTTATATTCCATTCTCTTATATTCCATTCTCTTATATCCCATTCTATTATATTCCATTCTATTATGTTCCATAATTTTATATTCCATTCTATTATATTCCATTCTATTATGTTCCATTATTTTATATTTCATTCTCTTATATTCCATTCTATTATGTTCCATTCTATTGTATTCCATTCTCTTATATTCCATTCCATTATGTTCCATTATTTTATATTCCATTCTCTTATATTCCAATCTATTCTGTTCCATTCTTTTATATTCCATTCTATTCTGTGCCATAATTTTATATTCCACTCTCTTATATTACATTCTCTTATATCCCATTCTATTATATTCCATTCTATTCTGTTCCATTCTTTTATATTCCATTCTATTATATTCCATTCTATTATGTTCCATTCTTTTATATTCCATTCTATTATATTACATTCTCTTATACTCCATTCTATTATATTCCATTCGATTATGTTCCATTCTATTATGTTCTATTCTATTATATTCCATTCTATTCTGTCTCGTCTTTTATATTCCATTCTCTGATATTCCATTCTACTATGTTCCATTCTTTTATATTCCATTCTATTATATTCTATTCTCTTTATTCCACTGCATTTTATTTTATTCTATTCTATTTCATTCTCTTCTCTTCTGTTCTATTCTATTCTATTTTATTTTCTTCTGTTGTGCAAAGATGACATTTTAAATAAATTTTAAGAAACAGAGGGAACACTCTTCAATGTTTTATCACTCTGTTTTGCTTAAACAAATCTAACACTCAAAATCTATTCAGAGAAATTTCTAACAAACTCCCATATTATGCGTATATTAGGTTATTCATATAAGAGGTAAAGAACTTTAAGTTGGCAGCACTGGTGGCCGTTTAGCCAGCTGTCAAGTGATTTATATTTAAATTGGTTTAACCCAAATAAGGTTTAAAAATTGTGCAAATTGGCTTCAAATCAAGATTACCATCGATCCCGATTTTAATAGGCCAATTTTGTTTAGCGATGATGGTAATTTCTGTTCCAGTGGATATGTCAACTGACATATTTAGAGGGGTAATAATCCTCAAGTGCATTGTGCAAACCCAACACAATCAGAAAAACTGACTGTTTGGTGTGCTTAATGGGCCAATAGAGCCATGATTACTAACATTGTCGTTTATAACTTGAAATGCCATGATGTGCCGAAGCTGTGGTTTCAACAAGATGGCGCAAGACGTTACACAGTTCGTGCCACAATTGATTTATTTAAAAAAAACATTTGGTGACCGCATAGCTTAATGCTTCGGACCCGTAAACTTGCCTCCAAAATAGTGCGACTTAACGACGCTATACTATTTTTTGTAGGGATATGTGATATCGCCAATATTCTATGCCAATAAGCTCTAAACGATTGATCACTTGGAGAACAATATCCGCTGCGTTGTTGCCGACATACGGCCAAAAATATTGGAAAAAATTAACGAAAATTGGACCTTCAAATTACAGTACGCCCGAGCCATCCGTGGCCGTTATATGCCATAAATTATATTTAAGTTGTTAATTTTATGTCAATTTAAAAAAAAAATTATCTTTTGTTTTATGCAAATTCAAAGTTCTACACCTTTATAAAAAACTACCTATATTATCCTAATGGATCTTTAATATTTGCCTGCTTAGAGCTCTTATCAATTCTATCTTCTATCTTATCTGTTGTGTTTTAAAACGATTAATAAAGTTCCTCATTCCTTTATCATCTGTTAAATGTCTGCAGTTTGATCAAAAATGATCAATGATGTCAAAATATCAAAATTCTCCATAATCTCATTCGAATGTAAAAAATAATCAGCTGGTCCCTCCGTACCAATTTTAATGAAATTTTAAACTTAGATGGATTCATACATAAAGGTTGCAATAGGCATCAAGGTTTCTTTTCTTAAGAGGCAATATATATATTATGGAAGAAATATTGTGAGTCATAGATATTCATATGAAAGAATATTCATTCCCACAATTACAGCACCCACTAAGAATAAGCCAATGAAATAGAATTAATAGATGGTTCCCAATATCAAGATGGCAATTGTAGTTTTTAAAAATACAGAGTCAGATGAGCGAAAAAAAAAGAGAAAACGATGATTTGTATATAGTTAAACCGATTTTAATAAAAATTGGAGCATATATAGGTCCATATTTTACTGTGCTTAAAAGGGAGGCACATTGAACGCTAGCCACAGTCTTAGCCTCTTTTTAGGCACAGATGATACACAGATGTAGTTTATTATGTGATGCATTTCATTTATTCAGACAATATGTAACAAATAGCCTCAGAGGCTATAACGCTTATATTACATAACAATAATAAAACTTAAGCATATTAAGTGACAAGATGATAAGGAAAATCATAATACAATTTTAGAATACAATTACCAGCTGCCCAGCTGAAAAGAATTAAAGGAGAGCAATTTAAGCATAGTAATAAAAAGGTCCAAATCAGTAGAAAAAACAATTTCCGATACGCGATAAGTTTCAGACGAAAAACATTATTAAAATGTGAAAACATACGTAAAGAAAAAGGTAGTAGATTTTATCAACGAGCAATCCTTACCATAAACGATTTATCAAAAAAAAAAGAACAAGATATTCTTGGAAATAGAAGTTTTGAGTTTCTATTTGAACGCAAAAATGTAAAAGATTGATATAAATGTAAAGGAGTGGGACTCTTGATAATCTTGAAAAAAAGAACTAAATTACGAATCATAACAAAATTTGCAAAATCACAGCCCAGAAAACGCTGAAAAAAAGGCGTGATATGCTCACGAAGGCGAACATTGTAAACAAAACGGACAATCTTTTTTACAAGCCGGTGAATTCTGTTTAAATAAATACAGTTAGTGCCAGAAAAAACTTCGAAAGCATATAAGATCCGCGACATTAATAAAGACCACTCAAGTTGTGCCCTAACACGAAGGTGAGGTACTTAGAGTCCAACAACTTACTTAGCGATCGACAGTATGGTTTCCGCAAGGGGCGCTCTACGGGCGACTTGCTGGCCTTTCTGTCTGAGCAATGGTGTAATTCCATTCATCACTTCGGAGAAAGCAAGGTGGTGACTCTAGATATTTCCAAAGCTTTTGATAGAGTGTGGCATGACGCACTTCAGTCAAAACTTCCTGCTTTTGGTGTCGGTGATAATTTTTCCAGATTTATATCGAGTTTTCTCAGAAATCGCACTATACGAGTTGTTATAGATGGGATTTCATCAGACGAGTTCATGATTTATTCAGGGGTACCGCAAGGCTCCGTTCTTTCTCCTACTCTATTTCTTATTTTTCTAAACGACCTTCTTTGTCGAACTCTCAACCCTATATATTCTTTTGCCGATGACAGCAACATTTGTCACTCGTATTCATTTCATAGAAGACCAGGCCATTTGGAGGTTAGTTCCAAAAGGCAGAGCATGAATGATACCCTTAATCACGACCTCGCGACAATCTTGGAATGGGGTCGTGTAAATAGAGTAGATTTTAATGCTCGTAAGACGCAATGTTGCATTCTAACGCATAGATCTGCGTTCGGTTGTGGTGCTACATCTGTCACTATGGGTGATATAGATATTACAGAGTCGTAAGCTCTTGAAGTTCTTGGCATGAAAATTCAGTGCGATGTTCGATGGACTAAACACAAGTTTCTAAAGAAGCTTTCAAGTGCCTCGGTTTTCTAAAACGGTGTAAAAGATACTTCACTCCATCTGATCTCCGTACTATATATACCACCTATGTATATCCGTCCGAAAATGGAATACAACTCTCAAGTATGGGCCGGCGCTCCAAAGTCTGTTTTGGAGTTACTCGACCGCGTACAGGAGAGAGCCAAGAGGCTCATTGGGGATGGTAGGGTATCCAACTCTATTGATTCTCTAGAGCATCGACGCAATGTGGGGTGTATTTCACTGTTCTATCGTTACCACAATTTTTTTTAACTCTCAATAATTATTTATTGTATCTTCACGAAAAGAACTAACAATAAGTATTAAAATCTTAAATTCTAAAAAAAGTAACATTAGTCCTGACCATGTCAGGCCTAACCTTTTGGGTAAAAAAGAAAATTGTCATAAAAAAAACAAAGCAAATATTTCTAAGATGTCTCGTCTGTAGCATTGTCCACTATAATCCAAGATATTGCGAGCAAGGGGGTTAAGATGGTCTTCAAGCTTCATCAAGTATTTGCCTGCGTATTTGATGATTTTTGTAGTCACCAGCGGTATGTCTAAATCACAATGTATGTTTGAATTTCTGATGTACCATGGGGCGGAAGTTATCAACCGTAAAATTTTATTCTGCATACGTTGGATTCTATCCACGTTTGAAGCTGAGGCAGTGCCCCAAAGTTTGATTCTGTAAGACCATATCGGTTTTAAAATAGTCTTGTAAATTAGAAGCTTACAATCTAGGCTAAGTTTTGAGTTCCTGCCAATGAGCCAATGTAGTTGTGTTTGCTTAAGTTTCATTTGTGTTAGCTTTGAGTCAATATGATGTTTCCATGTAAGGCGACGATCAAGATGTATACCAAGATATCTCACATAACTATGGTAAGGAACAATGTGATTATTGATTCGAACGGGTGAAACATTATCTCTTCGCAGGGTGAAGGTCACATGAATGCACTTTTGAACGTTCACTTTAATTCTCCATAATTTTAATCACAACTCTAACTGAGTTATATGTTGCTAAAGATTTATGGATGCTTGATGGGAGTTTTCATGCGAACTTAGGCACGCTGCATCATCAGGAAACGTAGAAGTATGGACAGTTTCACTTACAGGCATATCGCAGGTATATATCAAGTATAAAACTGGTCCAAGAATGCTACCTTGTGGTACGCCTGAGGAAATTGGTTTGGATACACTAACGAAGTCTCCTTCAACAACAGAAGTTACTACAATGAAAAATGGAAAGTGCTCTAATGAAATTGGGAACTTGTTTCCGATAGTCACACGTTTTCATGTTTAACACGATTTTCGTTGAGAGCGCATCCCTTTGTGGTTGATTGGCCAGTAAATCGCACTACGCATTACAGGGAAAATTCGTTTTTTAGCAGAACAGTCCGTATGTAGAATAAGATCCCTCCGGAGGTCTTTCCTGTCACTTTCAATCTGGGAAAATTCAAACTGAATGTCCACAGACACTAATTCCTCATTCCTGCTTCCCGCAACCTAATTTCCTAGTTCTGGCACAATGCTTTGCATATGTAGAGGTCATCCCCTGAGTGCTGGTTCGAAAAAAAAGAAGATTCATCAATCTTTAACGCCACTATATTTAAGGTATTTTCTTTATTTCCATTTACTTATTTGGCCTTTATGTCGCAGAAATATTTACCCATTTACTTCTTGCTTGATATTCTTGTACATTTCTTCTCATTTCCTTCTCCTATTAAACTGAACTTCCTTCAAAAATCAACTTCTCCACCTCTAACGAAGTCTTCTAAACCACTTCTTTTTGGTTCTTACGTTCTATCTTAAAAGAAGAAATGGACAGATATCCAGTGTTTGCATTTCAGACTGCTAATAGAGATAAGAACTAACAAAGAGCCTATTACCGGCTGCTAACGCCAGGATATATAAATCGAGCTTATAAGTTATTGCGAGCTCTATTCCTATGCCTGCCAGCTAATGGCCAAGGTAAAGCAGAGAACTGCCGTAGTTTATAGAAGTCGAAACTGATTGGTTGCTTTTAGAAATTGACAAAATTTTGAACTACTGAAACTAAAAAAGCAAAAGATAAAGGTGAATGGGAAGGCGCTAGAGACGTTCCTAAATAGAAAAGTTATAATTCACGCAGTTGCAATGTGAACAATCAATATTTTAGAACTTCGCTGTTGAGACAGCCTAAACCTTTCAGGTATGATGTAAATAATACTTTCACCACCTGTTTCATCTCTTCTCTATCCCTTTCCTAAAGAATGTAGCACGGTACTTGAAGTAATAGGCATTGTTGCCTGAAGTGCTACTGCTCTTAAAAAAAATAAAAGCAAAGCCCAAAAACCCACTTGGAAGAGGGTAAAATAGCGGCTACGACGGACTACATTTTTGAGTAAATTTTTACTATTGGGCGCTCAAAAAGGCATCAGTAAAAACAGACCTTAACAAGGACACGAGAATCAATAATAAGGAAAGGGCCCAGATGATATTCTTCTACTCGTATTAAGGTTTAAGTTACACAGTGGATGCCTTGAACAGCCTTGCCAGATAGTTGTTTTATAAGGCCTCTCGATCGTCAAAACAAAAAAAGTCAAGTCAAAAAAATCTATTTCTTCAATTTATTTAAAAATCAAGAAACAAGAAATTGGAACGCTAATGGTCCATTAAAGTTGTAGGAAAATCCTTAAAGACAAAAAAATAATTTTAAAACATTTAATACAGTCGAAAACCAAATAAATTTATTTTTATTTACTCGTAAGTATGTTAAAAGGCCTGTATCGCACTAAGTAGCGTTTAAATCTTTTTTTTAGAGAGAAAATAAAATAAAATAAAAAGAAAATTGCTAAAAGACAGTAGTAAAGTGTGTTCAGTTGGCTTTTATTGATTCCACGAAAAAATAAAACACCAAAACAGCGCCACAATATTGCCATCATTTAAGTTGATTACATAGAAAGAGAGCACATTACAAAAGCAACACAAAACAACACAGACAAAAAATGACAGCCTTTGTGGTGGGGTAGGGGCAGCCAATAGATAATACGGGCAATATGCCAAGAAGCGTATCCTGCTTTGCACAGCCAAAAACATTTTATTTTGTTTTTATTATTTTTTTTATTCCTTTTTTTTCTTGTTGGATGTGTAGGAAACGGAAAGAAAACAGCAAATGAAAAAAAAAAAAACAAAATAACGGCAGCAAAATAATACCAATTTTCCAATTTACAAGCGGCCTAAACGTGTATAATGATGGCATAGATCAAACACACAAACACACACACACACTCTTACCCACCCGTAGCCATATTCAGGCAATCAAAAATTTAAAAGGGCAACTAACAGCAACAACCACCCATAATGTTGCAAGAATATGTTGTAACTAACATTACAACAATATGGCTACAAAATATTACAACGAAACTTAAAAACAACCATCATTACACAAATAAAACAACAACGATAACAAGAACAATAACAACAACAACAGTAACAAGCCACAAGCTTTTAACAAGGATAAATACTTGACAAGACAACAAACAAAATTTATCCATGTTCAACATGTACAAAAGCTCTAAAGGAGACAAAAACAGAAAGACAGAAGAATTAGTTTTAGTTAAAGATTTACACTGGGAAAAAAAATGTTTTAATTTGTACATCTGATGACGTTATGGAAACTTGTATGCAATTAAATTTGTCAAGGGCAGTTTGGCTTCCAATATAAAGCTTTCCTTGCCATATATGGGCCACTCTTTAATTTTGTATTTTATCTTTTAATGATTTGCTGTTGGTAGTGCAAAGAATCGGTCCGTCTATTACACTTTTCAAAATAAGACAATAATATGTTCCTCAAAATCAGGGCTCCTTTTAAAGTGGCGGTTTTTAAGTGGCGGTTATTTTTTCAGGTGTCAAGTGATTTATATTAAAGTATATCGGTATTCAGTTGTTTGGACTTGTTCCTAGCAAAAAAGGAACGAAGACTACACATTCTTGAAAACACGGAAATCTACAAAGCGACATTATAATCGAACAGGTAAATACGACCTCAGATGCAATTTTCACACCACTAAAACTAATCGTACATTTTAAGAAACCAAAAACATCCTCAGACGGACCCCGCATAAAATGACAGGTGGCGATCAATCTACCTAAATGAGTAAAAACGACCCCCAAAGAAAGAACTACCTAAACCCGAACGAACACTAATTTACAAGTACAGTCCAGGACACGGCTTGACAATGCTGTCATCACAAAGAAAGTGCTCGCCGGTCACATCGAATAAAAAGCCGGCAATGACGCTTTATATCGAAGAAAATGGCAACAGGATTTATATTTAGTTTGGTTTGGCATTTAAACATAAATAGACAGACGCCTGAACAACGCTGCCATATTTTTAAAATTATAGCACTGTTCGATGTGCCCGATCCCGATTTCATAAGCGAATTTTATTTAGCCATGAAGCTCAACTTTTTTTGAAATGGATACGTCAATAGAATAAAAATCCCGGATTTGGACTGATAATAATCCTCAACCATACGTTGTGACAGCATTAAATCCAGAAAAACAGACTGTTTGGTAGACTTAATGGACTGATGGAATCATTGATCCACACTTCTTTAAAAACGATGCTGATCAGAATGTTGCAGATAATGGTGAACGTTATAGAGTCATGATAACTGATACTTTTTCGTTCATCAATTGAACAGTCACGATTTGTAGGCGTTGTGGTATCAGCAAAACCACTGCTCGGTCCAACATGTCACACAGCTCGGACCACAATTGATTTATTTATTAAAGAAAAACGTTTGGTCAACGCATAGTTTGACATTTTGAACACAATAACTGTCCTGGAAGATTGTATGATACAACGCCGCTAATGGGTTTTTCAACAACAAGTTTTTTTCTCAATTGTGGCCAGACCAACACCATAATAGTTTTGACATTTAGTTTTCTGACGTATGCGTACTAGACGCATTTGCATTTGCTATAACAAATTCAATTTTGCACAAAAATTGCATTAAAATAATTAAAATCCACTATAAAAATGGTGGTTCTGTTAAAATTACATTTCGTAAGAATCGTGATATTTTCGAACAAGATAATTGTCCTGCTGAAACCACTATTAAGAATTTGATCGTTAAATTTGAGTCGAAAAGCTCGATACAAAATGTGTTTTCGACCTGGTCGTTCAACTAAAAACATCACAGCCGTGAGCCACAGTGCTGAAGCAGATCCGAATTTGCGAATTCCTCGACGTTCTCAACAATTTGGGGTTATCCAAAACCACCACATGGTGAATTTTGCTTAAGGATTTGACTGTGAAGCTTTACAAGATTCAACTGGTATAGAAATTAAAGCCAACCTACCATTAACATCGCCGTAGATTCGTTCAATTCATTCAGGAACTACCGGTTGGTTTTTCTGAAAAAATCTTTTTTGTTAAACGAAGCCTATTTTCACTTGTCCCGGCGTGCCAACAAGCAAAATTGCTGCATTTGGGCTTTTAAAAATGCTAGAGCGATTATTAATACACCTTTGCATGCGCAACGTGTCACTATATGGTGTGCTATGTGGTCTGCAGGCGTGAGTGGGTCTTTTTTTCGAAGATGATGTTGGAAATGCGGTAACTGTCAATGGCTCACGTTATCGCAAGATGGTTACAACTCAATTTTGGCCTATTATTGACGACGTGGATTTCACTGACATGTGGTTTCAACAGGATGATGCCACATGTCACATAGGTAATGAAACGAATAATTTATTGCAAACCAAATTTCCCGATCGCACAATTTCATGACAATTAGCGGCCAGCCAGATCGTGTGATTTTACACCTGTAGACCATTTTTTGTGGGGCCATGTTAACGACAGAGTCTATACGTAGCCGATCAAATCGATTTTAGCTCTAAAACTCAAAATCCGAGATGTGATTAACGAAACAGGTTGGCTATTTTGAAGAAAAGTGATAAAAAAAGAATTGACATCTGTCAGCGTAGTCATGGTGGACATTTGCCAGATATCATTTTTCATTCCTAATTGCCAAACTTTTCTCTTCGTAATAAAATTAAAATTTTAATCATCCTAAGCCCCAGTAGGCTAGTAGGTAGTGTACTAGCTTGTCAGTATGAGGGTTGTGGGTTCGATTTCCAACGAAGACCTTGGCTGCTTTTTCACTACAAAAATAAAAATTGACTGTCGGTGAGGCTGCTCAGCGATGAAGGCATAGCCCCTGATCGCTGTGCTGTCTTATACGGCAGTTAGTTTCCGTAACTATCCTCCTCATTTCGCCACCTGTTTCATCTCTTCTCTATCCCTTTCCTAAAGAATGTAGAAGTGCTGCTTCTGTTAAAAAAAAAAAATAAAAAATAAAAAGCTAAATTTTTTGTTTTATTTTGTTTTAGAAAACAAACTTCTTGTTAAAAAACCCTTTATTTTTTGTGATATGTGAATTATAGTCTAGGTCTTTAAACCGGAAAGGGCTGACCAGTTAGAGGACAACATTTACCGGAGTATTGGCGGTAAACGGCCACAAATATTTGAAAAAGACATCGAAAATTTAACCGTCAGTCGAGCAGCCTGCCGTGGCAGATTTATTTAAATTATAATTGTAGAAAATTATCGTTCAAATAAATTCAGTTTTATATCAATTCAAAAAAAACTCATCTTTGTTTTATTCCATTTCAAAGTGATATACCTCTATAAAGAACACCCTATATTTCTTTATACTTGTTATAGTGCTCACATTACTCTGCCTAAATTTTATGTGAAAATCAGTTCTTAAGGTGGTGTAGGTGTTCAGCTTGGATATAACGCCCCTATTAAGCGACAGTTCAAAACTATTCCAAGAAATCGCTTTAATTCGCCGCATGGAAGGCTAAATGATTTTAGATTGTTGAGGATAGAGAGACACATACAGAAACTGGTTAAAAACTTTATAAATCTGCAGCATAAAATTTGAGTTTTTTATATAGAAATTTCTACTCATTTAGGGTTAAAAGTAACAGGCAAACAACTTTTCAATTCACAATAAATAAAGAATTTTTCTAGAGTAAAGGGAAACAATATTTTTATAAATAAATTGAAATCTTATTCACATCCAAGATAAACTATTAAAAAAACTTTTTTCTTTACATATTTATTTATTGTATCTGCAAAATATGAACTAAGAATAAGTTATCAAGTCTTAAATCTGAAAATAACTATTAGGCCTTACCAAGGTCGGACATAAACGTAGTGGCAGCAAATAAATGATTCATAGTATTCATACCAATATTCAAAATATTCTTAAGACTCTTCATCTGTAGCGTTAACAACTAGAGCCTTAGTGGCCCTCTTTTTGAAGCGGATGTGTCCATTAAAGTTTTAGATATTGCGAGCAAGCAGATTAGGATGGGTATCGAGTTTTTTTAAGTATTCTCCTGCGTATTTTGCAATTTCTGCAGTTACTAGTGGCATATTTAAGTCCCGATGGAGATTAGAATTCCTTGCGTACCATGGAGCTGATGTTATTAAGTGCAAAATTGTATTTTGTCTACGTTGGATCTTCTCCACATTAGAAGCTGAAGCAGTGCCCCACAGCTGAATTCCGTAGCACCATATTGGTTTCAAAAGAGACTTGTATAATCAAAGTTTACAATCTAGACTGAGGGTAGAATTTCTACCAATGAGCCAATGTATCTGAGCTAATGTAAGCTTCATCGGAGGCAGTTTTGCATCAATGTGATTTTTCCACGTAAGCCGTCGATCAAGGTGCATACCAAGGTATTTCACATGTGAATGTTCCACAACAATTTGGTTGCTGATTCGAATGTAATGATACGGGAATGTAAATTTGTGGGGGCAGGATAAATTATGACAAAAATGTAGAAGAGGAAAGTGACCTATAGCCCATGTATTAATATTTAAGCAGCTGTTAGGGGATTCAGCTTGAAAACAGGCGTTTTATGAACAGCCCAATTTGAAGTTTTAAAATATTAAACAAAGGCAGTTGTTGCCGTTTTGAGTTTTCTAAATTAAATCTTGTTTTATTAGTGGCTTGCAGCCCTTTTTATATCTAATTTACATTTTTTACTTAGCCCTTCTACTTATTACTAATACATATTTGTCTCACTTCAATAACATGCATTATTGATTCATTGGTTCATGTGATGAATCAAATGCATGATAAAATAAAAATACTCAAATGAATATGACACCTAAAAGTGTGTCACTCATTTGTGTCATAGATCGAATGCATTTGAGTCGACACATGTTGTACTTTGGTAAGTGGTTGTCTGGTGTGTTTATGTGTTACAGTGCAGTACACATATTGTGGTACACTACACGAATGAGGGAACAAGTGTCCCTTCGAAGGGTGAAGGTTATATGAACACACTTTTGTTCGTTAACCTTTATTCTCCATAATTTCAACCATATTTCTAGCTGGCTAATATGCTCTTGGAGATTTTGAGATGCTTCGCGCGGGTTTTTATGCATACTAAGACAGGCTGTATCAACGGCAAATGTAGATGTGTGAATATTACTACTCACAGGCATATCACAAGTATACATTAAATAAAAAGCTGGACCAAGTATACTGCTCTGTGGCACACCGGCAGCGATAGATTCGAGAGAACTTATGAAGTTTCCTTCTGTAACAGTAAACTTCTGGCAGATATGTTTTCAATTTTAAAATCAGGTCTTCATGCCACACTTTGTTCCCCCCGGAGGCACATGATAGTCTTTTTGGAGCCTAATATTCCATCTAGACTGGTGTCTTGCGGGGTAAAAGGGAGCCCAGGCCGCTTAAAGGCTAGCAGGAGCCATTTGGACAATCCACTATATTTCTACGGGAATCAGTAAGCTCGCAGAATTCGCTATTTGTCTCTTTAGACATTTAGCTGTTCTCTGGCTGGTTATTGAGGTTGGCCCCTATATGTGAGTATCGTGGTGGTTGTGGTTTCGAGGCCCTCGTGAGAGTTTGTGGGTCGGATCATTCACAGTGAACACAATGAATGAATGAATGGTTCAGGTCCAGTGAGTATAAATGCCGTCGTGTTCTTAATTATATTAAGCTTCATGCGTTCTGGACCAGGAGTTGGAAAGTCTCCAACTCTTAAGCAAGGAGTAAAGGCTGCGACCTACTTCGAGCTTTTGAAATTGCAGCTAGGAGTGACCGGAGAATGCACGGATTCGAAGACCTTCTAGGGAGAGAATGACACTACATACCATTCACAGTGGTTTGACCACCATCTGGTTAGGGCTAACTGCCAGGTACAGATGTAAATCAAATGACGCAACGCCACACTTTGTCAAAAGCCTGAGAGATATCTGTAAAAAGAGCAGAACAATACTTCGTTTGTTCAAATGTCCTTCTGATGACTTGAACCAATCTGTGCGTTTGTTCAATGGTGCTAAGCTGGCTTCTAAAACCAAAATGATGGTCCGTAATGCACCCACTATTCGTTAGGATAGGCAACAATTTACTCATGAGGAGCTTTTCGAAAAGCTTTGACATTGTTGAAAATAAACTAATTGACCTATATGACTCAGGTTTCGTAAGATCTTTTCCTGTCTTCGGAATCATTTTGAGTTTTACAATCTTTCAATTTTGTGGATAATAATGAATTGAATTGAATGTAAATAGCAAAATTCTAACTGCAATACCTGGTAACTCAATCATCATTCTGTTACTAATACCATCGATACCCGGAGCTTTCTTCGCGTTAAGTTCACCAGTGACTTTTTCTACATCACACAATTCCAACTTTAATGGTCGCGGATGTAAAGCAACTACATTCGGCAAATCAATAACACCAGTACTTGTGTGGGGGGTGAATACATTTTTCAAATGTTCAGCAAATATTTTACCTTTTTCGGCATCAGTTCTTGTCCAACTTCCAGTCAAAGTGCGTAGAGGTGATTTAAACACAACTGGTCTTTTAAGGTTTCTAGCAGCACGCCACAGAGAGTAATTAAAGGCTGGTGTGAGACATCAATACTCTGCAGATATTTTTGAAAAGATGCATTTTTTTCATATGCTAGCATATCTTTGAGTTGTTTAGTGCATTCTTTAAGCCTGTATTTAGACTGAGGTGATCTGTGTTGTAACCATTCTTTTCTAGCTCTTGTTTTTTCGCATACTAGGCGCTCAATATCAGCAGAGTAAATACTTCAAAATAAAAATACTTCAAATTTGTTGCAAAGTGGACGGTTACCTAAGAGCAAAAATAAATATATGTGAAGATTGATAAAGAGAACAGCGTAAAAAAAGCTTTGGGCTATGTGTGCACTTGGTGCAACCAAGTTAATATGATGATAATGAATATGCTTTCTGTTTTTAAGTCCAAAATTAGTGGGTCAAATAGGTGGAGTTTGCAATGTAGACAAGCTTAGATAATGTAAATAAATTTAAAGAATACAGGATGATGTATGTAATAATCTAGAAAAAGTTGCATTACACTTGCACACTTCTTTCTTTTTGTCAGTGTATTCGAATATTTTAAACATTTTTTATATGCTAAAATATAAATAACAATTGAAATAACAGCAACTAGCACTTGACATGCGCCAAAATGATTTGTTTTTTTTTCTCAGATAACACACACTCAAACACACATATACACTCCCATACACATATATACATACATACACACAAGCACACACATGTTTAATATTTCCCACACATACAATTTATGTCTCATACACATTTGTCTCATACACATTTATGGGCGCATTGATCCGGAAACATAGAATTAGAACCAACCAACCAGTTTGGATCGTATGGGTATTTAACGACTATTGAAGGGACAATATCAAATAATAAGTACCAAAATGATTATCTACGAAACGGACCTAAAAAAATGAAGATTTCTTGAATCGTGTGTATTTCTTGAAGTTTGATACCTCAGAGCTCTGTTATTTTCGAGGTGAATTTAAATTTATTCTTTACCGTCAAATATTGAAATAAAACTTCTTTAACAAGAAACAGTAAAGCCAATGAATTTAACAATTTCGAAAATATCGACACGAAACTGTTGCAACCCTAAAAAACTAAAAAAACAATCATAATTTGTAATAATAACTAGCAAACCCGGCGAACTCCGTTTCGCCACCAAATAATGGCTTCGTTTGTTGTAACATTTCGTTTGGGGATTAAAAGATAAAGAAATATTATTTTTTTTGTTTTATATTTGAAAAGGAAAAATTTTATTTCATTGCACAACACTAATGAATTCATTTCGATTACAAAAATCAAGTGGAATTTAGTTGAACTTCTCTAAGTAAAAAATGAAAGTGAATCCAAAGTAAATACTGAATCCGAGCGTTATACGTGTCCGCAAAATATCCGTTTCATTGAAGTGCTCTTTCGCAAACCACATGTTTTGGTCTGACGTTAACACAAACAAAGCGAAAGGTTTCCCAATTCGTGAACACGCAACGTATAGCTGCCCATGTGAAGAACAATGATTTTCTAAATTTATCCCGCAAACACTAAGCGATTGGCCTTGCGACTTGTTAATTGTTATTGCGAACGCAAGGCGAACCGGAAATTGCCATGGTTTGAAGTCAAACGGAAGATCAGTCGGAATCATTGGTATTCGAGGAATACATACATTTTCACCTGCGTAATTTCCGTTACTAATGGTTGCCTCAATCAAATTCGGCATAAGTCTTTTCATCGCAACTCCAAAACCGTTGCAAAGTCGCGGTGGATTCAAATTACGCAATATCATAATAACTAAACCAACTTTGAGTTGCAAGTTGTGTGGTGGATATCCTGGTAACTCCAGAGAGTTCAAAAACTCCGTTTGATAATTTACTGCATCATCGGGATTTTTTATGGAATCAACGGATTTGTATGTCACCAAATTGCCATCGATTTTTGATTGAATGGTGAAATTCAGTGCATGTACAACTTCATTATTCTATGGGGACGAGAATTGCTCGTTTACTTAACCAAGCATAATTTTGGTAATTCTCACTAATGTTTGGAAAAACATTTTCAATAAGAGCTAATTGAGAGTCTACAAATCGGCAAAAGTCGTTGGTAAGAGTAATTAATCCAGCTGTCGCATCAACTGGGACTTTTCCATTTCCAACAGCTAACAATTGTTTGGAAAATTGTGCAGCACTTTGATCATTTTGAAGTTGAACTTTCATATTATTTCCACAAAGGTGATGCCTTCAGGCAAACATTCAATTCATCCGTAGGCGTTGCATGGGGAATTACTGGCAACGTCTGCCTGAAATCGCCTGCCAACAATATCATCAAGCCGCCAAAGTTGTTGTTATTTCGCCGAAAATCCTTCAGTGTGAAGTTAAATGCTTCAAGTGATTTCTTATGTGCCATTTGCATTGCATCAACAATTTTCCTATTGCACTGGATCGGAAAATGTTGCATGTTAGAGTATCAATTGTGTTTAAATTGAGTGGCAACTTAAGCGCAGAATCTGCAGTACGATCGCCATCTAGAAGAGTCGTCGCAATTCCAGATGATGCTAACGCCAAAGCTATGTCACATCTTGATCGAAAATGACAAATGTTTTCCCTGTTCCTCCAGGTGTGTCCAGGAAGAATAGACCACCAGTATTATTGTTTCGTATATTTGTTTTTGCTGTTCATTCAGCAACGGCACATTATTTCGAATGAATTTCTGCAATGTATCAACATTGTATTGCAGGTCTCGATTTAATTCTTGGTTGAGTGCATCGTGCATCGATCGATTTGGCGCAATCATTCCTACTTCAATCAGTAACTGGTTTGCAATAGTCAAGCATTGATCCTCAATCAGAATCAATCCTCCATTGTATATTTCATCGATTATTTGCATGTCGAACGTACTTATTTTCATGAGGGATACTCATACACCACGTACTGGTGCCGTTGTAGCCAAGCTATATATCAGAGATGGCGCTGTATGTGAAAAATGATTTTCCCTGTTTTTTGCTTTTCTCTTGAAATGTTTCCTAAATTTTCTTTGCTACAAACCTCACGGAGCCCGAAATCTCTCCAACCAATGCAAAACCGTGGAAATCGCTTCGTGCGTTCTAGAGTTATAGCGTCAGGAAGGAAATTTCACCATTAATTCGTCGTTGTAAAGTTTTTAAAAGTTTTACTCACTACAGACTTGACCTGTTGCAATAAAGTTACTAAAGTTAAAATTTAATCTCTGTAACCGCTATTGTAGCAATTTTTCCCAGGATGTATTTGGCGTTGCAACCCAAATAACAAAAGTTTAATTAAAATATTAACGTAATAATTTCGAGGTGCTTCCAGAGAAAAGCGATTTTGACATATACGGCTTTATCTATCGAATCGTTATTAACAGAAAAAACTTGAAAGAAACACAATATCAGCTACAGTAAGCGTTAAAATTAAAATTTTAAATTAAAAGGTGCTCTTCGTTTGAACCGTGTGATGCTCAATTTTAAAATCTATACAAAGTATTAAATACCCAGACTTCATTAGCCTTCGTATCCAAAGCAAAGTACTTTAAGAATGTTTATAATCTCTTGGCCTGTGTGTAGAAGGTGAGAATGTGGCAGAAATCATCAGACTCGATAAAACGCCGATCGAGCGGCACGATACTTGGCGATGATACGGAATTATTAAATCCATGCAAGCAATCGTAGGGAACTAAAGTGGACCTAAAAATGGTGGAATACTCTAATTTTCTGTTTTCATGCCTTATCCTTTATAAATTATGTTTTCATAGAGCTACGTAAATTTTATACAGAATAAAACTTTATTCAATGGTTTATCACAGCCACTAATGACTTCGATGTAGTCTAATCTGGAGGTGCAATTTTTGATAACTTTTCTCAACATTTGTGACGGTATATCGGCAATTATAAGGCGAATGTTGCTATCAAACAATTGGGGCTTATGTCGGCGTCGACTAATGACAAACATTCTGCCTACCGGCCATGGTCTACAATATATTAAGGGCCAAGTCGCGGTTCTGAATGGCGCTTACCAAATGTTTCCTTTAACAATTTAACTGTGACACGAGCTGTGTGATAGATTGGGCCATCTTGCTGAAACCACAGCTCCTTCACATCAGGGTTGTTTAAGTGATAAACGAAAAGGTCAGTAATCATGGATCTACAGCGGTCACTATTGACTGTAACGTTCTGATCAGCATCTGACCAATGGTTTCACCAGTCCATAAAACACACCACACAGTTAGCTTTTGTGGATGTAACGGTGTTTCAGCATACACTTGAGGATAAACATCACTGCAAGTGTGACAGTTTTGTTTATTGACGTCTGCATTCAAACATAAATAGGCGGCATCACTAAACGAAATTCGCAAATGAAAATCGGGATCAACGGCAATTACATGATAAGATTTACATCTGCACCTGGCAGTGAGCCTTAATAAGATGGTGGTGATACTGCTGTGAGTGAAAAGCAGCGCCACTTACGCCCTAGAAGGCCGAAGTCTAATTCTAGCAACAGGTCCTTCCTAGTAGCAATTTCAATGATTCCAGAGCAGGGCTGCAAACCACCACTCCTTGCTGAAGAGCTGGAGACTATTCAACTCCTGTCCAGAACAGGTGCCCCTGTAGGCTAGTAGGTAGTGTACTAGCTTGTAAATATGGGGGTTGTGCGTTCGATTCCCAACGAAGACCTTGGTTTTTTTTCACTACAAAAATAAAAATTGACTGTCGGTGGGGCTGCTCAGCGATGAAGGCGTAGTCACTAGTTGCTGTACTGTCTTATATACGGTAGTTAATTTCCGACTATCCTTCTACTTTCACCACCTGTTTAATCTATTCTCTATCCCTTTCCTAAAGAATGTAGCATGGTACTTGACTAAATAGGCATCGTTGCCTGAAGTGCTACTTCTCTTAAAAATAAAAAACATGACTTGCATGCTCACTGGATGTAGGATCATTCCACTAGGTAGGTGTTATTAAAAGTAAAATGATACTGGCCACCATTAAAAAGAGACCTGTTATGGGGCAGCGAAAACACAACCACCACGATTCTCCCAAAGGGCCAACTTCAATAATCAGACAGAGCACAGCTAAATGCCCAAAGAGACAAATAACGGAAACTCTGCGGGCCACTGATTCCCGTGGAAATTACTTGGAGCTTCCAGTTGTACCCCTGCTGACTTCAGGGGACTGGGCTCCCGTATACCCCCAGGTTGCACAGGTCTAGATAGTCGAAATTCAATAAAAACCGATAAATCCCCCCCTCCCCGGGGGGGGGGGGGCGGGGGTAATCAACAGCAATCTTGTTTTGGGCTCAATTTTGAAGCGTTGTTCAGTCATAGCGAAATGCTAAACCAAACTTGAAAGATTAAAAAATGACCGCCGGTTAAAAAAGTGTTGCCAATGTAAAGTTCTATACCTCTATAAAAAAGATAGCATTAAGGTATATCCACGCATTGCTTATCAACATGCTTTATTTGCTTCAATTGTGTCGTTATCTAAAGCTTAACAGGGGCCAAAATAACCTAGTCCACAATTAAGTCCTACATAAGCGTTAGAACAAGAATCAGTGAGAAAATAGTTTTCCTCAGTTTTCTCTCGCTCTTAACAAGTGTTAACAAGGAGAAATCAGTTTACGGTTTCATTGATGTGATGAAGAAAATCTGAAAATTGGACTTCTAAGGTAAAATCAAGGCACAATACATCGTCAGGAATGAACAGAAATGTTCCAATGTTTCCCTCGCTAAATTGATCATTTTGTGAGATACATGTTGAATCATCATCACTGACTATCGTAGAGAGATATTGAGCAGTAGCAACGATCACAAGTTGGCTTGTCCGAATTACGCAAATGTGTGGTCCAACGTTGTGGCTTTTCGATAGCCTTCATTTTAATAACTAATGAAGGCATTTAGCCCAATAAAAAGTCCCAGCTGTTCCATTGCTAGCGCGTGTCTGTTTTATATTTTGTATCTAAAACAAAAAGTCATTGACTGGCGTAGCACATGATTATTTTTGCTTAAATAAAATCTAATTTTCTATTCAAACAAACTCTCTGGCTGAAGATGAATGAATAAACGAATGAATGACTGACTGAAGGAATAAATGAATGTTGTGTATCACAACCACAATTAAGTTTGTTTTATTTTTTAGTTTTTGCTGCTTTGTTGTTTATTGGGTGAATTGTTGTTGCTGGTAAAATTTAGTGTTTGACAGTCATCTGCTTCAAATGGCAAAAACCACAATGATGTTTAAGAGTTGCAATCTGTTTCAATATAAACGAACATAAGCGATGATAGTCTTGGGGGACATTTTCATATAACAGTTAACAGCACATACATACATATATACATACATACATTCAAAACCATCCAACCGTTATTCTATTCTTTTTTTTATAAGGAAAGAATATTGTTGCTGGGTGGTTGTATTGAAAACGTTTTATTGTTTATTTTGTTGGTAGAAATTTCATCATGACAATCAGCATCAGCATCATCATCATCATCTTAGTAATAATGTCTCGCTTGCTGTGCTTTGTTTATGCTCTTTCGCTCTCGCTCTCGCTTGTTTCCTTATTCCCCAGAGTGTCATAATTCTTGACGAGTTCGTCTTTCTTACATAATTTCATGCTGAACTTATTCAAAGTGGATTTTACGTTTTTGCTACTGGTGTTGTTGTTATTGTCTTTTTCCAAGGTTATTCCTTAGAGACCTTATAATCGAATCAAAGCCCTCAAGTATATTTTACTTTTCTTTCTTCTTAAGGATATGTGTTTCGTATATGTTTCAGCCAAATAAATTTCGTGTTTGTTATTTGTACTCGCAGAGGATTAGCCAGTTTGCTAAACCATATAATTGACTTAATATTGAATTAAACTGATTTCATTTGAATTTAATAATGAATATGGCTGTCGAAATTGTAATAGAAAAAAAAATATCGTACAGTCAGTTCACAATATACTTCCAATGAGGATGCTAAATAAGCAGGCTTACGTGGTCAAGTCACATAACTTAATTAAAGCCAATAAATTTCACTTAACGACTTTTTAGGCCCTTTCTATTTCTGAGAAGAATTTTCTGATCTTTACCGTAAACTGTTAGAAGGTATTCGGAGAAATCCGCAAGATAAAATGTTGTTCACTGCCAGCACAATGTCGAAGTGAAGAAAGAATCGCTTAAATAAAATTCCAGAGAAATTAATTTGCAAATAGAATCGCTAGAGAAGAAACGTCTGGGCAAATAAAGAATTAAGATCATAATAATAACACCCACAAAAGAGTTAATCAGAAAATGAGAATTAAATTTAAGCCACTTATCTTGAGCTTAAATTTGAATGGCGCCATCTTGTTGTAGGCTAAAAAAGTAAGCATATACGAGGTTAGCAAATTAAATAATGAGACTGGCAACTTTGTGTTCAATCTGGCACCACTGGAGCCGCTAGGATTTAAGGAACGGGAGATGAACATGTGATTTGTCTTAAGTGCGGGTTTGACATCGCTCGAGCCATTTGGTCATCAGTTGCGATTTTTTTGTGAAACAATTTTGTCTATTGTGTTCTAGAAATGAGTGACATCAGTTTCGAACAACGAAGTGCTATCAGATTTATCTTCAGGTTTAGCCACAGTACAACACAAAACTCTTGCTAAACTTCAGCAGACCTATCGAGATAGTTATTTGTCAGCCGCCCAGGTTTTTCGGTAGTTCAAGGATGTTCAGAAGGAAAAGCATTGATTGAAGATGAAGCACGCAGCGGCAGGCCTTCTTTTTCAAGACCACTGCAGGCTAGTAGGTAGTGTACTAGCTTGTCAGTATGGGGGTTGTAGGTTCGATTCCCAACGAAGACCTTCATTTTTTTTCACTACAGAAATAAAAATTGACTATCGGTGGGGCTGCTCACCGATGAAGGCATAGTCACTGGTCGCTGTGCTGTCTTTATACGGCAGGTTATTTCCGACTATCCTTCTACTTTCACCACCTGTTTCAGCTCTTCTCTATCCCTTTCCTCAAGAATATAGCACGGTACTTGACTAAATAGGCATTGTTGCCTGAAGTGCTACTTCTCTATAAAAAAAAAGAACCCAGAACAATGTCGACAGAATCCAGGATCTTGTGGGTTCAGATCATCGAATAATAGTCAGAATAATCGGAAAAGAGTGACTCACATCATCGTTTAGCCCCAATGAATTGGAGATGAGAAAAATCTGCGTAAAAATGGTGTCAAAAAAACATCAAGAACAAGTGGGTGTTACATCGCGATAAAGCTCTTTATCAAACAGCAATTTCAATAAACGAGTTTTTGGCTAGTGGCTCCTCAGCCTTAAGTTCATGTGATTTTTTTCCTCTTCCCGCAGTTGCAAAATCATCTCAAGGTACATATTATTCCATTAACGGAGTTCCCGAACTGCTATAAGGAGTGAAAGAACCGTCTCCAGCGCTGTGTGGCTTCAGAAGGAAGCTTGAACAACGCTGGGAAATATTGCGACATTACTTTGAAAATCATGGCAGTGTTGCAGAATGTGTGCGAAAATTGCGTACGGATTTTGAAAGAAGAGAAGCACCGTCAGCCCCATATGTTCATTATCTTGTGAAAAAAGTGGAAGAAACTGGCATCCTTATCGAACCTAATCGAATCGCAGGCCCACCTAGTGAAGCGAAAACGCATTGGATGGACAGTTGGCTTCAACTCCCGAACCAATTGGACTTTGTATGGCATCATACCAAGGTTATTATGCAAAATTAGATGAGGTTCGATGAGGATGGCAGTTATTTTAAGGAAGACAATATGAAATTGCAATTTTATTTGAATAAAAAGAATTAAAAAAATCAGTCTCATTACTTAATTTACAGACCTCGAACACCGCGAAAGAAAAATAGAAAAACCAAGTCCATTATAGGGTTTAATCTCTAAGTACAATACCGTGGCTAAAACCATTTTTCCTTCAAGTCTGCAATCATTCACATAAAAATAACCAGGACCGACTACTATGCCACAAAAACAAGAAGTAGAAACTTATTTCGGTATGATTTTACGTCAACCGGCGTCGAATTTGGTTTCGGTCATTTGCCATCTTCAGTGTTCAGCCGAAACTAGTTTGTTCACAAACCAGAGAATGAACGCACATACATATCAAGTACAAACTTCTCATACTTTCAATGCAGATAACTCTCCCAATCTTAAGCCAATTTAATATAAATGGTTCTAGTTGAAATCTAAAAAATTTCTAAAAATATATAATAGTAAAAAAAATGTAAAACGATATCAGACTTATTGCTTATCTTCAAAAGGGATATTTTTTTAGAAAACTTTCTTTCGGTACAGGTGCCCCTCTAGGCTAGTACTAGCTTATAAGACCACGGGTTGTGGGTTCGATTCCCAACAAAGACTTTTTTGTTTTATTTTTGCACTACAAAATTAAGAATTGACTATCGGTGGGGCTGCTCAGAGATAAGGTCATGGTTGGTACTGATCGCTGTGCAGTCTTATACGACAATTAATTTCCGTAACTATCCTTCTTCTGTCACCACCTGTCTCATCTCTTCTCCATTTATTTCCTAAAGAATGTAGCACGGTACTTGACTAAATAGGCGTTGTTGCCTGAAGTGCTACTTATTTAAAAAAAAAAAAAGACAATTGTTGTCTGATGAGTCTTTGGAGAAAGTTGCAAAAATTCTCATTGCGTAAATGTAGTTTGTAGGCTTGGATTACAGTCTAAGTGTGCTTAATTTGGCTTAAGAAAAATTTTAGCAAAATAGCAAAACATTTCAAAATTACAAAATTTGGAAGCAGCGAAATCTAGAGTTCAAATGAATTTAAGTTTTATTTTCAAGGGTAATTTCATTGCCCCCTGTATTCCTAAGATTT
The DNA here is from genome assembly GCA_030448955.1 of Trichopoda pennipes. NCBI lineage: Eukaryota > Metazoa > Arthropoda > Insecta > Diptera > Tachinidae > Trichopoda > Trichopoda pennipes. Next base: position 10,896,141 of record JASKUP010000025.1, on the reverse strand, counting down.
CTCATGTTATATTTATCCTACTTGGCTGCCTTTTTCAATTGTTCCTGCATACGAGTACTCGTACATATATATTTATTCGTTACATTTTATTGTTAATTTAATAAAAATTCATATTCATAATGACCGCTTTAGCATTCACAGTGGAGCTTAAATGATTTCGTGTAGCGCAAATGTATTTGAAAAAGTATTTATCAAAAAAAAAACTTTAGAGAATTAAATTTGAAATTAGTAACTGAGTGAAAATGTGCATAGCTATGCATGTTTGTGCATGTTCATATGTGTATTTTTACGGGAATAATGGCTAAATTCAATGTTAAAAAAAGACTTGCGGATTTTATGAGAAAATTTGAGTGCTTTCGGAGATTTTAATTTTTTTCGAGATTTTAATTTAACGTTATTTTTAATATTTTTAAAATTTAGGAATAAGCAATTTGCCGCAATTTTCAACAAAAGTCTACTTACTTCGTCCTGGCGCTGGATAATGAATATTTAGAAACCTGATGGATTTGATGTTAATGCTAGTTTTTTACAAGACCGTATGTAGAAATAGTTTTATCGGATATGAACTTAAAATCCATTTGGGGGAAAGACACAAACATTTAAACACTTTTAAAGTGTGTTTAATTTTATAATTACACTCTCAACTTTAGAAATATTTACCAAAAATTGACTAACGGAGCAAGGAAGGAAGATTTGGAATACAAATTTCTTTTGATTTAGTTATTCAAATTTTATTAGCAGACGTTAAGATTGCATTTAATTATACCATAGTTTTTTACAGAAATATATAGGACACCTAATTATATGCTTAAATAGACTTATTTCCAGCGTTACCTTTGAAAAAATGCTTATTTTGTGATTCCATTCCAAAAAAATCCGGCAACCCTAATTGACAGCATGTCAACATGAGCAATAGAAATTACAAAAATATATAGAAATAGTAGTAAAGCTCCAATTCTCTTCCTTTAGGTATTTTCCAGGGGCTTATATTTTAGCGGCCTTTATTATTTCATTTGTTAGAAAATAAATTAAAATTTAATAATTGCAAAGTTTTTGGAAACTTCTCAAACAATATCGCGTATAACTTTTAGCATAAACTTCAATTTTCTTTTAAGACTAGACAACCACAATATATCCAATATAAACCAAACACCATTTTCAATGGACCCAAACATTAGCTTCTTTAAACTTACAGAGTTATCAATAAATTTAGTGCAATAATGCTTGAAAAAAAACATTATGTTTTTGGAGTTTAGGCCTATAGGGCAAACCACTGTGCCTCAGTAGAAATTTACTAAATATGAGAAATTTGTTAAATATGAGCTGGGCAAATTTGAGGTTAAAATGTAAATTGGCTTAAAGCACATACTTTTTTAAAAATGCATTTTTCAACAAATTCATCTTTTATGATGAGGCTTATTTCCATTAGGCCGTTATTGTGCCATACAACACTAAAAAATCCATCAAATGTACTTGAAAATAAGAGTAGACGTTTGCCGACTGGTTACAGGTAGACATTTTTCCATATTTCTACTTTGCATTGGTAGCAATCAAATTAAAGTGTATTTTTATTCGAGTTTACTTCCTAACCTCAAATTTGCCTATATATTATATTAGGTTTTTCAACAAGATTATTATTTTTCAATTGTAGCAACACCAGCAACATGATAGTTTTGACAGTTAGATTTTTGACGTATTCGTAGTAGATGCATTGGCAATTGTTACGTTGAATTCAATTTCGCACGAAAATCACATTAAAATAATTAAAATTATATTATTAAATTTTAGTCGACCGGCTCGATATAAAATGTGCTAACACCAGTGTGTGGTCGACCGGGTCGCTCAACTGAAAACATCGCAACCGTAAACCACAGTGTTGAAGCAGATCCAAATTTGTCAATTCCTCGACGTTCTCCACAATTGGGGTTATCCAAAGCCATCATATGGCGAATTTGTGTAAGGATTTGACTTTGTAGCTTTGCAAGATTCAACTGTTGCAGCAATTAAAGCCGACCGACCATTCACATCGCATAGATTCGTTCAATTCTTTCAGGAGCAACCGGTTGATTTTCGAGAAAAAGTATTTTTTTTAGACGACCCCCATTTTTAGTCAGGTTATGGCAACAAGTAAAATTGGTGCATTTGGGCTTTTGAAAATCCTAGAGCATTTGCATACACAACGTGTCACTGTATGGTGCGCTATGTGGTCTGGAAGCGTGATTGGGCAGTTCTTTTTTTCGAAGATGTCCAGCCTCATCGGTAATGGTCAATGGATCACATTATCGCGAGATGCTAACAACTCAATTTTGCCCTATTATTGACGACATGGATATCACTGATATGTAGTTTAAACAGGACGATGCCACATGTCACACAGCCAATGAAACGATCAATTTATTGTAAATCAAATTTCCCAATCGCATAAATACACGACAATTTGCGGTTAAATGGCCAGTCAGATCGTGTGACTTAACACCGGTGGATTATTTTTTGTAGGGCTATGTTAAGGAAAGAGTGTTTACGGAGCCAATGAAATCGATTTCAGCCTTAAAACTTAAAATCCGCAATTTAATTAACGAAATAGGATCACTATTATTCCAAAAAATCATTAAAAACTTTGATAACAGGATCGATATCTGTCAGCGTGGTCATAGTGGACATTTGCAGATATTTTTTTTTTTTTGTTTTTGAAAAGAGAAGTAGCAATTCAGGCACCAATGCCTATTTAGTCAAGCACCGTGCTGCATTCTTTAGGATAGGGATAGAGAACAGATGAAACAGGTGGTGAAAGTAGAAGGTTAGTCGGAAATTAACTGCCGTATAAGACCGCACAACGACCAGTGACTATGCCTTCATCGCTGAGCAGCCCCACCGACAGTCAATTTTTATTTTTGTAGTGAAATTTCTGTCGTTTGCGTTAATCGCATCTGCACTATATTTCAACTTAAAATTCTAAAGTTCTAAACAAAACTCCCCCCGCTAAAATATTAAAATATAATTTTTTTGTTTTTAGCAAAAATTATTTAATTTAACAATCAAAAAATTTGCAAGACAAAAGATTTATAATAAAAATCTTTTTCAAAATACAAAAAGGAAATTAATAAGCACCGGAAGTGATGAGCAACATCTCTAGATCTAATCAGTTAATATGGCTATAATTATTTTATTTTATTCTCCTTCTTTTTTCTTCGTCTTCATAAATTGAAATTTATTTTATGCCCAACCCAAAAAATTGTTATTTTTCAATCAATATCAATATTTTGTACGCAAAAGTTTTAAGTTTTTGTGTCTGTTTGTTTGGTTGTTTGTTGTTTGTTGTTTTTAGCTAAAAGTAACATCTTAAAGTTTTACAGACACAAGCAAAAGATGTTTATATCTGATAGATACGTTGTAAGTTAAAAATACTTTAAAGAATATAGAAGAACATGCCATGAGTATATTTCATGGACAAGACATTGAGTTTACTCGAAGAGAAAGAAGGAAGGACAGACATGTCTTAAAGTTAAATATGAAATTTTGATAGTGTTGTTCATTTAATGGTTATTTTTTTATTTACCTTTTCTTTTAATGAGTAATTTTTTTTGGGGATATAAAAATAATTCGCTTAAAATTGTAATGCAAAAAAAAAACATGTGGGCAAATTTGAGGTTAGGAAGTAAATTGGCTTGAAGCACACACAGCTTTTTTTAAATACTTCAATTTGATTACTACCAATGTAAATTAAAAATATGGAGATTAATAAATAGAATATGATATTGGGCAAATAGCCATCTTTAACACGTCCCCTATACATGCGCTTTTCACAAAATTTTGCAGCACATTTTTCAACAAGCTTTCCGAGCGTTAATTATTTGTGGGTTATTTATATAAAACCGGTCTTACGATTTTTTATTTTTTTTTATTTTTTTTTTATTCTTTTTTTTATTGTATCTTCAAAAATATATCAAATTCAGATCTTAAAACCAGAATTTTCCAATTAAGTACAGCCACTGCTGGACAAAATATATATTTCACACAGATAATTTATTTGCTTAAATTATAGGCATCGTATTCAAATTCGACCAAGGGCCAAGGTGCCTCTCCTCTTCAATCGAATGTAGCCACTTTCGTTAAGAATGTTGCAGGCTAGGAGGTTTGGATGATATCCAAGTTTGTTTCTATACGTTAATGCGTGTTTAACGATCTCTTCTCTTACCAAAGGAACGTGGAGGTCCTTATGAATATTGGAATTTTTGAAATACCATGGGGCGGTTATGATGATTCGAAGGATTTTATTTTGTCTCCTCTGTATTCTTTCTATAGTTGTCACTGAGGCAGTGCCCCATAATTGAATACCATATAGCACCAAAGTAGTTTCAAAATAGTCATATATATTAGAAGTTTTAAGTCCAAGAAGGTCAGTGTAGAGTTTCTTCCAATCAGCCACTGTACTTGAGCTGTTTTTAGTCTTAATTGAGTCAGTTTAGCATTTATATGGTTTTTTTTCAAGTCAAACGCCTGTCCAGGTGAATGCCGAGATATTTAACACTCGAGTTTTGCGGTATGATTTGACCGTTAATTGTAACTGGTGCGCATGTTTGCCTACACAGGGTAAATGTTATACGAGTATGAACACACTTTTGCTCATTGACTGCTATTCTCCATTTCTTTAACCATTTTTCCAACTTAAACACATGAGTCTGAAGGTTCTGTGATGCCCGTTGAAGGCACTTGTGTATGCTGAGAAAATCCGTATCGTCAGCAAATGTAGAAGTACGGATTCTACCATCGGTTTCTATGTCAGATGTAAAAATAAGATAGAGGAGTGGTCCAAGAATACTTCCCTGGGGAACCCCTGCTACAATTGGCTGAGGCGAACTCATAGAATCCCCCTGTCGTACGACAAATGGCTCTTTCAAATGGCTCCAGAGAAACAAATCCAGCGGCATTAAATCACAAGCACGAGCCGGCCAATTCGTACCCTAAATGTAAAATTACGAGAAAGGGAAATTTGTCATGCAATAACTGAGTCGTTTAAGTGGCTTTATGGCTTGTGGCTCCATCTTGCTGAACCCAAAGGTGACTGATGTGCACATTAGCCAATTATGGTAAAAAAAAAATTGGTTATCATGATTCGGTAGCTTAGATAATTCACGGTGACGGCGTTTCCTTGCTCAATTTCTAAAATATACCGACCGATGATATTGCCTGACAATACCCCCACCATAGTCACAGCACTTTCTTTGGATGTAATGGTTTTTCGAGGAGTTTTTATGGATTTTGTAAGTCCCATATACGACAAATTTCTTTGTTTACATAATCGCCTAATTGAAAATTAGACTCATCGCTAAAAATTATTTTATTGAAAAAAGCTTCTTCATAAGTTTAGTTTTTCAAACAGCCAATTCACTAACGTTCTACGCAAACAAAGATCGGTCGGTTTCAATTCTTGAATGAGTTCAACTTTATGGGCGTGAAGATGAAGATCTTTATGCAAAATGTTGCGCAAAGTGGCCCTAGGGATGCCCAATTGTTGCGAACGTCGAGAAGTTATGCTATGTTCACACCGTTTAACATCTCAATCGTGTTTAAGCAGTAAACACGTCGATTTTGAGATGTTTTACCACGCATTGACGTGCTTTGTTAAACATTTGAAATGAGTTGCTTTAAATTTAAACACGTCGTTAAACAAGTAGATTCCAAATACAACTCTGAATTTAATTTTTGGGATGTGCCAAGTGCATTTTTGTCCCTGTAGGCTAGAAGGTAGTGTACTAAGCTAATCGTATGGGGCTTGGGTTTGATTCCCAACTAAAGCGGTTGTTTTTAAACGCGTTCAAAAGCACAAGTGTGAACTTAGTATTAATTTTTTAGGATCGTTCTCCACACTTTCCTGTGGCCACTAAGAGCGTATGTTTTTGGGTCTATTATCAGCGACAATATCTTAAGCCTCATATTAAGCCATTAAATTAAGTGCTGCGGTTTCAGAAGCAGCCTGATGACTAAGGAAAAGCTGCTCGAATTTTACGTAGTGTCACAGTGAAATGTTCATCATTTTTATTGTAAATTTTCACTATTAAAATTCTTCGCTCAGGTGTATAACGTTCGAAATTTTTCAACTTCAAATTTTCCAATTTCCCCCTAAATATATGTCAAAGGATGACAGTTTAATTCTTGACATTTTACTATTTTATGTGCAATTTACTCTCTAATCTCAAATTCACCCACCCACAATAGGAATTGTAGAGACATCGCAAAAAGTTCGGGGGTGCCACTCATACCTAAATTTCTTTGCCTTAATGTCGCTTAGAAAAATATTTTTTTTTATAAATTTGCAATTCACGCAGAAAAAATAACTGGAAATCAAAAATTTTTTACAATAAATTTCATTAATTATTAAAAAAATTCTCTAAATTCTCGTTTAGTCTATTTAAGAATATAAATATTAATCGATTATATTAACAGACATTGTTGTGAACTATTTTCTTTATTCCTCCTATTTTCTATAGACGCTGCACGTACATTTTTATTTATTCGAACAGTTTTTTTTAAATAAACGAGTAAACTGACATTTTAATTACTTCAATTATGAATTGTAAGTGTTTGTTTGCCGTCTCATATGTCTACTTTGTATCGTATTATATGACTTACACAACTTTTTTATAAAGAAACTTATATACGAACATATCTGTATATACACATGTATAGAAATAATAGCTTCACTAAATGCATGCAATAGGCTGGTTCACAATAAAATAATTTAAAGATCAAACAGGTTAACGCAAAGGAAAATAATCTAGAAAAAAGAAGGGAGTAAGACTATTTCTTTTTAATTTCACCCTTCTATCTTTCCTTAACTGAATGTCATAAAGCGATAAATTGCAAAAAGTATGGTTTCACTCCTTCTAGTTCATCCGCAAATGAACTAGTTCCTTCTTAAACCACGTCGAAGCGCCATAATATTTAAAATCTTTAGCTTAAACGATGGCATGGAAGATTCCACTTAATACATCTCTCGCTCTCTTTTTAGCTCTCTCTCTCCTTCTCGCTCTCTCTACTTATCTCCCTCTCTCCTTCTATCTCTCTCTCTCTCTCTCTATCTGTAAGTTTAAAATAACAAAACGATTTTAGCATTTTGCTCTTCAAAATCGATCAGTAAAATACTGCGTCAAAGGCAAAATTTAAGGACTACCACAAGTGTTCTTATTAGGCTCGAATCATCAGTAGTTTTTGATTACAAAGGTAGCTTTAACTCCATTTGCGAGTTTTAATTCAATTTAAATATTTTAATTAAATAAATATCAACAAAAGTTCATTAAATTCTCATACGGTTTAAAACATGAAGGATATTTTTGACAAAAGTTCTCTCAGCAAGTGAATAAAATACTTTGTTTGAGTATGATTTAACGTCAACCCGCGTCAAATTTGGTTTCGGCTATATGCCATCTTCAGTGTTCTCTCTCCATCTTCAGTGAAATCATACCCAAATAAATTAAACCCCGTCGGACAATATATGCGCATATGCATAAAATACCATGAAACACAAACAAGTTCTTATGTAAGTTTTCTATGTAAGGAAAGTCTTGATATGATTTAATGTCACGTCTAAAAAGCTTCTTAGTCTTAATGCGCTCACGTTCCCTATTCATGATATTAATCATCATTTAATTTTGTATAGTTTCAGTGAACTTGTTTCCCCTTTAAAAGCAATTTTTAAAAGAAAAATTGTGCGTGCTAATTTTGATCGTGGCAAGCGAGGGAGTACACGTTTTGTCGAGCATCATTAATTATTATTGTTCGAAATGTCACATTATTGAAGAAGAAGAAGGGTCTAATTATGCCTCTAGCATCTCGCTTTAAACCTTATTGCTTAAGGGACCCTAAATGTCTAATATAATCATTTGGCCATTTCAAGGCAATCGGAAAGAACATGAGTTTTATCTCTATCAAGTCATTTGTTGATGTTCGAAAATTCATACGGCCATAAGGCTTCATTACTCCTAAAATTGTATAGCGATGGGCGCTGAATAAATTGTGTAGTGTTCTTCTAGAAATTTACAATTTCTACGTAGAATCAATGTCTCTGGACTTCTACTTATTTTCTCGAGTAATATTTAAGTAACGGGTGTTTCTTATAGAGGTATAAACTTTAAGTTAGCAACACTTTTTTTAACAGACGGCCATTTACCAGCTGTCAAGTAATTTATGTTCAGTTTGGTATCGCATTTCAAAATGAATGGACTAACTAACGCCTGAACAACATTTCAAAATTGTGCAACATTGGTACGAAAACTAGACTGCCATTGACACCGATTATCAAAAGAGAAATTTGTTTGACTGGCACAAATGTGTCAAAAAATCAAACTGCCGTATTTGCTCTAATAATCCTCAAGTGTATTTTGAGACAGCGTAACATTCAGAAAAGGTGTGACTTTTCGGCGTCCTCTATAGGCTGGTGGAATCATTGGTGCTTACATCTCTAGGAATATTACAGTCAATGGTGGCCGCCACAGGGGCCACCAATTGAACAACCATGATCCTTCCCGGAGGCACATTTATCGGTCTTTATGGATTACTTGACCATATAGACCTTTGCTGCTGGAGGTATGCGTGATTTGATTTACATCTGCACCGACTAGGTAGTCATCAGATGGTGGTCAAACCACTTTGAATGATTTGCAAACGTCATTCACGCCCTAGGAGATCATCGAATACGTATATCCTCCGGTCACTCCTAGTAGCAATTTCGAAAGCCCGAAGTAGGTCGCAACCTATACTCCTTGCTAAGGAGTTGGAGACTTTCCAACTCCTGGTCCAGAACGCATCAAGCTTAATATAATTAAGAACACGACGGCATTCATAATCACTGGACGTGGACCATTCATTCTTTTCATTGTGAATGATCCGACCCACAAACTCAAACGATGTCCTCGAAACACATAGCCACCACGATACTCCCGAAGGGCCAACCTCAATAATTAGTCAGAGAACAGCTAATTGTCTCAAGAGACAAATAGTGAACTCTGCGAGCGTACTGATTCCCGTGGAAATATGTGGATTGTCCAGGTGATTCCTACTAGCCTTTGAGGGGCCTGGGCTCCCTTTGACCCCACAAGACACCAGTCTAAATGGAATAGTAGGTTCCAAAAGACTATCATGTATCCCCGGGGGAGCTGCTGGAGGTACAAGGGAGCCCAGTCCCTAGGTACCAGGGGTCAACTGAAAGCTCCATGTTATTTTCACGGGAATCAGTAAGCCCCAGAGTTCCACCAATTGTCTCTTTAGACTTTTAGCTGTTTCTCTGACAGATTATTGAGGTTGGCCCTTCGGGAGTATCGTAATGGTTGTGGTTTTGCGGCCCTCACATAACTTTGATTAAGGGGCCAGGATCATCTTACCTTCACTGAGAACATTGGGTGAATGATCCAGATCCAGTGAGCATGCTAGTCATGTGTTCTGACCCAGGAGTTGGATAGTCTCCAGCGCTTCAGCAAGGAGTAGTGGTTTGCAACCCTGCTTTGGAACCGCCGAAATTGCAACTAGGAAAGACCTGTTGCTGGAATTAGTCCTCGGTTTCCTAGGGCGTGAATGACGTTGCTTTTCGTTCCCAGTGGCTTGACCACCATCTAATTAAGGCTTACGGCCAGGTGCAGATGTAAATCTTATCACGAATTGAACAACCCTGATGTGTAGGGACTGTGATTATAACAAGGCGAAGCAACATGTCATGCATCTCATGCACACTTGACTGACTGAAGGAAATGCTTGGTAACCACTTAGGTTCAGGTTTCGAACTCTTAAATTGGCCTTCACGATCCTAAGATTTATCGCCTCTACACTATTTTCGGTTGGAATATGTGAAGGTGTTAGTCTACGCCGATAAGATCGCAACGATTGACGTTTGAAGGACAACAATTGCCATATTATTGCCTATATACGACCACAAGTGCTGGAAAGGGTCATCAGAAATAAGAACTCTAGATTAGATTACGCTCGAGCTAGTCGTGACGGTCATACGACGGAGGTCATATTTAAATTAAAATGCTCGAGGATTGTCTGTCGAATAAAGTAAGTTTAATGTCAATTTATAAAAAATCATTCTTTCCGATTTCATTGTTCTATAAATCTATAAAAACACTCAATATATCACCTGCTGATCAGCAATTGAAAGGCTGCTGGATTGTCTTGTAAAATCACCCTTTATTATCTTTTGTGTGTTTTCTAATCGACTGTCCATTTTTATAAACATCCCATATGATGGCTACATCCGCTAGAGGGCCAACATTGACAGCCTTCTCTCGTTAGCTCGATGTTTGACATGCTTTCCAATGAATAGGATCTCAGAAGAGCCTTAAAATACCTTTTGCATTCGCTGGACGATTTCTATAAATTTTAAAATAATAAAATTTCGCTGAAAGCAAACTAGTTGCAGCTAAAATTTATCGTGTTGGGTTTTTAAATGAATTGTAAAAGTTTAGCGCCCACTTATATTTAAACGAATGAAAACTTTTTAGGTCCAGAGGTAGAAATGGATTGTTTAACGAAAGAGCGAAATTTATTTTCTATTTTTTTTTTAAGACAATAAGAGGTGCTTTAACAGCGTTGTAAAAATGTTGATAAGACAAGATTGAAAATATTGCGCTTTCTGTCACTCCTTTTTGCGCCTGTCTTCTTTACACTATTCTTTCCGATCTCTTTTCATAGAGTGTAATGCAATTATATCATAATAAATAATAATTAAGCTATGCCAATCACAAACTTGTTAAAAAAAAGCTAAATAACTGAAGTTTTTCTATAACATGACTTGCACATATTATTTGTGATGTGTTAGTTCTCCTTATATGTTTATAAAAGTTTAGTATTTACCGCACTTCCACTAAGACTGCATAGTTTTAACTAAATGAGGATTTTACTTTTTCTATTTTTTTAAATAAACCAAACGAGAATTATCGACCGAATGATTCTAAGTATTATGAAGGCTCTTATGTTCATTTAATCTTAAGTTTAGCAAACGGTATATACAGCGTTAATGGCCTGGCAATTAAATGTCTGCAAATTAATTTTTATGAAATGTCAGAATCAAATTAATTCCAGAGCTGGTCTTCTAGCTCTAAAATACACAAAAAAAATCGTGCAACTCATGTTAAGGAAACACTTGTTTTTAAATAAAACAACAGGCAGCCGTTCATGTTCAGCACACATAATAACATGTAGGGAATTTTCTCAAAGTATTAGGGTATGCATATGTGTGTGTGTGTGTGTGTGTGTGTATATGTATCATTCTATGTTTTTGTTGTTACAAGCACAATGGCACAGAGCAGCAATATTGTGTAGCCGTAATGTTTTTATTAATTGAAAAGTTAATTAAAAGCGCTAAAAGTTACACATGCCACCGATTTTCTCGCCACAGGCGTTCAGTTGTTTTTAAACAGCAAATAAAACTGAAACCTGTTTCATGTTTTTAGTTTTTCTTTGACTTAATTTAACACCTTTTAAATAAAAAAAAAACAAAAAACAAAAACTTTGTCGATTGATTTAAACGAATTGAAAATGCGCTTAAGTTTCAATAATTTAAAAATTATGATCTCTGAATGTTAAGTCAACGATTGTACTCTGTTAATAACACAGTGATACAGGTAACCCTAGCATAACGCGGGAGTTACAATCCAAAATATTGTCGTGTTATGCGACTCCATGTTATACGAAACAAAGGAACAGCAAACGAAAAGACGGGGTTAGTTACCAAAAATTATATGAAATATTCTATTATAAAGGGTTTTTCAATAAGAAGTTTGTTTACTAAAACAAAATAATACAAAAAATTTAAATTAAGATGATTCAAATTTTTATTGTATTCCGAAGAGAAAAGTTCGACAATTATTAATGAAAAATTATATCTGGAAAATGTCCACCACGACCACGCTGACAGATGTCGATTCTTCCATCAAAGTTATAAACCATTTTTTGGCAAAATGGTGGTCCTATTGCGTTTATCACATCACGGATTTTAAGTTTTAAGGGTGAAATCGATTCGATTGGCTCCGTATAGACTCTGTCCTTAACATAGCCCACAAAAAATAATCCAGTGCTACTAAATCAGACGACCTGGCTGGCCACTTAACTGCTGATCGTCGTGAAATTTGGTTTGCAATAAATTGATCGTTTCATTGGCTGTGTGACATGTGGCACCGTCCTGTTGAGTTATAACCATCTGGCGATAACGTTATCCATTGACCGTTACTACATTTCCAGTTTTATCTTCGAGAAAAAAAAAACGGCCGAATCACATCTTTAGACAACATAGCTCACCATACATTGACACGTTGAGCATGGACTGTCTTGTCAATAATCGCTCTAGGTCAGAAGCCCAAATGCAATTTTTTTTTGTTTTTTTAAAGAGAACAATGCCTATTTAGTCAAGTACCGTGCTACATTATTAAAGAAAGGCATAGAGAAGAGATGAGACAGGCAGTGAAAGTAGAAGGATAGTCGGAAATTAGCTGCCGTATAAAGACAGCACAGCGACCAGTGATTATGCCTTCATCGCTGAACAGCACCACCGACAGTCAATTGTATTTTTGTGGTGAAAAATCAGCCAAGGTCTTTGTTGGGAATCGAACCCACAACCCCCAGACTGATAAGCTAGTACACTACCTACTAACCTCCATGAGTACCTACTTATTGACATTCTCTGACAAGTGAATTTGGGGTTCGTCTGAAAAAATGATTTTACAGAAAAACCAGCCGATTGTTCCTGAATGACTTGAGTGAATCTACAACGATGTAAATGGTCGCTCAGCTTCAATTCCTGCACCAGTTGAACCTTGTAAGGCCTCAAAGCAAATTCGCTCATGCAATGGTTTTGGATAACCCCAAATGTTGAGAACGTCGAGGAAAGTAAAAGAAAAATAGGATTTGACAGTTAATGGGTACAGCCAATGTGTAATAGGGGAGTTTTGAGGTTTTTTTTATGTATATAAATGTTAAAATTACGCAAACAAGTGTCACTTACGGTGACAGCCCTGTGATTTGAAAAACAAAACAAATAATTTCTCTGAATTTCTATTCGCGATTTCGAAATTTCTTTTTAAAATCGTATAGCGAAGTGACATCATTTCTAGAGAATTTCGCCCATCAGTTTTAGATTTATATTTAAAATTAATTGCCCCGGCATGTACCTCACACTCATAGAATATGTGATTAAAAATGAAAAAGCGTGGCAGCTGCTCACGGAAAGTAAATGCGTTTAAAATTTATAGTTTTAGCTTATTTTGAATTAGGTATACCATCAACTTGTATACTTAACCCATACAGTATACTATCGGCAATTTACACCACTTCATCTTGTATTTTGGATATATTGATTCTATAACACACACTCTAATAGGAATTTTCGGATGGCTAACAAGATGACCAAGTGACTTGGTCTGAAGTTATAAACTTATTTTTGTACCACACTTCCTCATCACTAGGCTTCCCAGAAGAGTGAAAAAAAAATAATGAATCACGTAAGAGGTTCAAAAAAATATTTTAATTGTGGCCAGACACACGTTGTCCTGTCTAAATTTCAATATATTTTTTTTAAGAGAAGTAGCACTGCAGGCAACAATGCCTGAATACCATTTCTATATATTTTTGCAATTTCTATTGCTCATGTTGACATGTTGTCAATTTGCGTTACGAGATCACACAATAAATCACAAAATTAATTTTTAATTCTAAAGATAACGCTGGAAATAAATCTATTAAAGCATATAATTAGGTGATCCTTATTATTTCTGTAAAAAACTATGGCATAATTAAATGCAACCTTAATCTCTTTTAATAAAATTTGAATAACTAAATCAAAAGAAATTTGTATTCCAAATCTTCCTTCCTTCCTTCTTAGCTGTGTTAGTCAATTTTTGGTAGAGTTGAAAAGTGTAACCATAGAATTATTTTTAAAGTGTGTTTGAATTGTCATGTTTTTCCCTCAATTGGTGTTAAGTTCATATCCGCTAAAACTATTTCTACATAAGTGTTCTTGTAAAAAACTAGAATTAGCATCAAATCTAAATATTCACTACCCAGCCCCAGGACGATGTAAGTAGACTTTTGTTGAAAATTCAGCAAATTGTTTATTCCTAAATTTTAAAAATATTAAAAATAACGTTAAATTATAATCTCGAAAAAATTAAAATCTCCGAAAGCACTCAAATTTTCTCACAAAATCCGCAATTTTTTTTTTTAAAGAGAAATAGCACTTCAGGCAACAATGCCTATTTAGTCAAGCAAAGTGCTACATTCTTTAGGAAAGGGACAGAGAAAAGATGTGACAGGTAGTGAAAGAGGAAGGTTAGTTACGAAAATTAACTGTCGTATAAGACAGCACAGCGACCAGTCACCGACCATGCCGTCATCACTGAGCAGCCCCACCGACAGTCAATTTTTATTTTTGTAGTGCAAAAAAACCAAGGTCTTTGTTGGGAATCGAACCCACAACCCCCAGTCTTATAAGCTAGTACTAGCCTACAGGGGCACCTGTAGCGAAAGAAAGTTTTCTAAAAAAATACCCCTTTTGAAGATAAACAATAAGTCCGGTATCGATTTACATTTTTTTTTACTATTATATATTTTCAGAAATTTGGATTTCAACTAGAACCATTTATATTAAATTGGCTTAAGATCGGGAGAGTTATCTGCGTTGAAAGGATTTAAATTTGAAAGTATGAGAAGTTTGTACTTAATATGTGCGTATATTCTCTGGTTTGTGAACAAACTAGTTTCGGCTGAACACTGAAGACGGCAAATAGCCGAAACCGGTTTGTTCACAAACCAAATTTGACGCGGGTTGGCGTAAAATCATACCCAAATAAAGTAAATCCCGCCGTAAACCAAATTCGACGCCGGTTGACGTAAAATCATACCGAAATAAGTTTGTACTTCTTGTTTTTTGTGGCATAGTTGTCGGACCTGGTTATTTTTATGTGAATGATTGCAGACTTGAAGGAAAAATGGTTTTAGCTACGGTATTGTACTTAGAGATTAAACCCTATAATGGACTTGGCTTTTCTACTTTTCTTTGGCGGTGTTGGAGGTCTGTAATGAGACTGATTTTTTTAATTCTTTTTATTCAAATTCATCGAACCTCATCGAATTTTGCATAAGAATCTTGGTATGATGCCATACAAAGTCCAATTGGAGTTGAAGCCAACTGACCATCCAATGCGTTTTCGCTTCACTAGGTGGGCCTGCGATTCGATGAGGTTCGATCAGGATGCCAGTTTCTTTCACTTTTTTCAAAAGATAATGAACATATGGGGCTGACGGTTTTGAAAGAAGAGACGGTTCTTTCACTCCTCATAGCAGTTCGGGAACTCTGTTAATGGAATAATATGTACCTTGAGATGATTTTGCAACTGCGGGAAAAGGAAAAAAATCTCATGAACTGAGGAGCCACTAGCCAAAAACACGTTTATTGAAATTGCTGTTTCATAAAGAGCTTTATCGTGATGTAACACCCACTTGTTCTTGATGTTTTTTTTAACACCATTTTTACACAGATTTTTCTCATCTCCAATTCATTGGGGATAAACGATGGTGTGAGTCACTCTTTTCCGATCATTCTGACTATTAATCGATGAACTGAACCCACAAGATCCCGGATTCTGTCCACATTTTCATGGGTAGAGAAGTAGCATGGTAGAGAAGTAGCACTTCAGGCAAAAATGTCTATTTAGTCAAGTACCGTGCTACATTCTCAAAGAAAGGGATAGAGAAGAGATAAGACAGGTGGTGTTAGTAGAAGGATAGTTACGGAAATTAACTGTCGTATAAGACAGCACAGCGACCAGTGACCGACAGTCAATTTTTATTTTTGTAGTGAAAAAAAACCAAGGTCTTCGTTGGGAATTGAACCCACAACCTCCAGACTGACAAGCTTGTACACTACCTATTAGCCTACAGGGGCACCTAAATTTGTTTGTGATTGTTTTCAGAATTTTTATTTTTATAAAATTTTTAATTTAAATCACAGAGATTCGAAGGATGTTTTATTTGTAAGAGCAGCAACAAAACAAACAAAAAAAAATGACTTTCACCATTTCCTTCATTCCACACAACATTTCTTGTTTTGTTGTCTGGAGAGTAAACAAGCAAAGCTAATGGTTTTCCAACACGGTATCAAGCGACATACAATTGACATTGCGAAAAGCATGGAGTTTCCAGATAAGTGCCACAAACACTTAATGACCGTTCTTGTGATTTGTTTATTGTCATGGCGAATGCAAGCCCCACCGGAATAATTGGAATGCGAAGTATTACAACGTTTTCTCCTTTGTAGTTTCTTTTGAAAATTGTTGCTTCGATGATGTTGTTCATGAGATTTCTAAGCGTTCAGCCAGGTGCCATTGCAAAAATGTGTTTTTGGTTGATATTTCTCAATATTGTGATTACTGATACACCTGCATCATTTGCAAATTTTCAAAAATTCCTTAGACAGTTTTTTGTCTCTCCTCAATAATTTGAAAAAAATGGACTTAGCACTCTTTCCGGCTAAGGTAACGATATGTAGATTGTGTGCTGGTAATCTGGATTATTTTGGCGAATTCAACAACTGGACTGGATAGTTGATGACATCATCTTGGCAAGTACTAGAATCCACCGATTTGTACGTCATCAATTCACTACCAATTTCACTTCTTTATGACCAACAACAAACAACAAAATATGTGTGTAGCAGGTGTCTCGAAAAGGTACCAAGTTTAAGCAGAATCTATAAAAACAGAAAAACAGAATTTGAGTTTGTTTTGAATTTAAAATTGTCCAAAAAACTTTCTCATATTTTCTTTCCATAAAAATCTACTTTTTCAGACTATTGCACATATTAAAAAAAAAATGGCGAAATCGAACAGGCCGTCGTACACTGGGGATTTTTGTATGGAGGTGAGGAAAAAAATATATTTGTCAAAAAATTTAGTGATTTCATCACAAATTTAGTTTTATATATATAATAATACATAAAAGTAATCAAAATAAAGAAAGTTAAAGAAATTCCGATCGCTACCTGCAATGTAACAAAAAATATTTATATGATTTATTTTTTTAATTTTTAATTTATTTTTCTAAAAGAGCCGTAACTTAATCGCTTATAACACTATGCTTTTTCTGGCTAAATGAAGGCGTTAAATATGAAATCATGGGATCTGATGTTACCATCATTGGGTGCATAATATCTTCGTTCGTGGCAATTTGACTGCATTTCTGGAGTGCCTAAGGTGACATTTTTAATAGTCTTTGTTACGACTTTTCTAAGCCTCTTCGGATAGAAGGCCTACAGGCAAAATACACTTTTCAATTATATCCTTTCCATGAGTCAGAATTTTGTGAAGTGCAGGTGGGGGATATTGTACCACTCGTACAGTGCAACAAACTCTTTTGCCGTCTCCAAACAAAAATCACCAATTTTTTTGCATCTACTACCTCGCTGATTGTTATAGCTTCGAGAATTATTGAAAACCTCTTAATTATGTGTTCATCTAGATCCGTTATTTCGGAAATCAAAACAGGATTAGCAAAAAATCTTCGTGACGTATTACCTGAATTTCTCGTACCAGAGCCCTGCTTAACAGTATCAACGTGTACTCCAATTTTCTCTTTAAGTTCACGCTTTATCAATCATTTTCGGGCTTCTTTTATCGGACGGGTATTTGAGTCGACTCTCCCACGTTTAAATTCAATATTCTAAGCTGCATGCAAAAGACACTCCATCAGCTTAATACGCGCACGAAGTGGTGACATACCAAATTGCAGTGATTGTTCATTTAGGGGCATAGCTTGAATTTTTTCGATTTTATTCATCTTGGATGTTGTGACTCCACAAATAAGACAAGAAGATGCTGCTGGTGTTGCTGTTACTGATTGTGCTGTCTTGCCGTCTAATCATTGTTAAATATAATTCATGTTTTACTCTAAAGTTGCGATTATTCACTCTTAACTCAAATTCTTTTAGTTGAGATATCTCATCGACTCTTCTCTTTTCTTCTCGTATAACTTGAGGTGTCTCTTTAACGTATGCAAACTGTAGTGTTTTACAATACTGTGTGGAAGAAGGTTAATTGTTGTTCTTAAGGTCATCGCCTAATGATAATTTAAGTGGTACAACTGATGTCGTATGTAAACGAGAGTCAGAAATTTGTGCATATCTCGAGCAAATTTTTAATTTAATTTTACTTAATTGTGTATAAAAACGAAACGCGTACGTAATATTTTAAAACAACATAAAAATTTTATAAGATACGGTTTATTATGATTTTAAGATTTTCCAGATGTATGGGAAGCATGGATCTGTTTCTGACTTGACATAATTTCCTCAAAATCTGGTTCCAGCTGGGAGGATGCGACTTTTAATAAATTGAATAGACTCTCGTCTGACAATCGGTTTCTTATTGAATTTTTTCTGTATTTCATTACTGAAAAGGCCTGTTCACATGAATATGAGGAAGCAAACATTGCCATAATTTTCAGCGCATGATTAATTAGCTTTGGAAATTCATTTTTTGGTAAAGATTTTTAGAAATTAAGCTTAGCTGTATTTAAAAATAGCTGTTTTAAATTATTAGTACATTGCAATTCTATAATTTCCAATTGTAGATCAGATGGAACATTCTTAGGAATAACATTAAAAGGCATTGAAAAAATATCTAAACATGGTTTATTTTTTTAAAGTCAGCTAGTCTGGCCTCAAATTCTGAATACAGTTTTAATAAAGATTGTGAAAAGAGTTTTAACTTTTCTTCACTCACAGGCCTCAAAGAATTAAGTCTTGCAAAATGAATCAAATCATTTTTTCCCAAACATTTAGAAAATATGAACAATTGAGTTTTAAAAGACCTCAAACTGCCCCAAGTTTCATCTATAAATTGATTTCTTCCCTGTAACTTCTTGTTCAGTTTATTGTAGTGCTCGAGTAAATCCGTGAAAAAAGCAAACTAGATGCACCAATTCTTATCCTCCAATATTTCCCGCTCATCCCAAATTTCAGTTTTGCTTTTTAGAAAAACTTGAATTTCTTCGAGAAGACTTCAAACTCTCGAGAAGGCATGCCCAGAACTCAGCCACCTGATCTCTATCTAATAAAGTACATCTGAAAATTCTGCATCAACTTCCGATAAAAGCTCTTGAAACTGTCGATGTAACAAACCACGGGCTCGAGTGGTATTAATTAATATTAAAATAATATTAAGTACGTGGTTAATATTCAAGGCAGCCTTGCAAAGAACATCTTGGTGGATTATACAATGTAAAAAAATTGTTTCGCTTTCAGGATTCTGACTTTTATAAACTCCTGCAAACCCCTTATTTTTTCCAACCATGTTGAGTGCTCCATTAGTTGTTAAATGAGTTAATTTGGAAATTAGGGCATTAAGAGATTCCATCCCCTCTGTAAATTCATCATAAATTTTTTTCCTGTCGTCTTTCCTTTCAAAGATCTCAAACAAGCAAGTTCTTCGGTTATTACAAAGTTTTCATCGACTCCTCTGATAAAAATTAGAAGTTGGGCTGTATCACTCCTGTCAACACTCTCGTCCATAGTGACTGAAAAATACTTAAACTTTTTAAGACGTCCATCGAGTTGATCGGTTAAATTAGAAGAAATCGCTTCAATTCTTTTTGTGACCATTCTACGTGACAGCCATATTGAATTCGAAATCTTTTACCTTTTCTGGGCATAATAATTTTCCAATGCTAATTAACACATCCTTAATAAATTCTCCTTAAGAAAACGGTTTGTTATTTTTAGCTTTTTGCTATTTTTTAGGCAACAAAGTGACCAGCTAACGCGGAGGAGGATCGCTGGATACTTCTTTGATTTTTAAACAACATTTGCTGACTAGATATTTTTCTTTTCAATTTCTCTGAATGAACTTTCTTGTCTTCACCTGTCATTTTATAGTACTTCGAAACAAGATCTTTTGAATTAAAGTGCCTAGCGAGACTATAATCTTTTAGTACAGCTACCGGTTCTTGGCAGATAAGACAAACAGGTTTTTGGTTATATTCCATGTCCACTCTTCTTGAAATACTCGACATTCCGAATCAATTTTTTTCTTTCTATTTTTGATTGATTTAATTTATGGGGGTAAAAAACTTAGACTATTTTACTATTGCACTTATATTTACAATACACTTGATTATTTTAATTACACAAATAAAACTGTACGTTGGCAACTTTATAATTTTACTTCACAATTTATTCTTTACGTCACGAGATTTACACTTTTACTGATTGCTGATTAATCCATCGCTGGTCCTTTTATATTTGTTGCGCAAGTTGTCTCGAATATTCAAGAGTCTTCTAGATCTCACATATACATAATAGTTGTTGTTATGTTATACGTTCAGTTTTCTATATTAGTTGTTAGTGTTTCATGCTTTTTAAGTTTCTTCTTGGAATATTGCATCAGAAAGTTGTTGTTCTCTTGTGTGTACAATATTTTCCAGAAAACTACGCAGTTTGTAGATAATATAATATGAAAACATCGCATTTTTTTGCTAAAATTGGCAATTTATATCTTTTTTAAAACATAATGTAAATTTATTTTTTGGGCATAATTTTTTTAAAGGTGATTAATTTTTTTTTTTGAAAAACGCTTGGTGGGCCGGATTGAAACCTCTCGCGGGCCGAATGTGGCCCGCGGGCCGTAGTTCGCCCATCACTGTTCATGAGTTATATCTCATTTTATTAATAGGTTATATGACTTTACGTGAAAGTAATAGGACTTGACACTTTTTATACCGTTTTGGATTTTTTATGATCTAAAAAAAATTAACTTTTTGGGAAAAAAATATTTTTTTTCTTCATTCATTTATTTATAACTTCGAAACTGTTGTTTATGTAGCGAAGCATTATACAAACAGCTGAAAGTAATTGTAATTCTTTTCTAAATTTGTTTAAGTAAAATTCGACTGGTGGTTCTTGAGTTATGTTAAACAAAAGGGCCTTATCAGAATTGAGTTGCGAATCAATCAGTTGAAAAATGTTGTTCTATGTAATGCAACAAATTGAGAGGTGGCACCTGGTGGCACTTGAAATTGATTAAAAATATAAAAACAGATACGAGACAATGTATTAGTAGTGATTTCCAACTGTAGGAAAGTATGGCTAAAATTGCAGATCCAAATGTTTGGAGAAAAATGGGATTGTTTTTTATATGTTCATTAAAATAAACAGACAAAAAAAAACTTAAGTCTCTGCAGAGTTTATTTTTTCAATTTTAGTATACTGAAATATCCTACTTTAAATAAAAAATAAGAAGAAAAACGTCAGTTCACGTAATCAAATAATATTGGTTTTGAAATTCTTGGGTTTAAATTAAGTTGGTTCAGTAAAACATACAAGTACTGAGCTTAAAGCGGCTATAAAAAGAAAACTAGCAGTCAGATCGGAGTAATTCTTTTTGATTTGATTGTACCATTTAGTAGCCCCCGGGGGCACATATATGGTCTTTATGGAGAGCAACTATGTAGATCTGTGCAACTCGGGGAAAAAGGGAGCCCAGTCCCCTGAAGTTAGCAGGGGTACAACTGGAAACTCCACTTTATTTCCACGGGAATGAGTGACCCGCAGAGTTTCGTTATTTGTCTCTTTAGACACTTAACTGTTCTCTGACTGATTATTGAGGTTGGCTTATATGGAAGTGTCGTGGTGGTTGTGGTTTCGCGGCCCCATATCAGTCTATGGTTCTATGGTGGCCGGGTTCATTTTACCTTTAATAACACCTACCTGGTGAAATGTTCCCAGATCCAGTGAGCATGCTAGACATGTGTTCTGGACAGGAATTGAAAAGTCTTCAACTCTTAAGCAAGTAGTGATGATTTGCAGCCCTGCTCTGGAATCATTAAAGTTGCAACTAGAAGAGACCTGTTTCATAGAATTATAGCTTCGGCTTTCTAGGATGAACATGACGTCCCAAATTATGCAGTGGTTTAACCACCATCTGATTAAGACTACATAGTCAGGCGCAGATGTAAATCTAATCACACAGTTGTACCATTTAGTCTAAAATTTCAAAATATTATTGCATAATGCATGAAGAGTATGTTGACAATTTGACTTTTTTTCGCGAAGTCCCCAGTGTGGGCCGTTGCTCAAGTTATACGCTTAGCAACCGACATCATTTTAGTTTTAATTTAGACTACAACTGGGATGACACTATTTTGCCGATTAATTATTTTTCCACTTGAAATAGGGGCAAATACCCTTTTGCCAGCTGACAATTGGCCCCTTAATATGGTTATCACTTTTCTAGACATGTAATTTGTCAGAAATTGAAGGTTAAAGAGTTGTTAAATTAATAAAACCTTTAAGCGAAAATTTAAAGAAGACAAAATTCAGTTCATTCAGTTTAGTCTTGTTTTGTTTTCAAAATTGTTCGACATTCTCTTTTTCTTAGTTATTAATTAATTTTTTCTTATTTTGTTATTAATCATAATTTATCATGAAGAATTTTGCATTGCAGCCAAGTGAGCTGTACAATTTTGCTTCTGTTCCGTCATGTATCAGTGAAACATACAGAATAACATTATAAATCAGCCACAAGTAGGATACAACAGTATGTTTTGCATAATTTTTTGAAAGACTTTAATGACATATTAAAATGTTTCGATGGCAACCAGCTAAAAGACTTGACTCAATAAATCTAAAGTAAAATTTTAGGATGCATGCGATGCAGCAACTTTAAAAGTTTTAAGTACCCGAAATCTTAATGTTTTTGGTATGCGAAACAGTGCGATGGATCTCCACTGAATTTATCACAATTTTAAACTCACAACGAAATAGCGAAAATGCCTTGGTTTTTTGAAAATAATCAATATACAGAGTTGCATTTTCTTTTGGCTGAAAACGGCAGCTTTTAAGAATTTGAAATCGTAATAATCGTGCAATGTCTGTTATCGTCTATCGATAGTTTTAAAGTTTAAAATGAGGCCACAGATTTTATTTAATGGTATTAAACTGAACTGTTAAACCCAGAGTTGCATTTTTTGAGAACACTTATTTCAAAGATTTTACGGAATGAATTAAAACGTTAATCTTTTTAAAAACGTCTAAAGAAAGATCAGATAATCCAGTATTTTATTTTAAGCTCTTATCTACAGCTTTTAAAAACACCCGTTTTTATGTCTTGGCCATAAAACACCAGTGCCATGTACAATAAATGAAAATTAATTTAGAAATTTCGGTTTATTTTAAGAAATATTGGGTTTTTCAATCAGAAGTTTTTTTTAAATTCTGGCATCACCAACAATATGATAGTTTTGACCTTTAGTTTTTTTATGTATTTGTAGTAGATGCATTCGCAATTGTTGCGATGAATTCAATGTCACACTGAAATCGAATTAAAAAATCAAAATCCACAAAATCAGCTACAAAAAAGCTACATTTTGTAAAAATTCGTTTTATTTTCGGACAGCATAACGTTTTTTTTATAAGAGAAATAGCACTTCAGGCAACAATGCCTATTTAGTCAAATACTGTGTTACATTCTTTAGTAAAGGGAGAGAATAGAGAAGAGATGAAACAGGTGGTGAAAGTGCAAGACAGTGAAAGTGCCTTCATCTCTGACAGTCAATTTTTATTTTTGTAGTGAAAAAAAAACCAAGGTCTTCGTTGGGAATCGAACCCACAACGCCCACACTGAAAAGCTAGTATACTACCTACTAGCCTACAGGGACACCTAATTCTCCTTCTGTGACCGCTATTAAGAATTTGGTGATTAAAATTGAGTCGACAGGCTCGATACAAAATGTGCGAACACTAACGCATGTTCCACCGGGCCGTTAAACTGAAAACATCGCAGGCGTAAGTCACAGTGTTAAAGGCGATTCAAATTTGTCAATTCCTCGACGTTCTTAACAATTGGGGTTATCCAAAACTAGCCATGGCGAATTTTACGGTATAGGAATTGATGCCGACTGACCATTCTCATCACCGTAGATTCGCTCAACTCATTCAGAAACAACCGGCCGGTTTTTCTGAAAACTTCATTTTTTTTCAGGCGAAACCCATTTTCACTTGTCAAGGCATGTCAAGAATCCTTAAACCTAGGGATGTATTTTCTGTCCATCGGTTAATGAAAAGCGAAACAAAAATTTCTTTGGATTCTGAGAAGAAAGGGAAGAATCATGTAACATACAGTTTCAGTTTTAAGTCGAAATCTTAATAATCACTTTGCTGCATTTTAGTAGAAGCCCAGTGTTTATGGAGACACATTTTTTGCAAACCACTGTGTATTTCAGGAAAGCAGCAAAAATATATCCGGTTTTTTCTTGAACGTTATAAGAAAGCATTTAGTTGTATCTTTACCTCTATAGAAGTCGGAATCTTATTATGAAAAGCTCTTGTCTCAGGGTATAGATTCGGCTGGGTATTACCGCGGCTCCATCTTTACCCTGACTACCGGTCCAAAAATAATAAAATAGAACGAGATAATTACCTGTGATCCTGCCGCCGATCGCACACCAATTCACAAAATACGAAGCCCGAGCTGCAGTCAAGCAGAAAACCGGGAATAAGAAAATCCTTTCCTTAATAAAGAACAAACTTGTAACAAAGTTTTCAGTTTTTTATATCGACACAACACGATCCTGGACGCCGCTGAGCCTATCTCAGCTACCAGGAAAAGCGTGTCGTCACAAATGTGTCCCTGCTCTGGCTATCGTTTTTGTCACCCAGTGTCGTGGGGAGTCATTTCGCGGTTTCGGGTTGTTCTCATTTCTAACCACTTCCAGACTTTCTATCCCCGCAGTGGAATGGCTAACGGGTACCAGTAGCTTGACCATCATGGTCCTTTCGAAGCACTGCATCCCGAGGTAGTGGTACTTGCGGTCCCTCCATTCTATGGTACCATGCCCCTGTCTTTTTGGTGGGGTAGGTGGATGGTAATTCTCGTTTTCCCAATCTAACGAGGATGGAGACGGAGGTGATGCGGGTCGGATACCGACGGTGCGGTCGTCGAACCCAAAAAAAACTCCGCCGGATCTCGTTCAGTACCGGATCATCTAGCGGTTCCTCCAAGTTCTCAGGACTGGGCTGCTCGTGGTGTCTGCCCGAGGTGGGTATATTTGGCGGGTTGTCATCTTCTTCGGGGGTTCTCGTTTTCCCTTGATTCTTAGTTGGCCGATTTTCTTGCACGACTTTGGGCTGTGCTGCCATGTGTCGTAGATGTTCTCGTAAAGAAATGCATCGCCAGAACAACACAATTTCGCTAGAGGAAGCTACAGCTCTATAATAAAGGGAATAAGGAGTTTAGCATGAACAATTTTTAGAATAAATTCTATTTATTTCGAGGCTAGGCTTAGCCTCTTAGTTTTGTTACAAAAAATCGATTTTAAATTCGATAATAAGGACTAGGACTAATAGGTACTAGAAACCCTACACAAAGGTGCTCTCTGAGGTCTTTTTTATATCTGACTTTAGCGTTCATCAAGATTTTCTAATAACGTTGACTAGTTTATCCCATTTCACGTTGTTTGGCGAATCTACATTAAGAAGCAGCAAGTGGATGGTACCTTGGTACCTTGGTCATTTCACAAACTCTTCCAAAAGGAGATGTTCCGGTTCCAAATTACTAAACTGCTGCAGCAGTTCCTCAATGATGTCATATACTTTGAGACAAATAAAGTCTTGTTAATACCTTCCAAATGTTTTAATTTCTCTAAGAATCATAGCTGGACCAAAGGGAACCAGGTAAGTTGGTTTTATAAATACGAGACAGGTGACTAGTGCAGTCATGCCAAACCTTTTAACTTAAACGCTGACTGTTTTATTCCATTTAAATATTGATTCACAATTAAATTATCGATTATTAACAGTTTTAGAAAACACTTCATTAAGTATAACTAAGCTCACAATATTCTTTTTTTATGTGATATTAATTAATTAATTAATTAATTAATTATATTTTTGTACAATAAAATAAATTTGAAGTTTTCATGCTTTAATTCAAGTCAAATTATTTTTGTGTAAAAATTTTTAAAAACCATTTATGTTAATTCCATTTAATAATTAAGTTATAAACATAAAACAATTATTTATATTGTATTCGAAACATAATGAAAAAGAAGTATAAAAAACCTGAAATAAAACATATTTAACTTAAAGCTCATTCTAACACTGAAAAAATAGCCAGTCATCAGTTCAACAAATGATCGCTGGCAAATTGGCAATTCAAACCAAACCAAATCAAACCAAACTAAACCCAACCAAGGCAAAGCAATTCATATCAAACACCATACAACTGTAAAATGAACAATAAACGATCGTGCGCCGCGTTTGAAATGGACAATCGCGCTAAAGATAATTAATGTTGGTTTTAACGCTAAGACGAAATGGTTATTTGCCTTGATTACATATAATAAAATTACACATAAATAAGAAAAACCTGCGAAAGAAAGACAACAACAGCAACAACAACAAAAACTTATAGCAAAAAAAAAAAAAAAAAAAAAAAACAATACAACACACAAGAACAACACAGAACAGAACAGCAGTAAATAAATAAAGAAGTTTTGCAATAATTCTGCAAACAAACAAGAAAAATAGAAACAGCCAACAGCCGAAAGCATAAAATTGTTTTTAAAATAAATGTGAGCATTTTACGATTATTCGATTACTATGCTTTTTTCGCTTTTATTGAATATTTGCAAGATCGTAGAAGAGGAAGATTAATAATAATAAGAAAGTAGGAAGGCAATAAAGTGGTCTGTGAAGGGCATTATGGCTGCGTTTAAGTCGCCTCTGGTCGTGGTTTTTAAATAGAATACTCAAGTATCATGGTCCACTTTTGTAATCCCTTGAAGTCCTCTTTGCTCATGATTTGTAAAAGATATACGAGGATTGAGTCTAGGGCTCTGAAGCAGTGCTATGAATTTTTCTTAAGCAGACACTTTGAAATCATCTTTATAAAAGTGGGTTTTAGTCTAAAAGTAGGCATCCACGTTTTGGGTTTTCGAGGTACTTTTACACATGCACTTTGCTGACTGTGCTCCCTTGAAGCATAACGTTAGTTCTAGATTGCAGGCGCTAAGGAGACAGCCTGGTTAGTTTAAAGGTTTCTAATTTCCGACTATCCTTCTACTTTCACCACCCTTTCCTAAAGAATGTAGCACGGTACGGCATTGTTGCCTGAAGTGATACTTCTCTTTAAAAAAAAAACTGAAATATTAAAAGTTTCCAGAATAAATTATTACACTATACATGATTACAAGGCAATGGAAACTATGCAGCATCGCTTAGCCATGGTCCAGCATTTTGCAGGTAATACAACCGATATTAGAGAATTACATTTATGTATTAACATCACTATAACGATTAATCTAAGCATTGATGTAGGGGAACCCAAAGATTTCTCGACGCTTTTACTTTAGATTTTACGGAAAAAGGTTGTCAGATCCTACGTTAGACTTGGCACTTAACATTTAAAGCCTTTCCTGCAAGATGAAGAAAATTTCGGAGATTTCTTCTTCATTTTTCAGAATGAAGACATCTGCAGTGTGTTCGTACAGATTTTTACCTGCGTCGTCAACATGTCTATATAAAATTTTGAACTTAAGTATTTTTGAAGTTTCGAAATAAATTTCGGTGTATATCGACATTATTCTCCTGTACTCATTTTCGATCATACGTCTTAAATGATTGATCAATTTTATTATGAAAACATAATTAACATTTGCTTTCGATTACCGACAAACACTAAATGCACTTCAATATAAAGCTCCTACATGTCTGTTGGTCTGTCCGTCTGTTTGCAATGTTTGTTATATACAAATGTTCGTAGGTATAATGATAATGATATTTGACTTGCTGTTGCTGTTTTACGGCGACCTGTGTCGAATGGATGGATGGATGGCTTGTTGGTTGGCCAACTGACTTTTGGCTGATTTAAATTCCTGCGCCTGTTACTCAAGGCAGTCATGGGGAAACGTTTTATGACGATTACTGTAATTCGTGTACCACAAACAATAATTACTTTCCATTACGAAAATGGCGGGTATATTATCACCTGAACTAACTAACTAACACACATACACACATTCAAGCCAAAACGTTTACATACGGCCAATAAACCAACAGCTTATAACCAAGAAAAGAACTACCACATCAACTTGGTTACCCAACCGATCCGATCGCATCGTCTTACGTTCTCAAGTATTTTTGTTTTTGTTTTTTATTGTTTTTGTATCTGTTTAAAGTTTTCGCATAAAAGTCGTGTTTCTTTATCCACTTTTTGTTTTCTATTTTCCTTTTCGAATATTTTATTATTTTTTAACTCACACCTTTGATGTCTTTATTTGTTTCCACTTAAATAAAATAAATTCATGGTTTAAAAAACACTTACAGGTGTCGGCCCTTTTATTCGCTTTATAGAAATATAACTAAAATATTCGTATTTGAAAATGAATAAATAAAATTGTTTGGCGTCAGTCTCAATATGATTTTGTTTGTTAAACAACTCAAATGACTTTTAGTGTTGCCACTTTGATATAGATGGAAAATCGCCAAAAACAGAATTCGCACATATTTAAAAATAACAACTGATTAATCATTATAATTTTTTTCCTTTTGTATTCTCTAATATGTCACGTTCTTTTAATGGAATTTAAGAGTAAAAAAAAAACGCGAACGTAACTTTTCTTTGAAATTTTTTGCTAGTTTTTGAGTGTAAATAACTTTGTGAGTGGTAATTCCATAAAACTCAAATTTTGTGTACACATAAATCACCTATTATAGTAATTAAATTGGAATATAACATCCGTATACCTCGTATTACATTCTCTTTAAATGATTCACTAATCCAAAGACGAAAAATAAGCGCATACTAAAGAGAATATCACAGCTGCGAACAAAAATGTGAAAAAAGATGCAAGTTTATCGATCGCAGGAATTTAGTCTTCTTCGGTCTATTACGTAAGACAATTTTTAAGAATATTTTAGACTATACCTTCGATCTTCAGCTTTGTATTTGATGGTTACAATTAATGACTAATTTTTTTTTAAAGAGAAGTAGAACTTCAGGCAACAATGCCTATTTAGTCAAGTACCACGCTACATTCTTTAGGAAAGGGATAGGGAAGAGTTGATACAGGTGGTGGTGGTCGGAATTTAACTGCCGTATAAAGACAGCACAGCGACCAGTGACTATGCCTGCATCGCTGAGCAGCCCTACTGACAGTCAATTTTTATTTTTATAGTGAAAAGAAACCAAGGTCTTCGTTAGGAATCGAACCCACAACCCCCCTACTAACAAGCTAGTACACTACCTACTAGCCTACAGGGGCACCTAATGCAGCTAACGAAGAAAAATAGATCAATATCGAATTCTGTATAAAGTGATCACCAAATCGTTACTATTTCGAAAAGCTCCTAGATCTTGTGTGGACTCGTATCATCCCAAATTTGACAATTTTGTTAATGAGAGTACCAGCTAAACTAGCTCATTGCTAATTGATTCTTTTAAT
The DNA here is from genome assembly GCA_030448955.1 of Trichopoda pennipes. Classification (NCBI taxonomy): domain Eukaryota; kingdom Metazoa; phylum Arthropoda; class Insecta; order Diptera; family Tachinidae; genus Trichopoda; species Trichopoda pennipes. Next base: position 10,866,666 of record JASKUP010000025.1, on the reverse strand, counting down.
AAAATTAGAAATTATTAAATAAAATAAAATCAAATTGCATCACTTGCGTGCACTGTAGAACGCTAAATTCGCCTATGGTGATTTGGCAAAAGATACTGCATAAATAACAGTGAACTTTAACAATAGAGCCGCTATCAGCTGTCAAACTTTGAAAGTCCCTATTTAGAATAATTTACATGCTTCAACGGTCAAATAATTTCTATAACTAAAGGTAATTTTTTTTACTTTTATTTGGGTACGGTTTTCCGTCGACCCTCGTCAAATTTGGTTTGAGAACAAACTGGTTTCGGCTGTTTGCCATCTTCAGTGTTCTTTTCGTACTTTTTATTAGCTCGATCGTTATATGAACAAGCAAATGCTTGCATCGGTGTATGCACGTGCGTACATATATTTACCCATTTGCAAGTATCAGGTGTTTTAATTAGAGGTATAGAACTATAAGTTGATGTGCATTTTTCAGCTATCAAGGGATTTAAGTTTACTTTGGTTTGAGTTTTCAACATGAATTGTTTGAAGCCTGAGCAACGCTACCAAATTGTGTAAACTTGGGCCGAAAGTAAAGCTGAAGTTGATACCAATTATCATAAAGGAGCTTTGTTTAGTGATGAAGCTTACCTTTGTTTGAACTGCCACCGTATAAGTAAAATAATATTGAGTGGTGCGATTTATAAGCTGGCGATTTATAAGAACGATACTGGCTAGGATGTTGCAGTTAATGCAGACCGCTACAGAGCTATAATTATTGACTTTTCCACTGTACGGCGACAAATGTTGTGGAGAGTCAGTGACAATTAGACCTTCAGGTTAGACTAAGTTTAAGCCAGCCAAAGCGATCATTTCCCAGAGCGCCTATTTAAATTATAATGCTAGAAGATTATATTTCGAGCAAAGTAAGAAATAGAAAAAAAAAATTTTTTGCCATAAAAGAACTCAAGATAACAAAAAATTTTATGAAAAAAAATAAACGTCACAATATAAAGGATTTTTCAACAAGAAATTTGTTTTATAAAATAAAATAAAACAAAAAATGTAAATTAAGAAGATTCAAATTTTTATTGTATTACGATGAGAATAGTTCGGCAATTATGAATGAAAAATTATATCTGGCAAATGTCCACAACACTGACATATGTCGATTCTTTCATCAAAGTTTTTAAACAGTTTTTGGCAAACTGGCGGTCCTATTTCATTAATCACATCACATCACATTTTAAGTTTTAAAACTGAAATCGATTCGACTAGCTCTGTATAGACTCTGTCCTTAACATAGCCCAACAAAAATAATCCAGTGGTGTTAAATCGCACGATCTGGCTGGCCACTTAACTGCTGATTGTCGTGAAATTAGGCTATCGGGAAATTGGTTTGCTCTGTGACATGTGGCACCGTCTTGTTGAAACCACCTGTCAGTGATATCCATCACGCCAATAATAGGACAAAATTGAGTTTTTAGCATTTCGCGATAGGGTGATCCATTGACCGTTAACCCATTTCCAAAAAAATAAAATAAAAAACGGCCTAATCATGCTTGTAGACTACCATACAGTGACACGTTGAGCATGCAAAGGCTTCTTAATAATCGCTCTAGGATGTTCAGAAGCTCAAATGCGGCAAGTTTGCTTATTCACATACCCTTACAAGTGAAAATGGAATTCGCCTGAAAAACTATTTTTTTCAGAAAAAGCAGCCAATTGTTCCTTCAACTTCCATACCAGTTAAACCTTTTCAACACTGTGACACACGGTTCTGTTGAACGACCCAGTCGAACAAACACGTGTTGGTGCTCGAACATTTTGTATCGAGCTAATCAACTCAAATTCAACAACCAAATTCTTAAGAGCGGTCTCAGAAGGACGATTATGTTGTCCGAAAATATCAAGATTTTAACGGCACCACCATTTTCTAGCGGATTTAAATTACTTTAATGCGCTTTTCGTGCAAAATTGAATTCATTGTAACAATTGCTAATGTATTGTACTATGAATATGTCAAAAATTTAAATGTCAAAACTATTATGTTGTTTGGTGTTGCCACAATTAAAAAACAAACTTCTTGTTGAAAAACCCATTATAACTTTGGACTTCGCCATATGCCGTACATAACATATAATTCGCCTATGAAAAAACGTATCTTTTGAAATACTCATTTGATCAGCGCAAATGCTTTTCAGCATCAACTTTTCGGGAAAGTAACAAAAAATCGCTTCAACTTGCATTAATCTGGCAGCGCATAATTTTAACCAAGAAGCAAAAACAAAAAAAACAACAAAAATAAATCGCTTGTTCTCTCTTATTCAGTAATAAAGTCATTTTGCAAAAATATACTTATGTTTTTTTTATCTTATTTATCCTCCTATGAATGATTATTCCTTTTTATCGTTCGCTTTGCTGTATCGAAGTAAACTTGCGCGCCGTACGATCTGGGCAAAAGTAGTCATTTACGGTGATAAAATATGACAACTCAATCATGCTTCATAAAAGTGTTGTAAGCCATTTATTTTAACGATGTACATACACCACATACTTAAATGTGAACATGAAAATCATTCATTTGGACAAACGGACAGACATACAGTCATATGTTTATGGCCTGCCGTCATACCGAAAGGCTATGGATGCAACAAAATTGATTGGTTTAATGTTTGGTAATTGTTTTAATGCTCGCAACCGGTTGGTGGACTTTGCGTGTTCTCTACGTTTGTCTTTTGAAAGAGAAAAAGAGAGAGAGAGAGGAAGAGAGAACAAACAAACAACAAATAAAGACATAAAAATTTGCAGACGTTTATGGTTTGTATTTGCCAAATTTCCTTTTTGCTTGATATTTTTAAGTGAATTGGGTAAAATATTTATATTTTCAAGAAAACTTTGAAAAATGATACGTCTTCAAGGTAAAATTAATAAATAAATAAAGGTTTCAGTGCATTGCTTTCTTAAAACATTTTATTGCAATAAAACAATAATTAAAATGTGGTTCGAAGGGTCATAAAACGATGTGTGTATTATTTGAAGTATAAAGACAGTATAAACTCCTTGCATAACTATTTTGATTTAGTCTAAAAGTCAAATTGCATATCTTCTTACGTTCAGGCCAGCACTCAGGTGCTGACCCCTATTCATACAATGCATTGTACCAGAACTAGGAAATTAGGTTATGGGAAGGATGAAAGAAGTAGTAGTGTTTGTGGACATTCAATTTGAATTTCTCTAAATTGAAAGTGACAGGAAAGACCTCTGCAGGGAGTTTATTCAACATACGAAGTGTTCTGATAAAAAACGAATTTTCCCTGTTTTTAAATTGAGTCAAACACAAAAACGTGCGAGTTATGGGAACAAGTTCGCTTATTTCGTTAGAGCACTTACCATTGTAGTAACGAAAAAATAGTGAAACAGAACCTACATTGCCTCGACGCTCTATGGAATCAATAGAGTTTGATACCCTTATGTCGCCAATTAGCCTCTTGGTCCTCTCCTGTACTCGGTCGAGCAACGTCAAAATAGCCTTTAGCATCGTCTTATAAATGAGAGTTGTGTTCCATCTTTGGACAGATATAGGTGGTATAAATAGTACGGAGATCAGGTGGAGTGAAGTATATCTTACATCGTTGTAGAAAACCGAGGCACTTGAATTTTCATGCCAAGAACATCAAGAGCTTACCATTTCGTAATATCTATACACCCATAGTGATAGGTGCAGCACAATTTCCGAACACAGATCTATGCGTAATCATGCAACATCCCGTGTTATGGGGATTAAAATCCAACCTGTTCGCACGACCCCATTCGGAGATTGTTGCGAGATCGTGATTGGGCGTATCATTCATGTTCCGCTTTTGTAACTCACCTCCAACTGGTTCGGTCTATTACTTAATGAACACGAACGACAAATGGTGATGTCATTTGCGGAACAGTAAATTGGAAAAATATCAAATAAAGTAGGAGAAAGAACGGAGCCTTAGGGTACTCCCGAATTAATCTTGAACTCACCGGATGAAATCCTATCTATAACAACTCGTTTAGTACGATTTCTAAGAAAACTCGATTTAAAGCCGTAGAAATTAACACCATAAGCAGCTAGTTTTTACAGAAGTGCATCATACCACACTCTATCACACGCCTTCGAAATATCTACAGCCACCACCTTACTTTCTCCGAAATAATGTATGGAATTGCACCATTTTTCCGATAGGAAAAGCAGGAAATCGGTCGCTAAGTAAGCTGTTGGACTCCAGGTACCTCACAAGATGAAAATTAAAAGATCATGTTTCCTAGAAAAATAAGAAAAAGGAAAGTGAGAGATGAAAGAAAGGCTTAGAGAGATTTTGAAAGGCTTACGAAACAAAAGGTGGATTCTTGAAGGTGTAGAAATGTTAAATGGAAAACAACAAGGATGATTGAAACGAAATTTACTTTATCCGCTTGATAATCTTCTGGTATTATAATTTTAATCTGACCTCTGGCGTATGACTGTCACGGCTGTCTTGGACGTAGTTTAATCTTCTGGTTCAATTTTCAATGCTCTTGTTGCCACATTTGCTGCCGTATATCTATCGGCAATAATACAGCGAATATTGTCCTTCAAGTTGTCCATCATTTCGGTTGTAGACTAGCGACTTCACATATCCCTACAGGAAATAGTTTAGGAGCGTTAAATAGCGCGATTTGGAGATCAATGAATTGATCTCGGGTACGAAATGTGAAACTATGCGGCTACCAAACGTTTCCTTTGATTAAGTAATTGTGTCACGAGCTGTGTAACAAGTTACGTCGTCTTATTGCAACTACAGCTCCTGCAGTTCACGGTAGTTCAATTGATGAATGAAAAAGTATGTGATCGCGGCTATATAACTATCGTCAGTGACTTAACCGTGCTGAAAGCATTTTTTTTTAAGTACCAGACTATCCAGTTTGCTAAATGTAACGGTGTTCCAACATAAACTTGACTATTATCATCACCCCAAATAGAACAGTTTTGTTTATTGACGTACCCCAGAAGTGGACGGCATCACTAAATGAAATTCTCTAATAAAAATCGGGATCAACTTGTTTTAGGACCAATTTGGAAGCGTTGTTCAGGCATCACTTTATTCATGTTGAAATGCCAAACCAAAACAAACGTAAATTACTTGACAGGCAACAAAATGGCTATTAGTGAACAAGGAATTGCCAACTTAAAGTTCTTTACCTCTACAAAAGCACTAAAATGCTTTAATATAAACGCAAAATCGTTTTACCCTTTCCTTATCCTAGTGAAGGGATTAAAATCATTATCGACAGTTTCCAAGAAAGCATTTTCTCAATTTTCTTTTAAAAGTAGTAAATTAAAAAGAAGAGAGAGAGTCCAAGCATTTAGAGGCTTAAATATGCTATGGTACCAATCCAGTCGTACTTCTGGGATCAGCAAGAAGCAGTGCCGCCACAAACACCACATTATCTAACTCTCCCAAAAGTTCCTTATCAGTAAAGAGACTCTCCTCATTAGTTTGATATCGAAATGGAAAGGCACAGTCGCAATGACCTTGTGATTCTAAAGGAGAATATAACTAAATTTTGAAATTATATTATCGATAAATTTTTTTGAACTTTTAGACCAACCATAAAGAAGGGGTTGATCAACACAGAGGAAATATGGTTTTAGTTTCAAAACGTCTAATCCGATTGTTTTGAAATTGTACACCGCCTTGCCAAAGTTTTATATGTGAAACTTATAGCGCTGAGACGAGATGGCATCACAGTGCCATTGTTGCCATACTTGTAGTTGATAACATTTTAATTTTTAATTGACGACAAGTTTTCCAATTTAATTGTTAGAACAAAAGAAGTCTCTAAATCAAAAATTATTCGAAAATAAATTTAAAAATTTTGAGATTTTTTATTATAAATTTTTGGCAACTGGGTTATAACCAAAAGCATAATAATTTTAACTGTCTTTAAAAGCCAATTATTTCAAGATATTCACTAATTCTAGATTCACAGTCTTCCGAAATACACTAAGTTTTTTAGAAAAAAATAATTTTTCACAAGACTCTTCTCATCTCAAGTATAATACGGAAGCATAAAACTAAAATTTAATATATCCTGAGTATAATTTTAATTTTTCCTTTAGTTCGTTTTATGGTTATACAGCATTTTGAGACTGTTTAGATCACTTTCTTGAGTTAAGCTTTTGGTCATGCTTTAAATTCGAATATCTTCGTGTTCTTCTGTAGGTTCCGTTCTCGGAAGACATTATTTTCATTCACTATCTTTTCATGGGATAATAATAAATGCACTGCTGGTAACTTTTTTGTCAAGGATATTTAATAGATATTGTTACGTTTATACCTTTTATAAACGTTTTGTTGAGTTCTTTATTGCAAAATATATAACACAGTTCTTAGAGTTTTTAAGTTAATAACAAGTTTATTCACTTTAACTACACAAAGTTGACACTACAGAAGAATTTACTTAAGATGCACGTCTTTAGCTTACGAGGTTTATTTTTACACTGACTGACTATCCACTCAGACGCTGCCCTATTTATATTGGTCCATTTAAAGTCTAGAATATTTAATAATCTTCTACTCCCTTTGTATCACATTTTGTTGTTGTATGTTGTTCATTCGATGTATAGGCGACTGTATGTCTGTGTGCATTTTTGTTTTTGTGTTATATGCTGATAAGGTTTCTGCTTCGTGTAGATAAGTTTTCCTAGAAAACTACGCAGATGGTAAACAGCATGCATGTTTGTTGTTGTCAGATTTTTTTTTGTCTTGCATGCCAGGCAGTTAGTAAACAGCCTATCAAATTATTGTTGTTTGTATATAAAATTTCTACGCAGTTTGTAACTAGAAATATTGTTATTGTATTGTTATTGCTTTCTTAGCAAGCCACACAGTTCGTAAACAACATACCCAGTAGTTCGCTTTATTGCTTAATTCTTTTATTTTAAAACTTAAGCAAAACACATCCGTAAACAATATATATATAAATTCGACTAAACCTCTTGTCCACCCACCCCTCCCGTGACACATTTATCTGTCTTTATGGATTACTCAACCATCTAGACATGTGTTAACGGAGGAAGAAGCGAGCCAAGTCCCCTGAAAGCTGGCAGGAAGTCAACTGGAAGCTGCACGTTATTTCCACAGGAATCAGTAAGCCCCAGAGTTCAGCTAATTGTCTCTTTAGTCTTTTAGCTGTTGTCTGTCTAATTAATGAGGTAGGCGCTTAGACGAGTATAGTAGTATCATGGTGGTTGTGGTTACGCGGCCCTTATGAATTTTGATTAAGGGGCCAGGATCATCTCACCTTTACTGAGAACAACTGGTAAATGATCCGGTCTAGTGTGCATGCTCGTCATGTGTCCTGGACCAGGAGTTGGATAGTCTCCTGCTCTTTAGCAAGGAGTGGTGGTTGGCGACCCTGCTTCGAAACCTCCGAAATTGCAACTAGGAATAACCTGTTGCTAGAAATTAGTTTTCGGCTTCCTAGGGCGCGGCGCACACATCATATCGCCCACCCACTGGGGGCACATATATATGGTCTTTATAGAACTTCGATTATCTAGACACAGTGCAACTGGGGGAAAAAGTGATCCCGGTCCCCTGAAGTCAGCAGAGGTACAACTGGAAACTCCACTTTATTTCCACGGGAATCAGTGAGCTCGCAGAGTTCCGTTATTTGTCTCTTTAGACATTTAACTGTTCTCTGGCTGATTATTGAGGTTGGCCCCTATATGGGAGTATCGTGGTGGTTGTGGTTTCGCGGCCCCATATCAGGTCTTTTGTTTAATATGGTGGCCAGGTGAATGATCCAGTCCAATGAGCATACTTGACATGTGTTCTGGACAGGAGTTGGAAAGTCTCCAACTCTTAAGAAAGGAGTGATGATTTGCAGCCCTGCTCTGGAATCATAGAAGTTGCAACTAGAAAGTTCTGTTGCATAGAATTATAACTTCGGCTTCCTCGGACGAGCATGACGTTCCAAATTATGCAGTGGTTTGATCCACCATCTGATTAAGGCTTCATGGCCAGGCGCGAATCCATCTCACCTTTACTGAGAACAATGGGTGAATGATCCGGATCCAGTGAGCATGCTTTTCATGCCTTCTGGACCAGGAGTTAGATAGTCTCTAACTCTTCAGCAAGGAGTGAGGGTTGGCGGTCCTGCTTCCGAAATTGCAACTAAAAATGACCTGTTGGTAGAATTATGTTTTCGGCTTCCTAGGGCGCGGGCGCACACATCATATCGCCCAAGTAGTTTGAACACCGTCGAGTGATGACATACATACGCTAGGTACCGACGTAAATCATTTTACGCATACCTCTTCTACAGTTACGAAGAGTTTCGAATCAATCGGGCTGTCAAGTCATTGATTTATTTAAATTTCACGCCAATTGCGCAGTGTACGTCATGTAACGATAAGTATAAAAGTATGACAATCTCTATGAATTTTTAATTGTTCTGTGAAGAATTGTGACTTTTCCACTCAAAAGGGATTTGTTTCGAAGGAAAAAGTACATCATTTCTATTTGGAAACAAAATTATAGCAGCAGTAGTTTCTTTACGTTATATATGAATTCTGAAATTTTAAATTTAAATCTAGAACTTTAATTGTTTAAAAGCTTAAAAGGATCAATTAATTTTATTAAAATTCCAGGAAGACAGGCAAACTAAAATCCAGCTACTTCTTCCATTAAAGATCGCAAAAATCCTGGCCGTGTACTAATAAATTCTTTTACCTGTGTGTATTCATTTAAAGTTAAATGACTTTATTAGGAGGGCACAAACAAACAAAAACAAAATAAAACACAATTGCCTTTAATTGAATTATCTGAAATTGTTGTGTTATTTGGCTTTTAATGAAAATTAAAATAAAAAATAGTTTGACGTGTTTAAGCATCAATTGGCAGTTCTTGTGGTTTTATTACATTCTTTACGGTGGTGCAAACAATGGAACAGGACATAACAGAACAGAGCAGAAGAAAACAGAACAGAAGGTATTAAATTGAAACATCTCTTTTGTCAGTAATAAAAATGTTAACTACGTGTGCGTGTGTAGCTGCTAACAAAATCCAGATCAGGAGATCATTCAAAAGGCCCAGTACTGCTGCTGCTGCTGTTGTACAGACATATTTTTGTGTGTTCAATAACATTAACATGTTGTTGCTATTATTAATATTGATGTTGTTGTTATTGCGGTTGTGATGGTTATATAGCTGTTGTTATTTTGAGGCTGTTATTGCGTTTGAGGCAACGTTAATAAGAAATTAATGTCTTGATCATTTTCGATCGTTATGTAAATCAATCAGGCAAATTATACCTCAGGGGCTTGCCACAATAATTAGACCCTACATAATATGAACAAGCGTTGTATGAAATACACTCGACAATTTTTGAAAATAAATTATTATTTCACATTCACTATTCAGCTATTCAGCTATTTTTTAACCGTGAATCACAATCCAACTATTAGACGACTTCCACAATTTATTACGCACAGCCTGGGAGTTGGGTTCTCGCTATCTGAGTTCAGCCGATAGGGCTTTCAACACTTCAACACTGATTTGTTAAGGAATGATGTTAGGAGCCCCATTTAAGCTTCTTACTATTCATATAGCTTTGATACGGAAGCGGCGTTCCTTAGTATACTAAAGGGTTTCTCTAACACAAAACACAAAAAATTTTGATTAAAATGATTTAAATTTTTATTGTATTACGAAAAGAAAAGTTCGGCAATTATGAATGAAAAATCATAACTGGCAAATGTCCACCGCGACCACGCTGACAGATGTCGATTCTCTTATCAAAGTTTTGAATCACTTTTTAACAAAATTGTGATCCTATTTCGTTGGAGTTTTAAGGCTAAAATGGATTCGATCGGCTCCGTTATAGACTCTGTCCTTAACATTGCCCTACAAAAAATAATCCAGTGGTGTTAAATCACACAATCGTTATCTAGCTGGCCACTTAACTGCTGATTCTTGTGAAATTATGCAAACCGAAAAATTCGTTTGCAGTAAATTTATTGCTTCACTGGCTGCATGACATGTGGCACCGTCCTGTTGAAACCACATATCAGTGATATCCACTTCATCAATAATAGGCCAAAATTGAATTGTTAGCATCTCGCGATAGCGTGACCGTTACCACTTTTCCAGCCTCATCTTCGAAAAAAAAACGGGCCAATTAAGCCTCCAGACTACATAGCTCACCATACAGTGACTCGTTGAGCATGAAAAAACTTCTTAATAATTGCTCACAGATTTTCAGAAGCCCAGTGCGGCAATTCTGCTTATTGACATACCCTGACAAGTGAAAATGAACTTTGTTGGAAAAAATTATTTTTTTAGAAAAATCAGCCGGTTGTTCCTAAATCAATTAAGCAAATCTAAGGCGATGCAAATGGTCGGTCGGCTTCAATTCATACACTAGTTGAACCTTTTAAGGCGCCGCTGTAGGCTAGTAGGTAGTGTACTGGGGGCTGTAGGTTCGATTCCCAACAAAGACCTTGGCTGCTTTTTCAGTACAAAAAATAAAAATTGACTGTCGGTGGGGCTGCTCAGTAATGAAGGCATGGTCACTGGTCGCTGTGCTGTCTTATACGACAGTTAATTTCCGTAACTACCCACCACCATTTGTCGCAACTCTTCTCTATCCCTTTCCTAAAGAAAGTAGCACGGTATTTGACTAAATAGACATTGTTGCCTGAAGTGCTAATTCTCTTTAAACAAAAAAATCCTTACGCAAAATTCGCCATGTGATTGTTGAGATCGTCGAGGAATTGACTGTGGTTCACGGATGCGTTGTTTTCAGTTGAACGACCAGGTCGAACATGCGTTGGTGTTCACACATTTTCTATCGACCCTGTCGATTTAAATTTAACGGGCAAATTTTTAATAGCGGTCTCAGAAGGACGGCTACGTTGTGCGAAAATATCATGAATTTTACGAAATATAACTTTAGCAGAACCACCATTTTCATGGTCGATTTTAATTATTTTAAGGCGATTTTTGTGCGAAACTGAATTTGTTGTCACAATTGCCAATGCACCTACTACGTATTATGTAGATGGTGTTGCCACAATTGAAAAACAAACTTCTTGTTGAAAAACCCGATATTACGAAGAAGCTTCATATAATCTATAAAAACATAAATAGCAAATGAAAATGACAGTAGTTTCTAAGAAATCTTATTAACAGAAAACAAGAACCACAACAACAGCCTAAATTTAAATTCCATTAACAAAGATTAAGGAACAGAAAATAAAAACATCCAGCACAGAACAAGAAGATACACAAACTAGCAGGCCCCTGGACTGAATAATGATAACAACGTCATCTATATTCAATGCAATGAATTAGAGTTTTAGAGTAAATACTAGAACCGCTCCAAGCAGAGTATAAGGACTCCTTCTCTTCGGCAATAGACCTAGTCGAGTGAAGGCGCAATAGTTACCAATTGAGGCAACAGATTTTACGCGTTAAAGGAGTCAACTTATTTGTATAATTTTGTGTGTATTTAAGTAAATAGCTCATCTAAGGAATAAATAGCGCCATTTAATTTAAAACTTTATATAAACTAAACTTTAGCACTGCCTAGACTTGGGATGAAAAATTACTTATCCCAGAATATACTGATTTTTTGATGGTAGGTCAAAAAGTACATGTAGTATAAAGATATAGAACTTTAAGTTGGCAACACTTTTCAACCGACGGCAATTTTTTCAGCTGTCAAGTGATTTATGTCAATGTTATAAATTGCCGTATTTGGAGCGATGATAATCCTATGCAACCGAACAGCCTATTTGGTGTGCTTTGTGGGCTGGTGGAATCATTGGTCCGAAATTTTAAATCGAAGATTGTTAGCAGGTTGCAGTCAACGGTGACCGCTATAGAGCCACGACTTCTGACTTTTTCGTTCATTAATAGGAGTTGCGGTCTTAAGAAGACGATGCAAAATGACACACAGTCACAATTGATTAATTGAAGGAAACGTTTAGTGCACGCATAGTTTCACGATTCGGAAACGTGAATTGCCCTCCAAGATCGTACGATTTAACTCCGTTAAACTATTTCCTGTGGTAATAATGAAAAGTTCGAAACAATTGACGACTTGGAGAGCAACAAATATTAGAATAATTCATCGAAAATCGAACTTTTAGGATAGACTGTAGGGTCACAATAGAGAAGCAATATTTAAATTATAATGGCAGAAGATTATCTTACGACTAAAGAAAATGTCAGTTAAAGAAATTCATGTTTTATTTCATTTAAAGTTTTGCAACTCTATAAAAAGCATCTTTTAGTTTACTCGGGATTCATACCCTTTCGTAAGTTCCATTGGACTTAAAAAAACACCCATTACTGGAGTAAAAAGAAAGCCTTAAATTCGCCAATATGTGTTTTTTGATATTGCGCAATAGCAAAGCACTCCTACCCATAATTTGCCTTACACCAAGCAATTAAAGCATTGCCCGCAATTTTTAATGGAAAACACCTACGATGCGGTGGGGAGGGTAATTGAGGCTACTATTGCTCTCCAAATTTTTGTATGGCATGCTGCGTATAGTTTTTTTTGGTTTTTAAAAAAGAAGTAGCACTTCAGGCAATAATGCCTATTTAGTCAAGTACCGCGCCACATTCTTTAGGAAAGGAATAGAGAAGAGATGAAACAGGTGGTGAAAGTAGAAGGATAGTCGGAAATTAACTGTCGTATAAAGACAGACACAGCCACCAGTGACTATGCCTTCATCGCTGAGCAGCCCCACCGACAGTCAATTTTTATTTTTGTAGTGAAAAAAAACCAAGGTCTTCGTTGGGAATCGAACCCACAACCTCCATATTTACAAGCTAGTACACTACCTACTAGCCTACAGTGGCACCTAGTTTCTGTTAGTTGAGTCTATTTAATCTGTTTCGTTATATAATATTCGTTCACACGACTGGTGAGAAAAACCACCGGACTGGAGCAGAAAAGCGAGCTAAACCGAAACCTTGCTAGTTTACGACAAAAGTTTTTCGAGTGTAAGCAAATCGTTACATATTTTATGAAACAAAAATAACAAAAATATTTAAAAAAATAATACAGAAATGAAATTTAAAGACATGCAACATCGCAACATCTAGACAACACAAGAAGAAGAAGACTAAAATTCAAAGAGTGGCATGCAACAGTATAAACAACCGATTAATTTGCACACGTATCAGCAAAAAAAGACTTGAATTGGAAAAAAAGGCTGATATAACTACAACAACAACAATGATAACTACAATATTAGCTTCATATATAAAATACTAATCACAATTTTCCTTTCTCCTTTATACGAGTTTGAATAAAAAGGCCTTTAAAATCGTGGAACAGTTTTCAAAACAATGACAGCTAAATTTAACGCCAGTTTTCTTATTTTTGGAGAATCAAAATTGGAAAATTGCAGGCCAAAGCGATTAATAAAACGAAATCCACGTTATAATTGTATAATTGCGTTAGAGTTCTTGCGGCTATAGATCGATATATAGTTTTCATTCTAGAGATGCTGTAAGAAAGTTGGAAAAAGACCAGCAAAAATCTCGAGAAAGATAAGTTTAAACTAACTTTGTTTGAATTTAGACGAGACCTTAGAAACGCAGGAGATCAGCCTGTTATACAAACGCAATAGAACTTATCAACGGATAGACGGTGAAACAAACTGTCATACCACACCTAACTTGTGTCACTTATGATGACTATACTCTGGCATATTATGTTGAATGGAATGATGCTTAGACAACGCTACCAAATTATCCGAAGTGTTATCGCAAAATTTTATTTAAGAGGAAGCTGGTTTAACGAGTTTGTTAATATAGAAAATTGCTTTATATGAACCAGAACGGTGCACAACCGAATTTACAGACTTCATTACATTCAGAAAAGCTCACAGTTTGGTATGATTTCAAAACTGGTGGCATCATTGCACCTTTTTTTTTTGCTGCAAAAAGAAGCTGCTTGAAGAATATTTTTAACACAATCATTTTTTGGTTGAAAATTAGGAAAAACTTTTCGTATCATAAGGCGCCCTAAGCCGTCGAATGCTATAAATCGAAATTCGACAAACTACAGCTGGCCTTAAAACTTATGCGATTATATGTCGCTAATAAATCAGCAAAAATTAGCTTTTTAAAGGGCAGCATTGTTCATGCTATTCCTGACATATGGGCAACATATGGTAATTCCAGTATTGGTACACCGGCTACCTTAATACAGTACTTATTGCTCGAGATTAGTTGCGAGGGTAGAGAACTATTATTAGGCTGTATTTACAGAGCGAGTAATTGTATTTGTATAGAACAATTTGTCGACACTCTCCAGACTTAAGCTCTTGCTTACGAAGACGTCATTGTTACAGGTGATTTTAACTCAAATGTCTTAGCCGATTCCTACCTGATCGATAATCTATCACCTCTTGGCCTTGATTAACCAAATAGAACTACTATGACTAGTAGTACACTTCTAGATGTTTTTTTTTAAGTGATCTGTCCAAAGTCTTACTATATGGTCAACTATCTACTCCTTGCTTCTCCTGCCATGATCTTATCTTTATCACGTTTGAATTTTACATACATGTATCTCCTCAAATTATTACTTATCGACACTTTAAAAACCTAAATTATATTGTTTTAGAACGGGAATTTTGTAACATTGATTGGAGTATGATATATAACGTTGTCTCTGTTGGCGACCAGCTTCAATTTTTGCAACATAATGCAGTACCTTTGAGAACAAAAATGTTGGGTAAACACAGTAAGCCCTTATTTTCTCAAGATATTAAGCTGGCCATTGGTCACAGAGACTTATTATATTCGCGCTGGAAGCGTTTTAGAACCCCAGAAATGTACGAATCATACGGCGTTGCACAGAAGTTGACGAACAGGTTAATTAAGAGTGCTATGTCTATTACGTAGCTAAATTTTCCACAGCAAGTTACTCTAAAAAGAAATGGAAAACAATACGTGAAATTGGAATTGGCAAGTCGATCAATCGCGAGTTTTATGGCATTGACGCAAATACTCTAAATGAAAATTTTTAAATATTAGTGCGGCTACACCTATCCCTAATTACTACTGTTTCTACAATGTTCCTTTAGACAATAACTTTTATTTCACTAATGTTACTCGCAGTGATGTGTTTTCTGGTGTGTTGTCAATAAAGTCGAATGCAATAGGAGCTGATGGCATTGATCCAAAGTTTCTTAACATTCTCTTACCACAATTTGTGCCAATTATCACGTTCATTTTCACCAAGATGTTGACTACCAACTGCTACGCAAAAATATGGAAGCTTGCAAGAATCATCCCTATAAAAAAATCAAATTCTGATTACAGGCTGATAGCAATCCTTTGAAAGATTGTTTCATTATCAGGTGACTAATAACATTCTTACAAATTGCCAATCTGGTTTTCGAAAAGATCACAGCTGTATAACGGCGCTAGTGGATGTTTCCGAAGATATTAGACAGCAAGTTGATTGCGACAATGTTACTTTTTTAGTACCTTTAAATTATTTGAAAGCTTTCGACACTGTTGATGATCATTTTACATAACAAATTAAAATCTTTTCATAGGTTTTCATCAACTTCTGCCGATCTGATGTTCTCTTACCTATCTGACAGACGTGAATTTGTTAATACAGGTACCTTCGAGTCGAGGTGTTCCACGGAGCTCAATCTTGGTTCCCCTACTGTTTGCGCTATATGTTTATTTTGCTTGTGGTCGTGTATCTGCTATGTTGAGAAACCTTTGGCAAAGTCATCGTTGCACTCCTTAAAAAATTCACATACTTCTCGCTAAGACATACTTGATGTCACTTTTACTATGTATATGGGTGTAAACTTTTTTCGAGTTGCGATAGTATAAGCAAAATCAAACTAAATGTAACTTTCAATAATATTATTCGTCATTTATATGGTTCGGGAAGATAAATATGATCATGTTTCTTCTTATGTTAATAAACTTTATGGCATGTGTCTTGATGACTACTTGAAGGTAAACCCGAGCATTTATATGAGCGATTGAACTTTTCAACCCTTAATATAGGTAAAAGCCTACTTTGTTTTTGATACACCTCTCTCATATCTCATTTTCATTTCTATATTTATGCAATACGACTCTGGAACGAGATTACCCATAGCTCTCAAATCATTAGTAACACACATCATTTCAACAAGAAGGTGCCCCTGTAGGCTAGGAGGTAGTGTACTAGCTTGTAAATATGGGGGTTGTGGGTTCGATTCCCAACGAAGACCTTGGTTTTTTTCACTACAAAAGATAAAAATTGACTGTCGGTGGAGCTGCTCAGCGATGAAGGCATAGTCACTGGTCGCTGTTGCTGTCTTTGTACGGCAGTTAATTTCCGACTATCCTTCTGCTTTCACCACCTGTTTCATCTCTTCTCTATCCCTTTCCTAAAGAAGGTAGCACGTACTTGACTAAATGGGCATTGTTGCCTGAAGTGCTACTTCTCTTTAAAAAAAAAAAAAAAAACAAGAAATATAGTTTGTCAATTTTTAAGCTAGTGTTAACTAATTTTTAAATATATATTTTTATTTTAATAATTATATTTTTAGTCGTTTTATTTATTTATTAATTTTTTTTTTTTTTTGCTAAACTTTTGATTTAAATTTTTATTTGTACTTGTACTGAGTTCCATACTACAATACGAGACTTAATGTCTTGTGTGTGTGGGACATCGAAAATAAATAAATAAATAAAAACATTGGTGGAAAAAGTGCCCTAAGACCGGATATCTTGTGAGGTACTTAGAGTCCAACAACTTACTTAGCGATCGACAGTATGGTTTCCGTAAGGGGCGCTCTACGGGCGACTTGGTGGCCTTTCTGTCTGAGCAATGGTGTAATTCCATACATCACTTCGGAGAAAGTAAGGTGGTGGCTCTAGATATTTCCAAAGCATTCGACACCGCTTTTGGTGTCGGTGATAATTTCTCTTGATTTATATCTAGTTTTCTCAGAAATCGCTCTATACGAGTTGTTATAGATGGAATTTCATCAGACGTGTTCATGATTAATTCAGGGGTACGGCAAGGCTCCGTCCTTTCGCCTACTCTATTTCTTATTTTTCTAAACGACCTTCTTTGTCGAACTTTCAACCCTATATATTCCTTTGCCGATGACAGCGCCATTTGTCACTCATATTCATTTCGTAAGAGACCAGACCATTTGGAGGTTAGTTCCAAAAGGCAGAACATGAATGATACCCTTAATCACGATCTCGCGACAATCTTGGAATGGGGTCGTGTGAATAGAGTAGAGTTTAATGCTCGTAAGGCGCAATGTTGCATGCTAACGCATAGATCTAAGTTCGGTAATGGTGCTGCATCTGTTACTATGGGTGGTATAGATATTACGGAGACGGAAGCTCTTGATGTTCTTGGCATGAAAATTCAGTGCGATGTTCGATGGACTAAACACATTTTTCAGGTTTCTAAAGAAGCTTTCAAGTGCCTTGGTTTTCTAAAACGGTGTAAAAAAAACTTCACTCCATCCGATCTTCGTACTATCTCTACCATCTATATCCGTCCGAAAATGGAATACAACTATCATGTATGGGCCGGCGCTCCAAAGTATATTTTGGAGTTACTCGACCGCATACAGGAGAGGGCCAAGAGGCTCATTGGGGACGGTAGGATATCCAACTCTATTGATTCTCTAGAGCATCGACGCAATGTGGGTTGCCTTTCACTGTTCTATCGTTACTACAATGGAAAGTGCTCTAATGAAATTAGGGAACTTGTTCCCGATACTCACACGTTTTCGCGTTTAACACAATTTTCGTTGAGAGCACACCCATTTGTGGTTGATTGGCCGATGAATCGAACTACGCATTACAGGGAAAATTCGTTTTTTAGCAGAACAGTCCGTATATGAAATAAAATCCCTCCGGAGATCTTTCCTGTCACTTTCAATCTGGGAAAATTCAAACTGAATGTTCACAGACACTACTCCCTCTTTCCTCTTTCCCGTAACCTAATTTCCTAGTTCTGGCACAATGCTTTGCATATGTAGGGGTCATCCTCTGAGTGCTGGTCCGAAAAAAAAACAAAAAAAAAATATCCAGAATCAGTTTCGGTAACTAGATTTCTGAAATCATTTTTAAATATTTATCCCATCTATTCAAATCATCGATAAAATCCTCAATATAATTTCCAGTTGCTGGCAAATCGGAAGAATATCAGAGTCGCCTAAATAACATACGTTCTAGTAATTTCAACTTTCACTCTAAATCCAATATGAAATGGCTATTGGCGGAATAACTGTCTCTTTGCTAACAATTAAAAACGATGTAGTCGATGATTACGGAACTATTCAAATAAAACAACTTGATTGTATAGTGCTACGATTTGGACATATTTTTATTTATTATAGTTTAAAAGCTTGTTCTAAAGTTGCCATGATTTAAGGCGAATTGATTTACAGCATAGTTGTATTTTGATAGTGTTGACACTGCAATAGCAGTGATAGTAGTACCATGATACCAACGTGTGAATTACCTAACAGTTTACTTAAAATCTTTGCGCCCATGTGAATCTTGAATCTATTTCTAAGCAAACAAAATAATAAAATCATCTGGAGATGGTCGGAACAACCGCTTTGTGTAAAATGTCCCTGTCAAAGATGCTGGCTAAATAAATTGCGTGAAGACTACTATTAGACTAATAATATTAAACTCTTATCAACTGTAGAGTTCCATACTCCCAGAGTGCATGACCAGGAAGAACTATCGTCCCTACTTTATGCACTCTAGGTATCTGTAGATAAGTACCAGTGTATCCGAGATGCGTAATACCTTGACAGAATAGAGTGAACAAACAGTTTCTGAACAAACAGTTTCAGTCTAACTGCAAAGAAACGTCATGGAAAGTTGAGGAACTCGACCGATTTAGGGGTATAAAAGTGTAGATCTGAGGTTTTTGTCCAATCCAAGAAGTTAAAATAACAGCATTCACTAAGAACAAGAACTCATCGATATAGTAAGAGAGAGTTCTTGCATATTGCCAAACATGCTACTCTGGAGATACTCAGATTTCGATTTATAGCATTCGACGGTTTAGGTCGCCTTATGATACGAAAAGTTTTTCCTAATTTTCAACCAAAAAATGATTGTGTTAAAAATATTCTTCAAGCAGCTTCTTTTTGCAGCAAAAAAAGGTGCAATGATGCCACCAGCTTGAAAATCATACTAAACGGTGGACTTTTCTGAATGTAATGAAGTCTGTAAACTCGGTTTTGGTTCGGTATGTAACCGAACTCATGAATTACTTCATTCAAAATGATATTTTGAAGTCATTCAAAACCGAGGAAAGTTAAGTGTATTTGTACAATGTTCATACCTTCTAGCAGATAATGAGAGCACGAAGTATTTCAGGAATCGCAAGTTAACACTGTGAAAAATAGTAGGTATTCTTTTCCGGAAAGAATAGAGTGGAAAATAACTTGAGCCAGCCACAATGTTTCGCTTCATTAATATGAAAACATGATGGGAAACTTTTATATTCCGTGATATTTTGCAAAAACTTTGAAGAGAGCATGTCCACGATGAATATCGAGATCAATAATGTTTGTCAGCTATCACTGAAAGATGTTTAAATAAAAGTACACATCCGGAATATCCAAATCGATAATCAGAAATCGCTAGACTAGAAACTCTATAAACGGGTTTCGCTAGCTAGCTTGTCAGTATGGGGGTTGTGGGTTCGATTCCAAACGAAGACCTTGGTTTTTTTTACTACAAAAATAAAAATTCACTGTCGGTGGGGCTGCTCAGCGATGAAGGCATAGTCACTGGTGGCTGTGTCTGTCTTTATACGACAGTTAATTTCCGACTATCAATTTACTTTCACCGCCTGTTTCACCTCTTCTCTAACCCTTTCCTAAAGAATGTAAGACGGTACTTGACTAAATAGGCGTTGTTGCTTGAAGTGCTACTTCTCTTTAAACAAAAAAAAAAGAGTCGATATATCCCTGAGCGAACTTCATGTTGATCGATAAGAGATGGAAGGAAATGGAAAAGTGACCTAGAAAGGTACCGATACCTGTTTTATTAAAATTTGATTCATTAGAGGTTATAGCCGCAATTTTTTCATTTATGTTCATGTATCTTTCTCGGCACTGGCTACTTTTCTTCTTGAAACATATTGTCTTCTAGAACATCGACACCTCGACGTTACCGCTTCTGGGGGAATACTACTGCCTCAGCCTATAAATAATAGATAAGGACTTCCTAGATCTGACCAGTATCAAAGATATAGATATTATGGCAGCCGGTAGCCCGCAGAGATTAAGATTTCTTTACGGATTATTGATGAAACCCTTAAGGGAATACCGAGGATGGCTTAGAAGCAGTAGTAGTTACTGTGGGGAATACAACGAAGGTTGCCATGGGAGTTTCGATAGGGCCCAGTTTTTCAAGTAATGGCGAAGAATACAACCGTTGTATATTTAGAGTTGTCGCTTGGGATGCTGGTATGAACTCTGATATTGTTGGTATACCCTTTTCATTACCCCAGGTGTAAGGGAACCTTCGGGTTTAGGGCCATGATCTTAGTCTCTGTTACATGCTGTTTGCTTTAGTTATTTGGAAAAACAATTATTTTTAATTATTTTTAGAAAAAGAATAACGCCACCAGATGCTCATGGATATTTCCCATTTCCATATTAAAAACAGTGAAGATTGTGGAATTGTCATGGAATTCAACATTCTATTCAATAAAGTATTTGAAGTAAATGAAAATTGAAATATATATTTCTACCAATTTCTTGACTTCCCCTCGTATAAATAAAGCATTGAAAATATTCGCAAAAAAATATGAAAGAACTGAAACTGAAACTGAAGAAATAAATATCAAAAGAGTCAAGATAATTTTTGTAGAGCCTTCTTAGAGGGTCTTAAAGAGAAAAGGTGTGTTTCATCTTGAAAACGTCTTTATTAAAACAACAAACATTTAGACGGCTTTTTTGGGCACCAAACACTGTCTTGCGCATCTTCATTATTATAATCATCTGCATCATCATCATCATCATCATAATTAACATTGTAGAAAATTAATACTTTTTGCAACATGTCGATTGAAGACTCACATCAGTTAATAGCATGACTGTTATTATCTTAAGTTGTTGTTGTTGTTATAGTTTTTGCTGGTATTTTTATTACTTCCAATGTGTTTTTTTTTTTGTCTTATTCATTTTTATTATTGATTTTCTTGTCAGTTAGAAAAAGTTTGTTTGTCCAGTTTTTTAATTATTTTGTTTTTTGTTAAAGGATTTTTCTTTTAACTGAATATTGAATACAGAGTGAGTGTAACAAGATGCGTAAAATTTATTGATTTTTCATTATTGTTTTTGTTGTCGTTGTTATCGCTGTCGTTATTGTTGCTGTTGCTGTTGCTGTTGCTATTGTTTCTGCTGTATTATTATCTATATTTAATCGGCCAACATGTTGTTAACTCTGCCATACACTGTTAATGCTGGTGGCTGCTGTTACGGATAAGTAAAACGCTTAAAATTATTTTAAAAAAAATATTTGGAGTCTGAACGTGAGAACTTAAGTGCAATAAAGTTTAAATTTAACAACATGAAACCTGTGCAACATCAACATAAGGAAAGTAACAGAAAGTTTAAGTTTTAATATTTTTGTAGTTGTTGTATTTTGCTGTCTTAGATTCTTGTTAAATAAAGAAAAAGGAAACTCCTACCTGGAAGATACAACATCAGCTCTGGGAATCAAGTTTGTTGCCAATCAAACAATTAAGTTTTGTCGCCATAAACGAATACAAAGTTGAAGCACTTGAAGTTTAAAGAAAATTTTTATTGAAATTGATAATTTTCGTTTGCTTGTTTGTATCGTATAGGAGGGATGACAGGCCGTGAGTTCGATTGCTTTAAAACTTCGTTCTCGGCTGGCTGGCAATTACGAAAGAGATGTCAATTTTTTTGAACGGCTATACGAAAAGGCATCTCCTCATCGTATATATATAGAGATCTAAGTTTGAGGTGCCAGTATCTCAAAAAATAGAAAAAAAGGTTTCGGCATTTGTCGGCAGGTGCTCTTCACGCAAACCAGCCTTAAACGCAAATAGGATGAGTCTTAGGACTTTTAACGTTCTTAATAAAATTTTGTGTTTTCAGTTGTTTTGTTTCGAACCAGCACTCAGAGGATAACTAGGAAATCTGGTTATGGGGAGGAAATCTGGTTATTTGGGTACGGCTTTACGTCGACCCTCGTCAAATTTGGTTTGTGAACAAACAATTAAATTTCAGTTTATAAAGGGTGTTTTATAGAGGTATAAAACTTTGCAAAGGAATAAAACAAAAATAAACTTTCTAATCATTTAGCATTATAAATTAAATATGATTTTTGGCTTATGATCGCCATGGCTGCCTCGGACGTAGTCCAATCTGGTGATTAAATTTTCGATGATTTTTTCTTACATTTGTGAACGTTTTAAAGATGGTTATCCTACAACTTCCCAATCGGTTCGGACTTAACGACAAAAACAAGCAGTGGCTTCACATAGTGAAACTATGCGGTTACCAAATGTTTCCTTCGAAAATTCAATTGCGACACAAGTTGTACGATACGTTGCGCCATCTTGTTTACATCACAGCTTCTGCACATCATGGTGGTTCAATTGATGCACTTTGATTATAACGTTACGCAGTATGGATCATGACGTAATAGGACTTACATCTGCACCTGACCGTGGGCCTTAATCAGATGGTGGATCATTACAACTGTGGATGATATGAAGCGTCTTCCTGGCCCTAGAAGGCCTTTGGATACCTATATCCACCGGTCACTCCTAGTTGTAACTTCAAAAGCCCGGAGTAGGCCACAGCCTTAAATTCTTGCTAAAGAGTTGGAGGCTATCCATCCAACTCCTGGTCCAGAACGCATGAAGCTTAATAAAATTAAGAACACGAAGGCATTCATACTCACTGGACCTGGACCATTCATTTTGTTCATTGTAAATGATCCGACCCACAAACTCAAACGAGGGCCTCGAAACACACAGCTACCACGATATTCCAGAAGTGCCTACCTGAATAATCAGCCAGAGAACAGCTAAATGCCTAAAGAAACAAATAGCGGAACTCTGGGGCTTTACTGATTCCCGTGGAAATATAGTGGATTTTCCAGTTGGCTTCTACTAGCCTAAGGGGACTGGACTCCCTTTTACCCCGCAAGACACAAGTCTAGATGGTTGTGTGATCCATAAAGAAATATGGATCAACTACGTGATAAGATTTACATCTGCGCCTGGCTATGGAGCCTTAATCAGATGGTGGTCGAACCACTATGCATAAATAAGGACGTCATGCTCCTCCTAGAAAGCCGAAGACTAATTCTAGCAACAGGTCTTTCCTAGTTGCAACTTTAATGATTCCAGAGCTGGGCTGCAAATCATCACTCCTTGCTGAAGAGTTGGAGACTATCCAACTCCTGTCCAGAACACATGTCTAGCATGCTCACTGGATCTGGGAACATTTCACCAGGTAGGTGTTATTAAAGGTGAAATGAACCCGGCCATCATAGACTGATATGGGACCGCGAAACCACAACCACCACGATACTCTCATATAGGGGCCAACCTCAATAATCAGCCAGAGAACAGTTAAATGTCTAAAGAGACAAATAACGGAATTCTGATTCCCGTGGAAATAACGTGGAGCTTCCAGAAATATGGATCAATGATTCCACCTGCCCACATAAAGGACACCAAGCAAATGCCAAACTAAACTAAGCAAAAATCACGTTACAGCTGCTAAAATAGCCGCCAGTTAAATAAACGTTGCCAACTTAAAGCTTTATATCTCTTTAAAAAACACCCGGTAGAAGAATCCACCATATGGGGTCGAAAATGAATGTTGTTAAAGCCTTGAACAAAAAGACAAATTTATATGTGACCTTCCTATCTATGGTGAAAGGTATAAAATGTTTCACGAAGCAGATGGTTTGAGTATCACATCCATTCTTTGCTTCCTTACCACTTTCCGACCTACTACTCAAACGCCTAATTGGTGTAATATACTTAGCCTTCCTATCTAAGTGTAAAAACTTCTTTTAAATTAATTAATTTAATAAAAAGCTTGGAGTTCATTTCCACACATAAAAGGCGAGAAGAAAGACAACAAATTGTTTCCTTTCTATCATGAAGGGTATAAAATATTACACGAAGCAGAAGGTTTGAGTATCCAGTGCTACATTTGCCACTCTTTGCTTCCTACTACTCAAACGCATAATAGGTGTTAACCTTCCTCTCGAGGTGTAACAACTTCTTTTAAATTAATTTATTTAATTAAAAGCTTGGGGTTCATTTCCACGCATAAAAGGACAGAAGAAAGAAAGACAAAGAATTGTTTACCGTTTTTCCTATCTATCTGCATGGCATCCTACTACTCAAACGCATAATAGGTGTACTGCACTTAGCCTTCGTCTCAAAGTGTTTTAAATTTATTCAAATTAATTCATTTAATAACAATTTTGGAGTTCATTTCCACGCATAAGAGGACAGAAGGAAGAATCATTGTCCTGGTATTATGTAATTAAATAACTTTAAAAATCTTGGCAAATTTCCCGGAAATTTTTTATGTAAATTAAATTTTAAGAAACAAAAACAAAAAAATATTGTGTTTGTTTTTTCCTATTAATTTCAAAGGTCGTTAAGCAAACAAACTGAAGTGTAACTAAATCAAAACACAGCGCAGACATTGTTAATACATTATAAGCGTTTATTTCTGTTGCTGTTCCTCATAATAATTATGCCCATCAACATAAACGTATTCGCTTAACCAACCACCAGTGTGCACAAAACGCACAGACATGCCACACCACCCCTGATTATGAAAAGAATAAAAAGCATTCACAATTTGCTTTAACGAATTTTTTAAGGAGGTTTTTTAGGTGTTGTAGACAACCTGAAGCCGTCAGCAATACACCACGAATTTAATGCGACACACATCCGTATAAGGCAAATGAGAGTAATTTGTGTTTTGGAAAATAAAATTCAAAATCTTCTATTGTGTTTTATTTCGTCCAAAATTTTGTATTTAAATAATTTTTAGCCGCCAACTTTATAACGCCGTTCAAAATTTTATAGCCGCCCGCAACGCCGTAATTGTTGATTGGCTCATATCTCTGCAGCAGGGTGTGGACAAACACCAAAACACACTGTTTATTTAAGTGATAAAATAAACAACCCTCAAATTAACTGGAATCTCTCCCAAAGGGACATGCCACTCATTCTTGTTTTACAAATGTCGTTAAAATGTTAAAACCAAACAAAAAAAAGCCCTGTTAAAATTATATTTGAGGGCTCATAAATGTTTCAAAAAATGCACGAAGAAAATTCTCAAAAAAAAAAAGGAAAAAAGAAACAAACAATTTCAAATAATTAAAATTTAAATAAAAAAACAGTGTTGTGTACCCGTAATTTTTTTCTTTTTTTATTGTTTAAAGATTCATGGCCTTTTTTTATTATTAGGGAGTCATTATTGTGGGCCAATACTGACATTAAAACGGTGATTTTTTATTCGTTTTTTTTTCATGTTTTTTTTGTCGCTTTAAAATATTTACCGTGAGTTAATTAGAAGTTTATAATGAATGCATTTTTTAAGTTTTTCCTGCCTTTTTTATTGCCTTTTATTTGAAATTTATGGGTCACAAATGCTAGAAAATGTTCAATCAGGGTCTAGTTAACGGTTATTTTTTGTAAATTAACTAGTTTTTTTTTTTTTATATATAAATTACCGTACTAATGACACACGTTTGGTTAAAAAAAATACGAAATATGTAACCCCCTGTTTTTTTCACCTTGACTTTACAGAATTTACACAAATGATTGATGATTATTTAGTTAAGGCGTTAAATCGCGAACGTGTAGTGATGATGTGGCGATTTTTTTTTTGTTTTTGTTACGTGAGAACCCTTTACCATCAATTTTAAAATAAGTTTTGTTTGTTCCCATCTATAGGAAAGTAAGTGAAACAAATGTCTATGTATTTTCAGACACTATACACATACATGTATATATTCACATATTTATCAATGATATCAATGCGTCTTAATAATGACATTCACCTTAAGATCTATTTAACAGTTTTACACTCATAGAAAAAACAGCAGGAAATCAACAATTTCAACCTTAAATCAACAAAAAACAGCCGTGAAAATGAGCTAAAGTTGGAAATTATATATTTAACAACGTTTAACATAAAACAACGTTAATCCGAAATCGAGGTAGATTCAATGCTAATTTAATAATGCTCGGAGTTAAATTTAAAAAATGGCATCTTTAAACCAAAAACGAGCGACATTGAATCAAATATTTTCTACGTCTATTTAAAACAGGAACATTTTCAAATCAAATACGTGCATATTTAAATTAACAGTGCGCAGCTTCGCTTTAACATGGTTTTTGAATTAAAAACGTCCACCGTCGATTTAAGGTTGATATTTTCCCACTACATTGGGACAGAGGTTTATATTTTAATAATATACTTACCAACATTTTTACCATTCATAAATCAAAAATTTATTTTATGATTTGTTTTTTTTTTTTTATTAAAAATTATAAATATAGTGAATATATAATAAATGTAATAATATAATAAAAATTGAAAATTAATTACAGTTATAAAAAGTTACAAAAAAGTTTTTGGTCGCATATAAGTCTTTGTTATTTATTACATATGAATGAAAAGGGAATCCATTTAAATATTTAATATTTAATTCTTAATGCTGATAAGGGTAATGTTACTGTTGCTATGAGCAGAAACATAAATAAATGACATTCTTAACGATTCTGCTAAATACTCAATATTGAATAAGGATCCGACTACTAAACTGCAAAAAAACAAACAATTTTTTAGTTGATGAACTTTCTAAAAAAAGAAATCATTTCAGTAATGGAGAGAAATAGACTTAAGACTAATGTATCAAATTCTCGAAAGCTGTATGGAGTACCTAAGATCCATAAACAGAATTTTCCTTTAAGGCCTATTTGCTCTTGCATTAATTCCCCGGCCTATGGACTGTGCAAGTATATAACGAATATTCTTAAGGTGATAACAGGACAATCAATATTAATATATTAATATTAAAATAATATATTAATATTAAAAATTCGTTGGAATTTAAGGATGAAACCAAGAGAATAAATATACAAGATAATGATAGATGGTTTTCATTTGATGTAGTTTCACTTTTTCCAAGTATTCCTGTAGGTTTAGCTTTAAGTATTATAGAGGAAAAATGGCAGATAATAGAACAAAGTACGAATATTGAGAAGGAATTATTTTTACGTATTCTTAAGTTTTGCATTGAAGACAATAGGTATTTTCAATTTGATAATAGGATATATCAACAGAAGGAGGGCCTTCCTATGGGCTCTCCAGCATCTCCAATTATAGCTGATATTGTGATGGAGGAATTACTAAATTCATGTATTAGTAAAATGCATATTAAACCAAGGATAATCACAAAATATGTGGATGATTTATTTTGTATAACCTCAGAAGATGCAGTGGATGATATTTTGTCAGAACTGAATAGTTTTCATCCGGATATTAAATTTAGGATTGAAAGAGAATTAGAATCTAGACTTCCATATTTAGATATATTGATAATAAGGAAGAAAAATAAGTTAGTATTTGATTGGTATAAGAAACCAACATCTTCTGGAAGAATTATTAATTTTTATTCAAAACATCCAAGGAAAATAAAAAAATAATAAATAAAATAAACACAGCGAAAAATATGATAGACGGAATATTGACTATAAGTGATAGAGAATTTCATTTGAAGAATAGGGATACAATAAGAGATATACTTCATGAAAATGATTTTCCAGTAGAATTAACTAACCGATTAATTAGACAATATGGTAGTTATAGGCATAATTTAGGAAATTCTACGGCAGAGCCAAGAAATTATAAATCATTAACTTATGTTCCTGGAATATCAGAAAGATTAAGAAAGTGTAAAATATATGACACAGATAAATATATAATTGCACACAAAACACATAACACATTAAATAAATTATTTAGCAGTATGAAGGATAAAATAGGAAAAATGGAAATATCTGATGTAGTATACAGGATACCATGTGGAGGAAATGACCAGGTGAACTGTGACAAAGTTTATATTGGGACAACAAAAAATAAACTTTAAACGAGATTAGCTGGTCACAGGTGTGACCAAAAATATAGGAATATTTCAACACAGAAGACATCCTTATCTTCACATTGTAAGAAATATAATCATTATCCAAAGTTTGATGAAACATCAGTATTAGAGATAGAAAAAAACTACAAGAGACGTTATATGTTGGAAATGTTAGAAATTGTTAATGTACCAAATGTAAGGAGAATAAATTTCAAGACAGACACAGACAATTTAGCTCAGAGTTAGAGGTACTTAATTCAAAAGACACATAATTTGTTATAATCATTTCATAAGAGAGAATTTGTTATTTGTTATTTATTTGTTATTTCCGTTTCCTTGTTTTTGTATGTTTGAATATTTGAAAATTTAAAATTTTTGTATGTATGTATGAAAAAATATATTATATGTTTTTGTCATGTTTTGAAACATTTTTTTTTTCAATTTGTTAATAATTTTTTGTTTTCAAAAATATAAAATTTTTTCCTGAAGAAGCTTTCCAAAGGAAAGCGAAATATGAAAGAAAGAAAAAAGATATTTATTAAAGATAAATAAAAAAAGATCGGTTAAAAAAAACTATAAAAATAAAAATTTAATCAAATTCTTTTATTAATTCATAAGATTCAAAATGAGTATCAGACTGACTTAAAGGTAATGGATAACATAAAACATATATTTCATTTGTACCGACTTGAAAAAAATTGTTTACCTCTGCAGTCAGCACACTGGAAAAAATCTCACATATGTATGTCATCAACAATGCCAATAATTTCATTTGGCTTTATCGATTTTTCACTACATACCATTTCTTCTATTATAATATTTATAATGTCGTCAGGTTTGTTATCTGTTAGAATTTTGTTCTCTTTATAAAAATCTAAACAGGATTAGTCTTTAGATCTTTGCTTTAATATATCTAGTAAATCCTTGAAAAAAAATAAATATTCAGACATAAATATAAAAAATGATTTAAAACACGTCTTGTTGAAGATCCTTAAGAAATTCTCTATTAATCCATCCCTGGACTTTCGTCGGACTAGAAAGAGTTTCGTTGTCCATTCCAAACTGAAAAAAAATAAATGCATGCTAAATATATGCATATAATTTTCCAAAGGATTACGATTTTTTTCACTTCTTTTTTACGCCACATGAATAACTTCTCCCTAACTTCGATTTGCAGGCCAAAGTGCGGAATCGCTTCGACGAGGTCCTTTTTTCTCACATATTGTAATCACCGATATGTTAGGTTACATGCTGAAATTTGTAAGCTTTTGTACCATGTGCGGCGTCAAAAGTTTAAGTTGAAATTTATATCCTTACCTTACAATACTGGCAATAATTAAAATTTCACTTTAAGTAACTTGAATTTTTCCATTTTGTATTCTTAAATTAAAGGAATAAATATTAAACTCAAACACTTAATTTGTCTATTTTTATTTTCTGTCTGCCACCGACAAATGAATGTCTTGATAAATAAGTTGTATAATAACGTATTACACCGTTGATAGTAAAATTTTTGAACTTATTTCAAAAATGTCTAACATGAATTCAACAATGCATTGTTGTTTTAAGAATGCAACGACATTAATTTCATAATACTTCGTATTAAAAATGATTTAAACAACGCACGTCGTTAAAATAAAGTTGCCGATATCTTGAATCCATCATTTTATTAATAAATTCAAAGACGCACGCATTAAATGTAGGAGTATGCATTTTTAAATTAAAGTTTCTTCTTAATTGAAAATATGTTGCTTTATTTTTGAATCAAATACCATGTCTGAGGATTTCATGTTGTTTTTTTCTTAATTCTATGTTGAACGTTTTAGATTAAAAAAAAAACTCTTTTGTTTTTTAGATAAAAATATCAATTTTATGATTGTACTATTTTGTTTTCATGTGGTTTTTTTTTATTTCAAGGTTGTTCTATTTCAGTTTAAAGTTGAAATGCTCAACGTTGAAAAATTCTCGTTTCAACCAGAGTAGCGAAGTGTTCACTCACTGTTCATACATGTATGAATATGTACATTTCATTTTTTAGCCGCTTCTTCTCATACATGTGTGAGAGACTGAAAAATATTTTACGTTTTCTCATTTATGAATGCGACGATTTATTTTTTTCTTTCTATTCATAAGTGAAAAAATGAGAAACCCACAAGTGTTCATTTTTGAATACATACAATTTTGATAATTTTTCATAAATGAAAAGATCGTAAAAATATGTGCGTTAAGCATTCGCGTACATAAACGCACATATTTGATAATGCGCAATTGTCGGCGTATGTAGGAAAAAAAATGTTTTTTTTTTATTTCTTTTAGAATATATTGCAATATTGTATTTTGTGTTAATATGTACCCATGTGTTTTTACTACAATTTACGGTAAACTGCGATCGTAGGTAGAAAATTTTTTCACGTTCATTTATGAGAAATTTTATAAAATTTCAACGTTCATAAATGAACATGTACATTTATGAAAAAGAACATTAATGAGATGTAGCTGATTTATCATTTATCACATATGAATAAGACTAATAATTCTTGTTGTGCGCATTCATGTATGAACATAAGCAGAACATTTTTTCTTGTTCGTTTATGCGCGTGAAAAATAAATATAAAATTTTAGATTTCTCATTTATGAAAAATATCATGAATGTTGATTTTTGAATGTTCATAAATGAAAAATTCTGAACCCTGGTTTCAACTACCATATGCTTCGATTTTAAAATGCGATTTTTCTCTTAGTGTAGGAACACTGGTAGAGAAATCGATGAAGTTATAAAGATCATTAAAATCAGAACACATTCTGCGGAATCATCATTAATAAAATTTATCAGAAACGTAACACTTAGAATAGTTCTACGACTCCGCGGCGTTGGCAAACCGATCATCACAAATCTAGTATTATATGGGGGAAGATTCATAAAGTTGTGCCTATACATGTTACGAAGGCAAAACAACAAAAATTGTTTTTAAACGTATAAAGCCGTATAGTGATATGTGCGCGAAAATGAAGATCATTATGCACAATATTGGGCAAAGTGCCTCTAGTGATGACCAACTGGTGCGAATGTCGAAGAGTTGATGTTGCAGACTCATTGTCAACATTTTGCTGTACAGCGACTAGTACCAGCATAGTGGTTTTGTCTATTTTCTGCTTAGACGGATTCCGATTACAAGGAAAAGCTGTTAGAAATTTACAAAGGGTTATAGTGAATTTTCAGCCATTTTATTAAAAAAATATCCTAATCAAAGTCCTTTGCTCAAGAGTTTAATGTTCCATGCTTAAAACATCTCAACTTTTTTGTAAATAAATGTCAAAGAGTGACAGCTAAAATCCTAACCTCAAATTTGCTCATCCAATATTTTTTGTTTGGTAAAATTCTTTAATTAATTTTCTATAAAATTCCAAGTGCTTCTTCGCATATGATTTCGCAACATGTTGAAATGTTCTCAGCCAACAAACACCATTAAATTTTTATTCAGACACTTGCCACAACAACAACAAAAAGAAACAAAACAGCCAAGAACAGAACCCAACACGAACTACCTTTTGAATAGATACAATTAGAAATAATTGCAAACAATTAAAGTCTATTTATGTAAATTTATAAGATACTAACAATTTAGAGTGTAAATTAATCCGAATCACTAGCAAGCCCCAACGTACTCGTACATCTAAACACACACACGGGTGACTACGGCTGACTACGCCTCACACACACATACAAAAACTTTTCTTTTGTTTAACGACCACGAATGCTAGAAAAGCTGTTTAAACTTAAACTTAAACTTAATTATAGCCTGCATTGATAGTTAGACAAGTTTGCAGACGTTTTATTTAGTTTTAGTTGGACATTTTACATTAAAGAATTTTTGTTGTTAAAATATCAACTCTTCATTGTAAATGTGGAAACGTAAAATGATTTGCAATTCAATCAATTCAAACTCTTTTAATGAGAATAAACAAACAGGCTACAGGTCGCCATTTAGGGAATTTTTAAACCAGTATCGATTTCATTTTACAACTAATGAAAGGGTGACCAGACCATCGTTATATATTTTTTAAAATTTTTTAATTATTGTATTTCAGCAGCTGTGAAAGATACCAGTGACTTCCAGCTGTCCAAATCTGTGAAAGATACCAGTGACTTCCAGCTGTCCAAATCTGTATTAAATTAGATTTGTAATTTCATTACGCGTTCTTTTGTGTTTGTCGACCATCAGGAAATTATAAAGAAAATATCTCCGCTTTTCCGGCTCACTTCAAAAGTGTCTTTTTTTACGTCCGATATATCTTAAGTTTAAAAAAAATAATCCAAAAAACTACAGCGCCTCCGCCGGGACGGTGTACTAATTTGGTTTTGGTTTTGCCAATTAGTACACCACCATGGTTTTTAGTAAACATTAGTTTTGACAGTTCATATTTGGCAGTCGTGAAGTAGAGTCATGACAAATTTATTATGGAAAAATATTCGATAAACCAACGTGTTTTAATCGTTAAAACATTTTATCAAAATCAATTATCGATTATATGAAATTTTTGGGAGCAACGATGTGCCACCAAAACGCACTATCTATCAAGTAGTGAATGATTTCGATGAAAGAGGATTTGTAGATGATAGGCTTAAGCGTGGACCACAATGTATAGCAAGATCGGCTGAACACATTACTGCTGTTCAAGAAAGTGTTCAAAACAATCCACCAACCTCAATTCGACGCGTTACTCAGGAGGTTGGTCTTCAAAGAACAACTTTGACCACAATTTTGCACAAGGATTTGCATTTGTTTCCATATAAGATTCAGTTGATACGAAAGCTTCTTCCATAAGACCATTAACGCCGTCGTACATATGACAATAGGATGCTTCAGCTCAACCAAGATAACCCCAATTTCCATGAAAAAGTCATAATGAGTGACGGAGCGCAATTTGATTTGAATGGATATGTGAATAAACAGAATAGTCGGTTATGTAGAAAGGAAAACCCTAAAATTATTCAACAGTTACCTTTACATCCATTAAAAGTGACAGTCTGGTGTGCAATTTGGTCAGGAGGAATCATTAGACCTTACTTCTTTGAAAATGAAAACGGCGTTATGGGGAGCGATATCGTGATATGATTGAAAATTTTTGAACGCCACAACTGCATGATTTAGACTTGACTAATATGTGGTATCAACAAGACGGTGCCGCATCACATATAGCCAGAATTACAAAGAAATAACTGCGAGACAACAAGTTATTTTAAAAAGTGGTAATATTGATTGGCCTCCCCGGTCGCCTTATTTGATTGCTCCGGACTTCTTCTCGTGGGAATATCTGAAAAGCAAAGTTTATGCAAACAATCTAGAAATGCTTGAGTAATTCAAATAAAATATTCCTGATAAAATTAACGAAATTCCACGTGAAATATGTGAGAATGTAGTGAAAAATGTGCTCAAAAAGGCTCGCATCTGTGAGGTTAACAGAGGGGGACATTTATCTGATATTGTATTCCATACATAATTGCCGGCATTAAATAAAACCTTTATCAATATAAGATCCAGTCTCTTTCATTTAATCAAATATTATAAACAAACCTTCTCGGCGGAAACCCTGTATATTTAAATAATTATTTTGGTTTGCATCGCCATAATTTCGGTCAAACGGCCATCGCGACTGTTCCTGAAAAAACACACGCACGTCAAATATTGCGTATCCTTTTTGAGTATTGCTAGCCATCTATCATCAATAATAGCAACAATGCTGACATCTCAGACGTCAATTATTTCCGGTTTATCTAAATAAACCCTTATGTAACCCTAGAAATCCACTTTTCTCAAAATCAACGTCGGTACTTATGATCGTAGCAGCATCGCATGGAAAACCACATCTTTATTAGATCAATGACAATCAAATTTATAAAGAAAAAATCACTCATGATCATGATGCCATAACGATCTCCAGCTTCAGTGATGATACCATCGCTAAGCCGCACTAAAGGGTATGTGTGATACAGATTAACGCCAGTACCTAGTCGTAAAAGTCATAACTCTATCGGTGCTTGTTACCGCTAGCTGAATACATGCGTGATAAGATTTACGTCAGTACCTAGCTGTGAAAGCCATAACCCGACGGTGGATCAAGCCACTGTCACCCTCACTCTAGGAAGCCGTCGAATACGTATATCCTCTACTAGTCACTCCTAGTCACAACTTCGAGAGCTTAGAGCAAGCCGCCAGCCCAAATCCTTGCTTAAGAGCCGAAGACTATCCAATTCCTTGTCGAGAACACATGACAAGCATGCTCACTGGACCTGAATCATTCAGCCTGTGTTAACGTCAAAAGCGAATGATCCTGCGAAACCGCAAATACCATGATGATCCCGAAGAGCCAACCTCAACAATCAGTGAGGGAACAGCTAAAGAGCTAAAAAGCTGAACTCTGGCGCTTATTTATTCCTGTAGAAATAACGTGGAGTTGTCCAATTGGCTCCTGCTAACCTTTAGGGAACTGGACACTCTTTTACTTCCGGTGACACATGTAATGATGGTGAGATTCTATCAAGACATATCAATGTGCCCCCTGGGGAAACTTGCTGAATACAATGCAATGCATCCATCAGCTCCTCCCTGTATTAACCATCAATACCAATTCGATGCCTTTGGTTATGCATCCGCCTTTGTTTGGAGCGAAGTTTATCTAAAACTCCTGCCATTTGGGTCAAGATATCTATTTATAATGCAACTCCACAGCGACTTGCGGTCTTCCAGCGACTTGGGTTTATATCACCATTACCACGAGGTTCCCCGAAGGCTTGTGTCATAGCCAGACTAGAACCCGAAATTCTAGGGGCTCTTAAGGCCTATATTACTAGATTAAAGACACCGGCCAGACTTCGTAAACGTTCAGACTTCTGACCAGTTAGTACCAGATGGTTACCAAAAAGTTTGGTACGCGCAGTCCCCGTACTAAATGGTGTACTTTACTGGATGAAATAGTACATGCATGATCGGACGTGGATTGGTTTCATTTCAATTATGGCAATAGAACAATTTTGCAATATAAAACATCGCAACAGTTTAAGAGCAGCTCTAGAGCCCAATTGGCGATAGAACGATGTATAAAATGGTCTCCTATTTTGAATTCCTAAACCAAATGAATTTTGTGGATATAATCAAAAGCCTTACGTAAAATGTTCTACCAAGCCGATGGATGTAATCTCAATTCTTGCTAGCGACGACCAATCAATTAAGTTTGGATCGTCCTAGGCACTATAGGTGATATTCTCTAAACCTTAATAGGCGAAAGAACGATGCATAAAATGGTCTCCTATTTCCTAAGCCAAATAAATTGTGTGTATATAAGGCAAGAGCCTTACGCCAAATGTTCTACCCAGTCGACAGATATAACCTTACTTTTTTCTAGCAACGACGAATCAATTAAGTTTGGATTGTCCTACACACTATAGATGTTGGTGTTGCGGCATCAATAATAGCGTAACTGACGACTGACCTTATCGGCTTGACAGTTATGTACCGCCTTTAAATTTACCGAATTGATGGCTGATGTTCAAAATAAATGTAGATAATTTTATAGCGCTGTGCTACCGTCAATCTATTGATGATGATTTGTCAAAAATATACTGATAACAAATGTCAAAGAGTCAGCGATATATGACAAATAAATTCACACTTTGTAAGTTGCACCAAGCCATCCGACAAATACGCAACGTGGCTTTCGGGATGATATCAACTTAACGGCTTTAGTTTGTAGGTAATCGCTAAGCGTAAGTATATTCTGTTAAGCGTTAAGCCACTAATACGGTAGAAGCTGTTGAGCAATGTTGAAAACTTAGCTACCATAGCGTTACGATATCGTAGAAGGCCCAATAAATTTTGATTTAGCTGCGATAACGTGCGAACTGTAAGTTTAACAATGTAAAAGTAAGGAAATCGGTGCATACTAAGTCCGTCATGTGCACACATTCCTAAATCCAAAAGCAACAACATTTATTAGCAGTGGAACATAGTATTTCCTGACCTTAAAAGATTTTCTATTTATCTAGTGAAACTGCCATAAAGGAATCTATGTAGTCTACACGCTGGACTACAGGCTAGACCACAGGCTACACCACAGGCTAAACTACAGGCTAGACTACAGGCTACACTACAGGCTACACTACAGGCTACACTACAGGCTAAACTACAGGCTAGACTACAGGCTAGACATTCTCATAAAACATTTATTCAAATAAAAATATTTGAAATGTATTGTAATGGGGGAGAGCACATCCATATTGCAATTTCACTATTGCTCAAGTAGCTCATCAGTGAATTTTACGCCAATATTGTATAGACAAACCTAAGAGTCTTATATCCAAAGCCAAATTGATTTTATGAGAATTTTTCATAAAATCAACATAGCATAGACAGCAAGACTCAAAGACCCTTCCATACAAACACTACAAAACATTTCAAAACAACAAAAAACATTGTTTATTTTTAAAATATTTATTACAAAAATTTTTATTAAAAAATAAATTACTGATCTTTAAGTACATAATAATTAATCAAGCACCTATTAGAGTTGCTCCTTCCACAAATAATCTCTTCTTCTCTAACTGAAAATACGTAAACTATTTTGAGCATGACATTTTTCAGAGTATCACATAAAAAAAAAACCGTAAAAAGTGCAAAATATTAAACTCCTTCTCGAATCGTTAACTATGCTCATTCGAAAAATACATGTATCTACTTCAAACGACCTTTAAATATTATTGTGATTTTTTTCTTATTAAGGAACAGCTGTCAGTTACGTCCTACAAATGTTTCGTTAAGTTTTCTTTAAATAAAAATGTTATTTCAAAGAAAAGAAAAACTGTTTTAAAAATTACAACACCAAATTATAAATAAAATAGAAACATACGTGATACGCAAACAGAATCTCGCACTTGTGCGTGCGTTAAAACGTAATGAGTTCGCCAAGTGGTTTAAGAGCAAATAAAAGAGATTCAATTACAATTCAATACATCTCACATCTGTGATTTTTAAATACTCGTATGTTTGATCCACACAATTGTTGTTGTAACAAGAGTTTATATGTTAAAGAATAAAAAAAGTGGCTGTAGCGTTGTTGTTGTTAATATTAGTAAAAAGTTTTTCAACAAGAAGTTTGTTTTCTAAAAAAAAAGGAATTCAGATTTAGATGATGATTTAAATTTTTATTGTTTGCGAAGGGAAAAGTTCGGCAATTATGAATAAAAAATGATATCTGGCAAATATCTCCCAAGATCACGCTGACATATGTCGATTCTTTCATCAAAAGTTTTAACCACTTTTTGGCAAAATGGCAGCTCTATTTCTTTAATCACATCACGGTTTATGAGTTTTAAGACTGAAATCGGTTCGATTGGCTCCGTGTAGACTCTGTCCTTAACACGGCCCCACAAAAAATAATTCAGTGGTATTAAATCACAGGATCTGGCTGGCCACTTAACTGCTGATTGTCGTAAAATTATGCGATCGGGAAATTTGCTTTGCAATAAATTGATCGTTTAATTGGCTGTGTGACATGTGGCACCGTCCTGTTGAAACCACATATCAGTGACATCCACGTCATCAGTAATAGGCCAAAATTGAGTTGAGTTGATCCATTGACCGTTACCGTATTTCCAGCCTCATCAAAAGAAAAAAAAGGGCGCAATTACGTCTCCAGACCACTTAGCGCACCGTATAGTAATACGTAAATAATCGCTCTAGGATTTTCAGAAGGCCAAATGCGGCAATTTTGCTTGTTGACATGCCCTAACAAGTAAAAATACGCCTTGTCTGAAAAAATTGTGTTTTCAGAAAAACCAGCCGGTTTTTGCTGGGTGAATTGAGCGCATCTACGGTCGGCTTCAATTCCTGCACCAGTTAAACTTTGTAAGGTTCAGAGTCAAATATTTAGGCAAAATTCGCCATTAGGTAGTTTGGGATAACCCTAATTGTTGAAAACGTCGAGGAATTGGCAAATTTGGATCTGCTTCTGCTATGGCCGACGGCTACGATGTTTTCAGCTGAACGATCCGGCAGAACATTTGTATCAAGCCTGTCGTTTCAAATGTAATGGCCAAATTCTTAATTCTTAATAGCGATCTCAGAAGAATGATTACATTGTCCAAAAATACCACGACTTTTACGAAATGTCACTTGAACAGAAGCACCATTTTCATAGTGGTTTTTAATTATTTTAATACGATTTTTGTGCAAACATTGGCAATGCATCTACTGCAAATACGTTAAAAAACTAAATGTCAAAACAGTGATGTAGTTGGCGTTGCCACAATTGAAAAATAAACTGCTTGTTGGAAAACCCGATATTTTACAAGTCAAAGATGGGGAGTGGGATTTACAATTTCACCAATTTTTTTTCTAAACTGCTCTTTTTTTACTCAATTCATATTAAATAAGAAAGTATAGAGTATTTTATACAGCGGTATAGAATTTTGAAATGGAATAAAATTAATGATGAATTAAATTGACATAAATTAATTTATTCGAAAGATATTCTTCTGATTTTATAATTTAAATATATGACTTCTGGCATATGACCGCCACGACTGGCTAGGACGCCCATGATAACCCCGATTTTCAGGAAAAAATCATAATGAGTGACGAGGCACATTTTCATTTGAACGAATATGTGAATACCGACTATTCAGTCGGTTCTAGGAAATGAAAAACCCTCAAATTATTTAACAGTCACTTTTGCATCCAATAAAAGTGACAGTCTGGTGTGCAATTTGTTCAGCAGGCATCATTGGACCTTACTTCTTTGAAAATGAAAACGCCGTAACGTAACGTTTAGCGAACTGTGAATGGGGAGCGATATCGTGATATGATTGAAAATTTTTTAACGCCACAACTGCATGCTTTGGACTTGATTAATATGTGGTATCAAAAAGATGATGCCATATCGCATACAGCCAGGATTACAAGGGAATTACTGCGAGACCTCTTTCCACAACAAGTTATTTCAAGAAATGGTGATGTTGATTCGCCTCCACGATCGCCTGATTTGACTGCTCTTTTAGTGGGGATATCTGAAAAGCACTCAAACAAAATATTCGTAATGAAATTAATGAAATACCGAGTGAAAAATAAACTTCTTGTTGCAATACCCGATTGATTTTACAAATCAAAGATGGGGAGTGGAATTTAATTTTCTTTGTAAACTGCTCTTTTTTTACTCAATTCATTGGACATTTATCTGATATTGTATTCCATACATAATTGCCGACATTCAATAAAATATTTATCAATATAAGATCCCTTCTCTTTCATTTAATCAAAGTAGGGTGTCACCCTGTATTATAAATTTCATTAAGAATTTTATCTAGACCGATTTTCTCCCAAACCAAAAAAAAGGTAAATTAGACATGTACGCCCATTTTTTAAAGATATTTTCAAGGTCCAATTAATTTCAAAAATTCTTAACATTTTAGGAATAAATAGACGATGTTCTCAAGTTTGGGGGCATACCCAGAAGCCCCCTTTCTCCTAGAAAGCCGATCGTTGGTAGTTTCATTCAGAAATACCTCTGCTTAGCGTCTGTAAAATCGTGTTATTAGGATATCTTAAGTGGTTCATGAGCAAAAAAATCGTTTTCAAACTACTGCCTGTCGTCGTAAGTGGGCGCCTTGATGAACATAAAAACAATTAAAATTATTTATTTATCTCGTCCCATAATATTAGTTGTTCTCACTTTATACTTTTCTACTTTAATAGCAGTGTTCCTCTTTCTCTCTCTCTTTTTAACTCTTTTACCCTCTCTCGCTCTCTCACTCTCTCTCTTTCTTGCACTTACTCGTTTTTTTTTTCTTTTGTTACATTTTCAATGCCGTGAGGAATGTGTTGTTGTATCCAAAAGCACAAATGTGTGTTGGGAGTTAAGGCCCATCGTACTTGAAAAAGTAAATAGAATAAATAAATAAAATGTTGCCACCACTCTCTTCTTCTTATTATCAGCATATATTGTTATTGTTGTTGTTGTGTTTTAACATCATTCTCTTGGGTATAATAAATAAAATTATCTAAATCATTGCCATTGTTGACTTCTTGACTGCTTCATTTTTATTTAACATTGATGTTGATGTTGTTGTTGTTGTTATTTTCTTTGTTCTCAATTTCAAACTTAAAAAACTAATGCTGAATAATAAAAAAACTAATTAAGTTTTAAATTAATTAGCTTTTTGCATACTTTTTGCTTTGAAATCGAAATATAAATTTTTTTTCGATTTCATTTTTCCATGTTCTTGGCCAGCATTCAATTTAAAGGGTCTACCCTTATCCTCATTTCAGTTAAGTACGCTGTTCAAAATTTAATTACTTCACTTAGGAAATTTGACAATTAACTTGACTTGATTTGTTTTTATTGATTTTATGCACGCAACATTGTTGGAGATTTTTGTTGCTGATTATTGTTGCCAGAAACATATCGGAATTTTTGATAAAATAAACAGATTATAATTTCAAAAACTTTATTTTTTTGTAAAGATTATAGCTTAGTACTCTGTTCTAATTTGCGAAAAGTGTTGAGCAACATT
Source organism: Trichopoda pennipes (assembly GCA_030448955.1). Lineage (NCBI taxonomy): Eukaryota > Metazoa > Arthropoda > Insecta > Diptera > Tachinidae > Trichopoda > Trichopoda pennipes. The sequence continues at coordinate 10,825,908 of JASKUP010000025.1, read as the reverse complement.
TAATATTTCGCTTGAAAATTTTGACAATAATGTTGCCGGTTGATTCCCTCTTTTTATCTAAAGCCTGATACTCTGTTCATAATTTCGTGCGAAATGCTGTCAAAGCCCATATAAAAATAATTGGTACGAAATAAATAAGAAATAATGTTGCTGAACTAGTACTCTGTTTATTTTTGAAAAAGTCACGAAATGTTTCTGGCCGCATGTTTTCTAAATGAAAAACGTTTCAGGCAACATTTTTTTTCAACTACGAAACAATCAACAGAGTATCAGGCTTAATATTAATGTTGCGCATTACGGCAGACAAGATGAATCAGACCGTGTTGTTCGCAATAAAATTATGACTTATTTTAATTCTGATATCTGTTCCTAATTAAAAATAGTTTACGAAATAAAAAATTTATAATTTCACTAAAGAGGCCTTCAAAATAATTAAAATTATCAAAACGCTTTAATAAAAAGATCTGTCTTTAAACCAAAAAAAATCTTTTTTTATTAAATAACTTTTAATAAGGTGGATACGTAAGGCAATAAATAGATATTATTGCAAAGAATAATATAAACAGATACTATTATTAAAAGAAAAACTTTGGCTATTATAAAAAAAATTCAGCCTTTTGTTTTGTGTGGCCAGTCTTTTAAAAAATTTGAAAACTCTTATTTAAGTATAATCTTAAAATTGCTATTATTCATTAATATTAAAAATAAGTTGCTTAGTTGCTATTTAGTCTTTGAGCAGAGATCTCATCGTCAAGCATAACAATAATTTTTTATCGTACATTTTCGCCAATCTCATTAGGCAATTTTAACTACAAGGAATTAATATAATTGAGGAAAGGCGCGTTGACTTATCCACCAACGTTGTCATCATATCTGCCACCTTTGAGACACCAGCTCACATTTCATTTCGATATACGTTTTTCAATGAAACTGCTGTGTTTTTCTAAAAGAAAATAAAAATTTGTAAAACTGTAATTGAAATTACGTTTTGAATTAGAACATTAAAGACTTGCGGCTGTATGCATAAAAACGCTTACTTGAGCTTTAAAGCACACATTAGTTAACAAACACTTTAAGACTAACAGACGTTTGTTAAAAAATTGTATTCATAAACAGTACTTTAGCTAATGTATGTTTTAGTAAAATTAGTATTTTGATTCTGGCAATGCCACTATTTTCAGTTGTCACGTTGTAGTTAACGATGTATAAAAATGAATATTATTTATCCGGGTAGTCAGATCCATAAAAAATGTTTTTTGTTGTTTTTCATTTTTCAGCAAAATCAACATATTTTTGTTTTTTTTTTATATTAATCTTTTTAATAAAAAGCAAAGCACCCAAAAAAGGTTAATTTGCAAGGCTTACGAAGTACTTACAAAGAATTTGGTCATATTAAAAAAATAATTATTCGGATAACGAGCTTTGTTTTGATTATATGTACATTAATAAAACTTTTGTTTAAAATAATTAATTATAATTATATATTTTTGTAAAATATAAAATAAAGATGTAAAAATGTTTTATATTGAATGGCATGTTATGTTTTAGTTTTTATTATTATTTGTATACTACAATTTGTTTAAATAAATATTTTTTAACATTTTTGGAATAACAAAGTATAATTGTCAATTGAGCCGTTTACATTAAAAGTGGCATAAGTCACAACTGAACAGTTTTTTTTTCAGTTTTAATAAATTTGAAATAAGGAAGTATTGAGATTTGCTTGAGAGGAGTGTTGATAATTAACGGTGCAACAAAAATGCTTATTTTGAAAGTGGCGTTAGTCGCTGTACTTAGGAAATTAATTACGGAGCTTAGTGTGAAAGAAATGGAAACATGTAATAAGTGTGTGTGAGGTATTGTTGTGATTATTTGACTTATTTTTATTAGTTCGAAAGAATAGTGCAGTTTACGGAACAATATTATACTGATATCTAATATACTACACATAATTACCATTATTTTATTTTTTTATTCTCAGGAGGTTGTTTCGTGTTGTATAAAATATCTAAGAATGTCACAACTCAAAAGCATATTACTGCACATAGTGACTTATGTAAAGGACAAAATAGTAATAGTAGTAATAGCCCCCTGTCGAAAATATCCTTCACAGTACACAACATGGAGAAAAAAGATTTTATTTCAACACAATCATTAGAAAAATCCGTTTCAGAAAGCAAACTAAATGCAGACTAGTTGAAATGGCTAAAAATTAAAATGTTTTATAAACTAATTTAAAATAAAATAATAAAGTAACTTATGCCAGTTTTAAAATAAACGGTTAAGTTTATTGTAAACGCAATTTGTTTGGTTTTTGAACTTTCAATAATAAAATTGAACTGTCAATTTATTGTAGGTTTAACGTAGGTTTTTCCTACTTTAAAGTTAACAAAGGTATTTTAAGGTAAAAGTGTTTTATGAATACAACTTTAGGAAATTGTGCTTAACAACGGCAGTTAAACCTACTTTAAGTTTTTATGCATACAGCCGTTGTTGGTGTCTACTTACATATAAATAAGTTGTTTTTTCTCCGGTGGCGTAATAGACAGCATCTCAGAATCAGATAAAGTATTTTGCGTGGGCTGCCGATCTGGCGTGCTTAAAAGCTGTGATCAACTGGTTCTACAATCAAAATTTTCATCACTTACGAAAGTTACAATAAGCAACAATAAGTTAGAATAATAACACTTACGTTCTCAATTTCGACGTCTCAGTGAAGTCCTCAGAAAACTGCGACGGATCCTGAGATTCGTCTGAAGAGAACTGCAAGTCGCAGCCACTACCAGATTTTTTGATGCTTTTCGTTTTTGGTTGTAATACCGTTGGCTACTCAAAATACTTCTCCAGTTTTGCTTACAAGCTTCATCTAATAATAATCAAAACAGATTATACAAATCTCACCAGGTTTTCCAAACTCTTTAGCAACATCTATCCACAATGATTTCGCGGCACTGTGGTTAGAATATATCATTTGGGACTTATCCTAAATAAGTTTTCTTTTTTTCTTTTTTTTTCTACTACAGAAATAAGGATACGCTTTTCTGCGTCACTAAATTTTGTTTTTTCTTTTTCACTTTTTAATAAATTAACGCTTTTCTCCATACTTGTACATTTTGGCACAACAAATTTAAAATTAAAAATACAAATACTTAACTGATCAGCTGTTGCTCGTAGTTGAAAAAAAATGTTGCCTGAAACGTTTTTCATTTTGAAAAACATGCTGCCAGAAACATTTCGTGACTTTTTCAAAAACAAACAGAGTACTAGTAGTTCAGCAACATTATTTCTTATTTATTTCGTACCAATTATTTTTATATCGGCTTTGACGGCATTTCGCACCGAATTATGAACAGAGCATCAGGCTTATTTCGTAGGAAATGATGAACAGAATAAAGTTCTTTGTCCGCATTCTTCTTGTTGTTCGTAGATAAAAGTGAGAAGATTTTGGGGCTTCGAAGAAATATATTTTTGTTTAAAACGCCTTTAATCGAATCAGTCAGCGAGGAGTTCTATGACAACTTAGAAATTGAACAATAAAAGTTATTTTTGCTGTATGGCGGTACAATTAAGCAAACTAATGTTCTTATGGCCTCCATTGTTTAATAAATTTTGTCACTGACGGGAAGTTTTTAGTGTCCATGCTCTATCACATAATGCCCGACAAAATTCTTACGAAATATACTGCATGGTTTCTAGCTCTCGAATGGCAAATTTCGTTGGAATTTAGTTTTTAATGTCTTTAAAAACTTGAGTCATTTGCGAAAATTTACAAACGGGAAGCGCGACTATATCACTCTTTAGCCAACAAACATACATTTTTTATCGTTTATCCGTACAATTCTACCTTTTTAGGTTTGAACTGGATCGGTTCTTTTAATTGCTCACCTTGGTTTTTTTTCCCAAACTACTATCCCCTCTTGGTAAGCCCTCTAAGAAACTAAGAGGGTAACTTTAATTGAAAATATATGTGAGCTGGTGTCTAGAGCCTTCATAGTTGCGATCAAGCTTAATATATTTTAGGCCCGATTTATTTTCCTTAGACCCTGTTGGTCACTTACTCACATATAGTGATGCGACAGGGGTAAATACATACCCCAATGGTAAATTGGGTATTTAAGTGTAAATAGCCAGGTATTTACCAAAGCACCTGGGTATTTACCCAAAATGTGGGTATGCATCAAAATAAAAAAAACTTTTAATAAATTAAAAGAATTAAAATTTTTATTATGAATTAGATTTTTTAATAACAAATGAAATCATTTTTAAATTTAATCGTAATCGTAATCGCTGTCGCTGTCCGTATCTGATAAAAACTCATATCGAGTAGAGTGCGTGATTCCTGTAGAAGTTGAAGGCATCTCATATTAAGTACCTTCTAGTGAAGAATTGTTATCATTTTCAAATTGAGTGGAGTGCGTGCTTTCTGCTGAAGGTGGTAAACTATTTTTAAAAAGCAAGTTCCAGTTGCACGATGTATATGTTATTTCTCCTGCTCTTTGTGTTGTTAAACGGTTCCTTTTTTTAAGTGAATGAATCTGTGGGTGCTGAAGCAACGTTCAGTAGCAGCTGAAGTACAGGGAGATGTTAAAATTCAAACAGCTAATTTCCTTAATTACGTGCTTCCACAAATTCCTTTCCACTGCGTTACTGGAGAAATTTCATCCAAACAGCTCCAGGCAACAGTTTTTGCCCAGATACCATTTCTGGCCTTGTAAATGGCAAAATCTGCCATTACATTTATGTTTAACGCCTGTGACATTGTGTGACTGAATTCCAATGCATCTATTTCCACGGGCGGATCAAGGTCACTTGACTGTGCTGGGAACATATATTTAAGAATGCATGAACCAAATTCTTTTTATGCACCTGAAGCTCCTCAAGCTTGCGTTTCGAAACTTTAATCTTTCTAGTTGTTTCAGCATTGTTGTTGCCATCGCTCCCACTCATTATATTAAATTGCCATAAACACGCTGATAAGCGGTTCTTCTTGTGTTTGATGAAGTAAAAATTGTAGAAACAAAATACACTTAAAGAAAATAAGTTCAAAATAAATTTGAAAATGTTCACATTTCTCTTTTACTCTACGTAACAACGAGTAGTTGTTATTCAAATGACATAAGTTAAATTAAAGCGTTGGGTAAATACACAGGTCTGCACTGTCACAGAAACCATTTAATGTATATTAGTTACCAAGGCAAAGTATGACGACGCATTATCTTTCAAACGTTTCTTCAAATAGGATGGGTATCTAATTTCTAAACTGTTTTCAGCAATGTAATTGAAAAGGATAAATATTGATAACACTGCACAACAAAAAAATATTTTTTAAATGTTTCCTTTAATAAGTCAATTTCTAGTAACTTTGGGGTGATAAAAACGAAAATGACAATGACAAATTTTTACTAGCTCTGGTTTTGAAGAAGAACATCCTAAGGATCTGCAAGAGGCTCGTCAACTACATTTTTCTCATTAGGGCTTAGGTCTCGTGTAGGCCAGTTCACTTTTTTATAGTGAGATTTTCTATCCCGACTGTCCCACAGACACAAAAACAACAGTACTTGGTGAGCCCTAATTGCATTCCTAGGAGTATAGCAATGACTTTCAGATCACCACAAATTTGCCACTTGTGTTGTTCATATTTGATTGATTGGAGAAGTGCTTTCATATTTATATAAGTTTCCTTCATGTGAACTGCATGACCTATAGGAATAGAAGGTAGCTGATTTCCATTATGCAAAAGTACAGATTTTAAGCTTAGTTATAAGAGTCTTTAAACAGTCTCCATTCAGATGGAGTGTGATCCAAATTCAAGCAGTTCATCAAACCATTAACATTAGAACAAACTACGAGGTTTTCTTTCTTCTCAAAAAAAGGAAGCAAATCTTTTTGACGATGTCTGTACTGAGATTTTTTCAAATCATGTTTTAGAAGATTCCACTGTTGCAGTCTTGACCCTAAAAGCTCAGCCTTTTCCTTAGACAAGCCAAGATCTCTTATAAGGTCACTCAACTCTGCTTGACGAATTCTGTGCGGATCACTAGACCTATCGCTTACCTCAAAATCAGGGTCATAAGATGTAGAAGGATGGGTTGCTCCTTCTACACAGTCTTTATCACCTTCATCTAAAATTTCATAGTTTTGGGGTGGAGAAGGGACTGGCAAAGTGTCTGAGTGTGTTACAGGCCGAAAAGCAGATGGGAGATTAGGGTATTTAACCGTTCCTCTTTTCTTCATTGATAAACCATGCTTAATGGGAGGAGTTAAGCAGAAATAACAGTCGTCTGTATAATTGGTAGGCTCACGCCAAACCATAGATACTGCAAAAGCCATTGCCCGGTTTTTATTTTTCAACCACTCTCGCAATATGACGGTACAAGAATTGCAACATATATGAGGAGCCCATGATTTATATTGGTCCCCAACTTTCACACCAAAATAATGTTCATAGGCAGTCTTAACGATAGCTGCCAAAAATGTTATTTCACCACATATATAGCAAAAGCTATCAACGGAATTTACACACTTTCGAAGGATTTCAGATCAGCAGTTAAATTAATTTTAAAATCAACTTTACACAATAACTTCAATAGCAACCACGCGCGTACAACTTACAAACTCACATAGGTTATGTTTACTACTAATGAACAGCTGAAGAGGGGGAAATTATGTAAACAAACATGTGTACCAACTGTTGGTGATGAAATATTTCATTTGTTGAAAACTCAACTTTATGCCATTAATAAGACGCTGGATTTAGAGGTCTATATTACGAAAGGATATTAGTGATCAGCCCAGTACTTTGGCAAATCTATTTCACTCAGCACCCTTCCATTTGCAAGTATAGTCCCGATTATATACATAAAATCATATGAGCTTACAATCCCGTCTAAAGGAGGTAATTTCATGTTTTGCAGATGTTTCAATCTCAACCGAATTTCCTGCCACTTGAGAGCAACTATTTCTAAACTGCCAAATTCTACCAGCACATGGAAGAAGGCGATCGAGCTAAAATCCCGCCCGGAGTAGGTAATTCCATGTTTTGCAGATATTTCAATCTCACCCATAGTTCCTGCCACTTTAAAGCAACTATTTTTAAACTGCTATCTTCCATCATCACATGGAAAAAGGCGATTGGGACACCGCGCAAAATTCTCGCGTGGAGAAGGTAATTTCATATTTTACAGATGTTTTAATCTCACCCACTTGAGAGCAACTCATCTTCCATCAGCACAGGGAAGAACGCGATTGGAACATCGTCTCTTAGATTGAAATAAGCATGTATCTTCCAACTTTCTAGTTGAACTGGCTCAGGAAACCTTTCAAGAAATTCCCGAGGGCAAGCTAATCACAAATTTACAGGATGCTCGCAGTATGTTGGCAGGGTTGGCTATTAATGGACACGCAAAACTTGTAGACGTATAAAAAACAAATAACAGATGTAACCGACTTTAACTTATAAATTTGAACTTAATGCTGCTTTCAGAGCCACCACAGCCATGCTTTAAAGTAGCCCTCTGTTGTGAAATTCTTAAATTCCCACAAATTTTAAAAAGAATTTTTAACAAAAATGAATATAAAATAACGTAATCCGCTAAAAGCAGAAAGATAGACGGCATAATTCTCTTTTGCATTAAAAAAGTTAAACATGTCTTAACTGATTTTTTAGAGCTTGACAAGAGCTATAAATTTCCAAAATCTATGAAAAAATAAGAATAAGGCATCTGTGTAAAGTGTGGTTTACTCGGATTATGTTACAGGATTAAAATATTTTAAGGTTACAATGTCGAAATATTGCTAAAAGTTATAAAACCTTTTAATAAACGTTTTGTTATTTTGAGTTATTTTATTGGAAAATAATAACACAGCACTTTAGAGTTTTTAATTAAGTTAAACGATTTATTTACATAATAGTCCGACGCGGTTTGATATAACTGGGTATGATTTTATCATCTTCAGTGTTCTTTTTTCTCCACACTCTATACTCTATATACTCGTGTCGGCTATGTGTCATCTTCAGTGTTCTGTTTTCTCTATACTTTATACACTGAAGATGGCACATAGCCGAAACCGATATGTTTACAAACCGAATTTAACGCGAAATGACGTAAAATCATAGCCGATTTATTTACTTTCAATACACACAAAATAAGCACAATTGTAACTTCGTTGTCTTTACTCACTGATGACACAACTGGAATTAAATAATTTTCCCAGCAAGTGGTGCTTCAACCCCTGAACCAATTGGACTTTGTATGGCGTCATACCAAGGTCTTTATACAAAATTCGTCTCAATGATGTCTCTGAAATATTCAATTTTTGAGAACGACGGTGAATTGATATTAATGGCGCTTCACGTACCCTTTCTGCCACAGCAGCAATATTCTCGGGTGTACGTACTATTTTTGGCTTTTCACGCTTTGGTTTATCGATGACGATGCCAGTTTCTTTCACTTTTTTGACAAGATAACAAACATACGGAGCTGACGGTGTTTCTCTTCTTTCAAAATCTGTACGCAATTTTCGCATCACATATTCTGCAACATTACCATAATTTTCAAAGTAATGTCGCAATATTTTCTAGCGTTGTTCAAGCGTATACACAACCATATTTGTTCAGCGGAACGATAAAACTAATTACCTGTCAAATTAAACATGAGCTAAGAGTTTTACCATTCACGAAATAAGCACTAGTTGAAAAAAAAAAACGTTAAATGGCGGACTCTTTATAAGCAGCTGTTTTAAGCGGTTCTCGCACATACCAGAATATTCTACTTTAACATCACCCCATATTGTTGTTGTTATTATAATTCAGTTTAGGTGCCTGCTTGGCTGTATGTTTTGTTTTGTTTTGTTCTGTGTTAGTTGTTTTTGTTTTCTGTTGCTTATCTTATTTGGTAGAATTTCTTACAGGCATGTTGCTGTTGTCTTGTGTGAATGAGATATCTTAGAAAACTATGCAGTTTGTAAAATGCCCACTGCGTTGCTTCGTTTACTGATAATTATTTTTATTTAAAACTTAACATTAAGACCTCCGTGAGAATGCAATTGGACCACCTGTGTAGAAAATATAGAATTACTTTTACCTTTTTTTTAAATCCCCCACTGTGCATCGTTTTTAATAATACACTATTAAGGCCGTGCTTTTAGCGTTAACTCTTATACCTGCCAAAACCCTTAAGCCATGAGAAAGTAATCGTCTTCCTCATGATTCTTTAAAAATTCCATGGTGATCGAAGTTTCCTTTACGCGAATGAAGTTTTTCTGATTTTATTAATTTCTTTTCGCTTTTTTAACTATCACAGTATGATGGGGATACATAGCCAATCCATGATCATAATTTATCACATTAGCCTGACAGGGAGTGCTAGGGTTAGTGCCGCAGTACAAAACTTACTAACGCATGCTTTCTGTTCAATACAAAAAGCTTTGCTTCTGTATTTACTTACAGTTTCATTTGGAATAATGCTTCAGAATCCGATCGAAACAAAAATGACAGGAATATCAGTATGATAACTAGGACTCTAACTAAAGCCACAACTAAAGCTAACAACTTGAGTCACCCGAAAAATTATTTTTCACTCATCACTACTCTGATGTTTTAGTCTCAAGATAACTTAAAACTCTATCATTTCTTTTTAAGGATTCTTGGAGTACTGACATTAAAGTTGAAGATTAAATAAAACCAGTTCAATTTTCTGGCGTTACAACTACAACAATAGCAAAAAAAAATTTTTTTATCATTGAATTTTATACTTTTGAAATGTTTATTGCTGGGCACACATTTTACTATTTTCTATTTAACTAAATTTCAATTGTCTGCCATCCAATTATCCTGTTCCTTTACGTCATTACAACATTATTATCTGCCATTACATTTATTTCATTTATGTTGCACAAATTAAATAATTTCAATTGCTCCACATCACAGACAACAAAAAGCAAAGGAACAAATGAACAAAGTGCAACTGTTCCTATAGTTCGCTGTGTATTGTTGTTCAGTTTATGCCACCACAGATGGGTTACCAGCAGAGACATGGCTGAAAAGAGGAGGTAGAAAATGCTCTTCATACAAATTAGATTTTACTGAAAATATTGATGAATTCGTTTTAGTTTGTGTTTATATTCCTTAACTATGAAGTCGACATCTTGCGACTGACATCTTGCATTATGTCACGGAACCCCTAAAAGTTTCTTGTCAGATTTTCTAAATTGTTAATGAATAAAGAATACATCTACAATTTTTTAACAGTTGCACAATCAAAATTGCTAGATCAGCGACAAATTAGCTCAGAGTTCGACTGCCATAAATTTCTTATCACATGTTTAAGGAGGACAGCAAAAGAGCTTAAAATATGGCAACTATAGTAATTCTACAATTTCATACCACTTTTTCTAAATTTATTTTGACGGTTCGAAAAAGCCAGCAAAATTCCTTGAAACGTACTAACTCCTTACAGCAAATGTTGTTGGCATGTTGGCAACACTTTTTAAACTGTCACCCATTTTGTCAGCTGTAAAGTGATTTATGTTTCGTTTAATTTATCATTTTACCATGAATAGACAGATTTTTTTTTCTCAGACCAGCCATGCAATGCATTGTGCCAGAATTAAGAAATTAGGTTATGGGGAAGAGGAAAGAAAGAGTAGTGTTTGTAGGCATTCAATTCGAACTTTCCTACATTAAAAGTGACAGGAAAGACCTCTAAAAGGAGTTTATTCCACATACAGACTGTTCTGCTAAAAAACGAAATTTTACTGTAATGCGATTCACTGGAAAATCAACCACAAATGGATACGCTCTCAACGAAAATCGAATTAAACGCAAAAACGTGGGAGTAACGAAAACAAGTTCTCTAATTTCATTGGAGCGCTTAACATTGTAGTAACGAAAAACACTAAAATACATCCCACATTGCGTCGCTGCTCTAGAAAATCAATAGAGTTGGGTACCCTACTGACCCCAATGAGGCTCTTGGCTCTCTCCTGTATGCGGTCGAGCTACTCCAAAATATACTTTAGGCGCGGTGGCCTATACATGAGAGTTGTATTCCATTTTCGGATGGATATAGGTGGTATAAAAAATATGAAGATCGGATGTGTGTTTAGATTTACATCTGCGCCTGGCCATAGAGCCTTAATCAGATGGTGGATCAAACCACTGCATAATTTGGAACTTCATGCTCGTCCTAGGAAGCCGAAGCTATAATTCTATGCAACAGAACTTTCTAGTTGCAACTTCGATGATTCCAGAGCAGGGCTGCAAATCATCACTCCTTGCTTAAGAGTTGGAGACTTTCCAACTCCTGTCCAGAACACATGTCTAGCATGCTCACTGGATCTGGGAACATTTTACCAGGTAGGTGTTATTAAAGGTGAAATGAACCCGGCCACCATACAACCATAGACTAATATGGGGCCGCGATACTCCCATATATGGCCAACCTCAATAATCATGCAGCGAACAGTTAAGTGTCTAAAGAGACAAATAACGGAACTCTGCGGGTCACTGATTTCCGTGGAAATAAAGTGGAGTTTCCAGTTGTACCCCTGCTGATTTCAGGGGACTGGGCTCCCTTTTTCTTCCAGTTGCTCAGGTCTACAAAGTAGCTCTCCATTAAGATCATATATGTGCCCCCGGGGGGTACGAAGATCAGATAGAGTGAAGTATCTCTTACACTGTTACTTTTAGACAACCGAGGCACTTGAAAGCTTCTTTAGAAACTTAAAAAATGTGTTTAGTCCGCCGAACATCACACTGAATTTTTATGCCAAGAACATCAAGAGCGTCCAATTCCGTAATACACTATATCACTCATAGGAATAGTTGCATCATCATTTCCGAATACAGATCTATGCGTAAGCATGCCACATTGAATCGACTCTATTTACACGGCCGCATTCCACGATTGTTTGTTGCGGGCGTATCGCTCATGTTCCGCCTTTTGGAATTCAACTCCGACTGATTCGGTCTATTACCTAATGAATACGAATGACAAATGGTGCTGTCATCTGCGAATGAGTATATGCCTGAAAATGTTTTCAAGTTGTGTTAACTGGGCCCAAAACAAAATTGCTGATGATCTCAATTTTCATAAGCTAATTATGCTTTTCTTTGAAAGGAATGAATACGTCAATAAACAAAGTTGCCATATTTGGAGTGATAATAATCCTCAAGTGTATGTTGAGACAGCATTACATTCAGAAAAACTGACTGTTTGGAGTGCTTTATGGGCTGGTGGAATTTTTGGGCCCATAGTTCTTTAAAAACTATTGCTGGTCAGAAAGTTGCAGTTAATGGTAACCACTATAGAGCCATGATTAATGATTTTTTTGTTCATCCATTATGAAGCCATGATGCGTAGGAGCATTATGGTTTCAACAAGACGGTGCAACATATCATACATTTTATGCCATAATTTATTGAAGGAAAGGTTTTGTAACCGATTGACCTCCAAGATCGCATGATTTAAGGTCAATACATCTGCCCCTAGCCGTGTGGGCCAATATCAAATGGTGGATCATTACCACTGTGGATGAAATGTAGCATCATCCTTTTGATACGTATATCCTCCGGTAACTCCTAGTTGCAACTTCAAAAGCCCGGAGCAGACCGCAACCTTCACTTCTTGCTGAAGAGTTGGAGACTATCCAACTCCTGGTCCAGAACGCATGAAGCTTAATATAATTAGGAAGACGACGGCATTCATACTCATTGTACCTGGATCATTCATTGTGTTCATTGTGAATGATCCGACCCACAAACTCAAACGAGGGCCTCGAAACACACAGTCACCATGATACTCCCCAAGGGCCAACCTCAATAATCAGTCAGAGAACAGCTAAATGCCTAAAAAGACAAATAGCGGAACTCTGGGGCTTTACTGATTCCGGTGCAAATATAGTGGATTGTCTAGTTGGCTCCTGCTAGCTTGTTAGGGGAGTGGGCACCCTTTTACCCCCACAAGACACAAGTCTAAATAGTTGTGTGATCCATAAAGACTTATAAATGTACCCCCGGGGGGAGGGGGGGCTTAGGGTAAATAGACTATTATCTGTGGGAGATATGTGAAGTCGCTAGTTTACGTCGATAAGCTCGAAACTATTGAACACTAGAAGACCAACATTCGCCGATATACGGCCCAAACGTTGATAAAACTTATCGTAATTTTGATCTCCAGATGAGACTTTAGGCAAGCCAGCCCTAGTGGCCATATGCCAGAAGTCAGATTCAATTTTCTAATGCCAGACGATTATCTTTCGAATAAAGTAAATTTAAGGCACTGTAGGATCAAAACTGTTGACTATTCTCTTTCATCAATTGAACAACCAAGACGGCGCAACATGTTACACAACTCATGCCATAATTGATTTATTGAAGGAAAGGTTTTGTAACCGATCGACCTCTAGCCTATTTTCTCTGATCTCCAGACTAGCTAGTAAGATTAAAATTCTAATGCCAGACGATTATCTTTCGAGTAAAGTAAATTTAACGCGCTATAGGGACTTGATTGTTGACTGTTTTTCATTCATCAATTGAACAACCAAGATGGCGCAACATGTCACACAACTCATGTAATAATTGATTTATTGAAGTAAGCGGTTGGTCCCCGCAAAGCTTCACGTTGCTACACTATTTTCTGTGGGAATATTGGACATAGCTGCTAGTCTATGCCTATAATCCCGAAGCGACTGACCACTTCGAAGATAACATTCCCCACGTTTTTGCTAATATAATGCCACAAACGTGGATTAAACTCATCTAAAATTGGACCTCTAGATTAAACGATGCCGATCGTATGCTACGAGTCATATATAAATTATAGTGCCAGAAAATTTCATGTAAATTTTAAAAATTCATTCCTTTTTTTATTCCATTTCAAAATCCTAAACCTCTATAAAGAATTCTCTTTATATATAGTACGCCACTGTATTTGAATGTGATCATTACTAGATTCTTCGTAGTGGGTTTTTTGTTTTTTTTTGCAACAATCATTGACAAGGTTCATGTCGATTGTGATTATGACAAAGAACAAAAAAATGACATTTAAACTGAAATTGTTTCTTGGCATGATACATCAATTTCAACAATAATAGAAAAAAGAAAATGAAAAGAATGTTTCTAGCGAAAGGGTTAAATATAAACGAACGTGGGCTGTTCAAAAAGGCTCGTTAGTATAGAGCAATAAATTATGTTAAGTAACAAGCGAAAATCGCTTGTACAAATACAACCGAATGTTATAACAACAACTATTGTGAGTTTAATTTAGCACACGTACCACCGCTTGCGAATCTTTACAAACTGATTTTTTGTTTGTTGGCGAAACAAGTTGCATGTCTTCTGTGGGGATAAAAATAATTTTCAATGTATTGAAATTAAATGGAAATTACTATAAAGCTATTTAATATTGAATTTAGTCATTATTCCCGTATAAATACACATATAAACATGCACAAACATGCATAGCCATGCACATTTTCACTCAGTTACTATTTTCATATTTAATTCTCTAAAGTTTTGTTTTTTTATTTTTATAGAATCCGCCACATGCAAAGTAAAAGTAAATAAATTTTGAAAAATACTTTTTCAAATACAGTTGCGCTTCATGAAATCATTTAAGCTCCACTGTGAATGCTAAAGCTGTCATTATGAATATGAATTTTTATTAAATTAACAATAAAACAATTGAAAAAGGCAGCCAAGTAAGATAAATATAACATGAGAAATCTTAGGAATACAGGGGGCAATGAAATTACCCTTAAAAATAAAACTTAAATTCATTTGAACCCTAGACTTCGCTGCTTCTAAATTTCGTAATTTTGAAATGTTTTGCTTTTTTGCTAAAATTTTTCTTAAACCGAATTAAGCACACTTAGACTGTAATCCAAGCCTACAAACTACATTTACCCAATGAGAATTTTTGCAAATTTCTCCAAAGACTCATTAGACAACAATTGTTTTTTTTTTCTTTTTGAAGAGAAGTAGCACTTCAGGCATTAATGCCTATTTAGTCAAGTACCGTGCTACATTCTTTAGGAAAGGTATAGAGAAGAGATGAAACAGGTAGTGAAAGTAGAAGGATAGTCGAAAATTAACTGCCGTTTAAGAGCACAGTGACCAGTGACTATGCCTTTATCGCTGAGCAGCCCCACCGACAGTCAATTTTTATTTTTGTAGTGAAAAAAACCAAGGTCTTCGTTGGGAGTTGAACCCACAACCCCCATACTGACAAGCTAGTACACTACCTACTAGCCAACAGGGGCACCTAAGATTGATTGATGATTGAATAAAGTATTGTACAAAAGATCGATTGAATGCATATAAAAAGAGGAAGCAATTTACGGAATGCCGGCATTGTCAGCATTAAAATGGAAGCATTTAGAAATACAAGTCGCTTGGCAATTATCGGGTTTAATATTAAACGATCATTACAGAAAAACCATTCAAGATCTGATACCTAACAAAAATATTGGGAAGAGGGGGGACTTAAAAGCTGATGAAAGAAATGTGCACTAGCAGTTGCACACATTCCAGATGGCTCTTACTAATGGAACTTTTGTTAACGAAACAGCGAGAACAGCAGCATATTCATCAGATATAACCTGATACTTGATCTTAACGTTCAAAGAGTCTATTTATGGCAGAAATATTCGATCTGTTGTATCAGGCTCAAGAAAGAAATTCCACATAACACTTAACAATTAATCAGTAATTAAATAAATGCATAAGAGAATCGGACATGAACTCAATGCTAAGGAATTTGTAGAATGTGTTCAAGTCCCCACATGTTTAAAAATGAAATGAAGTTGACTTTAATAAAAGCTATTGCAGGAATTGAAACAGTAGATATTCATGTGAAGGGATGAAAGTATGCTCGTATGCTATATGGACCATAATTAGCAGGCTTGTGGCACCGTCTTCCTGCCAACGCAGGAAGAAATTTGTTATCATATACGTGATAAGATTTACATCTGCACCTAGCTGTGTATGCCATAATCAGATGTATGTGATTTGATTTACATCTGCGCCTGGTCATGAAGCCTTAATCAGATGGTGGTCAACCACTATGCATAATTTGGAACGTCATGCTCGTCCTAGGAAGCCGAAGCTTTAATTTTATGCAACAGAACTTTTTAGTTGCAACTTCGATGATTCCAGAGCAGGGCTGCAAATTATTACTCCTTGCTTAAGAGTTGGAGAACTTCCAATTCCTGTCCAGAACACATGTCTAGCATGCTCACTGAATATGATCACTCGAAATGATCCTGGCCACCATATTAAACAAAAGACCTGATATGGGGCCGCGAAACCACAACCACCACGATACTCACATAAAGGGCCAACCTTACTAATCAGTCAGAGAACAGTTAAATGTCTAAAGAGACAAATAACGAACTCTGCGGCTTACTGATTCCCGTGGAAATAAAGTGGAGTTTCCAGTTGAACCCCTGCTACCTTCCGGGGACTGGTCTCCCTTTTTCCCCAGTTGCACTGTGTCTAAATAGTCGAAGTTCTATAAAGACCATACTTATGTGCGCCCGGGGGGAGCCATAATCAGATGGTGGATCATACCACTGTGGATGAAGTGTAGCGTCATTTTTGCCCTAGAAGGCAACTTCAAACGCACGAAGCAGGTCGCTGCCTGCACTCCTTGCTGAAGCTTAATATAATTTAAGAACACGACGGCATTCATGCTTACTGGACCTGGTCCATTCATTGTGTTCTTTACGAATAATCCGACCCACAAACTCAAACGAGGGCCTGAAAACACACAGCCACCACGATACTCCCGAAGGGCTAAAGGCTAAAAAGACAAATAGCGGAACTCTAAGGCTTTACTGATTTCCATGGAAATATAGTGGATTGTCCAGTTTGCTCCTGCTACCCTTTTACCCCCGTTGGCACATGTAATGACGGTGAGATTCCGTCAAAATATATCAATGTGCCCGGACGGGCTATAATATGTGATATTGAACATGCCAAAAATTAAGATACTCCTACATTTAGACAAATTAATTTCTAAAAACTATTGTAAATGTAGTTACACGCCATTAAGACCCTCCTAGGCGCCATTAAGGCAAGTATTTAGTAGAAATGTGCGAGGACGAAGAGAGTTGCAAAGTGCGCTAGTACAAGCTAGAAAATGTAGTCACCTTCAACAGGAAACTCAAAAGTCTAGGTGATTGGCAGCGAACCGCTAATCGGGCCAACTAAGACAGCTGGTAACGGTTTTAAATATACCTTCGCTATTTTGGCATCTAATGAGAATAATTATCATTTTTAACAGATCGCTGGCTGCAAATTTTACTTCAAAATGTTTTTTCTTATTCTATTTTGTTTAGTTCACTGCATCAGCAAAAAAAAACGATATCGTTGTTCCTCATATCAGCTTCTTCACATTTAAGAATTTTATTCTTCCAGTAGCTCTAACCTTTAGCGAATCTTGTACACCACTTTTTGTCTAGCTAAAAGATCTTTAAATTCCTAAACAGGGATCGTAAAGCTTTATTTTCACGCTGGTAAATTCTTTAAACAGGTATAGAGTACCATAGCACCATATAGTGGTTAGAATCTCCTTGCAAGCTATTAGTTTGCCATCTAAGCCTAGATTAGAGCTTCTTTGAATACAATGGTTTAAATATCATCTATAGCAGCTTTCTACTTTAAACCCCAATCAACTGTTAATCTGAAGTTATGGATCTTTAATCACTATTCCAAACGAAGAGAGTCATATCTGCTAACACCGGGTTTCTACTAACAAACTTCGTGAATACTTAGAAGAGTTGGGTTGTCAATAAATTTAGATATATGGAGGTGATTGCGTGAAGCCGTGTCCGACGTATACAACGACTCATAACTCATGCAATAGCTGAATTGTTTGGGTGAATGTGAAACTTGTGGCGCCGTCTTAACAATTGTGGCCGCAAAAAATTTGTTGTATTAGTTTGGTAGCGCAGAGAATTCACGGCGACGACGTTTTCTTTCTCATTTTCCGAAAATATACAAACCGATGACACCGCCTGATTACAAATCACAATATACGATCACTCTCTTTTAAATGTAATGGTTTTTCAAAGACTGTTTTTGGATTCTGTGGGTTCAATATGTGACAATTTTGTTTGTTTATATAACTGCCTAAATGAAAGTGAGTCTCATCACTACATATGATTTTGTTGGAAATTGCGTTGTTTTTCTTCAGTTTTTCTAACACACAATTCACAAAAGTTCGCCGCAAAGAATGTTCGGTCGGCTTTAATTTTTGAAGGAGTTGAACTTTAAAAATGTTATGTAAAGTGGCAAGGGCCAATTGTTGTGATCGTCGACGAGTTGAAGTTCCAGGCTTATTCCCAACACATTGATGTACAGCTGCTATGACTCTAAGAGCTTATTGTTTTAGTCTCTTGTTAACAAGAATACCATAAGCCTTAAATTTTCAGAAAAAGCTGCTCGAATTTTACGAAGTGATACAGTGATGTCAACATTAGCTAATTGTGGCCATTAAAAGTTGGTTGTTGTCCAAGATATTTATACAAAAATAAAGATATTCGTACAAATGGCGAACATTTAAGAGTTAATGTTCCAGGATCATTCTCAACACTTTGCTGTATAGCGTCGTATTTGGATCCATACATCCACTATGAGCGTATTGTTTTAATCAGAAAAAATACGGCATACCTCAAATTTAGCGATTAAATTACACCTAGCAGTGCCAGAAGGAGGCTGTTTAAGAGGAAACCCTGTTGTTGAATAGTTTAAAATTTTCACCATTCTGATAGTCAATGTTCACAATTAAAATGCTTTACTCAAGATTGTGACATGGCATTCTTTAAATTTCCCAACTTTTTACTGAATAAATGTCAAAGGATGACAGCTTAATTCTTGAAGTTTAATCATTTGACAAACAATTTATATTCTCACCTCAAATTTGCTCGCCCAATAGGTCACAGAAAAAATATAAAATCGTAGACGTCAGGGAAATATCAATAAATAAAATTAAAGACAACTGCTGTCATTTCCTGTTTTATAAACCGTCATTGCTGGCTGTTTGATCGATATGGCCAATGAGCGCTTTCGATTTGATGACATAATTATCAAACCAAGTTCTGGATGGTACTGGTGAGTCAGTGTTCGTTTGGGTTTAGATAGTTCTTTCCTTAGAGTCATATTTACTCATGTAAGTAAGTAAAATTGCCCGCCACCTAAAATTTTATGCGAATATTTGGTGGATGCATTTAATATGACGTTTTCATTTTCACTTCACTTTTAAAAGTGCATATTTTAGTAGTGTCTAGAATTTTATTTTTAATATTCCGCAGCAATAAACGTAAATAAAAAATTATGTCTGGCACATGGCATCAAAGTCAATCATACCACGGATTTTGAGTTTTAAGGCTGAAATGGATTCGTTTGACTCCGTATAAACTCTGTCCTTAAAATGGACCCATAAAAAATAATTCAGTCGTGCTAAATCATATGATCTGGCTGGTAACTTAACTGCTGATTGTCATGAAAATATACGATCGGGAAGTTTGGGTCGCAATAAATTGTTCGTTTCATTGGCTGTGTGACATGTGGCACCGTACTGTTGAAACCTCATGTCAGTGATATCCACATCGTCAAATATAGGGCAAAATTGAGTTGTAAGCATCTGGCGATAACGTGATTTCCAGCCTCGTTTTCGAAAAAACCGCCCCAATCACGCCTCCAGTCTACACAGCGCACCATACAGTAACACGTTGAGCATATTGAGCTTCTTAATAATCGCTTTAGGATTTTCAAAAGCCCTAATGTGGCAATTTTGCTTGTTGATATGTATACCCTGATAAGTGAAAATGGGCTTCGTCTGAAAAAATGGTTTTTAAAAAAACAGCCGGCTGTTCCTGAATGAATTAAGTGAATCTACAGATATGTAAATGATTGATGGCTTTAATTCCTGCACCACTTGTACCTTGTAAGGCTTCAAAGTCAAATTCTTACGCAAAATTCACAATGTGGTGGTTTTGGATAACCCCAATTGCTGAGAACGTTGAAGAATTGACAAATGATCGAATTCTTAATAGCGGTTTTAAAAGGATGATTATGCTGTCCGCGAATTTTACGAAATGTAACTTTAACAGAACCACCATTTACATAGTGGATTTTAATTATTTTAATGCGATTTTTGTGCGATATTGAATTCATTGTAACACCCCCCGGGGGCACATTTATCGGTCTTTATAGAACTTCAACTATCTAGACCTGTGCTACTGGGGGTATAAGGGAGCCCAGTCCCCTGATGTCAGCAGGGGTACAACTGGAAGCTCCACGTTACTTCCACGGGAATCAGTAGCCCGCAGAAGTTCCGCTATTTGTCTCTTTAGGCATTTAGTTGGTCCTTCGGGAGTATCGTGGTGGCTGTGTTTTGGCGGCCCCACAACAGGTCTGTTTTTTATGGTGGCCAGGATCATCTCACCTTTAATAACACCCGCTGGTGAATGATACACATCCAGTGAACATGCTAGTCATGTATTCTGGACAGGAGTTGGATAGTCTCCAGCTCTTCAGCAAGGAGTAGCGGTTTGCAGCCCTGCTCTGGAATCATTGAAATTTCTACTAGGAAGGACCTGTTCTTAGAATTCGTCTTTGGCCTCCTAGGGCGTGAGTGGCGCTGCTTTTCACTCACAGTGGTTTGACCACCATCTGATTAAGGCTCACTGCCAGGTGCAGATGTAAGTCATATCACGAAATTCATTGTAACAATTGCCAGGTCCCCCCAGGGGCATATAAATATGGTCTTTATAGAATATTCCACTATCTAGTCTCAGTGCAACTGGGGAAAAAGGGAGCCCAGTCCCCTGAAGACAGGCAGGTGGTCAACTGGAAACTCCACTTTATTTCCACGGGGATCAGTGAGCCGCAGAGTTCATTATTTGTCTCTTTAGACATTTAATAGTTCTCTGGCTGATCATTGAGGTTGGCCCCTATATGGGAGCATCGTGGTGGTTGTGGTTTTGCGGCCCCATAAGGGAAGAATGAAAATTATGGTGGCCAGGATCATCTCGCTGTTAATGACACCCTAAGTGAATGATCCAGTCCAGTGAGCATACTTGACATGTGTTCTGGACAGGAGTTGGAAAGTCTCCAACTCTTTAGCAAGGTGTGATGATTTGCAGACCTGCACTGAAACCATTAAAGTTGCAACTAGGTGGTTCTGTTGCTTAGAATTATGTCTTCGGCTATCTAGGACGCCTGTATGACGTTCCAAATTATACAATAGTGGTTTGTCCACCATCTGATTAAGACAACATAGTCAGGCGTGGATGTAAAACAAATCACACTCTGTAACAATTGCCAATGAATCTACTAGGAATATGTCAAAAAACAAAAAAAATTTTGGTGTTGCGACAATTAAAAAACAAAACAACACAAACAAACAAGGTGCCCCTGTAGGCTAATAGGTAGTATAATAGCTTATAAGACTGAGGGTTGTGGGTGCAATTCCCAACAAAGACCTTGGTGTTTTTCACTATAAAAAATAAAAGGTGACTGTCGGTGAGGCTGCTCAGCGATGAAGGCATAGTCACTGGTCGCTGTGCTGTCTTATACGACAGTTAATTTTCGACTATCCTTCTACTTTCACCACCTGTTTCATCTCTTCTCTATCCCTTTCCTAAAGAATGTAGCACGCACTTGACTAAATAGGCATTGTTGTCTGAAGTGTTACTTCTCTGTGGCAGTTTTGCCAAAGTTGAAAAACTCAATATTATTCAAAACGCAGCTCTGATCTCTCTTAAGTTGTTAATTATTATATCTACCAAAATAAATCTTGGATCCGGTAGAAAACAGCAGTTATTAACCGCTGCGTTTTCTGTTTCTTAATAAAGCACTTCCGTTTAACCTCAAATTATTTTACAACAATAGTTCAGGGTTTACATTTAGCTGGAGCATGTGATTCCTTTCTTAATGTTGGTCCAGTAGTTATTATTTGCGTTGTGAAAAATCAAGATTTAAACAAAAAACGTAACAAACAGCATTAAGCAGCACAACGCCTTATGAAAACAGGATTTATAAAGATTTCTTGTTCTTTTAGAAACTAGAAAAAGAAAGCTTATGTTTCGCTATAGTTTCTTAAAAATGCTCTTAGATAATTTAACCAAAAAG
This sequence comes from Trichopoda pennipes, assembly GCA_030448955.1. Lineage (NCBI taxonomy): Eukaryota > Metazoa > Arthropoda > Insecta > Diptera > Tachinidae > Trichopoda > Trichopoda pennipes. Next base: position 10,803,770 of record JASKUP010000025.1, on the reverse strand, counting down.
ATAATAAAGTTGACCTATTATACATTAACGATAAAGATCGTACATGTTCCGATGGGGAATAAACTTAAACACTGTACAAATAATACGTTCTTTTTGTTAACCCTTTTAAAGTCGTTAGATTCACTGGCAATTGAAAATATTTATTATTATAATTTCAGTTGTGTAGTAATAGTTTAGATAATAGTTTTAACAATGCCATTCACTATATTTAAAATTAGTGGATGGTATGTGTTTGTGTGTGTGTGTGCTTTTTGAATATTCGACAAGCGCACACATTGTTGTTGTTAACGTTAAATTATATAGAACGTTTTATTAATAATTTAAAAACAATTTGTCACAAATTGATTGCTTTATAATAAATTTTTTACATAAATTTTATTATTGTTATTATTTCATGATAATCGTTATTGTTAATTTATTCTTTTAAACCATTAAAATCGAATTAAAAAGGAAAAATAATGAACAACTAAAATTATTTTAATCGAGCATGTGCATCATAGAAATATGTGCAGACGAATATTTAAATTTTACAAATGTAAAGAAAAATATTAGATTCTTTGGACATTTGAAAATCACATCCAATTAAAATTAATTAACAGAATTAAAGTAGGTTATATGGCATAACATCAGCCTTGGAGTTCGTGTGTTTGCTAAGTGGAAACTTGCTAGACTTGCTGCGGATTTCAAATTTCATTTTTCCAGCTTAAGGTGGAATGATTTTTTGAAGCTGCTGAAGCAGTCAGATGAAATGGCAAGAATAACTACAAGACGTCGAGGTGTTTAACGCCAGCGTTCTGGTAACCTGACATTTTTTTCCTATCACCTTTCCACGTAGCATCCGCTACAAAAATGGCGGCCAAACAGTCATTATGATAAAAAATGTGCATTCATTAATTAAAATTAAAAATCTCATTTTACAAATTAAATATCGCAGTTGGGAAAAACGAAATTTATTTTCCACGATAATCGACATAATTGAAGCAAACAAACGCCCAGTAGGTGTCTGTTCTTTCACCAAAAAATAGCTGTTTAGAAAGTATTTAGGGCTGGTAACACAAATAATCCAACTCGCAGTAACTGCAACGCCGGGTCTACTAGCACTTCAAAATCATATATGTGACTATGAATGCGAAGCCAGTCACCTAAAATGGTGTCTCTCTTTATTGAAAACAGAGCCTATCTAAGACTCTGTTGATATCAGCATCCGATTGCAATGTAACTCCAAAAAAAACTCGCTTTATCCACTATTTTAATTTATCCTTTCACCACCACCATTTTAAAATTGGAATAAAACTTTCAAGGCTTATTGGCAACGGCGATAATGTAATTTAATCAATATTTATAATTTTTATCGAAAACCCCAACAGTTGGATTCCAATTAGCCCTAGACTGTTAGCCCCGCGCATATCTAGGAAACATAAATATGACAGACAAAAAAAAAACAATGTCCTTGTCTGGCATATCTAGTTCTTTCAAATTTTCTTCAGTGGAATCTAGTTACTGGTCGGACTTCGAAGGTCCAATTCTGCCATTTTCAGGCTGCTGCTAGCCTAGACAACTAGTGTCGCGCTTTATCCCCAGAAGCGCATATCCATTTGGCAAGCTATCTACCAACACTTTATGTCCACGGCGGAAGTATCTTTGTAATAATTTGTTTTAATTCTTTGCCGTTTACCGCTCAGTCACTCGCCACTCCTTGCATAGCCTCGTCCCAAGGAAATCAAAAGAGGCAGTCGTGAGCACGCTATAACATTGTAGCGTTTGAAGTACGCCCCCTCAAGGTAAAAAGAACTCAAACTTTGGTGGAAATTAAGTTGGGTGTGTTTTAAATTTAGATCGTTAAGATCCATGCCACCCTTATATACGAGGTATGATCAAAATATAACCGTTATTATCAATTTTTTCAAAAAATATTTATTTATTCATCAATAACTATCTTGTCCCCTTCAAAGTAATCCCCCTTTAGATACAAAACACTTATGCCAGCGTTTTTTCCAATCCTCGAAAACTTCTGAAATGCACTTTTTTGTATCGCCAACAGCACCTCTTTCTATCTCCTCAATCGTAACAGATCGTTTTACTTTCATCGGTGTCATCAGTTTTGGGAAGAAGACAAAGCCAGCGGGGGCCAAGTGCGGTGAATAAGTTGGTTGGGGCAGGACTACGGTTCTATTTTTGGCCAAAAACTCATGCACAATCATTGACGTGTAAGCTAGGGCGTTATCATGGTGCTAAATCTGTGATTGGTTTTTCCACAACTCTGTGCGTTTTTGGCGAATTTCCTCGCACAAACGGTGCATAACTTCAAGGTAGTATTCCTTATTCACCGTACGACTTTGTGGCAAGAATTCATGATGCACCATGCCATTGCAATCGAAGAACACAGGGAGAAAAACCTTCACATTTGACCAAACTTGACGTGCTTTTCGCGGTCTTGGCTCAATGGTTTCAATGTTATAGCCATACACCCATTATTTGTTACCAGCTATGACCTTTCCGAGCAAATCTGGGTCATCGTTGACGACGTTTAAAATCTCCTGCGCGAATCAATGCTACGTTGTTTTTGCTTAAAATTTAGCAATTTTGAAACGATTTTCGCTGCCGCACGCTTCATGCCGAAGACATCCGTAAAAATTGCTTGGGATGAGCCGAACGATAGCGTTTCGACGATTATCATTCACTTCGCTGCTTCAATGTTTTCATAGGTTGTTGACGTGCTCGGGCGACCAGGACGACATTTCGTGATAAGATTTACATCTGCACCATCATCAGATGGTGGTCAAACCACTGGGAATGAAAAGCAACGTTATTCACGCCCTAGGAAGCCGCGGAGTAATTCTAGCAACAGGTCTTTCCTAGTTGCAATTTCAGCGGTTCCAAAGCAGGTTTGCAAACCACTACTCCTTTCTGAAGAGCTGGAGATAATCCAACTTCTGGTCCAGAACACATGACTAGCATGCTCAGTGGATTCGGATCATTCATTAAGGGCGAGATGATCCTGGCCCACATAATCAGTTCAGGCTTGGGGCCGCAAAACCATAACCACCAGGATACTCCCGAAGGGCCAACCTCAATAATCACTCAGAGAACAGTTAAAAGTCTAAAGAGACAATTAGCGGAACTCTGGGGCTTTACTGATTCCCGTGGAAATAACGTAGAGCTTCCAGTTGACTCCCTGCTTGCCTTCAGGGGACTGGGCTTCCTTATACCCCCAGCAGTACAGGTCTAGATAGTCAAGTATTCTATAAAGACCGGGCGACCAGGACGACAATCGTTATTGACATCTTTTTGGTCTTCCTTAAACCGGTTATATCACAATTGAACTTATGTTCTGCTCAAAGTAGACTCACCAAACGCCACAGTCAACATTTCAAATATCCTTGCACATTTAATTTCATTTTTTACACAAAATTTAATACAGTTTCATTGATCCATTTTTTCGAATAGTAAAAAACTAAGAGCACACCAAAACACGACTCACCTTTTAATCTGTTAAAAACAAACTGACAATCCAAGATGGCTGATATGTGACGTGTGTACCAGCGTAATAGAAACAAAAATGCGAAAATTGGGCATACGCAACTCACGAAATTTGATCATACCTCGTATCCTACAGAGTTTGCTTAGGTTAAAAAAATCACCGCCTTTAATTTGCTTAATTCTATTCCATCCTTGAGCGTCTCGTTCTGAGAGGCAAGAATTGTTCAGCCAATAATATTGACTTCCATCTTATGTCACCTAGACATTAGTCGAATTGTTTTTATATGTTCTTACAGGTAGTTCCTCCAACTTAATAGACGCTGGCAATATAACCTGCTAATGTTATAAAGGGTCCGCCAAATAACTTTTTTTTTTTGTTTTAAATGCTGTAAACAAAACTACGGAATATTTTCTCAAATTTCTTTTTTTATTTGAAATTACAATCCTTCCGATTAATAATGGAAAATAATTTCATTCAAATGGCTGCCTCGGCTGACCATGCAGTAGCACATTGCCGATTGTGCGCAGCTGTATTTCATCAATGGCTTCACGAATATTGTCCTTTAAAGCGTCAATTGTCTCTGGCTTGTCGTAGCGTAACACTTATCTTTGACGACACCCCACATATAATAGCCCAACGATGTCAAATCTCAGCTCCGAGGTGGCCAAACGACATCAGCTCTGCGGCTGATAATGCGATCTTCATAAATAGGGCGCCAAACATCGAGTGTAGCTTCGGCTGTGTGGCACGTAGCGCCATCCTGTTGAAACCAAATGTTGCTCCTCTTAAACTTTTGTGAACAAAAATTCGTTTAACATGGCCCGATAACGATCGCCATTGACTGTAACGGCCACTTCTTGCTCATTTTCGAAGAAAATTGGTGTCCCTGTAAGCTAGTAGGTAGTGTACTAGCTTGTCAGTATGGGGGTTGTGGGTTCGATTACCAACGAAGACCTTGGTTTTTTTCACTACAAAAATAAAAATTGACTGTCGGTGCGGCTGCTCAGCGATGAAGGCATAGTAACTGGTCGCTGTGCTGTTAATTTCCAACTATCCTTCTACTTTCACCTCCTGTTTCATCTATTCTCTATCCCTTTCCTAAAGAATGTAGCACGGTTCTTGACTAAATAGGCATTGTTGCCTAAAGTGCTACTTCTCTTAAAAAAAAAATCCGCACCAAACAGTGACTCGTTTTGGGTGCGTCGGCTTTTCAATGAATGCGTGCGGGTTTCTGTGCCCCAAATGCGACAATTTTGCTTGTTTACATACCCACCAAGACCAAAATGAGCTTCTGAAAAGATGATTTTTCTTTGCAAAACCGGCATCTTCTGTACGTCTCAGGATGCCAGTTTCTTTCACTTCTTTTCACAAGATAACATACATACGGAGCTGACGGTGCTTCTCTTCTTCTAAAATCCGTACGCAATTTCTGCATCACACATTGTGCAACATTACTATGATTTTCAAAGTAATGTCGCAATATTTCCCAGCGTTGTTCAAGCGTATACACAACCATATTCGTTTAGCGAAAGGATAAAATTAATTATCTATTAAATCAAACATGAGCTAAGTGTTACCATTCACGAAATAAGCACTAGTTGAAAAAAAAAACGTTAAATGGCGGACCCTTTACATATAGCAGGCTACCGACTATAATACTTCAAAATTAAAATATACACATTTATTATTATTTTGGTGACAGGGCAGCTACACGACTACATCGACACCGTTGTTGCTGCCGCCAGCTTAATTTTATTTCTATTTCTGTTGGCTACAAAAAATTGATTAGTGATGTCAATACTTTAAAATAAATGGGTACTTTGAAAAGAACGCTCATGCTTTCGCTTTAGATTTATTATTGACATCTTCCTGGCGCCCCTGCAAACGTCAGCATATGGTACTTAAAGCATCCATATCTGGTATAATGCTAGTCGATATTCTCTTTCTAATTCTTGTCAATGGTAGACAAAAGCACACGCTATTTTTTGATATTTATGGAATAAAATCTCTGTGAGACTGTAGATAGTAATAATTCATTTTCGTTTTTGTGGACTAACTAGATAATAGTGGTTGGCTCCTTGATAAGTTCGTGGCGCTTTTTAAATAAAATCCAACGCCTCCATTACATAACACATTCCAATAGAAATGTATTCGAAATTTGCCGGATAAATTATAATTTGACTAAAATTAAGTGAAATTATGGTGAATTAGTGCCCTAGAGAATTATGGTTGCGGGAAAGTGGAAGAGATATAACAAAAATTTTGTAAAGTATCACAGATGAAGAGAAGAGATAACAGGTGTAACGTTGTAGGAATAACATCAAAGTAGTGGAACATTATTTTAACAATTGTCTAGCATCGACACGAATATGAATTTAAATTTTGGAGAGAAGTGGTTGCTAGTGGCCACTGAGGACTACCATAGGGTATGCCAAAACAATATCAATTTCTTCAGTTTTATACAGTTTCAGGGAGCACATATAAACCGGCATTAATGCCTTCAGAGCATGTGTTTAGAGTAGGCAATACATGCAGTCCACTTTAGCTAACCTCAGCTAATTTTTGGTTAATAAGCTTGTTCCACTAGGCTTATAAGAACAACAACAACAACAGCAAACAACCAACCATCGTAATGTGTTGAAGGAAATAACAAAGTATGTGAGTTAATTAACTTGGCCAAATTACAAGTTGTTTGTTTGCAGTTAAAATGAAATTAAATTCGAAACAAGGAATGGAAACAAATAGTTCTCATATCTCTTAAATAAAACGCACATACCTTCGGATAAATAAATTGTTAAGGAAACTCCTTCAAACTCTACACGGGCGAAACTATTAAAATTGTTTGAATACATGAAACTGGTTGGAAAATGTTCTTTGTTTTTGTGATTTTGTTTTTTTTTTCTGTCTTATAGGCTTAAATCATTGTGACCGACTAAGACTCTCGACTTCCAATCACTTTCGGTTGTCTTTCTTTTTCTTCTCTCCACACTCATATGCATTTGAGTCGTAAGTTTTGTGTTTTTATGTCTGTATTAAACAAAAGTCTTAAACTACAAATGAATGCATGCAATCCGTCATGCAGGTGTGAATGATTCATTAATTTCGCGCCTTCAGTTCTTAACGCGCCGTAACAAACGCGCAACAAACACTTTGACTGTTCAACAATTTTTAAAAGAAAAGCATAGAAAACAAAAAACAGAAACTAAGAAAAAGAAAAAATTCTTCAAAACAGATTAGTAACGAGTATCAGAAGCTTAAATGTATGACTTCAAAGTCGCTTTAAATTTGCTAATGTAATTTTGTCTTACTATTTTAAAATGTTTATCCTGTTTTTCAAAACAAGAATGACAGGTTTTACATGTTCGTAGTTCGTAGTTCGCACGAAAATCGCATTAAAATAATTAAAAGTGACATTTCGTGAAATTGGTGATATTTTTGGACAACATAATCGTCCTCCTGAGAGAGACCGCTATTAAGAATTTGGTGGTTTAATTTGCGTCGATAGCCTCGATACAAAATGTGCAAACACCAACGCATGTTTGACCGTGTCGTTCAACTGCCTGCAAACATAGCAGCCGTGAGTCACAATTCGGGTTATCCAAAACTACCACATGATGAAATTTGCGTTGGGAATTGACTCTGAAACCTTACAAGGTTCAACTGGTGCAGGAATTAAAGCCGACCGACCATTCAAATCGCCGTAGAGTCGTTCAATTCATCCAGAAAAAACTGGCGGGTTTTTCTGAAAAAGTCATTTTTTCAGACAGAGCTCATTTTCACTTGTCAGGTTATGTCAACAAGCAAAATTGTCGCATTTAGACTTCTGAAAATCCTAGAGCGATTCTTTGAGAAGCCTTTGCATGCTTAAATAGTCACTGCATGGTGCGCTATGTGGCCTGGAAGCGTGATTGGGACGTTTTTTTTTTCGAAGATGCGGCTGGAAATGCGCTAACGGTCAATGGATCACGCTTTCGCGAGATGCTAACAACTCAATTTAGGCCTATTATTGACAACCGGGATATTACTGACATGTGGTTTCAACAGGACGGTACCACATGTCACACAGCCAATGAAATGATCAATTGATTGCAAATCAAATTTCCCGATCGCATAATTTTACGACAATACAGCAGTTAAGTGGCCAGCCAGAACGTGTGATTAACACCTGTGGACTATTTTTTTACAGTTATGTTAAGGACAGAGGCTATACGGAGCCAATCGAATCCATTTCAACCTTAAAACTCAAAATTCGTGATGTGATTAACGAAATAGAACCGCCATTTTGCCAAAAAGTAATCAAAAACTTTGATGAACGAATCGACATCTATCAGTGTGATCGTGATGGCCATTTGCCAGATATCATTGTCAATTCATAATTACCGGACTTAGTTCACCGTAATACTATACAAATTTGAATCATTTTAATCGAAATTTTTTGTTTTATTTTGTTTTAGAAAACAAACTTCTTGTTGACAACGCCTTTAGAATTGTAACACCAGATTCGATTGCTTTTGTTTGTAGAAATACGACTCTTGACTTGACCTGTTGCGGAACCAACTTACAAAGAACTGTTTTTAAAGTCACCGCAATTATACACATTTTAGTTTCCTCAAATGAATCCTTTTCCCCAAATTCCGTTAACGTTTCCAACCAGTTTTTTTGTTTTTTGTTGGGAGGGGTCCAACACAGACTTTAGGAAGCACGTTCAGCTATATTGAAACGGTCTGTGTCTGTAAATATCACAAAATCCACTTACAGAATAATTACGGCCACCACTAGATATTTTTTTAGTTCCGCATTATGATAAATAAGTGGGACTACAATATTAGAGTGAGGTTAAAACAAGCACAAGGTTCCTTCATTCAAGTGTATATTTCTCTAGGTTGTTTGCATGTCTAAACAATCCTGTTATATGCTGCCATCTGAGCTTCTTCAACATACAGCGCCATTAAAAAATGACATAAAATTTTTTTTTCTCAGACCAGCACTCAGGGTATGACCTCTACATGCATTAATTTGTGCCAGAACTAGGAAATTAGGTTATGAGGAGGAGGAAAGAAGGAGTAGTGTTTGTGGGTATTCAATTTGAACTTTCCTGCATTAAAAGTGACAAAAAAGGCCTCTGGAGGGACAGCAGAATAGTTCGTATGTGGAATAATACGAACTGTTCTGCTAAAAAACAAAATTTCCCTGTAATGTGGAGTTCGATTCACTGGAAAATCAACCACTAATGAATGCGCTCTTAAAGAAAATCGAGTTTACCGCGAAAATATGGGAGTTCCCTAATTTTATAACAGCACCTACGATTGTATTAACAATAAAACAGTGAAATACATCGCACATTGCGATAATTTTCTAGAGAATCAATAGAGTTGGATACCCTACTACCTTCAGTGAGCCTCTTGGACGGATATAGGTCGTATAAATAGTACGAAGATCGGATGGAGTGATTATCTAGTTCTATGTCCCTTTAAATAAAGATTTTTCTTGGATGAAGACCATCAGGATTAGTTACTAGTATAGGATCTTTTTATAGAGGTATAGAAATTTAAGTTGGCAGCACTTTTTCAACTGTGCTGTGCGAACAATATTGTTACGAAGATGATTTTGTAAGTTTTAAAAGAAAATAATTATCAGTACGAAAAAAAGTAAACACAAACGAACCACTGTGAATTTTACAAACTGCATAGTTTTCTAAGAAATCTTATATACACAAGACCACTACAACGTGCTTATAGGAAATTCTACCAAATAAGATAAACAACAGAAAACAAAAACACACAGCCAAGCAGGTGCCTAAGCTGAATAACAACAACAACAATATGGGGTGATGTTAAAGTAGAATATTTTTGTATATGCGAGAACCACTTAAAACAGCTATAGAAGCATCACTTGCTGGGCAAATGAAGGAATTCAAGTTGAGCCATCAATGAGTAAAGACAACAAAGTTGCCATCGTGTTTATTTTGTGTGTATTGAAAGTAAATAAATCGTTTAATTTCATTTAAAACTCTAAAGTGCTGTGCTATTATATTGCAATAAAATAACTCCATATAACAAAACATTTATTAAAAGGAATAAACGTAACAATATGTATAGAAGCTTGGGTTTTTGTCTACATCTGGAATAGTGGACCTTACAATGATTTCCTTTTAATGCAACAAATGGACAATTTTGCAAAAAAAAAAAACAAATAACCTAGCCTGTAGGCTAGTAGGTAGTGTACTAGCTCGTCAGTATGGTGGTTGTGGGTTCGATTCCCAACGAAGACCAACGAAATCATTTATTATGGTACCTCAGTTCCTAAAATATCGCTGTGGTTCAAGCTTTGAAAGACTATAGTGGCAAAGAATATAGAAAAAAGACAACAATGGAAAATCAAGACATTTGCACCGTTAAGGAATATAATTGAGCAGTTTATTTCAAAAGAAGCAAAACTGTTTTTAGAAAGATTTTCAACAAAATTCAATAAGGAATTTTTAGAAAGAAATTCCGCAAGTTGGAAGGAAATAACTGCTTGCGCTAAAACATAAGATGTGGCACTATTAAATGTGGTGAAATGACGCAGCAAAAAGAGGTTTATTATTATAATTTATTATTATACAAATTTATCTTCCAATTTCTAAAGCCGCATAGCTTTTATGCTTGCAGGATATTAAAACTGCCTGCCTGCAGGATATTAAAACTTAAAAAATAAATAAGTTCGTTTAGAACTAGTTTTTTTGTTTTTGTTTTGTTTTTAATTATACTTCACAGTTTCTGTTGTAATAAGTTTTGAATTATTGTGAGCCCATCAGGTATTCCTTTATTAGTTTATTCCGTTTGCTTTCGTGCGCTATGCTGATTGTCTCCGTCGGTATTTTGTTCAAAATTGCTGGCAATGTAACGGGAAGCGAACTTCTGCCATGCTCGTTTGCAAATTGTTCCACTTTAAATCTTCCTGGAGCTCGTCTCCGTGTATTGTGAGTATGTGCTATGGGCTGCAAATATCTGCTTTCATTGTAGAATTTTTTGGCCATGGTTGCGTAATAGATGTTCTTAACGCTAAGAACCTAAAGGTTTCTGGTAGGTCCTGTAAAGGTTCGGTTGTTAGGATTCGTAACGCTTCTGCTTAGTTCACTGTCGCCCGTTTTAGGACCAGCACTCAGGAGATGGCCTCTTCCTATGCAATGCATTGTGCCGAACAGAACTAGGAAATTAGGTTATGGGAAGGAGGAAAGAGAGAGTAGTGTGTGTGGACATTCGATTTGAACTTTCTCAGATTGAAAGTGACAGGAAAGACCTTCGGAGGGATTTCATTCCACATACGGACTGTTCTGCTGAAAAACGAATTTTCCCACAAATGGATGTGCTCTCATCAAAAATCGAGTCAAACTCAAAATCGTGCGATTTCAGTAGCAAATTCCCTAATTTCATTAGAACACTTACCATTGTAGTAGCGATAGAACAGTGAAAGGCAACCCACATTGCTCTAGAGAATCAATAGAGTTGGATACCCTAGTGTCCGCAATGAGCCTCTTAGCCTTCTCCTGTACGCGGTCGAGTAACCTCAAAATAGACTTTGGAGCGCCGGCCCATACATGAGACCTGTATTCCATTTTTGGACAGATATAGGTGGTACAGTTAGTACGAAGATCGGATGGAGTGAAGTATCTTTTACACCGTTTTAGAAAACCGAGGCACTTGAAAGCTTCTTTAGAAACCTGGAAAATGTGTTTAGTCCATCGAACATCGCACTGAATTTTCATGCCAAGAACATCAAGAGCTTCTGAGTCCGTAATACTTACACCACCCATAGTAACAGATGCAGCACCACTACCAAACGCAGATCTATGCGTAAGCATGCAACATTGCGTCTTACTAGCATTGAATTCTACTCTATTCACACGACCCCATTCCAAGATTGTCGCGAGATCATGATTAAGCGTATCATTCATGCTTTGCCTTTTGGAAGTAACCTCCAAATGGCTTGGTCTATTATCAAATGAATATGACTGACAAATGGCGCTGTCATCTGCAAAAGAACATATAGGGTTGAAAGTTCGACAAAGAAGGTGATTTAGAAAATTAAGAAATAGCGTAGGAGAAGGAACGGAGCCTTGCGGTACCCCTGAATTCATCATGAACTCGTCTGATGAAATCCCATCTATAACAACTCGTATAGTGTGATGTCTGAGAAAACTCGATATAAATCTGGAAAAATTATCACCGACACCAAAAGCAGCAAGTTTTGACAGAAGTGCATCATGTCACACTCTAACAAATGCTTTGGAAATATCTAGAACCACCACCTTGCTTTCTCCAAAATGATGTATGCAGTTACACCATTGTTCCGACAAGAAGGCTAGCAAGTCACCCGTGGAGCGCCCCCTACGAAAACCATACTGTCGGTCACTAAGCAAGCTATTGGACTCCAGGTATCTCACTAGATGGAAATTAATCATACTTTCAAATACTTTAGAAAGTGCAGAACATATTGCGATTGGGCGGTAATTTGCAGGGTTGTTAGCCTCCCCCTTTTTGGGGATCGGCGTTACATTAGCAACTTTGCAGCACTTCGGACATTTTCCGACATGATACAATGTGTTGAAAAGGGCTGCTAATGGACGCGCTAGCGTCGATGAGCACTGCTTCAAGACCAGTGCTGGTATCCCATCCGGCCCAGGAGACTTGTTTATGTTGAGATCTGTAAGAACCCTTTTAACCGCTCGAGCTGGAAAAAATATCCTCGGCATAGTAACTGATATTCTGTCGAGATCTGGCGATGGTTGACTGCTTTCTGGCAAATAAGAATTATTTGCAAATAAACCAGCTAAAAGGTTAGCTCTATCAACCGGGTCAGTGAATATTTGATCATTCTTTAAAAGAGTCGGAATTAAAGAACTTGCATTATCCCGTACTTTTTTAACAAATGACCAAAAGTTCTTACTACCCCTAGAAGTAGCAAGAAACTTAGCACGAAGGCGCTCTTCGTACAGATGTTTTTCGCGCCTTAGTACTTTGGCACAGTAAGATCCTCTCCCTTTTGCGTAGTGAGTCAGTATCTGCGTTTTTGTTTCTACGCCAGATATTGAATGTTTCCTCTCTTGATCTGACTGCATTTTTGCACGTCTGATTAAACCAAGATTTAGATCTGGTTTTAAACGAAATTGTTTTGGATGGAATAAAGATTTTAATTCCAAGCTAAATTATGTTTACAACCATTTCCGCCATGGCATTGACATTATTTTCCAAGAAACATAGTTTCCAATTAAATTGCCTAAAAAATTCGTTCGTCAACCCAACGAGCCTTCTCATAAATATATTTCAGACGTTTGGTAGCTGATTTCGAAACATCGTGAAGCTTCGAATATGAAAAGGAGGCGGAGATGGTGCAGTGATCGGAGTTGCCGAGAGGTGCACAAACATTAACCTCATACTTTTGGGGGTGTGAAGTTAGAAGAAGGTCGAGTGTATTACTATGGTGCCCATCAACACACGGAATGTGTGTTGGCTCATTCACTAATTGCGCAAGGTGATTGTGCGCGGCAAATAGCTCAGCATACTGGCCTTCTGTAGTTGTATGGTCTGAATGGTGAAGCCAAGAACAGTTATGAACATTGAAATCACCAGCAACAACAACTTTACTATTCGGGCAACTGTCGAGAAACTGTTGCCAAAGTTGTCTATTATGCTGATTGCGTAATTGCCGTTTTCTGTTGTGCTGCGTTCCTGTTCCTGTTCATGTTCATGTTATAATCATGATTATTAATTGTTTATAGTTTCGGATCTAAAATTTTTAGTATTCGGTCTTGCATTTTTTTGGGGAGTGCTGCTGTATTTTACACTATCCCAAGCGGTGACTCCATGCCGGATATAAGATTCCACTAATACAAAAAGTATGCTTGACGGAGAACTTCATACGTGAAGAAGTTGCTTAAATGTTACAGCATATACGACGCTTTCCTAAGTTTCTTCTGTAACTTTTCAATATGATTTCTCCATTTAAAGTTGCAGTCGATTATCACACCAAGATATTTATAAGTATAAACTTATACAATGAAACTTGTGCAGTCGTCAGCCTGATTGTTCATCATATAAACGTTGCTGATGGAGAGTTATAACGTTTATTAAAAGGAATAAACGCAACAGTATATTAGCTGCAGATTGGTTTGTTGAATAAATACTTTTAAGCCACTGTTAATCCCATATTACAAATTTTCATCATATGTGTATGGAGATGTGTGTGTGTGTGTGTGTGTAGATGTGCGTTACAGTAACAAACATTAAATTACATTTAGAGTTGTACAGATGAAATAAACACGAGCATCATTTTCAAATAACGTCTTCATCTTCATCTTCATTTTCATCTGCAGCATTGTGGCAAGTCATCATCACCTAAAGGTGTTAATTCATCCCATTACAAAACAGTTATGGTATTTTTTTTACTTTTGTTAAAGATTTTTAGTGTTGTTGTTGTTGTTTTTGTCATTGTTGTTGCTATTATGTTGTTGGTGTTTTACAGATTGTATTTTTGAGTGAGGCCTGTGTAATGGAAACTAGCAATTTTTACTATTAAATACCTGAGACGAGAAGAAACTGACGCATATTAATTTAAATTTGTTTGGTATCATGTACAAATTGCAAAATTATTTTTGTGTTTTTGTTTTTTTTATTTTTTATCTTTTCTTTTATTTTCATTTGAATGGTTGATTGTATTTTAAAGAGCAAAAGTTTGTTAGGAAGGGGCAAAGGGGAGGCAAAACAGAAAACATAATAAATAGCATGGCTGAGGTGTTAATTTCTGGAAGTACTTCTTCCTATGGCAATAACATTCATATTTAATTCCTTTCGACCATGTTGGCATCAAGTCATTTTTGCTTTTCTTTTCGAGAAAATTATGAATAATTAAAATCAGTTGATTTATTTATTAATGAAAAATGTCGAGTCATATAACATGTTGCTGAAAAATAAAGGGTGTTTTTTTAAGCCCGATAGAACTTGAAATTGTAAAAAATAACACAAAAAAAATTAAATTGTAATCAAAATTTCTTTTTTATTCGAAGGATCAATACGTGACATTAACATTTGAAAATGATTTTGGGCATATGGGCACCGCGGCTGTTCTTGACGAAGTGCATTCTGGACGTCCAATTTTGGGCCACTTTTTCGAGCACTGCTGGGCGTATGTCACGAATAACACGAACAATGCTGTCCTCCAAGGCGTCAATTGTTACTGGTTTATCAGCATAAACCAGTGACTTCACGTAGCCCCACAGGAAATAGTCGAGTCGCACGACCTTGGAGGCCAATTGACAGGTCCATTTCTCGAAATCAACTTCTCGCCAAATTTTGATTTCAATAAGTCAATGGTTGCGTTCGCTGTATGGCACGTAGCGCCATCCTGTTGAACCACATCTCGTCCAGATCAATGTCATCCATATTTTCAAACAAAAAATCATTGATCATGGTGCGGTAACGATCTCCATTGACCGTAACGCGAGCTCCGGCCTCATTTTTGAAGAAATAAGGTCCGATGATGCCACCAGCGTGAAAACCGCACCAAACGGTGCATTTTTCTGGATGTAATGGAGTCTGTAGGGTCTGTTGTGGATTGGTCTCACTCCATATGCGGCAATTTTGCTTATTAACAAACCCGTTAAGCCAAAAATGCGCCTCATCGCTGAACACAATTTTGCGATAAAACAACGGGTCAGTTGCCAACTGCTCTAGAGCCCAATCGGCGAAAGAACGACGCATATAATGGTCTCGTGGCTTCAATTCCTGCACCAGCTGGATCTTATACGGGTGTAGGCCGAGATCTTTGCGCAAAATTTTCCACATAGTGGACGGACAGAGCCCCAATTTCTGCGACCGACGACGAATTGATCAATTTGGATCTTCTTCCACACTTTCGTTTACAGCGGCGATATTCTCTTCAGTACGCACATTCCTTCGACGTGTTGGTGTTATTGCATCCTCTGGTACGAAATCTATCGACAGGTCGACGAATGGCTTGTTCAGATGCACGATTATGTACGCCATAAAAATGACAAAGTCGTCTATCAGTTGCGCGAATCGACGACTGATTTTCAAAGTAAATTTGGATAATTTCGTAGCGTTGTTCAAGCGAGAGTCTATTCATGATGATTTGTCAGAGTATACTGTAGTGGAACCACCCTAATGTAAATACCTAACACAACAAACTAAAAAGTTTAAATCAAATTTCTCAAGTGCAATGCACTAGCAATGCACTTATGTTTGTTGTTGTTATGCTTTACATACATGCAATTTATGAATGGCCTTCAACGGGCATTTACATGGCGTGTGTGTGTCGATCGGTGTGTTTCAGGTGACACATTTATTTTGTGGAAAGAATTCCCAAAATGAATGCAATAGGAACCGGGTCACATTTCACTTTTCATGACAACAATAATATTCATTATATTTATAATAACATTTGTAAATAATTAACATTAATAGATTAAGTACTAGATAGTTAAAATTCTTCTCACATTCGGTATATAAACGACTGCAATTGGGAAGACAAAAAGAATCTTTGTTAACACCTCTAAGCTCCCAGTTGAGCTTATTATAATTTATTATAATTAACTGCTCCTAGTTGAGCATAACCTAAAATAAAATAAGAACAATTAAAATATACAAAATAAAAGGAAAAGATTTTTATTTTATTACATGGCGATCCTGCCAGATCTGAGAGTGCTCAAACTATAAGAGCACCCAGACAAAATTGGTTTAAGGCAAAATTTTTTTTGCATCCTGCCAGCCTTGAAAGTGCTCCTGAGCACCAGGGCAAAATTTAATTTTGGCTCCTGACGGCAGCCGAGTCCCGTCAGAGGAAGTGTCTGGCCAAAAGACACAACATCAGAAGTAAACAAGGACTCCAAAATTGAGAAGCTAAACTTGCCAACAATGATGATGAAGGAAGAACATTGGAAAAATCATCCACATAATCTTTAGAACCTTCAATCAACAATAACAACAACACATCATAATACAATAGGAGGCTTGCAATATCAACAACTTCTACAACAACATGATCAGCAGCAACATTTACAACATATAAGTATACTTTTAATTTTAAATTTTAATAATTAGCTTGTAAAAGGAGTGCGATTTTATTACGCACCCTTAGGGAACGGAGGCGACTTCGCCCGTGTTCACAAAATTTTTTTTATATAATTCTAATATACTTATAAATTTTTTAAATAAATTTATAATGGATATATCTAATATATTTAATGAAAATATATTTAATATTTAATAATATAATTCGTTTAGTAACATACCCTTTAAAAATTTTAAATAATAGATATTCTTTTAAATTTGTAAATAAATTTTAAAATGAACATTTAAAAGTCATTTTAGAGAATATTAAACTTTTTTTTTTAAATTTAATAACAAATCCTTTTATAATTTTTGAATGAAGAGAATTCTTTTAAATTTATATATAAATTTAATAATGAACATATCCGATACTTTTTTTATAATTTAATTCTTTTAAATTAATTTTATGAAAAAAAAAAAAGAATAATATAATTCGGTTGATAATAACAAAAAAAATTTTCCTTTGCAAATGGACTTTTATAGTGGACATTTTTGAAAAAAAAATTAAAACAGCTCCAAAAATTTGGATAAGCTATTAGGAATTGAATAGGATTTTTGGAAAGATAACAGGAACAGGAGGAAGACTTTTTTTAGAACACAATGGGTAAGACGGAATCTAAACTTGAGAAACCAAACGCAAATGTGGTAAACAATGTTGAAATTGTCAACCACAAGGATGACATAAAATCGGTATGGTTGTTGATACTAATATTAACAATCATTACCGCCGCTAATTTGCTTCTGAAAATTTATCTGCTACACAAGAGATCGTTGAGGAAGAAATATGCTAGTAGAGCGGACAATTTGGATAAAATTTAAAGTGGACAGAACTAGCGGAACGGTTAAATATGACAGCCCCCCAAAAGAAGAAAAAAAAATGACAGCATACAACAGCAGAAGGGGAGAGAGAAAAGAAAAGAAAATCCTTTTTTCATAAGTTTGTTTATTAAATTTATAATATTTTTACATTTACTATTAATATTGGATTTTATTGAAAATTTAGTAAATATGTTAAATTTTTTTGAATTTAGCTATGAATATTTTAATTTCCTTTAACAGGTCAAATTTTAATAGCATGGACAGAGGAAGAAAAAGGAAAATTTTTTATATTTCTGTTTTCATGAATAGGATTAAATTTTTTTTTATTAGATTTAACGTATTTTTTCATTTACATTTAATTATTCCTAATTAATATCAAATTCTATTAAAAAATTTAATAAATATGTTAATTTTTATATAGCTATTTTAATTTAACAAGTCAAATTTTATAACATGGACAGGGACAAAACTAGTAACTAATTGCTACAGGATTATGAAAAAAAAGGCACGACATATGGCAAATGATGTTAATAATAGAAAGTATCAAACAGATGAACGGATAAGCCCAATATATATATTGACGTCAGGAAGCACAACAAATATAATTGTTAGTGACTTATTTACTAATGGGAAGATTGACTTAGGACAATTTGTTCCCTAGGCTAGGAAAAATGGCCGGTAAATTTTTTTTTATAAAGAAAGAGAAAATTTTAGAATTTGTCTCATTTAATGAATTTTAATAGAAAAGGGCAATAAATATTTTAGTAGTAGCGCTACTATTTAGAATGACCTAGATATTGAAAAAGATACTAGGAAAGGATACTAAGACCATTGAGGATAATGAAACAATACCATGATGACCCTTCAGAAAGTGGACATTCAGGTGTTTCTATAACTCTGGAAAAGATCAGAGATTATTATTATTATTGACATTATTATTAGAAGAACATCACTAAATATGTAGCCGAATATGTTAGATCATGGCAGACGTGTCAAAGATCGCAAATGACAGAACATTAGAAAGTCCTTTTCCCAAATCCTATAATAATTGAAAATTGGAACAATTAGGAACACTAATAGAACATTTTGGAATATATGACATTAGTCTTATTTAGAAATGAGACCCAACACTTTCTCAAATTTAATATAAAAGTCCATAATTAAAAATATATACTTAATAATTAACGTAACCATATAAAATTAAGAAAATAGATTTAAGAAATAATGTTACCATAGAAGATAAGAAAACAAATAAAACACAAATAGTAAATAAAAATAGGCTTAAGTTATACAATATATAATTTTAATCTAATTCCCCGGGAGAATATACTATTAGAATTACAATTACTATATAAGAACAAATAATAACTTTAAATAAAAACTATAATTACATAAATAAAATTAAGATTAAATAAATTAATACATAATACAATATTTGTAAAAGAATGTCCATAAAACTACCGTTATATGAACATTCTTGCGAAAAGTGGAGATGTAGTGGAACCACCCTAATGTAAATACCTAACACAACAAACTAAAAAGTTTAAATCAAATTTCTCAAGTGCAATGCACTAGCAATGCACTTATGTTTGTTGTTGTTATGCTTTACATACATGCAATTTATGAATGGCCTTCAACGGGCATTTACATGGCGTGTGTGTGTCGATCGGTGTGTTTCAGGTGACACATTTATTTTGTGGAAAGAATTCCCAAAATGAATGCAATAGGAACCGGGTCACATTTCACTTTTCATGACAACAATAATATTCATTATATTTATAATAACATTTGTAAATAATTAACATTAATAGATTAAGTACTAGATAGTTAAAATTCTTCTCACATTCGGTATATAAACGACTGCAATTGGGAAGACAAAAAGAATCTTTGTTAACACCTCTAAGCTCCCAGTTGAGCTTATTATAATTTATTATAATTAACTGCTCCTAGTTGAGCATAACCTAAAATAAAATAAGAACAATTAAAATATACAAAATAAAAGGAAAAGATTTTTATTTTATTACAATACTGAAACAAATAAAAAAAAATGTTTCATCAAAATTTCATTTTTTGTGTTACTTTTTACAATTTAAAGTTCTATCTAGCTTAAAAAAACACCTTTTATATCACAAAGTATGTAATAGACGATTTATTTTTGAGTAATAAACAGGCTATAAACGATCTGTTGTAATAAAAAAAAATCTAGTTCATGATTGTTTAACAAGCGATTAACAATTTGAAGTTGCCCAACTCTGATTTTTTAGCTTTAACTGCCATTTAAGAGAACAAAAGCGATGGCAAAGTATTTCATATGCCAAGTGTAGCAGCTCTTTTAATTATCTCCTATCTTCTATATATATAAAAATAAGTCGGGTTTTCCTTCCTGACGCTATAACTCCAGAAGGCACGAACAGATTTTCACGGTGTTGCATTGGTTGGAAACGTCTCGGACTTCGTGAGGTTTATAGCAAAGAGAAAAAAATTCAGGAAAATTTTCAGGAGAAAAGCAGTAAAACAGGGATTATCATTTTTCACATACAGCGCCATCTCTGATACATAACATGTACTACAACGGCACCAGTAATTGGTGTGTGAGTATCCTTCACGAAACTAAGTACGTTTCGTTTTAAGTAGATGGCGCCGGTGCGTGATACATTGCTTGACAGCTACTCATGCGCACGTGAAATTGAGGTTAAAGTTATTCGTTTCCTAACAGTTCAATTGGAAACCATCAAATCAATCACGCGTATTGTGCAAATTTTTATTCAACTTCAACAGCAGGCATTTGTAAGTAAGGTGGTAAGTTGAACTGTGTAAGTTATGGGGACCGTGCATTTGAGGTTAAATTCACCAGTCTGTCCATAGTCCAAAACGCCGAGAGGATGATATATGAACATCGGCTACCGCACAAGACATGCAAGCCAGCAACAAGTGTATTCACATAACTTAAGCGACGAAAGACAAAATATAATAGGAGAAAATACCCGATTGAGACAACGCGTGAGCACACGAAGATCATTGGCGTCATACAATCGCTTGGCATTCCAATATGATCCCACTGCGAACTACAGTGATGATGATAATTTAGATATTAAACCAATGACAACTGTATACCGATATTACAATGCTTTAAAGTTCAAAAGAGAGACGGCTGGATTGTGCTGCGCAAGTGGAATAGTCAAACCGGATCGATATGTGCTTGGATTTTCCGACGGGGTTAATATTAATTTTATTTGGGTACGGTTTTTCGTCGACCCAATGTCTAGCCAATGCCAGCCAAAAAGTTTTAGTTAACAAGAAATAAAAAAAAATAAAAAGGAAAACACTAGAAATTACTTATACTAATAGCCCTAACGTCTCTCCTCTTCAGACGATTGTAGCCTCTATCATTTAATATATCACGTGCCAAAATATTTGGATGAAATTCCAGTTTTCTCAAATATTTGGATGCGTACTTCTGTATTTCCTCTCTTACAGAGGGCACTTTCAAATCCTTGTGAATGTTCGAGTTTTTCACATACCATGGGGCAGCAGTTATGAGTCTGAGGATTTTGTTCTGGCTTCTTTGTATCCGTTCGACATTTGACACTGAGGCAGTGCCCCACATTTGAATTCCATAGCTCCATATTGGCTTTAGAATAGACTTGTAGATCAAAAGTTTGCAGTCAAGACTGAGAACAGAATTCCGACCAATTAGCCAGTTTAATTGAGCAGTTTTAAGTCTTATTTGCATAAGTTTAGCTTCTATGTGGTGCTTCCATGTTAGACGCCTGTCAAGGTGCATACCGAGGTACTTGACGACCGAACGTTGAGGTATTGTCTGATTATTTATTGTGATAGGTGGGCAGGTACTCCTGCGTAATGTAAAAGTAATATGAATGCACTTCTGTTCATTAATTTTTATTCGCCATTTTCTTAACCATTTTTCGACTTGGAACACATGACTTTGAAGACGTAGTGAAGCTTCGTGTGGGTCTACATGAACACAAAGCAGGGCAGTATCATCAGCAAATGTTGAAACGTAAACGTCGTCCCGTGTAGGCATATCTGAGGTATATAATAAATACAAAATCGGACCCAAGATGCTCCCTTGAGGAACTCCGGCTCTAATTGGCTGTGGTGGGCTCAAAAACTCCTCGTGCTTTACAACAAATAAACGGCTACTCAAGTAGCTTTCCAGTAATGTGGAAATATTTTGAGGCAAATTCTGCCTTAGTTTATGAATTAAGCCCTCGTGCCAAACTTTATCGAAGGCCTGGGAAACATCAATAAAGAGAGCAGAACAGTAATGTTTATTTTCAAAGGTTTGTTTAACAGCATTAACAAGTCTATGCGTTTGCTCTATTGTGCTATGCTTTTTCCTAAATCCAAACTGGTGATCCGGTATACACTTCTTTTCGATCAATATGGGATACATTCTATTTATTAAAAGTTTCTCAAACAGTTTAGATAAATTGGACAGCAAGCTTATTGGCCTGTAAGAATCTATTTTAGAATGATCCTTGCCCGGCTTGGGAATCATTATCAAATAAATAAATTAATTATTCAATGAAACGGATAATTTGCGGACACTTTGCGGACACTTATAACGCTTCGATTCAGTATTTACTTTGGATTCACTTTAATTTTTTACTTCGAGAAGTTCAACTAAATTCCACTTCATTTTTGTGGTAATCGAAATGAATTCATTAGTGTTGTGCAATGAAATAAAATTTTTCCTTTTCAAATATAAAACAAAAAAAAATAATTTTTCTTCATCTTTTAATCCCCAAACGAAATGTTACAAAAAACGAAGCCATCTATCTGGTGGCAAAACGGAGTTCGCCGGGTTTGCTAGTTTGAATTAAAAACCATGACGTGCTTCAAAATTGCGTAACATGTCATACAGCTCGTTCCGTAACTGATTAATTGAAGGAAACGTTTGCTAACCGCCTAGTTTCACGTTTCGAACCCACGAATTAATCTTTAGGATGGCGGGACTTAATGTCGCTAGACATATTCTATGGCGAATATGTGAACTCGCTAGTCTAAGCCGTTAATAAAGAGTTTTTCAACAAGAAGTTTGCTTTCTAAAATAAAACAAAAAATTTAAATTAGGATGATTCAAATTTTGATTGTTTGACGAAGAAAAAAGTTTGGCAATACTGAATGAAAAATGATATCTGGCGAATGTCCACCACCACACTGACAGATGTCGATTTTTTCATCAAAATTTGTAATCAATTTCTGGCAAAATGGCGGTCCTAATTCGTTAATCACATCAGGGATATAGAGTTTTAAAGCTGAAATCTATGCGATTGGCTCCGTATAGACTCCGTCCTTAACATAGCGCCACAAAAAATAGATGAGAGATATTAAATCATACGATCTGGCTGGCCACTAAGCTGCTGATTGCCGTAAAATTATGAAATCGGGAAAATTGGTTTGCAATAAATTGATTTCAAGATGTGGCACCCTCCTGTTGAAGCCACATGTCAGTGATATCCACGTCGTTAACAATAGGCCAAAATTGAGTTGTTAGCATCTCGCGATAGCCCACCCCCAGGGGCAGATTCATATGTCTTAATGGAATCTTACCTTTAAGACATGTGTCATCCAGGGGTAAAAGGGAGTCCAGTCCCACCTAAAGGCTAGCAGGAGCCAACTTCCTCTTTATTTCCACGGGAATCAGCAAGCCCCAGAGTTCAGCTTTTGCTTTATTTTTTTTTAAAGAGAAGTAGCACTTCTGGCAACAATGCCTGAAAGAGATAGAGAAGAGATGAAACAGGTGATGAAAGTAGAAGGATAGTCGGAAATTACCTGCAGTATAAGACAGCACAGCGACCAGTGACTATGCCTTCATCACTGAGCAGCCCGACAGACAGTCAATTTTTATTTTTGTAGTGCTGTTCCCTGCCTGATTATTGGGCAGTATCGTGGTGGTTGTCGTTTCGCAGGGACAAGGATCATCTCACTTTTGACCAAGAGCACAGGGCGAATGATCCAGATCCATCCATGCTATGTCATGTATTCTAGACCAAGAGTTGATTAGTCTCCAACTCTTCAACAAGGAGTTGGGATGCTGGCACTGTTCTGCGCTCTCGAATTTGTAACTAGGGATGACTTGTGGGATAGAATTATGCTTCGGGTTTTTAGAGCGTGGGTGCAAGCTACATATCCGTCAAGTGGTTTGATCCACCATGGTGTGATGGCCAAATGGCTAGATAACGATGTAAATTTTATAACGCAATCTCGCGTTAGCTTAATCCATTGACCGTTATCGCATTTCCAACCTCATCTTCGAAAAAAAAACAGCCCAATCACGCCTCCAGATCACTTAGCACACCATACGGTGATACGTTGAGCAAGCAAACGCTTCTCAATAATCGCTCTAGCATTGTTAGAATCTTAAATGCGGCAATTTTGCTTGTTGACATACAATGACAAGTAAAAATGGGTAAAAATTTGTTGTTCCTGAATGAATTGAGCGAATCTACGGCGATGTAAATGAACGGTCGGCTTTAATTTCTGCACCAGTTGAGCCTTGTACGGCTGAAGCCTTGCTCAAATCCTTAAGCAAAATTCGCCATGTGGATAACCCCAATTGTTGACAACGACGAGGAATTAACAAATTTGGATCTGCTTCGACACTGTGTCTCACGGCTGCGATCTTTTAAGTTGACCGATCCGCTCAAACACGCGTTGGTGTGCGCACATTTTGTTACGAGCCTGTCCACTCAATTTTGGATTTATGTCCACTTTATGGAAGATTTTTTAGAAATATTTTGCTTTGGGTACTTACAAAATCCAAGTCCCGCAAGAATTAAAGCCACAAAATCAGCTAGCGAGGCGTAGATTCGGTGAGTGGACCTAAAACAAAATTGGTACTGATCCTGATTTTTTTAAGTGAATTTTTTTTAGCGTTGTAGTTCACCTTTATTTGAACGGAATGGATTCATCAATAAACAAAACTGCTTTGTTAGGAATGACCAAAATGTGCAAGTGTATGCTGAGACACGGTTACATCCAGAAAAATCGACTGTTTGATGTGCTCTATGGGCTGATGGAATCATTAGTACGTAATTTTTTTCAAATGCTGGAAGCTGATCAGAACGTGACAGTCAATGGTGACCGCTATATCGCCAAGTTTACTGACTTTCTTGTTCTTCAATTGAACAGCCACCATGTGTAAGAGCTGTCGTTTCACATGTTTCCACACAGTTCGTGCCACAATTGGGCTATTAAGGGAAATGTTTGATGGCATAGTTCCACATTTTGGATTCGCGAATTGAACGCCAAGATTGCCGCTAATCTATTATTTGTGGGGATATGTAAAGTCACTGCTAGTTTATGCCGGTAAGTCTTTAACGATCGACCACTTGGAGGTTAATAGTCGTTGCGGTATTGCCAATATACGGCCGCAAATGTTGGTGCAAAATTATCGAAAATTGGAGCTGCAAATAAGACTGCATTCCAGCCAGCAGTGGCGATCGTGTGTTGGAAGTGATATTCAAATCCAGAAGATTATCTTTTGAATAAATTAAATTTAATGTCAATTAAAAAAAATCATTTTTGTTGTATTCCATTTAAAAGTTCTATGCCTGTATAAAAAATACCCTATATAAACAATTAATATTATTTTATTAAACTTTTTGTTTTTACAATTAATTATTATTGATATATTCTCGCTTTGCGTTATTTATTTAAAATTTAAGGTGTTGTTGTATGGGATCACAGATAAATAAACAGTTGGGTTAAATAACGATTGTCTTCATATCGATAGTTTTTAAACTGTCGTTAATTGAGGCACATTACTCGTTAACTTATGCGCCATTGCACAGTGGTCGGTCGATATACCGAATCTGGTGGCATTTAATTCGTAAATGAATAAAAATAAAGCCTGATGCTTAATTTCGACTATGAAATGCGTAGTAAGTTTCATTTATTTCAGAGCTTTAAATACAAATACACTGAAAATAATATGTCTATAATATAACACAAATATTTATAATTCCCAGCCTATAACAAAATTTGTTAAATTCTAGTATCAGAACCAGTAGTGTCTTCATGTGCAATTGGCTCTGAAAGCAAATTTTGTACATCTCTTTTCTCAATTTCGATGTTGTTCCGGGAGTAGCTAGAAAGTCGTTTAGAGAGCGTGGATATGAGAGGATCACTGACTCCAGTTAAAAGTGCAGCCAATTTTGATTGTTGAAAAAGTCTTCTAGCCGTTTTTCCGTTATTAGTATTTCCCGATCCGGGCTTAGGAATATCAAATAATAAAGACATTTCATTTAATTTTATTTGGGTACGGTTTTCCGTCGACCCTCGTCAAATTTGGTTTGTGAACAAACCGGTTTCGGCTGTTTGCCATCTTCAGTGTTCTCTTCGTACTAGTTGCGTTCTATTGTCAGTTGTGTTTATATAGTTCGTGTTATTGCGTTCGTCCCTTTCTGTCTTTTTTGCCTGCATCTCTCCTTTTTCGTTTGTCCCTTTTTACTTAATTTGTCGATCCCTTTTTCATTCGTCTTTTTTTTTTTCTTTCTTTTCTTTTGTGTTCTAACTAAATCCTTTTACGGTCATGCTTGCTGTCCGTTTTTGTCCATGTGTGAACCTATTGCGTTTTTTCCCCTCTATGTGGCATAATAATCTGTAATTGTACGTTTATGATGTTCTTTATTGCTTTGGTCTTGTGCACCTGCGTAACGTTTTTGTGTTGGTGTAGTGTTTGTTCTCCTGTAAAAATGTTCCAACGGTCCAAATATTGTGTCCGAAGCAGTGTTCATTTGTCCATTTATTATTCGTCCGTCAAATGTTCTTCGTTTGTATATTCCCATGTTCCCTAATACATTCAGTCTTCTTCCCTTGTGCTGGGTATGAAGCAGTTTAACCGTTGTCTTTATATGTCCTGGTGTACATTTGTCGTTAAATATATGGTTCACATTTCATTTCTGAACTTTTCTTGCATATCTAATTTAGTTTGTTGTACAACAGATTTGTCAGTGCTACGAATTTGCCACCTTTTTTTTGGGATTCTGTACGCAATATGTAAAATGCACTCAAAACACCGTATCGAAGCGTGTAGTGTTGTGTTGTGTTAACAGGCCATACTCATACATATTTCTATTAACCGGCAAATTATTTATAGCATTCAAGTGATTCATAATTTTTGATGTGGCTTTGCAAATTCTACATGTTTGTGACGAGGATTCTGAAAACACACTTAAAACTTTGCCATCGATCATTGTCACGTAAAATTGGTGATTAATTTGAAAAGACTCAAATTGTGTTGGAATAATTTCAGTTATTTCCTGTTTCACTTTATCAACTTCAGCACTAAACAACTCAGAAGTTTCTTTTACGTAAATCAATTTTATTGGCCTACAAAATCGCGTTGAAGAAGGAATTCTCCCACAGAATGACCCTTTCAATTTTCACTTGTGCAGAGTGTGATTTGTTTTACATCCGCACCTGGCTATGTAGCCTTAATCAGATGGTGGACAAACCACTATACATAATTTGGAACGTCATGCTCGACTTAGATAGCCGAAGGCATAATTCTTAGCAACAGAACCACCTAGTTGCAACTTTAATGATTCCAGGACAGGGCTGCAAACCATCACACCTTGCTAAAGAGTTGGAGACTTTCCTACTCCTGTCCAGAACACATGTCTAGCATGCTCACTGGGCTGGATCATTCACTTTGCGTGTCATTATCAGTGAGATGATCCTGGCCACCATAATTTTTATAATTCCCTTATGGGGCCGCAAAACCACAACCACCACGATGCTCCCATATAGGGGCCAACCTCAATGATTAGTCAGAGAACTATTAAATGTCTAAAGAGACAAATAATGAACTCTGCGGGTCACTGATCTCCGTGGAAATAAAGTGGAGTTTCCAGTTGTCTCCCTGTCTGACTTCAAGGGACTGGGCTCCCTTTTTCCCCCAGTTGCACAGGTCTAGAAAGTCAAGTATTCTATAAAGACCGATAAATGTGCCCCGGGGGGGTTTCACTTGTGCAGTGGCACAATGCATACGCCAAATAAGTTTTTGTCGATCCTGTTCGATTCAGGGTCAGAAAAGTTTTGGCGGTAAGTTGAATGTCCGCTACTGTATATCGCTGTGATAGCATCTTCATTGAGGCTGACGAAAACTTTCTTCTGTCATTCGGCGATTCTTGTTGCTGTATGATCAGCCAAGCGCTGTAGAGAGATTTCAGCAGACGTATCGGAATTTCTTTTTTGCACACAATACTGGATATATGTTTGCATTTCTTACTTTTGCACCAGCTTGGATCAATTTGTACGAGTGCTTTGTAAAGAGCCAAAACTTCATCAGGGGTGTAAGCAATAGAATTTTTAACTTCTGAAGCAATAGTTTTTTTAATTTTTGCTGCAACTTCGGAATCAGAATGTAGCATGGATACAACTTCTGTTGGCGTTTCTTTTTCCTACTTTGTGTAAACTTACACGCCGCGCTACAACAAGTTTATCGCATGTAGTTTTTTCTACAAGCTGTAAAACTTTGTTGACTTGTGTTTTAGATAAACAAGCAGTGAACTCTTTTGCAGGCCTTCGAAAACTGTTACTAGTTGTCGGTCCAACTAATAAAATTTCACTGTCCAACCAATCTTTATTACGTTTTTTAAAATTCAATAACGTTCTGTTGCAGTTCTTACACTTTTCCTCAATTTTTTTTTTTTGTTTTACTTTTCGGCACTGCTCCTCATTATAGTGCGATTATTAAATATATGTGCCTCCATAGCGGAAAATTTTTTTTAGTAGGCACGTTTTCATTGTGCCAAATAAAAAATGTGTGCGTTTGGAAACATTCATTATGCCTACAAAATTAATTAACCAATAAACGGCCAAGAACGGGTAAATCATTTTGAACGTTTCACAACCACAAATAACCAAATTAATTAACAAAACCATATTTGGACCGAATACGATTGAATCCCAAATGATGCACTCCACCAAACTATAGTATTTATATAACACTTCAAATCTGCTATCATCAATGTTAACTTCTTTAACATATTTCTATTAAACTAGATAATCACAGATCACAAACATATTTTTTTTTTTATTTAATACAAATCTTCTACTTTAAATAAAAAACTTTTAGTTTAATAAATATGTTTTTTCTTTTTTAAGATCTTTTTTTTTATATATTTTTTTCTCTTTTCAATATTTCGCTTTCCTTTGGAAAGCTTCTTCAGGAAAAAAATTTTATATATATTTTTGAAAACAAAACAAAACAAAATTATTAACAAATTGAAAAAATGTTTCAAAACATTTGACAAAAACATATAAAATATTTTTTCATACATACATACATACAAAAATTTTTAAATTTTCAAATATTCAAACATACAATAACAAGGAAACGGAAATAACAAATAAATAACAACTAACAAATAACAAATTCTCTCTTATGAAATGCTTATAACAAATTATGTGTCTTTTTAATTAAGTACCTATAATTCTGAGCTAAATTGTCTGTGTCTGTCTTGAAATTTATTCTCCTTACATTTGGTACATTAACAATTTCTAACATTTCCAACATATAACGTCTCTTGTAGTTTTTTTCTATATCTAATACTGATGTTTCATCAAACTTTGGATAATGATTATATTTCTTACAATGTGAAGATAAGGATGTCTTCTGTGTTAAAATATTCCTATATTTTTGGTCACACATGTGACCAGCTAATCTCGTTTTAAGTTTATTTTTTGTTGTCCCAATATAAACTTTGTCACAGTTCACCTGGTCATTTCCTCCACATGGTATCCTGTATACTACATCAGATATTTCCATTTTTCCTATTTTATCCTTTATACTGCTAAATAATTTATTTAATGTGTTTTGTGTGCAATTATATATTTATCTGTGTCATATATTTTAGACTTTCTTAATCTTTCTGATATTCCAGGAACATAAGTTAATGATTTATAATTTCTTGGCTCTGCCGTAGAATTTCCTAAATTATGCCTATAACTACCATATTGTCTAATTAATCGGTTAGTTAATTCTACTGGAAAATCATTTTCATGAAGTATATCTCTTATTGTATCCCTATTCTTCAAATGAAATTCTCTATCACTTATAGTCAATATTCCGTCTATCATATTTTTCGCTGTGTTTATTATCATTTTCCTTGGATGTTTTGAATAAAAATTAATAATTCTTCCAGAAGATGTTGGTTTCTTATATTAATCAAATACTAACTTATTTTTCTTCCTTATTATCAATATATCTAAATATGGAAGTCTAGATTCTAATTCTCTTTCAATCCTAAATTTAATATCCGGATAGAAACTATTTAATTCTGACAAAATATCATCCACTGCATCTTCTGAGGTTATACAAAATAAATCATCCACATATTTTGTGATTATCTTAGGTTTAATATGCATTTTACTAATACATGAATTTAGTAATTCCTTCATCACAATATCAGCTATAATTGGAGATGCTGGAGAGCCCATAGGAAGGCCCTCCTTCTGTTGATATATCTTATTATCAAATTGAAAATACCTATTGTCTTCAATGCAAAACTTAAGAATACGTAAAAATAATTCCTTCTCAATATTCGTACTTTGTTCTATTATCTGCCATTTTTCCTCTATAATACTTAAAGCTAAACCTTCAGGAAGACCAGGTGAACTGTGACAAAGTTTATATTGGGACAACAAAAAATAAACTTAAAACGAGATTAGCTGGTCACAGGTGTGACCGAAAATATAGGAATATTTCAACACAGAAGACATCCTTATCTTCACATTGTAAGAAATATAATCATTATCCAAAGTTTGATGAAACATCAGTATTAGAGATAGAAAAAAACTACAAGAGACGTTATATGTTGGAAATGTTAGAAATTGTTAATGTACCAAATGTAAGGAGAATAAATTTCAAGACAGACACAGACAATTTAGCTCAGAATTATAGGTACTTAATTAAAAAGACACATAATTTGTTATAATCATTTCATAAGAGAGAATTTGTTATTTGTTAGTTGTTATTTATTTGTTATTTCCGTTTCCCTGTTATTGTATGTTTGAATATTTGAAAATTTAAAAATTTTTGTATGTATGTATGTATGAAAAAATATTTTATATGTTTTTGTCAAATGTTTTGAAACATTTTTTCAATTTGTTAATAATTTTGTTTTGTTTTCAAAAATATATAAAAATTTTTTTTCCTGAAGAAGCTTTCCAAAGGAAAGCGAAATATTGAAAAGAGAAAAAAATATATAAAAAAAAAAAATCTTAAAAAAGAAAAAACATATTTATTAAAGATAAAAAAGATCGTTTAAAAACTATAAAAAAACTTTTAGTTTATAAAATTATTAATCAACTGATTTAGTATTGCCAAAAACCACGCACTAAGTAATTTGGCGCCTAAATTCTTTCAATGCACTTGCTGCAACTTATGTTATATATTTGACAGCTAACAGCTGTGCGAATATTGAAAGCAAAACAAATGTAAAAACGTAAATTTGCCCAGTGCAGTATCGGTTATCGATACAATGTAAAACATTTATCGATTTTGAAGTTTTAAAACTTGATTTAATGCCGTCAGATCAATGCATTATGGAGGAAAATCAACCCTGCGTGCTTCGTTTCATTTGTGCTAGCGTTTTGGCTTGACGTTACAGTGTTGTGTACTGTTTCACAAAAAAAGCTCAAAAATAACAGATATTAAATACAAGAAAGCATTTACCTTCTGTTCTCTAACTTGGTAAATTTTAAACTTTAATATATTTTTCACTAAAAACATTTTGAAGTTTTCAAATAATCTGACGTTAACACGATTAAAAGCCAAAACAAAAAGAAAAAAACAAAAAAACAAAGAAAACAATCACGTTTTAATGTCAGACTTGGAGGTTAAAAGAAAACAAAAAATCCTTTCCGACCCAACAAAGATATAAACGAAATAAGTATTAATTAATTATAAAAAAACATCATATTTTTTTTTTAACATTATTTTATATAGAACACATTCTTACACTTAAAGAAATTTTTTTGTGGAGCAGGTTTTTCTTATAATTAATAATTCAAAAGCAGCTTTGGAAAATGTTTAAGGTAAATTTTAAAATCAAATGAAAAAATCAAAAAAATAAAAGAGTGTTAACAAGTCTTGAAAATAACACACTTATTCGATTAAAATAGCTAAATTTGATTGAATTTTTTTTTAAAGTGTACAATTGTGTTTTTATTGCAACAGAAACAGCATCATTATCGACTGGAAACGAAATGTAAACGTGAACAAAGGTGAGAAATCAATTTTCAAAATCTGTTTCTTGTTGTTGTTATAATTATTGTTAATGTTGTTGTTGCTGTTGTTGTTGTTGTTGCTTCACAAATAAATGTTAACGGAATTGGATGAATTTATGACCAGGCACTGAAGAAGGTTGTCAGTTCAGTTAAACCTTCGTTTGTTGGCTGGTTGGGCTGGATTAACACAACAGAGCGAGCATTAGCACAGTCCAGCACAGCACTAGCTAAAGGACAGTAGAATGCAATAACATGGCATATACTACATACACATACATACATACATACATCCATGCATATGTTGGACAGAAGTGATTCTGAATGTCGGTTTTGATATTTAATGGCGTGCCCTCATTATTACTGCCGGCGGCATTTATATACACGTAAGATTGCATTCAACAACAGACTTCGTTTGTATTTGGTTTTCAGATGAAGGTGGTTGGTGGTTGGTAGGTAGGTAGTCGCTAAGAATAACAAGGAATTTATTACTGCTGACCAACAATCATACCGTTGGCAAACGAACGATGATCACTTTGTTGTGCTGCATCTTCCAGCTTAAAGTCTTTTAAGTCAAAATTATTTTCAAGCTTGCGCGTTTTCGACGTAAATTAGGATAACAACGTGAAACATAATTATTACCTCTATAGCTGGAAGTGCAATTTGTTGTGCACTATGGGTTAAAAGTGCAGCTAAAACATACATTTTTTTCCTTTTTATCAAGCACAGAAATATAGAGATGCAATGTGACCTAAATTCCGAAAGAGCAATTGATATTTCTAAGTTTTAAAATTATAGTCAAATCGCTTCTAGTTGTTGTGTGGAAGTTATCGTTCTTTTAATCCCACACAATCCATTAAAATGTACCCCACAACTTCTGCAGAATCAACAAAATATTTTCATTAAATATGTGACGCCGCAACTCCTTAAAGTAGCTGCCACATACCAAGGCAGAACGCATTAACATTATGGGGCTCTTTACTTGTCACTAGACTTTTCTCTTAACTGTAGCAACTTCAGAGTCACAAACTTCTTTAATATCGTTCGTTGAGGTCCAACAGCTCCCACAGTATCCATGTTTAACATTTCCTTAACCTTAAGCCTAATACTGGCACTATCATCTCAGTCTTTTCCAGGCGGTGTTTTCTACAATCGCTTCTCATATTCACACAGTTTTCTAGCTTTTTTTTTTTAAAGAGAAGTAGCACTTCAGACAACAATGCCTATTTAGTCAAGTACCGTGCTACATTCTTGTAGGAAAGGAATAGAGAAGAGATGAAACAGGTGGTGAAAGCAGAAGGATAGTTGGAAATTAACTGCCGTATAAGACAGCACAGCGACCAGTGACTATGCCTTCATCGCTGAGCAGCCCCACCGACAGTCAATTTTTATTTTTTGTAGTGAAAAAAAACCAAGGTCTTCGTTGGGAATCGAACCCATAACCCCCATACTGACAAGCTAGTACACTACCTACTAGCCTACAGGGCTTAAGCTCTACCGATTATATCGAAGGCACTTTTTGGGGCATAGCTTAGAACAGACTTTAGAGATTGACCAGTCCACCTTTTGCGAGATATTTGAATCTACCCCGACTTAATTAGACCACTGGCCTTTAAGAACCAGGTCCGCCTTATCCATTCCTGTCGGATTCTTGCAGTTCCAAAACTAGAATTTATAAAATATCCAGTAATGGAAAAAATATGTCTACCCCCACATGGGTCCCTATGTGCAGTTAAGCTGCTAATAAAACTAAAGGACAACAGATATCCAGGTTGATTCGACTTAATTTAGCCAGTTCCCTAGCAAAAAAAACTAATACCCTGATTATTACCAAACTTAGCTTAGTTATCCTCTTATCCATTAAAAGTTTAGGTTCAAGCCATTGACTTAAGGCTCGAACTTCCCTTGTAAAAACCAACGACTGTATATAACCCTTTTTTCACTAGAGTAAGCAGCTTCGCCACTTGTGAGGTGGGTACTTTCCAGTACAAACAGATAACATAGAAAACACGGAAACCCAGAGTGTATAAGCTAAAGATCGAACCAGTTTTCCTGTGAATTCTTTGTAAACCACCAAATCCTATCCAGCCAGCTTAACTCAGTGCTCATTTTAGGGATCATTTATAGTCACAACCAACATCATGCGATGTCAAAGACTCTTTTAAACAGAAGATTGAAAAATACATTTAAAGCTCTCAATCTAGTCCAATCCTACAGAGAAAATCATTGTGGCGATTGCAGAGAATCGGAAGGTTGCGAAATCTTTTAGACCACGAGAATTCAAAGGCACCACTATGGATTGATGACGTGAAGGTTTCTTATTTTTTTTTTTCATTTTACTCTTCTCCGACTTTGGATTTATTTTGTAAATTTCTTTCTACGATCTGTTCCCTACTGAACATCTACTTTTTTAAATTTACGCAACAAGTCACACTGCAGTGCGTAGTATTCGAGCGCGAGTTAAAAGGCTCATCATACATCATTAAGCAATCTGCCCAGCTATTCACATTCTGGAGCTCCGACGAGATTCATTTTCACGTCGTCTAATTTAGCCAAGCATAATCTCTTAACCAACATAGCTATACTGCCTTACACTGTTACTATTCAGAGTATGCCCTCCCCCACTTAATGATCCTCCTTCACACCTGGACATTATAGTTGTGGAGGTAAAAGATAGCCTGCGATTGTAAGAAAGGGATCTTCGAAGTGTGACCAGTGAGGTACCAACTGATACCACGAGAACTTGCAGAGCTACGCTTCTCTTCCAGTTATTAGTGAGGCCCTTCAAGATGTAAAGTGGTGGCTGTGGTTTAAATCCAAACTGCAAAAAAATCTCCGGCTCTCAAGCGAGGAAAGTACTTCTGAAATTACTACCCGGGATGTGTTATGAGTCGCGGGGTTAGAAGCATTGTATTAACCCTAGAATATCATACTTATTTTTATATCCCAAACGTCATACTTTGTCGAATCGACTACGGCTGTATTCAAAAGGATGCAAAGGATTATTTAAATACTGAAAGTTTTTAATGCTTAGCTTTTCCAATTGTTTCTTATGTATTTTATTGAAATAAAACGAATAAATGTCGTTTTTAAATAAAATTTAATCCTAAAAAAAAGTTTTACAGCACTCCTTCATTTGCCTTATTGATAAAATATAACAAAAAGAAAAAGATCAAAAAGGATAACATAAAAACATAAAATTCATATAAAATTTTTTATCTTAAAATTAACATATTGTATTAGAAAAAACTTCTAAGTTTCAAAGTTTCAGTCTTTGTTTTATACAAGAGGCGCAGAGTTCTATTTTGTGCTTCCCACAAAGGCTTTTTCTACATTTTGAGCATAATGACTTTGTCATACGCCGTTTAAATAAAGGGCAAAATGCACATACCTTCCGCTTCTCGTTCTTTCGTTGCTGGCACACACCGTCACTGCTCTCCGTACTATGCGGCAATACACTTGCGATATTTTCGCGCACCAAATTTCTCAAGGTTGGTATATCAAGCCTTTCAGATATGTGCATTTGGACAAGCGAAAAATGTAATTTCTTCATAAACTCACTACGACTTAGAGGCTTAAGTTTTGCTTCGAACATATTGTGTGCATAAATAACGTAGCTGTTTATGAAAGCCATATTCAAAATACCATAGAACTGACACATTGGCCATCTGTTTGTCTTTCTGGAGCAGCTCATAATAGAGCACATTTGATTGAAAGTATCGACGCCACCTTTTGTTTTATTGTAAAACTCAACTATATAAGGTTTATTGGACGTTTGATTGACTGATCCTTCTTCATTGCATGACGATAGCAAATAAACCATTTTATTTGGTTTTGGTTTATAAGAAAGTAGCGTTAATTCGTTGTCATAACAGAACATAGATGTGCCACATTTACGTCCCTTTTTATTTATTAATTCTTTAGGTATTTCCTTTTTGTTTGATCGCAGCGTACCAACTAACGTC
The DNA here is from genome assembly GCA_030448955.1 of Trichopoda pennipes. NCBI lineage: Eukaryota > Metazoa > Arthropoda > Insecta > Diptera > Tachinidae > Trichopoda > Trichopoda pennipes. Next base: position 10,768,137 of record JASKUP010000025.1, on the reverse strand, counting down.
AGCTTATATGGTTCACGTAAAAGGGATTTTGCAAGTGGAACTGACGTAAGCCAATTGTCCATTGTAATATTTCTATTTGTTCCATAAACAGTTTTTGCTAGTTGTTTTACATAATACTCGCCAAGTGGTAGATTAGTTTGGTTTGAACTTTTTCCTAAATACGGTGCAACATCAGCTATGTACTTCGTTCCGCTGTCACACATCATTACCAATTTTAGGCCGTACTTTGCAGGTTTATTTGGTATGTACATTCGGAAATTACATTTACCTCTGAAAGCCAGAAGTTGTTCATCAATTGTTAGGTACGGCCCGGGAGTATAATTGTCTCTACATTTCTGAACAAATATTTCCCACACTTTTCTTATTGGAGCAAATTTGTCACAAACTTGTTGAATGCGTACAGCTTTATCATCAAATCGAAGACAAGATAAAAGAAACCTAAACCTGGCCTTAGTCATTGTAGACAAATACTGAGCTCCCGAATAGGATCGGTCGAACAATTCATCAGCAGACAGATGCTGATCTTTTTTGATAGCAGTTAAAACTAATATACCTATGAAGGCAGATATTTCAAGTAATGAAGTTTCTTTCCTTTGCGACTCATCTGTAGTAACAAGTAAGTTCGATTTTCGATTGGCTATCTCAACATTTGTCCATTTAACTATTTCAGTAATAATATCATTTGTTATAAACATCTGAAAACACTGCAGAGGGTCAGTAATATTCTTACACTCCCTAGTCGGTCCTCTTATTTGGTGAACGATATTGAGTCCATAATGGTGAGATTTAGCTTTTCTGGTCGACCAATTGTGCTTATCTTTTCCGCGCAATATTGATTTTGTGAACGGTAAACCAGTTGTCATTTTAATAGTAACGAGTAAATATGAAGCCAAAAAAAAAATATTAAAAAACTAATGCTGTAAAAGAAAAGTATGTTCCAAAAAATTACATAAATATCATATATCGTCATTTCGACGACGCATTTTCCGAAAAAATAACCTTACCTATTGCGTAGTTAGCTAAACATGAGCACACACGAAGAGCATAACAACGACTGAAGCTGCACAAAAACGCAATAAAACAAAACTAAAAACAGAGAGAGAAAACATAAAATAAAAATATGCCTCGTCAATTCGACGAAGTATGATACTCCAGGGTAAACCAGTGGTAAGACCACTGTCAGGTTAGGGTCACACGGCCAGATTCTGACGTAAATCTGTATCATGATCTGTTACTGTTTGGGCTAAGCAATACCTTGGGTTAAGGATTTTAAACATCTTTAGCTGTGTCTCTAATATATAGGTAACTTAAACGATTCATCTAGCGTCGTTAAACATTAAACGTTTTTACTTTCTTTTCGAGACCTCGGAACGTTTAAATTGCTGTTTTCCATTTATTCGCTTCTATACCAACTTATCCTTCAGAGCTAATTAATGTGCAACAATTATTTTTTTTTTTTTCTATATTTACTGCACTGATGGGATTTGAACTCATTATCAGCTGTATTAAAATAAGAAGACCCTTCTAACTTCGCAACCAATGCTGCTGTTAAACATTTCTGTATTACGATCTGTTACTATTTGGACTTAACAATATTGTGCGTTAAACAATACTCAGCTGCAGATACAATTTAAACTTTCACCTTGTTAACAGTGGAAGTTACAGCTGATTCAGCACCGTAATGCTCTCCCTCTCTCTCCCACTCTCTCTCCAAAAATTTTAAAGAATCGCATTAGCTTTTGATTGAAATTTCACTTTTTTTTTTTAAAGAGAAGTAGCACTTCAGACAACAATGCCTATTTAGTCAAGTACCGTGCTACATTCTTGTAGGAAAGGAATAGAGAAGAGATGAAACAGGGGGTGAAAGTAGGATAGTCGGAAATTAACTGCTGTATAAGACAGCACAGCGATCAGTGACTATGCCTTTATCGCTGAGCAGCCCCACCGACAGTCAATTTTTATTTTTGTACTGAAAAAAACCAAGGTCTTCGTTGGGAATCGAACCCACAACCCCTATACTGACAAGCTACTACTACTACTAGCAGCCTACAGGGGCACTTAATGAAGCAGAACAGAGTATTAGATGGGCGTCTAACAAAAAGTGTCCCTTAGCTTTGCATTAACATCAAAACTGTTCAAGGCATATAATTTTGATAGCACACCTTTGCAAAGTGGCCACAGTGCCATGCTTAGACTGTTACCTTAATGAGAACATAATAATTTGTGCCAGCAACCTTAATCAATTGGGGAAAGAATTATTTTCTTTTTTCTAAAAAAAATAAAAACTGAAATTTATTTTTCTATTCATTCCCATTGTGCATTGTGGTTACAAATCACTTTTTAGAGATTTTTGTTTTTTGTTTTTCTTCTGTGGGTTTTATTTTCTCTATGCTGTTTCTGTAATAAATGTATTAAACTTGGTTACGCCCCCAATGTGAGAAGACTTTTGATCTTCGGCCAGGCATTTCAATTCGTTTAGTTTTCGTTGTTTGCCTTCTTCGTATGATTTAGCGACTTGGATTAAGATACACACGTTTACAAGCGCTAAGTATTTAATACTGATTTCTCTATTCATTTCATATCCTGGACATATTTTGATTTCAATTCGTACGCCCTCCAAAAAACTTCTGAATTTTAAAGCGCGAAACGATAAATAACTTTACGATAATTGAAAAATTATGAACACATTCTCCGAATTATTTACGTGAGCTCGTCGTACGAATAAATAAAAATAATCGCACATAGATAGCATGATGTGTAAATATGTATCACACTCAGTTTCAGTTTAATATATTCAGGTTCAGGGACTTATTTATAGCTTTTGTCTCTCCCCCTCTATCTTCATTAAATATCAGACTGGTCAAATGTGTGAACATGTTTCTTTTTTGGAATTCACCTTCTGGCGCAATCATGCGTAAGTATTTTTTTTTTGTTTTTTGTTTTTGTTTAATCAACCATTTTAAATACTGCTAATGAGCAGCACAAAGTTTATTCAACTTGCATTTATTTGAATAAATTCAATTTAGAGTTTCTCAAAAAAAAAGAAAAATGTCGGAAATATTTCATGAAGAATATTTAATGAAGACTCAATTGACGAATTTAGAAGGAAACAAAAGATTCTTTAGATCTATATCACAAAATTGTATCATCTGAAGTTTTATATAGTAAAAAAGCAGTTGTTCAAGCCTGCTGCTGCTCGAAGATCCGGAAAATAACGCCTAGGGTACCCCATACGCCCAGCGAAATCAAGCCCTGATCGCAATAACTTTTTTTAAGAGTTCAAAACAGCAACAAAAATTGAAAGTTTCTAAATCATACTGGACACCATTTCAACCTGCTGACGCCTTGAAATCCGAAAAATAAAGACATTTTCGCAATAAATCCCCTCGGGTAAACCGTAAACCCAAGAAAATCAAGCGGAAGACTCGAAGTTTTCCAAATTATAGTGGAAGTCATTTAAAACTGTTGCTGCTTTGACGTCAGAAAAACACAGATAAATTCGTAATTAACCCTAAGGGCTCTCCCATATGTCCAAGCCAATCAACCGCTGATCCCAGTGGCTTCTTCTATAATTAAGAGGAACACAAAAAACCATATAAATCTGAAAAACAAGGCATGAACACAGTAAAGAAAATAGAAAATAGTAAGAAATAAGGAAGGCTGAGCTATTAATGATTGCATTTGGACTAATAGAATTAAAACTTCTGTAGCTTTTATGTGACCTTTAAAATCCCCGAAATCTTATAATAGACTTACCCCATCCGAATACAATTTTTAAGGGCGCAAATGAAACGCAATGAAAGAAAAGAACTTGCGTGATCTTGACTTCACTTCGAAAAATACTGGAGTCACAATCGCTTAAATCTGTACAAAATGTAGGGCCTTTCCAGGACTTAGGGAAAATTCGATGAAAAAGGTGTCACTATTAATAAAGGAAAAGAAAAGGCGTGGCATAACATATAAAAGTGTAAAAAATATAAAACAAGGGCTTTTTCGCCTTTAAAAAAAGGAAAGAATGTGATTCAGGAAACTGAAGTGCAGTAAGAGCAAAGCAAACATTGGCAATTCTAACAATAAATTCAATTTCGCACGAAAATCCTAATAAAATAATTAAAATCCACCCATGAAAATGGTGGTTCTCTTAAAGTTACGTGATATTTTCGGCAAACATAATGCTCCTGCTGAGACCGCTATTAAGAATTTGATCATTAAATTGAATTAAGTCGACAGGCTCGATACAAAATGTGTGGTCGTTCAACTGAAAGCAATGCAGCCATGAACCACAGCATTGAAACAGATCCAAATTTGTCAATTCCTCGACGTTCCCAACAATTGGGGTGAACCAAAACCACTACATGGCGAATTTTGCGTAAGGATTTGACTTTGAAGTCTTACAAGGTTCAACTGGTGCAGGAATTGAACCTAACCGACCATTCACATGTTCGTACATTCGCTCAATTTATTCAGGAATAAGCGGCTGGTTTTTCTGAAGAAATCATTTTTTCACACGAAGCCCATTTTCGTTTGTCAGGGTGCATCAACAAGCAAAATTACCGCATTTGGGCTTCTAAAAATTCTAGAGCAATCATTGAGAAGCCTTAGCATGCGCAACGTGTCACTATATGGTGCGCTATGTAATCTGAAGGCGTGATTGGGTCGTTTTTTTCGATGAGGCTGGAAATATGGTAACGGTTAATGAATTACATTATCGCAAGATCAATTTTGGCCTCTTATTGACGTCATAGATATCCTGGTTTCAACAGGACGGTTGCACATGTCACACAGCCAATGAAACAATGAATTTATTGCAAACGAAATTTTCCGATCCCACAATTTCATGACAATCAGCAGTTAAGTGGCCAGCCAGATCGAGCGATTTAACACCACTGGATTGCTTTTTGTGGGGCTATTAAAAGGACAGAGCCTATATGGAGCCAATCGAATCGATTTTAGCCTTAAAATACAAAATCCGTGATGTAATTAACGAGATAGGGTCGCCATTTTACCAAAAAGTGATTAAAAATGTTGATGAATGAATTGAGATTTGTCAGCATGGTCGTAGTGGATTTACATTTGTATCAGTTATGTAAGCCATAACCAACTGGTGGATCATACAACAGTGGTTGAAATGTAGTGTCATCCTCGCCCTAGAAGGCCTTCAGATACGTATATGCTCCAGTCACTCCTAGTTACAACTTCAAAAGCGCGGAGCAGGCCGCAGCCTTCACTCCTTGCTGAAGAATTGGAGACTATCCAAATCCTGGTCCAGAACGCATGAAGCTTAATAAAATTTTGAGAACACAACCGCAATCATGCTCACTGAACGTGGACCATTCATTGTGTTCATTGTGAATGATCCGATCCACATAACTCAAACGAGAGCCTCAACCACCACGATACTACCGAAGGGCCAACCTCAATAATCAGTCAGAGAACAGCTAAAAGGCTAAAAAGACAAATAGCTGAACTCTGGGGCTTTACTGCTAGCCTTGAAGGAAACTGGGCTGCTTTTTACCCCCGTTGACACATGTAATGACAATGGGATTCCGTCAAAACATATCAATGTGCCCCCGGCAGGGGCTTTCACGAGATGCTAAGAGTTAAATTTTGTCCTTAATGACATGTGGTTTTAAAAGAATGGTGCCACATGTCACACAGCCAATGAAACGATCAACTTATTTCCGGATCGGATAATTTCTTGACAATCAGCTGGATTATGTTATGTGATTAAAAACTTTGATGAAGAGCGTGATTTGTTTTACATCCGCGCCTGACCATCAGATGGTGGACAAACCACTATTGTATAATTTGGAACGTCATACATGCGTCCTAGATAGCCGAAGCCATAATTCTATGCAACAGAACCACCTAGTTGCAACTTTAATGATTTCAGTACAGGTCTGCAAATCATCACACCTTGCTAAAGAGTTGGAGACTTTCCAACTCCTGTCCAGAACACATGTCAAGCATGCTCACTGGACTGGATCATTCACTTTGCGTGTCATTATCAGTGAGATGATCCTGGCCACCATATTAAACCATTGGATATGGGGCCGCAAAACCACAACCACCACGATGCTCCCATATGGGGGCCAACCTCAATGATCAGCCAGAGAACTATTAAATGTCTAAAGAGACAAATAATGAACTCTGCGGCTCACTGATCCCCGTGGAAATAAAGTGGAGTTTCCAGTTGACCACCTGCCTGTCTTCAGGGGACTGGGCTCCCTTTTTCCCCCAGTTGCACAGTTCTAGATAGTCGAGTATTCTATAAAGACCGATAAATGTGGCCGCGGGGGGAAACTTTGATGAAGAATTCGACATCTTTCAGCGTGATTCATTCATTATTGCCGTACTTTTCTCTTCGTAATACAGAGTGTCCGCCGACTACTGTTTTACCGCCATTTTGGTTAACATTAGTCTTATCAGTTCGTATTAGCCAGTCGTATAGTAGACACCTGACAAATTTATTATGGAAAAATATTCGATAAACCAATGTGTTTTAATCGTTAAAACATTTTATCGAAATCAATCATCGATTACTGTGATGATGGTAAAGTTATGTGAAATATTTGGGAGAAGCAGTGTGCCAACAAAACGCACTATTTATCGTGTAGTGAATGATTTCGAAGATTGAGGGCATGAGCATGAACCACAATGTACTGCTAGATCGGCTGAAAACATTATTGCTGCTCAAGAAAGTGTTCAAAACAATCCATCAACCTCAAATTAATACGGTGCCCAGGGGCTTGGGCATGAGTGACGAGGCACATTTTCATTTTGAATGGATATGTGAATAAACGGAATAGTCGGTTATGTAGAAGGGAAAACCCTCAAATTATTCAACAGTCACCATTGCGTCCGTTAAAAGTGACAGTCTGGTGTGCAATTTGATCAGGAGGATTCAATGGACCTAGCTTCTTTGAAAATGTAAACGGCGTACAGGTAACTGTGAATGGGGAGCGATATGGTGAGAAGATTGAAAACTTTTTAAAGCCACAACTGCATGCTTCGTGCTTGATTAACATGTGGTATCGACGAAACGGTGCCACATCGCAGACAGCCAGGATTACAATGGAATTACTGCGAGATCTATTTATTGTTGGAAAATGCTTTAGAATCGATTAAAATATTTGCAGTCTATTGCTTAGGCATATGATTAAGTCATATTTAAGTATCAAAAATATCCGAATTATAAATGAAGAGGCTTTTGTTTTTACGGACAGAAGTATCGGGTGGCCAAATTTGAGGTTAGATGGTAAATTGACTTAAAACACACACTTTATTTTGACAACTTCAGTTTTATTGATACCAATGTATAGAAGAAATATATGAATTAATAATGGAATATGATGTCAGGCAAATGTCCAACTCTAGCATCTCCGGAGACGTCCACTCTTCAACTTGATGAAGATCTTTAGTGATGCCCGAACGTCGACGATTAAATGTTCCAGTCACATTCTCAATATTTTATTGAGCTATGAGCACTATGAGCGCATTGTTTTAGTGTACCATCAGCAGCAATATCGTGAGCCTCATATTTACCGATTAAGCTACGCACAGCGGTTTTAGATAGAGCCTCATTATAAGGAATAGCTGCTGGAATTTTACGAAATGATGTACAATGAAATATTCACCATTTTTATAGTAAATTATTACAATTAAAATTCTTTGCTGAACAGTGTAACAATTCATGATTAAAATTTTTCCAACTTTTTTACTAAATAAATGTGAAAAAATTGCAGCTCAATTCTTGACATTTAAGCACCTGACAGACAATTTACTTCCTAACCTCAAATTTGCTCGCTCAATATGTCACAGAAAACATATCAAATCGGACACGTCAAGGAAATATCACCTTTTAATTTGCTTCGACTTTATACTCACTGCTTCTGCAGCAGCACCATCATTAATAATATTAAGGGGTTTTCGAAAAATATTATTCAATGTCGTTGCACTGGGACCCACGAAAAAATAAATTTTCTTCTTTCACTCCCTGTTCTTTAGAAATCTGACATTGAAATGAAATATGTTGCAGAAGTTGCAACTGCAACGGCAAACTTATCTAACCGCACCACATATGCTAAGTGCTAATAATAATCAATATTTTATTTAAAAATAAAATTGGTTATTATTTTTTCTTACCTTCGCCAGTTACCTAAACTTTTGTTAAATAATCAGCCAACAGTTGCTCTTCTTCGCATTCTCAAATATAATAATTTCCGGTGACTCGAAATTGAAACACATGTTATCAATTAATTATTGATTATTGATTGCAATAAAAATTGTTTCTTATAAATTGTGGATGCCAAAAAAAAAAAACTAAAATATGAAATTATTAAACAATTTCATTGATGCAACAGGAATAACAGATGTTTCAATCAACAAGTGGAAGTGGACAACAAGAAATTAAAAGTCTTATTTTTATTTTTCCAAGTTCAGTCATAAACACTAATCGCTGTGATCTCAATTAAAAAGTTCTTTGAATAATTTCAAATTTCATTCATTTTTTTGGCAATTTAATGCCCTCGAGATATTGAAAGTAACACGCCTGTTGTAGAGCAATTATAGGCAACTAGTCTCAGAGACATATCTAAAGCCTTAAGCCCCTTTGAAGGATCATCTATTGAGGGTACAATGTGGTAGAAAAATGTATAAAAGGCCGTCCCAATATATAGCTCACCTTAACTAAGTTTACTGTCAGAATTTTAACTTATACCTCTCACGGTGACCCTCGGTAATACAGTTCTAGGTAGGCTGTGTCTCTACTAGCAAAAACTAGCGAAATTAAGACGAGCTAACTTTGTCCACCTCCAATTTCAATATAGACTTACCGGCGTATATGGAGCTCTGTGTATTTATTTCTTCATTACCAAAAATAAAGGATGTTTTTTAAGCCCGATAGAACTTGAAATTGTAAAAAAAAACAAAACAAAAAAATTAAATTGTAATCAAAATTTCTTTTTTATTCGAAGGATCAATACGTGACATTAACATTTGAATATGATTTCGGGCATATGGGCACCGCGGCTGTTCTTAACGAAGCGCATTCCGGACGTCCAATTTTGGGCCACTTTTTCGAGCACTGCTGGGCGTATGTCACGAATAACACGAACAATGCTGTCCTCCAAGGCGTCAATTGTTGCTGGCTTATCAGCATAAACCAGTGACTTCACGTAGCCCCACAGGAAATAGTCGAGTGGTGTCAAATCGCACGACCTTGGAGGCCAATTGACAGGTGCATTTCTCGAAATCAACTTTACGCCAAATTTTGATTTCAATAAGTCGATGGTTGCGTTCGCTGTATGGCACGTAGCGCCATCCTGTTGAAACCACATCTCGTCCGGATCAATGTCATCCATATTTTTAAACAACAAATCATTGATCATGGTGCGGTAACGATCTCCATTGACTGTAACGCGAGCTCCGGCCTCATTTTTGAAGAAATAAGGTCCGATGATGCCACCAGCGTGAAAACCGCACCAAACGGTGCATTTTTCTGGATGTAATGGAGTCTGTAGGGTCTGTTGTGGATTCGTGTCACTCCATATGCGGCAATTTTGCTTATTAACAAACCCGTTAAGCCAAAAATGCGCCTCATCGCTGAACACAATTTTGCGATAAAACAACGGGTCAGTTGCCAACTGCTCTAGAGCCCAATCGGCGAAAGAACGACGCATATAATGGTCTCGTGGCTTCAATTCCTGCACCAGCTGGATCTTATACGGTTGTAGGCCGAGATCTTTGCGCAAAATTTTCCACATAGTGGACGGACAGAGCCCCAATTCCTGCGACCGACGACGAATTGATAAATTTGGATCTTCTTCCACACTTTCGTTTACAGCGGCGATATTCTCCTCAGTACGCACATTCCTTCGACGTGTTGGTGTTATTGCATCCTCTAGAGAGTATGTGGTACGAAATTTATCGACAGTTCGACGAATGGCTTGTTCAGATGCACGATTATGTACGCCATAAAAATGACGAAGTCGCCTATAAGTTGCGCGAATCGACGACTGATTTTCAAAGTAAATTTCGATAATTTCGTAGCGTTGTTCAAGCGAGAGTCTATTCATGATGATTTGTCAGAGTATACTGAAACAAATAAAAAAAAACGTTTCATCAAAATTTCATTTTTTGTGTTACTTTTTACAATTTAAAGTTCTATCTAGCTTAAAAAAACACCCTTTATTTTTGAGTTCGAAATTTGTAAACGTTAGAATGCGACAGGAATGAGTCAGAAAGCCTTAAAAAATGTATAGAGGTTTCGCTCTTGAAGTACTTTTTTTTGTTATGTGTACGAAGAGTACGAAGAGAACTCTGAAGATGGCAAACGGCCGTAACCGGTTTGTTCACAAACCAAATTTGACGAGGGTCGACGGAAAACCGTACCCAAATAAAGACTTTTTTGTCATTGGGAGCAGTACCCCTGAGTACCCCTACTCCTGCAATGCATTATACCAGAAGTAGGAATTTAGGTTAAGGGAAGGGGGAAAGAGGGAGTAGTGTTTGTAAAAACACTACGATTTTAACTTTCCTACATTGAAAGTGACAGGAAAGACCTCTGGAGGGAGTTTATTCCACATGCGAACTGTGAGCAGGATCGCATACGGCCTCCTGTGACCTGGTTATTCACATCCCATAATTGTGAAAGTTTCTATAAAACTAAAAAATCTTAAATTTATGAATCCATAAAAACTCTTAAAGTACTCAAGTGTGTTTTCAAGGCAAATGGACAAGAATATCTCACAAGGCGGCAAACGGGTTAATCCTTAAAGGTAGAATAGGCCCGCATTAGGTAGTACGCAATGTGTTTGAAAATAACCCATCTACCTCAAGTCGGATAATAGCGTTACGACATGTTCTCTTCAAGTTGAAAATCCAAAAAGATAATGATTTAAAACTATATCTACAAAAGGATGGTAGCGCATAATGAGCGCAAAGGTCCAGCACTGTCTAAGGATCACCAGCAGACTCATATTATATTTGAATATTTCGATGATGACAGACAGTCTGGCATGACAGGCTTAAATTAGTCAGCAGTAGAGCCTGCTGATAGTTCGAAACTGAACAACAATAAAATGATTTTAGATAATCGGGTAACACGAATCGTTGAAGAACGCAGAGCTAAAAAATAGACTCATATTATTATTGGTCTACTTCGTTCTATCTGGTTTTTCAACAAGACTATTGTTTTTTAATTGTGGCAACAACAAAAACATGATAATTTTAAAATTTAGTTTTCTGACGTATTCGTAGTGGATGCATTGGCAGTTGTTACAATGAATTCAATTTCGCACGAAAATCGAATTCAAATAATTTAAATCCGCTAATGAAAATGGTGGTTCTGTTAAAGTGACATTTCGTAAAATTCGTAATAATTTCGGACAACATAATCGTCCTTCTGATTAAGAATTTAAATCAACAGGCTCGATTCAAAATGTGCGAGCGCCAACTTTTCAACTGAAAACATCGCAGCCGTTAGCCACATCTGCTTCAAAGATTCAAATTTGTCAATTCCACGACGTTCTCAACAATTGGGGTTATCCAATATCGCCACCACATGGCGAAATTTGCAGGATATGCAAGGTTCAATGGGTGTAGGAATTGAAGCCGACCGACGATTCTCATCACCGTAGATTTGCTCAATTCATTCAGGAACAACCGGTTGGTTTTTATGAAAAAATCTATTTTTTGAGGCCAAGCCTATTTTCACTTGTCAGGGGATGTCAATAAGAAAAATTGCCGCATTAGGGCTTCTGAAAATCCTAGAGCGATTATTGAAAAGCCTTTGCATGCTATGTAGTCTGGAGGAGTGATTGGGGCGTTTTTTTTTTTGCAAAAATGAGGTTGGAAATGCGGTAACGGTCAATGGATCACGCTAATGCGAGATTACGTGATAAGATTTATATCGCTACCTAGCCGTGTGGCCATTACACGATGGTGGATCATACCACTTGACTGATATGTAGCGTGCACCCACGCTCTAGAAAACCGAAGCATAATTCTATCCAACATTCCTGATTGCAAATTCGAGAGCGCGGAGCAGGGTCAACACCCCCACTCCTTGCTAAAGAGTTGGGTACTATTCAGCTCTTGGTCCAGAATACATGACACAGCATGCATGGATCTGGATCACTCACCCTGTGTTCTTGGTGTTGGTGTTTCCTCTTTGGGATACCAACTTGATGAAGTGTGAATTCTACCTTTCTATTTAGCAACCCTGGAGGGTCCCGTAGGATTCGCAGGGTTAGAAATAAAAGGCAAGGTTATACAATTATAATTACTAACAAACCTGGAGGGTCCCGTAGGATTCGCAGGCCGCTACTTTATTTACGTATAATCTAATTCCTACCTAGAGTCTCACAGTTCCTATTGAGCTGTGGGTTCGAACTACTATGGTCAGTTATAATTCACAAATCATACTTAATCTAAAACTTATCTACTATTTATACTATTAACAATAAACCAAGATAAACTTAAAACAACAATAATAATATAAGTAGTACAATGTCCAATAATAAATAATATAAACAATAATAAAAGTAGTACAATGTATTTAAATGAACTTGCTGACCAATAATTAATATAATATAAACAATAATATAAACAATAATAAAAGTAGTACAATGTATTTAAGTGAACTTGCTGACCAATAATAAATATAATAAATAATAATATAAACAATAATAAAAGTAGTACAATGTATTTAAATGAACTTGCTGACCAATTAATATAATATAAACAATAATAAAAGTAGTACAATGTTTTTAAGTGAACTTGCTGATCAATAATTAATATAATATAGAAAACAATAATTAGTATAATAAACTTAATCAATTATGCGAGGGTGACTCGCAACATCCCTCCCCCCTTTCAAAGTTGATATTCGATTAATTTACTTGAGTTTAAAACATTTATAAAGAAATTGTTTATAAATTTTTACTTAAATTTAAACATTTTTTAAAAAAAAGAACATATTTTCTAATTATTTTAATTCATTATAAGTGTCTTATGACACCCTTTCCCTTACAATTCACCACTAGGCGGTACGTTTCACCGCCAGTGACCACGTCTTTCCTCATGTGGCGCCGTTTGCCCCTTCGATTCTTCATGTTGTCGATAATCCCCTTCAACTGTGCCTGTACGGATGCACTTATCCCTGTGTCTGGCTTGTTGCGTCTGGCCCATTTCCTTATTACTGCCGTCAGGAGACTCCGTGTAATACTTGGCTGCTTGGGTGCCGTGCCGCACAGTTGTCTTAAGCAGTAATCCGCGTTTCTGATCGTGTGGATTCCACAGTCTATTAAGTTTGTTTGTTGTTGGCATTCGGCGTATCTCAGGGGAAGCTGTCTTGTATTAGCCTCCTCCGGATAAAGGATTTTGTACAGTGTCCGAATATATCTGGCAGGAGCCTCCATGTCGTGAGGCCTCAGGGAGTCGTAGACTGTGATGCCATCTCTTGCGACGGTGGCCAGAGTCCAGTGGTTCGCTTCCATTACTGGGATTAGCACTAGTTCTTTGCGGTCCAGCTGTACATCCTTCAGGTGCAGCATCACCCGAGTATAACAAGCGGCCGAGTCGGGGTTCTCCGCAAGTTGCTTGAGAGCCCCGTAAAATACGGCGGAGAAAATATGGACTGCACTCCTTTTTTTCTCCGTGATTGCTGTTTTCGCTGCCCAGTTTAGAAACACGTCGAGGTGGTTATCAGACAACCAGCCCCCCTTCTCCAGCCGGTTAAGGTCGTCCTGGGTAATCACACGGGTCCTTTTTCCTATTGGATATTTGCAGATGGTGTTATTCATTTTCCTAGACTTGATTGTTGTTTAACTTGTTGTTTCGGTGCTGGTCTGTTTCTTTTTAATTCTTGTACATACATTGCTAGCAGTTTTTATTTTGATTTTTGGGTTGCAATGTTATTGTTGTATAATTCTGCCGGTGATATTGATATTTTGCTTTGTCGGCAGTTTTAAAATTTTGCTGTTAATTTCCTTTTAATGTATGGTTTAGTTCGTTGACATGACAAAAATTAGGTCATAATTTTTTGTCTCCATTTTTTATATTTTCTGTTTTTGGATGTTTGTTTTTTGCTCTTATTTTTATATATATATACATTGCGGTTTAAAGTTTCTGCATTCCTCCGACCTCCTCATCCAATGTTACTTTCCGAATTTGTGAAGCTTTCAACCCTTGCCTATTGATTTTGTTTTCGCTTATTTTGATCTTCACATTGCCCTGTTTCTTGCATAATATTATTATGGTGACTAATAGGGCCCCTACTAGAAGTAACGTGCAGCCCCCCACAGTCGCACCTATTCTGCCATGGTATCTTAGCTCTTCGATTGTGTCAAGATTTGCTTGATGTTTCAGCAAGATTTCCCGGAATGTGATGGGCTTTTCTGTGGAAAAATTCCGTTGGTAGACTGGTAGCGAGAATGTCTGGATATTTTCAAATACTTTGTTGCCAAAATTTCTATCTCCGATGTGAATAGTGCAGTTATTAAAATGTAAGAAAAAATGGCCCGTTAAATTTAGCCGCCGTTCGTCACAACCACTGCTGAACGGCTTGTTGTTCATGTTTGTTAGCACCACCATGCTGCTGCTGACCTCTAAGATTCCAGGGTCCCTGGCTTCCATCGCCAAACATTTGCCGGTGATCGTGCAGGTGTCCGACGTTCTGAGTTCAAAAATTGACCTCCCTTCTTGGTAGGTGTATGTTTGATTGTTGATTACAACCACCGTACTTGGCTCTTCTTTAATCTGGAGATTCCTGCTGTCGGGAATTGGTACAAGCAGCCGTTTGATTGTTTCGGTTGTTTCCGACGGTATTAAAATAACTATACTGATGTTGTCGTTTATCCATTCAACCAATGTTGTTCGGGCTCCCGTAAGTGTTTCGAGATCAATGCCGAATAGCTCGACCTCTTCTGGTGTAATTAATGAAGGTAGGAATATACCGATTTTTGCGTTGGCTATGCTCTCCACTAAATCCTTCATTTTGCTTCTTAAGTGTTTCATTCTGAATAGTTGGGTAAATTCGAGGCCAGTACTCATCATTTTCCGTTCTAGCGCATCAACGCTATTTACCCGATCCATCAGTATTTTTCTGTCTTCCATAATTGCGTTTTTTAAATTTACTATTGATTTGTTGAAGGCATCATTTATGAGGATTTGTTGATTGAGGCCAGTTATTAATCGGTGATTGTTTTCATCGATCACTCGCTGATGCTCCTCGATGGTCTTCCGGTCTTCATCATCCATGGTTCCCCAGATGAATTTCAGCAGGGAGCCGCCCGCATTTACCAACCCCCTCTTGGGGCGATGGTGTCTGAGCATGTGCATCATTTTCTCCATCTCCCGAATGTCGTCCCTGGCCATTTGCACAAATTCTGTATCTTTCATCAGTTCAGCCATCCCTCGGGAATTTCTTATCAGTTCATCCAGTTCCCCCAAGTTTATTGTGTGGATGATGAAATTATATCTAGAGACCACCCTCACCTTGCCTATGTTAATTTCAATGAATCCGTCGTTTGTCTCTATTTTCTCCAGGTATAGGCTCTTTTGTGCTACCGCCTCCAGTAGTGCCGCCCCTATAATGCAGATCTGTTGGAAATTGGTTAGAGTGGTTATTGTTCCGGGTGCTTGGTGTAATCAATTTTTATTGCTGCTGTCTGTCATTATGTCTCAATACGTGTGCTAACTACTTGTTGCGAATTGTGCCGGAAGCGTTGTGAGTCAATTGTTCAGTATTTTACCTATGTATTTGTACATAGGTATATAAATTTAGGTGTGTTTATAGTTATCTACTACATTTTTATTTCTCCTTAACGTTGTTGTTGGGCTTCGATCCATCTCTATAGGCCTTAACCAAATTCCGGTGTAGGGTTTTTTCTCTTCCCTTTATCGTGATTTTTACGTTCACCGGCGTTGGTAAGCCTGTTACTTCGTAGGGCCCTAACCACAGTGGCGATAATTTATTTTTCCTTAGTTGGTTCTTTACAAGAACTTTATCTCCAATTTCCATGGTGCTGGCTGCAGTATGTTTGTCATACCGGTTCTTGGCGGTCACTTTGGCATTCATCTGCGCCCGGCGAGCTAATTCATAGGCCTTTTGAACTTGATACCTCAGTACTTTGGAATAGTCGTAGTGGTTGTAGAGGGGGGTACTTCTCTTAAGGTTTGCCGGTAGTGGGATGTCAAACCCGTAGAGTACCCTAAACGGTGTCTGCAGCGTAGATGCATGCTCCGTGTGATCCCAGTTAGACCCGTCCTCTTTCGCAAAACTTCTCAGATATTCCGCTAAGGGTCGATGGCTTCGTTCTAATGACCCATTAGCCTGAGGATGGTAGGGAGTGATATGCTGCTTTTTTATTCGTAAAAGTTTGCACACACTCCCGAACAATTTTGATGTAAAATTTGTTCCATTATCAGTCACTAGCTTCGTTGGTATACCATATTTGGTGATGATCTCATTATAAAAGACCCTTGCCACTGTCTCTGCCTCCGCGTCTGGCATTGGTGCACAAATAAAAAATTTTGATAAGTCATCCTGGAACGTCAGGATATATTTGTTCCCCATGGAGGTGGTCGGTAGGGGTCCAACCATATCCATATAGACTTTTTCAAATGGTCTCCTAGCGGTATCGGTCAGCACCATTGGTTCCCTGTTTAGTGGCCCGCTTTTATTCTTCTGACATTTAGGACATTTTCTGATGTAGTTTTTTATTTCTTTCTGCATGCCTTGCCACTTATACTGTTTTCTTATTCGGGCATAAGTTTTCCTCGCTCCCTGATGCCCGCCTAATGGAGCGTCATGGAAACTTCTCAGGACCTCTTGAATGTCTTTTTTATCGGTTATAGTAACGGCTGTGTCCACCATATCTTCCGCGTGGTTTTCCTCCGGGTGATTCGCCATGTCTATTTCCATCGCTTTGTTTTTCTGTTCTTCCAAAAATTTTCGTTGCGCCCTCGTGACGACTTGTATTTTTTCGTCCTCAAGCGGCAACCGACTCAACGCGTCTGCGTTTAAATTTGTTTTTCCCGGTTTATATACAATGTCGAAATTATATTCCGATAGCTTATGTCGAAACCGCGCCAGTCTGGAGGTTTGGTCCTTGAGGTTGAATATGCCCTTGAGCGGTTGATGGTCGGTGAACACCGTAAAATGTCGTCCCAATAGATATGGGCGGAACGTGTGGGTAGCCCATGCTACTCCCAACATTTCTTTCTCAATGGTTGAATACCTTTTCTCGGTGTCACTTAGGGTTCGGCTAATAAACGCAATGGGGTGATCCTTACCATCCCTCTCCTGTGACAATACCGCTCCTAGTGCCTCGTTGCTGGCATCCGTAGTTACCCGAAATGGTTGTGAAAAATCTGGATAAACGAGAATTGGGGGGCTAGAAATTTTCTCCTTTAACGTGTCTAGGGCTTTCTGACACTCCGGTGTCCAAATAAACTTGCTGTTCTTTTTCAAGAGACTCGTTATGGGTGCGGCCAGCTTCGCCATATCTTTGACGAACTTCCGGTAATAGTTAATTAGTCCTAGTAGAGCCTGGACATGTTTTATACTCCTAGGGGCCTTCAAATTTCTAACGCTCTCTACTTTTGCAGGGTCTGGGAGCGCTCCTTTCTCTGAGCACTTGTGCCCCAGATAAACAATCTCTCTTCTCAAGAACTGGCACTTCTTAGTGTTCAACTTTAGCCCGTTTTCACGTAGGCGGGATAAAACATTGACGATTTTTTTTTCATGGTCCGCCACAGTTCTTCCATAGATGACTATGTCATCGAGATAGACAAAACAGTCCAAACCCTGAAGACCCGTTAATATTGAGTTCATTACCCTCTGGAAAGTTGCTGGAGCTCCCGTCAGCCCGAACGGCATTCTGTTAAATTCGAAATGACCCTTGTCAGTGCTAAAGGCCGTTTTTTCTTTATCCTTCTCATCCAGTAGCACCTGATGATATCCACTAGCCAAATCCAACGTAGTAAAATATCTGCTGTTCCCCAGTTGATCCAGAATTTCGTCAATCCTTGGAATAGGGAAAACTTGCTTGATTGTAGCTTCGTTCAGTTTTCGGAAATCCACTACCATTCTAAACTTTTTCTGGCCGTCTTGTGATTTTTTGGGTACCAACAATAGTGGTGAATTCCACGGCGATATGCTGGGGCTAATAACGCCCTCTTTTAATAATTCCGATACTTGTTTGTTAATTTCGTCCCTATGTACATGTGGCAATCTGTACTGTTTTTGATTAATAGGTGGCTGGTCATACTTTGTTGGTATTTTATGTTTTATTAGTTTTGTATAAGGTAGCTTGTCAGTTAGTAGCATGAATACATCCTGGTATTGTTCGCACATTCTGCTCAATGAGGCCCGTTCTTCTTCATTCCAATTTTTTCCTCTCATTATTATTTCCTTTAGTTCCCTTATTCGTTCTTCCTTATTTGAAGCAGGGTTTTCCTTTATTTCTGTATTCTTAATTTCTTTATAGCCATCTAGCCTTGAAAATTGTACCTTGAGGTCTGTTTCCATCGATACATCCTCTTCGGTTATGTTTAATATGGGTACTACCGCACTTCCGTTATGAGTGTCCACTATAGTATTCCCGATATAAACACCTGGGTACAGCTGTTGTTTGTGTACCACTACTGTGTTTTCCCTCGTTTTTAAAAATATTGGCGTCATCGTGATTGCTCTCTTTTTTATCAAGTAATTTTTGCGGTTTGTTGCCTCTACGCTCTCTCCCTCAGCGTGTAATGGGAACGTTTTTACTACTTGCCTGTTTTCTAGAATTTTCAGGGTTTGTGTATTGGAGTTTATTATGCTTTTGCCCCAAATGTTGTTTCTTCCCAGAATTCCGTCCGCGGGTAGGCTGCTACCTTCGCCTACCACATGAAAAGTCCATGGTAAAAAATTTTCTCCCATATTTATTGTTACTGTGCCCAATGTTGCTGCACAGCCTCCAAAAGCGCCTGATAATTTTCCTCTTTCCCCCGTACTCTTGATCGAAGATGAATTCATTGCTTCTTTCTTCAATATACTGGAATCTGCCCCAGTATCCACGAGCAGGATCAGCTTACCTGTCTTAGCCTCGTGGCAATTAAGCGTGATGAACACTGCGTCCAACCTATCTGATGATCGGTTATCTCCGCTACTGGTGTTGACTTTTAGTGGTATGGTTCCCAGAACTACCCCAAAATCCGTATTGTCTTTCATATGAGACTTATTACTAGGATTCTGATAGGGGGTTTCCTCGCAACTTTTTTGTGACCACTTTTTCCCAAGTCCTTGTGACTTGAACCCTGGATCATCCATGTTTACCGATACATTTTACCTATGAAATGCTCGGTAAGGTTCAAGAGAATTTTCTTTCTGTGCTTCTCCTTTTTCAAGAGCACTCACGACTTGTTCAACTTCTAGTATAGAATCTGCTCCAGTTTCTGCAAACGCATTTGGTTTTCTCTCCTTGGCTCTCTTAAAAAGCGTTTTAGTGAAAATTGTATCTACGTTGCCTGGGGACTTCTTGACTCTATTGTCAATGTCACTGCACATCATATCTTGTTGCTCTTTATTAAGCTTCAATTCTTGATTATCCTCTGCGCCTTTTGATTTCTGATTCTTATATAAATTTTCCTGCTTTCTTCTCTGCACCACCGCTTTGTGTACTATTTCTGTTGCTTCTTCAGCTTCTGACTCTTCTTCTGAGTCTTTTTCATTTACCATATTGATTTTATTCCGCTCAGTATTTAATTGTTCTCTCTTTTTCCTTATGTATGTGGCCTCTGTTTCTTTCTTATTAAACTCCTTTGTGTTTCCCATTCCCAGTTGTTTACTATATTCCGTGCTTTTAAATTGTTTGTGCCAAGTTAGTCCTTCTCCCATTTGTGGTTCCCCAGTTATTGGCTGTAACTGGGCCGTATTTCGTTTCCCTGATTATTTCCTTGCATTCTGCTGCTGTTGCTATTTCCTTGATACCTCCCCGTATTCTGGATATTATTCTTTGTATGCCCGTTGATGCAGTTTTCTGTCTTCCTTGGAGGGGTCTGATTATTCTGGCAGTCTCGTGCAAAATGTCCTAGCTGATTACACTTAAAGCAGAGTGGAGGTGTGACGTTTCTGATGGTTGTCCCATTATTTCCGTTACGTCTACCCTCTGTGTTATTGCTATTTCCGTAACTTCTATCTGGTGTCCTCAGATTGTTTACCAGTTGTCTGTTATTCCATTGGCTTTGAGTGGCTCTAATTCTTTGTTGTTGACAGAATGAATTCTCCATATGCCCTCTTATCCTGCATATTCCACAGTACACTGAACTTAGTCGTTTCCGACAGTTGTCGAAGTTATGTCCCCTGTTTTTACAATACCCACAAGTTTCTTGCTTGCTTGGGCTATTGTTGCATAGTGGGCCGACCTCATGCCCATATCTTCCGCATTGAACACAGTATGGGGTGTTCAATCTTTTCTTACAACTATTCCATTCGTGGCCCTGTGTGTTACAGAAACCACATGGAACGTCCATTGTTATTGTATTGAGATTGTATAGAGGTTCCCCAAATAAATCTTCCGCATTTTCAACAACCTCTAATAGGGATTCCAGTTCTTCCGTTTGTCTGTCAATAAATCTTGATTTGAGGGCTTGGTCTCTTAGCCCTTTAATAAAAGATCTCACGGCTACTCGTTTGAAATCCTTTACTATAGTATTTCTGCTGTTTACCTCCGGCCACTCACTTTCAGCTGCGTTTATCGCCTCGTTCAATAAGATATGCAGGCGGTTGCCGAACTTGCTTGCGGACTCTTTTGCGCTTTGTCTACAGTTTAGTATCTGCTCTCTGATCTGGTCTAAATTTTTCTTCCTCAAATAGAGCTTCTTTATATGGTTACATAAGGCATCTACTGACCCGAACTTGAGCTCTGCTATTCTGGAGTATGCCGATCCCAACAGACGTAATTTCAAACATTCTACGACCTTTTGCACTAGGTCAGCGTTTGGCTGCACCAGTAGTTCGCTTTCCACCATCCTACATCCTTGTATGAATCTACAAACTTCAGAGGATAAATCCGGTCCTTCGGTGCCAAAGAATGTGGGCACCGTGTTATTTACAATCTTCGTAATTTCTGATAAAGCGGGCATTCTGGCTTCTATGTTTTCTACTTGTCTGGGCGTTGGTGATCTGCTTTCCAAAATTTCCTGTGCCACAGGTATCAGGCTATTAAATTCTGCTATTAAATTGTCGTTGATACCTTCCAGCTCGCTGAATTTTTCTTCAACGCGTTCCAAATCGCCTAACTTTTTAGCCTTTGTTTCCGCCGTGTAGCCTCTGCTTCCTGCTTTTCTAGCGTTAGTAATCACGGTTTTGACTTCTTTTAACAATTCCAATGCCTGAGCCTCGTCTTCCGATAGTTCTATGTTTTGTTGATGACTATCTGATACTGTTATTGCGGGTACTCCAGCGCCTTTTATCTCTTCACTTAATGAAGGAGTTGGTGATCTTGACTTGTGAATGATGCTTAGTTCACGTCTGGCGTTCTCCAGTGCCGTCTGTAGCCTATCTATAGTGTCGTCTTTCGTCTCAATCAACTGCTTTTGCTTTAATTGCTTCCTGAAGTCCTTTTCACTCAGTCCTTTGCCCTTCAACTCCTTGACTAGTTCTTCGTTCTCTTTCACTACTTCTTCTAGCAAGTCGTCCGTGTAATTTATTTGCTGCCTCAATTTCTTGCTATTAGCTTCTAATAGAACTTTACTTTCCTCTAATTCTTTGATTGTTTTTTTGAATTCCTCGGACTGATCTTTATTTAGTTCGCATACCAGTTGAAGAACATAGCCTACTTCTTCTAACTTTGTTAGCTTCTGATATCTAATGATATCCTTATGGTAGCTTATAAATGTTTTGTCTGAATTCAAATGTCTAAGTTCTGTCCAGGCGAGCACTTGTAAACTATCTACTGAGTAACTAAATGTACTAAGTTTTTCTATAAGCTCGTCCGTTTTAGCCTGAGGACTCTCCATTTAAATAAAAATTAAATTCTCTTACCATAAGTTTCAGGGACATCGCTGCGTCTTTCTTGCTCACTGATTTAAATAAACTATAAAAAAAAACAATTTTTCCCTGTTACTTTGAAAACTATCAAAACTGGCGCTTGCATAAGCATACATACATATGTATGTATGAATGTAATGCTTCAGTTCTTGTTTATATATTATTCTATCATGTAAGAGAATACTCCGCAAAAAAAACTGAAGGTGGGCCAAAATGTTGACTTAATCTCGCGGTATTCAAGAAAGTCCCGTCTTGACGTTATTCCCCTAATCGACAGTTCCAGCAAGTCAAAGGTGGCTAGAATTTAGGCGTTATTGACTTGCTCCTACTTTGTCGAAAGAAAAATAAAGTCAGACGTTAGAACTGTTATCTCAAACGCGTAAATTCAATCTTTTACGCGGTATTCCCTACGAAAGTCCCGTCTTGACGGTATTTCCCTAATCGACAGTTCCAGCAAGTCAAAGGTGGCTAGAATTTAGGCGTTATTGACTCGCTCCTACTTTGTCGAAAGAAAAACACAGTCAGACGTTAGGACTGTTACTCTAAACGCGTAAATTTAATTTTATACGCGCCAATCGGTTGCGCCAAAATGTTGGAGTATTTCTTAGTTAACAAACCAATATACAAACATCCGGCTGCGCCAATATATGTTGGCAAACATCCTACCGATCCTACCAATCCTACCGATCCTACCGATCCTACCGGTCCTACCGATCCTATCGATCCTACCGGCTGCGCCAATAAATGTTGGTGTTTCCTCTTTGGGATACCAACTTGATGAAGTGTGAATTCTACCTTTCTATTTAGCAACCCTGGAGGGTCCCGTAGGATTCGCAGGGTTAGAAATAAAAGGCAAGGTTATACAATTATAATTACTAACAAACCTGGAGGGTCCCGTAGGATTCGCAGGCCGCTACTTTATTTACGTATAATCTAATTCCTACCTAGAGTCTCACAGTTCCTATTGAGCTGTGGGTTCGAACTACTATGGTCAGTTATAATTCACAAATCATACTTAATCTAAAACTTATCTACTATTTATACTATTAACAATAAACCAAGATAAACTTAAAACAACAATAATAATATAAGTAGTACAATGTCCAATAATAAATAATATAAACAATAATAAAAGTAGTACAATGTATTTAAATGAACTTGCTGACCAATAATTAATATAATATAAACAATAATATAAACAATAATAAAAGTAGTACAATGTATTTAAGTGAACTTGCTGACCAATAATAAATATAATAAATAATAATATAAACAATAATAAAAGTAGTACAATGTATTCAAATGAACTTGCTGACCAATACTAAATAGTATAAATAATAATATAAACAATAATAAAAGTAGTACAATGTTTTTAAGTGAACTTGCTGATCAATAATTAATATAATATAGAAAACAATAATTAGTATAATAAACTTAATCAATTATGCGAGGGTGACTCGCAACATTGGTTAAAAATGAGATGATGCTGGCCCCTGCGAAATCACAGCCATCACGATACTCGTCAAGGGGTCAACCTCAATAATCAGGCAGAGAACAGCAAAAGCTGAATTTTGGGGCTTACTGGTTCTCGTGGAAATAAAGTGGAAGTTGTCCAGTTGGCTCCTGCTAGTCTTTTACCCCTGGATGAGACATGTCTTAAGAGTAAGATTTCAGTAAGACATATGAATCTGCCCCTGGGGGTGGGCAATCGCGAGATGCTAACAGTTAAATTTTGGCCTATTATTGACGACGTGGATATCACTGACATATGGTTGCAACAGGACGGTGTCATATGTCACACAGTCAAAAAAACGAGCAATTTATTGCAAACCAAATTTCCCGATCGTATAATTTAACGACAAGCAGCAGCTAAGTGGCCAGCCAGATTATGTGATTAAGCACCACTGGATTATTTTTTGTGGGGGGCCATGTTTAGGAGAGAGTCTATAGGGAGCCAATCGAATCGATTACATCCTTAAAACTCAAAATCTGTAACAAACAAAATAGAACGCCATTTTTCCAAAAAGTAATTAAAAACTTCGATGAAAGAATCGACATCTGTCAGCGTGGCCGAACTGCCGAACTTTTCTTTTCGTAATACAACAAAAATTTGAATCATTTTAATCTAAATTTTTTGTTTTATTTTGTTTTAGAAAATAAACTTCTTGTTTAAAAACCCCTACAAATATATCAAAAAACTAAATTTCAAAACTGTCATGATGTTGGTGTTATTACAATTGAACAATAAACTTCTTGTTGAAAAACCCAATATTTCTTAACCTCAAATTTCCCCGCCCATTTTAATCTATTTTTTTTTTTGTCCTGAAAATGAGCACTGACATGTAATGACTGATTTTCTTTAAAGAATTTTAAGCGTTTTCTAATTAAAAGACAACAACAGTCGAGCCTAGAGCTTGGGGGATTATATTGGATGGCAAGATTTGTTTAACGGCGCATAATTTCTCACGGTGCCCCTTCAATAGTTGTAGCATTATGTGACATTTGGTTTGATTTTGTTCTTTGGATGTTTTTTAGAACTTCAAAGAATACAATGTGAAAAGTCATTTAAGCAGTATGGCCTACTCTGGCAGCTTTGCTTTTTCAATTTTTTACATTTTTATGTCTTTTGCATACAACCTGCAGCTGCATGCTGTTGTGCCTCTTTATTCTATTCAAGCCATTTTTATTTTGTTATACGAATGTGTAGAATAAAATGGGAAAGAAATGAAAATGTTTTGTGTAATTAAAATAAACTTTAATTATTTAAAGCTTAATTTAAAGCTTAATTAACATACAGCGAGAAAGACAGTGTACACCACAGTTTTTTAATAATAAATATAATAATACTTATTACTATAACAAATCCCTCGTATATTTGGCCGCAGGAAAATCAAATTAATAAGGCAGCATCTCAAACACACAACTTAATTTTAAAAAACCCCGTTATTTAAAGGTTTTGTGTGGCATCGCTCCCTCTCTTAAGAAAGCAACAATTTATATTGCATACTTTTAGGCCACAACCAACTACTATATCCAAGAATTGTACCTTTAATTAATATCAACAATTTCATATTTGAAAACAAGATGTCGCTCAAAGTTAAAATTAAATAAATAAAATTAAATAACTTGAAAGAATGTATTAAAAAAAGTTGTTTTACGTCTTGTTTACGTTAAAAAAAATTTAATTAAGAAAGGAACTATTTAAAAATATAACAAAAAGCATTTATAAAAATTAAATCTTAATTAATTTAAAATTTACAATTTTCGAAAAAACGGTTTGTTTCAATAAAACAAAAAAAAATCGATCGAGATAAAGTAAATGTTTATTAAAGGAATAAACATAACAATATTTAAAATTAAATAAATAATTTTTAATCTTAGTAATAGTCTTTTTTTTAAATAAATTTAACTTTTATTATTTTATTCTTATTTTTTAAATAATAAAAATTATAATAAATAGGTCAACAAAAACATAAAATATATACATAAATAAATTTAACACTATATTTTCAATAGTTCGCTTTCCTGTGAAAAACTTCTTCAGGAAATTATTTTTTACAAAAACAAAAATTATTAACAATTTAATTATTAAAAATAAAGATTAATAATTATTTTTTTAAAAGAGGTTGAATAAAAATAACCAAATATTTAAAATTATAATATTTCTGTTTGTAGTTTTAGTAAAAAAAAATATTTTTTATGAAAATACTCTTGAAATGCGGCGTAAAAACTATTGGCGGCGACACAAATTTTCGATGTGGCTTTTTTCGTTGTAAAATAAGTAAAAATAGTTACCGTTATTTTTCATAAAATCATTTGAAGATTACATAGCGAAAATTTATATTTATTTACTAATTGTTTCTGTGCTTTCAAAGTTGCCTAGCATGTGTATTTTTGGTTACGCGTTAATAAAATGGCAGAAACTAAATATGTAATCCAAGGTGAGTCAATGACGACCATTGCAGAAAAACTCGGTATTAATTACACTGTTGTCTAGACTTATAAACCGTTTACGTTCCACAGGCTCATTGGTTACAGTACGTAAAGGTAGACGCACACGCAAAACAAGCAAACATGACCAGGCAATAATACTCATGATAAAAAGTATCCATTTTATATCGTCAAAGTCCATTGCTGCACAATTATCACTAGACGTTACTATAAAAACCATTCAAAGATGGGCTGCAAAAGGTGGCTTATAATTTATAAAATTATAATCACTTTTTTTATCCACAAATAGCTAATGTTGACATCAGTGACCTTTAGTTTCAGCAAGACGGTACCACAATCTACCCAAGCAATTCAGTTATTACATGAGAAATTCCCCGGTCGCGTCATTTCTTGGTTTGATGTCAATTGGCCGCCTCGTTGTAGTGATTTAACGCCACTGAATTAATTTCTCTGAGGCCATTTGAAATACCGGGCTTACTTGGACAACCCACAAGCAACTGACGCTCTGAAAGATAAAATTCGGGCTGCAAAATTTTTTAAATAAATGGACATCCGCAAACGTCCTAGAGGTTGAGGTGATTGCAAGCTATTTATTTCAACTACACCATTTTGTAGTTTCCGTAACCAACCAAAGTGATAGTGACAAGACTGAAAAATGAAAAACACTTGCAAAACTATTATGTACCGGGGAATATTTAGGAATAATTTCACGATTTTATTATCATAAATATATATATTTTTTCTAATTTCTTCCTTTATGTTATGTGATAACATACAATCAATGATGTTATAATTCCTGCCACAGATCACCAGTTCTGCGTTTATAAATTACTGCATGTTTTAAGATGTTTTCACTTTTAAGTGTTAAACTTCACTAATAAAACACGCAAATCACATTTAAAAAAATAAAACTGAATTTTTGTGGAAAAAATTTGCTTGTGCTTTTGTTTTTATTTATTTTTTCATCGTCATTAACAAATAACACTATTATTCGCGCTATTATTCGAAAAAAATTAAAGAACATCTGATGATTTTTTTCGGTATGTCGAAGATTTTCCCTTTATGTACTGGGTAATTGAAGCTGAGTTGAGCATTCAAATGTCCAGCAAGACAGTGAGACGATCATTTTTAGACAAAAATTTATTCGGTGAAGATCTCCAACAAAAACCCCCAATATCAACAAGATCGGCAGAAGCTTAAAGTAAATTTTAAAGATTTTATCCTATTAATGTTGTCGAGTTATAAAACATCCCTTTGCAGCGATACATAGTGAATAAGATCCCCTACAACCAGGAGAACTTTTTCGAAATTCATTAAAAAATACAGAGTGTCGGCCAAGAGGGTTTGAGGTTGATGGATTGCTTTGAATACTTTTGTGAGCAGCATTTATGTTTTCAACGGGCTTTTTTGGAACGTTGTTTCTCACAAAAATTTCATGTAACTTTCTCATCGTCACAGCAATCGATGGATGATTGATTTTGATAAAATGTTTTAACGACTAAATATTTAATAAATTTGGCACTTGTCTACATCACGGCTGTCAAATATGAACTGTCAATACTTAATGTTTATCAAAATGGCGGCAAAACAGAGTAGTTTACCTTCCCGGCGGACACCATGTACTTTAGGCACCCTTTGGTGACCTCTTTAGAAATTACATTTAAATTATTTATTACAAATAGCCGTAACAAAAATAGCGATTTTCTTTTTATATATTTGTATTTTAAAAAAATATATTCTATTCTATTTACGTTCCATGCATTTTCATCTCGTAACTGGTGCAGAAAACAAATAATCACATAAATATAAATTAAGATAACGATATAATGGATTAAAATAAAATGATAACAATAACTTGCGGCTTAGAATACAAGATATTAAAGTAAAATTTTTATAATGTAACTCCCCCCTTGGTTTCTAAGCACTTTCTATGATATTTTAAGGACATATTTAAAAATGTTTGAATAGTTTTTACAAGGTTACAGTTGCACATGAATTCAGCTTTTTAAGAATTGTTTAAAAAAATTATATATGACATTGTTATGAAAAGTACTCATCTTTTATATGCATCTACGTATGTATATGCATAAGTATGTAAAGGATTTAAGTGACAAAAAAATCCAAAAAACAGTAATATGTAAACTAGTTCAAACAAATGAACTTAAAATAAGAGATCCTCTTGAGCCATAATTACATTCCCAGTTCAATGGTAGTAAAATGCTATTCTTATTTAAAAGTTTGTCCACATCGTTTTTAGTTTCAATAACAATCTCCTCAGTATCGTTAAGTTTCTTTTTAGCTATGACTTTGTTGTCTTTGCAACCGATGTATTGAAAACCATTTCCACGTAAATTCTTATTGGCATACTTGAAAACTTGATAGACGCCTTCGTTAATATATTCCTTTAATTGAACAAATTTAGTGGATGTGTGAAACTTAAGCCTGTTTCTGTATGTAAGAAACTTTATTTTTACATCCATTTCCTTGAATTCAACTAAAATACTGATTTTGTTTGAAGCCGTATGCAAATTGTTATGACCTAGAATATTAACTTTTAAAATATCTTCTGCTGACAGATTTATGGACATTTTGGAAGCCAACAAAATCACCGTATCTTCCAACGGATACACTACACTGTTTTTGGGAAAATCTTTAATATAAACTTTCATATCATTGGGCTGTGATGATTTAAATAATTTACGTTCTTTTGGCTGGTTTGACGGCATACGATTAGTATCCATCTTTCTAGCTGGGTTAATAGCCCCTTGACGCCAACTGCATTTTTGTTGCGCCGGTTTTACTTCAGCGTTTACATTTTCTTTTGAACGTGAAGTAACATCCCGCTTAACACAATTCACATATTGTTTTTCGAGCTCTGACGTAACGTATAGTAATCGTTTCTCCTGCATATCTAATTTCTGTTTTAAGATTTCTACTTCGGTCTCACTTTCATAAAGTTTTTTTTTCAATCTTAAATTTTCTGTATTAAATTCATTGATTTTTTCGCATAGAGTTTTTTGAACCCCTTTATCTTTTTCCAATGTTTCAATAAGCATTTTAAGTGATTCGACTTCTTTGGTGTGATCATTGTTTTGTACTCGCAGCTTATCCTGCAGTTCTGCTCTCCACTGTTCCGATATATTATACAGCCTTTTAACGTCATCAATTTTCTTCTCCTTTTTGTCTTTACCCTCCTTTAATTTTTTAATTTCCTCTCCTGAACTTTTAAGCTTTGCTTCCAAATCGTTGACAACTTTCTGATATTCATGGCTGTCATCGAAGTTCAAGTAAATTGGATGCGCAGTGCTATTATAGCTCCTACATTGTGGACAGGTGGCGGATCTATTACACAAGATGTCATAAATGAAAAAAAATAATACAAGCAAGTTTTATGTTGCTTACTGGACTTTCCATTGCGACAAACAATTGCTGTGAAAAACATGCCCACAACTGGTGGAATGAATGGTAGTATTTTTAAGAAATTCCTTCTTACACACAGCACAAGTTACATTTAACGAAAGCATAATAATTTTTTATAAATTACAAGTGATAATTTTACACAATTATAACACGCACTCAATCACAATGTCACGCACATAAATTTTTCAATTAAACAAAGAATGGTTTTTGCGATTTGATTGTGCTGAATTGGGGATTCCCAATTGTTGCTGTCAAAAAAATTGTCTATAAAGCGTTACCACCACTTCAGCAAAAATATACGTGCCATATTCAGGGCGAATTTATTACTGTTATCATAAATGTTAAATCTTATGTTATTACAGAGATTTGTTTGCGTATGGTGTTTATTAACAGATAGCTTCTTTTTTAGTTATTAATTATAATAATAACTAACACAAAAAAATGTTTTCGAGGCGAATCATTCTTTCATTGTAGTGCATTTGTTACATTTGTTTATTACTTTTACTTCAAGACGTGACGACATAGAACTCAATCATGTTCGCCGTTATCATAAATCTCATTCAATATCAATTTTTGATATTTGGTGTTTGGCATTTATAGCAGCGGCGAAAAATAAAAATTCAGCATCACTACCAACTATGTATTTTATTCGCCTTGATGTAAAACAAGGCAGTTATTCAAATTCCCCATTTTGTGCAAAGCACAAAAACTCCAATGGAAAAATACTTTCAAATTTCTAAAATTCACAAAAATTGAAGCACGAAATGGTGTTTTTTTCTAAAAAATTATTTAAAAGCTAGAATAAATTGCAACAGATGATTCTTCATTTAAAACTATATAAAAAAAGACATTCTAAAACTTAATCACACAGTCAATACTAGGAAAGTAACAGGCTAAAAGAGCCTGACATTCAAATCGTAACGACACAAAATTTGCAATAGTTCTGTTGCAGTACTTTGTGTGTTTACAAAAGTACGAAACAATGCAACTGTGTACTTTGTTTACTTTTAACGTTATTTAGGACCCCTTTCAGACAGGCAAATTTTACTTTGCAAAGTTTTGATTTTATGTGAGAGCGAGGGAGAAAGCATGATTGAGAGTACAGACTTTGATATACTCGCAAAGTTGCTTTGTTTTTCTTTCGTCGCTTATACACAGTTGTACTTATACACAGATTACATTACAGATTACATTGACTAAAACAAAATTTGTAAAAGAAAACTTTTTGTGTTTGAACACCAAAGAAAGTTTAAAAGAAAATTGAAAAAACTTTGTCAAAGTAAAATTTGCCTGTCTGAAAGAGGTCTAGCATGAGTTATGCAATACGTGGGCTTTTATTGATAATAATTTGTCGCTGCGAAAGCAAATAAATATATGAAATCGAAAATTAAAGCGGAACACTTTAATTAGAGGCATGATATTCACGTATAGCCTTATTTTTTAGCAAATAAGAGTCTTTGTGACTATTAACACTGACTCAGTGAAATGTATAATAATGATCAGAAAATATAAAGCTAAGATCACACGATTGTCGCAATGTACCAATCTACTCCCAATTTTTATTGTGCTGAATTGGTACACAATAATAGAAATATACCAATCAAATTCTCTGCATTCACATGATTGCCCCATTTTATACAAATTTGATTGGTACAAGTTGGCGAATAATAATTTTGTACCAATAAATGCTGCTATTCGTTCATACGATTGTACGAGTATGTAGCAATACTGACAATCAGCTGTTGTAGTTTCTAGCAAATATATTTTATAAACTTTGGATTTGTTTATTTCTTCTGGCCAACCCACCTTTGTTAAATTTGTAAATTCAATTTTTGTATTTTTTTTTACGAATGTTATGAAAAGCCCCGCTTTTGGGGAAAATTTCACGTTGTCACAATATAATTTTTGTATTTATAAATTAAAATTTATCTTTTTATATTTTCGACAAAATTTAGTATTGATTAGCTTACGTTTTAAGCTTTGTGTTATTCTTTACTAAATTTTTTTTTAATTTAATTCACTTATTTGCTATTCCCGATGCACTTCTCCGTTTTTTTGCATTAATTATAAAGGAGGACTTTGATTCCTTATAGAAAATTTCATGGCACCGAAGTAAGGAAAACCGGAAATTAGTTTTACTGCAGAAGTTAGTGTAGTGTTCGTTATTTTCGTATTTTTCGTACAAGCTTGTAGAACAACAATAAACAATGTTTTTAATTTTAAATCATTTAGATAAAATGTATTTTAATTAATTTATACCTACTCACAAAAGATTGAACACTTTTTTTTTTTTTGGGAAGAAAACAAATAAATGCTCAGCACTTGCAAGGAGCATGTGGCTCTTAGTGAAAATAGTGCCACTTCTATTAACTGACAAATAGCGTATGACTCTTTCCAAAGCTGGTGCTGGATTAGGGACATGAAAAAAAGACTCCATTTAACAATAAACAAACAACATAGAATCTTGTCTTGTGATTATTTAAGGGCTCACAATAGAGCTCAATGGTTTCAGTTCCAGCGTCGCAGCATACACTGTGGCTTACGGTAGAGTGCATTTTTATTATTTTATAAACTTTGGATTTGTTTATTTTAGTGCACAACATGTTTTGAATATTGCCAAACACATGGGTGCTCCTCAATGCTTAATATCAGGCAATTTATTTCATCGTAGGTCCAGGGTGCAATAACGCGTGGTTTCTTTCTTTGTTTTGGGACAGGTGTTGTCGGTGTACAGTTCTCCAGATAGCTTTCGTCACACGTTGAATCATCCAAAACGACGGAAAAATCTTGATTTAAATCATATTCCATTGTCCACCACAAAATGAAAATCAGCTAAATATATGGAACCAACTAAATATATCTAAATAAAATGATAACTATTTATGGTTGTATAGAAATAAGTTGTACATATATACTCACAACAAGAAACGGGCACGCTCAAGAACAAAAATATATGCAAATGTTGGTGGGAATGAAAAACTACATAAATATAAACATATTTAGAACAAAACTTTAATTAAAATAACACAATTTTACATACAAACCACTTGAAGGCACTCAACAAAATGAAATCATTGACGCGTATTGGAGACTTTGATTGCCGCAAAAAATCACAATAAATATTGGTACATTTTTGGCATTTTTATTGCCGCACAGTTGCATATCAAGTAGTCACACGATTGCCGCATCAGGGTTGCATTTGGTTGGTAAAGACAAGCACAATATTGACCTCGATTGCCGTATGAGCCAATTTATTGTGCAATCACACGATTGGGTTACAAAAAATGGTAAAAATTGGTACATTACGGCAATCGTGTGATCTTAGCTTAAGAGTGTGGTAATGAAAATATAATTTTTATAACCCCTACTGTTCAATATTCCATATTATGTAATTGTCTGTGTCATAATTAATTAATTATCTATGGTCTGTGTCATAATTAACTATTAACATGCAAATGATATTTATTTAGAAAATATCTTGTTACAACTCTGAATTTTAAACATGTTTTCGTTGACGTGCCCAGTGACCAAAGCTCTCAGGCGTCATATCGTGTGCGAAACACATTTATGCTTGCAGAGGACATTTTCCTTTTAATAATTTAATACAATAATAAAACTAACCATTATTATTTACCATGTAACGAATGTGAAAAATTAAATACAGATGCTTATAGTGTCTTCACGGAGAATATAAGTCTTCTAGGTGTAAACTAGGGATTAAAATCTGCAAATAATTTAGATTTTTAATTGCAATCTGGCTTTAAAAAAATTGTTTAAAGAATATGGTAGCAGGTGACGAAATGGACCGCGAAGACTTCAGGAGCCTTATTAAGGCTCTTCGAAAATAGACACTTTCCCCAATCCAGATCACAGAGATTTGTTAGTAGAAGATTTTGGTGACTATAACATAATAAAAATTATGGTTTTTATACACAATACATGTAGATGTTATCAGGGGAAAGCTTTTGACTTCTAGATTAATAATTTATTAAAAAAAATTTACACGTCGCATTTTTTAAAAGTCATTTACCTTTAAAACTCTTGATTTTACGTTTAAGTGGTTGTTTTAAAAATAAAATTTAGATTAAGATGATTCAAACTTTTATTGTATTGCGAAGAGAAAAGTTTCCCAATTATGAGTGAAAAATTTATATCCGGCAAATGTCCACCACCACCATGCTGACAGTTGTCGATTCTTTCATAAAAAATTTTAATCACTTTTTGGCAAAATTGCGGTCCTATTTCGTTAATCACATTAATAATAGACTAGAATTAAGTTGTAAGCGTTTCGCGATAGCGTGATCCATTGACCGTTACCGTATTTCCAGCCTCATCTTCAAAAAAAAAATCAGCCCAATCACGCCTCTAGACCACATAGAGCACTATACTGTGACACGTTTCGAATGCAAAGGCGCCTCAATAATCGTTCTAGGATTTTCAGAAGCCCAAAAGCGGCAATTCTACTTGTTGACATACCCTGCCGTGTAAAAAATGATTTTTTCAGAAAAACCAGCCGGTTGTTCCTGAATAAATTGAAGAAATCTGCAGCAGTTGAACTTTGTAAGGCAAAATGTGGTGATTTTGGATAAACTTAATTGTTGACAACGTCGAAGAATTGACAAATTTGGATCTGCTTTAACACTGTGGCTCCCGGCTGCGATATTTTCTGTTGAACGACCCGGTCGATCGCAAATTTTGTAGTGAGCCTGTTGACTAAAATTTAACGAAATAAATGTATAATAGCGATCTCAGAAGGACGATTATGTTGTCTGAAAATATCACGAACTTTTTGAATTCATTGTAGCAATTGCCAATGCATTTGCTACGAATACGACAAAATCTAAATGTCAAAACTACTATGTTGCAGGTCTTGATACAATTAAAAAACAAACTTCTTCTTCAAAAACCCATTATTTCGCTGTTTTTAAAATAATTTTCAAAGAATTATTACTTACGACAATTTTTAATGTTATCACTTTTCGGGTAACATTAGGCACATTACAAAAAAAACTTTGAAATGTAAAAAGACAAATACATATGAATTTGTCAAATTGACAAAATTTACTTACTTTAAAAGATAATCTTCTGGCATTTTAATTTAAATATGCCTTCTTGTATACAACCGCTACAGCCGTCTCGGTTGTAGTGTAACTGAAGGCACAATTTGTTTTCCAGCAATCATGGGCGTATATTGCTATTAACGCAGCGAATGATTGTTCTCAAAGTGGTAAAAAGGGTTTATCGGCGTTGACTGGCCACTTCACACCATAAATAAATTATTTATTTGTGCTTCACACATCACCAGAGAATATAGTCTGGCAGCATTAAATTGCACGATCTTGAAGATTAAATGATGGGTAGTCCGAAACTAGGCGGGTACCAAATAATACCTTTAATAAATCAATTGTGGCACAAACTGAGTAAGATGTTGCGTCGTCTTGTTGAAACTACTGATCCTGAACATCACTGCTGTAAAATTGATTAATGAATAAGTCAATAATCATGGT
The DNA here is from genome assembly GCA_030448955.1 of Trichopoda pennipes. NCBI lineage: Eukaryota > Metazoa > Arthropoda > Insecta > Diptera > Tachinidae > Trichopoda > Trichopoda pennipes. The sequence goes on along the minus strand of JASKUP010000025.1, from coordinate 10,733,220 downwards.
TCAACAGCAGTCACCATTGACTGTAACATTCTAACGAACATGTAGCATTTTTAAAGAAGTAGGGATGAATGAGTCCACCAGTTTATAAAACACGTTAAACAGTCAGTTTTTCTGAATGTAACAGTGTCTCAACATACGGAATTAATGTTTTCGGCTGTTTGGATGCCAAACCCAATCAAAATCATAAAATACTTGACAGCTGACAAAATAGTCGCCAGTTACCTCTATACAAACATCCTTTGCTTGAACTTAAAAACTCCTAAGAGATGCTCATGTCAATCATAAATCTGATTATATTTCAATATAAAGGGTTTTCAAAAAGAAGTTTGTTTTCTGAAACAAAAAATTTAGATTAACACGATTAAAATTTTTATTGTTTTATGAAGAGAAAAGTTTGGCAATTATGAATGAAAAATGATTATCTGGCAAATTTTCACCACGACCACGCTGACAAAACAAATTTATTGTTGAAAAACTCGATGTATATATATATGTATGTAGTTAAAATATTTTTTTTTCAAATTGTTTTTATTGTTTTAAAAACATTTTTGGATTATTTTAAATTTGTTTTGAAAAAATTTAATTATTTTAACTGATTTAGTAAATTGTTTATACGCTTTTTCTTTTCTTAAAAATGCCACCCAATGGTATGGCGAAATATTGAAAACAAAAATGAGCTTACATTTGTATAACGTCGGTCTCATGTAGAAAGGTCCAAACTCACACTTTTTTCGAAATTAATTTTTTTGTGATTCCAATACATTTCACAAAAATTTAAGGTAATTTTATCAAAATTAGCGGTTATTCAAGTAATATTCTAAAAAGCCCTTACTTACATATTTCTAAAAAAAATATATAGTTTTAAAGCCCTATCTCGCCACATTATGTGACGTTGCATCGAGTTTTCTTAAATTATGCAATAAAAAATAGGCAAATTTTTGTTTTTTATTGTGATTCAATGTTATAACGTTACTTTGAGCTTACTATTGCATTACATATTACAAAAAAAAACATCAAGGTAAATGTTTTTTTTTTGTTTGTAGAGAAAGAACTGAAATAAGAATTTAATAACTGTTGTTGGAATTGATTTTTGTGAACCACTCCATCAGAAGAACAGTTTTCTTTCTGCTTTATAAATATGTTTAGTTATTATCACTTTTAAAGTAATGAGAAAATAAAATATCAATAGCAAATAAAAATGGAATATAAGCTTCTTCCACATAGAACAAAAGCTTGCATAGAACGCATCATTCCAGCATGGTTATATAAAGAAAAATTAGCAATGCCGAAAAAGAAATGGGAGCATTCGCAATATCTAAAGAAATGAATTCCTATAGACTGCCAAAACTTTTATGATACGTTGCCGTACAAATTATAAACACTATTTTTATTTTCGAACTTAATAATTTTAAGCAATGACAATATTTTCTAGTAATTTTAATCATGAATTTTCCTTAATATAATTTGTTTTGATCGCTACAGAAAAAAAGCCCTATGATACATTTATGCTCTGAAATTAGGCTACAAAAGCCCTATCTTTATTAAGTTTTTTTATATATTTACAAACAAAAAAAATTTTGAAAACCAAATTCGTTCTTCATTTTAATAAAAACCTACATTTAAAAAAGTTAATTTTTGTCAACTACAGTTTTAAATGTGTTATTACCTTCTCCTGTAAAGTTTTAAATATGCGAGTTAGGGACTTTCGACATGAGACCAACGATATAAAAAAACCTTGTGCTTGAACAATAAACTACTTATAAAATATTAAAAAGATCAAAAAACTATAATTAATTTTTAAGAATAATTAAAATAAAAAAATAAAATTATTGTTTTAAATTCAGTATCTTTTTCTTTTAAAAATTTACATAAACAGCTGAAAAAACGGTTGGCGGCCGGCTGAAACTGAAATTGACAACCGTTCTTCAAAAGTTGCCATATGTAATGTAATTTTGGCAGCTGGCAACTCCCCTAAACTTTGGTTGCCTTTGACAAAGTGCCATAAGTTTATAAATTAAAATTAAAAATAAAAAAATATATAAAGTTTGTTGATTTTTTGTTGTGTTTTGTAAATAGTTTTGTTTTCTTTATTAAAATGATTCAGTTGGTTTTTGTATCATTCGAAATTTTACATAAATTGTTGTTGTTGTTGTTTGCTCTATTCAGTAAAATAGATTTGGTGTTTATTATGAATTGTTTAGATTGTTTTTATAATTAAACATTACTATCATATTTATTATTATTATTTTTATTTTAAAAGTAATAAAATAATTAACTCTCTCTCTTCTTTTTTGTTTTTTCTTCTTCTTTTTGTTTTAATATTTATATAATAATAGTATCAAGTTATAGTAGTTGTAGTAGTGATATTATTATGCCTTAGTTTTATTTATATTAAATATTAAATTTTTTTTTTTACTAAAAAATAAATTAAGTTGAGAAAATCTTTTAATGAACGTATAATTTCTTTTTTTATATATAAAACTAAAATAAAAAAAGGAGATTAAAGATTTTAAGGGGCAAGTAAATTGTAATAATAAAATTGTTATAATAAATTAAAAATTAATTTAACAAAAATCATATTAATAAGAAATAAAATAAATTAATAATAAAAAATAAATCAATAAAGTAATAAAAAAATATATATTTATGTACATACATGCCAGTATGTCTTAAAAAATATATAAATAAAATGTATATAAAAAACATATCAAAAATTAGTATAAAACAATAATTCTTATCGAAAAAACAAAAAATTTTCATCTCAGATGAAAAATGTTAAAATAAAACTTTTTTGTGTTTTTGTTTTTCTTTTTTGTTGTTATGTATTGTGGATGTTGATTGCGCTACCTTTCTCGCCATTTAACATTTGCTTGTTTATATATTAATATGTATGCATGTATGTATTTATGTATGTGTCTATGTTTTATATTTAAATTACACAGTATAATTGTAGCTTTATAATATTAACTAACATTTCCTTCCTTTGCTTTTATGCTAAAAAAACCTTTTTTTGTTTGTTTGTTTTTGTTTTGAATCCCATTTACTAGCTCGCCATTTAATGCAACATCTTAAATAAATTATTATTATGATTTTTCTTAAAGTTAATTTTCATTATCAACGTTAAAATTCTTGAAATGTTGGTTTAATTAATATAAATAGATGAGCTAAGAAAATAGTGTGGACGTTATTAGTAAATGTTTTATTAAACTCTGCGCACCAGCTCACAACAAAAGTTTCATCTGAAGGTTCAATCAGTTGTTAATAAATTTAAAATAATTAAATAATCAATAGGTTGGAGTTAGTTTTCTCTCTCGCTTTTGTAATTGTTGTTGTTGTTAATAAAAACTCTCTTCTTAATATTATCGTTGTTGTTGTTAATAAAAACTCTCCCATAATTATTTTTTTATAAAGTTCGATATGCTTATGTTCGATCGACCACAGATGATACAATTGTTTGTTTGATGGTGTGGAATTTAATGTGTTTGCTGTTAAATGAAGTTGGGGTGGTGGTGGGTAGGTGGTGTTTAGTTTTGTAGTGCCTTTTAAACGGTAATTGTTGTTTTCATGTAAAAGCAAACAAAAATATCAAAATGAACTTTAAGCTTTGTGGGTTAGTAAGTATTTAAAGGAAAAATTAATTAAACTTGAAATAAAATTATTTAATTATTGAGCGGGTTAGTATCAAAAAAAAAGTATTGTTATTGTTGTAAGGACCGGCTCTTGGCCAATCACACGGTCAGTTGTTGCTCTCACTCTTTTTTTTTGTAGGGGTTTCTGTTGTTTTTTTGTTGTTAGTTTGTTTGTTTGTTTGTTTGGTGGTAGTTGAGTTTATAAAAGAATTACAATTGAATTGTATGTTTGGATGTATTTGTGTTGTGGCACATAAGTGGATTTTTGTTTACAAATCGGTTTCGCCATACAAAGCTGTACTAAATGACATATAATCAAGGGCACCAGGTACACCGTTGGGTCCCTTGTAAGGTGGCATACGTTGAATACAGTATTCAGCTTGATCTGGTGGCAATTCACGGCGCAATTCATCTGGCAAGATGTATGGCTGTTAAAGGAGAGAAAGAAAAAAAAAAGAACGAATCATTATTACGAATAGATTTCGAACACAAAAGATTGTAGCAAAAATTAAATAAAGTAAAATAAAGGCACACAAAAGTTTAGAACAGACAACCAACTTGGTTTTGTAATGGGTTGTTCAACAGGCAGCTTGTTTTTTAATTGTGGCAACACCAATGACATGATAGTTTTCACATTTAGTTTTCTCACGTATTCGTAGTAGCTGCATTGGCAATTGTTGGAATAAATTCAATTTTGCACAAAAATCACATTCAAATAATTAAAATCCTCTATGAAAATGGTGGTTGTGTTACAGTTACATTTCGTAAAATTCGTGATATTTTCGGAAAACATAATTGTCATGCTGAGACCGCTATTAAGAATTTTGTTGTTAAATTTGAGTCTACGGGCTCGATACCAAAAGTGCGAACACCAACGCGTGTTTGCTCCATCGGGTCGTTCGATGAAAACATTGCAGCCGTGAGCCGCAGTGTTGAAGCAGATTCAAATTTGTCAATTCCTCAACGTTCTCAACAATTGGGGTAAGTATTTGACTTTGGAACTTTACAAGGTTTAACTGGAGCAGGAATTAAAGCCGACCAACCATTGACATCGCCATATATTCCTTCAATTCATTCAGGAACAACCGGCTGCTTTTTCCGAAAAAATAATTTTTTCAGGAGAAACCCATTTTCACTTGTCAGGGTATGCTAACAAGCAAAATTGCCGCATTTGGGCTTCTGAAAATCCCAGAGCGATTATTAAGAAGCCTTTACATGCCCAACATGTCATTGTATGGAGCGCCATATGGTTTGGAGGCGTGATTGGAAGGTTTTTCTTCGTGAGGCTAGAAATGCATTAACGGTCACTGGATCATGCTATCACGAAATGATAACTCAATTTTGGCCTACTGATGACGGCATGGATGTCACTGATATATGGTTTCAATAGAACGATGACACATATCACACAGCCACTGAAACGTTCAATTTATTGTAAACCAAATTTTCCCGATCGCAAAATTTCATGACAATCAACAGTTAAGTGGCCAATCAGATCGTGTGATTAACACCACTGGATTATTTTTTGTTGGGCTATGTGAAGGATATAGTCTATACGGAGCCAATCGAAACGATTTCAGCCTTAAAACTCAAACTCCTTGATGTGTTAAACGTAATAGGACCGCCGCTTTGCGAAAAAGTGATTAAAAACTTTAATGAAAGAATCAACATCTGTCAGCGTGGTCGTACACATTTGCCAGATATCGTTTTTCAATCGTAATTGCCGAACTTTTCTCTCCGTAATACAATTAAACTTTTAATCATATTAATATAAATTTGTTGTTTTAGAAAACAAACTTCTTGTTGAAAACCCCTTTATATCTCTAAGAAATTCAATTAATTCTTAAAATGTTTTCTATAAGGCTACGTTAAGTATTCTGTTAGTCGCGCTGAATATAATTTAGTTAAACGATGGTGTTACTCTGCTTTCTTAAATAAAATTCGAAACAATTTTAAGTCGTTTACAAAAAGCTTTCCTCTGTTAAGAAGTATCAAAATTTTGAATCTCGTAATGAGCTGGCAATAAGTAATTTGTTTGCAGATGTCTTTTCTATCACTGAACAAATTTCTATTTCTGAACAAATGAATCCAACTCTTATCTCTATCAGAGGTGCCGTATCGGGCTATATAAATTTCATTTCTTGATGAATCAACGGTTTTCAGCTGTTTAAAAACAGCTTAAATATTCATAAAAACATGGCCGGATGATATTCCGAGTTGCATTCTTAACAAATGTGCTATGACACTCTCAAAATCTCTTACATTAATCTTCAATATAACATTGGAATTTGCTTATTTTCCTAAAATATGGAAGGATTATTTTATTATTCCATTATTTAAATCTGCAGGAATGATGTGGCCAATTACAGTGACTTTTTGAGACTTTTTCCATCAAATATCATTTATGTTTCATTCCGCTCAGCATGGTTTTGGAAGAGGTTGTTCAACTGTTACTAATCTTTTTGTTAATTAACAACGCTAGTCAATCGGGAATTAACTGATGGTATTTACACCGACTTTAGTAAGGCATTTAATAAGGTCAAACACAAACTTCTACTAAGGAAACTTAACCTTATGGGTTTTACGAACAATTGCCTTATATAGATATTAATTCATAGCTGTCAAACGGAAATCAAAACGTTAATTTCATTACGATTATTTCCAAGTAATTTTTGTTTTATTTGATGCTGCGCAGGATAGCCATCTGGATTCTTTATTATTATTAAATACTCAACCTTTCTAGTATATGCAGACGACGTGAAGATATTTCGATCATCACTGATCGTTATCGTCACGCTAATCGTATTCTCCTGCAAAAGGACTTGATGCTTAAAGTTTTTGGTGTGCAAATACATGTGTTTCTTCCGAAGATGTCATACAAAGGTGCAATATATTTTAAACGGTCATGAGTTTAACAAACTGAATGTAGTTTCAGATCTTGCTGTTTTACTAAATAAAATTATTAAATTAAATTTTATACAGCATATTTTCGTTAACCAATAACAAAGCACGTACAGTTCTTGGATTCACAAAACGCTGGACGAAAGAAATTAGTGACCCGTAAATCACAAAACTTCTTTACACTTTTCCTGTTGGACCTATTCTGGAATACGGCTTAATAATTTGAGATCCAATTTATAAAGACCATAGCAATAGCATGGCATCAGTGCAAAAACAATTCTTGTTACTTTGTCTTCTAAAAAAATCCAAGCTGATAATGCTACCTAACCACAAACTGCACCACACGGTCATGCGTGATAAGAATTACGTCATTTCCTAGCTGTATAAGCCATAACCTGACGGTGGAGCAAACCACTGCGGATGCTTTTAGAGTCACCCACGCCCCAGGAAACCTTCAAATATCTCTATCCTCCAGTCGCAACTCCGAGAGCTAGGAGCAGGCCAAAGCCCTCACTCCTTGCTGAAGAGTTGGAGACTATCCAACTCCCGGCCCAAAACTCATGCGAGCATAATAAAATTTCCAAACACAACCGTACGAATGCTCACTGAACTAGGACCACTCATTGTGTTCATTGCGAATGATCCCGACCCACACAACTCATATGAGGGCCGTGAAACCACCACGATGCTGAACAGTTAAAAGGCTAAAGAGCCAAAAAGCAGAACTCGGACTTACTGATTCCCGTGAAAATGACGTGATGTTATCCAGTTGACTCTTGGGCTCCCCTAAAAGAATGATCCCGACCCACACAACTCAAATGAGGGCCGTGAAACCACAACCACCACGATGCTCCTGAGGAGCCAACCTCAATAATCAGTCACAGAACAGCTAAGAGGTTAAAGAGCCAAAAAGCTGAACTCGAGGTTACTGATTCCCGTGGAAAGAGAGTGATGTTGTCCAGTTGACTCCTGGGCTCCCCTTAAAGGCTACCCCCGGTGACACATGTAATGACGGTGAGATTCCGTCAAGACACATAAATATGCTCCCGGGGGAAGCACCACACGGTCATATTGTTTGGATTGAATGATTTTTCGAGGACTGTTTGTGAATTTTGTGAGCCCCATAAGCGACAATTTTGTTTGTCTATAATTACTAATTGAAAATGAGCCTTATCACCAAAAAGAGATGTTTGAAGAATGCGTCGTTTTCGTTCAGTTCCTCAAGCAGCCAATTCACAAACGTTCGGCATAAACAATGGCCGATCGGCTTTAATTCTTGAACGTAGTGAACTTTTTAAGCATGAAGATGAAGATCTTTGTGCAAAAAATATTGTGTAAAGTGCCTGTAGTGATGCCCAATTGTTGCAAACGTCGACGAGTTGATGTTCCTTACACACTCATTCTCAACACTTTGCTGTCAAGCGCTTATGTTTATATCACTGAGGCCACTACAAGCGTATTGCTTTGGTCTATTGTCAGCAACAACATCATTAGCCTCGAATTTTGCGATTAAATTACGTAAAGCTGCTCGAATTTTACAAAGTGATACAGTGAAATTTTCACAATTAAAATTCTTTGATGAAGAGTACAATGTTGCAAGCTTCAAATTTTCCAACTTTTTACTAAATAAATGTCAAAGTGTGACAGCTTAATTTTTGACATTTAAGACAAGTTACTTCTTAACCTCAAATTTGCCTGCTTGCCCATTATTGCGAAACGTAATTTTTAATAAATGAACCTTGATTTCTTGAATGGTTTGCTAATGTTTTCTTAACTTCGACTCTCCTGAAACGACCCATCGGTTGCCTAGCTTTAGCAGATAGTTGTGTTCGAGAACTCAATTAAAGCTGTTTGTTATCTGCTTCAATAACCTACTCATAGCTCCAGGTTTAGTTACTTAGCTACAATGAGTTATATTAAATTGAAATCGTTTCATGCTTCAGAAGGGACTCCATGATCTTTTGGCATGAAATAGATGGGGACTATAAAAAAAATTTGCTTCATACAACAGCTGATCAAGAACAGTTAGTTACTTGTATATGTTTTGACTAGAATCAAATATATTTACTAACCTTATCAGCTGCCAAAATTCTGAATGAATCAATAACTTGCTCGGCAGTATCGGTGTCAGTGCTTTCGCGTGTCATGAAATCGAGGAAGGCATCAAAGTGCACATAACCTGTCGAATTGGGATCAACAACAGCCAAAATACGTTGGAAGTCCATTTCGCCTTGACGGTCCTTGCCAATGGAATAGCCCAATGAAACCAGACAGGACTTGAATTCTTCGGGAGTCAAACGACCCGTGCGATTTTTGTCAAAGTGATTGAAACTGGAACGGAATTCATTTAATTGTTCTTGACTGATGCCCTTCGAATCACGTGTAAGAATTTGATTCTCCACCTCGTTGATGTTGCGATTTATAGAGGTGAGCAACTGTTCCCAGCCGACGCGTAATGTTTCCATCGTGTAGTTGGTGTAGCGATTTTCAAAGATCATTGATTCTTGTACAGCTTGATGGATCTTTTCCAATTCTTCAATATTAGGCTTATAAGCATATACAGCCTGTTCGTATTCCTTGAGGCGATGCATTTGATCTTCCAATGAACCTTGAAGACCCATGCCAATAGCTGTTACAGCATCCATTTGACGTTCAATCCAAGGACCAACAATATTTGCTTTTTCGGCAAATTGTCTACGCAACATTTCATTGTTTTGTTGTTTGCGCAACTCGTTGGCCAAAGTCTGGTCACGTTGGGGTACCAATTGGCGAACATCGCTCCACTTACGTGTCATTTCATTGGCAGTCAGAGTAGTGTAGGGATTCTCTAAGCCACCAGGAATTTGATGTTGCTTAACAATCGATTCAACCTCACGTACCAAGTTGACAATTAAATTGAATTCCTTATCGGCCTCACCCAAAGTGGCCTTAAATTGATCATGAGCTTGTATAAGACCCTGAATTTCCTCCATAGTATGAACGATAAACATATCAACCAGATCTTCGCGCGTACCATCCAACCAGTTATTGAAGGGAGCAGCACGTTTGGCAAATTCGAGATGTAAAATATCAATTTTTTCTAAAATACGCTCAGCCTCATCCAAAGCGGTACGGCGACGTTGAGTCAATGCTCCCAAACGATCCCATTGATCGCAAATGCGTTGGCAGCGAGCATTTACCGAGATGCAATCGTGATACTCCAGAGTGCTTTACAAAGAAAAAAAAATATATATATAAAAAAGGATTTTAAATTGAATGTTGACAATTTAAAAATATAAAATTAATGAGAAGGATGCGACTAAAATAATTTTCAACAAGAAAACTGATGAAACTTCGAGGTCTAAAAAGCAAGAAAGTTTACATGGAGACCACGAGCATAATGCTAGTGGAAGGGTGTAACGGTAACTTAACCTTTGAGATCTATAAAATTTAAACGTGTTTAAAAGTAAAGCGTTGGGGCCCTAACGCACCAGATCGTTTAACTTTTACCGCGATTATGTGTGACCCAGTATAACGGTAACTTTAACTCATAACGTTAATGGCTCGATGTTTATGTATAATTTCGAGGGCAAGGGCTACTACACCTCTTTAAATTTTAAACTTCAAAAACTTAAACAAAATACGAAAATTTTGATATTTGGAGACCTAATACTCAGCTGGTTAGCAGTATTCATACTCGACCTGTAGTCAGGAATAGCGGTATTCAAATGATTATAGCGTTGCATAAATACCCAAGATCATCTCCAATCTTGGTAATCTATATATGTATATAAAAATGAAATGGTCCACGTATGTAATGAGTTGGCGTGAGAACGGCTAGAGCGATTTGGCTGATTTTTGTTTTATTCGATTCGAAATTTTCAGGAGATGGTTTGTATGAAAAAAAAATTATCAAATTTTCCGGAAAAATTCATTTATTTTCTTCTGTTGTTGTAAACACAAATAAGTTATTCACGACTCGACATGTTCGTTAGCCTACGTTTAAACTTTATAAAATTCCTAAGCAGTGCTCAGTGATTTAATTTAGACGTGTTGGATAATGCTAAAAGTGAAAATTTGAATATATATTCTACATACATATGAACATTATCCGTATGTATGTATGCACATTATCCGTGCTTTAAAATTTTTCGTGCGATTCGATTCACATAATTTTAAAATTAATAGTTTTTATAAGAGAAATAAACCTTGATTTATTGGATAGTGAGGGCTTCAAAATATTAAGTCACCGACAATTACACTTCACTTTGAAGTTAAAAAATAATTTTCTACTCGATGCAATTTTAACGATACATACATATGTTCTAAAATTTTATTGCTAAAGTAAAAAATAAAAGCTAAACTTCGAACGATTTTGTTAGCAGTGAACATTTCCTAAAATTTGAATGATTATCTACGTCTAGGTTTGTTCATCTATCTATTCTTATATATTGTTAGACATTGGCAGCGGAAAAAACCGACTGAATCTACAACAGGCCAGATTTCCTTTCCAATGGGCTCTTGCCAATTCACAACGTCTAAAGACGAACTAATTGCAAAACTGTTCACATACATTGCTCAAAATTATAGCAATTAACTTTGGTTAAGTGAAAGAGCCATTTTGGCTGCAAAACACAAATACGTCGACTAAATAAATTCAAAAATCCAAAGCTTAATTTATGGCGAACGGTATTCGTATAAATCGATTGGTTCCATTACCGATCCCGAAAATATTGTTAACTACCCCGTAGAGTTCCTGAATTCATTAAACTTACCGGGAATGCCACCACATAACTTCCAGCTTAACGTTGGAGCGGTAATAGTCATGTTACGTAACCTGAATTGGTTATTAAAATGCTGATAGCAAAAACTTTGCAATAATAATTATAGGAAAATTTGTAGGTAAAGAGCTGCTTACTCCAAGGATACCTATCATACCAAGTGATTTACCATTTAAGTTTAAACGTATCCAATTTCCCGTTTGCCTTGCATTCGCAATGATGATTAATATATCCCAAGGACAGTCGCTAAAAGTGTGTGGGTCAAATCTAGAATCCCAATGTTTTTCCCACGAGCAATTGTATGTTGCATGCTCAAGAGTTGGGACACCGTCAGCACTCTCAAGCTTTAAAATAAACTATATGCTTACGTTTGTTTATTTTTGTTTATTTTTTAATGAATTACCTTAAGAACTATTAAAACAATAAATTGAAAAAAATTTGTGTCGTTTCTTCTTTGTACTGAAATATTAATCATTAGCAAATAGTTTCCGAGCGAAGCCGGGTCGTACAGCTAGTGGGTGATAAAATTTATGTCGGTACCTAACTGTGTAAGCCATAACTCGACGGTAGATCAAACCACTTGGGTGATATGTAGCGTGCAAAAAGTCAATAATTCTATGCAACAGGTCATTCCTACTTGCAATTTCGGAAGTTTCGGAAAAGGGCCGTCCAGCCTCACTCCTTGTTGAAGAGTTGGAGACTATCCAACTACTGGTTTAGAACACATGACAAACATGCTCACTGGGCCCGGATCATTCGTCTTTTATTTTCAATAGAGGTGAGATGATCCTGGCCAACCTCAGTTGTTAGTCAGAGAACAGCAAAAAGGCTAAAACTCTGGCTGAACTCTGAGGCTTACTGATTTCCGTGGAAATAACGTCGAGTTGTCCAGTTGGCTCCGTGCTAGCATTTAGGGGACTGGGCTCACTTTTACCCCCGGTGACACATGTAATGACGGTGAGATTCCGTCGAGACATATAAATGTGCCCCCGAGGGGTGATATCATTTTATTGCCTCCTTAAAATGGTAACCTCACTGAAAAAGACAATGGAGGTAAAAATTATCCCAGTTTAATTCGCCTTACTAGCCGATTGTTGTGTATAGAGGTGCATACGAGACCCAAAAGAGAAGAGATAAAGAAATGGATCTAGACGCGGCGCAAGTATCAGAACACCTTAAAGATCAGGAACCTGCTCTGAAGAAGAGTACGAAAGAAATTACGGCACAAAGAATTGATCAATAATTACCTCAGTATTTTCTTCTTGCGGTAAGGAGACCTACAATCAAGATATTCTAGAAACATTTCGAACAGTCAGCAGTGTCATTGTTGTACAGTTAAGATTTAATAAGCCTTATAAGGGATATAAACTATATGTATGCTCCACGGCGTAATCGTACACTGAATGCAACGGAAAATGAAATCAGGGTTTATATTTCTGTACTACTGTTGACTGGATACATGAAATGGATACAGAAATAGATGAGATTGTTTTCGAGGAAGAAACGCGGACACGTACAATAATTTAGTATCCACCAGCATTAGACCGAATCTCCTTTTTAATATACAATAATATTTACATTTTTGTGAGAGTAATGTATTGCCTCCATACGATAAATGTTTCTAGGTTCGCTAATATTTTGAGTTACTAATTTTACCACCTGTTTATCGAACATTTCAATAGATAAAACTATTGTTCCGTATTATGGGAGACGTAGCAAGAAGCATTATATTAATGGAAAGCCATTACGATTTGGTTATAAAATTTGGTCCGCAACTACGGCGCAAGGATATTTAGTTAGCTGCGATCTATATCAAGGTGCGAGTGGTTCAAGCCTAAACTTGCACTCAGGGTATGTCTACCTCGTTTTCATTTGTATACTTAAATAGTTTCTTTACTGGTGTACCGTTCCTAAATTATTTACATGAGCATAACGTTGGTGGAACAGGAAGAATTCGAGAAAATCGCCTCGAAAATTGCAATATTTTAAATGCGAAAGAAACCTAGATGAGAGATAGATTACAAAACTTCTGAAAACATAATTGGAGCAAAATTGCATACCGCAATCACAAAAGTAGATATACAACAGGTCATTCCTACTTGCAATTTCGGAAGTTTCGGAAAAGGGCCGTCCAGCCTCACTCCTTGTTGAAGAGTTGGAGACTATCCAACTACTGGTTTAAAACACATGACAAACATGCTCACTGGGCCCGGATCATTCGCCCTTTCTTTTCAGTAGAAGTGAGATGATCCTGGCCAACCTCAGTTATCAGTCAGAGAACAGCATAAAGGCTAAAACTCTGGCTGAACTCACAGGCTTACTGATCTCCGTGGAAATAACGTCGAGTAGTCTAGTTAGCTCCGTGCTAGCGTTTAGGGTAAGATTGGTGATTCCATAAGAATAACTTTACGTGGACAAAAATTATGGTATTCGCTCTTTGCTTTCCAAAATACTTGGCTAATCACAAGAAAATGCGGAAACAGCTAAACTTATCGTGAATTTTGAAGGACAATCGTGTTTTTACATTTACAAAAATACTGAACGCAGCCAACTAAAAACAATTATTGTGGAGTTGCCATTAGGTTGAGAGTTCCAAATGAGACCAGATTAGCTCACAACGTTGCTACGGTTGTTATAACGAACGTACTAGGAATATGTTTGCCAAATGCAACATTGGTCTTCATATCGGTTGTGCAAATTTTAGGTTAAAAAGAATCGAGCTGTCTTATCATTTGACATTTATTTAACAAAAAGTTTTTTTTTTATTTTTCATTAAAGGGAAGTAGCGCTTCAGGCAACAATGCCTAATTAGTCAAGTACCGAGCTACATTCTTTAGGAAAAGGATAGAGAAGAGATAAAACAGGTGGTGAAAGTAGAAGGATAGTCGGAAATAAACTGCCGTAAAAGACAGCACAGCGACCAGTGACTATGCCTTCATTGCTGAGTAGCCCCACCGACAGTGAATTTTTATTTTCGTAGTGAAAAAAACCAAGGCCTTCGTTGGGAATCGAACCCACAACCCCTAAACTGTCAAGCTAGTACACTACCTACTAGCCTACAGGGGCAACAAAAAGTTAGGAAATTTTAAGTATGGAACGTTAAACTCTAGAGCAAAGACAACATTTGAGTAACTTTTTCTCATAATCAGGGTCCTTCGGATGCCACTATGCGTAATTTAGTACAAAGTGTTAAAAATGAGTGTGGAAAATCATCTCATTGAAGTTCGCAACAATTTGGCATCACTGAAGATACTTTGGGCAACATTTTGTATAAAAAAGATCTTTCTCTTTACGCTTATAAAGTTTAACACATTTAAAAATTATAGACGACAGACAGATTGTTCGCGTCCAACGTTTGTGAATTGGCTGCTTGACATACTCATCCATTTTCGACAAAATCATCTTTTTAGTGATGAGGCTAATTTTCAATCAGCCAGTTGTCTAAACAAACAAAATTGTCGCACATGAGTCCTACAAAATCCACAAACTGTCCCCGAAAAATCATTGCATTTAAAGAATGTGACCGTGAGATGCGGTTTATGTCTAGGCGACATCATCGACCGCTATATTTTTTTTAAGTTATTAAGGAAACGCCATCACCGTGAATTCTCTGTGCTGCCAAATCATGATAACAATTTTCTTATGGCCAGGATTGGCTAATGTTGACATCAGTGACCTTCAGTGTCGTCAAGACAGCGCCACAAGCCACACAGCCATTTCAAAAATTCATTTATTATATGAGAAATATCCCATTTGCGTGGTTACTTGATTTGGAACGGTCAACTGTTCGCCTCGTCCTTGTGATTTAATGTCGCTGGATTATTGTTTCTGGGGCCGTTTGAAAAACCGGGTTTACATGAACAACCCACAAATAGCTGACACTCTGAAAGATGAAATACAGCACTACATAACAAAATGTGCTTAAAAATTTTTGTGAAAGGAGCTAACGTCTGCCAAAGTGCTAGAGGTGGACATTTGCCCAACATCATACTTCATTATTATTTCCCATATTTCTCCTTTAAATTAATGTCAGTAAAACTGTAGTTGTCAAAAAAAACGTGTGTGTTCTAACGTCAAATTACTTTCTAACCTCAAATTTGCACTACAAATAAATGTATAATTCTTAGAATTTAGTAACGTTCCTAATGTCACCTATAATAGGTGACATCGCTATGTTATCTGTTTTTATTTTAGAGGTTTTTATGGTGTAAACTAGACGTACTTTTACTATTTTGAACAAAAAATATTTTTCCTATTTTTTAACGAAGGTCGGGTTAACAAATTTCTAATCTCAACCGCCAGCAATCGGAAGTGAACATAACGTTAGTAAAATTAGTAGTGCTTCTCAAACTGTATCTAGTGTAAGGGAAATACGATTTCTACTATTCTATCTTAGCAAATGCAATAAAAGCATAAATTAATGAGATGACATGAAATATGTGTGTTATTATGAACATCATATTATGTTATAATAATCGAACCTCACACTTATGACCATTAAAGGATATTTGTTAGCATGTAAGATTATAAAAAAAAAAATAAATAGAAAAAATAAATATTTAAAAAGTTTAATAGCAACGCTAAATTAATACTTTGGAAATCTTTTCGGAAAGGTTGTCAAGAAAAGTCCTTAAAAACAAACTTACTTTAGTTCTTGGGCAATGGCAGCAATTTGTTCAACACGATCCTGATGAGCGGCTAAATCGGATTCAAAAGCTTCGTGCTTCTTTTTCAAAGCCTTTAATTCGTTTAATTTGCATTGACGGAAATCTTGCGATTGTAACATTTCCTCCTTGCCACGGGTCCAGTCTTCATGGGCATCGGCTTTGTGTTTGAACTTTTGTGCCAAATGCTCAAGACGTTCCAGGCGCATAGTTTCAGCCAAAAGCCATTCTTCAAAAGCCTTTTCAGCGAGCTCCAAACCTTTCCAGGCATTCGAGATATCACCAACTGTTTTACCTTCAGTGGGCAAGTAGGCGGGACGATTTGAGAGTCGCAATTTCGTTTGCAAAGTATTAAAATTCGTTTCGAGTTTAGCTTTCTGTTCAACACGTGGTGGCTTGTGCTTGCGACGATAGGTACGATACTCCTCCAATTTCTTTTGCACGCCAGCCAAAGAGTTGTCAGCCTGGCGAGAGTTTAACCAAGGCATAGTGCGGCGTATCCATTCCAAAAGCTAAATTAACACAAAAGTTTATGTAATTGTAAGTTATTTTAAAAACATTTTAATTAAACTTACATCGCTAGCAAGACGTTCGTATTCCTCCATAAGACGTTCATTCTCCTGGTTGACTTTTAAAACTTTGCAAATGCGATTGGCAGCAGTTTCCGCCTAAATAAGATTTGAAATGTTAAAAAAACTTCTATTAATTCTCATTTTATTTTTTAACACTTCTTTTCAAAAAAAAAAAGAAAAATATTGAAAATAACAAAAACTAAAAAAAACATAATTTATTTAACATTAAAAAACAAACAGCATTCATTGTCAGCTTTATTAGTAGCGCTTGTTAATAGAGGGCGTCTGGATCTGTATAGTTTCGAAAACGACCGTTACTTCTTTTAATTGTTTTCTAATTTATATTTGAAAAAATCTAACAGCTGCCACTAAATTTAATTATAATTAATAACACAAGCTAATTCGATTGATATATTATAGACTGGTAATGACCAACGATCAAGCTTCTTCCTCCGATGCTGTCTTAATAAATTGGGCGAAAAAAACATCTACGAAAGTTTGCCTCAAAAGAGGCGCATCTGAATTTGGAATCGTAGCATAAGACGAATTCCGATATTAATGCAGAATGATAAGCTTTAACGTGGACCTTGCTAAGGTGTCTTTCTCCCTCTTTGATCCGAAGAGAACGCACCATTTGCAAGGAGCGAAATTGTTTAGTTCTGTGAATGGTAGTCCCAGCTTATGCAATGAAAACCCCAAAACGACTCCAAAAATAGGTTCTTAAGAATTAATCACGGCACCAATAAAATACTCAAGCAAATGCACTTTGGCAACTAAAGGGTGGCTGATGAAAGCTGCTACCAAAAAATAAAAGCGTAATAATTTATTTTCTGTGTAACCACCAGCCTGTTCCATTTCTATTTTATTTTATAGATTGATCTTTAAATTTAACTAAAATGGAGAATTGGGACAATGAAACAAGAATTTGGATAGTGCAACGCTTTCACGCTTTAGAGTCCGTAGTTTCCGTCTAAGGAGTTTATAGGCGCACGTTTGGTGGCACTCCTCCTAACAGATGGAATATAATGAGGGTCGTGAAGAATTTTGACGAGCATGGCACAATCGCAAGAAGGCCTTTTCATCGAGATCCCTGAGTTCGGAGAATCCAATCCTCGAAACTTATTTCGACAAGGAGCTTATCTGCTCTAATGGGTATCAGTAGATATTCACTGCAGACAATTTTGCACCAAGATTTAAACTTATTTCCATATAAGATTCAATTAACAAATAATCTGAATCCAAGAGACTTCCCGATTCGTTTAGAATTTTGTGAGAAGATCATTTAAATGGCGTCAGAGAATGAAAACATCTTGAACTGCTTTTTAATGTCTGACGAGGAGCATTTTGATTTAAACGGCAATGTTAACAAGCAAAATTGTCGAACATGGAGTAATTCTAACCCACAGATACTCCATCGGATGGAATTACATCTACTTCGCGTCACAGTATGGTATGCAGTTTCTTCAAGGTTCATTGTCGGACCTTAATTTTGCTTAGAAAACGGTCTTACTGTTACTGTTAATGGAGACCGTTACTTAAACATGTTGAACGAATTTTTCTTTTCAGAATTACGCCGAAGGAGAATCCCTTTCAACTCGGATTGGCTTCAACTTGTTACATAGCCACGCCTGTTATGACAGAATTGCGGCAAAAATGCCACAATAAACTGATTTCAAGAAACTCCACATTCCGTTGGCCTCCAAGGTCTCCTGACCTCACTGCACCTGATATTTTTTGTGGGATTATTGCAAGAAGTTTACAAAGGAAACCCAACAAATTTGGATGAATTAAAGCAATCCATTCGACCGGTAATTGAGGCCATTCCCGCTCCAGGCAGTAATGAATAACTTTTTGATAGGATGTCGCACATGTGTCATCGAGGGTGGAGGCCATTTGAATTCAATTATTTTTAAAACTTCATGAATTGCTTTAATAAAAATGTATTTTTTTTCAAATGAATTACTAAAAAATAAATTACATAAACTTTACAAAAAGTTATTTGTGTTTGAAAAACAGCAGTTTTACTATTTGGCTTAGAACCCTTCCTGCAAAGTTAGCTTTAAGTGTCACAGATGAATAAAGCCAAAGCTTTCTTCTGTAAGCCTTGCTTGGACATAATTTACTGTTTCTAAATAAAATTCAGTTTCATGCCATTTAGTTTATGGAGGCCATTTTTAAGGAAATTAATTTCATGGTAATTTTTGATCATATCCCTAGTTACTTTCGGAACCACTGCATAGATTTGTTTCAAAATCAGTGTATTTTGTTCATCGCATATTCTTCTTCTCTATGTTTAAACCTAAACTTAGATATAGTTTACAGTTATGCGGTAAAAGCGATTTTAGTACCATTTTTAGAAAACCTTTAAGGAAATCAATTTCATGAACATGATCAGTCTGCTATACAGATCCCTTAATTTTCTTTAACATTTGGTGGCTTTATTCTGTCTTATTTTTTTTGTAGATTTGCTTTAAATATCAAGAAGGAGAATAAGAGAGAATAGATTGATTAGAGAATGACATTCAATCAGACCATTTCCGGAAGAAACAATCAAGTTTTAAACGCAGAGTCGTTCTTCTAGAAGTAAATGGTTACCATTCAATGTGGACTAAAAAAATTGCTTATCACTAATTATTAACGACCTTAAGGTACATGCGTGATAAAATTTACGTCAGCATCTAGCTGTGTAGGCCATAATCTGACGGTGGACCATTCCACTGTGGATGAAATGTGGCGTCATCCTCACCATAGGAAGCCTTCAGCTACGTATATCCTCCAGTCACTCCTAGTTGCAACTTCAAGATCTCGGAGCAGGCCGCAGCTACAGTTAATTAATGTAGTTGTTAATAAGATTTCGATCTAAGTGGCCGTCGGACTAAGATTCGATTATGCACCCACAGTAAAGCCCCGATAAATTGCTAATCAGATATGTATTCGATATCCAGACGAATGCCGCATACACCGAACGAATATGTTACTATTTTGGGACGCAGGACATTTTATAATGTACCCAGAAATGACACTGCGGACGATGTGACTATATCAACTAAACGGGGTTTAAATTCAGCATTACGAAAACTAGAACAAGATAACTTGCTTGACTTTACGGTTTCTCCAGCCCCTGTTTAATAGCTAGAGAATGGCAAGGCTAATTATAAACAATCTTTGAGATTAACTTATGCTTTTTGTGGCTGTCTTGATGGTGCGTTGCATCGTTGATGCTAACATCAGACGGCAGAATCTGCTGTAAAATGACTTTTGTAAAAGCTGTTACAACGAGGAG
The DNA here is from genome assembly GCA_030448955.1 of Trichopoda pennipes. Lineage (NCBI taxonomy): Eukaryota > Metazoa > Arthropoda > Insecta > Diptera > Tachinidae > Trichopoda > Trichopoda pennipes. The sequence goes on along the minus strand of JASKUP010000025.1, from coordinate 10,713,411 downwards.
GAGGAGGAGGATGAGAAGACTGCGGTACATCTTTTGTGTGACTGACCGGCAGTTTCTGTGATGTCTGTGACATTTTTGGGCAGTTAAAGGCAGCAGAACTTTACAGATCATGGCGACATAAAAGAATGAACTCAGCGCCGTGGTTTGGATCGTTTACGGACCGTAACATTTAATTTGCTACTATCCGCAACTTCATTTATATATTAGGGATATCTCAATACTAACACAAGCTGCACTCAATGTAAGCTTCATATATCTCCATTGCCATCTAATCTAATTTTAATCTAATTTTACTCAAAACAAATAATTCGACTGTCGCCTGATCATTTTCGGCTTTATTTTTCATCGCAGTAATAAACGTAACGGCTAGCATTTGATTTACACCGAGGTCCTTTTTGACATTTACATTAAATTTAAATTATTTTGGTACTAACCATCACTTTCTTCCTATATTAGGGATAGCTGAATACTCGCACAAGCTGCGCCACCACCCCAGCCTCTTTCAAATATAAGCTTCATTTAGCTTGATTTGCATTTTAGCTAAATTGTATCTGATTTACTATTAGACAGGCCTAGGGTACGGTACTTTGACTGTATCCAAAAGCCGTGGTTTTGGACCGTAAACGGAAGAGTGTGGTCCCTGCAGCCATTAGCTTAAAAACCCCTCGGGGGCACACAATCTTGTTGATAATCTTAAAAGCTTTACATTGTTGCTTCTGCTGTTAAAAGGCGACACTAGTCGCCTGAAACCTGAAGAAACGGCTTCGAAGTCCTATCAGTGACTTACCAACTGCTACCTCGGAACCGGTAGTCCGCAAGACTACGACCCTATTCCTGTTGTTAGTGAATTCTTGGCGGAGTAACTTGGTGGCTGTGGTTTAAACTCGAATCGCGGTAAGATGTGCCGTCGAGGCGACAATTCTCCCGAGTTTTGAAACAAGGAGTAGGGGCACGGCCAAACTTGCTGTGCTTGTGAAATTCCTGCTCGGAGTATAGTATGAGCCTTGGGTAGACGAAATGGATATATCCAGTCTTTAGACCACAGTCAGGTTAGGGCCACATGGCCAAATAGTGACTTTAATCTGTATTACGATATCCCCAAGGGACCGTTTGGATTCAAGAGCGTCAGATAAAAGCCTGTTCGACCCACCGGTCGAAGATCCTGCAACAGCAGCAGTAATCTGGTAAATGTAGAGTGCGTAAACGAAGCTTTGTATATATATTCAATTTCGTTGCTAAAAATAGCCTATCAGATAATAGATGTGCTACTCAAGGGTTCTAGTGGCAATGGTGATTTGTGCATAGTGACTAACAATTCGAGCCACGCCGTCTAAACAAACTATTAACGAAAAACCCCTTCAATTTAAAATATATTACAAATAAAATTGAACCGTACCGATTTTAAGCCAATTTTAAACCGGAAATCGACTTTTGTAGCCCACAGTAGATATAAAATTTCACTAATTTTATTATTTCACTATTTATAATATTTTTGTATCTTTAATTTCGATTTCGATTTTCTTACACCAACATACTCTTCTCTAGTGTTTAAAACGGGAACTAACCTTTTGGGCGCCACTGAAGCAATGATAATATGATGAAACATATGTCATGACTGCCCTTTCATCTGGCAAAGCGGTGTTCTGCAGGTCTGTTAGAATGGCATATTGTAAAGTAGAAGAAGAAGAAAAAAAGCAACAAAACAAAACATAAAAAACATGTTCGTTAGTGAATTAAAATAAACAACATTTAGCAGGCTTAATTTTAGTAAAGAAATAAAAACAACAACAAAAATAGAAATAAAAATAACAAATGCAGACATGCGCTCAATAAATAAAATTAGTTTTAAAATAGTATATTTACAAATTTATAACAAAATGTTTATTTCTTTTAGCCTGTGTCGCGATGTCGAAAGAAATTGCTGTTAGATTTCACTAAATTTACTTTAAGGCGATTAATTTTACAGGACAACATATCATTTCAAAATTATGTACAGTGATCAAGAAAAAAACTTATACACTTGCCAATTGAGTATTAAGAGAAACAAAGTAATAAAAATATACAAAGAAATTAAGATTTATTAAACACAAATTAAAACTTGAGATCCATCTTATAAGTGAACATCACAATTATTTTTGTAATGCTAATTATAAAGACAAAAGTAACAACAACACAAAATATGTCATAATGATCTTGAGCAAAAAAAAAAAAAACACAAGAAAATTGCACACTAGGGTGACCCCTAGTTAGAAGGCGAATTTATTTTTTACATTTTTTTTACTTTCACCTCAATTTTGGTAAAAAAATTATCCGTAAAAAATTTCATGTGAATCTGTTAGAGGTTAAGATGTGCCGTAAGCCTGCCTAAATTTATGGAAATACAAAAAGTTTCCTGTTTTTGAAAATGTGTAGTGTAAAGTGTAAACAAGAAGATCTTGTGAGCTTAATAAATAAAAGTAGAGGAACGAAAGAAATCCTTACTCCAACTGTTTCGGATGCAGTATTATTGTAGTAATTGTCGAGGCATTCGAGCTTAATGCTCAAAGTTATGCATGATAAGATTTACATCTGCGCCTGGCTGTAAGCCTTAATCAGATGGTGGTCAAACCACTGTGGAATGAAAAGCAATGTCATTCTCGCCATAGAAACAGGTGCCCCTGTAGGGTAGTAGGTAGTGTAATAGCTTCTCAGTATGGGGGTTGTGGGTTCGATTCTCAACGAAGACCTTGGTTTTTTTCACTACAAAAATAAAAATTGACTGTCGTTGGGGCTGCTCAGCGATGAAGACATAGTCACTGGTCGCTGTGCTGTCTTTATACGGCAGTTAATTTCCGACTATCCTTCTACTTTCACCACCTGTTTCATCTCTTCTCTATCCCTTTCCTAAAGAATGTAGCATGGTACTTGACTAAATAGGCATTGTTGCTACTTCTCTTAAAAAAAAAAAAAAAATAGAAACAGGTCTTTCAGCGGTTCTGAAGCAGGGTCGCAAACCCCTAGTCCTTGCTGAAGAGTTGTAGACTGTCCAACTCCTGGTTCAGAACTAATGACTAGCATGATCCCTCATTCACCCGTTGTTCTCAGTAAAGATGAAGTTATACTGGTCCCCTAATCAAATTCATGAGAGGCCGCGAAACACACAGCCACCACGATACTCCGCAATGGCCAACCTCAATAATCAGTCAGAGAAACAGCTAAAAGGCTAAAGAGACAATTAGCGGAACTCTGGGACTTATTGATTTCCGTGGAAATAACGTGGAGCTTTCAGTTGACTTCCTGTTTGCCTTCAGGGGACTGGGCTCCCTTATACCCCCGAACGACACAAGTCTAGATAGTTAAGTAATCCATAAAGACTGATAAATGTGCCCCGGGGGGGGGGGGGAGCTCAAAGTTATATAATACCTTTTTAGGTTAATGATACACCAGGATTTAAATGCATCTAAGTGAAGCGGTTTATTTAATAGCGATCACGATAACGATCCAAAGTACTCAACCTTTGTAGTAAAGGAATGGCTGGTTTATAATACAAAGAAAATATTACCTCATGCTCCATAAAGTCCAGATTTAAATCCGATAGAGTATTTCAGGTCATAAAGGGTCCGCAATCTAACGTTTTTTCAACTAGTGCTTATTTCGTGAATGGTAACACTTAGCTCATATTTGATTAGACATATAATTTGTTTTATTCTTCCGTTGAACGAATATGGTTGTGTATACGCTTGAACAACGCTGGGAAATATTGCGACATTACTTTGAAAATCATGGTAATGTTGCAGAATGTGTGATGCGAAAATTGCGTACGGATTTTGGAAGAAGAGAAGCACCGTCAGCTCCGTATGTTCGTTAAAAAAGTGAAAGAAACTGGCATCCTCATCGATAAACTAAAGCGTGCAAAGCCAAAAACAGTGCGTACAGCCGAGAATATTGCTGCTGTGGTAGAAAGTGTGCGTGTAGCGCTATCAACATCAATTCGCCGTCATTCTCAACAATTGAACATTTCAGAGACATCATTGAGACGAATTTTGCATAAAGACCTTGGTATGACGCCATACAAAGTCCAATTGGTTCAGGAGTTTATAGCATTTAAAACAAAAAAAAAGTTATTTGGCGGACCCTATATATTATAATTAAATTGAAGAATTACTGGTTTTCTAACAACGAAATCCCTAACATCGCCTTAAAGGATATGCGAAGTTCTATTTTAAAAAAAGTTACAAAAAATCTCTTCCAATCACTGCCGAAAGGAGTCTTAACTGTTAAAGAAGCTAAAGGTCAATATCGAAAATATACAGAGTGACCGCCGGAAAGGTATACTACTATGTTTGTTTATAATTTTTGATTAAATGAAAGAGAATGGATCTTATAGTGATAAATGCTTCATTTAATGTTGGCAATGACGTATGGAATGCAATATCAGATAAATGTTCGCCTTTGTTAGTTTTACAAATGCGAGCCCTTTTGGGCACATTTTTCATTACATTCTCGCACATTTCACGCGGTATTTCATTAATTTCATAACGAATATTTCATTTTGAGTTGCTCAAGCGTTTCTGGTTTGTTTGCACACAACTCGCTTTTCAGATATCGCCCCAAACAGAAGTCTGGAGCAGTCAAATCAGGCGACCGTGTAGGTCAATCAACATCACCATTTCTTGAAATAACTAGTTGGGGAAAGAGGTCTCGCAGTAATTCCATTATAATACTGGCTGTGTGCGATGTGGCACCTTCTTGTTGATACCACATGTTATTCAAAGCATGCAGTTGTGGCGCTAAAAAGTGTTTAATCATATCACGATATCCCTACCCATATACAGGTACCATTACGCCGTTTTCATTTTCAAAAAAGTAAGCTCCAATGATTCCTCCAAATTGCACACCAGATTGTCACTTTTAATGGATGCAAAGGTGACTGTTGGATAATTTGAAGGTTTTCCATTCCCCAGAACCGACTATTCTGTTTATTCACATATCCATTCAAATAAAACTGTGCCTCGTTACTCATTATGATTTTTTCATGAAAATCGGGGTGGTTATGGGCGAGGTGTAACATCCTATTGGCATATGTACGGCGCGCCGCGGCGGCGTAAATGGTCTTGTGAAAGGAGCTTTTGTTCCAACTGAAACAAATCTATGGGCAAAATTCTGGCCAAAGTTATTCTTTGACCACCATGCTCCTGCGCACGGCGTCGAATTGAGGCTGATAGATTGTTTTGAACACTTTTTTGAGCAGCAGTAATATTTTCAGCCGATCTTGCAGTAAGTTGTGCTCCATGCTTGGGCCTATCACCTACAGACCCTCTTCTTTCATAGAAATAATTCACTACACGATAGATAGTGCGTTTTGTTGGCACGTTGTTTCTCTCATCGTCACAGTAATCGGTGATTAATTTCGATAAAATGTTTTAACGATTAAAACACGTTGGGTTATCGAATATTTTTCCATAATAAATTGACCACGTGTCAAGTATGAACTGTCAAGACTAATGTTTACTAAAATGGTGACAAAACAAAGTAGTATATCGTCTCGGTGGACACCCTTTATTTACATGTAACATTATTTTATTTATTGTTGTAATTTTAAGTGTTTTCCCAACTGTACAAGTTTTTTTTTCGTCTAAGACACATTTAATAAATTTGTTGTTGTTGTTGTTGTTGTTATTTTTAAATTTATAATAAACATTACAAAAACAATTTTTATTGAACGTTTGTAATATGGATCTCAAGCTTTAATTTGTGTTTAATAAATCTTAATTTCTTTGTACAATTTTATTTTGAGTTGTTTTTTTTTTAATTGAGATTTTTCGCTCAACATCGCTGGACAGACTATTTAGTTTAAGATTATAAAATTTGTGATATAAAATCTTTGGGTGTGTGACAGTTTTATTTTATGCATTTCCAAAACAAATTATTTAACAAAAATTTATACAAAATTTATAAAGTGCAAACACAATTTATGAACAAATTTTATAGTGAATTGATAAATTTGTCTGTGATTAAAGTGCAATAAAAAGTATTTGCTTGCAGTCCATGTTAAACAGTGTTGCATTTTTAAATGGAATTTTGCATTTATTCTTAGAAAACCTTTGAATTAATTAAGATATTCTTTAAATGAGGTGATTTATTTAAAAAGGATTCCATATGTATGGAGAGATACCAATGAGAGTTTTTAAACAAGAAGTTTTTTCAACAAAAAGTTTTTCAGTTGTGGCAACACCAGCAACATGATAGTTTTGAAATTTAGTTTTTTGACGTATTCGTAGTTGATGCATTGGCAATTGTTACAAAAAAAATCAATTTCGCACGAAAATCGCATTAAAATAATTAAAATCCACTATAAAAATGCTGGTTCTGTAAAAGTGAAATTTCGTAAAATTCGTGATATTTTCGGACAACATAATCGTCCTTCCGAGACCGCTATTAAGAATTTGGTCGATAAATTTGAATCGACAGACTCGATACAAAATGTGCGAACACCAATGCGTGTTCGACCGGGTCGTTGAACTAAAAACACTGCAGCCGTGAGCCACAGTGTTGAAGTAGATGTAAACTTGTCAATACCACGACGTTCTAAAAATTGGGGTTATCCGAAACCACCACATGGTGAATTTTGCGTAAGAATTTCACTTTGAAGCCTTATAAGTTTCAACTGGTGTAGGAATTGAAGCCGACCGACCATTCACATCGCTCAATTCATTCAGGAACAACCGGCTGGTTATTCTGAAGAAATCATTTTTTCAGGCGAAGCCCATTTTCTATTGTCAGGGTGTGTCAATAAGCAAAATTGACGCATTTGGGTTTCTAAAAATCCTACAGCGATTATTGAAAAGCCTTTGCATGTTTAACGTGTCACTATATGGTGCGCTATATGGACTAAAGGCGTGATTGAGCCGTTTTCGTTTTTTTCTTTTTCGAAGATAAGGCTTGAAATGTGGTAACTGTCAATCGCGATATGCTAACAACTCAATTTTGGCCTATTATTGACGATGTAGACATCACTGACATGTGGTTTCAACAAGACAGTGGCACATGTCAAACAGCCAATGAAACGTCAAATTTTTTTTGCAAATCAAATTTCCCGATTGCATAATTTCACGACAATCAGCGGTTAAGTAACCGCTAATTGTGATTTAACACCACTGGATTATTTTTTGCGCAACTATTTTAAGGACAAAGTCTATACGTAGGCAATTTTAATGATTTTAGCCCTAAAACTCAAAATCCGTGATGTGGTTAACGAAATGGGGATGCCATTTTAACAAAAAGTGATTCAAAACCTCGATTAAAATATCGGCGTCTGTCAGCGTGGCCGTGATGGACATTTGACAGATATAATTTTTTAGCTTTCTCGCTTCGTAATACAATTACAATTTGAATCTTCTTAAACTAAATTTTTTGTTTTATTTTATTTCAGAAATAAAACTTCTTGTTGAAAAACCCTTTATTATTTTTTGAAAATTTAGTATCATTTGTCATAACATTAGCGATTTGGCAATTTGTCGCAGGGCGGCACATTTTTAGGGAATGCAATCTACAAATGATCCGACCTGTTATGGTTGCTACATTACATGATACGGTGATTGGTTCTAGGTTCTTTGGAACGATTTGGCGCGATAAGATTTTTTTTTTTTAAACGGAAATTTAGGTAATGTCGAGGTGTGCGTGAGTTCGACAACTCAAGCAAAACTATAGAATGTCACATTAAACTAAGGCAGTTAGACAGTAAAAATAAGGTATGGTAGACTAGCCAGAAAGAATGCATTTTGCAGGCAAGAAGAAAAGCAATGTGAGAGGATTGCTGAATCCTCAATAACTGCGACAGGCGCAACTGGCATGTTATCATGTGTTTAAGTGACCAAAGTAATCATACTGCTTGAAACTTAAAACCTCTCAATTAATTTTCCTAAGTCTTAAACAGATCAGGTGAAAATTTATAAACTTGCCTTCGTTAACATGTGGTAACGAATTCGCCTTTGATTTCTACTATTTAATATGCAACACTGGTTTTTTTTGTGTTGTTTGATATGAAGATGAATGTCATGTCATAAAATTTGTCTTTTGGAAATTCAATTCAAAATAATAATAATAAAATAGAAAATGGAATATAAAAATCACACGGCATTAAATCGCAAAAAAATCTATTTCTTTTAAAGTTGTAATATACCATTTAGCAAACAAAAGCGATTTTTTATTTATTAATTATTTAAAAACTGTTAAATAATAGGCGCAAAATGTCATTTAAAGGCCGTGTCAGATAAAACGTTGTTGCTTTGCGTGACATTTGAAACTTTAAAGCAAAAGCGTAAATCAAGTGGTGTATGTCCCAATAAACTTTGACAACACTCATGAAATTTTTGTTTACGCCCACAAACAAAAACAAATAATAAAAGCCAGGTGTTTGTCAAAGCGCGCAAAAAGTTGAATGTTGGTTAACTTTTCGCTTTGCGCTGCGTCAAAAGTGCTTTATGTGGCAACTTTCATACATTTACGTACATTTTAACTCAAATGTCAAAGCGAAACTCTGACGCAACGCAAAGCAAAAGTTTTATCTGACACGGCCTTAAAATTCTTTAAATCCATATTTCAGGGAAAAGATGTCATCACATGTGCAACATCAATTAAAGAATTTTTTTTAACAAAAATATCTCTTCGTGTTAAGGAAAGTAGTACACAGGACATGGAAAATATAAATTTTTAAATAATTTTTTTGCTTAAAAATATTTATAACACATAATTGTGTTACAAAGATTTTGTAAATGGCACTTAATTTCCCATCCCTGATAACCTGATAACAGACAACGGCTTTAATTGTTAAAGACTATTTAATACGTTAGGAGATATATTTTAAAAACTTAAAGAGAGAGAGAGAGAGAGGAAAAAAGAGCGTGACAATAAAAAGAAAGGATATAAAAAAAAATAAACGTATTTTTCCAAAAAACAAACTGCAGTAACGAAAAAATAAACAAAAATAAAAATAAAATAAAAATCAAACAAAAATATATAAAATGTATCAAGTGTATTGATGTGAAGTTTAGTCACATTGTAATTATTCGGGACGTAGGTGTATTGTCTTGTGGGTTCGGGTACATGCGTCACATTTCCAACCTGTTGGGCTCCCTGGAAGGCGTGGTAATAGCAAGACACATAGGTCATGATGGCACGTTCATCCGGCTTAGGTGTGTTGATCAAATCTATATTTGTTGTTTTTGTTTTTATTTTATTATATTATTTTTTTCCAATTGTTTTCATTTTGTTTATTTATTTTATTCATTTTAAAAGCCCGTCACCAAATAATGTTAATTAGAACAAGATTTTTATGGTTGATTCGAAACATATTAAATAGAAATAAAAATAAAAATAAAAACAGAAATAATATAAAAGTGTTTTTGGGGTATAAAAAAATATAAAAGAAAAGTGCTAAATGCTAAAACTAAAACTAAAATAAACGTTTGTGATTTACAGTTACTCCAGGTCAGTTATTAAACTTAATTATTTATGAGAAAAAAATAAACTAAAACGAATGTATGAAAATGCTCACCATCAGGATCCAACATTCTAGGAATATCTAGATATTTCTCAGCAACATCAAAGGCAGTGTTAAGATTTTCCAATGGATTGTCTTTGGAAAGCTTGGCATAGTCAATCAAGTCGGGCCTATGGCGATGAATCAAAGCACAGAAGGCTAAACCGTCCTATAAATAAAGTCACACATTCAATAATATTTATTTGAACAACAAAAACAAAAACAATAACAATTTTACTTACCTTGAATGAAAGATGGAAGTTCTGTACATTGACATTCTTATAGGGGGCAGTTTTGCGTTGGCACCACAACAACAAGCCCTCCTTGGCGGTCATTTCTTCTACAGAGATATCTTGAATGGCGAAACGCAATATGATGGTCCAAATCATACCCAGTGTCATCTTTAAATTGCCATCGACAATTTCTTCGGCACCAATCGACACTAAATGGACACCTTTGGAGGCAATAAAATCCAGAGCTTTATTGACATTCGCAATTTTATGGAAACGCATTTTGCCACGATCAGGCTTAGGCAAAGTTTCGCCTGAGATAACCTCGAGCAACAACATCAGTTTTAAGCCATTACGGAAATCATCTTCAATATTGTCAATGGAGGTGCCAGCTTTACGTAAGTGACTGTTGCACCAGGCTGTAAATGTCTGAAATAAAAACAAACAAACAAAATGTTCAATTTTTATTTTTACTTATATAATTATTTGATAATTTTTATAGTTTTTTTAAACGATCTTTTTTTATTTATCTTTAATAAATATCTTTTTTTCTTTTTAACGATCTTTTTTATATATTTTTTTCTTTTCGATATTTCGCTTTCCTTTGTAAAGCTTCTTCAGGAAAAAATTTTTCCAAAGGAAAGCGAAATATCGAAAAGAAAAAAATATATAAAAAAGATCGTTACAGAGAAAAAGATATTTATTAAAGATAAATAAAAAAAAGATCGTTTAAAAAAAATTTTTATTTTTATTTATTTATTTTATTTTTTTGAAAAATTATAATCCAAATATTTTTTTTTCAGTTATACTTTATTCGGAATTAATTTTAATAAAAAATTTTAGGAGAAAAGTATCTTGAAGAGGCATTGCATCTTTCATGCTCACGTCAGAAGAATCTGCCATAAAATGACTTTTGTAAAAGTTGCTGAAATGATGAGGAGGTGGAGGAGTATGAGACTGTGTAACATCTTTTATCTGACTGACTGGCAATTTCTGTGATGTGTTTTATATTTTCTGGCAGTTTAAGACTGCAGAATCTTGAAAATCTTTCGGACGGCGACATAAAATAATGTACTCATCGACGAGATTTAAGCCAAGTATGGAATTATAGATACTGTGTGGTCTCTGATAGCATTCGCTTAAATATTACCAAGCGCCCCTTCCCCCCCTCGGAGGCTAATTGATATGTTTTGATGGAAATTTACCATCATTACATGTGTCAACGGGGCAAAAAGTGAGCCCAGTCCCCTACAACGCTAGCAGGAGCCAACTTTAAAATTCCACTTTATTTCCACAGGAATCACTAAAGTCCCAGAGTTCAGCTATTTGTCTTTTTAGCCTTTTAGCTGCTCTCTGACTGACTATTAAAGTTGGCCCTTTGGAAGTATCGTGGTAGTTGTGGTTTCGAGGTCCGCGTTCGAGTTGTGTAGGTCGGATCATTCACAATAAACACAATGAATGGTCCAGGTCCAGCGAGCATGATAGCGGTCGTGTTCTTAAATTTTATTAAGCTTGATGATGCATTCTAGACCAGGAGTTGGATAGTCTCGAACTCTTCAGCAAGAATTGAGGGCTGCGGCCTGCTCTGAGCTCTTGAAGTTGAAACTTGGAGCGACTAGAGGATATACGTATCCGACGTCTTCCTAGGGCGAGGGAGGCGCTACATATCCCCCCGGGGGCACATGATAGTCTTTATGGATCCTACAACAGCCATCTAGACTTTTGTCTTGCGGAGTAAAAGGGAGCCCAGTCACCATCAAGGCTAGTAAGTAAGAGTCAACTGGACAATCCACTATATTTCCACGGGAATCAGTGAGCACGCAGAGTTCCGCTATTTGGCTCTTTAAGCACTTAGCTGTTCTCTGGCTGATTATTAAGGCCCATCGGGAGTATCGTGGTGGCTGTGTGTTTCGAGGCCCTCATTTGAGTTTGTGGGTCGAATCATTCACAATGAATACAATGAATGGTTCAGGTCCAGTGAGTACGAATGCCGTTGTGTTCTTAATTATATTAAGCTTCATGCGTTCTGGACCAGGAGTTGGATAGTCTCCAACAAGGAGTGAAGGCTGCAGCCTACTCCGGGCTTTCGAAATTGCAACTAGGAATGACCGGAGGATATACGTATGTGAAGGTCTTCTAGGGCAAGGATGGCGGTACATACCATCCACAGTGGTAATGGCCACCATCTGATTAAGGCCCACGGCCAGGTGCAGATGTAAACCTTATCACGTCATATCCCCCACTGTGGTTTGATCTACCGTCGGGTTATGGCTTACCCAGCTAGGTACTAACATAAATCTTATCACACATATTACAAAGCGTCCGCTCCCCACACGCGGTGCACGAAGTATTGATGGATATCTTCCTTATCTTGTCATGTACTTTCAAGGGTAAAAGGTGGCACCAGTTGCCTGGGCTAGCAGGAGCCCCAAACTGAAAGAGACATAGAACTCTCGGAGTCCAACCAAGGACTTTATAGACACAGACTAGTACCACGGGAACCAGTTGTCCACAGGGATGCGACCCTCTTATTGGGTATTGGTGAGGTTCCTCGGGGAGTTACGTGGTGGCTGTTGGTTTAAACCGGTTGCTTTTAAAAAGCTTCGAAAGAAATGTTAACGCAGACTTAACATCCAATGTCTTAGCTTGCCTAAATCATATCAACAGGACAAATCATGCAACACGACAAGGAGTTGGATAGTTGCCAACTCTGCAGTAAGGAGTGGGGGCACGGCACTCGAAAATTGCTACTTAGGGCACGTGTGGACGTTTTTTCTACACCCAGCGGTAAAACCACAATCGATTAGGGCCAAACAGCCAGGCGCCGACTTGAAACTCATCATATACATATCACAAAGGCTCGATAGCACACAGTCTTGGAGATTATTTTTACACCTTCACTTTTTTTTTGTTTTTTAAAGAGAAGCAGCACTTCAGGCAACAATGCCTATTTAGTCAAGTGCCGTGCTACATTCTTCAGAAAAGGGATAGAGAAGAGATGCGACAGGTGGTGAAAGTAGAAGGATAATTAGGGAAATTAACTGTCGTATAAGACAGCTCAGTGACCAGTGACCCTGCCTTTATCACTGAGCAGCCCGACCGACAGTCAATTTTTATTTGTAGTGAAAAAAAACCAAGGTCTTTATTGGGAATCGAACACGCAACCCCCAGTCATGTAGCACAATACCTATTAGCCTACAGGGGCACCTATTGTATTGTAACTTCTATAAGTAAGAAGCGGCATCATTCGCCTAAACTAGAAATCAATGGACCAATGAATTACCAATTTGCTTATCTCAGTTAAAATATCTGGCGGATACAAGCATTTTTAATTCTCTAAAGGCGTATTGGCAAACAAGCAAAATAAAGATCCCTAAAGATTTCATGGAAGAAGCTAAATGGTTAGATTAAGAGTTCCAGTTTCAAAGCCGTAACAAAAAACATTTTCAAACTTGAACTGAATTTAAAATGTGTCCCCAGAGGAAACAATAATTAATAAAAATGCGAAACAAAAAATTAAAGGCTGTTCCAAACATACTACGGGAGCGTATTTTTAGTTGGCATAATTATAAAAAGGTTTTCCACTAGGCGTTGTTGAAAGGAAAAAACAAACCACAGGCATGCAATTATTTTGAGGGCCCGGGTTCGTATCCGAGGCGGTGTTTTTCTGATATGTATTGTTGCTGTTTTATGTTTAGGCTGGTGAAATTTGTTTTTATTAGAAGGCTGGCGATTTTTTCCACAAAAGTTAATAATTTTGTATATGTTTTCTCTGGCAACACCACCAATTACATCCATAAATGGAAACTTAATTGAATTTAGTTTACGTCAATAAAGTTTAAACCCATCGTAACTCAAAATAATGAACCATTGCCTGTGGGCTGTTTATTGGATCAGTTGTTATGTCAAAACAACAATTAAAATATTTATTTTCAAGATAAGCAAAAAAAAGAGCATTTGTGTCAAATCATGAGCTTTTCAAATTAATATTTATTACAATATTGTTACACATTGAAAAAATTAAAAAATAAAAAATAAAATAAAACAAAGCAAAACAAAACAAAAGATATAAAAAACAGAAAATAAAAAACTTATTTACATGATTCACACTCATGTAATTTATTCCCACAGACACTGTTATTATTCCCAACAACAACAGCAAAAACAAAAAGCATTAATGCAATGTGTTCAACTAAGGTCGGTCATACTGTAACTATCACAAAATTCATATACCAGAGACAATAAACTGCAGTGACTTAATGGTACTTTTTTGAACACTTTTGGTGCCAAATTTAATTAAAATGGTTAATAAAGAGAATTAGATTTTAGCTTTCTTTCATACATTAAGTTTTTACAATTTTATAACAAAAATATGTTTAGGGAAATATTATCGGATGTCAATTTTTTAAAGGTGATATTTGTCTCGTGGAGATTTTATAAAGAAAATTTATATCTGGTGAAAATTGTTTTATAAACAAGTTTTGTCTGATGATAGCTTCTTTCTTAGACAAATTTTATTTAGTGTAATATTTTCTCATAGAAAAATTAAAAATTTTTAGTACAGGAAATACTTTACAAAGAAGATTTTCTCGTGTGAAATATTTTTTAAAGAAAAATTTTGTCCGGTGAATTTTTTTTAAAGAAAAATTTTGTCTGATGCAATATTTCTTCATAGAAAAATTTTGTATGCTGCCTTATTTTTATACAGAAAAATTTTGTCTACTCAAATAATTTTTAAAGAAAATAATTGTTTTGTGCAATATTTTTTCATAGAAAATTTTTTTATGAACTAGTTTTGTCTGATGACAATTTGTTTCTCAGAAAAATTTTATTTGGGCACAAAATATTTTCTTAAGAAAAATTTTGTTGCGCGTAAAATTTTTCAAAGAAACATTTTTTCTGGTTAAAACTAAACAAGAAAAACATGTCTGGTAAACTAATTTAAAAAAAATTGTATGTTGAAGTATGTTTAAATAAAAATTTTGTATGATGAAATGTTTTATAAAGAATTATTTTGTCTGGTGAAAATTATTAAAACGAAAATCTTGTCTGGTGAACTATTTTTTAATGAAAAATTTCGTAGGGTAATATTTTGTTACGTGCGATATATTTCAAACAAAATTTTGTCTGTTTAAAATTTTGTATGATGAAACATTTTGTCTGGTGAAATTCTTTAAACAAAAATTTTGCAGCAGACAGCTGAACATTTTTTTTAAATTTTGTATGATGAAATAAATGTAAAATTTGTATGGTTAAATGTTTTAAAAAGAATAATTTTGTCGTAATATTATTTTTAGAGAAAAATGTTTTAAGGAAAAATTTTTTAGATGAAATTTATTTCAATAAAAAACTTTGTGTTTAAAGAAAAATTTTGTCTGCTGAAATATTTTTTTATATATAAAAACTTTGTTTGGTAAAATAATTTTTAAAGAAGAATTATGTCACCTGCAATATTTAAGAACATTTTTTTAAGAAAATTTTGTATGGTGAAATATATTTAAAGAAAAATTTTGTATGGATAAATATTTTTAAACACAAATTTCGTCGTGAAATATTTTTAGAGAATAATTTTGTTGGGTGTAATATTTAAAAAAAATTTGTCTGGTGAAATTTTTTTCAAGAAAAATTTTGTCTGGTGAAATATTTTTTCAAGAAAACTTTTGTCTGGTGAAATATTTTTTCAAGAAAAATTTTGTCTGCTGAAATAGTTTTTAAAGAAAAATTTTGTCTGGTGAAATATTTTTACAAGAAAAATTTTGTCTGCTGAAATATTTTTTAAAGAAAAATTTTGTCTGGTAAATATTTTTTAAGGAAAAATTTTGTCTGGTGAAATATTTTTTCAAGAAAAATTTTGTCTGATGCAATATTTTTTTCAAGAAAAATGTTGTCTGGTGCAATATTTTTTAAAGAAAAATTTTTTCTAGTAAATATTTTTTAAGGAAAAATTTTGTCTGGTGAAATATTTTTTTAAAGAAAAATTTTGTCTGCTGCAATATTTTTTTAAAGAAAAATTGTGTCTGGTGCAATATTTTTTAAGGAAAAATTTTGTCTGGTGCAATATTTTTTTCAAGAAAAATGTTGTCTGGTGCAATATTTTTTAAAGAAAAATTTTGTGTGGTGCAATATTTTTTAAGGAAAAATTTTGTCTGGTAAATATTTTTTAAGGAAAAATTTTGTCTGGTGAAATATTTTTTTCAAGAAAAACTTTGTCTGGTGCAATATTTTTTTAAGAAAAATTTTGTCTGGTGCAATATTTTTTTAAAAAAAAATTTTGTCTGGTGCAATATTTTTTTAAAGAAAAATTGTCTGGTAAATTTTTTTTAATGAATAATTATGTCTGGTGCAATATTTTTTAAAAAAATTTTTGTCTGGTGCAATATATGTCTGTTGAAAACTTTTATCTGACGATATCAGTTTATCGATTCTTCTTTGGTTACATATAATTCTTTTAATAGCAAAATTATGTTTGGCGATAGTCTCTACCAACAATTTAGTTTTATAAAAAACTGTGTCTAGTGAAAATTTAATAAACAAAAAAAATTTTACTAACAATGTTTTTATAGGAATATTTTGTTGGATGACAAATGTCAAGGAAAAGGTGACAATATTTTTGTAAAAAATGTTTCTTGTTTTCATTCAAAATTTTTATTTTGACTATTTTTTTAGTAAATTTTTTAATTATTTATTTTATCATCTGTTTGTTTTTGTAGAAAAATTTTGTCCAACGAAACTATTTTAATTTTGAATTTCTATACAACAAATATTTTTTTTTGTAGGAAAATTGTGTCCCAAGAAAATATTGTTTAAACAATTTTAGTAAATGCGATTTGATTTTTTAGAGAAAAATTATTTATAGCGCCAATTAGTACGTTTCGTAAAGATGTCAGCGATTAAAAAGTACTTTATCGCATCTAACCCATTCAAACATTATAGCGATTGTAAATATAAGGAGATCGTTAACCAACAATCGGCTGACGGGTTCGTTGGTTTGGTGGCTGGAGGTAACTTGCTTATTTGGATGAATAGCTGGAAAAAGTTGTTGGTTAATAACCATAATAATAATAATAGAAAAAAAACTGCAACAAAAACTAAAATAGAGATAAAAAAGATCTTTGTACTGTGTGTGAACTGGTTTAGAAGCTGTTTTGTCCCCGTTTGGTGAATAAGCAAAATAACTGCATTTAGAAAATTATAAACAGTAACAGCAATAACAACAACTCAAGCCAGAAACTTGCCGTGCTTATATTTAATTCCTTTTTGTTTTTTTTTTTAATTAATAATAATAAAACTAGATTTAATGTCACTACTCTTTATTTTGTACACTAAAAGAAAAGTCTATGGTTTCTGCTTAAATTAAATCTAGTGTTAATTTTGTAAAGGCCATTGTCCATTGAAATATTAAATGATAGCATGAATTAATCTGTTCTGTTATTACAGATGTTAGCTCTATTCTATTTCCGTAAATGTTGTTTTATTTATGTTGCATAATGGTAAGGTCTATGTAGCATCAACAAAAATTTGTTATTTGTTTTTTTTTAATTACTTAATCATGGACATGCTTAAACTGATCGTTCGGTCGTCAATAACTTTAACATGGAAGTAATTGGCTAACTTCAAATTATTATTAATTACGGGTAGAGGCAGATGTATCATGAAGTTCGATTGAATTGTTTTTAATCTCTTTAGGTATTTTACCTTTCGTCGATATCAAGTTATTAACTTGATTCTATATATTTGTGTTAACAACACTTTTTGATAACTAAACGTTCAACGTTTTACTTTGTTACAATATCGATTTATATTTTTATGCGATTTAAAACGTCTATATACTTCTTATGAGGGAAGATCTGGCAGCTTTTTTTTATACGTGAAAAGCATAGACAATTGGGAAGTAAATTATTTTTGCGGTTGTGAAAACAAAATTAAATTTCTTTCTTTTTAATTTTAATTCTTCTTAAAGTAGTTGGAATGATTTTTCCTGGCATTTTGTGAGGATAAGATAACCTGTATAATTAAAAAATTGTGAAAAAAATACAATAAAGAACGCACAAATTTTTAGATTAGCAACCAAATTAGCTTAGAAAACACATTTTTTCCAACACTTTGGTGGAAAAGAGAGGACTGTTCTCAGAATTTTGAGGCCCAAATCTTCGCTTATCTCGAATTTCATGTTTTAGAGTGACACTTTTTTGTGGGTTTTGCACGTAAGCTCGATCTTTTAAATAGCTTTAGAGGAAATAACCCAGTGCCGTTTAATCACAAGGACGAGCAGGCCAAATGACATCGACAAATCAAGAAATTACGCGCCTGTGAAATTTCACATGCAACAACAGAATTGTTTAGGTGGTTGTGTAGCTTGTGGCACCGCCTTGCTAAAACCAAAGGTCCCTGATATCAACATAAGCCAATTTTGGCCACAAAAAATTGGTAGCGCATGCCTCCTCACCACATAACCGCCTACTTGAAAATGAACCTCCTCAACACTAAAGATGATCTTGTTGAAAAATGTGTTATTTTCGGCCAGCTAACAAACTTGCAGCTTTAATTTTTAAACAAGTGGATCTTTATAAGCGTGAAGATAAAGATCTTTATGCAAAATGTTGCGCAGTGTCTGTAGTGATGCCCAATTGTTGTGTACGTTGACTAGCTGACTTTCCAGCCTCATTCACAACACTTAACTACACAGCGGCTATGCTTGCATCACTACGGCTGTTACCTGCGCATTGTTTGGGTCTATTGTCAGCAAAAAATACCGTGAGCCTCGAATTTATTGATTAAATTACGCACAGTGGTGTCAGAAGGAGCCTGATTACAAGAAAAAGCTTGTCGAATTTTACAAACTAATACAGTGAAATTTGCATCATTTTTATAAAAAAATTTCACAATTAAAATTATTTACTGAAAAGTGTTGGTAACCTTTTATTATTTGGCGACCAATGCATATTCAAAGTATTGCAATAAAGTGCATCTAGTGATTGTTGTGAACGTTGACGAGGTGATGTTCATTTATCAGTTGCTTTTGCAAATGATAACTTTTCAAATTATTTTAAGATTTTTACTTAAATTTTTCTTTAAGTGTATATTTTATTGTGTTTTAATATTAAAAGACGTCATTGTAATTGCGATTTTTTACGTTTTACATTATTGTCATTTTGTGGAGATTTCAGTGGTATAACGTGTCGGTGTCACATCTGCATATAAAATTAACTTAAGGCGCACGAGCACACGCCACTTTTCTTTCATTCGTTTTATATTAATTTAATTTTTCATTAAAAAACTAAAAAAACTTATTATTTTTTTTTTAATTTAACACGTTGAGGTCTTATACCAGTTATCTTCTGACGTACAAGTAAGTAAAATAGTACATTTTTAAGCAACAAATTTTAATTGGCAACTATGGCTAGCAAATATGTGTGTATACACTTGTATGTACTTGTATAAACTTTGAAAAACACATAGAGAAAAAAAATCATTAAATAAGGAGCTAATTAAAAAATAAAAGTTTTAGTTCGAAAAAATTGTATTAAAACGTTTATTAAGAGATTCTTGACAGTAAAATATGGGTGCTGGAAGCTGCCTTAACATCATTTTTTAGGATATTCTACTTATATTGTGGTATATAGAAGTGCTAATTGGTCTCCTTTGAGAATAATTTATTCTTTTGTTAATTTCCCATCTTGTGAACTATAGTGGCTCACATAGAAAGTCGGGCAACTAGTTACAGAACAGTTCAGCAGCTTTAAAATATATTCCCTGCAACAATAGAATTAACATTAGAAATAATAAAAGAAAACCCAAAAAACCTTAAAATTATGATCACACTGTAATCCGGGCAGTTTTTAAGTCGATTGTTTATGCATAAATTAATGTTTGGTTGTGTATTCTTTTTGATTTTTTACAACTATGAACCTCCTTGGAATAAACTCCATTTATTTTTTCCGCACATCAGGTGTGGTTTTACTCCATTGCTTCGGTAATGCGGCCTTAAGCTGGTTTTTATTACTGCTGGTTTTATTATTGCTAGTTTTTATTTAATCATATTCGATTAAATCTTATTCTATTAAACCTTATTCGATTGAACTTTATTCGATTAAACTTTATTATTCGATTAAAAGTTATTCGATAAAACAGTCGATTAAACTTTATTCGATTAAACCTTATTAGATTAAATCTTGTTCGGTTTAATCTTATTCGTATTTAATTTAATTTAATTTTATCTTATTCAATTAAACTTTATCCGATTAAACCTTATTCAATTAAACTTTATAACATTAAACTTTATTATATTTAACCTTATTAGATTAAACTTTATTCGATTAAAGCTTATTCGACTAAACTTTATTCGATTAATCCTTATTCGAATTAAAACTTATTCCATTAAACTTTTTTCAATTGAAGCTTATTCGATTAAATTTTTTCGGTAAGCCTGCATGCTTCACTGTTTGCTTTTGATTAAACTTTATTCGATTAAAACTCAATCGATAAAACCTTATTCGAATAAACCTTAATCGATTAAACTTTAGTCAATTAAACATTCGATAGAACTTTATACGATTAAATCTTATTCGAATTAAACATATTCCATTAAACTTATTCGAAAAAATCTTTTTCTATTAAAGCTTATTCGTTTTAATCATATTCGATTAAATCATATTCGAAATAACTTTATTCGATTAAATCTTATTCGATTAAAACTTCTTCGATTTAACTTTATTCGATTAGCCTGCACGCTTCACTGCTTTCGTAATGTTTTTGTTTAAAAATTCTTCATTGCGCTTACGCCACATATAATGCCCGGCGGCCATCGGAACCAAACAAATTTGCTTTCATCCGTAAAAGGAACCTGTATGATGTTAAAATGGTGATAGAAAAAGCGACATAATGTGGCATATAAATTTTACTGTGCTCATTTGTGCTCTCGTGCAAAATCCAATAGATCCTTTCTATTTTTGACACTGACACTTTCGAGCCACCCTGCCATGGAATTTAGATTTTCTTGAAACTTTTCTTATTGTTTTCGCATGTACATTCCTTCCCAAAATTGGTTTTAACCATTGTGACAAGCTTGAGCTTTATTCGATAAATCTGCATGCTTCACTGTTTTCTTTGAATTAAACTTTATTCGATTAAACCTTACACGATTAAATCTAATTATATTAGACCTTATTTCATTAAATTTTATTTGATTAAACTTTATTCGATTAAGCTTTATTCGATTAAACCTCAATCCATTAAATCTTACCCAGTTAAATCTTATTCGTATTAAACCTTATTCGATTAAATCTTATTCTATTAAATCTTATTGGAATTAACCTTATTCCATTTAATTAACCTTATTAACCTTATTCGATTAAACTTTATTCGATTATTCGATGAAATCTTATGCGATTAAATCTTATTCGAGTTAACCTTATTCGATTAAGCTTTATTTGATTAAAACTTATTGGATTAAAGTTGATTCGATTACACTAGTCGATAAGCCTGTACGCTTCACTGTTTTTTTTTCGATTATTTTATTCGATTAAACCTTAATCGACAAAGCCTTATTCGATTAATTCTTATTCGTTAACTTTTATTTGATTAAAACTTATTCGACTGAAACTTATCCGATTAAAATTTATTCGATTGAACCTTATTCGATTACATTTTATTCGATTGGATTTTATTCAAATTTACCTTGTTCCATTAAACCTTATTCGGTTAAACCTTATTCGATTAAACCTTATTCGTTTAAATCTTATTGGATTAAATCTTGTGCAAAATCTTTCGTTCCACTCGGACATGCAATTTTTTATTTCTTATTGTTTTCGCGTGTACATTCCTTCGCAAAATTTGTTTCAACCATTATGGCAAGTTTTGTAGCGGAGATGAATATTGTACTTCGTGTACTGTAAACTTCCCATCTTTCGGTTAAAGATTTCTTTTTACAGGTATACGGAGTTTATTTGTAATTTGGCTGTCTTTTTTGTACTGCGTAATGATATTGTGTATAGTGGATTTAATTTGATTTAAAGAATAATAAGCTGTGACATATGTATATGATTTGCCTGATTTTCAATGTGTGCCACTGCACATAAATGTCAACATTCTAATTTAAATAAAAGTCAAAGGTTGCCAGATTCATAACTAATTATGCTTTAATTTTATCCTACGGTTTTGTTTTAATTTCGTTGCAGCAGGAAATTTGCTAAAGTTTTCTTATTATTTTAAATCCTCTGTGACCAATGTGATAAATAAATTGTTTATGTTATATTGTTGTCATTTCTTTCCGTCTATGCTGACTGTTTGTAAGGTATGAACAGCGAGCGCTTCCGATGTGAAGACATTATTTTCAAGCCGTGTTCTAAACTGTATCCAAACAACTTAATATTGATGTTATATTTTGAAATAGGTACGCAAAATAAAACAATTTTTGCAAATGTGCAGGTTGTGCGTATGCTTATGTCCATGACTGTATATAAATAAAATACATATATTTTCAAACAAGTTATTTACGTCCAAATTTCATATGAACAGTTCTTTACAAAATGCAGTTAAAATGACTTTGTTAACTTCATATTAAAATTGTAAATAAATATTTAATTTTTTATATTTAAATTAAAAAAAATTGTCAAAAACGTTATAGAAAATAAAAATAAATTTGAAAATACAATAAAAAATAACACGTTTAATATTGAAATGCATTATAACGGGTCATCTTAATTTTACTACTTCCACTGCTGCTGCTACAACTACAATTACTCATTTCTCTTTTAATTTTGGAGCAAGTGAGTGAGTGAGTGTTAAACATTACACGACGCGCACATTTACACATTTCTTTTCAACGTCACATTTACAGAATGTAATTAAGAGAACAACAACACAAACGAATGGGATGCAGCGCAGTTTCAGTTTCTTAAGAATTATTTATGAATGTGAGTATGTATGTGCAAACACATATTGAATTAATGAAATCATTTTATACGGCTAGAAAATGCATTTCACTAAACTAGAAAAAAAAAACAAAGAAAGGAGAATAAAACAAAAAGCAAACAAGTTAATGCCGTTTCAGTCAACCGCTATATTTTAAAGAAACACTATTACCGGCTTTTCTTTTCCTGCTTGTTAAAAACACATACGCACGGCCATCTCATCCATCTTTATATGGCATCATCTCAAAAACAAAAACACAAAAAAGCAACGGCACATTTTTTATAATCTCTTATATTTAGCTACATTCATTTATATGAGTGTGTGTATGTATGTATCTGGCATTAGTTTAAACAAATATTTGATTACTTTACTAAATGTTGTTTAAAGTATTTTATTTCTTGTTTGGGTTTCTATTTTAATCCCACACATTAAAATAAATTTTGGGCCACTTTAGACTTATAAAGTTTTATTTAATTTTTAAAAGCAAAATTGTGTTATTATCTGTTATATTTTCTTTTAACTTAAAACATCAGCAAACATGAAATAGTTTACAACAATTAGTTTACAACAAGTCAATATCATACACAACAAATTTATATTTTAGTTTACAGAATTAACTTTCAGAAATCATAAAATTTGTACCGTTAGATATTTTAAGTATTGGTGGGTAACTTTGAGGTTAATACGAAAATTGACTTTACACACACACAACTTCCAGTGGCACCAATGTAAAGTAGAAATAGAAAATGGAATACGATGTCGGGCAAATGTCCACCTCTAGTACGTCGGCAAACACCCACTCTATCCACAAAATTTTTAAGTACATTTTGCAGCAAAGCTTCGTTTATCTCATCAATGCAGCGCTGAATTTCATCTTGCAGAGCCTAAGTTGTTTGGGAGTTGTTCACGTAAACCTGGTCTATCAAATGGCCACAGATAAAATAATCTAGCGACCTTAAGCCAATAGAACGAGACAGCCAATATTACCATTTTGAAAAATTACACGTCCCGGAAATTTCCCATTTAAAAAATGAACTATTTGGATAGCTGTATCGCTTGCTTTTTTCGTTTAGACCAGTTCCCTGAGGATGACCGCTACTCATGCACTGCATTGTACCAGAACTAGGAAATTAAGTTATGGGTGGGAGGAAAGAGGGTCTTGTGTTTGTAGACATTCGATTTTAATTTTCCTACATTGAAAGTGACAAGAAAGATCTCTGAGGGGAGTTTATTTCACATAAACACTGTTCTGCTAAAAAACTAATTTTCCCTGTAATGCGTAGTGCGATTTACTGGCCAAACGACCGCAAATGGATGCGCTTTCAACGAAAATCGAGTCAAACGCAACCCCGTGAGAGTTTCGGTAGCAAGTTTCCTAATTTCGTTAGAGCACTTACTACTGTAGTAACGATAAAACAGTGCACTTTAGAAAGTGCATAATAAATTGCAATTGGGCGGTAATTTTCAGGGTTGTTAGCATCACGCTTTTTGGGAATTGGCATTATTTTAGCAACCTTCCAAACACTTTGGAAATTCACCGGCATGATACAACATGCTGAAAAGCGTTGCTAACAGATACGCTAGCGTCGAAAAGCACTGTTTCAAGACCAGTGCTGGAATCCCATACGGCCGAGGAGACTTGTTGATGTTGAGATCTGCTAATACTTTTTTAACTACTCGAACTCAAAAGAATATCATCGATATAGTAACTCTGTCGATCTTGGGCCGTGTTTGACTTCTTTCCAGCAGATAAGAAATATTTGCAAATATATACCAGTAAAAAGTTTAGCTGGTCAGTGAATATTTGATCATTCTTTAATGGAGTCGGCATTGACGAACTAGAATTATTCCTTACTCTTTGAACAAATGACCAAAAGTTCTTGCTACCCCGAGAATCGTACCGATTTTTCTCACGCCTTAGTACATTGGCACTTCCTAACCTCAAATTTGCACCCAACCCACTTGAGAATTTGTCTATATTAACATTTTTCGCAAATGCCGTTAGTTATTTTAAGTACCTATGCATATATGGCCAGGTAAACTGCGTTACAGAAAGAGAGTTGATTATTCAGTGTGTTCAATTTAGCGTTTTCTTCAAAGCAGGTAGGAGGACTAACGGTTATCAATTCTCAAGTCAAAATTTCAATGACACCAATTTGCAGCCATAGAAATACGCTCGTTACTCTTACACGCTTTGATTCCAAAGTTTTAATTTTAATATGCGAAAAGAAGGTGAGTCAATAAGTTCGTGACTTTTGAAATTTCCCGCCTTTAAATGGAAATGTTAATGGTTGTCAGGAGCAGTGCTGCCAGGGTGAATGTGAACAAACTGTGTCATCTAGCTTGTAATTTGCAACTGGTGACAGCAATTTACCTCACGTATTGAGAAGAAAATGCAACTGGTTGCGAAACGGTGCAAAAAAGCTCACTCATATTGCATGGATCCAACGCTTAAACTTTAATTTAAAATTTTGTTTTAAAATTCTTACTGTTGTGGCTGATTTCGAGCATCAATTGTGTTGCTATGTGTTGCGCTTAAAAAGAGAAGATCATAATGTCAAAATTGCATTGCCATAAGGACACCCTTTAAGTTTTTTTTTTTCAATTTAATTTTAATTAATTTATTTAATGCTGATTTCTTTAATTTTCACAAACATTTTAATTAAAAATGTTTAGTGCCTCTTGTAGTTTTCGTTTGCTATCAATGGCGTTAAACACTATTTGCTAATAATATGGAGCATTCCCATTATGGCATTCCATTGCCACAATAATAACACAAGTTATTTGTGTAGTGAAAATTTTCCTTTTCTAACGATAATTAAATATAA
This sequence comes from Trichopoda pennipes, assembly GCA_030448955.1. NCBI lineage: Eukaryota > Metazoa > Arthropoda > Insecta > Diptera > Tachinidae > Trichopoda > Trichopoda pennipes. The sequence continues at coordinate 10,687,921 of JASKUP010000025.1, read as the reverse complement.
AATTTTTAAATTAGATTGTTTAACAATCAAGTGTGTGTCCGAGAAAGCATACATTCAAGCATACATACACATTTGTCAAATGAATTAACGCATGCTTGGACACTTAACCTTAGCACTTGACAAGCGAACCATTCAGTTTTTATTTAAAAAAAAAATTTTTTTCCTTTTTGTCTTTATTAAAACGCTTTTTTTGTTGACCATAACAAACCAACGAGTGAGCGCATACCACAAATCATGTTCTATTTATTTAATGTAGAAAGCAAAATAATTAGAATCAAGTTTTTATAATGATGACGATGATGATGATGATGAAAACGTTGACAACTTTATACGTTACAATGCACAATGGGATTTTATTCTCGAATATGAAATTCTTTGTTTGGTATGCTTTCACATTCTAATTATTTAACCGATTATTATTAAAATTAGCACACACATTGTTAGTGGTGTAAAAAAGGCCATAGTGTAACTATAATTTAGAAGAAATACAATTTTCTAGTCATAAAAAAATAATTTTAAGACAATCGTGTGGAAAATGAATAAAAATAGAATTAAAATCGAAGCATACTTTTAGGTAAAACAAAAACAAAAAAAACAAGTTGTGTTCAGTAGGAAGTACTCAAATATCGGGTATTTCAACAACAAGTGTGTGTTTCAATTGTGGCAACACCAACAACACGGTATTTTTGGCATTTAGTTCTCTGACGCATTCGAAGTAGATGCATTGGCAATTGTTACAATGAATTCAATTTCGCACGAAAATCGCTTTAAAAAATTTAAATTCCTCTATGAAAATGGAGGTTCCGTTAAAGTTGCAATTCGTAAAGTTCGTGATATTTTCGGACAACATAATCGTCCTTCTGAGACCGCTACTCAGAATTTGTTCGTTAAATTTGAGACCACGGGCTCGATGTGTGAAAGAGAATGCATTTCCATCTCTGCATGTGGAATATAGACATTTTAAAGGATGTCTTTATAAACAAATGCTCCGTTATTCCAATAACGGACCAATACATAGTAACTTTTTTCATAACGTGGATTGATGCGTATCGCATTCAAAATGTGTGAACAACAACGCGTCTTCGACCGGATTGTTCCACAGTGTTGAAGCAGATCCAATTTGTCCATTCCTCGAAGTTCTCAACAATTGGCGTTATTCAAAACCTTGGCGTTATTCAAAGCCTTACAAGGTTCAACTGGTGCAGGAATTGAAGTCGACCGACCATTCACATCTCTCAATTCGATGAGGAATAACCGGCGGGTTTCTCTGAAAAAGTCATTTTCTCTGACGAAGCCCCTTTTCACTTGTCACGAGCAAAATTGTCGCATTTGGACTTCTGAAAATCCTAGAGCGATTATTACAAAGCCTTTGCCTGCTCTACGTGTCCCAGTGCGTTGCGCTGTTTGATCTGGAGGCGTGATTGCAGCGTTTTTTTTCGAAGGTGAGACTGGAAATGCGGTAACGGTCAATGGATTTCGCTACCGCGATATGCTAACAACTCAGTTTTGGAGTATTATTGACGGCGTCAATATTCTGACATGTGGTTTCAACAGGACATGTCGCACAACCAATGAAACGATCAATTTAATGCAAGCCAAATATTCCGATCGCATAATTTCACCACAATCAGCAGTTAAGTAGCCAGCCAGATGGTGTGTTTTAACATCACTTGATTATTTTTGTGGGTCTATACGAAGCCAATCGGATCGATTTCAGCGAAATAGGATCACTATTTTGCCAAAAAGTGATTAAAAACTTTGAAAAAAGAATCGGAATCTGTCAGTGTGGTCGTGGTGGATAGTTGCCAGACATCAGTTTTCATTCGTAATTACCGAACTTTTCTTTTCATAATACAGGATGTCCGCCGGAAAGATATACTACTTTGTTAAACAACTTTGATTTTTCAACTTTGGGAAGAGGAAAAAATTACATGAACTTAAGTCAGGCGAATATGGAGGCTGAGGAGCGACAGGAATGCTTTTACTAGCCAAAAACTTGTTTATTGAAATTGCTGTGTGACAAGGAACTGTATCGAGATGCAACACCCAGTTGTTTTTGACCTTTGGTCTCACGCGAATTACCCTTTTTCGAAAAATCTCAAGATTTTCCCGGTAAAAGTGTTGATTGACTATTTGGCCTTGAGCTACATACTCTTTGTGAATGATTCCATGGATATCGAAAACACACATCAGCATGCATTTAATCTTTGATTTTGCCACTCTTGTTTTCTTTTTTTCTTTGGCCTTAGAGAGGTTGAAGAGTGTTATTCCATGCTCTGGCACTTGGTTTCTGGATCGTATTCAAACACCCAAGACTTGTAACCAGTAATGTCATGTTCCAGAATAGAATAAAAAAATTGAGGCACCTTTCCTTCCTGACGTCCTTTTGGTCTTGTGCAAGGTGTTTTAGAACTATTTTTGCGCAGATTTTTCTCACCCCGAATTCATTGGTCAAAATCTAATTAACGGTAGTGTGAATCAAATTCAACGCTTCCCTGATCATTCTGAACACACAAGATCCCGGACTCTGCCGACATTATCATGGATTCTTCAAAATGAAGACCTTCCGCTTCGTGGTTCATCTTCAAAAAATTCCCTTCCTTCTGCAAATGCCTTAAACCACCGAAAAGGCTGGGCTTTTGATAAAACACTATCTCGGCCGGCCTGCTGAAGTTTAGCAAGAATTTCCGTTGCACAAAAAAAATATCGCTACTAACGACCAAATGATTCGAGTGATGTTAAACCTGCACTGACGGCAAATTACATATTCATTCAACGCCCCTCCAAGCCCAGCGCTTTCAGTGTTGTAAGATCGAACGTAACGTTGCCAGTCTCACTACTTCATTTAGAAATCTCAGGTTTCAAAATCCGGAGAGTTGTTTTTTTAATTGTTAAGTAATTCGTAAATGAATAAATTTTGTAAATACTTTTTCGTGTACATGCTTTATATCTCCAACCATAGGAGGAATACGACGAAAACTGAAATTCTGCATGATGTAACTCTGACAGACTGGAAACGATATAAAAGGAGTAAAAAATACGTTTATAGGCCTGCACTTCTACAAAGTCTAACGGGAAAAGCTTTAAATAGTAACTGCGTCTTTGTACTTAATTTTTCGTAAATAAATCGTTAAATAAAAATCTTGGGAATATTTTTGTTTGTCAGTAAAACGAATTTAAACTTGTAATCACATTTGAGATTACACTCCTTCCGAAAGGGTTGGAGACTATCCAACTCCCGGTCCAGAGCACATGCAAGCTTAATAAAATTTCAGAACAGCCGCAAGCATGCTCACTGTTCATTGTGAATGATCTGATCCACACAGCTCAAACAACGACCGCGAAACCACAACCACCACGATGCTGCCGAAGGGCCAACCTCAATAATCAGTCAGAGAAAAGCTAAAAGGCAAAAAACTGAACTCTGGGGCTTACTGATTCTCGTGAAAATAACGTGAAGTTTACCCAGTTGGCTCCTGCTAGCCTATTATGGGACTGGGACCGCATTTTACCCTCGATGAAACATGTAATGAAGGTGAGATTCCGTCAAGACATATAAATGTGCCCCAGGGGGAGAAGGTTTTAACTTATATTCGGACCATTTTAATCTTGTGATTGTGCTAAGCTGTGATCAGCCTCGGCGGAAAGTGTCTGACAATTTCTTTAATATATCCTCGCAGAATAGTGAGTTACTAAGGCCCGAACCGGCCAGTTAATTAACTAAAACTAAACAAACTAAAATTATTCTGGAAGAGAGCCATTCATAGAGAACACACATACACATACACACACAGATTATAATGATACAGATACACTGCTTGATTTGTCTAGCTATCACCAAAAAGGCTAATGTAATACCCCCGTGAAAGTTCCTTCTATAAAGTAGCCAAAATGCCGGTACTCCCTTGAGAGCCAACATAAGATTCTTAGCCAGTGATTATCCCTGGTAGTTAGAAATTTAATAGATTAATTAATCAGATATAAAAGAATATGGCAAGCATTTCAAGCTTTAAGAAGCTCGAGCCATGTTATATTGCTAGATTAAGGCAGTCCTATTTAAACTTAAATAAAAAATACAAATTTATAATATATTGCCACGTTTATACCTTTTATAAACGTTTTGTTGTTTGTGAGTTCTTGATTGCAAAATAAATAACATCAGATGTTAGAGTTTTAAAATTAATTACAAGTTCATTTATTTTAACTACACACAAAGTTGGCATCTTTAGTTAATTATTCTGTTAACTAAAGTCTTTACTTCACGAGGTTTATTTTTTAACTAACTAGCTATCTACTCAGACGCTGCCCTTTATATTTGTCCACTAGAGGTCTAGAAAAATTAAAAATCTTCTACTCCCTTTGTAACACATTTTGTTGTTGCTATATTATTTATTCAATGTTTAGGCACCTGTGTGTATTTTTGCTTTTGGTTTTATGCTGATAAAGTTTCTTCCTGGAATTTGGTTGAATATAGTTGTGGTTGTTGTCTTGTGTACATAAGTTTTCTTAGAAAACCACGCAGTTAGTAAAGAGCATACCCGATTGTTGTTGTTTTGCATGTATAAAATTTGTACGCAGTTTGTAACTAGAAAGTTGTTGTTGTTTGGCGTGTATAAGTTTTCTTAGGAAGCCACGTAGTTAATAAACAGAATACCCAGTTGTTTATTTTATTGCTTAATTATTTTCTTTTAAAACTTAAGCAAGACGCATCCGTAATAATATTTTCTCAATAAGCTTGATTTAAGCCCATTGTGCGAATGTGATATCTTCAACCTGCATCTCCAACAAATTAACTTGTTGCTTTACAATCCAAAGAGGCTTAAAATTGAAGAAGATGCAGCATGCCATTTCTATACAAAACAGAAAGACAAAAGAGATATTTTAAGATGCGTTATTTAAAGGGTCAATGTTGTGCAAAAATGATATTGAAGCGACATTTGTCCGTTCATACTTTTGTTCATAATCATTCCAAATAAATTAACATTCTAAACAATTCGTTCTGCACACAAAGAGAAAGAGAGAAAGAGAAAAGCCGGTTTTTTATTTGTGTTTGAAAGTACCGTTTTGCAACAGTTAAGTAGAGGTAACAATAAGAACAGATATGGAGCAGCAGGTTATCAACTCGCATCCAACTACCGCCATATGTATTCCATTGGCCATTATAAGGTGCCCATAATCATTTGTGTTGCTCTCCATAAAATTGTGTTTGTTACCTGTAATTGGATTTTTTTTTGTTTATGTTCGTTTACTGGATTGTCTGCCTTTTTTCAATTATTTTCTTACACTCATATAAGACTCTGCATCACATTTTATTGTTGGAATTTCGCCTGTTTATTCGTCGTTTCGCCTGTTTTGTCGTTGTAATTATTATTGATTTGATTTAAAACTTCTATAAAATACGCGGCAGTCTGTTCCTCGGACGAGCTTTTCATATTTAGCTCAAAAGGAAAAGTGTTTTGTGAACATAAAACTACTTCTATTTCAAATAGTCGTCATGACTTTTATTCAACCGCATGGGAACACCAATTCTGTCATTAACAAACAAAATATAGGGCAATCTATTGTACTATTTCAGCAGCTATCATAGTTAGCAATGGCAACCAGTTGTCAAAACTTTCATTTCACCTTTGCTGAATATGTGTTAAGTAAAGTGTGGGCATATTTGAGGTTAGGAAGTAAATTGTTCGTCAAATGAAAAAAAAATTCAAAAATTCAACTATCATCATTTGACATTTAATTGTAAAAAGTTATGAAATTTTAAGCATGGAACATTACCCTCTTTTTATCAAAATGATAAAAATTTCACTGTATCGTAAAATTCAAGCAGCTTTTTCTAACAATCGGGCTCCTTTCTGAGACCGCTGTGCGTAATTTAAACGCTAAATTCAAAGCTCACAGTATTGTTGCTGATAATCAAAACAATATACTCGTAGTGGCCGTCATCATGCAAGAATAGCCGTTGTACAATAAAGCATTAAGAATGAGCCTGGGATATCAACTCGTCGCCATTCGCAACAACTGGGCATCACTAGAGGCACTTTGCCCAACATTTTGCATAAACATCTTCATCTTCACACTTATACAGTTCAATCACGATCTCGCAACAATCTTGGAATAGGGTCGTGTAAGTAAACAATGTTGCATGTTTACGCATGCATCTGTTACTATGGGTGATATAAGTATTATAGAATCGGAAGCTCTTGACTATCTTAGCATAAATATTCAGTGTGATTTTCGATGGACTAAAAAATGAAAATCAAGTTTCTAAAGAAGCTTTCAAGTGCCTTGGTTTTCTAAAACGGTGTAAGAGATACTTCACTCCATCCAATCTCCGTACTATTTATACCACCCATATCCGCCGGCGCCCCAAAGTCTATTTTGGAGTTGCTCGATCACGTACAGGGAAGGGCCCAGAAGCTCATTGGGGACAGTAGGGCATTAAACTCTATGATTATATGATATGATTTGACGCAATGTGGAATGCATTTCACTGTTTTATCGTTACTGCAATGGTAATTGATCCCGTTACACGCATGATTTTGCGTTTAACTCGATTTTTCATCCATTGGTGGTTGAATGACCAGTGAATCGTATTACGCATTACAGGGTTTGATAGCCCAGAGAATTCACGGTGATGGCTTCTTTATGCCCATTTGCAAAAGAATACGACGCCGATGCTGCCGCCTGACCATAAACCGCATCATATGGTCACTTTTTTTAGATGAAATGGCTTTTCGAGGTCTGTTTATGAGCCCCGTAGGCGACAATTTTGTTTGTTTACATAACCGCTCACTAACCGCCTTATCACTAAAGATGATTTTATTGAAAACTACGTTTATTTTTCTTTAGTTTTTTTCAAACCGCCATTTCACAAACGTTCGACGCAAATAATGGGCAGGCGGTCGGGTTTAATACTTCAACGGGTTTTCTGTTTCAGACAAGGACTCAGGGGATGAGTGCATGGAGGAAGACGAGGGAATAGTGTTTGTGGACACTCAAATTGAACTTTCCTACATTGAAAGCGACAGCAAAGACCTTTGGAGGGAGTTTATTCCCCATTCGGACTGTTCTGCTAAAAAAACGAATTTTCCCTGTAATGTGTAGTACGATTCATACTGGCCAATCAACCGCAAATGGATGTGCTCTCAACGACAATCAAGTTAAACGCAAAATCTTGTGAGTACGGGAAACAATTTGGGATTAACGGGAATGTTGTTTTGGACCCAATTTTTACATGCGTGATATGATTTACGTCGATACCTAGCGTGTGTATGCCATAATTCGACGGCGGTCAAACTTGGGCGATATGATATGTGCGCCGCGCCCTAGGAAGCCGGATACTAATTTCTAGCAACCGGTTATTTCCAGTTGCAATTTTGGAGATTTCGGAGCAGGGTTGCCAACCACCACCCCTTGCTAAAGAGCTGGAGACTATCCAACTCCTAGTCCAGAATACATGACAGGCATGCTCACTGGATCCGGATCATTCACCCAACGTTCTCAGTAAAAGTGAGATGATTCTGGCCACTTAATCAAAATTCATGAGGGCGGCGAAATCACAACCACCACGATACTCCCGAAGCGCCTACCTCAATAATCAGACAGAGAGTAGCTAAAAAGCTAAAGGACCAATTAGCTGAACTCTAGGGCTTACTGATTCCCATAAAAATAACGTGGAGCTTCCAGTTGACTCCCTGCCAGCCTTCAGGGGATTGGGCTCCCGTTTTTCCCCCGTTGACACATGTAATGATGGTGGATTTCCATCAAAACATATCAATGTGCCTCCGGGGGGAATAGCGTCAGGCTATTCATGTTGAAAGGGTAAACCAAACTAAGCATAAACCACTCGACAGCTGACAGAACGGCCGCTGCTTAAGAAAACCGTCGCCAAGTTAAAATTCTTCACCTCTATAAAAATCATTCGATATAAAAAAATGTCTTCACACAATTTATTTAAATATTAAAATATTTCATTAGTTTTTGAGTTTCCTTTATTTACTCAATCGTTATAGGAACAAGCAATTGCTTAAATCAGTGTGTGTGCGTGTATTTGCATACACACATGTACAGTTGCACGCAAAAGTAAGCAGACAGCAGTATTGTTATTCGTGTTATTAAATAAGAAAAATTAGGAAAATAATTTTGCTTCTGCACAAATTTCCGCAGCAAAAATAAGGACTCACCTGTAAGGATCACTTAAATTAAGTATAAAATCTAACAAAATTAACGAAAATTTTACATGTTTTCATTCTACTAAAAGCGTCGAATTTCGTGTTTTCGTACATTCCTCTCGAAAATTTTCCATATGTGCTCAATTGGGTTGAGGTCCGGACTTTGTGGAGGTGTTACAAGCGCATCTGGATTGTTGTAAAGCAGCCATATTTTCATATTGTGAACTGTATGCTTCGGGTCGTTGGCTTGGTAGAAGTGTTAGCTACCGGATAGGCCCATTATTGACGCACTATCTAGGAGATTGTTTTTTTTAAATATCTAAGGGAATATACTGATTCGTTGTATTGTCAACAAAAACCAAATTTCAACACCCGAAGAGGACATACAGTTCCATACCAATAACACCTCCACCTTCATGTTTTACGGTCTTAATTTTATTTTTAGAATTGAAGGCATCACCCTTTCTGCGTCATACTTTTAATCGCCCATCAGAACCAAATATATTGTTACGAAGATGATTTATTAAGTGTAAAAGAAAAGTAAACGACCTGTTTTACATTTTACAAACTGCGTAGTTTTCTAGGAAATTGTGTACACACAAAACTACAACGACAACATGCATATGAGAAATTCTACCAAAGAAGTAAATAGCAGCAAACAAAAAAAAAAACTAAGACAGAAAAAAAAACAAAACACTCAGGCAAGCAGGCTAAATTATGACAACAACAATATAGAGTGAAGTTAAAGTAGAAAATTCTTGTATGTGCGAGAATCATTTAAAACAGCTATATAAGCACCACTTGAGTCATCAGTGAGTAAAGACAACAAAGTTACCATCGTGTTTATTATGCGTGTATTGAAAGTAAATAAATCGTCGTCTAACTTAATTTAAAACTCTAAGGTGCTGTGCTATTATTGTGCAGTAAAAGAACTTACAACGTTTATTAGAAGGAGTAAACGTCACAACAATTTTTACTTGTCGGAGAAAATTAGTTTGTCCCAAAACTCTTAGCGGCCTGCTAATATAAGTTTCTGCGTAGTCTATGCGCTTTTGTCTGTTGACTTTGCTTATGAGTGGCTTTCTTCTTGATAAAAGACCCTAACTTTTCAAAAATCGTCGCACCGTATCACATTTTTCAAGCTCTGTGGCCATTTTTGGAACACTGGTAAATGGAATTTTTTCAACAGTGGGTTTAATATATCGCTCAACTTAGATGGCATATCACTTATTTGCATATTTTCCATTTTCTTTGAACTACTTTTCTCACCGTAAAACGACTACGAAATACTAAAGGGTTTTTCAACAAGAAGTTTGTTTCCCAAAACAAAAAATTTATATTAAGAGGATTCAAATTTTTATTTTTATTTTGAGTTTTAGAGCTGAAATCGATTCAATTGACTCCGAATTAGGCTCTGTCCTAAGCATAGCCCCACAAAAAATTATCCAGTGGTATTAAATCACACGATCTGTCTGGCCACTTAACTGCTGATTGCCGTGAAATCATGCGATTGGGAAATTTGGTGGGCAATAAATTGATAATTTCATTGCCTGTGTCACACGTGGCACCGTCCTGTTGAAACCACATGTCAATGATATCCACATTGTCAATAATAGGTCAAAATTGAGTTGCGAGCATGTCTCGATAGCATGATCCATTGATAGTTATCGCATTTCAAGCCTCATCTTCGAAAAAAAATGGCCCTATCACGCCTCCAGAGCACATAGCGCACCATACACTGACACGTTGAGCATGCAAAGGCTTCTCAATAATCGCTCTAGGATTTTCGTAAGCCCAAATGTGGCAATTTTGCTTGTTGACATACCCTGACAAGTGAAAATTGGCTTTGTCTGAAAAATGATTATTTCAGAGAAACTAGCCGGTTGTTCCGGAATTTATTAAGCGAATCTGCGGCTTCAATTCCTACACCAATTGAACCTTGTAACGCTTCAAAGTTAAATCCGTATGCAAAATTCGCTATGTGGTAGTTTTGGATAACCCCATTTGTTGAGAACGTCGAGGAATTGACAAATTTAGATCTGCTTCAACAGTGTGGCTCACGGACAACAAAGTTTTCAGTTAAATGAGCTGGTCGAACATGCGTTGGTGTTCGCACATTTTGTATCGAGCACTGTCGACTCAAATTTAACGACCAAATTCTTAATAGCGGTCTCAGAAGGACGATTATGTTGTTCGAATATATGACGAATTTTGCGAAATGTAACTTTAACAAAATCACCATCTTTTTAGTCGATTTTAATTATTTTAATACGATTTTCGTGCAAAATTGAATTTATTGTAAAAATTGCCATATTGTTGGTGTTGCCACAATTGAAAAACCAACTTCATGTTGAAAAATCCTATATATTTCTAATTTCTCCATATGATTTATTTTGTTTTTATTTGTTCTTTCCTCCGGGTAAGCTGCTTACGGGGCATTATTGGAAATAGTTCGGATTAGTCACTGAAAAACTTTCACTAATTTGCACTATTCGCAAAGCTACGCGCGCTATTTTCAAAAATTAAATTCATTTTACTTCTATGGTTTTTATATTTTACCGTTATTCCAAATAAAAGCCACATGTGTTCTTATTTTTTGCGTTGCCATATTATGAGATTGCATAAAAATCACATTTTTTTGACAAAAATAATTGAAATCATTAAAACTTAAAATTTAATCTGAGATTTTTATAAACATTTTTACGAAAACATTTGCAAAATTAAAGTAAAACTTTAAAACGTCCGCTGGTGTGTTCTTCATTTTGTGTGCCACTGTACATGTATGTATGTAAGTAGATACACATTAGCAAATATAAATATTTGTATGGATGTGCATACAACGAAATCAAATATTCAAAAAATTGAAATTTGTTTTTGGGAAGATGACTAATTCCGCACAACATTTACAAATGAACCAAAAATTGAAAAATAAATATTTTTTTATGGCAAAACAATAACAACAAAATTTCTTGGATAAAAAAAAACAACTACAAATATTTTGCATGTAGGTGGTGCCAAATTTGCTTGAAAGTGTTGCCAGAAGCTAATTGGAAAAAAGGGTAAATGTGCGGACACTGTGGGCAAAATGTGACAACTTTAAACTTTCATCAATAGGCAAAGGCTTCTCACATTCCTTTGCTAAGAAAATTAATAGAAAAGAATTTTTATTTGTGTTCCTGTTCAGGACGCTCCGATAAAAAAGTCTGTTATAGAATTCCTAATGCAATAATACATCACTGTAATTTAACCTAAAAATTTTATAATAGAAATTCAAATAATATTGTTTAGGGCACTAAACTGAACCGATAATTCTTTGTGGCCTTTTCAAATCGCCTCAGTAATGCTCAAAGAGTTCGTACGACAATATTAACCTTCCTAGTAAATACTCAATACTGTGGCACTCAACATTTACTCCTTCATCAATTTCTAATTTTATTACCGAATCTTGAGCAATTGTTCTTTACTAAATTCACCTATGGCATCCACTTCCACTTTGAATACAGTGGCAACGATTACATTTAGTTTACTGTCCAGTTGTTTAGTGTGAAAGGAATAGAAAAGACTTTTTCAGTGTTTCCATAAATAAAAAATATAAAAAATTTGAGGTTAGGAAGTAAATTATTGGCTTATAATAAGCACCTTTTCTTGACAACTCCACTTTGATGCAAACGTAATGTAGAAATATGGGAATTAATAATGGAATATAATGTTGGACACATGTTCACTTCTATCAGTTCCACAGACGTCCGGTCTTTCCACAACATTTTTAAGCTTATTTTGCACTAAAACTTTGTTTATCTTGTCAATGCAGCAGAGATTCATTTATTTGTGAAATGTTTAAATAAACCCGTAAATGGCCCAAGAGAAAAAAAATCAGCGGCGTTAATTCACAAGATCAAGGCGGCCAACTGACATCACCAAATCGACGCGACTGGGAAATTTGTCACACAATAACTGAACTTCAGTGGCTGTGTGACTTGTGGCACTGTCCTGCTGAAACCAAAGATCACTGATATCAACATCAGCCACTTGTGGACAAAAAATATTGGTTATCATAATTTGGTGGCGCAGAGAATTAATGGTGACGGCTTTCTTTGCTCATTTTCGAAATAAATATGGGACGTTGCAGCCGTCTGATCATAAAACATTTCACATTGCGTCTTGGGAATTAATGGTTTTTGGAGAACTGTTTGAGGATTTGATGCACCCTATATGCAATTTTGTTTTTTTCATATAAGAGCCTAATGGAAAACGAACCTCATCACTGAAGATGACTTTAAAAAAATGCGCTGTGCTCATTGTTGTTTTAGCCAATTCACAAACGTTGGACGCAAACAATGGCAAATAGCTTTAATTCCTAAATGAGTTTAACTTTATAAGCATCGAGATAAAGATCTTTATGCAAAATATTGCGCAAAGTGCCTCTAGTGATGTTTATTTCTTGTGAACGTCGACGACTTGATGTTTTAGGCGCGTTCTTAGCACTTTGCTATGCAGTGACTAGATTTTCATCACTACGACGACTAAAAGCGTATTATTTTGCGCTATTAGCAGCAGCCTAATGACTTCAATGATTAAATTATCGACAGCGGTCTCAAAAGAAGCCTGATTATTTTCATCATTTTGATAGTGAATTTTCGCAATTAAAGTTATTTTGCAAGACTGTAACGTCGTACTATGCTCAAAATTTTCCAACTTTTTACTAAATATATGTAAAAGGCTGACAGCCTAATTTTTGATATTTAAACATTTGATTGACAATGTACTTCCTAACCTCAAATTTGCCCATTTATGTAATTGTAATTGCCCAGTTGTAATTTCTTTTTTTTTTTTAGTATAACAACTATTTTAATTGACTTTAAATACGAGACAAATTTTCATATTTTGTAACGTGGTTTACGTCAAATATCTTCATAATTTACAGCGTTTAAAAAAATTATGGTTGTCATCCGCTGGCCAAATTTGTCGCTTCTTTTTGAATATTTTACTCTTCGTTTTGAGTAGAATTGGTTTCCAAATAGTTTACTTTTCTGATTTAACAAAAGTTTTTGCGAGATCTAATTACATGTGGGATAATAATGTAAGGCAGCCTTTAAAAATATAATTCCGTTTTGCTGTTACAACAGAATCAAACTATTGCCAAAAGCTGGCGGCACAGGCACAAGCAATTAATTTTTTTAATTATTTTTAGAACTAATTTTATAAAAATACAATTTATTTTTTGGGGAAAAATAAAAACTGGCATCTAATTATATGTATTTATTTGATTATTTCAACCAGATCATCATATTCCCTGCTAAATAAATTGTATTTTTATCTTTTCACAATTATTTATTTAAATTATTAATGAAGACAAGCTGCTGTCATTAGATGTTGAATAACATTTTAAGTATGAAGAAGCATCTGTTTTTATTTTTTTTTATAACGAAATAACTGCTGTCATTTAAGTATTTGAGGAACTTAAGGTTTTGTTGCAGACCAACCTTGCAGATATAGATAGATTAAAACAACAACAACAACAAAATAGATGAAAATTTAATTTTACAATTTGCTTACTAATTTTGTAAAAATTTGCTATAGCAAAACAGCTGAGTATTTTGTTTACATTAACAACAAGAGATCTGTGTCGGCATACTTTCATTGCGTAGTGGCCGCCATAAAAAATTGCGCCGTTGCGTTAAATTTTAAGCAGAAATTTTACTAAAACGGAAAATGAGGTAGAAATAAAGCGAATAAAGTTTTTTACGCATTTTTTGAAAACAAAAATGATCAAAAATTCATGCGAACTTTAAAATTCTTTTAATTTTGACGCGTTTTCTTTTAAGCTTCAATTTTCCCATGTCTTGTGTTCCAGATTCACACAATGGGAATGAAAAAAATTAGAAATAAACTTTTTTTAAAAAGTTTTTGGAAAAAAAATTTTTAATCTTGTGTGAAAGCATGTTGAGAAAAAATTTTTAATTAATGAAAATTAAGTGAAAATTTTTTAAAGGTGACCCTGTAGGCTAGTAGGTAGTGTACTAGCTTACAAGAGTGGAGGTTGTGGGTTCGATTCGCTATTGACTGTCGGTGGGGCTGCTCAGTGATGAAGGCATGGTCACTGATCACAGTGCTGTCTTATACGACAGTTAATTTCCGTGACTATCCTTCTACTTTCACGACTTGTTTCATCTCTTCTCTAACCCTTTCCTAAGGAATGTAGCACGGTACTTGACTAAATAGGCATCGTTGCTTATCTTTTGAAAAATAAAATCCTTAAAAGCGTAATTTGAGTTATTTTAAAGAAATTCTTCTCTGGCAGCACTGTTTTGCGAACAAAAAAATAACAGAAAATTAATAAAATATTTCAATTATCATTATGTTAAATTTAAGCATGTTAACAATATTTCTCAATATAATTTCAGATTGTTTATGATTTGTGATTTCGTTTTCAAAAAATAGCATATCAAGCACACACATACATACATATAAAATAAAATGATTCACATGATCTGACAGTTAAAATGACAAATAGGTTTTCTTTCGTTTTTTTGCGACTTTCCAGAGCAGACGAATTTCAACCGAGTAACTTTTTAGCGGAATGAACTAGTTAAACTTTTCATTTTTATATAAAGGGTATTTTTTATGGAGGTATGAATCAAATGTAAAAAAAATTTAAAATTAACTTTATTGGAAAGATAATTTTTTCCTCCTTCCCATAATCTAATTGCCTAGTTCTGGTACTATGCATTGTATGAGTAGGGGTCATCCTCTGAGTGCTGGTTCAAACGAAAATAAAAGTAATCCTGGCATATATCCGCCACAGTTGGCTCGGACATTGTCTTATGTGCAGTTCCAATTTTCAAGAACTTTACCCAACATTTTTAGTCGTACATCGGCAATAACATGGCGAATGCTTTGGTCAATCGTTTTGGATTTAGCGGTGTAGACCTGCAGCGACTTTACATATCTTCACAGAAATTAGTCTAGCGTCATTAAATCGCACCATCTTGTAGGCTATTTAAGATTCTCAAACCTGAAACCATAGGATTACTTTCAATAAATCAATTAGGGCGCCAGCTGTGTACTATGTTTGCGGCCACCATTAACTGTAACGTTCTAATCAGCATCGTTTTTAAAGAAGTACGAACCAACGTTTCCACCAGCCCATAAAGCATACTAAACGGGCAGCTTTTCTGGATTTAGCGGTTTCTACCCATACACTTGCGACTTATCATCACTCCAAACAGGGCAGTTTTGTTTATTGATGTTTTCATTCAAACAAAAGTGAGGTTCAGCGCTAAACAAAATTCGCTTATGAAAAACATGATCAATGGTAACTTTGTTTTGGCCCAATTTGTAAAAATTTGACAGCGTTATTTAGGCGTCAGTCTAATCATGTTGAAATGCTAAACCAAACTAAACATAAATCACTTGACAGATGACAAAATGGCGGCCAGTTACAAAAAAGTGTTGCCAACTTAAAGCCCCATACTTTTATTAAAACACTCTGTAAAAACTTTTGATAGCATTTTGCAGGAAATTATGAAATATCCTGATTGGTTTCTCAAATTAACTTCCAGTGAATCTTTTGAAATTTGCATGACATTACAATATGAAAAACGTGATCAATGGCAACTTTGTTTTGGGTTCAATTTTTGGAAAATTTGGCAGCATTGTTTACGCGTCAGTGTATTCATGTTGAAATACCAAATTAAACTAAATATACAGTGGCGGCTGGTTTAAAAAGTGGAACCAAGTTAAAGGTCTATATCTCTATACATACTTAAATGACGTAGTTCCATTCACCTCACATTTGTATTTTGACATCAGCCATTTTGGATTTGAAGTGTGGGCAAATATGAGGTTAGACAGTAAATTGATTTAGGAGCTCTAAACTTTTTGCTGACAGTTCAGTTTTATTGATACCAATGTAAAGTAGAAGTTTGGGAATTAATAACGGGATATGATGTCGGTGAAATGTCCACCTTTAGACGTCCGCTCTTTTTACAACAAAACTTGTCGATGCAGCGCCGAGTTTTATCTTTCAGAGTATCAGATGTTTGTAGGTAAAGAGAACCGTAAGCCCGATCTTTCAAATAGTTCCAGAGACAAAAAAACTAGCGGAGTTAAATCACAAGAACGATTCGACCAATTGACATCAAGAACTTAGGCGACCTGGCAATTTCTCATGCATTAACTAAATTGTTTAGGTTGCAATGTAACTTTTGGCATCGTCTTGCTGAAACCAAAGGCTACTGATATCAACATTAACCAATTATGGCCACAAAAAATAGGTTACCATAGAGAATTCAAGGTGACGGCGTTTTCTTGCTGATTTTCGTTAAAACACAAGCCAATGAAGCCGCCTGACCACAAACCGCACCATACCGTCGTTTTCTTTAGATGTAATGGTTCGAGGACTGTTTGTGGACTTTGAGAGCCCCATATGCGTCAATTTCGTTTATTTACCTAATCGCCTAATTGAGAATCAATCTCATCACTAAAGATAATTTTGTTAGTTGCTTATAAATTCAAGCTGCTTTTTCAGCAAGACAGCACTGTACCCCATAACTGTGGCAACGCTGGAAATTATGAAGGAATATCTTCATATTCACATTTGTATAACGAAATTAAAGTTAACAAATATGTAAAAATAAATAATTATAAATTCCAGTACAATTCAAAGAAAATTTTAATTTAAAAAAAAAAAGTATTAATTTTAATTTTTAAAAATAGATGAATTGAATTATATAATTCTGCTAAAAATATCTAAAAATATTTATGCCACTTCGGTTGATTTTGCCATTTCTATTTTTGTTAAGATCAACAAAAAATATTATGAAACTTTTCAAATCAGCCAACAAACAACAACAAAATTAACTGTCAAAATAAAATGAGTGACGGCACCTGACATTCGTTTAATCTACAAGAACAACAAAATACAAAAAAAACGAATAAATAAGAATAAAAAAAATGTGTATAGAAATATTTCTGCAGGTTTTTGTATTAGAATTTTCTACAATTCCACCATGAGACATTGAACACAAAGATCACCTCCCCCGTTCCCTTTCATTCGTTGAGAGATCGAAGCCAAGAAAACAAATTATTTTCTATTGTATTGTATAAATTAAATAATTCTTGAGAGCTTTTAGAGGTTGCAATAGACTTGCAGGCGCATGCGTAAAATAATTAAAAATTGAGTAAAATACTAAACACACTCCCCCTGCCTGCTTTAGATGGATGATCTTGAAAATTTTCTCAACAAGCGCCAACGAAAGAACAAAAAAAATGAATGAAAGACATTGAGAGTCGTATACGAAATACAGCAACTTAATATAAAATAAAAAGCTTTTTAAAATACTTTACAGTTTAAACAGCTTTTAAAAGCTCTGACCGGCGCACTTTAAACTTGGGCGATCCATTTTTGGCTGAATGTAATTTGATGCTATTTCTGCATTAACCCACCCAACCTAACAACCTCTTGTCATCATCATCTTCAAACACATAAAAGAGAGAAAAGCATTAAATATTACAAACTCAAAGAGAACTGAAGCGAGAGACTGAATGAGACAGAGAGAGAGAGACAGGAAAGTAGAAGTATAGAAATAACAGCATATTGGCTGATGTTGCTTTATTAATGTTGCAGTTAGACCACAAACCAAACCAGTCCAGTCAATCACTCAAACATCAAACAACAAAATCAGCACACGCACACGGTTCTGACTTCTTTCGAATTCAAATTAAAAAAATATTCAGAAAACAAAAACAAAGATAATCATACACCAATGTTAAGTATTCTATTTGTCAGCACAACTGTCAAATTGTCATCAAAGGAAATTATTAATTTTTTTTGTTTTTGTATTTATGTTTACAACAAATTTCTTTCAAGTTTTACATATTGATCTTAATTACTTTCCCGGTGACATTTGAAGGTTGTTTTCTTTAAATTGTATTATAAATTTTATTAAAAAATTTTATTTTAAAATTATTTAAATTCAAACGAACAAATTAAATAATATGTGAGGGACGTTTCATTAAGTCTTTACAAGATCATAATTTTATTTAAGACGAAGCTTGTTCTTCTATAAATCAACGGCTAAATAGAAAGCATGCGGCTATGAAGAATTCAGCTTGTATTGTATTCAGCGGTATTTAAGAAATCACTCTGTATGAAGTTGTAACAAATCGACCAAAATTAGAACATCTGGTAACCTAAAATAAATTTGAGGTTAGGAAGTATATTGGCTTAAACCCGCATACTTTCTTTTGACAATTTCGGTTTTATTGACACCATTGTAAAATAGCAATATGGGCATTAATAGTGGAATATGATATCGCGGAAATGTCCAGCTCTAGCACATCGTCAGACTTTCGCTTTTTTCACAAAATTTTCAACCACATTTTGCAACAAAGCTTCACTTATCTTGTCGCTACAGCGGTGGTAGTTCACGTATACCTGGTTTTTCAAACAGCGCCAGAGAAAATAAGCTGTCGGCGTTAAATCGCAAGATCCGGGCCAATTGTTATCCCCAAATTCCCCTCGGGGGCACACTTATGTCTTGATGGAATCTCATTACATGTGTCACCGGGGGAAAAACGGCTAGCAGGGAGTCAGCTGGAAGCTCCACGTTATTTCTACGGGAATCAGTAAGCCCCAGAGTTCAGCTTTTTGGTTTTTTAGTCTTTTAGCTGTTCTCTGTCAGACTTTTGAGGTTGGCCCTTCGGAAGCATTGTGGTAATTGTGGTTTCGCGGCTCTCATAAATTTGATTAAGGAGCCAGGATCCATCTCACCTTTACTGAGAACAATGGGTGAATAATCCGGATCCAGTGAGCATGCTTGTCATGCGTTCTGGACCAGGAGTTAGATAGTCTTTAACTCTTTAGCAAGGAGTGGGGGTTGGCGGCCCTATGTCTTCGGCTTCCTACGACGCGGGCGCACACATCATATCGCCCCAGTGGTTAGACCAGCGTCGGGTTATGGCATACATACGCTAGGTACCGATGTAAATTTTACCACGCACGCATCCCGAAATTAAAGGCACACACTGGTAACACGGGAACCAGTTGGCCGCAGCACTACGGACCTGTTCTGGTTTTTGGTGAGGATCCTCTGGGAGCAACGTGCTGTGTGATTAGATTTACATCTGCGCCTGGCCATGAAGCCTTAATCAGATGGTGGATCGAACCACTGCATAATTTGGAACGTCATGCTCGTCCTAGGAAGCCGAAGCCATAATTCTATGCAGCAGAACTTTCTAGTTGCAACTTCGATGATTCTAGAGCAGGGCTGCAAATCATCACCCCTTGCTTAACAGTTGGAGACTTTCCAACTTTCCAACTCATTCACTTAGCGTGTCATTAACAGTGAGATTATCCTGGCCACCATAATAACCATTATACTGTTATGGGGCCGCGAAACTACAACCACCACGATACTCCCATATAGGGGCCAACCTCAATAATCAGCCAGAGAACAGTTAAGTGTCTAAAGAGACAAATAACGGAACTCTGGGGTTTACTGATTCCCGTGGAAATAACGTGGAGCTTCCAGTTGTACCCCTGCTGACTTCAGGGGACTGGACTCCCCTTTTTCCCCCAGTTGCACAGGTCTAAATAGTTACTCTCCACAAAGACCGATAATGTGCCCCCGGGGGCTAAAGAAGTATGGACTTTAAGCTGACAACACTTTTTTAATTGGCGATCATTTTGTCACCTGTCAAGTTATAAAAAAAAAATTTTTTATAAATTCGTTAACGCCGGTTTTTTGTGTGACGGCGCACCAGCAAGTTTTTATTCAATAAAAATAAATTTTAACGGCTGATTAAAAGTGTTGTATTTTTATTAATTTCAAACCAAAATTAGTAAGGGAGAAGATAATATTAATTGTTAAAATAAATGTGGCAACTCTCTAGTGAAAGGACAAATGTTTATTCTCAGTGATGAGTAAGGAAAATATTCGACTATAAAAAATCGCTGATTTACGTTACCGAGGAGAAAGAAACTCAAGACATTGGAAATCTGCTTTACAATTTAAAATAAAAAATTTGTTAAATGTCAACTTTTTACAGAACCATTAAAATAATAGATAGAAGTATAGAAAATATGTTGTTTTTGTTTTTCATTAAAATAAATATTTTTATCATAAATCATTTGGCAACTTGGCAACATCAGTTTAATAGTTCATGATTTTCTTAATCAATAAAAAACTGTTCCTTATAAATAATTTCAGGGTTAAAGAATGCATACGCGTATATACGAGGTGCATTAAAAATATTGGAAATTAATTAGTTTTATATTTTTAAACACTTTTATTTGTTAAACCACAAAACAAATTGTTATACGAACAAACAATTTTATAATTAAATTAAAATTTTTGAAATTCCTAAAAAAGGTTTAACACACCTCGTGTATAATCTTTGTTAGGTTATGAACTAGTGTGTTTGTGTGCGTAAGTATTTTAAATTATTTTTTTCTATTGAAATTATAATTGCTTAGAACATAAATTATTCATTTTAAAAACGTTTTCTTTCCATTTTCGTTGCTGCCACAAGCGTTTAGCATTGATTTAATATGAATTGTTTTTTATTTAAGATTTTTAATATATAATAATTTTCTTTATCAAATAAGACCATTAAAAATAGAATGAATATTTTATACAAGAGTTAAGATTTATTAATAATTTAAAATTTATTTTATTTGATTTCTTTTCTGCCAAAAAAAACTATTAGTTTTAAGGAATATTTATGAATCTGGTTATACTTTTGTATAACACCTCATACAGTCACAACACACACACACATACACACACACACACATTTTAGAGTATATATATGTAACGGGTGTTTCTATAGAATAAAGATAAATTTTTTAAACTGGCATGACAACATTTACTTTAGTCGAAAGACATAGAATTCATGACATTAGAAATTAAATACGACTTCTGGCATATGACCGCAACCCCTGGCTCAAATATAGTCTAATCTGGAGTTACTATTTTCGATGACTTTTTCCAATATTTGTGGCCATAAATCGGTAATAATACGGCGCATTTTGTCCTCCTGCCAATTTACGGATCCGAAACGTGAGACTATGCGGTTAGCAAAAGTTTCGTTCAAAAAATCAAGTTTAGCAGGATTTGTGTAACAAATCCCAGGGTGTCGCCGGGAAGATATACTGCTTTGTTTATAATTTTTGATTAAATGAAAGAGAATGGAATGGATGCAGCAGTAATGTAATAATCGACGATTGATTTTGATAAAAAGTTTCAAAGATTAAAACACGTTGGTTTATCGAAT
Organism: Trichopoda pennipes; assembly: GCA_030448955.1. NCBI lineage: Eukaryota > Metazoa > Arthropoda > Insecta > Diptera > Tachinidae > Trichopoda > Trichopoda pennipes. Next base: position 10,666,472 of record JASKUP010000025.1, on the reverse strand, counting down.
ATTTATTTTAATATTTCCCAATATGGCGGCAACACAAAGTATTTTACCTTCCCGGCGAACACCCTGAATTATGCCGTCTTGTTGAAACAAAAGCTCCTGCACCTCCTGTCAGTATCGTTTTTAAAAAAAGTATGGACCATGATAACTTGAGAATCAATCCCCCCCGGGGGCACATTTATGGTCTTTATATAACGCATGACTATCTAGACCTGTGCAACTGGGGGAAAAAGGGAGCCCAGTCCCCTTAAGGCAGCAGGGGTTAACTGGGAACTCCACGGGAATCAGTATCCTGCAGAGTTTCCGCTATTTGTCTCTTTTGGCATTTAGCTGTTTCTCTGACTGACTGACAGGTTGGCCCTTCGGGAGTATCGTGGTGGTTGTGGTTTCGCAGCCCCATAACAGACAGGTTAGTTTTATATGGTGGCCAGGTTCATTTATAACACCTACCTGGTGGAATGTTCCTAGATCCAGTGAGCATGCTAGACATGTGTTCTGGACAGAAGTTGGAAAGTCTCCAGCTCTTCAGCAAGGAGTGGTGGTTTGCAGCCCTACTCTGGAATCATCAAAGTTGCAACTAGGAGAGACCTGTTGTTAGAATTAGTCTTCGGCTTCCTAGGGCGTGAATGACGTTTGCTTTTCATTCCCAGTGGTTTGACCACCATCTGATTAAGGCTCCATAGCCAGGTACAGATGTAAATCTTATCACGGATTAACTTGAGAATTATCGTCTCACCAAATTTGACAGCTTCCGCGCTAAAGAAAATTCCCTTATAAAAATCAGCATCAGCTGCAATTTTGTTATGGATGCAATTTTGCATAATTTGAAAGCGTTGTTCAAGCGCCAATCTATTTACATTGACATTTCAAATTACCATTTAAAAAAGTGTTACCAATTTAGTTCTATACATCTAATGGATGGGCAAATTTGAGGTTAGACAGTAAATTGCCTGTCAAATGATTAAGTGTCAATAATTGAGCTGTAACTCTTTGGAATTTATTTAATAAATTGTTAAGAACTTTTCGACAGAGAGCAATACCCTCTTGAGCACAATATTTTAATTGTGAAAAGTTATCATCAAAATGGTGGAAATTTTGTTGCATCACTTTGTAAAATTCAAACAGCTTTTCCTTGTAATCAAACACCTTCTGAGTCCCCTGTGGGCAAATTTAACTATTTTTGCTGACAATACACCAAGACAATACGTTCGTATATTGGCCATAGTGATTTAAGTATAGCCGCTGTACAACAAAATTTTGAGAACGAGTTTGGAAAATCCAACTCCTTGATGTCCGCAATAAGACATCACTAGATGCATTGTGCGCAGCATTTTGCATAAAGATCTTCATTTTCACGCTTATAAAAATCAAATCGTTCGAGAATTAAAGCGGCGCGACCATTGTTTGCGTCAAACGTTAGTGAATTGGCTGCAAAAACCTTTCTTTAGGGATTATCGTATATGGGGCTCAAAAAATCCATAAAAACCTATAAAAACCATTTCATTCAAGGAAAGTGACCGTATGGTGGTGGTGGTAGGAAGAAAACGCTATTACCGTGAGTGCAGAGCATTCAAACCGCGATAATAAATTTTGTGCAGCCAATGTTGACAAGAGCGGCTTTTGATTTAAGTAAGACAGTACCACCACCCAAACAATTTAGTTATTGCATGAAAAATTACCCGGTCGCATAATTTCATGATTTGGCGATGACATGGACCGGCTGGTTGTTGTATTTTAACGCCGACGTATTATTTTCTGTGGGGTTATTTAAAAAACCGGTTTACGTGTACTAAAGTCGCTACAGTGACGAGGTTGACGAAGCTTTGTTGCAAAATGTGCTTCAAAATTTGGTGAAAAAAGCGAACGCCAGGCAACGAGCTAGGAGTAAACATTTACCCGACATTGCGTTATTAATACCCATATTTCTATCAACAAAACTGAAGCTGTCAAAAAAGCATATGTGATTTAAGTCAATTTACTTCCCCAAGCTCCTGTAGGCTAGTAGGTAGTGTACTAGCTTACAAGACTGGGGGTTGTGGGTTCGATTCCCAAGAAATACCTTGATTTTTTTCACTACAAAAAAATTGTCTGTCGGTGGGACTGCTCAGCTCATCCTATAACCCTTTATTAAAAAAAAAAACACCCGCTACTTGGAAGTGAGGAGAAATTCTGACATTTAAAAATACACCCAAACCCACACAATTTTTTTTTTGTGTTTTAAGAAAATTTAATTTTAAAAAGCAAAACAAATTTTCATAATTTATTTAAACAATTTTCAAGATAACAAATTTTATTATTGTGTGAAAATGATATTAATAAAAATAGTTTTATAAATAATAAGATTTTAGATACAAACGAACGAGCAAGGAGGAAGATATCTTATTTTTTAGCCAAGAAATATTTTTGATTTGTGAGTTTTGTTTCGGCAGTTTTAATTAAATAAATATTGGTATTATGCTGTTTAGAAATGATACACAGACTTCAGATAATCCCACTCACTCCAGATAAGTACAACAAAGAACTCGATACAATATACGCCATAGCTGTAAATAACGGCTATAAGGCCACTACCATCGATAAACTTCTTAGACAATACAACACTAAAAACAGAAATAAAGAAAACAAAGAGACAGCCGATACAGCACGAAGGCACACCTTTACTTACACAGGACCAGAAATATACAGACTAACTAACCTTTTTCACAAAGAAGGAATACCCTCAGCATTAAAAAGTGGCAACACTCTGAGGCATAATCTCAGAACAACGACAGAAACAACTGGCAAATTTAGTTTCAGCGGGGTATACAGACTTACCTGTTCCTGCAAACAAACTTTTATAGGACAAACTGGACGAACACTAAAAACAAGGTTTACAGAATACATACGATCATACAAACGGAAAAAAAAGGATTCCAACTTTGCATTAGACCTTAACAATCACGGACATTACTACAGCCTAGCAAAAACGGACGAAGACTAGACATTCTTGAAAACATGGAAATCTACAAAACAAAAACTGTTGACCGCAACATTATTAACGAACAGGTAAACACAACCTCAGACACAATTTTCACACCATTAAAACTACTCACTAACTGGAACAAACGAAAAATACCCTCAGACGGACACACGTACCTAGATAATAATAAAAGACGAAGGTATCGATACATTTACTTTGCATAAAAATGCCAGGTGACTGACATTCTGCTTACCTGAATATATACGAACTTAACAACAGAACTGCCTGAACGCCAACACTGACTCACCAGTACAAATTACAACGCGGCTTGAGAATGATGCATTCGCATCGAAAGCGCTCGCCTTTGACTACAAACCAGCCATTTAGGACAGGAAATAGCAATAGTAAATAAATATTATTAAGAAATTTAATGTTTAATAAAAATCGCTAAATAGTTCACACAGTTTTTTTCTTGGGTTTTTATAAATTACTGTTGATATGGACACGGTCGCTAAACTTAAAAATTTGACATTTTTACTTTTATTGATAAAAACTTTTCTTTTAATTAAGGAAATTTTTGCTAAATCCCTACAGTCAATCATTTTTATGCTGCAATGCAGGCAGCGTACAAGTTTTTGTAGTCTCAGATTGCACAGAAAGTTTTCTAATTCGCTAAAATAAAATCCGAGTAACAGCAGTGGGAATATTCTGCATTTTCCTCATTTCATCGCAGCAACTTATATAAAAGTCATTGTCAGGTGATAGTCTCCTTCATTAATAGTACAAAGTCTCTCTAGGACAGGTAGCAGAACTCTAGTTCTCTTCCAATTATGTCGAGACCTTCATGTCAAGCAGGTGTTAATCAACTAGTCTATGCGGTCTCGGAAAGTTCTTGCGAATATTTAACTTACGGCGCTTCAGCGTAACTCTGGTTAAGGGATTTGCCTCCCGATATTACAGTTACGACTCAGTTCATTTACACTTGTATGTTTGGAGACATATTTCTATGCACCGAGGTCTTCCTCCCCCCCGGGGGCACATTTATTGGTCTTTATAGAATACTCTACTATCTAGACCTGTGCAACTGGGGGAAAAAGGGAGCCCAGTCCCCTGAAGTCAGACAGGGAGACAACTGGAAACTCCACTTTATTTCCACGGGGATCAGTAAGCCGCAGAGTTCATTATTTGTCTCTTTAGACATTTAATAGTTCTCTGGCTGATCATTGAGGTTGGCCCCCATATGGGAGGATCGTGGTGGTTGTGGTTTCGCGGCCCCATAACAGTCTATGGTTCTATGGTGGCCAGGATCATCTCACTGATAATGACACGCAAAGTGAATGATCCAGTCCAGTGAGCATGCTTGACATGTGTTCTGGACAGGAGTTGGAAAGTCTCCAACTCTTTAGCAAGGTGTGATGGTTTGCAGCCCTGCCCTGGAATCATTAAAGTTGCAACTAGGTGGTTCTGTTGCTTAGAATTATGTCTTCGGCTATCTAGGACGAGCATGACGTTCCAAATTATGTATAGTGTCTTGTCCACCATCTGATTAAGACTACATAGTCAGGCGCGGATGTAAAACAAATCACACTCTGCACCGAGGTCTAAAATACGTAAAGGCATTTTATTTAGAGACATGCATACATTCGCTTCCTTAATCGATTTAACTCTTAACCGTGTTTTTGGTTATAACGACATCGTAGTCTGTATAAAAAAGCCTCATTGCTTTAGCAATCTTAACTTTATTCCTTTTATTTGGGTACAGTTTTCCGTCGACCCTCGTCAAATTTGGTTTGTGAACAAACCGGTTTCGGCTGTTTGCCATCTTCAGTGTTCCTATCGTACTTTATTCCTTTTTGATCTTCAGGGATAATGAAGGTTGTCATTTACTTATAAATCTTTAATTTTATTTTTGGTCAATAGATGGCGCTGTGTTTCAATTTCATATATTTTTAAACTCAAATTTCATCCATTTATAAATGTGCATTTAACATGTTTCCCCTCCAATCCAAAAGATTTGTGGACTAAGTATAAGGTATGACATGTCTGAGCATGTTTAGCATCATGTGCCCCCTCAAACACTACAAATGGCTGCAGAAATTTACAAATGAGACATTGATCATAATAGAACAAACGTGTTTATTAATGGCAAATAAAGTATTGTTGGGTTTGGGAATGACAGCACCCAATCGTAATATGTGCGATGCATTAAATCACGAGTTTCAAAGACAACAACAGTACGATACTGAAGCATGGGAGGAAATAGTTCGTATAAATGTTTTACAATTACGGAAAACCGTACCCAAAAAAAGTTTTACAATTAAATCAACAACAAAGATACTCCGATAGAAACTGTAAACAGTGGATCTTGAGGAGTTTACTTCCTGGAAGCTCCGGGAGGGACCGGAAAAACGTTCTTAATTTCATTGCTTTTGGCGAGGATTAGATGGCAAAATGATGCTGCTCTAGCATTGACTTCATCTGGAATAGCTGCGAGTCTACTAAAAGGTAGACAAATTGCACATTCATCCTTTAAAGTACCATTAAACATACAAATCAACGAAACATCAATTTGCCACATTACCAAAAATACCGCAATAGCCAAGATCCTATAGGTATGAAAATTGATTGTTTGAGATGAGTGCACAATGCACACAAGAGGTCACTGTGGGAGGCACAGGGCAGAGCATTAAAAGATTTTCATGGAGACATTTGGTGAAGATTTTGGTGGAGCCATAATTCTGTTGACAGATAAATTTCGTCACCGATCATCTGTTGCTGGTGCCTAAAATTATGAAATTTGCGGTGGCACGTAAAGACACTTCAAATAACAACTAAAATGCGGGCATTTGTGCAACAACACGAAACTTCAAATATGTTTTCGAAGCAGTTTTTAGATATTGAAAGTGGTAAAGTCAAAGGAACACCTCAACCGGATTCGTTGCATTATCCACAGGTTTATGTTACATCACAGACACAAAAAAGAAGCTTACGCAGGACGTGTTTCCAGATATAGCGCAACCAAACTTAACTGAATGAACGGACAATATTGACGGCGAAAAATAAAGATGTCGACCATACAGAATTTTCTTCCGGAACTGTTTGTTTCCTTCAATTCAGTTGAAACCGATATAAACCAGGATAATGTAGTCAACTACCCCACTGAGTTTTTAAATGCACTAGAATTGCCTAGACCACCATTTCACAATTTGTAGTTAAAAGTAAGTCAACCTCGACTGTACAATGGATCAAGGCTGACTGTGAAAAGGCTAATCAACAACGTCATTGAGGCAACAATCATAAAGGTAAAATACAAAGGAGAGGACATCTTGATCCCGCTTATACGGATTTACCATACGATTATAAACCTCTACAATTTGCTGTGCGTTTGGCCTTTACGATGACCATAAAAAAATCGCAAGACCAGGCATTGGCAAGTTTGCGGAAGCAACTTGGAGTTTCTTTGTTTCGCGCAGGGATAATTATACATCGCGTGTTCTCGCTTTAGCTTTTTTATTTATCGATGAGGCAGTAGGAAGTATGTCGGGTCGGCTAGTTTTCAATATATCGAGTTTTTCAACAAGAAGTTTGTTTTTCAATTGTGGCAACACCAACATTCAGTTTTGACATATAGCTTTTTGACGTATTCGTAGTAGATGCATTGGCAATTGTTACCATGACTTCAATTTCGTAAGAAAATCGCATTCAAATAATTAAAATCCACTATGAAAATGGTGGTTCTGCTAAAATGACATTTCGTTAATTTCCTGAGTCGTCCTGAGTCCGCTTTTACGAATTTGGTCTTTAAATTTGAGTCGACAGGCTCGATACAATATGTGTGAACAGCAACGCATGTTCGACCGGCTCGTTCAACTGAAAACATCGCAGCCGTGAGTCATAGTGTTGAAGCAGTTCCAAATTTCTCAATTCTTCGACGTTCCCAACAGTTGGGCTTTTCCAAAACCACAACATGGCAAATTTTTGGGTAAGAATTTGACTTTGAAGCCTTATAAGATTTAACTAGTGCAGGAATTAGAGTCCACCGGCTTTTTACATCGTCGTAGATTCGCTCAATTCATTTAGAAACAACCGGCTGGTTTTTCTCAAAAAATCATTTTTTCAGGCGAAGCCTACTTTCACTTGTCAGGGTCAAGTCAACAAGCAAAACTGCCACATTTGGACTTCTGAAAATCCTAGGTGCGCTATGTGGACTAGAGCCGTGATTGCGCCAGGTTTTTTTCCAAAACGGAGCTGGAAATGCGCTAACGGTCAATGGAACACGCTATCGCCAGATGCTAACAACTCAATTTTGCCCTATAATTGAGGATGTGGATGAACACTGACATGTGGTTTCAACAGGACGGTGCCACATGTCACACAGCCAATGAAAGGATCAATTTATTGCAAACCAAATTTACCGATCGCGTAATGATACGACAGAGTGTGATTTGTTTAACATCCGCGCCTGGCTATGTAGCCTTAATCAGATGGTAGACAAACCACTATACATAATTTGGAACGTCATGTTCGTCCTAAATAGCCGAAGACATTATTCTAAGCAACAGAACCACCTAGTTGCAACTTGAATGATTCCAGGACAGGTCTGCAAACCATCATACCTTGCTAAAGAGTTGGAGACTTTCTAACTCCTGTCCAGAACATATGTCAAGCATGCTCACTGGACTGGATCATTCACTTAGGGTGTCATCAACAGTGAGATGATCCTGGCCACAGTAGAACCATAGACTGATATGGGGCCGCGAAACCACAACCACCACGATACTCCCATATAGGGGCCAACCTCAATGATCAGCCAGAGAACTATTATAAGTCTAAAGAGACAAATAATGAACTCCACGGGCCACTGATCCCCGTGGAAATAAAGTGGAGCTTCCAGTTGTCTCCCTGTCTGACTTCAGGGGACTGGGCTCCCTTTTTTTTCCAGTTGCACTGAGTCTAGATAGTGGAATATTCTATAAAGACCATATTTATATGCCCCTGGGGGGGTAATGATACGACAATCAGCAGTTAAGTGGTGTGATTTGACATCACTGTGGGTCTATGTTAAGCATAAAGTTTATATGGAGCCAATCGAATCGATTTCAGCCTTAAAACTCAAAATTCGTGATGTGATTAACGAAATAGGATCGCCATTTTGCCAAAAAAAAAAAAGTGATTAAAAAATTTAATGAAAGATTCGACATCAGTCAGCTTGATTGTGGTGATTATTTGACCAGATATCATTTTGCATTCATAATGACCGAACTTTTCTCTTCGTAATACAGGGTGTCCGCCAGGAAGATATACTACTTTTTTAAACAACGTCCCGGATTTCTTTAAATCTCGCATTAGAAGTTTCTTAAACGCTGGTGAAGAAAGGCAATAAATTTCTATTTTATTTATAGATGCTTTGCACTTCAAAAGACGTGCTGGATGGATGACAATCCAAAAATTCTGTTTTCCATTTCCTACAAATGTCACAAATTTTGTCCTAAAAATATTTGCTTGGAAAAACAAGCTGAAAGGTTTTCCCCCAAATATTAGCAAACCATCTTTTACAAAGCTATTTTGACTTAAATTCTGAATACTCCATATGCAATTTAGTAAGTTCATATTGAGCCTTATAAATATTCGTTTCGGATTTTAAAGGAACAGCTTCTTAATTTCATATATGAATTTCTTTATCATCTAAAAATGCTGTCGGTGATTTCTTAAAAACAAATAAAAATTATTTAAGAAGACAAAATATAAAAAAAAAAATATAAACATTTCAATTTACAACAATTATGTGTCACTAAACGAATATTCGTTCTGTTTTATTTTTTATTATTTTGCAAATGTTTGCAGTACAACAACAACTGCCAGCAATAAAAAATACTTGTACGATAATTTAAAAAGGAAAAATATTTAAGAAAATTATAATTTTAAGAAAGAAAGTTTCTAAAACTAAAGAAAAAAATCTTTAGGTTGTCTGATTGGCATTTTAATTATAAAATTAAATTTTAGTTCATTTAAATGTTAAATAAAGAAAAAAAATATTTAACATGTCGGAAAAGGTGTTTTCATTATTTGTAATTAGTTTTAATTATAAATGATTAATGAAATGAAAATGTGTAAATTTTAAATAATATTTACATGAGCAAATGTCACGAGTAAATATGCCAATTTGTAGAGTATAATGAATGCGTTGTAAAAAATAAATTACATAATGTACCACGTACGAATAATGTCAAAGAATGAGTGTTGGGTGGTTTTTATAGAGGCATAGCATTTTATGTTGGCAACTTTTTATTATTTGGCGATCATTGCATATGTAAAATATTGCGTAAAGTGCAAATGGCGATGTCTAATAGTTGCGAACGTTGACTCATTTGCAACGGTTTGCTGTAGAGCGGCTATACCCCCCGGGGGCACATTTATCGGTCTTTATAGAATACTCGACTATCTAGAACTGTGCAACTGGGGGAAAAAGGGAGCCCAGTCCCCTGAAGGCAGGCAGGTGGTCAACTGGAAACTCCACTTTATTTCCACGGGGATCAGTGACCCGCAGAGTTCATCATTTATCTCTTTAGACATTTAATAGTTCTCTGGCTGATCATTGAGGTTGGCCCCTATATGGGAGCATCGTGGTGGTTGTGGTTTTGCGGCCTTATAAGGGAAGTATGAAAATTAAGGTGGCCAGGATCATTTCACTGATAATGACACGCAAAGTGAATGATCCAGTCCAGTGAGCATGCTTGACATGTGTTCTGGACAGGAGTTAGAAAGTCTCCAACTCTTTAGCAAGGTGTGATAGTTTGCAGACCTGCCCTGGAATTATTCAAGTTGCAACTAGGTGGTTCTGTTTCTTAGAATTATGTCTTCGGCTATCTAGGACGTATGTATAACGTTCCAAATTATACAAAGTGGTTTGTCCACCATCTGATTAAGACTACATAGTCAGGCGCGGATGTAAAACAAATCACACTCTGTAGAGCGGCTATGTTTGCATCCCTACGGCCACTATGAGCGTAATATTTTTTGGTCTATAGTCAGCTACGATACCGTGAGTTTAAAATTTAGTGATTAAATTGCGCACAACGGTTTTAGAAGGAGCCGGATCACAAGGAAAAACAGCTAAAATTTTACGCAATGATATAGAAAAATTTTTATCATTTTGATGATCAATTTTCACAATTAAAATTCTGTGCTGAAAGCTGTAGCATTTCATGCTTTAAATTTTCCAAGGTTTTACTAAATAAATGTCAAAGGATGAGAGCTCAATTCTTGACATTCAATCACTTGGCAGGCAATCTACTTTCTAACCCCAAACTTGCCCATGTATTAGAGTTATAAAACCAAATTGGCAACGCTGGCAACTGGTGACCATTTTGTTTCGCGCCAGCACTCAGAGGGTGACCCCTACGTATGCAATGCATTGTGCCAGAACTAGGAAATTAGGTTATGGGGAGAAAGAAAAGGAAGTAGTGTTTGTAGGCATTCAATTTCAACTTTCCTACATTGAAAGTGACAGTAAAGACCTGTAGAGGGAGCTTATTACATGTAGGGACTGTTCTGCTAAAAGATAATTTTTCCCTGTAATCCGTAGTGCGATTTACTGGCCAATCAACCACAAGCGGATGTGCTCTCCAACAAAATCGATTTAAATACAAAAACGTGCGAGTGGCCATTTTGATTTATGGTGGTTGACGGCCACCACGTCGTCTTACCATGAATAGACTGACAACGTCTGAACAATACTTCAAAATCGTGCAAATAGGGCTCAAAACAAGATGGACGATGTACCCGATTTTCTTAAACGAATTTTGTTTAAATGAAGACCTCAAAAACAAAACTGTCATATTTGGAGAGATGATAATTCTCAAGTTTTTTGTTGAGACAGCATTACATCTATAAAAACCGACTATTTGATGTGCTTTGAAGGCTATTGGGAACATGGGTCTGTTCTTCCTCCTACCCTATTTCTTATTTTTCTAAATGACCTTCTTCGTCAAACTTTCAACCCCATATACTCTTTCGCAGATGACAGCATCATTTGTCATTCGTATTCATTTGATAATAGATAAAATCAGTTCAAAAAGGCGGAACGCAAATGATACGCTCAGTCACGATCTCTCAACAATCTCGGAATGGAGTCGTGTAAATGGAGTCGATTTAAACGACCGTATGACATAACGTTGCATAATTACGCATAGATCTGTGTTCGGTATTACCGATGCTGCATCTGTTACTATTACGGAATCGGACGCTCGTGATGTTCTTGGTATGAATTCAGTCCATTTGTGGTTAATTTTCCAGTAAATCGTACTAAGCATTATAGGAAAAATTCGTTTTTTAGCAGAACAGTCCAGGTGCCCCTGTAGGATAATAGGTAGTGTACTATCTTGTCAGTCTGGGGGTTGTGAGTTCAATTCCCAACGAAGACCCTGGTTTTCTTTCACTACAAAAATAAAAATTGACTGTCGGTGGGGCTGCTCAGCGATGAAGGCATAGTCACTGTATTCGCTGTGCTGTCTTATACGGCAGTTAATTTCCGACTATCCTTCTACTTTCACCACCTGTTTCATCTCTTCTTTATCCCTTTCCTAAAGAATGCAACACGGTACTTGACTAAATAGGCTTTGTTGCCTATACTTGTACTTGTGGAATAAACTCCCTGCAGAGGTATTTCCTGTCACTTTCAATGTAGGAAAGTTTAAATTGAATGTCCACAAGCACTACTCCCTTTTCCTCCTCCCCATAACCCAATTAGCTTGTTCTGGCACAACGCATTGCATGAGTAATCCCCTGAGTGCTGATCCAAACAAAAAAATGGGCCATACTTCTTTAAAAATGATGCTGAATGGATCATTACACTCAATGCTAACCGTTTTAGAACCGTAATTATTAACTTTTTCGTTCATAAATTGAACAGCCATGATGTGCAGGAGCTGTGCATTGAATAAGATGGCGCAACATATCACACAGCTCGTGCCACAATTGATTTACTTGGTAGCCGCATAGTTTCACGTTCCGGACCCTCGAATTGGCCTACAATATCGTGCGATTTAACATCGCTAAACTATTTTCTGTCTGGATATGAGTGATTAGATTTACGTTGGTACCTAGCTGTGTAAGCCATAACTCGACGGTGAATAAAATCACTTGGGTAACGTAAAACCAGGACTTAGAAAGCCGAATACTAGTTTCTAGCAACAGGTCATTCCTAGGAAGCCGTACACTAATTTCTAACAACAGGTTATTCCCAGTTGCAATTTTGCCAGTTTCAGAGCAGGGTCGCCAGCCCCCACTTCTTGCTGAAGAGTTAGAGACTATGCAACTTCTGGTTCAGAACATATGACAAGCATGCTCACTGGATCCGGATCATTCACCCTTTGTTCTCAGTAGAGGCGAGATGACCATGGACCCGCGAAACCACAACCACCACGATACTCCCGAGGGGTCAACCTCAGTAATCAGTCAGAGAACAGCTAAAAGACTAAAAAGCTAAAAAGCTGAACTCTGGGGCTTACTGATTCCCGTGGAAATAACGTGGAGTTGTCCAGTTGGCTCTCTGCTAGCCTTTAGGGGACTAGGGCGCCTAGTCCCCGATGACACATGTAATGTCGGTGAGATTCCGTCAAGACATATAAAAGTGCCCCCGGAGGGTAAACATGAAATCGCTATTCTGCACCGATAAACTAAAAACGATTAATCACTTGGAGCAAAATATTCAGCGCGTTATTTCCCACGTACGGCCATACATGTTGGATAAAAGTCATTAAAATTTGGACCTTTAAAGTAGTTCATGTCCAAGCTAATCCTGACGGTCATATAACAGAAGTCATATTTAAATTAGAATGCCAGAAGATTTTTTCAGGAAATTTAAAAAAATCATCTTTAATTTATTTCATTTCAAAGCTGCATATCTCTATAAAAAGAACACCCTTTATTTGTTTAAAGAAACAACAATAAGCACAATCCAACAATATTTAAAAATTTATAATTATGGGTGGTGCCATACTTACACAATTTATGTCTCATTTTTTTCATTTCAACTAAACACACTCATTATGAACCATAAAATAGTAACTTTGGATGGATGGCATCACGCCCATTAGTTCGATCTCATGGAAAAAGGTGCTTTTCTATTGATACAGATTATCATAAGCGAATTTTGTTTAGCGATGAATCTCCCTTTGGGTTGAATAGATACGTCAATGACCAAAACTGGCGTAGATGGAGTGATGATAATCCTTAAGAGTTCATTATTCTTCTTTTTTGAACATTTTAAATATTTTTACTTTTGTCTGTTTTAACCAAACTTCACTGTGTTAATAATTTCAAGAAGCCCATGAGAATATTAAAATATTTTCCTCCATCTCTCTTTTGCTTCAAACTTTAAAAATTTCGCATCATTTAAGTGTCATTTAATTTGTGTCTTATCTAATTATATTTTTTTTATTATTTCTTTTTATCTTCTTTGAAAATAAAATAAAACAAAACCAAATTAAAAGCGAAAAGAAATAAAACAAATTTTGCTTTAATTAAAGCATCATTTTTCAGGTGAGTATGAAAAACACATGTGTAGTGATCAGTATGGCTCTACCGCGGCCCTCTCTTAACAGTTTATGTGTGTGTGTGTGTGTGTGTGTAAGTGTGTGTCTTTAATGCTGTCTGTTTTTAATAGCTATTTTAATCTATAAAGAGTTAGTAGGAAATAAAAAAAAAAAACAAAAAACAAATCGATAGTTGTTGACACCAAACACAACTGTGTTACTCCAAATAAGCCTTGACTTCTAGCAGAAATAGCACTTAATTAAAAAGAAATCGAAATGAAAGCCACAAATACAATAGAAAAAGAAACAGAAACACAGTAAGTGACAAAATCTATGTGAAGGGTATTTCAACAAGAAGTTTGTTGTCGAAAACAAAATAAAACAAGAAATTTTCATTAAGATGATTCAAATTTGAATTTTATTACGAAGAGAAAAGTTCGGCACTTATGAATCAAAAATTATGTCTCACAAATGTCCATCACGACCACGCTGACAGATGTAAATCTGTCATCAATTTTTTTAATCACTTTTTGCCAAAACGGCGGTCCCATTTCGTTATTCCCATCACGGACTCTGTCCTTTTTCTTTAAAGAGAAGTATCACTTCAGGCATCAATGCCTATTTAGTCAAGTACCGTGCTATATTCTTTAAGAAAAGGAAAAAGATAGAGAAGAGATGAGATGAGACAGGTGTGAAAATAGAATGATAGTTAAGGAAATCAACTGTCGTATAAGACAGCACAGTGACCAGTAAACATGCCTTCAACACTAAGCATGCCCACCGACAGTCAATTTGAATTTGTAGTGAAAAAAACCAATGTCTTTGTTGGGAATCGAACCCACAACCCCCTAGTACACTACCTACTAGCCTACAGGGGCACCTAACATAGATAGCTCCACAAAATACAATCCAGTGGTGATCTGGCTGACCACTAAACTGCTGATTGACAACCCCCACGATACTCCGATAAAGTGCCAACCTCAATAATCAGCCAGAGAACAGTTAAGTGTCTAAAGAGACAAATAACGGAACTCTGCGGGTCACTGATTCCCGTGGAAATAAAGTGGATTTTCCAGTTGTACCCCTGCTGACTTCAGGGGACTGGGCTACCTTTTTGCCCCAGTTGCACAGATCTAAGTTGTTCCCGGGGGGAATGTGCTACGTGAAATATAATCTGCTTGGCCGTGCTACTTAACTCTAAGTCCTCCACAAATATACAGAATATTTGTCTATAAAAGGTATTGGTTTTCCAGCCGGTCCTTGAGTTCCCTTGTGTGCCTTATTGTATTGTGCAATATTATTTTGCATAGTTCCTCAAAGTAAGTCCACCACATCCATGAATTATTTCGTATAGTTCCTCAAAGTAAGTATACTTCCATGTAGTTCTGTTTTGTTCCATATGAAACTGAAGTATTAAATTTCAAGTTCATCAAAGTTTATCAAAATTAAACAGGACGCATGTTCGGAATAGCGAAACGTTTAAAAGCAAAGGTATCGTTTTTCTTTATTCTAATAGCAGAAATGCACTTAAGCACGTGTATTGGAACTTTCTTAAAAAATTATAAAAAGCCTTAAGTTTTGTTTATTTATTTTTCTTAAAGTTTATTATAAAGAAAAAAAAAATACCTTAATTTTTTTTTAATTTATAACCTCAAAAAAATAATTCGACAGGAGTATTTTATTGCTGGATTCCCAACAGAAGACTTCACATATCTGTAGAGTTATTGTCGACAAATTTACTGGCTAAAAACAATGAATAATCGGTTCTCAAAGAAAAAAATAAAAATTCTCTAACGAATAGTCGCAAGCCTTAGAGATTGAAAAAAGCTCCCAAATTTAGGAGATTTCGAAATTAACGCGGCTTTTGTTTGGCTAAATTTGATTTGCACAATGTGATTAAAAAAAACCCATTAACTTATTAACGATTTTCGAGTACAGAACTGAGTTGACAACACTGATTAAGATCGAGGAAATTACTATAGCAGAGCTTCAAAAGGTTTAAAAATAAAATAAAAAACTGTTTTAAACGAGAAAAAATACCAAAAACGCTAAAATAGACTAAAAAGTTTAGCTTATCCAAACGATTTTTAATGCTCTTCTGAACTTGCTCTTAGAGATTTTCTTTCTATTTCCAGCAATTCGTGTATTTGACAGTTTTAAATGGTTTTTGATTTAGTTTGTAACAAATGGCAAAATAAAATGTATTGGGAAAACCTAAAATTTCGCCCTATTCTATTTTCCTTCTCTCTCTCTCTCTCTATCCCTGTCTCTCTCTCTCTCCCTGTTTCTGTCTCTCTCTCTCCCTCTCTTACTCTCTCTCGCTCTTTTAGACAAATCATGTGCAAGAAATCTCGCTCTGTATAAGCGGGCTCAATAAATACTTCTTATAAAACAAAAATCCACCGAATAGGGTCACAAGAACAGAAGTCGCGTTAAAAGAAATCAATTTGAAATGTGATCAAATTAATATACACGTAGTTAATGATTTGATTATGCTCACTTCAATAAAGGTAAGGAAAGGCTAAGCACTAAGGATTTCTTGCCTCATAAGAACTGCTACCATTGCGAACTTGGAACAGGGCGACATCTATTACTAGACCTAAAATAATAAAAAAGTTCTTCAAAAAAATTCAGAACAAGCTTTTAAACTCGCTTTATAATAGACAAATTTAAGCCTTAAGAAAAGGCAACTATTGACTATTGAATAAAAAAATTTCCTAATCAATTTTGCTCTCTACTGTATTGCTTCTAGTCAGAATACTGTGTCATCATTAGAATTTTTTACCTCAACTGATATTTTATAAATTTTATGCAATCTAAAACATATTTGCACAATAATTATCTGGGCATGTTGTTCTTTTATATAATGAAATTCTTAGGTAAATTAATTATTGAAATTGTTCTTCACTACAGACGCACAAAAGTGATAAAAGTTTGAAAGCAACAAAACGAAAATGATATCAAATGAAATGTTGTTGTTTTATTTTGAAATTAAAAAAATTTGAATTTTTCAAAATAAATTCTATAAATGCTGACTCGCACACAGACACTTGCTAGGTCAATTATATGTTTTTATTATTATTTGTGTCTGCCTGTTACAGTTCTAAATGTAAAACAAAATACCTCAATTTCAGGTCTTCTACGGAGAGACCTTTTAATTTTTAAATTTGCTTTTTGTACTTGTTTTTATAGAAGGCGGGCATTACATTCTGTTTGAATTTCAGATGTGATACAGATTCACGTCAGCACCTGGCCATTTGGCCCTAATCTGACATTGGTTCGACCACTGGGATTAGAAAACGTCCACCTACGCCCTAAAGCAACAATTTTTAAGAACGCGGCAGCAGGAACTCCTTATTGGCACTCCTTATTCAAGAATTCAAGACTATCCAACTCCACGTCCTGCTACATGCTTAACATCGGACATTGTATGTTATTCATCCTATTCGGTAACATTTCTCCCTGAGGCTTTAAAAAGCAACCGGTTTAAACCGTAGCCACTACGTAACTTAACTCTAAGTATTCCACAGATATAGAAAACATTTGTCTATCAAATCTATTAATTTTCCGACCTCACCATTAGCCAGAAACATGGCCGTAGCACTGCGGGCAAATGGTCCCCGTAGTACTAATGTATTTAAGTCAGCCCTAAAATGGTTTCTCGAGATCCCACCAGCCCAGGCGACTGATGCTGCCTTTTACCCCCGTAAGCAGGACAAAATGAGGAAGATACTCAGTTTGATTAAGGCTGAAAGGAAGGGAAAAAATACTATATTTTTTTACGCTTTGGATAACAATAAAAAAATACCCTGACAGTTGACAGCTGCCGGTTTTTCCAATTGTTGTGTGTATTCTAGGAAAGAGCTGCCAACAATTTTAGTTACATTTGTCTTTTCATTGTCTATTAATTCACAGTTATTAGACGTATGGAAATTATTTTAAGAAAATCGTAATTTCATTTAAGTTATGAATGGGGAAGCTAAATTTAGTCGCCATGATATTTGCCGTCAATGTTTAAGCGAATGCAATTTGCAAGAGAGTTTTGTTCAATGTGACTTGACTGCCTTTTCCTTACAACTGTATCAAAATCATATTTTACGCCAGCTCAAACCGAGTCATTAGAAATGAAATGCCGGATTTAATATCTTAACACAACTGAGAC
Organism: Trichopoda pennipes; assembly: GCA_030448955.1. Taxonomy (NCBI): domain Eukaryota; kingdom Metazoa; phylum Arthropoda; class Insecta; order Diptera; family Tachinidae; genus Trichopoda; species Trichopoda pennipes. The sequence continues at coordinate 10,648,819 of JASKUP010000025.1, read as the reverse complement.
AAACACAGTTTTCACAAAGATTTAAAATAATAAATAAAATAAAGCTTCTACGCTATCCACACACAAACGTTAATAAGTAACGTTTCCGAATTATACAAATATAAACAAACAAACAAAAAAAAAATTGTAAAAAAAGCTTGCCAGATCTCTTCATATTAAAAGCATTTAGACGTTTTCACACGCCTATAAATAAAATATACTGTTACGAGATGTAAGGTCATATTAACAAAAACTGTAGTCTATAGTAATAGTAACGCGTTCGTGTTTTGTCACCAAAGTTATACGGAGCTGGAAAAATAAATTTAATAACAACAAGAAGGTGCAAAGTTTTAAGTCGAACATGATTTCTGTAGCAAAAGCCTGTTTAAAATTAAGAATCGCTTAATAATGAATTTTAAGTTTAAAAAATAGTGCTAGCAATGGGGATTGAACAAGACAGCTAGCATTCTACTAATCTTTCTATCGCAAGAAGTTAGGCGATTTTCAACAGTCTTTGTGTACTGATATAAACTAATTAGTTGGGCTTAAATTTAAAGTTTTAAAGAGACATTAAAATTATGACAAATTATTTATTTAAACAAAATGAACTGAAATTCATCGGCAACACCATAACTTGAGAACCACCAATCTCATCTGATCAAATATATTTGATTTCAAATATCTCCAACAACAGAAGGATGATTCCAATGGAAAGCGGAATCAATGTAGAGTGTGGGGTGACCTTCTCTATGTAGTAAATATTAGGAGAACTTAAAAAAAGAAAATTTATGGATTTGGCAACATTTTTTAATTGGCCGCCATTATCATTATCAAATATCAAATGATTTATCTTTAGTTTGGTTGCACATTGCACGGCTCGAAACAAGATTGCCGTTGCTATCGATTTTTATAAGCTTCTTTTTGTGTGCTAAATATGGAGCTGAAATTATTGGTACTACACGAAGAAGCCCACATTAAATGTTCCAGCTTGGCGAAAATGTGAACCAATTTATTAAACAAATTATGAAGAATCTGAAGATCGATTACAGAATGAAATCCGTATGGATGAAGCTTTAAAAGATCTGACTTCTGTTCAAGTATTTGAAAGATTTTTTGACGATGAAATCATAGATATGATACGTCAGTTTTAGTCAGGTATATGCAAGTCACAATAATAGACACAATTTTAGTCTCGCTGTAGCAGAACTAAACATTTTCTTTGGGATGCCAATACTATCAGGTTACCACAAGCTACCACGCGAAAGAATGTATTGGTCTATGGATGAAAACATTGTAGTTGAAGCTGTTTGAGGAGCTGTAGATTTCAAGAAATAAAAAGAAATTTGCATCTTGTTGACAACAATGGCGCTCTGAAGGCACCACTAAGAAATTATTTAAAGTTAGAAAACACTTTTAGATATGTTAATAAAAAAAGTTTTTTCCTAAAAATATATCAATCGTCGAGTCCATGGTAAAACATTTCGGTCATCATTCTGCAAACCAGTTTATTCGGGAAAAACCTGTACGCTTCGGTTACAAAAATTGGGTTGCAGCAAGTTATTGCTTTGATATATACTGTGATAAATCAGGAGAGAATTCGAAGGAGCCACTATGTAAATTGCAAAAATGTTCTTGGACAAATTAGACACAAATCCTGCAAATCACAAAATATTTTTTGACAACTTTTCACGAGTTGTGACCTTCTCTGGGCCTTACGCAACTTGCTATATCGTGCCACTTGAACTATAAGTGACAACCGCACAAAAAAATTTCCATTACCTACTGTAAAGGAGATGATGAAAAAATCCAGAGCTGAGTTTGACTACAGGATATTGCTAGTCCGCTGGTAGGACAACAGTATTTATACAAAAGTAACAAATCACGATTCTTATGATCCTGTAGGAACTGTGAAAAGATAGAATTCAGAAAAAAAAGCAAAGGACTAAAATGAAATGAAAATTCCATATTTATTTCAAAACTACAACAAAGCCATGGGAGAAGTCAATGAGATGGACCAGTCGATTTCACTATATAGAACTGCAATACATGGAAAAAAATGGTGCTGGGTTTTATTCACCTACATGCTTGATATGGCTGTATCAAATTCTTGGCAACTGCATATAATTTTTAGAGAGAAGAGAATGGATCAACTACTATTTGTTTCGAAGAAATATAGATAGGTTTTATCTTAGGCAAGTGCCATAAAAATACTCTGCTCGCTCATCGTCATCAAGCATTGAAGGGTTACGACAAGACGGCAATTACTACATGCCTGAGCAGCTGTCAAATCGCATTCGATGTGTTATTTGCCACAACAGAAGCCAAAAATGCAAACAAAACTCTCTGCATTGATAAATGTTCTTTTTTAAAATTTCACACATTACTGCCCATTGTGCCAATTTGGGTACACCCCTTTCATTTCTCCAAAACTATTTTTATAATTTTGAATTTCATCGCGGTAGTTTTTGTTTGGGTCCAAATGAGTTAAAGAACTAAGGACCAACGATTCCAAAAGCCATAAAGCTTGCCAGTTTTTCTGGCAGTAACGGTGTCTCATTATACACTGGAGAGTTATTATCACTCCAAATATGCCATTTCTCTTGATTACAAATCCACTCAAATAAAAGTAAGCTTAATCGCTGAACAATAATTGGAAAAATCCAAAATTCATTTTTTGTAACCACCCTAATGTACAGATTTATAATTGGAAAAATTCAAAATTCATTTTTTGTAACCACCCTAATGTACAGATTTCTAATTTTCTAGTCAATTGGCACATTTTAGGGGGCTGAGCTGGTGGTAAATCCAAAATTTATTTTTGCACATCATCAGAATACACTGCGCTGATACCAACATCAGATAAGTCATTTATGTAAAAACAGAAAAGAAAATACAACCCCATTGTTATGGTCAATTAAACCTAAACCTAAAGATTACCTATCATTAACACACACTATCTCAGGTATCTCACGATATAAACAGGCCAAGCTTGAGAAATGAAATAATTTTAGTAGTCCTCCTAACAAAATCGAGTGATCTACGGCATTGAACGCCTTACTGTGATCCAGAAAAATTAAGATGGCATCATGTTGCTAACGATTTTGGATCTGAGACTTTCAATTATCACCCACTAAAGCCGCATAAACCACAATTGCGTGCGACATAAAAATTCATTCCATGTGATAGGTGAAATAATTTTAAAAATAATTAAAAAAAATTTTTTTTTATAAATTTAATAATTTATGTAGCCGTCCGTTTGTGTAGAGGGGACACATCTTAAAGATATTTCTTTACAAATGTTAAAGCACAGAGATATAAAGAGTAAAATTAATATATTTTGTTGTTGTTGTTGTTGGTTTTGGTGAAAAGAAAGAGAGCACAATTCAATATTGCGTGAAGCTGCCTGCCTGCCTGCACATAAATATATAAAATGATGAAAAAAAAAGAAAAGATGAAAAATCTATTTTTAATTTTAAAAGAAAATAAAAAAGATAAAAAAAATAATAAAAAAAGCTTTTTTTGTTGCTTACAAATAACAAATATTGAAACGTTATCGAAGACAACGTATGCAAGCTAGACGGACATACAAATGAGTATCTGAGGCTAGAAATTGGAAATTGGAAAATAAAGAAAATTGAGGATGAAGATTCAAAATACATTTAAGCAAAACGGCAAATTTTAACAGGAATTTTATGGTGATTTAAAGAAAAAAGGGGAGAAAAAAATAAAACAAAAAAAAATTAATTTAAATAATAAAAATTTTAAATTGTTGTTGTTTAATTTGAAAGCAAAAAAAAATAGCTTTTTTAACTGATCAAATAATTTTTTAATACTGAAATATAAAATTATGTTTAAGGCCACCCAATCAATACCCCCCATGAAAAACAAAAAAAAAACAACAACAAAAAAAGAAAATTAAATTCAATTTAATGTGGGTGGTTGGTTGGCTGTTCGTTGGTTGTTAAAATCTTAAAGAAATTTAAAAAAAAATCTTGCAGAAGCAAAAAACAAAATTATTATTTATAAAACATTTTCATTCTATTTCAATTCTATTTACAGTTGTTGTTATTATTATTATTGTTGTTGTTGTTGTTTTATTTATTTATTTTGCTGTTATTGCTAATGGTTTAGTAAAAAGATCTTTTCACGAAAATACTGACAAATACAGCATCCTATCCCCCTCCTCCAACGCCTCCTTACCCCCTGAAAAATCTAAATATTCAGGTTAAAAATGTTGCTCAGTATTGTATTGGTGAACAAAATAGAGTAGATCACATTTATACTTAACAATGTGGAGACATACATACATTCTTTACTCATACCTATTTATACATGAATATGTATAAGAGCCTGTGTAAGTAAGTATGTGTGTATACATAATTGTGAATTTATATATATTTGATAAAATATATCCAAAAAAAAATTTTTTTTTCCTAAATATAAATATAAAAAAATTTGTTGGCATAACTTATTTCAATTTATTAATTATAATATTCGATATTTATTTTTTAAAAATTTTATTTTTTATAAATTTTAAATTAAAAAAAAAACTTATTTTTCACTTTTTGTAAAAATAGTTAATTAATTATTGACTCACCTTCTTTTGTTGTTTTTCCCAGGCAGGATCTAAAAGTCCTTCACGCTCCCATTCTTCTTCTTGTTCCATATAACCATCTCCATATTCCATGGAGAGACCGTTCTCCATCATCATTGTGAATTCGTGTTACTGTTTTAAAAATGACGTTTTAACCGTTAAAAATTATTTCGTTTCTTTTAAAGGTTTTTTTTTTATAATTTTATTTTATTTTATTGCTTTTGAATTTTATTTAATATTTTTTAAATTGATTTTGCTTGTTTAAAACGATTTTAAAATATTTATATAAAGTTTTGCATTTAAAAATATATTTTTTTTAATTATAATTTAATTTCTTAACAATAACAACAAAAACAAAAAGCCATTTAAAAAAAAATTTATATGAAAATTTATTTCGTTCGTAGTCTCCTTAAGATTCTAAATCTAAAATGTTAAATAAAAAAATAAAAAAAATATATAAAAAATTAAATTACATTAACTTATTTAAAATTAAGAAAAATAAAAGCAATTTTTTTTATTAAAATTTTAATATTAATAACATTTAACATTTTTAATTTTTTCTAATTTCAAATATTAATTTGATTAAGTTATTTCGTTTATTTAATTTTTTTTTCTCCGAAAATTATTGGTTTTTTTTATTTTAATAAAAATAATTTTTTGGCAATTTCTTTTAATTATTTAACAAAAATTCTTGCGTTCTAATTAATTTGATTGTATAACATAATTTTTTTTCTTTTCTTCAATTAATAAACTTTTTTTTCTAATTTTCTTCATTTTTTTGTTTCCCAGTTTAAATATTTTTTAATTAACTTAAAATCAATTCAGGCACTTTCTTTATTTAAATTTAAAAAAAAATTTTAAAGAAAAAGTATTCAAGTTTTTAAAGAAAAAAAAATGTCTATTATAAGCAAAATTAAATAGGAAAAATTGTATAAATACGTTTGTCGCTTGCAAAGAGAAGACCCGCTCGCGTTGGTAGCCAACTCAAAACTAATGTTGCGCCAGCAATAATCGTGCCTTCGAACTCATAGAAAACTTTTTGTTTTAATCTGTGCAACTTGAATTTGTCTTCTTGTTGTTGTTGTTAATATTTTTTTTAAATGATCCATGTTGTGTCTCTTTGCTATGCTCACAGCAACAAAACAAAAACAAAATAAAAAAATACAACAAAAAATAATATAGAGAAGAAAAACCTGAAAGTGAACTGCGGCAGCTGTGGCTTTTTCCTTTTCTTTACAAACTTCAGCTTAAGTAGAGGCGTCAAACCAAACGTTAACAGCGACGGCCAACGGGCACGCCATCATTGACGTTAACGATGTCAATATCACTAACGTCATTGATATTGAAAATATTTTGATTGAAAAAACATTAACAACAACTACAACAATAAAAAAAATTATAACAAACAGCCAGCCACAAATAAAATGTTTTTGTTTTTATTAAGAAAGTTGACAAAATTAGCAGATTTCTTACACAAAAAAAACCCGAGTTGTTGACAGGCGCTTCAAATAGCCATATTGATAAGTATGCAAGCACACATACATACATACATACACACATACATACAGCCACTACTATCTGGTTTAAACATTTAATTTTATTATCAAGTCTTAAGTCTTCATTCATTAAATTAATAATATTCTTGTCTCTTTAGCCTGAGTGTATGTAGATGGATTACTGTTGCTTGACACAAATGCTGTTGACCCATTACCAGCTGTCTGCTAACAAGTATTACAAGATCTGCAGCATCACTATAGAACTCAGGGCTGGCAATTGATACATTTAAATTGTATCAAACGACTTTCTAAATTCTGCCGTTTTATTCAAAGAGTTGCAAATAATGTTTTCTATTTTATTGTAAATTGCTTTTAAGTAAATTGAAATTATTAATTGTACTATTTTGGTAAAGGGTGTTTTTATAGAGGTTTATAACTTAAAATAGGAATAAAACAAAGATGACATTTTTATTAAGTTGTTTGGATTTGTTCCGCCAATAAATGAAAGACTGTTGTCATTATTTTCCGTCTTTGCTGGCGGCTGTTTGTTCAGTATGAACGGCGAGCGTTTTCGATGTGAAAAAATCATTCTCAAGCCGTGCTCTAATCTGTACTAGAGAGTCAGTGTTTGCTTAGGTAGTTTTATTGTTAAAGTCGAATTACCCCCCGGGGGCACATATATATGGTCTTTAAAGAACTTCGACTATCTAGACACAGTGCAACTGGGGGAAAAAGAGAGCCCAGTCTCCTGAAGTCAGCAGGGGTACAACTGGAAACTCCACTTTATTTCCACGGGAATCAGTGACCCGCAGAGTTCCGTTATTTGTCTCTTTAGACATTTAACTGTTCTCTGACTGATTATTAAGGTTGGCCCTTTATGGGAGTATCGTGGTGGTTGTGGTTTCGCGGCCCCATATCAGGTCTTTTGTTAATTATGGTGGCCAGGATCATTTCGCCGTTAATGACACGCTAGGTGAATGATCCAGTCCAGTGAGCATGCTAGACATGTTTTCTGGACAGGAGTTGGAAAGTCTCCAACTCTTAAGCAAGGAGTGATGATTTGCAGCCCTGCTCTGGAATCATCGAAGTTGCAACTAGAAAGTTCTGTTGCATAGAATTATAGCTTCGGCTTCCTAGGACGAGCATGACGTTTCAAATTATGCAGTGGTTTGATCCACCATCTGATTAAGGCTTCATGGCCAGGCGCGGATGTAAATCTAATCACACGTTGTTAAAGTCGTATCTACTTACTTTGGTAGAATGCCCGACCCCTACCACTTTATGCGGGGCTAATTTTCAATATTTCCGTCTTTTATTGTTACCCAGGTACGTGTAAACTTAAGGCGAATTAAAATTGTTTATTTTTCGAAATTGTTTTGAAAAAAGCAAAATCATATACCCATTTCAAAACAAATATTTCTCTAAGTGTTTTAATCAATCTTCCAATACAACGGTGACAACTAGTAATCAAACAATTTATCAGTTTGGCAAAATGAAATTGAAAGATTCTTATTGTTACATTATAAAAATTTTCGAATTTTAATTAAATTACACGATGTAATTACACGAATATTCGCATTTTTGCACAAAAACACACGTTGATAACTTTAGTATTTCAACGGATGAAAGCTGCTGGCTGTAGTGAACGTAATCAAATGTCTCTAATTGATTACGTTCACTATTGCATTGAATGACTCATAAGTAAGACATCTTTTATATTCTATTTCTAATCGAATCTAATCGAATCTAATCGAATTTACTATACATGCTGTCGTTATCATTTCTCAGTGTGGCTGTTGGTTGGGTTGTGTGTCCTATTGTTGTTTATTAGTTGATTTTTTTTATCTGATTGTTAATCTTAGTTCGTGAAATTTAAATGTAGCATGTTATTGTTGTTTTGTGTGAAAGAAACTTCTTGATTTGTTAACAGACGCAATAGTTCACTAAAAAAAAAGATCAGTACATTATTTAGTGTTTGTGTTCATCAACCACGAATCGTTACACACGGTATTTTGTTTGCATTCAAATGCACAAGCACTGAAAAAAATGTTTGTGCATTTTGTATTTCTACAGCAAAAAATGTGTTTTTTTTTTGTTTCGAACACTTTCTGAAATTGTATTTTTAATCCAATCGTATTACGTCACAAGTTTTAAACGAATTTAATTTTTCAATTATTCTGTATTTGTTCTCAATTGATCGAAACAGTAAAGCAGGCATTATGGCCAATTAACCGTAGATTTGAAATAAATAAAATATTTGAAAAACCTAATGTCTTGAGCATTATTAAAGCTAATAATAAGAACAACAATTTATCCAAAATTGTTGTTGTTGTTATTCAAATTACCTGCCGCTTTTTGACAGTAGACTTTTAGAGAATATTCTTAAAAAAAATGCGTACTCTGAAGCGAATTTTTACTCAAATTACAATTACAATAAAGAACTCAACACAATTTACACCTTAACTAAAAATAACGACTACAGCTATCAACAAAGGTTTTAGACAATACAACACTAAAAAGAGGAATAAAGAAGACAAAGAGACAACCGATACAACACGACGACATACTTTTACTTACACGGAAAAGAATGACAACAGCAAGATAAATAACATGTTTTGTTATTCTGCTGATGATGATTATTAGCGATTCACGAGTAACTTATCATTGTTTAGCGTGGAACAGACTATAATTAATTGTAGCGTGTAGATAATAATGAATTGGAATATATTAATGCCGAGAATAATTCATAACATAAAAGGTGTTTTTTTAAGCTAGATAGAACTTTAAATTGTAAAAAGTAACACAAAAAATGAAATTTTGATGAAACATTTTTTTTTATTTGTTTCAATATACTCTGACAAATCATCATGAATAGACTCTCGCTTGAACAACGCTACGAAATTATCCAAATTTACTTTGAAAATCAGTCGTCGATTCGCGCAACTTATAGACGACTTCGTCATTTTTATGGCGTACATAATCGTGCATCTGAACAAGCCATTCGTCGAACTGTCGATAGATTTCGTACCACATACTCTCTAGAGGATGCAATAACACCAACACGTCGAAGAAATGTGCGCACTGAAGAGAAAGTGTGGAAGAAGATCCAAATTTATCAATTCGTCGTCGGTCGCAGGAATTGGGGCTCTGTCCGTCCACTACGTGGAAAATTTTGCGCAAAGATCTCGGCCTACACCCGTATAAGATCCAGCTGGTGCAGGAATTGAAGCCACGAGACCATTATATGCGTCGTTCTTTCGCCGATTGGGCTCTAGAGCAGTTGGCAACTGACCCGTTGTTTTATCGCAAAATTGTGTTCAGCGATGAGGCGCATTTTTGGCTTAACGGGTTTGTTAATAAGCAAAATTGCCGCATATGGAGTGAGACCAATCCACAACAGACCCTACAGACTCCATTACATCCAGAAAAATACACCGTTTGGTGCGGTTTTCACGCTGGTGGCATCATCGGACCTTATTTCTTCAAAAATGAGGCCGGAGCTCGCGTTACGGTCAATGGAGATCGTTACCGCACCATGATCAATGATTTTTTGTTTGAAAATATGGATGACATTGATCCGGACGAGATGTGGTTTCAACAGGATGGCGCTACGTGCCATACAGCGAACGCAACCATCGACTTATTGAAATCAAAATTTGGCGATAAGTTGATTTCGAGAAATGGACCTGTCAATTGGCCTCCAAGGTCGTGCGATTTGACACCACTCGACTATTTCCTGTGGGGCTACGTGAAGTCACTGGTTTATGCTGATAAACCAGCAACAATTGACGCCTTGGAGGACAGCATTGTTCGTGTTATTCGTGACATACGCCCAGCAGTGCTCGAAAAAGTGGCCCAAAATTGGACGTCCAGAATGCGCTTCGTCAAGAACAGCCGCGGTGCCCATATGCCCGAAATCATTTTCAAATGTTAATGTCACGTATTGATCCTTTGAATAAAAAAGAAATTTTGATTACAATTTAATTTTTTGTGTTATTTTTTACAATTTCAAGTTCTATCGGGCTTAAAAAAACACCCTTTAGTTTAGAAATCCGTTGTCATATAAAATCATTAAACGTTTTAACTGCTTTAAATTAGTGGTTAGTGTGTCATTGTATATTTCACTTTCAAATTGTACCAAATAAAATGCTAATTGTATTAACGTTACCATCTCTGATAATCTACTATTACTGTTAATTGATAACATGGATGTCAACATTAAATTTAAACGGATTAAACGCATAAAAAACAAACATTCTAATAAAAGAGCAGAGCACATGACACACACACACACACACACACACACACACAAAGAAATTAAATGACAGTTAAAAATTCATCACTTTTACATGCCTGTTTAAAGCAGTAAAATTTTAATTCTAGTTACCATTTTTGACATGTGACAATGAAAAATAAGTGACAACGTAAGTTCTCACGTGAAAGTTTTGAGTACAAAGTGCAGGAAGAAGTTAAAACCACTGATTCGGTGATTTCAGTTCTAGGCGAAAAATTTAAGAGCAAAGCAGCTATCGGCAAGAAGGATGTCGTGAGCGAATTCATGTGACTGTCAAAACAGAAACAGAATTTCCTAGTAAAATTTGGATTCACTACTAACTTGATAACCGAAGTACAACAACAATCAATGTAAAGGATTTTTCGTGTCTTAACGAAAGCCAAAAAATAAAGGAAAATCGGAACCCTAAAATCATGGCCACTACGTTTGTGAGCCGATAAAGTAAATTTATTTAAAAGAAACGGCTTGGCTTGATACTCTAAAAAAGCGACTTTCCACCAAAGCAAAATTTTCTCCAAATTTGCCTCCGTATTTAAATTAAAATTATATGCTTCTTTGTAAATTTGAGCTGAATGAGGAGTAAGTCAAAGTTGCAGCAAAGGTATGTTTATGAGTGTAATCCTGAGAATATTGATAGATCAAACTGTAAACAGCGCTCTGAAACGCACAATATGTGAATAGTCAGTGTCATCTTCCAGAGCAGTCAAACATACGCTTAAACAAAATTACGCAGTCTTGTTGGCCAAAACGCGCTGTGGCTTCTTTGAACTCATTGTCTTCTATTTTACCAACCACTTTACTCACAGTAAAACTATGCGCTTTCACGTTTCAATCAATTAATTATGGCACGAGCTGTGTGACATGTTGCGCCATCTTGTCTAAGCCACAGCTCTGCAAATCATGGTTTTACAATTGATGAAAGTGATCATAGCTCTATAGCGGTCACCATTGACTGTAACATTCTGGCCATCATCGTTTTCAAAAAAAAGTACGGGCAAATTAATTCACCATCCCCTAAAACACACCAAACAGTCATTTTTTGTAGATGTAACGGTATATCAACATACACTTGAGGATTACCATCACTCCAAATACAACAGTTTTGTTTGCTGACTTATTCATTTATATAAAATTGAGGCTAATCTTTGCTTATGAAAGGCAGTTTCTATTGAACCGACCCAATTTGTAAGCGTTGTTCAAGCATCAATCTAATTATTTTGAAATGTTAAACTTAACAAAACATAAATCATTTCGCGCTTAATTACACCTAAGGGCCGAGCATTGTACAACGCTATTAGCAGCAATGATTTGGATGTTGCTTCGAGTGGCCAACCTACATACTGGCCTACTGACAAGACAAAAAATTCCGGATGTAATAGATTTTGCTGTCACCAAAAATATTTCAAGAGATTTAGTGACAGCAGAAGCTTCCATGGATTTATCTTCGGATCATTCTCCAACCATTGTAACTATTTGTAACCCGCTTAAAAGACATTTGTTTTTTCCTGATACAAATATGATCAGTCGCATCAACTGGTTGAGTTTTAAAAAATATCTCAGCAGCCATTGTTCGGAAAATATTTTGCTAGGAACACCGGAGGACGTGGAGTATAGCCTTGCAACTTTAAGTGAAAATATTAAACAAGCAGCTCAGCTTGCAACAACTAAACATCCGCAGACTACTTTAGGTCACATCTATTCTGCAGACATTGAACGTCTCGTAGCGGAAAAACGAAGAGCTAGAAGAGATTGGCAACAACATAGGATCGCCCCTGCAGAGGCAGAGACTTAGAGACTGCACAAAGCGGCTTAAAGACTTGCTAGCATTTACACCTAACTCCAGTTATTCTTTATGGCGTGCTGCAAAAAACCTTAAAAGACCCGTTGAGTACAAGCCACCTCTACGTAATATCAGTGGAGATTGGGCAAGAAGGGACGCTGAAAAAGGCGACTTATTTGCCGATTACTTGAAAGATGTATTTACCCCACACAAATGTACTGATGATGTTAATTAGTTGTAGTTGTTGAGCGTAGTTGTATTACCTCCTCGACCCTTAAAGTTTAGGTTGCGTGAGGTTCAAACGTTAATTTCTGAGATAAACCCGAAAAAATCTCCTGGTATGGACGGTATAAGTAACAGAATGTTAAAACAGCTCCCCAGTATTGCAGTCAGAATTATGCTATTTATTTTTAATGCCATTTTACGGCTTGAATACTATCCTGACCACTGGAAGATTTCCAAAGTTAAAATGATTCCAAAACCGGGTAAAGACCTAACCAAAACCGAGTCATATAGGCCCATAAGCCTATTACCGACTATTTCAAAGGTTTTTGAAAAGTTGCTTATGAATAAATTGTCTCCAATGTTAAGGGATAGTGGGTGTATCCCAGACCATCAATTTGGTTTTAGAAGGAGGCATAGCACAATTGAGCAAACCCATAGATTGGTTCAGGTGATAAGAAGGACTTTTGAAGAGAAGAAGTATTGTTCAGCTATTTTTATTGATGTTTCTCAGGCTTTTGACAAAGTTTGGCATGAAGGTCTATTTCTGTAACTGACCGCTCACTTGCCTTGTAATATAAGCAACCTATTAAAAAGCTACATAATTGGACGAAAATTTTCTGTCGTTGAAGGAGACTTCGTTAGTTTATCCAAATCAATTTCCTCAGGCGTATCACAAGGTAGCATTCTTGGACCAGTTTTATATTTGATATATACCTGCGATATGCCTGCAAGTGGAACTGTCCATACTTCTTCATTTGTTGAGGATACAGCTTGTCTAAGTTCAGACCCAAATTCCAATCAAGCATCCATAAATCTTCAGCAACATATAACTCAGTTAGAGTTGTGGTTAAAATTATGGAGAATTAAAGTGAACGTTCAAAAGTGCATTCATGTGACCTTCACCCTGCGAAGAGATAATTGTTCACCCGTTCGAATCAATAATCACATTGTTCCTCACCATACTTATGTGAGATATCTTCGTATACATCTTGACCGTCGCCTTACATGGAAACGTCATATTGACTCAAAGCTTACACAAATGAAACTTAAGCTAACACAATTACATTGGCTCATTGGCAGGAACTCGAAACTTAGCCTAGATTGTAAACTTCTAATTTACAAGAGTATTTTGAAACCAATATGGTCTTACGGAATCCAACTTTGGGGCACTGCCTCAGCTTCAAATGTGGATAGAATTCAACGTAGACAGAATAAAATTTTACGGTTAATAACTTCCGCTCCATGGTACATAAGACCATGACTACAGAAACCATCAAATACGCAGGCAAATACTTGATGAAGCTTGAAGACCATACTAATCCCCTTGCTCGCAATATCTTGGATTATAGTGGACATAGCCGATTAAAAAAGAGGGATACCGCAGCTTTAATCCTCAATGCTACAGCTGACACATCTTAGAAATATTTGTTTTGTTTTTTTTTAATGTCAATTTTTTTTTACCCAAAAGGTTAGTTCTGACATGGTCGGGACTAATGTAACTTTTTTTTAAAATTTAAGATTTTAAAACTTATTGTTAGTTCAGTTTCTTAAAGATACAATAAATAATTATTGAAAAAAAAAAACTTAATAGCTAAAAAAATGGCCGCTAGTTAAAAGTTTTTGCCAACTTAAAATACTATAACTCTATCAAAACACCCGATGTAAAGATCCTCTTGATTTAATATATGAGTACAGGCACCTTAGCTATCACATTTGCTGTTCTAAACTACAGTCACCTTTATTATATCATCTACTGGATCCATACAGTCACCCTTATTCTGTTTGGCAACGGCACGTCGTCGTCTTTTTTGAGGCAACATCACACTTTAACATCACATTAATACTAATTTAGTATTCCCTAACAGTCTTATGACGACGTTGCCAGTTTATCGATCATTTTAATAAAATATAACAGAGCATTCGCACCAATTTCCCATTGTTACTTAAAATTAGTAGGAACACTGCCTCTTCGAAATCCCCTGGCAAGTGATTGATTTTTTCCCAATGCTTCCACTAATTTTTCAAATCCTGTTGGTTTTTCCATTTTCTATTTGATTTGTACTTTTTTATATTTTATTTTGTATTTTTAGTTTTTTTAATATCAAAATCATAGGCGACAATATCACGGCAATTTAAGGCAACATCAACGTCAAACATCAACGTCAAATTTTCTTACAGAATACCAAATATGTGTTGTCAGTCATCGATAAATGGCAATATTTCCAACGAGAATACGGATTTACAACAAACGATAAAAAAAATACGTCGTCTTCTATTGCCCTCGCCGAGCACAATAAGGATGAATATTGTTTTCATTTCTTCTAACCGGAATCCTTTAAAATTTTAATATCGGCCAGGTGATATTTAAGGATACTAGACCATTTATTTTAAGTGCAGTGAGGAGTACTATTTTCGATTTTTTTAATAAATCCTTTTATCTATCCCCAATCGTCTTTATGAGCTTTAAAGCACAGCTTATGATACGGCCTTAGTTTGTAGCTTAAATTCTGCTTTTAAAAACGCCAAAAGTTATTTTAAAAAATGACAGAAGTTTCATCACTTAAAGCGAATACTATCTTTATCCACCTTTTGCGTTCCTTTAGTTTGGAATGAATGAATCTGTTGTGGCGCAACCTGGTGTTCTTTTTTACACAAACTTAAGCCTGTGCATTTTTCTGATATGGCGATTTCATTCTGCCAACAATCATGTTCTTTCTTAAATGGTTATTTTTTTTTTTTTAATTCCCGATAGTTTTGACGTTTTTTAAATTTAATTTTTTTTTTTAATTTTTGAAAAAATAAAGTGGCAACCCTACTTTTGAAACATGTTGAAAAATGACTTAAATGCATAAACTCGCTCTCAGTATGTTATAGATTTTTTAACAGGTCTGTCCGTTTGCTATTAAGTAAACAAAATACAGGGTGTTCGCAGGGAAGGTGTGCTACTTTGTTGGTTTATAATTTTTTGTTTTGAAAGAGAATGGATCATAATATTAATAAATGTTTTATTTAATGTGGCCAATTACGTATGGAATACAATATCAGATAAATGTCCGCCTCTGTTAGCCTCACAAAAGTGAGCACATTTTTCATTACATTCTTATAAATTTCACGCGGTATTTCATCAAATTCATCACGAATATTTTGTTCGGGTTGCTCAAGCGTTTCTGGTTTGTTTGCCTAAACCTTGCTTTTCAGATATCCCCACAAAAAAAGTCCGGAGCGACCGTGGAGACCAATCAACATCACTATTTCTTGAAATAACTTGTTGTGGAAAAAAATTTTAAATCATATCACTATATCGCTCCCCAGTCATAGTTACCGTTACGCCGTTTTCATTTTTAAAGAAGTAAGGTCCAATGATTCCTCCTGATCAAATTCCACACCAAACTGTCACTTTTAATGGATGCAAAGGTGACTGTTGAATAATATATGGGTTTCCCATTTCCCAGAAGCGACTATTCTGTTTATTCACATATCCATTCGAATGAAAATGTGCCTCGCCACTCATTATGATGTTTTCATAAAAATCGGGGTTTTCATGGGCGAGCTGTAGCATCGTATTGGCATATGTACGGCGGCGTAAATGGTCTGTGGAAGAAGCTCTTGTGTCAACTGAATCTTATATATATTTTTTCTTAAAGAGAAGTAGCACTTCAGGCAACAATACCTATTTAGTCAAGTAACGTTCTACATTCTTTAAAAAAGGAATAGAGAAGAGATGAAACAGGTGGTGAAAGTAGAAGGATAGTTACGGAAATTAACTGTCCTATAAGACAGCACAGTGAACAGTGACCATGCCTTTATCACTGAGCAGCCCCACCGACAGTCAATTTTTATTTGTAGTGAAAAAATGCAAGGTCTTTGTTGGGAATCGAGCCCACAACCTCATTGTTTTTTTTTTTAAAGAGAAGTAGCACTTCAGGCAACCATGCCGATTTAGTCACAACCGTGCTACATTCATTAGAAATGGGATAGAGCGGTAGGATTAGTTAAAATAGCCTTCAAGCTCTTATTTTTGTAGTGAAAACAACCACCCCTAGATTGGTAAGCTAATAACCTACCTGGGCAGTTTTCATTTCTAGAAAACCAATGTTATCGGAAAATTAACTATCGTATAAGGGAGCATAGCGACCAGTCACTATGCCTTCATCACTGAGCAGTACTACTGAGTCAATTTTTTTTTTTTTTGCTTTGTAGTGAAAACAGCCAAGGTCTTTGTTGGGAATCGAAGCCACAACCCGCAGACTGATAAGCTAGTACGCTACCTACTAGTCTACAGGGACACCTGCATTGTGGTCAAAGTTGTTGTTTGAAGACCAAGCTCCTGAGCAAGGCGTTGAATTGAGTTAGTTAGGTTGTTTTGAACACTTTCTTGAGCAGCAGTAATGTTTTCAGCCGAACTTTGCAGTACGCTATGGTCCATGCTTCCTCGAAATCATTCACTAGAAGATAAATAGTGCATTTTGTTGGCACGTTGTTTCGTAACTTTCTCATCGTCACAGTAATCGATGATTAATTTGGATAAAATGTTTTAACGATTAAAGCACGTTGATTTATCGAATATTTTTCCATAATACATTTGCCAAATATAAACTGTCAAGACTAATGTTTACTAAAATGGCGGCATTCCGGCGTACACGCTGTATCAAGTACCCGGAGTCGCATTCTGTGTTACAAAAGTATTTTCTTGAGATTTTGTGAGTTCCATTCGATTTTCTTGTTAATGAATCGTGTTAATATGCAAAAATGTTAAACCGTTAAGATAAACAAATTCCTTGAAATCACTGCTTCACAAATGTTTTTGTTTTTATTTAGAATGAATATTCCCATCAATCATTTATTTGACACTTAAAATGAAGTGTTATCAATTCGTTTGCGGTTGCACACAAACGCCTTACAATTATCATAACGATTATTTAAAAGTTTTAAAATAATTGACGTGCTCACAGTTACACATCAGCGACCACCGACGAACTAAATGAAAATTGCTCTGTGATGTATATGAAGAGTTCACCTGCAGCTTTTAACAATTGTTCACTAAATGTTATAAAATAATAGACAGTTTATAGGATTTTATGGTTGATTAGATTTTGTGTAAATAGAATTACAAAGTTGCATTTTGCCGCTAAAACATCAATAGGATAATTTTGGAAAATTGCTAATAATAAAATTAATTATTATTTGATTATTATTTTTAATCGACCTTTTTTTTCTTAAATAAATAAGTATTAATCTTTATAATGGTCTTTTTAAGTAAATTTAATACGTATATTTTCAATATTTATTCCAAACATCCGAGAAAAATGATAATAAACACGGCGAAAAATACGATAGACAGAATATTGATAGAGAATTTCATTCGAAGAATAAGGACACAATAAGAGATATACTTAATGACAATGATTTTCCCATAGAATTAACTAACCGATTAATTAGACAATATGATATTCATCGGCATAATCAAGAATTTATAAATCATTAACCTTATGTTCCTGGAATATCAGAAAGATTAAGAAAGTCTAAAATATGTGACACTAATAAATATATAATTGCACACAAAACATATAACACATTAAATAAATTATTTAGCAGTATTACGAAGGATAAAATAGGGAAAATGGAAATATCTGATGTAAAAGGTGTTTTTTTAAGCTAGATAGAACTTTAAATTGTAAAAAGTAACACAAAAAATGAAATTTTGATGAAACATTTTTTTTTATTTGTTTCAGTATACTCTGACAAATCATCATGAATAGACTCTCGCTTGAACAACGCTACGAAATTATCCAAATTTACTTTGAAAATCAGTCGTCGATTCGCGCAACTTATAGACGACTTCGTCATTTTTATGGCATACATAATCGTGCATCTGAACAAGCCATTCGTCGAACTGTCGATAGATTTCGTACCACATACTCTCTAAAGGATGCAATAACACCAACACGTCGAAGAAATGTGCGTACTGAAGAGAAAGTGTGGAAGAAGATCCAAATTTATCAATTCGTCGTCGGTCGCAGGAATTGGGGCTCTGTCCGTCCACTACGTGGAAAATTTTGCGCAAAGATCTCGGCCTACACCCGTATAAGATCCAGCTGGTGCAGGAATTGAAGCCACGAGACCATTATATGCGTCGTTCTTTCGCCGATTGGGCTCTAGAGCAGTTGGCAACTGACCCGTTGTTTTATCGCAAAATTGTGTTCAGCGATGAGGCGCATTTTTGGCTTAACGGGTTTGTTAATAAGCAAAATTGCCGCATATGGAGTGAGACCAATCCACAACAGACCCTACAGACTCCATTACATCCAGAAAAATGCACCGTTTGGTGCGGTTTTCACGCTGGTGGCATCATCGGACCTTATTTCTTCAAAAATGAGGCCGGAGCTCGCGTTACGGTCAATGGAGATCGTTACCGCACCATGATCA
The DNA here is from genome assembly GCA_030448955.1 of Trichopoda pennipes. Taxonomy (NCBI): domain Eukaryota; kingdom Metazoa; phylum Arthropoda; class Insecta; order Diptera; family Tachinidae; genus Trichopoda; species Trichopoda pennipes. The sequence goes on along the minus strand of JASKUP010000025.1, from coordinate 10,630,025 downwards.
ATGATTTTTTGTTTGAAAATATGGATGACATTGATCCGGACGAGATGTGATTTCAACAGGATGGCGCTACGTGCCATACAGCGAACGCAACCATCGACTTATTGAAATCAAAATTTGGCGATAAGTTGATTTCGAGAAATGGACCTGTCAATTGGCCTCCAAGGTCGTGCGATTTGACACCACTCGACTATTTCCTGTGGGGCTACGTGAAGTCACTGGTTTATGCTGATAAGCCAGCAACAATTGACGCCTTAGAGGACAGCATTGTTCGTGTTATTCGTGACATACGCCCAGCAGTGCTCGAAAAAGTGGCCCAAAATTGGACGTCCAGAATGCGCTTTGTCAAGAACAGCCGCGGGGCCCATATGCCCGAAATCATTTTCAAATGTTAATGTCACGTATTGATCCTTCGAATAAAACAGAAATTTTGATTACAATTTAATTTTTTTTGTGTTATTTTTTACAATTTCAAGTTCTATCGGGCTTAAAAAAACACCCTTTAGTATACAGGATATCATGTGGAGGAAATGATCAAGTGAACTGTGACAAAGTTTATATTGGGACAACAAAAAATAAACCTAAAACAAGATTAGTTGGTCATAAATGTGACCAAAAATATAGGGATATTTCATTATCCAAAGTTTGTGGAAGCATCAATATTAGATATAGAAAAAAAAACTATAAGAGACGTTATATGTTAGAAATGTTAGAAATTGTTAAGGTACCAACCAAACGTAAGGAGAATAAATTTAAAAACATACGCAGACAATTTAGCGCAGAATTAGAGGTACTTAATTCAAAAGACATATAATTTGTTATAGTTATTGCATAAAGCTTAGTACTCTGTTCTAATTTGCGAAAAGTGTTGAGCAACATTTGATATTTCGCTTGAAAATGTTGACAATATGTTGCCAGCCGATTTATTTATATTTTATTTATTTTATTTAATCATACCTTTAGTCTTATTAATAAATTACAAAATTACTAATGTTAAAATTATTAAAATTAAAATAAAATGTATTAAAATGGAACATAATGGAAGATAATTTGAGTAAATATAATAATTCAATACGAACAACACCAAACAGTTCTACATAAACAAAACAATAAATACTATCAAAGTCGAGAAAAACAAATTCAAAATATCATTTTTAAATTTTTGTGAGTTACCTAATATTTGTAACCTATGAGGAATTGAATTCCAGAGAGATATTGCAAATATATAGAAATGCCATTTTGACACTAAGCTCCTGTACCCAAGTGTCCTTATTCTCCTACCTCTACAACCTTCTGCAAAAGTTAATCTTCTGGTGTGTGTGTGTGTGTATATTATTTTATGCAAAAAAACTAATACCCTAACATAAGGCAAATTGCAAAAGGAGACGCCATACAATTCTCTCGAAAACATTGAAACTCTAGAACGTGTATCCAAACAATACACATATCGAACAAAATTGTTAAAGGTCGCAGCTGGCGAAGAGTTCACATTCGTATAACAATACAGGGATCAAATACGTTTTCGCAATTAGTATTCTAATTCTCAACGGGGTATAATCTCGTGTTGACCATATTGACGTTGAACGACCACATACGTACTTAATATGATCAGACCAACTGAGAGTACTATTAAAGAAAACACCCAAATTCTTAGCGTATGGAACTATCCCAATTCTCTGATTGCCTATATAAATATCAGGTCTAATTATGAATCGTAGAAGTCTCTTCTGCATAACGATGCATCTATACTTGAAAGGATTTATAGTCAAGCCGTTTGCAGAAGCCCATGTATTAATACCATGTAATTGTCGATTCAGCGGAGTTATGCATTGCTCTACCATATCAATATCACAGCATGTATATAGTTGGACGTCAATATGCCGGAAAGATCATTAGAATACATAGAGAACAGTAACGGTCCAACAATTGACCCCTGCGAACGCCTTTGGACAAAGGCTTAGGGCTTGATTTTTTATCAAGTATTCGCGTATATTGAAATCTGTTGGATAGATAAGTTGATATTAACCTAATAGCGGAGGATGGAAAATGGAAGAAGTTATGGAGTTTGTAGCAGAGAAGGTTATGCTCGACGGTGTCAAAAGCTTTAGAGTGATCCAAAAGAACCAAAAACGCAATATTACCCTTATCAATTTCCATCCGGATATCCTCGGAGACATCCAGTAATGCAGAAATACACCCGTGATTCCTTCTAAATCCAGACTGCCTGTCCGTTATCAAATTATTCCTATCGAGAAACCGAGTAATTTAGTTATGTATAATTCTCTCAAAGACCTTAGAAAGATATGGCAGTATGGCAATTGGTCTATATTCAGAACCTGACTTTGGTATCGGAATAATCCTAGCAACTTTCCAATTAGTGGGAAAGTAGCTGTGAGCCATTATTCCATTGAAAATGAAAGTAATTAAGGGCAATAGCAGTGGTAGGAGAATCTTCAAAAACTTTGGATTCATGCCATCAGCACCTACAGAATTAGACTTAATCGATAATAGGCTGGCAAGTACATCGCACTCGTTAATAACCTCAAAGGAGAAAGAAGAAAAAGAATGATTATTGATACGATTGCCATAATATTGCAGATTAGCATTCAATAATGGAATATCCAAAAAATTATCGTTAAGAACATCAACATTAATTGCACATGTTTCCGTTTTACCAATACCCATTTCCCGAATTGTCTGCCATCTTCTTCTGGAGTCAAGGGCGGTTGAGAATTTCTCGGCATAAAAATCAGCCTTTGCTCTCCTAATTAATCTATTAACCCTTTTCTTGGCATTGCGGTAATTATCTTTCAATTCATCTGTCCTAAACCTTTTCCATCTACTATGTGCAAAATCCCTCTGACGCATACTCTCCTTTATCTCTGTCGAAATCCATGGTTTCAGACCACCTGTCATTGTCCTGGTTTTAAGAGGAATTACTAGATCATATAAGTTATTAACATTTTGTTCAAGATACGTGAGCTGATCATCCACCGCACGTATGTTATATATATCATCCCATGCCAGTCCAAAAATTTTCACGTTGTAATAGCTCCGTATCCAAATTTCTAAAATCCCTATACGTGAAGGTGAGTGGTAATGTAATTAGCTGAAAATTATATGTTATAAATATAAGATCGTGCCTTGAAAAGCAGGAAGCAGAAAGTTGATCGTAGAGGAGAATATCAGATCTGTTGCCCACCCAAAAACTATCCAGCAATGTGCTACTTGTAGATGAGTCGCTTTGGCAAGAGTTGACTCAATCTCTAAGCAGTGCTGGACCACCCAGTAAGGATGCAAATGGATGGAAAAAGGTACTGCTTAAATATCTTAAATATACTTTAAGACCTTGCGCTTTTATTTTTATGTACTGGATACATAGATATGGACAGAATGGAAGAGTGAAATAAAAAAGAAACTAGCCCATCACAAATCCGAATTCCAACTGACACCAACAGAAGAAGCTGTTGTGCGATTATGCGGGATTAAAATGAGTGTTGATGGTGTGCCTGGAGTAGAACTGGATACAATAAGTGATTCAGAGCTTCCTGTAAACGACGACACTCCTACAACATCATCAAGTTTCAAGAAGAGACCAGAAACCCCAATCAGCAGTACGCCAAAGGAAATAAAACCAACAAATACAACATCATTGTTTGAAAAAATTTTAAATGAAGATGGTGGGAAAAAAAACTGAGCTGAACAATAAAATTGAGCAGGCAGCTCATATCTGTTGAAAAAGAAAATGTAAGCTGACTAAGACGTATATATTGTGCAATAGAAAAAAATAATGAAACTGTGGCCAACTCTATGAATGAATTAAAAAATGAATTCGTAGGTTTAAGTTCCCGAATTTTGAACATTTTAGGGGAAAAAAACGAAATAAAAACAATTAAAACTTGAAATATTAAAATTTAATTCTCAAAACAAAGAAAATTATTATATGTTTAGACTTTCTTAATCTTTCTGATATTCCAGGAACATAAGGTTAATGATTTATAAATTCTTGGTTATGCCTATGATTACCATATTGTCTAATTAATCGGTTAGTTAATTCTACGGAAAAATCATTGTCATTAAGTATATCTCTTATTGTGTCCTTATTTTTCGAATGAAATTCTCTATCACTTATAGTCGATATTCTGTCTATCGTATTTTTCGCCGTGTTTGTTATCATTTTTCTCGAATGTTTGGAATAAATATTGAAAATATACGTGTTAAATTTACTTAAAAAGACCATTATAAAGATTAATACTTATTTATTTAATAGTCAATTATTTATGTATGTACCTTATAAGACAGCAATAAGTACAAAAACAACTGTGTTATATTCTAAAACAAACAATTTTATTTCGTGCTTGATTCCTTTAAATAAATATTTCATGATATTCTCACAAAATATTTATTACAAAAATTTTTTTTAAAAAATAAAAATCTTATGATATTCTCATAAAACATTTATTCAAATAAAAATTAAAATAAAAATATTTGAAATGTATTGTAATGTATTGCTCAAGTAGCTCATCAGTGAATTTTACCCCAATATTGTATAGAAAAACCTAAGAGTCTTATATCCAAAGCCAAACTGATTCTATGAGAATTTTTCATAAAATCAACATTGCAATATGGATGTGCTCTCCCCCATTTTTGTTATTTAAGACTTAAAAACATGCAAATAAACAAAAAATTAATTGAATTCTATTATATTAAAATTCTAATATATTAAAATAATATATAATAATTTTAAAATTCTTATTTTAATAAAATGAAATAAATAAATTTTATAGCGTGTTTGCAATTTCATCTCTTATCCTTTGTCCTTCGTTTTGAAGTGTTGCTGTAGGCGAAGAAGTATTGTCGTCGAAAGGCTCTTCTGCTTCAAAATCAATTTGATCGATTTGGTAAGAAATTTTGTAGCTCCTGCAAATATTATGCAATACGCAGCAAACATTTACTATCCTCGAAACTTTATGCGGACTGTAGTGTAGTGTACCCATCAAACACCGGAAACGACTTTTTAGCACCCCTATTGTCCGCTCTACAATATTTCGAGCTGCAACATGTGCTATATTAAATTTATGTTCCCGCGTGTTATGTGCTGCACTTCTGTAAGAAGTTAATAAAAAAGGCTCTATTGCATACCCGCAATCTCCCAATAATCTTGACGTTCGATCGCCACTTATCCTAGAAAATACTGAGAGGATTTGCTTATGGTCCAAACAGAAGCGTCGTGACTGAAGCCAGGATAGCGTGAGCTTACTGCTCGAATCACCATGTCGCTATCACATATCTTCCAAGGAAAAATTAAAAGTAAAAATAAGTTTCTCGTACATATGTATTTAATAGTATCTACTTACAATAATGGCGTTCATACTAAAATATCCTTTCCTATTAAAAAATAAATGCTCGTCAACAGAAGGCTTTATAATTTTTATATGGGATCCATCGATGCAGTCAACTATGGAAGGTATTTTATATTTATTAAAAAAATAACTCCCACATCTTATTTTCTCATTCTCATCCATTTCCAACTGCACCCACTGACGACATACATGCGTATCCAAAGCCTTTAGTATATTGTTTAACACAATTGACACTGTACTGCGCCCCAAACAAACAGAACTATCATTTCCAACTGCCTTTTGATACGAACCTACAGCCGCAATGTCCCGGCTAGCTGAATAGCGCAAGAAATATTTGAAGAAGGTAGGTGAAGTTCAATAATGATCAAGAGCATTTGAAAAGCCTGTTTATTCAAACGGAATTGACTAATAAACCTGCAATTTTTTTTTATCTTAATACATCTTTGCAAAACTCATTGCTGTCTCCGGCAGGTCCAATGGTTTGGTGTAATCCTTCAATATTCTTCTTTTCACTTTTTCACTATTTTTTTCCTCCATTAAGAAAAATAAAACTATCGCTTCAACCATTTTAATTTATATAAAAAGATAATTTATCAATTCCAAAATTTGTTAAAATGTAAACAAAACAAAACAGCTGATTCGAATATGGGTTTTGTTTAATTTATCGAATTAATGCAAAACCAAGACAGATTCATGGCACCAAATAATATCAGAATCGATTTTCAATTCTGATAAATTACAATTCTGACTTGGATTCTACAACAACCCTGAATAATGCGAAATTTACAGAAATATCAGATTTTTAAACGAGTTTGTTTTTCAACTGTGACAACACAAATTTTACGAAATGTATCTTCATCACAACCACCATTTTCATAAGGGATTTTAATTATTTTAATTCGATTTTCGTGCGACTTTGATTTCACTGTAACAATTGCAAAACGATCATGTTGTTGGTGTTGCCACAATTAAAAAACAAGTCTCTTGCTGAAAAACCCAATACCACCTGGTGAAAATTTAATTTTATTTATTTATAGTAAAACAGAAAGAGTCAAAATAAAACAAATTAATAAATGTAAATATATTTCTTTTTAAGCAATTTTATTATTCGTGCTTGATTCCTTTAAATAAATATTTAATGATACTCTCACGAAATATTTATTACAAAAATTTTTATTCAAAAATAAACATTTTATGATATGCTCATAAAACATTTATTTCAACAAAAATAAAAAAATATTTGAAATGTATTACTGCGGGGGAGAGCATATCCATATTGCAATTTCACTATTGCTCACATAAATCATCAGTGAATTTTACCCCAATATTGTATAGAAAAACCTAAAAGTCTTATATCCAAAGCCAAACTGATTCCATGAGAATTTTTTCATAAAATCAACATAGCATAGACCGCAAGACTCAAAAACACTTCTATACAAACACAGCAAAACATTTCAAAACAACAAAAAACATTGTTTATTTTCAATCATTTTAGGTTTTTCTATACAATATTGGGGTAAAATTCACTGATGAGCTATGTGAGCAATAGTGAAATTGCAATATGGATATGCTCTCCCCCGCAGTAATACATTTCAAATATTTTTTATTTTTTTTCTTTTTATTGAAATAAATGTTTTATGAGAATATCATAAAATGTTTATTTTTTAATAAAAATTTTTGTAATAAATATTTCGTGAGAATATCATGAAATATTTATTTAAAGGAATCAAGCACGAATAATAAAATTGCTTAGATTGAAAATGATTCCGATGAATAAATTGCTTATTTTATATTTCTTTTTCTGAACAGGGTTTTTTAAAATGCCAAAAAACGGGTTAAACTTGGAAAATGTGCGTCTTAGTGGACTACAGGGTATGGATTTAAGAACATTAGATGTCATATTCAGAATATCTTTCCAACTTTGACTCATTTTTTTGTTTTGCTATAAACATTTTTATGAATATATATTTGCTTATTAGATCAGCTTTTCGTTATCGCACTGAAATGTTAAAATAATTTAATTCTGTTAACTTAACATATCTTTTGAGTGAGATTTATGCACGTTATAACAGTGTTGTGAAAAACGAAGCTAACTCACGGAGCTAACTTCACACATGTATTGGCCTATCCCAAATGTTTAAGTCTGGAGAATATGCTGGCCACAATAGTCCGCTCCTTAAATCAGGCGATGAGTTTATGACATCAATTAGCTTCTCCTTTGTAAAGAACTATCTTCCTCCTTCATAAACTATGTGCATTAACCAACCCCAAACGTTTTTACTTATGTTAAGGATAGTACTATACGGCGGCCACAACAGTATTTCAACTCCCTGCTTCTGAAGCTTAAAACTTTTTACATCACAAGCAGTATGGATGGAAGGGTTATGTTGAAAAAGAAAAGGGAGGTTTTAAATATCCGCAAATTCGACAAATACGGTTTCAAATAGGTTTTTGTAATCAGTTGCTGCCGTTCGCTAAAATACAAAAACTAAACTGATAACACCATATAATATGATAGCACCCCAGACCTTTATGCCACCCACTTTGCTATGGTGGCGGCTTAAACATTTCTCAACCATCGATGTTCAAGCGATTTTCGTTGCAGGAAAATATAACTCTTTTTTCCATCTTTTGTTGATGACGTCCTTGTTGTATGCATGGTTTTGAATGCTTCAGCTTCTTTTAAAGTTTTCTTGCTTAAGATATTCCGAGCTTTTATAAAATTAAAAATCGTTATTTTACTAACTTTGTAACTTTGTTTCCATAAACTTCAAAAGAAATAAATTAAACGGCTCCCTTAAATTTGTTGTTTCAACAGAATAAACTTTATATTTAATAATATAATTATGTATGTATATATGTATGTATGTATGTATAACATATGTATGTACGCATGTATCTAATTATGTATAAGTGTTAGTACGTAAGTTCTTTTTTTATTATTTATTTAATATACAATTAAAAAACATTAATTAAAACAAAAATATTTAACTATAAGTCAAGTCATAACGAATTTAAATTTAAAGAATTACGTTTTGTTTTTTTTTCATTTATTAATTACAACTGTCATTGTGAAGATTTAAAATCTTTTTCAGCATTTTTGTTTATTCATTTACCATACGACGACTGATATTTTAGTAATCGGCAGACTTTAAATAAACTTTTCGTAGATCTAAAAAAGAAATGCAGCCAAGAAACGTGCGCAATCACATTTTTAAAACTTAAGACTTAAGCGTAACGCAAGAGAATAAAATTTTGAAACAAATTCTTTGATTTGTGTGTGTGTGTGTGTGTTTGTATAGTTTATGGAAATATTTTTCTACATTTTGTGTTTTTCTTATACGTAACAAGGAAGTTGTCTCTTCTTTGAGGAGGAAGAAAAAAGGAAAAATTTAATAAAATTACACTGCGAATATCGAATTCATTGGTGGTGTTTGGTAGCTGCTTTAAGGCTTGGCCTTCTGTCATCACTACAATATAGGGCAATATATTTATTACAAGTTAGCAGATTGGGGCATCCAATTGCTCAGCAATTAATTCCTCCAAAGGCCTTTCGCCTATTAAGCGAAAGAAAAATAAATGATCAAGACATTTAAGACTAATGGAACGTAAAGCTGGCAAACGTAATAACAGCTGGGCGAAACGACCATCATCACCAGGATGTTCTGTACGACAGTGTTCGTCCAGACATGCATATATTTTTTCACGACACACTTCTACATCGGCGCGACACTTGAGACCACGTAAATCAGGATTAAAAAGTATTATTGCTCTCAGACACGAAAGCTCCGATCGATCGATATTTAGACGTTTCATTTTAATACTCAATTCTGAAAGAATTCGATCGAAAATTGAAACGACATTGGCCTTTATAGCACTGTTGCGATGATACGAAAAATTTTGATTTAGGAAGAGTTGTTGTGGCTGTCGTACTGGCGAACGCCTTCCAAATGAGCCATCATGCACTGTACCGGGCGTAGCATATTCAGCATCTAATGAATCAATACTACACCAGGCAACATTAGCAATAAGCAGTTCATTCCATCCAGCCTTAAGCAAAAGTATTTGATCTTCCCGTTGTAAATGTGTAAAGTGTGGCGTACGACGTGCATATTCCACCATTTGAAAGAGTTGTTTATTAACCATCTGGCAGAGATGTGATACAGCCCCTTTGTAGTCATGTTGAACCATTGAATTGTTGCCAACACGCAAAAAGGGCAACACATTATCACCACTTATAGATTCGGCCTTTTGTTCCGCTTCAATAACCCGTTCAATAGTGAGATCACGTAATGAACTGCTGGGTTTAAAGTCTTCGCCACCAGCGCCCCCTACAGTACTTACACCCACTCCAACTCCTGCAGCATTAGCAGCGCCAGCTCGTGCGTTGGCTGCGCGAGTTCCGCGTTGTCTTTCCTCCTGTACAGCTTCCCGTTTCATTCCACAAGCTAAACATTTCTGATAGCGACAATATTGGCACCTATTTCTTTGTCGCTTATCAATTATGCAATTTCTATCCTCTCGACAGGCATATGTCAAATCCTTGCGTACTGTACGTTTAAAAAAACCTTTACAGCCCTCACAACTATAGACTCCATAATGTTTGCCACTGGCACGATCACCACAAATAGAACACAAGTGCTTCGAACCGCTCAGTGGATGATTAGGGGGATACTGCTGCTGCTGCTGTTGTTGTTGTGGTGGAGTTGTTTGCAACATTTGATTTTGATTATTGACAGTTGCAGCAGCAACTGCATTTATTGCTTGCAACCCAAGTGCAAATGGATTAGGGCTGCCTGGCTTAGGTGAATAACTGCTAGTATTGTTTTCATTTAATAGTGATATATCAGGTTTCATCTCCTGCGGTGACATTGGTGCCAATCGGAATCCAGCATCTTGCTCACCGTTATCCATTGTGCTGATTCAACTTTTTTATTTCAACACACACAAATTTTGGACTTGTTACATTTAACTAAACGTTATACTAAATTATTTTTTTTATTTTTACAGTTTTTTTACAAACAAAGAATGTCTATATTCTCGTTGACTAATGAATGAAAAGTTTTCGCGTCGACATTTTATTTTCTCACATAGAGAAGTATTCACCTCTACTTAAATTAACTAATACCACAAAGAATAAAAATAAAGAGAATTGTTCGTAAAAGTCTGTAATTTATGCAGTGTTGCACATGAGATATATACAAAAGAGTTACCGTACTTTTTCCTTCATAACAAAACGTCAAACTATAAAGAATCAGCGTTGACAAGTTTGATGTTATAAGTTGCTGCAAAAATCACAAAGTATAAATGATTAATTGTTTCAACTTTTGTTGAAAAGACTCAGATTTAACATAAAATCTGGCTTTTTGGTACAGATTTGCATCAAATTTAGAAATTGTGTTATTAATTATATATTTCTACTTGTTAATTCCGAACTCATGTCGCCAGTCGTTTTTTATCGGTTATTTAATCATTTTTATATAAAAAAAAATGCATTCACAGTTATCTTGCTCATGACGCAAATTCACTTTGGACTGATTGATGTTACTCTACTGACTGCTGTTGCCATAACGGTTGAAAGAAATTTAGGGCTCTATTATCGAAAGCAATCAAAGTTTATATGTGTTGCCATTTACCAATATTAAATAACGAATGGCAGCTTTTAAATGACGTTGGTCATTTTTATTAAAAAAATGGAAATTTACCAGAAACCGCTATAGACAGAATGTTGTGTAGAGTGTTATAGAAAAAGAAGTGAATTTAAAAAGTAATAATTGTAATTTTTACAATTATTCATTTATTATATGGTTAAAACCAACACAAAGCAGCAATTTGAAATATTGATTCAGCAACTGCAGCAACTGGAAGCTGCGTACAAATAGATCAAGTGCGGAAGGCCAGAGTGTGGATTCATTTTGAAGCAAATTTTTAATTTCATTTTTCATTTAAAAAATTTTTTAAACATAAGCATCTACTCACAGTAAACATAGCAATTCTAAGGGTTTCTAATTCAAACAATAGTTCGACTGAGCTGATCATCATTGAAAAGAAAATCTCTTCCTGTTAAAAATGACTTTTTCTGAATTAAATCGTTTAATGCTTAAATGTCAACATAAATATCATCGATAACATTGTAGCAACTGGTGACAATTGCCATACATAATGTTAATTTTAACTTTAGTGATGTTACTTTCCGTTAGATTTATTATTATTCTTCGTTTATCTAAACATATTTATGGTCTAACATTTTTTTTGTAAATTGATAGTCAAGTTCCTAAATAAGATTTATGACTTTTAAGCTTAACTTAAATTTGCGTGTGTTTTATTTATTAAGAAAAAATTTACAAAAAGCAAATAAAAATCCTTTCTATATATAAAAACAAACGAAGGAAGATTTTGTGTATGAATTTAAATATATTAAGCAAAATGTACCTCAATATTTGTACTAAACTATTGTAAACTATTTTATATTAAAAAACTGCATAATTTTTATAGCTTTTAAACGATCTTTTTTATCTTTAATAAATATCTTTTTTCTTTTTTTAGATCTTTTTTTATATATTTTTTCTCTTCAATATTTCGCTTTCCTTTGGAAAGCTTCTTTAGGAAAAAATTGAAGAGAAAAAATATATAAAAAAAGATCTAAAAAAAAAAAAGATATTTATTAAAACTGCATAATAAAATAATAGGGCCGGAAAATGATTAAGTATCAAGAATTAAGCTGTTATTGACATTTATTTAGTAACATGTTGGGAAATTTAAAGAATGGAGCGCTACACTCCTGAGCCAACAATTTTAATTTTGAAAATGATGAAATTTTCGTAATCAGACTTCTTCTGGAAACACTGTGCCTAATTTAATCGCTAAATTCGAGGCGCACGGTACTGTTGCTGACAATAAATCGCAGTAATACAAACATAGCCACTTTACAGAAAAGTGTTGAGAATGAGCCTGAAACATCACGTCATCGACGTTCGCTTCTTTAAGGCACTTTGCGCAACATTTTGCATAATGCATACTTATCAAATTCAACTCGTTTAAGAATTAAAACCGAACGTTTGCGAATTGGCTGTTTGATAAACTGAATGGAAGCAATCCATTTTCAACAAAATCCTTGCAAAGCCATTGCATCCACAGAACTTAACCGTATGGTACGATTTGTAGCATCATCGCTATCTTTGGTCGCACAAGCTACACAGCCACCCAAACAATTCAGTTATTGCATAGGAAATTAACCAGTCGCATAATTTCTCGAACTGGCGATGTTAATTTGCCGTCGTGAACAACCTACAAACAACTGATCCTCTGAAAGATTAAATTCGGCGCTGCTCTTTTGTGGAAACTGCGGATATCTATCGACATCATACAGCAGGCATCATATTCCGTTATATCTTTCCACCTTTCTACTTTACATTGATATAATAAAACTGATGTTGTCAAAAAGAAGGCGTGCGTGTTATTCATATTTTAGAAAAGCTTCTTAAAATGGTTGGGCCAATATTGGCATAAACTGATTGCAGTATATTTAAAGTTAGCAGAGTTAGACTATGACTTTTGATGGATAAACAAATTCCTGCCTTCCTTGTCCATGCACTTTATGACTTTTTTTTATCAATTAAGAAAAACTTTCAATATTTTTATTTTTCAGTTTTGAATATCTAACGTCAGAATAATGAAAATAACGAACTAATTAAAATAAGCGCGTTGAATGCTAGTAAGCTAAAATATCGTCAATTTTGTTCTATTAGTTGAATAATAAGTTAAAAATTAATAAATTTTATAATTTCAATTTTTGTCACTTGAACATTCTGATCTTGCCGTGTAATTGGTAACCGCAATTATTGACCTGGTATTGAAAACAAGCTTTCTTCTTTTGATCTTTGTAAGCCAAAAATTTCTAACACATATAAAGATTTTCCAACATATAATTGACTACCAAAGGTTCTTAATCTACTTGCATGTGTAAAGGCTGTTATATAGATTATACAGTTATGCTCTAATTTTCTACTTAACTTTTTTAACATTATATTATATTTAATATTATATTATTTGATTATGCCTTATAAAATAGAACATTTTAGTATTTAAACATCGGTTGGGCTTCCAATAATTAAACGCTAATTTTTAATTATACTTTGAATATTTTAATATGTTTTCAATCTCATTTATATTGTTATTATCAAGCAACATTAGTTTTTTGCAATGTTTTTAAGTATTGCAAAATAAATGCATAAATACATGCTTTTCTTTATTTTGTTGTATTTTGATAAACTAAAACCAAAACGCAATTTATAAAAACCTCACTCTATACGCCTTATATATTGTAGCTGCTCGGCAACTCGAAGGGTGGAAAAATATTCACCACAAACATTTTTGTTTATAAAATGCATTATGCACTAATGTTAAGCGTCTTAATAGGAACAATTAACAACAACAAAAGAAAAACAAACACATTAACAGTATTCATTGATTATCTTGCTCTACTTTTTCTTAACAAAAGCAATAATTACAAAACAAAACTTACGCTATTGTAGTCACTTTTTCACTTGTTAAATATTATTTTTATATCACATAAACTTGTTAACTTTTCGTTTAAAAATTATAAGGGAAACTATATATTATATACCACTTAATTTTAATAGTAATTATTAGCAAGACGTTTCCGACGCGGTTTTGCACAAACACAATATTCACCACCAAATAAATACTAGGGAAAACAACACAAAGAACATGATAAAAGGAATTCAAAAAAGGTGCTGGCAGATGAACAGCATACTTTTGTATAGTCTTCTTTTAACTGTCAAACACAATTCAAAGTTATAAAGAACAGTTCATTGCTTTTATATAATATTTGGCCCATATTTTAGATCGGTTTTTAAGTTAGTCAGCAAAATTTGGAAACATTCTTAAATGAGATCTATTTGTTTTAAATATTTTTTTAGTTATTTTGAGAAGCTTTTATTGAGCAAGAGCAATTTATAAGGCGTAAGTAATGTGGTTAGAGAGGGAGCAAATCATGGTGAATATATTTCAAATGTTAGAAATGACAAATTCTTAGTTCAAAATATTAAAAAATTCTAGTCAATTATTTATATATACTTACATATATACAGAATAGACAAAATTATTCACTTTTATAATTTTAAGGCAAAATCATGACACTTTATAGCATAAGTGGTAAAATATTTGCTTTTGTTAAATTCGGTTTAGTGGTCAAACTTTTACATGTAAAAAAAAATACAAATTGAAACAACAAATTCTGAACAACAACAAAAATAAATTAATTTTCTATGGGAGTTACTTGATAATTGATTCTACTTAATAGCTAATTTAACATCCAAGGCAACCTCAAAATTAGTTGCTATTGCTCTTAACCACATCTTGACTTAAGTTTTATCCATGAAGAAATAATGCCACAACAATAATAATGTGATTCTAATATGCAATGCAAAATAGCAAGGAGATGTACTACTTAAGTTTTTACCTAAGATGTAAAGAAAAACACATATGTATGTACATATAACAACCATAGTAATCCGTGATAGTGCAACAGATCATAGCAATAATAATTCAATAAATTTATATATATAAAAAATTTGTAGAATTTGTTTATGAAGTTTGAGCATAAAGCAAATTAGTGCTTTCGTGACTTCTATCACCTGGTACTAGGTTTTGCTAATCAATTACAAAGAGAAGACATGTGTTAGACTTTATGTTCTGCACATATTAAAACTTTTTGAAATTTTGCGATTTTAAAACGATGATTAAAATGGCTGGCGACTATACTTGATTATATTTTCAATAACTTTATTATAAACTTCGCAATAATTCAATGATAATAATTAATTAATAATTAAATGAATACTGGCAATTTATAAAATAATACAAAATTTTAGACTCTTTATATTGTAAGAAATGCTAATTGATTTGTAATTTTGAATACTTATACTTATGTACGTGATTGAATCTTAAGCAAATAAGTCTAGAAATGATCGGACTCACTTGAAGTGTCCATGACTTCCTCAATGATATATAAAACTATATTTTATTAAAGAAAGTGATAAATATCCCCAAACATATGTACAAGTACTTACAACTTCACGTTTATTTGAAAAATCTTCCATTTAGCCTCTTAAGTAAAAACTTCATGTAAGTGCGGCTTTACACACTTTAACAGTTGAGCAACAAAAGTTAATGTCTGTAAAACCGCACTAACTAGTTAAAAATTATGTATGTGATTTTTAAATGTAAACAAAAAACAGCTGATAGTTTAATTCTATTTCGAACTTATCAAAAAAAAAAGTTCGTACAACTTTGTACAGGAAATGAAAAATTTTACGCTCTCATTTTTTCTCAAAATTGTACAAAAATTGTTATATAGAACACTTTTGGTATAATTTGTACGAGTTCGGACTGTTTATGTTATTTTATGCATCTAGAACGGACCTATTGTTTGTTCTTCAAAATTAAAAAAAATTCATATATGCAATGGAATTTAAAAAATGGAATAAAATTCTTTTTTATTAGGAGACAACATAAAAATAACGCTCAGGTAGATATTCTATATGGTAGCCGCAAAGGAAATAGGGATATTACTGATATAAAAATGGAAGCCGAGCATTTTCCAAAAATATGGACAGTATCTAAAAGAAATATAAGAAAAATAAAAAGAATTATGGGAAAGGAATTAGAAGAGCTGACATAAGTTTGCTATAGAAAAAAGGGCTCACTAAATTAAAATTTTTTGAGCTATTCAACCTGTAAAATGATATGAAAGAGAAAACGAACGAGCTTTTCATTCTTATTATATATTATTGACTTTGTTTTGAAATTTTGTGATTTTCAGATCATACAGATTCTTATATATGAAATGAACAGTTATATCAACGACAAAAATGAATAAATTCGTCTTTATTGCACATCGTACGTATTATTAGGTCAGCATTTTATTGGGTGGAATTATTGGCTCCGCGCGGAAGGGAAAACTGAAGGGAAAGATATATTAACCGATACGGTATATTAATTCCTGCGGTATAAGTTTTCCGAAAAATTGATTTAACATCCCTGTTTTAATTAAATTTGAGTTGATATTGTGAACAGCTGTTGTTAAAAAAACATTTAAAATTGTAAGTAACAATTTTGAACAAAAAAACGCACTTTTAAAGATAAAATATATTAGCAATTTTATTATTCGTGCTTGATTCCTTTAAATAATACTTAGATTGAAAATGATTCCGATAAATAAATTACTGATAAAATATATTAAAAAACCAAACTCGGAAGAAATATGGATACAATAGACCTTTTTGAGGATGATGATTGTTTAGACATTCGAGTTGAAGAAAGAGTTTTTTACGGTATAAATCTGAAGATGTGTTGCAGATACGGAGTCAGTAATATAAAGAAATTTAAATATATAAGATGTTTAATGAAGTATAAATGCTTAAATTTACAGCTTCATAAACAATTTTCGTTTAAATAAAGCAGCATTTACATATATTTTGTCTGAGCTAGAGGTAACAAGTTTAAGAAGTGGTCGGCAAGGAGCACTTTCTCTAAAAGATAAACTTTCGGCTTGTTTAAGATTTTTTACAGAAGGCAGCTATCAGCAAGTGTTGGCAAAGATTTTAATGTCAATATAACGCAATCAACATTTTGCAAACTGCTGGATGAAGTATTGAACAACTTAGAGAATTGTTGTGCAGCAAATGGATAAGAAATATCCCTTGCAACCATGGCTGTTAACACTCTTCTCTGAGACAAATTACTTTCAATACTGCACATTTTAAAGGAAGAATTATATTAGAAAGAACCAAAGAAATGCTTAAACAAATAATGCGGGCTACATTATGATCTAGAAAAGTCCACGTTGGCTATAACCACAAACAATATCCTGGTGCTTTTCAGTAAATTAATCATTGCTTCTATTTGTATATTTTTCTCTTTTATTCCTACAAAAATATTTTTCACATTTAACACAAATAAATTAAAGTAAGAGATTTATTTCGCATAAATTTTACATTTTTCCGTCAGCTTGTCGTTACAAAATTTGAACGTAAACAAAATAAGGAAAAATAGCTGCATTGAGGAATCAATAATATGGCAATACCGTATGTAAAGATGATACCGCTAAAACAGATAAATATGGCACCAACGGAAACAAATTTCAAATTTTTCCAGTATGTTTTGTACTTTATACAAGTTTAAAAACGATTTAAGTTTTAAAATGATTTAGTTATATAAAAAAATTTTCTTTAATTCTTTACATTTCATAAAATTATTTTAACATCTTCAGTCTAACAATGAATTCGCCCCATATATATGTTTAACATTAACTGCAAATAAAAACACAAAACATAATTTTTTTATATACTCGTATTTAAACAAAATGCATAATTACAATTATTATGACGAAAATTACTTATAATATAAAATATGAAAGAAATAAAATATAAAAAACAAAAGATTAAAAGAACACAATTGAACAAAACTTATTACTGCTCAATCGTGCTGTTCAAAAGGAACCAAAATAGCTGTGTAAAAATATTTTGGTAACAGTGTTAGACAATCATTGTAAAACTCCAGCAAAAACGCGGCTATTAATGTAATACACCAGAAAAATAATTTATAAATAAAATCTATAATAAAATTAAAATATTTGACAAACAAGTTTAAAATAATAAAATTAATCTGATTGGAAATATTTTAGTTGAAGGCGACTATAGTTGATAAAAATATTCATCTATATTATTATTTTGTTTTTCAAGAGTCTTTGTAGGTTTTTCAGACGGTTTATTTGTGGCTTGTAATTTGTCAACCTCGTCAAGAGCTCCAGTAGGTTTTTCAGAAGGTTTATTTGCAGTTTGTAATTTGTCAACTTGACATTTGCTTAATATACGTATGGCTTGACGTTGGTTTCGATTTCTTTTCACAAAAATTTTATTGTCCTTTGAATAAACGCAGTTAAAGCCCTTATTACGTAGTTGATTGTTGGTATACATGAAAAGTTTATTAATTTCTTCGTTATTGCAATCACCTATAAAGATAAATTTTGTCATTGGATCGTTTTTTAAAACAGCACACTTGGCAACAAAGTTGTTTTTCATGTGGCTGCTTTTAAACTGAGCAAACAATGTCGCCTTTAGAACATTTTCCTCATCATTCACTAAATTAGCTTTAATGATATCATTAGACGAGATAGACAAGTTCATTTTTGAGGCCAGATTAACAATAACATTTTCCAACGGTAAAGTAAGCTGCTCTAAAGGCAGCTCATTTATAAAGACACAATCCGAATTGGCTACTGTCTTATGATGTTGGCTTTGTTGTTCATTTCTTCTATTAGAAGCGTTATTAAAATTCGCTATTTTTTTCTGTTCTCGATTTTGTATAGGATATAATTCATTATTACACTTTTGAGCAGTTTCTTCTGTTTTCTGATTAGTATCTATATGCTTAATATAACTTTCCAATTTCATTTTTTCTATTGAAAGCTGAGTACTTGTGTGTATTTCCTTTTGAAACTCCTCGGAAATATGCTTTAATTTTTGTTCTAAAATTTTAACCTTTTCAGCGAGAATGCTATCAGGAAGAAAACTTTGTTGACCTTCTTCTAAGTTAACTTTAAGCGACTCGATTTCCAAAACTTTTGCTCTTAGTTCTTGTTTTTTACATTCATTTTCAATTAGTAACTGATTTATATGGTCTTCGAGTTCCTTAATGAGCTCCGAAGATTCCGTATACTGTGCTTGAAGACGAAAAAAGTCATCTTCGTAGTCCTTTATCTGTTCAATTTTTTGCTCCACCTCCTTTTTGGTCACCTCAGCAGCAGTGTATTGCTGCTGGAGCCGCATAAAGTTATTTTCCGTTTCTTGCATTTGGATAAGAAGCTCATTTACTTTATCTTCAGAAGATTTCAATTTTACCTCCATATCAGCTAATTCTGCCGAACGATCTTCAAATTCATCGAAACTTAAATAAAGCTTGTGAGTCGTTGGATTGTAGGAGCGGCACTGAGGACAGCTTGTACCTCTAAAAACAGTAAAAAACACATGCATATATAATAAACGAATAGGTTTTTTTCTTACGAACGCCATATGAATTTTACTTACCGACGTTTCCAGTCATTCATGCAGGTGTAGTGAAATATATGGCCACAGCTGGTGCTGTAGATATCATCAGAATTCTGAAAAGTTTCAGTACATATAGGGCATATTACATTGAGAACTGGCATTCTTTTTTATTTTTGAAGTTCCTATTGCAGCTATACAGACGTTTCTCAAATCAATCGAATTTTTATTTTAAATAGCTTGTTCTTTGTGTTTTAAATTAGAATCGATCAGTGCTGCCAATAAGCACTACACAAAAGTATTTTTCCGTTTTAATATTTTCTAATCGAAGTAATATTTCTTTGTGCGAGAATATTATTTAAAATTCATTTCAATTACCCATTTATATATTTTAAGCGCTCAGTTGGATATTTCCTTTCGAAGTGTGAAAATATTCTTTATTTTTTTTTAAATGCTGCTTACAGTTAAAACAAAGCTACGTCTACCTTGGAAGAGCTATTTAGAAACGAAAGACATTTTATTAAGGGTTTATAATAAACAAAATAATTAAAGATGTCTCTCTTCAAAAAATCTTTTACTCTCTCCTTGCGAATGCCTATGTAAATTCTACCTAATTTTAAGATACTACAGGTAGAAGGTAAGAGATTAAAAAACGCCTTAAAAATTTGTTTGACCTTGGCGAAAAATGTAAAAACCTAAATGTCATAAACCAATAGGAAGGAATCATAAGTTTTATGATTGAACACATGATAATAAAAAAACTGTGAAGAAATATCTCACGATGGTTGCTATTAGGCTGAAAAATTTACAAAAAGCTATACACCATTGGAGCAGAAACCTTTGTTCGAAACCCTAATAGTTATATGTAAGTTATGTGTGTTATTCCTGTTTTCTTTTTGCCTACGTGCTTCATTTTCCCAAAATCGTGTGTATTGCCAAACAAGTCTTTGGAACTTTTCTATTTAAAGGTAGAAGTACTTTGAGACTTTTTATATTCCGTCTGAGACGTAAGGCATTTATATAAGCGTTCAAAATTTTCTACCTCGTAATTTTTACCACATGCTTTTCGATGACTTTTTATTACATCTCTTATGTAGCTTTAAAAGGGCCAGTTCACATTGGATTAATATTTGTTTCGTACAACTTTAGTACTTTCCAAAAAACACTAGACTAATTATTTTAGCACAAAATTCTATACGTATACCCATCTTTGTGTGTATTAGTGTGTTTTATTCATTTCATGTTTGTTTTTCGTTCGGTATACACCACAGTATCCGCGTTACAAAATAAATATGGCTGTAAGTGATGATGAAATGTTTGTTTCTAATTTTATTTTATGTAAAATTATTTTTATTCTTAATCAACCTTTTTTATTTTAATTAAATAAAAAAAAATTTTTCAATTTGTTAATAATTTTTGTTATTAAAAATTAATTTTTCTAGAAGAATCTTTCAATAGGAGAGCGAAATATTGAAAAAATATGTATATCGTTAAAATTTAATTAAAAAGACGTTTAAAAGATTAACACATATTTAATTTTCTGTAAAATATAAAAATATTATAACAAAAACTTGAATTCAATAATAAAAAAGATAAAATAGTAAAAAAGATAAAAACAAATAGCATAAAATCTATTTATCTACTTTTGAATTCATAAGAAAGAACTAAAGTTGTGCGAAACCAATATTAATCCAATGTGAACTGGCCCAATAGTTATAAATTTATTCTTTAGAAAGTATAAGCAAACATATTTTTTTTAAAAAAAAATACGCTAATAATATTCCTAATTGACAACACTTTTGTGCAGTTAATTACATACAGGGGATTCCCATTTTTACACAAAATGCATATTATTTCTAAACACAAAGCTGGCAAAAAATTTTCAACGACGGATTGGTAACATTGATAAAATATGGTTTTATACTAAGTTCACACCTGTGTTTTTGAACGTGTTTAAGCAAAATGTTTTAAAATTTAAACACAGCCGTTCACATTATAATTGAGATGTTTAAGGTTGACGTTTTATCTACTTTTTTTACCTAAAAAAGTGTTTTTTAGTAGTGAAAACAGCCTTTTTAGTTGGGAATCAAAACCAAACCCTAGACAAATTACCTAATTACACTACCTACTAGCATACAGGGGAAAAAACGCACTTAGCACTTCCAAAAATTATATGAAATTCAGAGTTGTATTGGAAATTTACGTGTTTAACGACGTGTTTAAATCAAAAACAACTCATTTGAGATGTTTAACAAAACACGTCAATGTATGGTAAAACACCTCAAATTCGCCGTGTTTAATGCTTAAACAAGATTGAGATGTTAAACACGCTAGGTGTGAACTTAGTATTATACTTAACTTACGGGTGGGGCAAATTTAAGTTTAGAAATATTTGTCTGCCAAATGATTAAACGTTAGGGATTGGGCTGTGTAATGCTTTGACATTTATCTTGTAAAGAGTTGAGAAAGTTTAAGCATGTAACGTAATGCTTTTGAACAAAAAATTATCAAAATGTAAAGATTTCGCTCTATCGCTTCGTAAAATTCGAGCAGGTTCCGTCTAATACCGCAGTCTGCAATTTAATTGCTTAATTCGAGACTCACGATATTGCTGCTGAAAATAAACCGAAACAATGCACTGAAAGTGACCGTACTCATAGCCGCTCTACACCAAAGTGTTGAGAATAAGACTGAAACATCGTCCACGTATGTAACAATTGGACATACCAGGGGCACTTTGCGCAACATTTCCATGAAGATCTTAATCTTTAAGTTTATAAAGTTGAACTCGTTCAAGAATTAAAGCCACCCGAATGTCTGTGAATTGGCTCGTCAACTGAACAAAAACAGCGCATTTTTCAAAAAAAAAAAAAAAACTTTTGCAATGAGACTCATCAATTAAATAATTGTCGCATATGGAGCTCATAAAATCCACAACATGCAATTTTTGGTGCCAATTGGCTAATTTCTCGGTGACCTTTAGTTTCAGCAAGACGGCGCCATAAACCCAGCCTCCCAAACAATTCAATTATGGTATGAAAAATTTCCCGGTTGCGTAATTTCTCAATTTGCCGATGTCGACCCTTGTGATTTAGTGCCGCTGTATTTTTTTCTCTGGGGCCTTTTGAAACACCGGGATTACGTGAGCAACCCACAAACAACTGATGCTCTAATAGATGACGAGCGATTTAAAATTTTATGAAAAGAGTGGACGTGCTAGAGGTGGTTTGAAGTTGTCACAGTATGTTTTAAGCCAACTAACTTCCTAACCTCAAATTTGTCTACCCATTATATTAAACAAGTTGGCAGGCTTTAGTCATTTCAAATGTGGTCTCACAAAATTCCCAAACGGTTCTTGTGGCGTGGTAATGCGTTTTCCTATTTTTTTATATATTTACAAGAAAGCGGTAAATACTTTGTGCAAAATTTCCAAGTTTTATTGCCATATACATTATATTCAAAATATATTTTATAAGTGCACATACATAGATATACTATATTCATTAACACATATAACATGCTATTAATACTATTGAGAAGAAAATTTTGTATTAAGTAAAAATAAATGATTTCAGCATCGACTTTGATGCATTTTACATACTTAATTTACACATGGACATAAATACGTTTCAGACAATATTTAATACCTGTTGGTTAAAATATATCTACATATTTTTTTCTTTAAAATTAACTGCTTATAGAATTAGCAGATTTACACAAAACATTTATAAAATTATTTACTTTTAACATTTTTTAAAGTGTCTACATCCTCTTTTGATTTAATTAATATTGGTTCACATAGAGTTGAACGCGTTTTCTTGGCATATACGGAATTATTTCTCCAGTAGATTTGCGCATAACCACAGCCTTTTAAAATTTTGGCATATTGATATAAATTATAAACCTCATCACTAACATAATCAATAATTTCTATTTCGTCGCAATTCGTTTGAAGTTTAAGCTTTTCCTTATTTTTAAGAAACTCCACCTTTAGCTCAGGCGTCCGTAGCTGCACAATTAACATAATCTTGTTGGGTTTTATATTATGTCGTTCGTAAAATTTGCGTTCCATGACAGTCACTTTAATTATATCTTTTTCTAATATCTTGATGCCCATCTGACGTCCAATGTTAATTATATTTATTTTAGGAATTGCATTAAGTTGCCCCTCCGTGAAACCTTTTATCAGTACACTATTTGCAGCAGGATCATTATCAGAAACATTGTTTAGTTTAAATTGTGACTGGCACTTTTCTTTTGTATTCAAAGTAGGGTTAATACTATAACAATTTCTTTTCAGTTCCTTTATTTCTTGTTTAAGTTGTTCGTTTTCCCTATTACGATCTTCATTCTCGAGCAATAGATTTTCTATTTGCTGCTTTAGCAATTCATCTTGAGAATTTCCTTTGTTCATTTTAAGTGTTTTCAATTCGTCCTGTAAGTCTAGATATTTAGCTTCGATATGTTTATTTAAGCAAGATAGAGAAATGCAGTTTCGGAGTTTTTTTTCCAGATAGGCTACATACGCTTTAACCTGGGCGTCAGCATTTTCTAACTGGTGATTTGGCCTATTTGAAAATATCTCATCCATATTTAGATAGAAGGAAACACTTTACAAGCTTATGCACGCATGCATACAAACAAAACCGAAATTTTTAATTTCTATTCCAAACACTTAACCACAGATAGGAGTACGACTTGAATAATATGCGTTCTTTCACCATATCACAAATTACACTGTGACTGCGACCAAATGACAAAAAACTGTCGATTTTATTAACTGCTCATCAAGCATTTTTACAGGGCGAATTTAATTTACTAGTTTAAATGCATACATATGTGTTCAATGTGTGTTGATCATAATTTTACAAATTTTGTTTTTTCCAATTTCTTTTGTTGCATCAGAGATGGTAAACGGAATATTTAGAATTAATTTTTCACTATTAAATTGTTTTTCACAAACTATTTACAAATTCTGCTGTAATAATTGTAATTAGCAATTTCATTAAAAGCATATAATAAATAGTTTTTTAAGCACAAGGTTTTTATATAAAAATTTAACGGCCGTTTGCATAAAAAACTCTTACTTGAGCTTTAAAGTACAAGTTAATTAACAAACACTTTACGGCTAACAAACGTTCGTTAAAAAATGGAATTCAAAAACAGTACTTTAGCTAATGTATGCTTTAGTAAAATTAGTATTTTGATTCTGGCAATGCCACTGTTTTCAGTTGTCACTTTGTAGTTAACGATGTATAAACATGAACATTATTTATCCAGGTAGTTAGATTCATAGAACATGTTTTTATTGTTTTCAACAAAATCAACATATTTTATTGTTTTTTTTTTTTAATTTTTTTAATTTTTTTTAATAAAAACAAAAAACCCAAGAAAGGTCAATTTGCAAGGCTTACGAAGAACTTACAAAGAATTTGTTCATATTAAAAAACTAAGTATTCGGATAACGAACTTTGTTTTGATTGTATGTACATCAATAAAACTTTTGTTTTTAATAATTTAATTATAATTATATTTTTGTAAAATATAAAATAAAGCTATAAAAATGTTTTATATTGAATGGCATGTTATGTTTTAGTTTTTGTTATTATTTGTATACTACAATTTGTTTTTAATAAACATTTTTAACAATTAACGGCTGTATGCATACAAATTTAAAGTAGGTTTAACAGCCGTTGTTAAGCACAATTTCCTAAAGTTGTATTCATAAAACGTTTCTATCTTACATACCTTTGTTAACTTTAAAGTAGGAAAAACCTACGTTAAACCTACAATAAATTGACAGTTCAATTTTATTATTGAAAGTTCAATAACAAAACAAATTTTGTTTACAATAAACTGACCCGTTTATTTTAAAAGTGGCATAAGTTACTTTGTTATTGTCATCTTTTTTATTTTAAATTAGTTTATAAAACATTTGAAATTTTAGCCATTTCAACTAGTCTGTATTTAGTTTTCTTTCTGAAACGGATTTTTCTAATGATTGAGTTGAAATAAAATCTTTTTTCTCCATGTTGTGTACTGTGAAGGATTTTTTCGACCGGGGGCTATTACTACTGTTACTATTTTGTCCTTTACATAAGTCACTATGTGCAGTAATATGCTTTTGAGCTGTGACATTCTTAGATATTTTATACAACACGAAGCAACCTCCTGAGAATAAAAAAATAACAAAATAATGCTAATTATGTGTAGTAGATGTAGTAGATATCACTATAATATAGTTCAGTAAGCTGCACTATTCTTCCGAACTAATAAAAATAAGTCTAATAATCACGACAATACTTCACACACACTTATTACATGTTTCCATTTCGATTTCTTTCACACTAAGCTCCGTAATTAATTTCCTAAGTACAGCGACTAACGCCATTTTCAAAATAAGCATTTTTGTTACACCGTTAATTATCAACACTCCTCTTAAACAAATCTCAATACTTCTTAACTTATTAATTTCAAATTTATTAAAAATGAAAAAAAGAAACTGTTCAGTTGTGACTTATGCCACTTTCAATGTAAACGGCTCAATTGACAATTATACTTTGTTATTCTAAAAATTTTTAAAAATGTTTATTGAAACAAATTGTAGTATACAAATAATAATAAAAACTAAAATATAACATGCCATTCAATATAAAACATCTTAACATCATTATTTTATATTTTACAAAAATATAATTATAATTAATTATTTTAAACAAAAGTTTTATTGATGTACGTATAATCAAAACAAAGCTCGTTATCCGAATAATTAATTTTTTAATATGAACAAATTCTTTGTAAGTTCTTCGTAAGCTTTGCAAATTAACTTTTTTTTGGTGCTTTGCTTTTTATTAAAAAGATTAATAAAAAAACAAAAGAAAATATGTTGATTTTGCTAAAAACAATAAAAACATTTTTTATTGATCTAACTACCCGGATAAATAATATTCATTTTTGTACATCGTTAACTACAACGTGACAACTGAAAATAGTGGCATTGCCAGAATCAAAATACTAATTTTACTAAAGCATACATTAGCTAAAGTACTGTTTATGAATACCATTTTTTAACAATCGTCTGTTAGTCTTAAAGTGTTTGTTAATTAACTTGTACTTTAAAGCTCATGTAAGCGGTTTTTATGCATACAGCCGTTATGGTTTTGTAAGAGACTTCCACAATTATGGGTTGTGAACAAGCCGGGTGCCCCTGTAGCAGAGAACTTCAAAATCACGATTTTTCTTGATTTTATTCAGCACAAAAATGTTTGTTCATTTTAAAGAATAAAGAAAAATTCAATGATGATTAAAAATCATATTCAATCTGCTGTACACATCAAATTATGAACAAGTTCGCACAGGCAAGAGAAAAGCTTGCAGTAAATTCATTGCATCCAAAACGTTGTTGTTCTCATTAATTTATACAACATGTTTGAACAAATGAACAAATTCATACACAATGATTTCTTGCTTTTTGTTATTCAAATGTTGTTCAAATGTTATTCAAAATTGTGTGTGTTGAGTGGAAAAGGCAGGTACACGAGTTGACAAGTATGATTCTATCTATGATAAAAATGAGGCAGTGTTCAAACTGCAAGTTGTTCGGTTGCCTTAAAACGAACAACAAAAGAGAGTGTGTGGGCAAGTTTGAGCATTTGCAAATAAAAGACAAGATTTTTGTGCCTCTGTTATTGTTCAACGGTTTTTAATCAGCAAGTAAAGTTCCCTGCCCTGTAGGCTAGTAGATAGTGTATTAGCTTGTCAGCAAGGGGGTAGTGGGTTCGATTCCCAACGAAGACCTTGGTTTTTTTTTCACTACAAAAATAAAAATTGACTGTCGGTGGGGCTGATCAGTGATGAAGGCATAGTCACTGGTCACTGTTCTGTCTTATACGGCAGTTAATTTCCGACTATCTTTCTACTTTCACCACCTGTTTCACCTCTTCTCTATCCCTTTCCTAAAACAATGTAGCACGGTACTTGACTAAATAGGCATTGTTGCCTGAAGTGCTTTATAAAAAAATAAAAAATAAAAAAAAAATTTTTTTAGTACTAATTAGAGGTGCAATTTTTAGAATTGAGTTCCATCAAATCATGTGTTGTACTGTGTTAATTAATTTTTTTTAACAAAAATTACCAGAACACAACAATCAATTATTTGTATTTTTCTTTGGTAGAAATACTCGTAATTTATTTAACTATATGAATTATTTTATAATAAAATAAATTGTTTTTTGTCTATTCTCTATCAGCGGTGTTTCGTACATATAAACAACTACTTGATAAAATATTGCTGGTGTAGGAATAAAGGCACGTTTCAATCCGTTTTTAAACGCTTAAAATAATTGAATTTTTTCTTGTAACAATAATAATTATGTAATAAATAATTGTAAAACTTAAAGATAAATAAATTTAAGTGTAAAAAGTAATTAATTATTATTATTATTATTATTGTAATTATAATTGCTTGGAATGTTTAGTATTTGTATTTCATTTTAATTATAAGAATAAGTATACAAATTTCTCCACCCCTGGATTGGGCGTTTCTACACTTAGAAACAGTTTGTAATTAACAATACCTATTTCGTATAATATCGTCTTTATTTATGTGTTTAAAGCATTATAAGTAGTCTTTTAAAGTTTCGGTTTGGTTAAAAGTTTATTGGTGTTTTTATTATCTGGAATGACGTTTATGTTCTGCCCGTAAGATGGGCTTTTCTTCTGTTGCAATACACTCGCATTCACGTACACTGGCGTCGGCCGTTGGCTGACTGTAGGTGGGAGAGCTGATGGTGATATTATTTCCTCGTCTTTCGATTTCTCTACTTCCAGCTGTTGCGTTTTCACCACCTCTTCTTTCTTTTGTTCCTGCTCCTGTTTCTCCTCCTCCTCCTCCTCCTCTTCCTCTTCCAAAATTATATCTCCACCCACTAGGGCTATGCGTTTGATAGTCCTTGGTGTTATTATATTCATGGGAGTATTGATTAGTTCGTTTTGGCTGTTGTTGGCATTGATAATCTTGCTGTGATTCGGGGCAAGAGTGGGAATGGGCATTTCTATGCTCATTGCTTTGTCTGATTCGTCGGTAGTCGTCCTCGTTGAGTTCGCATTTTCCATAGTTGCAAGAACTGATGGGGGCTCGGATGTTGGTAGCGATGCCGGCGTTGAATCTGTCATTTCTTTGGCTTTCGCTTCGTTTAGTTGGCTGTTCAGTTCCATAGCTGGTGATAGGGCGGAACTGCTGAAGCTGGTATTTTGTGGATCTACCGCCGAAACCATTGTGCGGCTGTGCGACATATGGCTCAACCCGGTATCTTTCCATTTCTCTAAAACAAATGAGAGTGACTTAGTTTTTTGCCCCCACCATCTAATCCTCAGATAAATAATACAATCACATACCTGCTACACTGCTGCCGTTGCCATTATTGGCGCCACCGGCACCGCCAACGCCTCCACTATGTTTGCCGAACGACAACAAACGGCCTGGCTTACACATAATCACGGTCTTGTAGGCTTTGCGATACTGCTTATTCATGATAACATAAATAATAGGATTAATACAAGCCGACAAATACAGCATAATGTAGCTGAGTATATGAAAATTGGGATGCTCTACATCTTGATCGGCCACCTTGGCAATGGTGATAGGCAAATAACAGATGACAAAGCTTAAAAATATTGCCAAGACCATCTTTGTTATGCGCCATTCATTGCGTTTCGCTCTCACCTCTCTTTGATCCTTGATACGAGTTGTATGTTTTTGCACCGACTCCTGTTTAACATCCGTTGAAAAACTACTGCTCTCAGCTGAAGAAATTCTACTTTGGCCATTAACTGTTTCCAAATTGCTGGCCATTGCAACCGGTGTTGTTCTCAAATTATTTGGTATTGAGTTTTGCTTGTTGGCATGACGTTTCAAACGTTGTTCGGACTTGTGTACAACCCAAAAGATTTTCGTATAACATGCCACAATTATAATGCACGGTATTACAAAAGCAATAACAAACAATGTAGACTTGCTGCTATGACCATGATCATCCTCCATTATCGAACATGTTCCTAATTTTGGATCATAGTCAAATGTACCCCAGGCACCAACTAAAGTTGGCAACTGCATCCCATATGAAAAGACCCAACAGAATATAATCATGGCAGCAATCCAATGTCTTTTATAAATTTTTCCATATGAACCATGATGAGCGATCATAACATATCTGAAACGATAATACAAACGGAATTAGCAAATGAATAACGAAATGTGTGTGTTTTTTTAGTAATAAATTAAAAAAAAAATTAGTTTGAGGAGAATTCCACAGTCTATCTACAAAGATGTAAGAAAACGTCTCTTTTTCCTCTTTGGTTTTTGAGCGCTCCTCAAAATGAAACCTTTTATGCTGCACAATTTTTATTTATCTTAACTTGTGATTAGATATATTCGCCATTTACTTGTTTTACTTTTCTTCAAGTAACCAATGTAAGCAACATCTGGTATAATTTCGTACAGTGTTGTGCACCACACCTTCCTTGATACTACCCAACTCCCTCACCGCACAATCGGTTACATTCTAACGCAATGCAATAATAATAATAGGTGGAATAATTTGAGGTTAGGAAGCAAATTGGCTTAAAACACACACTTTTCTTTGACAGCTTCAGTTTTATTGATGCCAATGCAAAGTAGAAATATGGAGTATGTTGTCGAGCAAATCTCTAGCACGTCGGTAAACGCACGCTATTTTGATACCATTTTGAAGCACATTTTTAACATCTCGTTACTGCAGCACCGAATTTTCTCTTTCAAAGCGTCAATTGGTTGTAGGTTGTTCACGTAAATTCAGTCCTAAGAAAATAGTCCAGCGGCATTAAATCACAAGAATAAGGCGGCTAATTGCATCGAACTGCTGAACCCAAAGGCCACTGATGTCAACACTAGCCAATTGTAATCACAAAAAATGGTTTGTTATGGTTTTGCAGGGCAGAGAATTCAAGGTGACGTAAATTTTGTTTGCTCACATAACTGGATAATTGAAAGTGAGCTTCCTCACTAAAAATGATTTTGTTGAAGATGTTTTGTTTTTTTTTTTCAATTCAGTTCAAGCAATGGTCTACTTAAGTTCTTGAAAGAGTTGAACTTTATACCCGTGAGGATGAAGATTATGCTTGCCTTTGATGTGTTTCTGGTATTGTCCAATTGGTACGAACGTCAACGCTATACAGCGGCCATGTTAATAACGTTACATGCTTAAAATGACCCAACGTTTTACTAAATATATGTCAAAGCATGACAGCTCAATATTTGACATTTAATCATTTGGCAAACAATTCACTTCCTAACTTCAAATCTGCCCACCCTTTATGTAGGATTTAAAAACCCTTACCACGATTTCGTTTGCACTACATCTACCACGTTAGTTCCAGAAGACCTTCGTCATTGGCCGGTTTTGGGAACGTAGCCCGTGCGAGCTACCGATGCCTGCGGTACTAGCAGTAAGCCACTGATCTTCGAACTTTGTTATCTCTCTCTTTCAGGTACTTGCAAGCGTAGACACATTATACCCCAAAGAATTTTGTATGAGGAGGGGTCTTCAAGATAAAAACACTCAGAATGTTGGGACTGGTCTATGGCGAACAGGCAGAATATATTTTATTAACTTTATACCAACTGATTTCAACGTCTCTGCTTTCTTTTGTAGTTTAACTGCCCCCCTTTCCCAGGGGGCACATTTATAAGTTTTTATGGATCATACAACCTTCTAGACTTGTGTCATGTGGGGGTGAAAGGGAGCTCAGTCCCCTAACAGGCTAGCAGGAGCCAACTGGACAATCCACTATACTTCCGCGGGAATCAGTAATGCCGCAGAGTTCCGCTATTTGTCTTTTTATGTATTTAGCTGTTCTCTGACTGATTATTGAGGTAGGCCCTTCGGGAGTATCGTGGTGGCTGTGTGTTTCGAGGCCCTCGTTTGAGTTTGTGGGTCGGATCATTCACAATGAACACAATGAATGGTCCAGGTCAAGTGAGTATGAATGCCGTCGTGTTCTTAATAATATTAAGCTTCATGCGTTCTGGACCAGGAGTTGGATAGTCTCCAACTCTTCAGCAAGGAGTGAAGGCTGCGGCCTGCTCCGGGCTTTTGAAGCTGCAACTAGGAGTGACCGGAGGATTTACGTATTCAAAGGCCTTCTACGGCGAGGATAACGCTTCATTTCATCCACAGTGGTAATGATCCACCATCTGATATTGGCCCACACGGCTAGGTGCAGATGTAAATCTTATTACGTATTCCTTAACTGTTTTGCATTGGTTAGGAAATTTCATAAGCATTGCGGTGGGTAAGTTATAAAATTGCTTTTGAATCAGTCACGTGGCTAACTTTATTATCGATTGCTAACCATGTAATTGTTGTTTTTCTAAATAGAAACGCAGTTCCTTACAAGATTTTCTAAAGATTTAAGGACTTGCTTTCGTATCCTAGCTTCCTTACCTGTTAATGGTTATCATAGCAATACATAAAAGAGACACACCAATATTGCCATACTGAATAAATGGTATCATTTTGCAGAGAAATTCTCGTGGCTTCCAGGTGCCCTCAATAAAACGAAAAGCATTAAACGGCAAAACTAGAGCGCAGAATAATAGGTCGGCTATACATAAGCTGAAATAAATAAAGCATAAAATTAATAATTTTTAAAGAAGCAAGATTTCAATAAAGAATAGTTTAAATTTACACTTTATTTTCTGAGGGCATATTATGGCCTTCGATATCGATCGAATTTTGATGTAACTTAAATGAACATTTCGATCAATTCCTGAAGTTAGTTATTTTTAATTGGTTTTTATCAAACGATGTCGTCGGACTTTCACGACTGTGTTTGGTATGTATGTATACCTGGAACTTGAGGACACATTTAAGGTTAGGAAGTAAATTGTCTATAAATGATTAAATTAAATGTAGTTATCATCTTTTCACATTATTTAAGCATGACAGGTTCATCAAAATGATGAAAATTTCACTGTTTCACTTTGAAAAATTTGAGCAGCTTTTCCTCGTAATCATTCTCCTTCTAAGAATGCTGTACATAATTTAATAGCTAAATTTGAGGCTTACGATATTGCTGGTGACATGTGTGCGATAGGATTTACATCATCACCAAGCCATGTGGCCATAATCTGATGGTGGTTTAACCACTGGCTGTAGGAAAGCGGCCATCCATGCTCCAAGACGCATACACACTAAGTGCATATACCCCTTAATAGCAATTTTCGAGTGCACGGCCCGACTGTGCCCCTACTCCTTGCTAAAAAGTTGGAGACTATCCAACTCCTAATTCTGTTGCAAGCGCAACTAGGACATTTATTTGGATATTAACCTTATCTTTTCGTTAACATCTCTTCCGAACTTTCTTCAAAGCCCGATTGCCTCCCGAGGAGCCTCACTAACAACCAGAACAAGGCCCTGTGGCAACTGGTTCCCGTGGCACCACTGTGTGTATAATAAGACACTGGTCTGGCTCCTGCTAGCCCAAGCCTTTTTTACCCCGGAAGGCACATGTCAAGATGGGGAAGAGATCCATCAAGACTGGGTGTCCTCGGGGGAGGAGATATTGCTGCTGACATGAGTGATAACATTTACGTCGGTACCTAGCGTGTGTATGCCTTAACTCGACGGTGGTCAAACCACTTGGGCAATATGATGCATGCGCCGCGCCCTAGGAAGCCGAAGACTAATTTTTAGGAACAGGTTATTCCTAGGTACAATTTCGAAGGTTCGCCCCACTTCTTGTTGCTAAAGAGCTGGAGACTATCCAACTCCTGGTCCAGAACACAGGACAAGCATGCTCACTGTAAAAGTGAGACGATACTGGCCAATTAATCAAATTCATGAGGGCCGTCAAACCACAACCAGCACGATACTCCCGAAGGGTCAACCTCAATAATCAGAAAGAGAACAACTAAAAAGCTAAAGAACCAATTAGCTGAACTGTGGGGCTTACTGATTCTCGAGGAAATAAACGTGGAACTTCCACGCTCCTGCTTGCCAGGGGATTGGGCTCCCGTTTTTCCCCGTTGATACATGAAATGATGGTGGATTTCCATCAAAACATATCAATGTGCCCCCGGGGGGAGGATATTGCTGCTGACAATAGACCAA
Source organism: Trichopoda pennipes (assembly GCA_030448955.1). Classification (NCBI taxonomy): domain Eukaryota; kingdom Metazoa; phylum Arthropoda; class Insecta; order Diptera; family Tachinidae; genus Trichopoda; species Trichopoda pennipes. The sequence continues at coordinate 10,596,446 of JASKUP010000025.1, read as the reverse complement.
TGCAACATGCTTAAAGTGACCGTAATAATAGCCGCTGTACAACAAAGTGTTAAGAATGAGCCTGAAACATCGCTGGTAACAATTAGGCATCACTAAACGTCTAAACGTTTATAAAGTTTAATTCGCTCAAGGTTTGTGAATTAGGTGTTTGAAAAACTAAACGAAAACAACGCATTTTCTAACAAAATCGTGTTTAGCGAGCGACTCATTTTAAATTAGGCGGTAATGTAAACAAACAGAATTCTCGCATATGGGGGTTAAAACAAAGTGACTGTATGGTGCAGTTTGTGGTCAGGCGGCACCATCGGCCGGTGCTATAGGCGGACATTTGCCCGACCTCATATTCCATAAAAAATTTCCATACAGTGATCTCGCAGAACCGTGAACTAATTTTTACCGAGGGTGTTCACGTTTTCGATTTTGTTCACGTTTTAGATTGCATTTTTTCTATAACACATTTCAGTCTCTTTTAATCTTTTATTTAATTTAAAATAAATTACTTTATTTTTCACCTATGAGACATGTTTTGATTCTACATTTTGTAAGTTCCTGCCATATTTTAATATATGTACTATGCTACTTATGGGTTGCAAAAGGGTTTCTAAAATACTAATTTCGAAAGTAGTACAGAGATCTTTCCATTTTTGGAAGCTCCGAAGAATAGAGTGTTTTTCGTTTTCCAGGACCCGAAAATGTATTATTAACACATTTCGAAATTGCATCTTTTTTATTTTTTATTGAACAAATCGTCGATTTGACGACATTATACTTTTTCGACAAACCAGTTACAGGTGAACCTTTCCATAAAAATATTTTTAGAGATCACTTGTTTATATTAACACAGCACAGAGAGATGCTTCCAGTAGAACTGCCGCAGTAATACCAAAACTACTTATCCTGCAACAGAAGTTGTTTAGAACAAACAAACTACGAGATTCTTCTACGGGGAATCCCAAAATGTTTAAATAAGCTTACAAAATTGAATTTTAAAGTTCGATAAAAAGTTCACGTTTTAGAGCCTTCAGCCTTTGTTCACGTTTTAGAGTAGTCAATGTAAGGAAAAAAATGTTCATGTTTTTGGATGTTCATGCTACTGGGGGTTCACGTTTCTGCGAGTTCACTGTATTTCCACTTTATATCGGTAGAAATAACAATAGTGTTGTCAAAAAAAGCCAACAATTAATTTGGTTTCAGATATAAGACTTGAATTTTCTATACAAATTTTGGGGTAAAATCCACTGATAAACTATATGAACAGTAGTAAAATGGATATGTGGATATACTTTCCCTGGCAGTAATACATTTAAAATATTTTATGAGAATATCATAAAATATGTATTTTTAAAATTAACGTAGCTTATTTAACATTAAAAATTATTATTAAAAAAGTAAAGGAAATGACCTTTTTACAAATTACATAGTTTTTAAGAAATCTTATGAACAACAGAACTGCCTGAACGCCAACACTGACTCACCAATACAAGCTACAAGGCGGCTTGAGAATGATGCATCCGCATCGAAAGCACTCGCCTTCGACTACAAACCAGTCAGTTAGGACAGAAAATAGCAATATTAAATCTTATGAACATAATTAAAAATTCCACGAAATAAAATAAACAAATAGAAAACAAAAACAACTAACACAAAACAAAAAAAAAAACACACACACAGTCAGACAGGTGCCTACATTGAATAATGACAACAACAACAACAACAATATGTGAAAGTAGAATTTTCTTGTATTTGCGAATCACTTAAAACTCGACAATAGTCAGTTAAAGTGAAAACATCGTAGAAAATTAATAAAGCAGCTTTTAGGCGTTGAAGTGGTAAAGTTGCCGTCGTGTATTATTCTGTGTATAAGCGCGAATACGTAAAAATAAATAAAAATTAAACGCTTGTTAAAAGAATAAACTTAAAAATATAATGGAGTATAATGGCAATGGGTGTTAAACTCTTGGTCTTCTGTCTTAGCAAAAACGCCCACTTCTTTCACACTGCTGTTGTCCAACATTTGTTGGTTGTTGTTCCTTATTGTTTCTCTTACACACAGCTCGCTTTACTACTTTTCTTCGGGACGCTAAAATGTGGCCGCTCTCGTTCTTTTCTTAGTTAACAAAAAATACAATATTTTTATAGACAGTTTTGCTTTTTATTGGTACAAGGTTGCCAAATCTTATTTTAGCAATACAATTATATATCAAAATGAAATGGCTTATAAATGATGCTTTTTATAGAGGTATAAGGCCTTTAAATAGAATAACAAAAAAAAGAGGAATTTCTTCAATTGACATGAAAGTTACTTTCTTCGAAAGATAATTTTCTGGTATATGACCCTAAGACTGGTTCGGATGTAGTCTAATCTGCAGGTTGAATTTTCGATGAGTTTTTTGCCATTTATGGCTGCATTTCGGCAATAACGCGGCGAATGTCATCTTTTAAGTAGCCACTCATTTCGCACTTATCGCTGTAGACTAGCGGCTTTACATATCACCACTGAAAATAGTCTAACAGCGTTAAATCACACGATCTTGGACGTCAAGCGCTTATAAAACGTTTCCTTCAACAAATCAATTGTGACATGAGCTGTGTGGCATGTTGCGTCGTCATGTTAAAACTACAGTTCCTGTACATCATAGCTGCTCAATTGATGAAAGAAAAAGTCAGTAATCATGACTGTATAACAGTAATTAATAACTGTAACGTTCTGCTGGTATATCAACACTTTGTCTTTACTCGAAAACGTTTAAACTTAGACTGTGCTTTTGTGCAAAAGAGAGAGCTTTTCTGGCATTTACTCCAGAACGCTAATTTTACGCATCGCATATAGAAAATTTTGTTATTACTATTAAGTGTAGGTGTTGTCGTTTGTTTGTGCGCCTTCTTGTTTTGTGTTAGTTGTTTTCTGATTGCTCATCTTAGTTCATGGAATTTTAATATATTATATTGCCGTTGTTTTGTGTTTAAAGGGTAAGTTCTTAATTTGTAAATAAGCAAAATAAGTGAGTTTACTTTACTTTTGTTTTAGTGATAATTGTCTTTTAACAACTTAAACTAAGCATCTCCGAAACAATATGATGTAAATTGAATATTCCTCAAAATATTGAAAAGAAGCTTTCATCGGGGAATGAAAGCTTTCTTTTTAGTATTATTTACGTTTTCTTTTTAATATTCATTGTTTGCAAAACATAGAAAAGTTAATTGAATATATACAATTTAGCACTTGAAGTTTTAAAATTCTTTTCACCTTCACTGTCTCTTAATCTTAAGCTTTCAAAAACGATTTAATATCTCTTTTATTTGGGTACGGTTTTCCGTCGACCCTCGTCAAATTTGGTTTGTGAACAAACCGGTTTCGGCTGTTTGCCATCTTCAGTGTTCTTTTCGTACTAGTTGCGTTCTATTGTCAGTTGGGTTTATATAGTTCGTGTCACCCTTCGTGTTATTGCGTTCGTCACTTTCTGTCTTTTTTTTGCCTGCATCTCTCTCCCCTTTTCCGTTTGTCCCTTCCTACCCAATTTATCGCTCCCTTTCTCATTCGTCTTTTCTCCTAGCTAAATCCTCTTACGATCATGCTTGTTGTCCGTTTTTGTTTACGTGTGAACCTATTGGGTTCCCCCCCTCCCTATGTGACATAATAATCTGTAATTGTACGTTTATGATGTTCTCTATTGCTCTGGTCCTGTGCACCTGCGCAACGTTCTCGTGTTGGTGTACTGTTCGTTTTTCTGTAAAAATGTTTCAACGGTTCAAATATAGTGTCCGAAGCAGTGTTCATTTGTCCATTTATTATTCGTCCGTCAAATGTTCTTTGTTCGTATATTCCCATGTCCTCCAATACATTTAGTCCCCTTCCTTTGTGCTGTGTATGAAGCAGTTCAACCGTTGTCCTTATATCCTGGTGCACATCTGTCACCAAATATATGGTCCGCAAAGTTTGATTCTGGAGTTGATTCTGGTTCTCGTAGTTTTCCGTCATAGTCCCCAATGTGTTCCCCAAATCTGGTCTTGACCTCCGGTCCTGTTTGCCCGATGTAGCCATAATGGCATGTACAAGTTAATTTGTACACTCCCCGTCTGCCCAGTATACCCGCCCCGGCTGTCTCATTCCGTAGTATCCTGCCCAGGTCGTCCCCTGTCCCGAATGCGGTATTGATGTTGTGTTCCCCAAAGAATCCTGCCAGTTTGCACGTTGACCCCCCCATATATGCCAATGTAGCCCATTCTCCCCCTTCACCCCCCTGTTCTTTGTTCGTTCTAATCTGTCCCCTGATGTTATCTACGAGGCGCCTTCTGTATCCGTTGTCCCCCGCTATGGTGTATATTGTCCCCATCTCCCTCATATACATTTGCCGTGTCAGTGGTGTTCCCCCGAGTCCTGTCACCAACTGCCCGATTGCCGCGCTTCCGTGCCGCTGGGGATGATCCGATGAGCCGTGCATCTTTGTGCCCGTTGCCGTTGGTCCCCTGTACACTCCGCATTCGACTCCGCCCGAGACTATGTCCCCCTTGATCGTTAGGTCCAGACAATCAACCCCCCTTCCTCTCCCTTTTTCATTGTATTTAATATCTCCCTTGCCTGAGGACTTGATTACTATATCTTCTTAGTACTTTTTTAACTATTTTATTTAATTGATACTTTAGCAAATACCATCATTGTACGGCATTTTATTAATGTTTCCAGATTCAGAAAACGTGTTACCAAAGTATTTTTTCAAGCCAAAGTTATCGAAATAAATTTGAGCCCTTTAGAATGATGAAGAATATATAACAACTAAATATATTTACCTCATTATAAAGGCTGCTGCTACATTTCGAACTTTCGGACATTTAATTAAAGCTGCAACGGTAAGAAAATTTCCAAGAATTCCCACAATCATTATCAGCAAAGTCATAACGGCTGCAAACGTCAGCATTGAGGAGGAAAATCTGAAAGTAAATGAATAAATAGTTGTTTTTATTACAAAGTGAAATGTAATTAAAACTCGTTAAAGAATTCCCAATATATTATATATGCATGCATGTATCCAGCTCCGAAAATATATTAATCAGTTATTTACACTGATGCCGGAAACTCTGCTATAATTTTCGAATGAATTAAGATAAATGTTAACGTACAATGGGAAAGAACATCTAATTTATATTATTAAATTAAAATAAATTAATAAACAAAACGAATTAATAAATTAATTGAATTGAGAATTAAAACTTTATTGAATAACACTCAGGAGTTTTCGTCTTTGTTTCATCTGGTGAAGTTATAAATGAAAAGTTGTAATATTTTTTGTCTAATATCGGGTGTTTTTTAAAGAACATTAAGTTGGCAACATGTATATAACTGACGGCTTTTTTTTTGCTTTGTTATTCAACATGAATGCATAAATAGACTGGCGCCTAAACGACGTTCTCAAATCGTGCAAATTGCAAGACCAAAACAACATTGCTATTCATACCGACTTCCATAAGTGAGTTTTGTTTGGTGATAAAGCTCTGTTTTATTTGAACGGATACGCCCATTAATTTAACTGCCGTATTTCGAGTGTGCTTATCCTCAAGTGTATATGAAGACACCGTTACATTCAGAAAAACTGACTGTTTGGTGTGTTTTTTGGGCTGGTGGAATCATTGGTCCCTACTTCTTTAAAAACGCTGGATGTTGATTAGAACGTTACATTTAATGGTGACTGCTATAGAGCCTTGATTACCGATTTTGTCGTTCATCAATTGAACTACCATGATGTGCAGGAGCTATGTATTCAATAAGATGACGCATCATGTCACACAACTTGTGTCACAATTTATTTATTGAAGGAAACGTTAGGCAACCGCATAGTTTTACGTTTCGGACCCATGAAACGGTTACCAAGATTGTGCAATTTAACGCCACTGGACTATTTTCTCTGGGGATATGCGAAATCGCCAGACTTCGTCAATAACCCCGAAACGATTGACCGCTAGAAGGACAACATTTACCACGTTATTGCCGATATACGCCCACAAATGTTGCAAAAAGCCATCGGAAATTGGGCTTCCATGTTACGTTACGTCCGATCCAGCTATAGCGGTCATATGGCAGAAGTTATATTTAATTTAAATGTTGTTTAAATGTTACATGCTTACGCATAGACCTGTGCTCGGAAATGGTGCTGCATATGTTACTGTGGGTGATAAAGTTGTTACGGAATCGGAAGCTCTTGATGTTCTTGGCATGAAAATTCAGTATGATGTTTGATGCACTAAATACATTTTTCAGGTTTCTAAAGAAGCTTTCAAGTGTTTTGGTTTTCTAAAACGGTATAAGAGATACTTCACTGCATCCAATCTCCTTACTATTTATACCATCTATATCCGCCTAAAAATGCAACACAACTCCCATGTATGTGCCAGCGTGCAAAAGTCTGTTTTGGAGTTGCTCGACTGAATACAGAAGAGGGCTAAGAGGGTCATTGGGGACAGTAGGGTATCCAACTATATTGATTCTCTAGAGCATCGACGCAATGTGGGATGTATTTCACTGTTTTATCATTACTACAATGGTAAGTGTTCTAATGAAATTAGGGATTTTGTTTCCGTTACTTGCACGTTTTTGTGTTTCACTCGATTTTCGTTAAGAACACATCCATTTGTGGTTGATAGACCAGTGAATCGCACTAGGCATTACAGGGAAAATTCGTTTTTTAAGCAGAACACTTTAGTCTTTTTTGTCAATTTCAATGTAGGAAAATTAAAATTGAATGTCCACAAACACTGCTTCCTCTTTCCTCCTTCCCACATTGTGATTTCCTAGTACTGGCACAGTGCTGGTCCAAAACAAATAAATAAAAAAAAATGCCAGAAAATTATTTTTCGAATAAAGCAAATTTCACGTCGCTTCGTTTTAATATAAGAAAATTGCGGACAAAAGTGTTATTGAAGGTCAACTTTATCGTTCAGTGGAAAAAATGAGTGCGAGTAAACTCTTGTATGGCTCAAGCTACCAACCAAATATAATTGCCCCTGTAGGCTAGTAGATAGTGTACTAGCTTGTCAGTATGGGGGTTGTGGGTTCGATTCTCAACGAGGACCTTGTTTTTTTTCACTAACTGTGGGTGGGGCTGCTCAGCGATGAAGGCATAGTCACTGTTCGCTGTGCTGTTTTATACGGCAGTTCATTTCCGACTATTCTTCTACTTTCACCACCTGTTTCATCTTTTCTATATTCCTAAATAGGCATTGTTGCCTGAAGTACTACTTCTCTTTAAAAAAAAAAAAAATTTACAAAAAAATGAAAAAATTATAGTTAATCATAGCGGCCAGCATCGAAGAAATATAGATTTCCCTATTCTTGGTTCCAACAAATGGGTGCTATATATCATATATGCAATAAAACGCTTTTTAAGGTAGAAATTTGTCAACAACAAACGTTTTTCAATTATAGCTGTTCTCAGGCGGCAGAACAATATTGTCGGTTTTGTTTTATTTGCGGCCTACGTCAAATCCTTGCATATGGCTAATAAGTCAATGACTTTCGCGGATCTATTAGCGTTCATTTTAGACAGAATTATTCAAAATGAGAGTGGCCGCATTAAGTAAGCAAGCACTAGTACGGTCAAGGTAGCTATCCCACAAATACTGCCATCATAGGTCTAACTAAAGATATTTTCGAGAGAAGGCTACAGATTTTTAACGAAAGAGATAATTATATTATGCTTTACCATTGTCAAAGGAAAGAAGAGGAAGAGACAGAGACCTCCCTAGACAGACCTAGCTACGCCAATAAATATCATTAACTTAACTTAAAAATAAGCCACAATCAGATTGTTATCTATAACCGTTTCCACTTAATAAAAATTTCTGTCTAAAATTCTTATAGATGGTTGATTAATTTTTTGTTATTTACAATTTTTTTAAATTAAAATATGTCATGGTATAAAGACTTCTTTCTACCACTGTATAAAAGTACTTACCGGTATATACTTCTTTCGGAATGAATTATTTCTCATTTATTATGAATGACTCAATGACCAAAACTGATTAAAACTTTCAAAATATTTTTTTTAATTTTTATCAACTCTTAAAAATACTTTGGTGAACCTTTTTTTCACAAAAAGCGGGAATTGCAGGGAGTGCTTTTTATTGTTAGTTTTTTGGTAAATAAATATCGTTCATATTCACTGTTAAAGGTATAAAACCTTCTTGCCTACTTCTAGGCTGTAATAAATGTTAAACTGTATGGAGAGATCGTTGAGAAAAAAATGTTTGATTTAACTATTTAGAGAAGAACCAATTAAATTGTACTGTGACCACTGCGTGATTTTTGATGAATGAAAGCAACTGTAATGTCAAACTTTAAAAATACTTTAGTATTTTATATTTTGTTTTTATAATTCCCCTTCTTGTTACATATTTGCGATAACCTCTTTATCAGAAGGAAGTGTCAATATTCCAAAATTCTCAATGAGAGCCATTGATTATTTAATGCGGTGCTGTGTGCTAAATCAAAAGATACATAAGAATATTTCAAATATTCATTTTAAGTTGAGTTCAGTGGACAAATATTATTGCATGAGCGTTCGTCATTGTTGTTGCTAAAGGCTGGGAATTTTTCAATATCGTTAACATCACAGCCGTTGTTAAATGCAACTTTAAGGTTGCCAGATGATATTAGTAGAAAATCGTTTATTTTTATTTCAAAATGCCATTAAGAAATATAATTTCTTTAATTTTGAACAAGAATTTCGAATAGTAAAAAGAAATAAAAAAATTATATTTTACAAATAAATCACTTCAGAATTTTCTAAAATTTTCAATGGGTGGCGAATTTGAGACTAGGAACTAAATTTGCTTAACACACACACCTTTATTTGACCATTTCGCTATAAAAACCAAGGTAAAGTAGAAAAATGGAAATTAATAATGGAATATGATCTTAAACAAATGTCCACCTGTAGCGTGTCAGTAGATGTCCGCTCTTTTCACAAAATTTTAAAGCACATTTTACAATAAAACTTCGCTTATCTCATCAATGCAGCGCTGAATTTTATCTTTCAGAGCATCACTTGTACACGTAAGCCTTTAACGCCTTTTGAATGCTCTAAGAGAATTTAATAAAGCGCCATTAAATCACAAGAACGAGGCGGTAAATGGACAAAAACGCTGCTTTCGATCAGTTTTATAAACAGCCATATCACAAACTTTCGACACAACCAACAATCGGTCGGCCTTAATTCTTGAACGAGTTGAACTTTATAAACGCGAAGATGATCACCTTTGTGCCAAATATTGTGCAAAGTGTCTCTAAATTTTAAGATAAATTTATAGAATTTGGAAGCTTTGTTTAGGCGTTAGTCTACTTGTTTTGACATGCTGTCACTTAACAGCTGACAAATGGCCGCCATTTAAAAAGTGTTTCCAATTTAATGTTCTATGCCTGTATAAAAACGCCCGATATAAAAATTATCTAACATCGCAAGCAATTGTTAACTTTGGTCAATACAATCACGCTTGTTTTGGAACTATCTTTTGCAGCCATTTATCATTCCTGCGAAACGCTTAAAAGAGAATTGAAAATAACAATATTCTATACCTTTCAATGTAAGAAGTGCATGGAGTGAAACTGAGAAATATTTATACTTTAAGTATAAAAAAGTGTCACAAATCGTGTACAAAATCTGAAGAGTAAAACGCATAAATTGGCACTGCCCCTCCAAGAATAAATGGATGGATAGTAGGATAGTATGTCTATCAAATGCTTAGATGTCAAGATTCAATCCGCCATTATTTGACAATTATTAAGTAAAAATTTGAGAAATTTTAAACATGGACCGCTATGATCTTGACCAAAAAATGTTAATTGTGAAAATTAAAATACGAGCAGCTTTTCCTTATAATCGCGCTTCTTCTAAGACCGCTATGCTTAACTTAATTGCTAAATTCAAGGCTCATGGTATTGTTGCTGACAATAGACCAAAATAATACGATGGTGGCGACCGTAATGATGCAAACTTAGCCGCTGCACAGCAATGTTTAGAATGAGCCTGGAGCATCAACACGTCGACGTTTGCAGCAGTTGGGCATCACTACAACAATTTGAGCAACATTTTGCATAAAGATCCTCATTTTCACGCTTATTAAGTTAAACTCGCTCAGGAATTAAAGCGCAGCTTTAATGAATTGGCTGTTTCAAAAACTGAACACTAGAATCAATTTTAGTGATGAGTCCCATTTTCAATTAGGTGGTTGTGTAAACAAACAAAATTATCGCATATGGCGCTCATAAAATCGGTAAACTGTCTCCGAAAATCATTCAAAGTGACCATATGATGAGGTTTGTGGTCAGCCAGGTCGGTTCGTATTTCTTTGAAAAATAATAAAAGAATGCATGCCACCATGAATTCTCTGTGATACCAAACCATGATAACCATTTTTGTTTTGCTACACATGACTAATGTTAGTATCAGTGGTCTTAGGTTTTATCAAGATGGTGTAACAAGCCACGCAGCAAGTCAAACAATTCAGTTATTGCATAAGAAATTTTCCGATCGTGTAATTTGTAGATTTGGCAGCCTCATTCTTGTGATTCAACGCCGCTGCATTATTTTCCCAGCGAACTGTTTGAAGGGCAGGGTTTTGCAAGAACTACCCACAAACAACAACAAACAACTGGTAAAAGATAAAATTCGGTCTTGCATTGACGAGATATGCGAATCTCTGTTGTACAACGTGCTTCAAAATGTTGTGAAAAGAATGGACGCGAGCTGACATGCTATTTCATTATAATTTCCCATAATAATGCCTTTCTTTGGTATCAAAAAAACTAAAGTTTTAAGTCAATATACTTTTTAGTTTTAAATTTACTCATTCAATACAAAAAATCCAGTAAAAATTGGATATATTTTTTAATTTCCTTTTGTTTCTTTGCGGTTATTTTTTTTAATTATAGATTAATTTAATAAAATAAAAAACTTTGTATAATAGACGACTAGAGCTTACGTACTTCTATAATATCGTAATTTTAACATTCTTACAGTTTGATAACATGTTTTTTTTAAAACGCATGCAAATGCTTTTACTTACATTTTATTTGAATTTGAAATGAAGGCTTTATTAAGATTAATATTTAGTTTCTTCGGCAAGGATATACTTTTTCTACGCCAGCATTGATCTTCCACTTATGATCTATGGCATGAAAATCTAATCTATGGCTTTAATTATTTACAGTTTATTTCCTTTAAAGCGAAACGCAGTAATAAAGCACATATTTCGCTATACTTTGACCTTAAGAAAATAATTTTATATAAAACTTTTAACGTTTTTATTTTAAATAATTTAATATAAAATTAGAATAATTTTGAAAAATTTAAATGCTTACATATTTTTACATTTGTTTTTTTCTCTTTCCTGAACAGACAATAAAATGAATCAAATGACAATTTTAACGCTTTCAAATGAAAACAAAAACAACTTTTTCGTTCAAACGACCTTCGAAAACTAGTTACGCAGTCACAGTACAAACGGTGTAACAGCAGCTGCATGCAAGTGTTTTAAAAGTAAATGGGTATTGGTAAAGTAAATATATTAGATATCAAACGTGTATGACTCACTTTGACGATTTATGGCTTATTTTAATTTATCTCTTGATAAAAAAAAGTAATTAAAATATGAATTATATTGACATTTTAAAAGGGCGCTAAAGTTGTTTGCAAAACGTCAAAAGGTCAATAGATAACTTTTTGGTTTAAAAGGGTTTATAAAATCGCCAAATCTGGTAACTTTATGCTTAACAAAAGTATATCAAAGAATATAAACAAATTTAAGGAGGCCTCTTAATAACTAAAAGGCAGAGAGTGAGAGAGAGTGCAGAGGCCATAAATGTCAAATCGAATATTTTCAAATAATCAGCTATTTAAAACCAAACCCGCATTAATTTATTGTAACTGCATAAAAATAAATAAAAAATAATTAATCATGTGTGTGTATGTGTTGTGATCATTATTCCATTTCTGTTTGATTATATTTGTTACAATATGGAACAAAAATGTTAATAGTGTTCCTGGGCCATTGAAGTTCGTAATAGATAAATATAGATAGATGGAAAAATAGAGAAAACATTAAAATAGTTTTAAATATTAAAAAGCTGATACTATTAGTGAATTGCACTTTGATATAGTTTGCATGAAGTGGACAAAAATTATTTAAAGGAAAAAACATTTTATTTTTTTTTTCGGACCAGCAGTCAGGATATGACCCCTACACATGCAATGCATTGTTCTAGAACTAGAAAATTAGGTTATGAGGAGGAGGAAAAAGGGAGTAGTGTTTTTAGACAGTCAATTTTAATTTTCCTACACTGAAAGTACCACGAAAGACCTCTGGATGCGTTCTCAACTAAAATCGAGGTTAACGCGAAAACGTTCGAGTGATGCGAACAAGTTTTCTAACTTCTTTAGAGCACTTTTACCATTGTAGTAAGGATAAAACAGTGAAATACAATCCACATTGCGTTGATGCTGTAGAGAATCAATGGATTTGGATACCCTGCTGTCTCGAATGAGCCTCTTGACCCTCTACTGTACGTGGTCGAGCAACTCCAAAATAGTCTTTGGGGCTCCGGCCCATACATGAGGGTTATATTCCATTTTTGGATGAATATAGGTGGTATAAATAGTATGAAGATCGGATAAAGTGAAGCATCCTCTACACCGTTTTGGAAAACCGAGGCACTTTAGAAACTGGAAAAATATGTTAAGTCTATCGAACATCACACTGAATTTTCATGTCAAGAACATCAAGGGCGTCCGATTTTGTAATACTTATGTATATCACCCATAGTAACAGATGCAGCACCATACCTGAACATAGATCTATGTGTAAGCATGCAAAATTGTATCTTACGGGCATTGGAATCGACTTGAGCGTATCACTCATGTTCTGCCTTTTGGAACTCACCTTCAAATGGGTCGGTCTATTTTCAAATGAATGCGAATGACAAATGGTGCTGTTATTTGCGAAATACTGTGTAGTTTGACAAAGAAGGTAATTTAGAAAAATAAGAAATATGGAAGGAATAGTCACACATAGCAGCTAAATAATTTGCTCAATGTGAGTTACTTTATTTAAAATTTTGATTAATTTTTGATGGCTATGATTTTCAGACACAGTCGATTTCTATCTTGGCAAGATGAAATTTGAATGTTTTCCTGACATAATACTAATAGAACTAGCCATCTATTTCTGGTACTCCCTTGGCCAATAAAATCTGAAATTCCCCAAATTCGCCTCTGCAGGGGGTTCGTTGTTTACCATCGTTATATAACCACGGTTTTGTGTATCTTTTTAACAAAACTAGAATTCAAAAAATTCGCCATAAATTCGATAAAGTACACCTAATAGACAGTTTTTCTGGATGTAACGTTGTCTCAACATACACTTGAGGACTATTATCACTCCAAGCATGGCAGTTTTGTTTATTGAGGTATCCATTCAAAAAAGGTATCCTTATCGCTAAAAAAAATTTGCTTCGAAAATCGGGATCAACGGCAATTTTGCTGTGGGCCCCATTTGGAAGAGTTGCTCAGGCATCAGTCTGTTCATGTTGAAATGCCAGGCCCGAACTAAATACAAATTTTTTTTTTTAAAGAGAAGTAGCACTTCAGGCAACAATGCCTATTTAGTCATGTACCGTGCTACATTCTTTAGGAAAGGTATAGAGAATAGATGAAACAGGTGGTGAAAGTAGAAGGATAGTCGAAAATTAACTGCCGTATATAAGACAGCACAGCGACCAGTGACTATGCCTTCATCGCTGAGCAGCCCCACCGACAATCAATTTTTATTTTGTAGTGAAAAAAACCAAGATCTTCGTTCGGAATCGAACCCACAACCCCCATATTTACAAGCTAGTACACTACCTACTAGCCTACAGGGGCACCTAAATTACTTGACAGCTGCTTATCGCTAGAAAAAATTTGCTTCGAAAATCGGGATCAACGGCAATTTTGCTGTGTTCCCCATTTGGAAGAGTTGCTCAGGCATCAGTCTGTTCATGTTGAAATGCCAGACCCGAACTAAATATAAATTACCTGACAGCTGACAAAATGACCGTCAGCTAAAAATCTGTTGCAAAAGAAAGAAAGAGGTTGTTTTTGTGTCGTAGTAAAGTGAGTAAATAATGTGACATCATAGAAATAAATTTTGGAGCATCGAATTTAATAGTTAGAAAATATCGGGTCCCTCAACAAGAAGTTTGTTAGTTTTAGCATTTAGTTTTTTGACGTATTTATAGTAGATGCATTGACAGTTGTTACAATGAATTCAATTTCGCACGAAAATCGTATTAAAATATTTAAATTCCACTATGAAAATGGTGGTTCTGTTAAAGTTACATTTCGTAAAATTTTTAATATTTTGCGTAAGAATTTGACGTGAAGCCTTACAAGGTTCATTTGAAGCCGACTGACGATTTACATCGCCGTAGATACGCTCAATCCATTTAGGAATAACTGGTTGGTTTTTCTGCAAAAATAATTTTTTTAAACGAAGTCCATTTTTGCTTGTCAGGGTATATCAACAGGCAAAATTGCCGCATTTGGGCTTCCAAATATCCTAGAGCGATTATTCAGAACCCTTTGTATGCTCAACGTGTCACTGTACGGTGGGCTATGTGGTCTGGAGGCGTGATTGAATCTTTTCTTTTCAAAGATGAGGCTGAAAACGGGGTAATGGTTAATGGACCATGCTGCCGCGAGATGCAATTTTGGCCGATTATTGACGAAGTGGATATCACTAACATGTGGTTTCAACAGGACAATGCCATATGTCAATACACAGCCAATAAAACGATCAATTTATTGCAAAATAAATTTTCGGATCGCATAATTTCACCGCAATCAGTAATTAAGTGGCCAGCCAGATCGTGTGATTTTACACCACTGGATTATTTTTTATGGGACTATGTTAAGGACAGAGTCTAAACGGAGCTAATCAAATTGATTTCAGCCTTTAAACTCAGAATCCGTGATGTGATGAACGAAATAGGAACGCCATTTTTCAGAAAAAAGTGATTAAAAACTTTGATGAAAGAATTGACCGCTGTCAGCGTTGCCGAACTTTTCTCTTCGTAATACAATAAAACTTTTAATCATCTTAATATAAAGTTTTTGATTTTGTTTTAGAAAACAAATTCTTTATGTTCACTGTTCTAAAAACCTCGTTATTTGCGAAAAATAGTTAGCAAATTAAAGTTTTCATTTATTATTATTTTCTCTCAAGAAATAGAATAATTATCGAGAGAAAAATATAACTGGAATTTTTTCTTATTGAAGTTTCTTGTTGGATTTGATTTAAAATCATACAGAATCGCAAATACGCAGTTTCTTGAAGCGCTAAATAGAAATGGCCATCTCATTTTCATCACCATTTTCACTATCGTGGAATTTTCATTTTTTACCTGGGAAATTTATGTTTTAATTTATTTTATTAATTTGCAAGTGCTGCACGGACGTTAAATAAAAAGAAAATATTAACACAAAAATCATTATTTTTTTAAAAATTTGTCATAACTTTTGGCTGTAGCGAAATGGTGACGTGTATTCTTATTTTATAAATATCGGTGAATGTTAATTATTTTTGGAACTAAGCGTGTTTTACCTTAAATTTAATACAAAAACAAATTTTATTCGACAAACATGAAAAAAAACCCACTGTATACGTTATTTTTCATTTGTTTAATTATTCCGATGGCTTTATTAATACCACTTTTGCTTGCCACTGCTAATAAACGTTTGCCTACTTTTGTTGACATACGTAACAATTGCATACATGCATACCTAATAAACATGCATGTGTAAAGTACATTCGTATACTATTGCACTTTCATTTAAGGTTTTCTTCTGAGACTTACCCATCTTCGGTATCCATAACGTTGGTGATACTGATGTTGTCATAGGTTGAAACACTCATACTGCAATGAAAAAAGAAATTGCTTTTTTTTAATAAATTATTGTTTGCATTTAATATAGGGTGTTTTTTATAGAGGTATAGAATTTTGAAATGTAATGAAATAATTATACATTTTATTAATTGACATTAAATTTAATTTATTCGAAAGATAATTTTCGGCATTATAATTTAAATATGACTTCGGGCATATGACCGCCACGGCTGGCTCGGACGTAGAGTTATCTGGAAGTCCAACTTTTGATGACTTTCTCCCAACATTTGTGGACGTATATAGGCAATAATGCGCCGAAAGTTGTCCTCCAAGTGGTCAATCGTTTCGTGTTTAACGACGTAGACTACCGGCTTCACATATTCCTAATATGTGAAAAAATAGTCTAACGGCATTAAATCGCATGATCTCAGAGGCGGGTGCGAAGAGTGAAACTATGCGGTTACCAAATGTATACTTTCAACAAATCAATTGTGGCATAAGCTGTGTCATCTTCTTGAAACTACAGCTCCCGATTAACAAAAATGTTGGCAATTATGTGCTATAGCTGTTACTATTGACTGTAACTTTCTGACCAGCTGTGTAACATGTTGCGCCATCTTGTTAAGACCACAGTTCCTGCTCATCATGAATGTTCAATTGATGAATGAAAAAGTCAGTAATCATGACTCTACGGAGATCATCATTGATTGTAACGTTCTGACAAGCATCTTTTTAAAAGAAGTACCGACCAATGATTCCACCAACTCATAAAACACACCAAAAAGCCAGTTTTTCTAGTAACGCTGTCTCAACATACACTTAAAGATTATCATCCTTCCAGCACACAATCGTTTCGAGATTGTCGGCGTTTACTTCGCACATTTCTACAGCGGTCCAATTTTCGATAACTTTCTAACATTTGTGGCAGTATATGGGCGATAACGGGGGAATGTTATCTTTCAAGTGCTCAATCGTTTCAAGCGTATTAGCGTAAACTAGCGACTTCACATATTCCTACAGAAAATAGCCTAGCGTTATTAAATCGCACGATCTTGAAAGGCAATTTATGGGTCCGAAACGCAAGAGTTGTGTAACATTTGCGTCGTTTTGTTGAAACCACAGCTCCTAAACATCATGGTTGTTCAATTGATGAACGACTGACTCAGTAAGGATGACTCTATGACTCAACACTGACTTTATTATTCTGACCAGCATCTATTTTAAAGAATCTATTTAAAGAATTTTAAAGAATCTATTTTCAGAATGCAATAAGAAACTCAACAAAGGTCACTAGAGTTAAAAAAAACCATGGATAAATAAAAACTTGCTTTCCCTAATAGAATATAAAAAGAAACTTTTGAAAAATAGAAAGAGAAAACCTAACAACACTACTATTAAAGCATGCATAAAAAGGTTGAGCAGAGTTATTAAAAATGCTTTGAAAGACTGTATGAACAACTATTATATAGATAATATTAGTAGAATGCAAGGAAACCCGAGAAAGTGTTGGGAATTTTTGAATCAAACTCTGGGAAGAAAGTGCAAATCTGCAATTAAAATTAAAAATGATCTTGGTCAAATGGTTGAGGATGAAAATGAGAAAGTTAAAATTTTTAACCATTATTTTATAAACTCTGTTAGGAACCTAAGTAACTCGATAGAAACAAATCCGGACGACGATTTTAATACTTTTAGAACTTTGACATATATGCGTAGGAGAATCAGGTTAAATCATGTCACAGAAGATGAGATTTTGGAGTTAGTAACGAGTTTAGATTTGAATAAAAGTCCAGGAAATGATGGCATAACTACAAGATCCATATTTGAATTTAGATATCTTTTAAGTCCTATTTTGGCAAGAATTTTTAATTGCATGATTGATCAGGGAGTATACCCTGATATCCTAAAAATTCATAAGGTTGTTCCGATTCCTAAGGAAGTAAATTCTAATACAGTTGATAAGTTTAGACCTGTTGCGGTACTACCATTAATAGATAAAATTTTTGAAACAATGTTGCATAACCAGTTATCTGATTTCCTGGTAAATGAAAACTTAATGTATTCGAATCAATACGGTTTTCGTAAAGGTTGTGGTACAGAAGAAGCTGTAGTCAACGTAGTAAATTATATCTGTGATAGTTTGGATAGAGGTTACTATGGGGTCGCAGGTTTGTTTTATGATTTCACTAAAGCTTTTGACCTGGTGGACCACTCAGTATTAATTAAAAGGTTGGAGTTTTATGGTGTTAGAGGATGTAATTTACAACTATTTACAAGTTATTTATCAAACCGAAAGCAATATGTCCAGATAAATAGTTCAGAGAGCCCATTAGTAAGTGTCGAACTTGGAGTTCCTCAGGGAAGTGTATTAGGGCCTTTATTGTTCAATATATATCTTAATGATATTGCTAATCTAGGTTTAAATGGCAAAATAATTTATCTATGCAGATGACTTATGTTTGCTCTACCCTTACAAAGAGGATTTAGTTTTAAAAATGAATGTGGAAAGGGATGCAGCTCTTATTTTAGAGTTTGCAAGATTAAACAAATTAGTGTTGAACCCAAATAAGACAAAATTTATGAGATTTAGGCCTCAACCAACTCGTAATTTTCCGAATTGCGAAATATTGGTAAATGGAGAAAAAATTGTTGAGGTAGAGTCGATCAAGTATTTAGGAATTCATCTTCAGAACAATTTGGGTTGGCAAAACCAAATTAAATATGTTCGTTCGAAAATATCACCGGCTCAAGGTATCCTCTATAAGCTAAGATATAGATTAAATGCAAATACTAAGCTTTTAATTTTTCAAGCTCTTGTGCAAAGTCACCTTTATTACCTTACCCTTGTCTATGGTTATAAGAAAAACAGTGATTTAAAATCTCTTCAAATTATTCAGAACAAATCCCTCAAAGCTGTATTTAATTTACACAACCGGCACTCCACTTTGTTACTCTATAAAGAAGTTGCCAAATATGTATTACCAATATATGGAATTTATAAACAAAAACTCTTAATATATGTTTTTAAAGTGCTACATAGAGTAGGCCACCATACAATTCGTTTTAACACAAACCAAACCGTTTTTAACACACGAAACAATTCAAATCTAAGAATTGCTCTTTGTCGGTCAGAGACCACCAAGCAGAGAATTGAACATATCGGTGCTTTGGAATACAACAACTTGCCACAGTATTTAAAGGAAAATATGTCAATATCTTCTTTTAAAAACCTTTTAAAAGTTTATTTGTTAAATAATATTGATATGCTTTTAATGTAATTTCATAACTTCATAATGTATTTTCTTTTGTATTTTCTTACCTACATATTACAAAATTCTAATTAAGATCAAAGTTGCCAAGCCTGTCTTAAATAAAGCCCTAGTGGCGCTGAGACCATTAATTAATTATTATGTTATGTAACTATAAATATGTTAAATTTTAATAAATCAAAAAAAAAAAAAAGTATGACCCAATGAATCCACTAGCCCATAAGTAAGTCATCGAGGTGAACGGACCCAATTTTGGAAATAATTTGCACAATATGGAAACGTTGTTCAGGCATTAGCTTATTCATGTTGAAATGTCAAACTAAACTAAACGGGATTTATCACGTGACAGCTGACAAAATAGCTACCAACTAAAAAAAAGTGTTGTTAACTTAAAGTTTCATACCTCTATAAAAAGCACCCGATATTTATTTTTAATATTTTTTCTTTAGCAAATAAAACTTTTAACGGTCAAACAAATTGAATAATTAATTTCATTTCATTTTTGTTCATAATTTTATTCAAATATCTTAAAGGGTTTCTCAACAAAAAGTTTGTTTCGTGATAATTCAAATTTTTATTGTATTACGAGAAGAAAATTTCGGCAATTACGAATGCAAAATGATATCTGGCAAATATTCAAGACGACCACGCTGACATATGTCGATTTTTTCATCAAAGTTTTTAATCACTTTTTGGCAAAATGGCGGTCCTATTTCATTAATCACAGCACGGATTTTGAGTTTTAAGGCTGAGATCGATTCGATTGGCTCCGTATAGAACAAAGCCCCACAAAAAATAATCGAGTGGTGTTAATCTTACGATCTGGCTGACCACTTAATTGCTGATTGTCGTAAAATTATGCGATTGGAAAATTTTGCTTGCAATAAATTGATCGTTTCATTGGCTGTGTGACATGTGGCACCGTTCTGTTGAAACCATATTTCAGTAATATGCAAATAGGTCCAAACTAAGTTGTTACCTTCTCGCGATAGCGTGATCCATTAGTCGTAGCGCATTTTCAGTCTCATCTTCGAAAAAAAAACGTTCCAATCGCGCCTCCAGACACATAGCGCACTATATAGTGGCACGTTGAGCATGCAAAGATTTCTTCTTTAATCGCTTTAGGATTTTCAGAAGCCCAAATGGGGCAATTTTGCTTGTGGATATACCCTGACAAGTAAAAATGGGCTTCATCTGAAATAATGATTTTTTTTAGAAAAACCAGCAGGTTGTGATGTGAATGGTTGGTCGGTCAATTCCTGCACCAGTTGAACCTTGTAAGGCTTCAAAGTCAAATCCTTACGCAAAATTCGCCATGAGGTGGATGAACCGTGATGTTTCCGTTAAATGACCCAGTTGGTGCTCGCACATTTTGTATCGAGCCTGTTGACTAAAATTTGACGAAAAAATATTTAATAGCAGTCTCAGAAGGACGTTTGTGTTGTCCGAAAATATCACGAATTTTACGAAATGTAACTTTAACAGAACCACCATTTTCATTAGTGAATTTTAATTACTTTAACGCGATTTTCGTGCGGAATTGAATTCATTGCAGCAATTGCCAAAGCATCTACTACAAATATTGTACGTCAAAAAACTAAATGTCAAAACTATCATGTTGTTGGTGTTGTCACAATTGACAAAAAAACTTCTTGTTGAAAAACGCAATAGTTAGAATGTTGTTGCCGTTAGGATTGTTCAGGGCTGGATACTGTTGAAATAATTGTAAAGATCAGTATACAATACTTTGATTCAATTAACTTTTTAATTGTTTGATTTTGAAATTTTTGTCATTCGCATAAAATTACAGCTGGCCAAAGTTTCTGCGTCATAATTACGATTTAGCATTTCAGATAGATTTTCAATATCTGGATGATTGGACAAGCCACTTTGAAACAGGGATTGTAAAGCCTCTGCAGCCTCTGTATTAAAACTGTAGACTTATATTATACTCTAGATATTAGGGGCTATTTTATATATGGATGCATTATTAAAAATTGATCTGTAATCATTGTCCCTTGTTTGCGCATTTCATGCCACTTTAAGGCAATTTTTGATGAAAGCACTTTCATGGTGATTTTTGAAAATAACTCCAGTTATCTCTGGAATAACTGCATAATATTCTTCTATCAGAGTGTGTAAGCATTGTTTAGATAGAATTTATTCATGGTAACTTTTCCCAAAAACTCCAGTTTAAAATTCTCAAATAAAAGTTACATTTTCGGTTAATTTTTACAAAATCAGTTTTACGACATAACCTCAATTATCTTAGAGTTATTCCTTGCTCCAAAAAACAACACTATATCATAATGCAGCCAGTATCCAACCCATCTGTATTAGTTGTATATTTGATGTCTACTCTCTTTTCCTTTGACCTTCTTAAACTGTCGCTCGAATTATAGTAGCGAGTACGCTATACTGGGGCGTTAGCTTTCAAAATCAGCTTCTTATGCAGTTGGAGAATTTAATTTTAACCAAGATCATTGATAAGAAACATCCCGGTGGGTATTTTTCGGTAATTGTTCGAAATTCTCTGCCTGTTAATTTATCTTATCGTGGCATAGCTTTACGAGCTCTTTTTCCTACAGGTTAAATTTCATTGAATGTTGTTTCTCAATTTGAATTTTACATCTTATTAGGCTTCCAAACATTCTTTATAAATTGGTTTATAATTTCTAGCTGTAGGGTTAAGTGTAGCAGCAAAATTGTTTCCCGGAGGATTTTATTTTTGCTGACTATATTTTTGGTATTCGGATTTTAGAGCTTTTAATGTTATCCTCGATATCAACTATTCAATTTGTAGAGCCTACTGTACCTACTAGCCTACAGGGGCACCCTAGCTTGTCAGTATGGCGGTTGTGGGTTTGATTCCCAACAAAGACCTTGGCTGTTTTTCACTACAAAAAAAAAAATTGACTGTCGGTGGGGCTTGCTCAGTGATGAAGGCATGGGCACTGGTCGCTGTGCTGTCTTATACGACAGTTAATTTCCGACTATCCTTCTTCTACTTTCACCACCTGTCTCATTTCTTCTCTATCTCTTTCCTAAAGAATGTAGCACGGTACTTGACTAAATAGGCATTGTTGTCTGAAGTGCTACTTCTCTTTATATCAAAAAAAAAAAAAAATAGGGGATCGTATAATATACTTAGAACTTTCTAATGTGTTCAGGATTAATGGGGGGTACAATTTACAATCTTTATTAGCGCGATTTTTTTGATTGTTGAAGACTCTCTAATGAAGCTTCCCTGAAGAGTCGAAAGAATAACCGGAAAAAGAGCCGGCCTGCTGGGAGGCAGTAGTTCGAAATGCTGTTCAGAAAGAGTAGCATAAAGGCGAAGAAGTATAAAGTGTATTATTTACTACACCAACATACTTAGGGGCAAGTGAAATTCCTTTTGATAATCGTAATGCGAGGAGTTGGCGAGTTAAGATTTCTCGTGAAGTGATTTAGTTGTAACTGTAAAAATAATACACGTTTTAAACATCACTTCTCTTATCTTAAGCCAACACTGCTGCTAAAGATAATAGTGAAGGCATGCAGAGTTCGAGTCTTATAATGCACAGAGTGTTTTGTCGAGTACACTGTTTCGAATCGTTTTGTATATGAAAATGCTGGTAAAACACTTTCCGCAACGTTGGTTTCTTTTTTAATAAAGTATTGCACCGCCCTTTGGACAGTTTGCCAAGTCACAGAAATATTATGTACACCCTAGTATAAATGCTCCGCACCAAGGTTAATCCAGAACTGCAGTATTAGGTGCTTCTGAAAGCTAAAGTAGCAGAATTAAGTATTCCATCAATCTCGTAGTTGTAAGCAATTAGTCCGGGATAAATGGATTATGGAATGACGAGAGAGAGGATGCTGCTTACAGGATGATGAGCAAAAAACAGCAATACGAAGAACTAACGGAAAGTAATACCTTTACCATCTGAATCGATTATGGCAGTGCTCTAGTTAGTCGTAGTCCGCAATCTTATATAGCTTGGAAAACAATTTTCTTTATTGATTATTTTTTCAGACAGATTTGTTTTTCAGAGAGTTGTTTTGTGCAGTTGCAAAGAAGAAAAGTTAAAGATGATATAATTTAAGATCTTCTAAAGCCGTCCTTTTTGCTCTCAAAGCCGCAATGTATTTTTTTTTGCTCTCAAAGCCTTGTTGCATTTTTGTTGCTCTCAATGGAAGGCGCTGTTTTATTCACAAATTAGATTTTTCTTTTGAATTCATAACACTTTATATTTTTTTTACCCAAAATTATTTTAAAAAACATTTAAGTTTGGTAAATTGATTTATCATTGACAGGCACCATTTAAATATATCACTTTTATCCTTAAAAAAGCTTTAAAAACAGCTTTTACTTTTCCTCGTCTTTGGCGCCAAACAACTATTGATTGAACTTTTAAAACAAATGATTTTTTTCTTGTTGTAATTAATGACACAATTTTAAAAATACACACTTTAAACTTAAAAAATTTTTAATTTAAATTTTTTAATTATTTACCGATTGTTTTTTTTTTGTTTTTCTCTCCTATTTTCTTTAAATAACTAAACAGAAACTATTAAATTTTAATTGATTTGAACAAATTTTAATTGATTTCTAATTGTTGGAAATAAAATAGTTTGTATTTTGCAGGAAATAAAAAGACACACACTGCGTGCGATAGTTTACTTATTCCTCTTCTCTAGTAGTTTCCAAATAAAATGCAAGTTTTTTTTTGGAAAAAAAGACGATGCCAAGATTTTATTAAAAATGAAATAAAAAAAACGAAACTAAACTAAACGAAAAAATCGATGAATAAAATTGAAACAGACAAGTGCGTATGTATAATGAAACAAATATCGGGTGCTTCTTTATAGAGGTATCGAACTTTAACAACAACAACACTTTTAACTGGCCGCCATTTTGTGAGCTTTCAAATTGCGCGATTTTAGGCGCCGTTGATTCCGATTTTCATAAGCAAATTTCGTTTAGCAATGGATACGTTCGTCCATAAACAAAACTGAAGCATTTGGAGTGATGACTGTTTTGTGCACCTTATGGGCTGGTGGAATCATTTGATCTGTACTTCTTTAGAAAGGATGTCAATGGTGACCGTTATAGAGTAATTATTACTAACTTTTTCTTTCGTCAATTTAACAACCATGATGTTTAAAAACGGTGGTTTCAAAAAGACGACGAAATATGTAATACAGCTGGTCACAAAATTACAGTCAATGGTGCCTGCTATCAAGCCATGATTACTGACATTATTGTTAAATGGGAGCTGTGGTTTAAGGAAGATGGCACAAAATGTCACACAGCTGAAATGACACAATCCCTGTTAGCATCAACGCAAATATCAACTTTACCAGCGATGATAAATGCTTTGACAAAACAGTTACGAGCTACGACAACAATAATAGCTAACGTGGGGAACGTCCCCACTACTGCAAGAGTCATCAAATTCGATTAACCAAGGACACCATCAGCAACCTGTACACAATTTAGTGGCATCTGTTGCATCAACGTTTCCTTAAAACACAGAAGTATCTGTTTATTAAAGGAAAAATTTGATAACCACATGAGATCTTGCGATTCAATGCCGTTAGACTAATTTTTGTGAGGATATGCAAAGTCTTTAGTCGATAAGACCAAAACGATTAACCACTTGCAGGACAACATTCACCGCTTTATTGCCGATACGGCCACAAATATTGGAGAAAGTCATCGAAAATTGAACCTCAAGTCCAAGTAAATCTCTTCCTCAGCTTGACATGTGCATTTAGGGGTAAAGGGCAACACCAATCGCCTGGGTTAGCAGGAGCCACAGATTGGAAGAGAAATATAATGGCCTCTCGAGGTCCCACCAGTTGACTAGAACACGCTGATACAATGGGAACTAGTTGCCCGCAGGTGTAAACTCTGTTATTGGTGAGGCCCTTCTACGAGTAACGTGATGGCTGCGGTTTAAATCGGTTACTTTTTAACATCCGTAACATCCAATGTCGAATGATGTTACGTATTTAGCATTACATGGAGTTGGATAGTCGCCAAGGCCCTGCTGCAGGGTTCTTGAAAATTCCTACTAAGGCTTATGTGAACCTAGATGTTTATGCTCCTTTTTTTTTGTTAAGGGAAGTAGCATTTCAGGCAACAATGCCTATTTAGTCAAGTACCGTGCTACACTCTTTAGGAAAGGGATAGAGAAGATATGAAACAGGTGGTAATAGTAGAAGGATAGTCGGAAATTAACTGCCGTGTAAGACAGCACAGCGACAGCCCCACCGACAGTCAATTTTTATTTTTGTAGTGAAAAATACCAAGATCTTCGTTGGGAATCGAACCCACAACCCCCATACTGACTAGCTAGTACACTACCTACTACTCTACTGGGGCACCTTGGACCATCGTCAGATTGTGGCCAAACGGGCAAGTGCTGACATGAATGTATGTCACCTTTTCGAACCAGACATGGTGGTCATATGCAATAAATTATAATCCCAGAAAATTGTATTTCGAATAAAATAAATTTAATGTCAATTAAAAACAAAAAAATCTTCTTCAATGGTTTTATACCATTTCAAAATTCTATACCTCTATACAAAAACACCCTTTTCATAAAGATGTGCAAACGTATGTGAATGTATTTTGTATCAGTAGATGCCTAATTTGTCTAAAGTAATAAATATTATTGCATTAATACATACATATGTACGTATGTACGCAAGTACATACATTTATACAAACTGACTGACGTACAATTTCAAGCGGGTTGGGTTAAATTGGTGCCAACATTTGGGTTACGTTACTCGTTACTCTTATTTTAAATTAGTGTCAATTAAATAATTTAAGAGGGTCAATTTCGTTTTCTTACTTACACATACATAAGAACGTCTGTATGTGAGTATGTGTATAATGTCTAAGATACATATTAACATATGTATGCATTAAAAATCCGTTAACGATTAAGAGCTATTCATTTAAAATTAGGACGCTTAAATTTTAAGTTAATTAAATTTGACGAGCACGTAGTGAAACATGTGGTTGAATACTCTACATTCATTCTACATTCATTCTAATTAGCAAATCAGCCTCCTTGAAAAATAGCTCAAAAAGTGCGATATAAAAGTTGAGTCTAATCAATCGTAGCACATCACTTTCACTTTAAGAAAGGTGTATTCAACATTATCGTAGGTAGCTGCTACGGTGGCCTTACTGTACGGTGCTCTTAACATCGGGTGGAAATAATACGTTTACCAACGCCTCCACACTAAAACGTGAGTACCAATTCGAAACCATGCATTTGGACATACCTTCCGTTTTCGTTAGAGACAGAGTCTATCTAACTTCCGTTCTATGGGTTATCATACTTGGTTGCAACTCCACACTGAGCCTGCCCTCTTCTCGCGGATTAGGTTTAAACCAAAGCTACCAAGAAACTGCCGGAAAGAACGCACCATAGGTTGGAACCGAAGTCCAGCTGGAAACGGTCCAGCCTATAGTGCGTTGTCTCCGGTCAAATTTTGTTAGCGAGCATACTACCAGTTGAAACCAAGTAGCCCGGGACTGCTAACCAAAAATACAGAAAGATTATTTCTCAGTGTGTATAAATAGTGAGGAAATTTCAGATTAAAGTTTTGGGAACGATATTGGGTAGGCGCCTTACATAGTAACAACAAATAAAAGTTAAATGAAAATAACTCGATTTAAAAACTAATAAATTTTACCGGCTCTTTGAACCCAAATCAGAACTCAACTTTAACAACAAACTAAGAATCTATTCTGAAAACGGTTTTGTTATTTGGTATTCAATGGCATTCAATGTACCCAGTTAAGGAAATCAAATATTATTATCAAAAACTTTAAGACTAATGGTAAAAGTGTCGTAGTTGGTGGCAAACAAAATAATTAAAAACAATTATTGAAGAAATACAAAGGTTTAACGAAAACTGTCTTCCACGACTAAGCGAGCATACAAATCGTCGGACTGAAATGTGTACATGTGCTAGATGCGTTTTAAAAAGGCTAATCTAATCATATTTTTAAATATGCAAATATTTGTTAAATAAAAAAATCTTATAGATCGTTTCTCTGGAGCTACTTAACTCCAGTTATGTAATAATTAAGTTATGGACCGTAAGTTGCTTTCCAAAATTAAGAATTGCAAGAATAAATGTTAAAAAAATACAAAAATTCTGGATCAGTTGCAGACTTTGTGAAATACTCTGTTGCCCGTGCTGAATACAATGAATTAAATCAAGAATGTTATAACTGTTACCTGACAAAAATTAAGAATAGCTTTAAGAAGAATCCTAAGTCTTTTTATAATTTTGTGAATGTAAAGAGAAAATCTATTACCTTTCCGCCTTCTATGACATTAAATGAATGTGAATCAGATGATTTTTTTTTAACTCTCAATAATTACTTATTGTATCTTCACGAAAAGAACTAACAATAAGTATTAAAATCTTAAATTCTAAAAAAAGTTACATTAGTCCTGACCATGTCAAGCCTAACCTTTTGGGTAAAAAAAAAGAAAATTGTCATAAAAAAAAACAAAACAAATATTTCTAAGATGTATCGTCTGTAGCATTGAGGATTAAAGCTGCGGTATCCCTCTTTTTTAATCGGCTATGTCCACTATAATCCAAGATATTGCGAGCAAGGGAGTTAGGATGGTCTTCAAGCTTCATCAAGTATTTGCCTGCGTATTTGATGATTTCTGTAGTCACCAGCGGTATGTCTAAATCACAATGTATGTTTGAATTTCTGATGTACCATGGGGCGGAAGTTATCAATCGTAAAATTTTATTCTGCATACGTTGGATTCTATCCACGTTTGAAGCTGAGGCAGTGTCCCAAAGTTAGATTCCGTAAGACCATATCGGTTTTAAAATAGTCTTGTAAATTAGAATCTTACAATCTAGGCTAAGTTTTGAGTTCCTGCCAATGAGCCAATGTAGTTGTGTTAGCTTAAGTTTTATATGTGTTAGCTTTGAGTCAATATAACGTTTCCATGTAAGGCGACGGTCAAGATGTATACCAAGATATCTCACATAGGTATGGTGAGGAACAATGTGATTATTGATTCGAACGGGTGAACAATTATCTCTTCGCAGGGTGAAGGTCACATGAATGCACTTTTGAATGTTCACTTTAATTCTCCATAATTTTAATCACAACTCTAACTGAGTTATATGTTGCTGAAGATTTATGGATGCTTGATGGGAATTTTCATGCGAACTTAGACACGCTGTATCATCAGCAAACGTAGAAGTGTGGACAGTTTCACTAACAGGCATATCGCAGGTATATATCAAGTATAAAACTGGTCCAAGAATGCTACCTGTGGTACGCCTGAGGAAATTGGTTTGGATACACTAAAGAAGTCTCCTTCAACAACAGAAAATTTTCGTCCAATTATATAGCTTTTTAATAGGTTGCTTATATTACAAGGCAAGTAAGCGGTCAGTTTCAGAAATAATCAGGTGATAATACTAAAATAAGTAACCTATTTGCAAAATTCTTTTCATCTACCTATGCGGATGACCAGGGTATTAACTTTAATCGACAACTAATGCACAATTTGGGAAGTCAGGCTATTTTACTGCCATGTTTGGATGAAATATCTGTACTTCATGGTGTGAAAAAACTGAAATTTTCTTATAAGAGTGGACCTGACAACATTCCAAGTTGCATTCTTATAAACTGCGCAGAGGCTTTTGTAGCTCCTCTTACAATATTATTGAATTACTCAATTAAATTTGGTATATTTCCCGCAGAATGGAAGAATGCTCTCATTATTCCCGTGTTTAAGTCGGGTAAAAAAATTATATTAGAAATTACAGAGGAATTACTAAACTGAGTGTAATACCTAAACTATTCGAAAAATTAGTTACGGATCATTTGTGCCATTAATGTATCTTCAATATTATCGTTTAGTCAACATGGCTTTCGTAGAGGCTGTTCTACTGTTACTAATCTTTTACAACTCACAACTTTGGTTAATCGTGGTTTTGTCAATAAAACGTAAACTGGCGTTGTTTATACAGATTTTATTAAGGCATTTGATAAGGTTAACCATGATGGACTACTTATCAGGAAACTACATTATATGGGATTCACACAAAATTGTTTAAAATGAATAAATTCATATCTTAGGAACAGGAAACAGAATGTTGCATACAAAAATGCGATTTCTAAGTCAATCTTCGTTTCATTTGGTGTTCCTCAAGGGAGCCATCTTGGACCCATTCTTTTTTCATTATTTCTCAATGACTTACCTGGTGTCATCAAAAATTCTTTTATATTAATGTATGCGGATGATGTTAAAATATTTTTATGATGATCACATGCTGCTACAGGCAGATTTAAATTCTTTATACTCCTGCTGTGAATTGACCTTAATGAAATTGAACTTCGATAAATGTAAATATATGTGCTTCTTCCAAAGGAACCATTTAAACGTTAGATACTTTTTGGGTGGCAATGAGCTGGAAAATATTTGCAGGATCACAGATCTTGGAATTATACTTGACCATGAACTAAATTTCATTCAACATATTTCTCTTATTGCGAGCAAGGCAAGATGTCAGCTTGGTTTCATTAAGCGTTAAGCAAAGGAATTTGGAGATCCTTACATCACGAAATATCTATTTATGTCATTAGTTCGTCCAGTTCTGGAATATGGGTTAATTATATGGGATCCACAGTACAAAACTTACAGTAACGCAATTGAATCTATGCAAAAACATATTTCTTATATTTTGTTTACGTAGACTACAATGGAACCCGCTATGTTTACCATCATATAAATCTAGACTTACTCTTATCAAGTTACCATCTCTGGAAAGTCGCAGAACTATGCTTAATGCCATGTTCATTTTAAATATAATTAATGGTAATGCCTCCTCTAACTTCTTAAATAAAAATATATCTTTTTGTGTTCCACGGCAATCTACTCGATGCTTTTATCCATTGCATATTCAATATTTTAGAACGAACTACGCAAACTCTGATCCTTTCATTAGATGTTGTAAACACTTTAATAAATTATACTATTGTATTGATTATACCTTAAATGAAAATCTGATAAAACGTAATATTTTGTTCTCATTAAATAATTGCATATAATTGTCATATTTTTTTTCTCTCTTTCATATATATATATATATATAATATAATAGATGGCGCTTTTTAACGGCTAGTATAATTTCAAAGATTTCATTAACAAATAATAAATGTAATTATAAAATATAATTATGAATTATATAAAATGAAAAGTGTATAATAATAAGGTTCTCTTAAAAAAAAAATTATGAAATTCATTAAACAATAAATAATCAGAAATGTAAAAAGTGTAAAAATTTGCGAAATTAAAAAAAAAATTAAAAAATTTGAAAAACATATATATAGAGTCTAATTGCTTGTGATTGAATTGCTATGTGATCCAAAAACGAACCTGTCGACTTTTGGTCGTCACAATATATATATATTGTATAAAAAAAAAATAAAAAAAAATAAAAATAATAAAAAAA
Organism: Trichopoda pennipes; assembly: GCA_030448955.1. NCBI lineage: Eukaryota > Metazoa > Arthropoda > Insecta > Diptera > Tachinidae > Trichopoda > Trichopoda pennipes. Next base: position 10,565,750 of record JASKUP010000025.1, on the reverse strand, counting down.
AAAAATAAAAATAATTTCCTAAAGAAGCTTTCCAAAGGAAAGCGAAATATTGAAAGAAAAAAAGAAAAAAAAATAGTTATAATTTAAAGACCGAGTAAAAAGATTAAAATTTAATAGAAATTATAAAAAAAAGGTCGAATAAAACTGAAAATAACTTTTCATTTTATATAATTCATAATTATATTTTATAATTAGATTTATTATTTGTTAATGAAATCTTTGAAATTATACTAGCCGTTAAAAAGCGCCATCTATTAACACGAGGATACATCCGTGAGAAGAACATACCATTAAACACAACCCTAAACAGTAGCAATCAGCTGTAGTTTAGTGGTATGGGTGTGTATGTGTGCTTGACAGAAACATATAAAAGCGAGATAATTATGTATATAAGTTGAGTTAGCCACGGGCAAGCAACCGGGCAAGACTTCTTTAAGTGAGTTAGAATTTTATTCAACTTAATTAAAAATAGTCTTGCAAATAGGTTTCGCTCACTTAATCAAAGCCAGAATCTTATTCGACTGTGAATTAAGTGAGACTCGCTAAGGTCTCCGGCTCAGTAAGTGCTGCTTCACCTGGCCAGAATTTTATTCGCCCAGGTGACGGAGCCCAGAGCCAGGCCGCGCTTTGTTCAGCAAGGCCAGAATTTTATTCGCCCTAGCTGAACAAAACGGACGAGATCGTCAATAGGCCACGGAAAGGTTGATCGTCATCGGCAGGCCCAGTAAGTGCTGTCGCTGCTTCACCTGGCCAGAACTTTATTCGCCCAGGTGACGGAGCCCAGAGCCAGGCCGCGTTTTGGTCAGCAAGGCCAGAATTTTATTCGCCCTAGCTGAACAAGACGGACAAGATCGTCAATAGGCTAACACCAATTTCGACGTGAAAAGGTTGTCTCAGAATCTTATTCGTGACAACCGCGACAAGTCAAAAATTGGTGGACAGGCCAACTGTTCTGCTCAGACTGGACCAGAATTTTATTCGCTCCAGTGTGAGAAGCAGTAGGCTAGCCGACGGAGAGTGGAAGCGGTTGATCATCGTTGGCGTGCTCAGTAGTGGTGTAGTTTAATTATAACTTAGTTTAAGAGTGAATTATAATAAAAGAATTTTTTTTATAAAACAAAAGTGTCTCTTGTAATTAGTGAAAACATTTTTTTTTTGTAACGAACCCTGGACGCCACGAGCTTTACCCCAGCATAACGCGAGAACGTGTCGTTACAATATAAATAAATATGTACTAATAGTCTGTAAGAATTATAAATTCATAGACTTAAATAAAATAAATAAAAAAAAGACTCTTGAGCAAAAAGATTTTGATTGTGAAATTTTATGGTGAAATTTTTACTGAATCACCTTGTCAAATTTGAGCAGCTTTTTCTTGTAAAAGGGGCATACAAAATCCATAAATAGTCCGCGAAAAATGATTATATTCGTAGAAGGTGGCCATATGCTACTGTCTGTGGTTAGGCGGCATTATCGGCCCGTATTTTTTTTTTTCAAAAATGAGCAAGCGAACACCGTCATCGTGAATTCTCTGCACTACCAAACCATCATAACCAATTTTTAATGGCCACAATTGTTTGACCACCCAAAAAATTTAATTATTGTATGAGAAATTTCCCGATCCCTATTTCTGGTTTCGCGAAGGCAATTAACCTTCTCGATTTTTGCATTTAGCACCGTTGGATTGTTTTCTCTGTGCACAACCCAACTGAGACTCTGAAACATAAAATTCGGCACTGCATTGACGAGATTAGCGAAGCATTGTTGCAAACGCTGCTTCAAAATTTTGTGAAAAGATCGACCGTCTAGCGACGTGCTATAGGTGGACATTTGTCCGACATCATATTCTATAATAAATTTCCATATTTCTACTTTACAGCGGTATCAGTAACACTAATATTGTCCAAACAAAACCATAAATTAATTTGGCTTGAGATAAAAGACTCTAAAATTTTATATAAAAAAATTTGGGCTAAAATTCACTGATCAGCTATATGAGCGGTAGTGTAATGGTTATGTAAACAAAATCCACAAATTGTCCTCGAAAATCCATTACATTCAAAGAAAGTAACCATAAGGTACGGTTTGTGGTTAGGTAGCATCATCCGCGCAAGTAAACGCCGCCACCGTGAATTCCTCAATTCTCAGTTATTGCATGAGAAATTTTTCGGCCACGTAATTTCTCAATTTGGCGAAGTCAATTGCAGCTTCGTTATTGTAATTTAAGGCCGCTGGATTATTTCCTCTGGGGCCATTTGAAAGACCAGGTTTAAGTGAACAACCCACAAGCAACTGAGGTTGAAAAATGAAATTTCGCGTTGTATTGAAGAGATAAGCGAAGCTTTGTTGCAAAATATGCTTCAAAATTTTTTGAAAGAGCGAATGTGTACCGATTTGCTAAAGGTGTATATTTGCCTAAGTGCCTCATTATTAATTCCAATATTTCGACTATACATTAGTGTCAATAAAACTGAAGTTTTTAATAATTAGGTGCCCCTGTAGGCTAGTAGGTAGTGTACTAGCTTATCAGTGTGGGGGCTGTGGGTTCGATTCCCAACAAAGACCTTGGCTATTTTCACCACAAGAAAATATAAATTAACTGTCGTTGGGGCTACTTAGTGATGAAGGCATAGTCACTGGTCTTGATTTATGTTAAGAGCTTAAAATGCTTAAATTTAACAAAATTGAATCGAAAAGTAAATATTTGGTACGAAAAGCTTTATTAACCCATAGAAAATTAATGACTTAAAACTGTGTGAAGTTGGCAGCAATTCATTTAATTAAAAGCAAATTCTGTAAAAAATCAAAAAAGCATATTCTGCAGAAACAATTTCGTCAACTGATATCAAGTTTTAACTTTTAAAATGACAGTATTTGTTATAACAATTTCCTTAAACTGAAAATAATATCTTTAGGGTCATTTTAACTAAAAAGAAATTTAATTTAAGTACAATTTATTGCTCTTAAAAATTGTGTGTCCTTAAAGTTTTTGTTGCCATTTATTTGAGATTTTTAATTTCAATAGTTGTTGTAGCAAAAATTGATATAAATTTTCGTTTAGTGATATTTACGTGATATTTTAGTTTTATTTGAAATAGCTTTTCATAAAAGTACCATTTATAAAAACAACCATTTATAAAAAGTATCTTTTGCAAATAGTACCTTTTGTAAAAAGTAATTTATATAAAAATTGCATCTCAAGCAACTATATTTGATAGTTATATACTTTATGCAGTAAAAGGTATCATTTACAAAAACTCCCTTTTGTAAAAGATAATTTTATCAAAAGGACTTTGCACCGAAAGTACATTTTTTTAAAAAAACACTTTTATAGCCTTTCTTCCAAAGAAATTTTTGGTAAAAATCAAATTTTACATAAAGTACTATTAGCAGAAAGTAAATTTCTTTCCTAAGTAAAAAGTATAAGTTAAAGTTTGTGTAAGTAATAATTCAGCAGCCATTGTTCGGAAAATATTTTGCTAGGAACACCGGAACTTTAAGTGAAAATATTAAACAAGCAGCTCAGCTTGCAACAACTAAACATCCGCAGACTACTTTAGGTCACATCTATTTTGCAGACATTGAACGTCTCGTAGCGGAAAAACGAAGAGCTAGAAGAGATTGGCAACAACATAGATCGCCCCTGCAGAGGCAGAGACTTAGAGGATGTACAAAGCGGCTTAGAGACATGCTACCATTTGAAAAACTACATCGTTTAAGAAATATCTGGAGGGACTCGATGCTACACCTAACTCCAATTATTCTTTATGGCGTGCTACAAAAAACCTTAAAAGACCCGTTGAGTACAAGCCACCTCTACGTAATATCAGTGGAGATTGGGCAAGAAGGGACGCTGAAAAAGGCGACTTGTTTGCCGAATACTTGAAAGATGTATTCAATCCACACAAATGTACTGATGATGTTAATTTGACGAGCGTAATTGCATTACCCCCTCGACCCTTAAAGCTTAGGTTGCGTGAGGTTGAAAAGTTAATTTCTGAGATAAGCCCGAAAAAATCTCCTGGTATGGACGGTATAAGTAACAGAATGTTGAAACAGCTCCCCAGTATTGCAGTCAGAATTATGCTATTTATTTTTAATGCCATTTTACGGCTTGAATACTATCCTGACTACTGGAAGATTTCCAAAGTTAAAATGATTCCAAAACCGGGTAAAGACCTAACTAAAACCGAGTCATATAGGCCCATAAGCCTATTACCGACTATTTCAAAGGTTTTTTGAAAAGTTGCTTTTGAATAAATTGTCTCCAATGCTAAAGGATAGTGGGTGTATCCCAGACCATCAATTTGGTTTTAGAAGTAGACATAGCACAACTGAGCAAACCCACAGATTGGTTCAGGTGATAAGAAGGACTTTTGAAGAGAAGAAGTATTGTTCAGCTATTTTTATTGATGTTTCTCAGGCTTTTGACAAAGTTTGGCATGAAGTTCTATTTCTGAAACTGACCGCTCACTTGCCTTATAATATAAGCAACCTACTGAAAAGCTACATAATTGGACGAAAATTTTCTGTTGTTGAAAGAGACTTCGTTAGTTTCCAATTTCCTCAGGCGTACCACAAGGTAGCATTCTTTGACCAGTTTTATATTTGATATATACCTGCGATATGCCTGTAAGTGAAACTGTCCACACTTCTACGTTTGCTGATGATACAGCGTGTCTAAGTTCGCACGAAAACTCCTATCAAGCCTCCATAAATCTTCAGCAACATATAACTCAGTTGCAGTTGTGGTTAAAATTATGGAGAATTAAAGTGAATGTTCAAAAGTGCATTCATGTGACCTTCACCCTGCGAAGAAATAATTGTTCACCCGTTCGAATCAATAATCACATTGTTCCTCACCATACTTATGTGCGATATCTTTTAATACATCTTGATCTTCGCCTTACATGGAAACATCATATTGACTCAAAGCTAACAGAGATGAAACTTAAGCTAACACAATTACATTGGCTCATTGGCAGGAACTCGAAACTTAGCCTAGATTGTAAACTCCTAATTTACAAGAGTATTTTGAAACCAATATGGTCTTACGGAATCCAACTTTGGGGCACTGCCTCAGCTTCAAATGTGGATAGAATTCAACGTGGACAGAATAAAATTTTACGGTTAATAACTTCCGCTCCATGGTACATCAGAAATTCAAACATACATTGTGATTTAAACATACCGCTGGTGACTACAGAAATCATCAAATACGCAGGCAAATACTTAATGAAGCTTGAAGACCATCCTAATCCCCTTGCTCGCAATATCTTGGATTATAGTGGACATAGCCGCTTAAAAAAGAGGGATACCGCAGCTTTAATCCTCACTGCTACAGATGACACATCTTAAAAATATTTGTTTTGTTTTTTTTAATGTCAATTTTTTTTTACCCAAAAGGTTAGTTCTGACATGGTCGGGACTAAGGTAACTTTTTTTTAGAATTTAAGATTTTAAAATTTTTTGTTAGTTCAGTTTCTTGAAGATACAATAAATAATTATTGAAAAAAAAAATTTACCAAAAGGACTTTGCATAAAAAGTACATTTTTTAAAAAAATACTTTTATAGTATTTCTTTCAACAGTATTTTTGGTGAAAACTAAATTTTATATAAAGTACTATTTGCAGAAGGTAACTTATACGACAGACAATTTCCGATAACATGAGTCTTCTACAAAAGGCTACTAGGTAGTGTACTTAGCCTATCAATCTGGAGGTGGTTGTTTTCACTACAAAAATAAGAGCTTGAAGGCTATGTAACTATCCTTCTTTTCCTTTCACCACTTGTCTTATCACTATCCCTTTTCTAAAAAATGTAGCACGGTTGTGACTAAATAGGCATGATTGCCTGGTTCTCTAAAAAAAAAATAATAATAGTGTTAGTTTTAAGACAATTTACTTCCTAACCTCACTCGCTGTACATTAGTAGCGTCTTAATTTAAATTACTTTGCATCTAAATTTTAAAGGAACCCTTATTTATTTACTGGTATTATTTCTTACAGACATCGCAATATTCGTTTGTAACTTTATTTTATTAATTTAAAAGCGCAAACCGAGTATTATAACGAATAAAAACAAAAGCCAAATAAATTATTAAATGAAAACTTTGTTTGTATGTTGTTTTCAGCAAATGTATAATGAAAGATGGGTGGATGATGGATAATGGAGGGAGGGCTATATTGATGGGTGAATGTATGTACAATAAATTTCACAAAATACAAAGTAGTTATCGTTTAAAATTCAATGTTGGACTAACGATGACTGCAGTCATTGTCTATTTATACCCATTAAAGTATTTTTAGTACGAATGTATGGGTTTTACAAAAATTTAATTAACAATGATGCATATGTGTAAGTTCTTTTTCATTAGTAATTGTTTAACTCATTCTATGGACACCAAAGAGTATAAGTTCAGAGATCAATTATTTATTAATTGAAAACTTTTCAGCAACAGAGTGATAGTTGGTTAAGATTGATCTAGTGGGGTGACTGGGCACGCTAGTAAGCAGAAAAGCTAAAAGTATCTTAACGCTTAACAAAATAGTCTACAGTTTGCGAAGCGATAAAATAAAATAATTAACTTTCAGTTGGTTTTACTGTTCAACCTTCATCACTAATTCTATAGTGGTGATAGTGGATAAAATTCGGATTAAGTGACTTTTAAGGATAAAAACAAGCCTGCTACTGCTTGCTATAAAGGCCATTTAATTCTTAACCCCAGACCTTCTAACGACCCCAGACATTCTTTCGCACTTGTACAGGGTCTCCCTGTACACTTTGTACTGTACTATTTTGTTTTGCCACCATTTTGGTCATTATTAGTTTTAACAGTTTATATTTGGCCGACAGACACGTGGCAAATTTATTATAGAAAAATATTCGATAAACCAAGGTATTTTAATCATTAAAACACTTTCTCAAAATCAATCATCGATTACTGTGACGATGAGGTAGTTAAGTGAAATTTTTGGGAGAAACAACGTGCCAGCAAAACGCACTATTTATCGTGAAGTGAATAATTTCGAAGAAAGAGGCTGTGTGGTAGGTGATAGGCCCAAGCATGCATGATCGGCTGAAAATATTACTGCTGCTCAAGAAAGTGTTCAAAACAATCCATCAGCCTCAATTTGATGCCGTGCTTAGGAGCTTGGTCTCCAAAGAACAACTTTGACCTCAATTTTGCACAAGGATTTGCATTTGTTTCCATATAAATTTTAGTTGACACAAGAGCTTCTTTCACAAGATCATTTAATCCGTCGTACATATGCCAATAGGATGTTACAGCTCGCCCGTGATAACCCCGATTTTCACGAAAAAAAAAAATCATAATAAATGGATATGTGAATAAACAGAATAGTCAGTTGTGGGGAATGGGAAACCCTCAAATTATTCAACAATCACCTTTGCATCCATTAAAAGTGGCAGTCTGGTGTGCAATTTGGTTAGGAGAAATCATTGGACGTAAGGTAACTGTTGATAAGCAGCCATATCGTGATATGATTGAAAACTTTTTAACGCCACAACTGCATGCTTTGGACTTGATTAACATGTAGTATCAACAAGACGGTCCCACATCCCATACAGGCAGGACTACAATGGAATTACTGCGAGGCCTCTTTCCACACCAAGTTATTTCAAGAAGTGGTGATGTTGATTGACCTTCATGGTCGCCTGATTTCACTGCTCCGGACTTCTTTTGGTGGGGGTATCTGAAAAGCAAGGTTTATAAAAACAAGCTAGAAACGCTTCAGCAACTCGAACAATATATTCGTGATAAAATTAATGAAATACCGCGTGAAATGTGTGAGAATGTAATGAAAAATGTGCTCAAATGGGCTCGCATCTGTGAGGCTAACAGAGGCGGATACTTATCTGATATTGCATTCCATACATAATTGCCGCCAGTAAATAAAACACTTATCAATATAAGATCCATTCTCTTTCATTTAATCAAAAATTATAAACAAACAAAGAAATATACCTTCCCGGCGGGTCCCCCCGGGGACACATTAAAAGTCTTTATGGATCACACAACCATCTATACTTGTGTCTTGCGGGGGTAAAAGGGAGCCCAGTCCCAAGAGTTCCGTTATTTGTCTCTTTAGGCATTTAGCTGTTCTCTGACTTATTATTGAGGTAGGCCCTTTGGGAGTACCATGGTGGCAGTGTGTTTCGAGGCCCTCGTTTGAGTTTGTGGGTCGGATCATTCACAATGAACACTATGAATGGTTCAGGTCCAGTGAGTATGAATGCCGTCGTGTTCTTAATTATATTAAGTTTCATGCGTTCTCGATCAGGAGTTGGATAGTCTGTAACTCTTCAGCAAGGAGTGAAAGCTGGGGCCTATTCCGGACTTTTGAAGTTGCAACTAGGAGTGACCGGAGGATATACGTATCCGAAGGCCTTCTAGGGCGAGGATGACGCTACATTTCATCCGCAGTGGTAATGATCCAAAATCTCATTACGGCTTACTGCCAGGCGCAGATGTAAATCTTATCACATCATATGCGTTAGAGCCTCCCCGGGGACACATTGATATGTCTTGATGGAATCTCACCATTAAGATATATATCATCTGTATCATGATCCACCATCTGATATTGGCCCACACGGCTAGGTGCAGATACAAATCTTATCACGTTCCGAAGGCCTTCTAGGGCCAGGTGCAGATGTAAATCTTATCACGTCCCGGCGGGTACTCTTTACGTGAAATAGAACACTCAAAGCCGAGCTATGCAGCAAACGGAAATTAAATCGGCCGGTGCTTGAGAAATTCTTTCTTTGATTTTTTTCCTGCATAGGACAACAGTAAGAACACGGAAGAGAAGGAGTTAACCTTCTACCTTTTCTGAAAGTGATTTGCTGAATCTATCACGGGTTACAAATTTCTGAATAACACATAAGGGTTGACCTCAGTGAAATTTCTGGCTAGTTGATCATCTAAGATATATTACGGCCACAGAGTGGAACTAATATTCCCTTCACTGTAGCATACCTTATTTTATTTTATTTTATTTTTTTTTAAAGAGAAGTAGCACTTCAGGCAACAATGCCTATTTAGTTAAGTACCGTGCTATATTCTTTAGAAAAGGGATATTGAAGAGATGAAATAGGTGGTGAAAATAGAAGGATAGTCGGAAATTAACTGTCGTATAAGACAGCACAGCGACCAGTGACTATGCCTTCATCGCTGAGCAGCCCCACTGACAGTAAATTTTTATTTTTGTAGTAAAAAAAACCGAGGTCTTCGATGGGAATCGAACCCACAACCCCCATACTGACAAGCTAGTACACTACCTACTAGCCTACAGGGGCACCTTAGCTTATAAATGGTGTTATGTTGTCAAAATAAGATAGCAAGAGCTATCGTATTTTAATACCACGTTAACTAATCAATCAGAGTATTTACTTTTATTGACTTGTTAAAGCCTCAGCGTGATGCAAAATGTGTTTCACATCTGTTGATAATCAATAGCCCAGCGATTTACATAAGGCCGTTTTAAGCGTTTAAAGCTTTTTTAGCTTCTTAAATATTAGAAATGCGCACAAATCCTACTTCCTCCTTTCTCCTTTCCAGCTCCTTATGTCCTAGTACTTTGTGACTAAAGTAAATTTTAATTTTCTTTTGTTTAAAATGTAAATGAATCTATACACCAAGGCTTTAATTACTATCGTTATTAGAGCACCCTTTAATTTTTAATTTTATTTTTAAATACTTGTTATTGAAGCGGGTGCATATTGTGTGTAAGTTTTAATGGATTCACTGTTGCGCTTTAAAAGATAAATCTATACATGCGAAAGTCAGTTATTGTATGGGGGAACCCTTTAATTATTGATTGAACTTTTTATAGCGAACATATTCCTACATTTTCAGAGTTAATACAAAGCGTATTTCTCAAGGTTTCATAGATATAGGTAAAATAACCCCCACCGTGGGAACACCCTTTTATTTTTAACTTATTTTTCCCCATTTATTCCGGTAGTGGTAATAATAATAGAACTTCTGCGAAAAATATTAAGCTGTTGCGGCTGCAGATATAAAGGGTGTTTTTATAGCGGTCTGGAATTTTGAAATGGATTAAAACAAAAATGAATTACATAAATTGTCATGAAATTTACTTTAGACGAAAGTGAATATGCTCGCGGCTGGCTCGAACGTAGCCTAATTTTGAGAGCCAATTTTCCGAGACTATTTCTAACATTTGTGGCTTTGTATCGGTAATAACGCAATGAATGTTGCCCTTTAAATAATCAACCGTTTCGGGCATATCGGCACAGACAAGTAGGATATATTCTCACAGAAAATAATCTAGCGGCGTTAAATCGCACAATCTTGGAGGCCAATTCACGGGTGGTCCGAAAATTGAAACTATGAAATTATTTTCAATAAATCAATTGTGGCACGAACTGTGTCACATGTTACGCCGACTTGTTGTAAACACAGCCATTGCACATCATGGTTGTTCAATTGATTAACGTTGTGACAAGTAACGTCTTTAAAGAAGTATGGACCAATGATTCCATCAGCCGATAAAACACACCAAACAATCAAGTTTTCTGTATGTAACAGTGTCTCGACATACACTTGATTATTTATCATTACTCCAAATACACCAGTTTTCTTTAAAAACGTATCCATTCAAACAAAAGCGAGCTTTATCGCTAAACAAATTTCGTCTATGAAAATCGGAATCTACGACATTTTGTTTTGGGCTCAATTTACACAATTTGGAAGCTCTGTTCAGGCGCCAGTTTATTCATGTTGAAATATCTTAAAAACTAAACATAAATCACTTGACAGCTGGCTGTAATTAAAAAAAAATGTTGCCAACTCTGTAATAAAAATCCTCTATAAGCCTCTGACGACGGATAGACCTAAGAGCCGTATTAATTGGGTAACATATTTTTTAGCCTTTAACTATAAAATATAAACAAGTCATAAAATGAATATTTATGTGAAATAAAAATGTTGTTTATGCTTATGTTCATACATATTTATGTTATTTTAAAATTTATTCATTAAAATGCTGCCGTATTTAATTAATAATACATTTCAATATTGTTGAACGCAATTAAAACGCAACAACGTATATTCACACCGAAAATATCAGGAAAATGTTTTTAAAATGTCACATTGAAATTGTGATTAATTTAATAAAAATATTGTTGTTATCCATAATAACCTCAGCACCCAAATTAAAAGTGTAAATTATTTAAATTCGATAACTAATTTTTTCGCCTAATAAAATGAGGCGTTTTTACACAATTCTCTATTACCCAAGAACTAGCTGCTACCCGAGGTTTTTCGCTACCGCTTTTAATGTAATGAAAGTTAGAATAAACACACTACAATATTAAATTACTTCCCTACACGCAACACACACCGACGTTGTCTTAATTCGACAAAAATTGAGAAATTTCTGTTTAGGTTGTCAGATATTTGTTACGGATTTCTTGGAGATATATCTGGGAAAACTAATTTACGTCATGTATGTACGACATATTTTCTAAAAGATTTCGTATGAACATATCGATAGGATTTAATTTGTTTTAAAATATCGACAAGCCTGATATATTTCTGTCAACAATCAATCTGTAGCTAATATATTGTTATGTTCCTTTTAATAAACGTTTTGTTGTTTTAGTTCTTTCATTGCAAAATAACAGCACAGCACTTTAGAGTTTTAAATTAAGTTAAACGATTTATTTACTTTCAATACACACAAAATAAACTCGACGGTAATGTTGTTGTCTTTATTCAGTGATGACTCAACTTGAATTCATTCATTTGGTGGTGCTTATATATCGGAGTTTTCAACAAGAAGTTTGTTTTTCAATTGCAACAACACCAACAACATGATATTTTTTACATTGAGTTTTTTGAAGTATTCGCATTGGCAGTTGTTGAAATGAATTCAAATTCGCACGAAAATCGCATTAAAATAATTAAAGTCCACTATGAAAATGGTGGTTCTGTTAAAGATTCATTTCATGAAATTCGTAATATTTTCGGAAAACATAATCGTTCCTCTGAGACGGCTATAAAGAATTTGGTCGTTAAATTTGAGGCGACAGGCTCGATACAAAAGTTGCAAACACCAACTTTGCAGCCGTGAGCCACAGTGTTGAAGCAGACCCAATTTTGTTTAATTCCTCGACGCTCTCAACAATTGGGATTATCCACATTACGTGATAAGATTTACATCTGCACCTGGCTGTAAGCCTTAATCAGATGGTGGTCAAACCACTGTGAATAAAAAGCAACGTCATTCACGTCCTAGGAAGCCGAAGACTAATTCTAGCTACAGGTCTTTCCTAGTTGCAATTTTAGCGGTTCAGAGCAGGGCTGCAAGCCACTACCCCTTGCCGAAGAGCTGGAGACTATCCAACTCCTATCCAGAACACGTGACTTGCATGCTCACTGGATCTAGATCATTCATCCGTTGGTGTTTACATCTGCACCAGGCCGTAAGCCTTAATCAGATGGTGGTCAAACCACTGGGAATGAAAACAGGTCTTTCCTAGTTGCAATTTCAGCGGTTCCAAAGCAGCGTTACAAACCACTGCTGAAGATCTGGAGACTATCCAACTCCTGTCCAGATCACATGACTAGCATGCTCACTGGATCTGAAACATTCACCCGTAGGCGTGATTCAAGGCGAGATGATCCTGGCCACCATAATCAGTTCATGCTTGAGGCCGCAAAACCACAACCACCACGATACTCCCGAAGGGACAACCTCAATAATCAGTCAGAGAAACAGCTAAAAGTCTGAAGAGACAATTAGCGGAAACTCTAGGGCTTACTGATTCCCGTGGAAATAACGTGGAGCTTTCCAGTTGACCCCTCCCGCCTTCAGGGGACTGGGCTCTCTTATACCCCCAGCGGCACAGGTCTAAATAGTCAAGTATTCTATAAAGACTGATAAATGTGCCCCCGGGGGGGGGGGGGGAGGTATTATCCGCATGGCGAATTTTGCATATAGATTTATTTTGAAGCCTTACAAGGTTCAATTGGTGCAAGAATTAAAGCTGACCGACCATCTACATCAACGTAGGTTCACTCAATTCATTCAGGAACAACTGCTTGGTTTATCTAAAAAACATAATTTTTATAAACGAAGCCGCTTTTCACTTTTCAGGGTATGTAAAGAATGCGTGATTTGATTTACATCTGCACCGACCGCGAGGTCATAATCAGATGGTGGTCAAACCACTTAGTTGATTGGACACCAACTACGCCCTAGAAGACCTCCGGATACGTATATCCTCCAGTCACTCCTAGTAGCAATTTAGAAAGTCCGGAGTAGGCCGTGCCCTCACACCTTGCTGAGGAGTTGGAGACTTTCCAACTCCTGGTCCAGAATGAATGAAGCTCTTATTTCTCAAGAACACGACAGCATTCATACTCACTGAACCTGAACCATTCATTGTGTTAATTTGAATGATCCAACCCACAAACTCTCACGAGGGTCCGAAACCACAACCACCACGATACTCCCATATAGGGGCCAACCTCAATAATCAGTACAGAGTACATCTTTGCCTTAAGAGTACAAATAGTGCACTCTGCGAGCTTACTGATTCCCGTGGAAATATGTGGATTGTCCAGGTGACTCCTACTAGCCTTAGAGGGGCCTGGGCTCCCTTTTACCCCGCAAGACACAAATCTAAATGGAATAGTAGGTTCCAAAAAGACTATAATGTGCCCCCGGGCGGAGGTATGTAAAGAAGCAAAATTGGTTCATATGGGCTTTTGAAAATCCTAGAACGATCATTGAGAAGCCTTTGAATGCTCAACATGTCACTGTATGGTGCGCTATGTGGTTTGGAGGCGTGTTGAGTCTTTTTTTTTCGAAGAGGAAGCTGAAAATGCGGCAACGGTCCAACTTAATTTTGGCCTATTATTGACGACGTGGATATTACTGACATGTGGTTTCAACAGGGCGGTGTCACACAGTCAACGAAATTTATCAATTTATTGCAAACCAAATTACCCGATCGCATTATTTACGACAATCAGCTGTTAAGTGGGCAGCCAGATCGTGTGATTTAACACCAGTGGATTATTTTTTGTGGGCTAAGTTAGGGAAAGAGTCTATACGGAGCCAATCGAATCGATTTGAGCCTTAAAACTCATAATCTGTGTTGTGATTAACGAAATAGGACCGCTGTTTTCGCAAAAATTGATTAAAAACTTTGATGAAACAATCGGCAGCAATAGCAATCTTGCATAAATCCCCATTTACAAAATTTAGAAGCGTTGCCCAGGCATCAATCAGCTCAATCATGATGAAATGCCAAACTAAATGAAACATAAATCACTTGACAGGTGACTGACAAAATAGTTGCCAGTTAAAAAAGTATTGCCAACTTAAAGGTCCATATTTCTATAAAAACACTTTAAATAAACTTTTGATGGCATTTTGCAGTAAAGTATGGAATATCCTGCTTTATTTTTCATATTAACCGACCACTGAATTTTTTGAATTTTGTAAGACACTACGCAAAAGCTTGAGGCCAAACAAGACAACTAAATCTGCCAAAAATAAATTCTTTTAAGAATCTACTGAAATTGTTTTTTGTCGAAAGCTGAAAATTTTTTGGGAATTGGTGGTAAAATTTATTGCGATAGATCACTACGTTCGAGTTAGAATCTAAATAAGTTAGTTTTCATCATAGTACTTGCTTGATCGATTATAAAAGAGTGTGAAAGGTATTGAGGCTGGATCAAATGGTATAGGGCAAGGACTTTGCGGAGAGGGTGGATGGTTGTATTGCTCTTTTAATCGCTGCGTCACTATTTGTTAAACGAAAGTCTAAGGTGATATGCATACCGAATATCTCTAAATATCATTCCGGAAATGATTCAAGCTTGCTTTCTGGACTTTTAATAAAAGTAAAAGAGATTTAACACCACTGGACTATTTTTTATGGGGTTATGTTGAAGACAGAGTCTATACGCAGCTTATTTCTTGCTTTACTACCCGTATAAGCCTCCTAGAAATACTGTGATATATAAAATGTTCCGCGAACTCCTATTCTTATATGTGTTCTTTTGTTTGTTATCGTGACTACGTATGTATAAATTTTTTTGGCCCATAAAATCAATTTTTGTAGTGGAAATCTTTAAAATCAACTTCTTCGTAAACGAAAGGCCAGCTTGTGCGACAGCTGTTAAATTAATTATATAATGAGTGGGATTCACATTATTTAAATTGCCATGCCCATTTGATTGTTCCGGATAGCTGGTGAAAGATTAGTTTACGATAATAGCAATGTAGGCTAGTAGGTAGTGTACTAGCTTGTCAGTCTGGGGGTTGTGGGTTCGATTCCCAACGAAGACCTTGGTTTTTTTCACTACAAAAATAAAAATTGATTGTCGGTGGGGCTGCTCAGTGATGAAGATATGGTCACTGGTCACTGTGCTGTCTTTAGACGACAGTTAATTTCCGTAACTATCCTTCTACTTTCACCATCTATTTCATCTCTTCTCTATCCCTTTCCTTAAGAATGTAGCACGGTACTTGACTAAATAGGCATTGTTACTTCAAACAAACAAGCGAAATTTCGTACATTTTTATTACATACATCGTTATGTATGTATTAGAACGCTTTTCATATTTTAATATTTTTTTTTGAAAGAGTAAATAAACTTGCCTGGATTTTAGTTTACTACATTCATCTTGCTGACGTTTTCCTCTTAAATCAAATAACACCACTCATGTTCACCTCATATCAAATAATTAATTTATGTTTTTAAAATAAATTTAAAATCTTGCTGGTGGCGTTGCTGCGAATCGTTAAGAAGGCATTTTTGAAATTTATTTTATTGCCTTCTTTCTAAATTGTGTATGAAATTGTTTTTGTAATGGTTCATTAATAAATGAAACCAACAGTTGTACACGCAAGTTTAGCACATTTTATATAAAAAAAATATTTTTGTTTTAAAAATAATTTTAAAAGTCAAGATCAAGTTCGTTCTCATAATTCTTGTCACAGGAGAACAGGAAAAATACAAAAAATTACAATTTAAATGAATGAAGTTTTATATATATTCTGGACCTTTAAAGGAAAGGGAACTGATTTAAAGATATCTATTTGTCTGCCTGTATTAACATAAAAACGTATTACTCAAAGATATCAAATCAAAATTGGGAAACTTGAGCCATAATTTTTTTTTAAAGAGAAGTAGCACTTCAGGCAACAATACCTATTTAGTCAAGTAGCGTGCTACACTCTTTAGAAAAGGGATAGAGAAGAGATGAAACAGGTGGTGAAAGTAGAAGGATAGTCGGAAATTAACTGCCGTATAAGACAACACAGCGACCAGTGACTGTGCCTTCATCGCTGAGCAGCCCCACCGACAGTCAATTTTTATTTTTGTAGTGAAAAAAAAATCAAGGTCTTCGTTGGGAATCGAACCCACAACCCCCGTACTAACAAGCTAGTACACTACCTACTAGCCTGCAGGGGCACCTTAGCTGATAAATGGTGTTATGTTGTCAAAATAGGATAGCAAGAGCTATCGTATTTTAATACCACGTTAACTAATCAATCGAAGTATTCACTTTTATTGACTTGTTGAAGCCTCAGCGTAATACAAAATGTGTTTCACCTTTTTAATACCATTTTCACCTAGAATACATCTGTTGATAATCAATTGCCCAGCGATTTACATAAAGCTGTTTTAAGCGTTTAAAGCTTTTTTAGCTTCTTAAATATTAGAAATGCGCACAAATCCTACTTCCTCCTTTCGCCTTTCCAGCTCCTTATGTCCTAGTACTTTGTGACTAAAGTAAATTTTAATTTTCTTTTGTTTAAAATGTAAATCAGAGTTTAACTCATACACCAAGGCTTTTATTACTATCCATGCCTCACCCTTTAAGTTTTAAACACAGCGACCAGTGATTGTGCCTTCATCGCTGAACAGCCCCACCGACAGTCAATTTTTATTTTTGTAATGAAAAAAAACCAAGGTCTTCATTGGGAATCGAACCCACAACCGCCGTACTGACAAGCTACTACACTACCTACTAGCCTACAGGGGCACCCTTAGTACTTAGTGCTTGCAAATTTTCAAAATCCATTTCTACAAAATATACGAAAACGTTCTCTGGCGGCAGTCAAACATTTCGTTTGTTTTTCCCTCTAACATATTTTGGAAAAATCTTGATTTGATTTCTTTGGAAAACATCCTTGGATTGATCCATAGAACAGGATTCGCAATTTTTCGTTCAATATATTACAACTACATTCCAACATTTTGGGTTGACTGACAACATAATCGCGGACGTATTTGTAGGCTCTGGAACTCGCTTAAGAGATCTTAACATAGATAAAATATTTGGTGTACCACTAAGCAGCTATAAAAGAAACTACTGGTAATCGCAGCAACAACAGATAATCTCATTCGACAAGTGAACAAATGCTAGGAGTTTTAATTTCATGTACAGTCACTACTGTAGTATTTGCTAGAATGTGGAGGAGAGAATGGAGCACCTTCTTTACCAATGTTCTGTCCTACCAACTGATAGCATGTTTTTAAGAGTCCTTGACTGCAAACTCTGGCAGACCTACATGTAGAACTGCAGCTTTAAGTTTTTATTACGTATTGAAATTTTTTAGGGATACAAAATTTACATTTGACATTTTGATTAAAAAACATTTTGGAAACCCTGTCATAAATGCCTTATTAAGCGTGTATTTTTTAATAGAGGTTGGAAATGGCAATTTTTCCAGGTGTCAAGTGATTTATGTTCGTTTGGCTCAACATGAATATACTGACGTGTTAAAGATGCTTCCGAAAAACAAGCTTGCCGTTTTCATAAGCGAATTTTGTTTAGCTTTTGAAGTTTACATTTGCTGTATGGATATGTTAACAAACAAAACTGCCGTATTTGCAGGTGCTCCTGTAGGCTAGTAGGTAGTGTGCTAGTTTACATGGCTGGGGGTTGTGGGTTCGATTCCCAACAAAAACCTTCACTACAAATAAAAATTGACTGTCAGTGGAGCAGCTCAGTGATGACGGCATAGTCACTGGTCACTGAGCTGTCTTATACGACAGTTAATTTCCGTAACTATAATTCTACTTTTACCACCTGTCGATCTCTTCTCTATCCCTTTCCTAAAGAATGTAGCACCGTACTTGACTAAATAGACATTGTTAGCCAGAAGTGCTACTTCTCTTTAAAAAAAAAATTGCAGTGATGATAATTTTCAAGTCACAGTCAAAAAACTGACTGTTTGGTGTGCTTTATTGTCTGGTGGAATCATTGGTCTCTGCAGTTGATTTCATAAAAGGAATTTTTGGTAACCGTATAGTTTCACGTTTCAGGCCCCTGAATTGGTCTACAAGATAATGCAAATGCTCTTCGATTGATCAACTTCTGAGGGGATATGTGTAATTGTAGGTCTACGCTATTTATATTTGGCTATTTCTTCTATCAGATAAAGGTTTTTCTTACTTTCCTTTAAACATTATTAGTGATAAAATGTCGACAAATTGTTTTAATATATATATATTTTTTTTCGTACGAACTAGCCTACTTGCAAAGCATTGTACCAGAACTAGAAAATTATGTTATGGGGAGGAGGAAAGAGGGAGTATTGTTTGTGGACGTTTGATTTGAATTTTGCTACATTGCAGTGACAGCAAAGACCTCTGGAGGGAGTTTATTCCACATAGGAACTGTTACGATATAAAAAGGAACTCTCCTTGTAATGCGTACTATGATTCACTGGTCAATCGACCATAAATGGATGGAACAAGTTCCCTAATTTCTTTAGAGGACTTACCATTGGAGTAACTCAATAGAGTTAGATACCCTACCATCCCCAATGAGCTATTCCAAAATAAACTTTTGGATGCTGACTCATACATGAGAGTTATGTTCTATCTTTGGATGGATATAGGTGGTATAAACAGTACGAAGAGCGGATAGAGTGAAGTACCTCTTGCACCGTTTTAAAAAACCGAACCACTTAAAAGCTTCTTTAGAAACGTAAAAAATATTTTTACACTGAATTTTCATTGCAACAACATCAAGAGCTTCCGATTCCGTAATAGCTATGTCATCCATAGTAATAGATGCAGCATCATTCCGAACACAGATCTATGCCCAAGCATCCAGCATCGCGTCTTACGGGCATTAAAATCAACTTTATTCGCATCCCCATTCGGAGATTGTTACGAGATCATGATTAAGCGTATCATTCACGTTCCGTCTTTTGGAACTCACCTTCAACTAGTTCGGTCTATTACTAAATGAATACGAATGGTGCTGTTATCTGCGAAAGAGTAAATAGGCTTGAAAGTTTGATAAACAAGATCATTCAGAAAAATAAGAAATAGAGTAGGAGAAAGAACGGAGTCTTGCGGTCGTATAGTGCGATTTCTGATAATACTCGATATAAATCTGTAGAAATTATCACCAACATCAAAAGCAACTAGTTTTGCGAGAAGTCCAATCGTGCCAAACTTTATCAAACGCCTTTGAAATGCCTAGAAGCACCACCTAACTATCTCCGAAATTTCGTGATAAGATTTCCATCTGCACCTGGCCTTTAGCCTTAATCAGATGGTGGTCAAACCACTGGGAATGAAAAACAACGTCATTCACGCCTTAGGAATTCTAGCAACAGGTCTTTCCTAGTTGCAATTTCAGCGGCGCCAAAGCATGGTTGCAAACCACTACTCCTTGCTGAAGAGCTGGAAACTATACAATTACTGGTCCAGAACATATGACTAGCATGCTCAATGGATCCGGATCATTCACTCGTTGGTGTTATTAAAGGCGAGATGATCCTGGCCCACATAATCAAATTAATGCGGGGGCCGCAAAACCACAACCACCACAATACTCTCGAAGGGCCAACCTCAATAATCAGTCAGAGAAACAGCTAAAAGTATAAAGAGACAATCAGTGGAACTCTGGGGCTTACTGATTCCCGTGAAAATACCGTGGAGCTTCCAGTTGAACCCTGCTGCCTTCAGGCGACTGGGCTTACTTATACCCCCAGCAGTTCCCCCCGGGGGCACATAAATATGGTCTTTATAGAATTCCACTATCTAGACACAGTGCAACTGGGGAAAAAGGGAGCCCAGTCCCCTGAAGTCGGCAGGGGTTCAACTGGAAACTCCACTTTATTTCCACGGGGATCAGTGAGCTCGCAGAGTTCATTATTTGTCTCTTTAGACATTTAATAGTTCTCTGGCTGGTTATTGAGGTTGGCCCCTATGTGGGAGTAACGTGGTGGTTGTGGTTTCGCGACCCCATATCAGGTTTGTTGTTTAATATGGTGGCCAGGATCATTTCGCCGTTAATGACACGCTAGGTGAATGATCCAGTCCAGTGAGCACACTAGACATGTGTTCTGGACAGGAGTTGAAAAGTCTCCAACTCTTCAGCAAGGAGTGATGATTTGCAGCCATGCTCTGGGCAATCATCGTAGTTGCAACTAAAAAGTTCTGTTGCATAGAATTATAGCTTCGGCTTCCTAGGACGAGCATGACGTTGCAAATTATGCAGTGGTTTGATGCACCATCTGATGAAGGCTTCATGGCCAGGCGCGGATATAAATCTAATCACACACACCCCCAGCAGCACAGGTCTAGATGGTTGAATAATTCATAAAGGCCGATAAATGTGCCCCCGGGGGGAGACTAAAATTGAAATGATGTATAGAGATGTACCATTTTCCCGACAGGAAAGCCATCAAATCACCCGTAGCGCATCCACTACGGAAACCATACTGTCGGTCGCTAAGTAAGCCCTTGGACTCCACGTACCTCACAAGATGAAAATTAATCATACTTTTCATCACTTTAGAAAGTGCAGAAAACTGCGCTGTTGATTTCAGGATTGTTAGCCTCACCCATTGGCGTTACGTTAGCAAGCTTCTAACACTTTTAAAATTCATCGGCATGATACAACCTGCTGAAAAGTAGAGTACTGTTTCAAGACCAGTACTGGTATCCCATCAGGCCCAGGAGACTTGTTGATGTTGCTAAAACCTTTTTAACCACTCGAGCTCGAAAGAATATCTGGGGCATAGTAACGGGTACTCTGTCGAGCTCGGGCGGTGGTTGACTACTTTCCGGCAAATGAGAATTGTTTGCAAATATAGCAGCCAAAAGGTTAGCTTTATCAACCAGGTCAGTGAATATTTGATCATTCTTTAAAATAGTCGGCATTGAAGAACTAGCATTATCCTTTACTCTTTTAACAAATTACCAAAAGTTCTTGCTACCCTTAGGAGAAGGCGCTATGTAAACGAAAGCTGTAAATATAGTTAAATATAAATTTAAAAATATAACAAATTGTCGCGATGTAATGTAAAAATTATCAGACTTAAATAAAAGAAAAGTCCTGTCTTAAATTCGTGACCAAAACGAGAAAGTAATTGTACTATAATTCTTTACATTACTGTACATAAGCACTTGTCTACTTACACATTTTAATAATTCTTATCACTAAAACGTGCACTTGTCGAACATCTATTAACGTGTGAATTCAATCAAAAAAAAAAAAAGGTAAAAAAAAAAACAAAAACAAAACTTGCTTTGTTTTTGTATGTGAACATTATCTGTAAAATATAAGATGAGAGAGAGAGAGAGACATCCACACACCGTATTTCTCTTATTAAATTACATGGGAAACATGTATATGTGCGTATGTAACGGTAGGTTTTTACAGACAACAATTTAAATGTAAAAGCGAAAAACGGCTTTAAATTATACAAAAGATGAGTAACAGTGACTAATAAAATGATGATGGATGCCAATTATGTGAGAATAAAAAAATTTGCTGGGCAAACGATAAATTCTCACGGGTCAAGATTAAGAATTAAATAATTTATTATGAGTTTTAGATTATTTCGATAACGTTCGTATTAAATTGTGTTCTAATTTGGTTTATTTATTTGTTTACATTCGGCAAATTAATTTCTTTGATTCTTCAATTATTTATATTTTCGCAAATTTTTTCTTAATTAAGAAAATCTGCGATTTATTTAAATAAGCTCGAAATATTTGGGAAAATTGCAACTTTTTGCTATCGGTGTTTCTTAGATTCAAGAAAGGCTAAACCGATTTCGCAAATATTTGTTTGAAGTTATTGGCGAAAGTCCAAGCAAGGTTTAAAAGGTTAGAAATAATATAATATATAATACTTTATGTTGCCGCCATTTTGGTAAACATTAGTTTTGACAGTTCATATCTGGCAGTCGTGAAGTAGACACGTGGCTAATTTATTATGGAAAAATATTCGATAAACCAACGTGTTTTAATCGTTAAAACATTTATCAAAATCAATCGTCGATTACTGTGACGATGAGAAAGTTAAGTGAAATTTTTGGGAGAAGCAACGTGCCAACAAAACGCACTATTTTTTCGTGTAGTGAATTATTTCGAAGAAAGAGGTTCTGCAGGTGATAGCCACAAGCATGGATCACAAGATCGCTTGCTCAAGAAGGTGTTCAAAACAATCCATCAACCTCAATTCGACGCCGTGCTCAAGAAATTGATTTTCAAAGAACAACTTTGGCTACAATTTTGCACAAGGGCTTGTATTTGTTTCCTTATAAGATTCAGTTGACACAAGAGCTGCTTCAACAAAATCATTTACTCCGCCATACATAAGCCAATAGAATGTTACAGCTGTCCCATGACAACCACGATTTTCATGACAAAAATCATAAAGAGTGACGAAGCACATTCTCCTTTGAATGGATATGGGAATAAACAGAATAGTCGGTTCTGAAGAAAGGGAAACCCTCAAATTATTGAACCTTTGCATAGTTAATTCGTTCTCAACACTTTGCTGTATAGCAGCTATGCTTGCATCACTACGGCCACTAAAAGCATATTGTCTTGGTCTATTGCCAGCAATTACACCGCGAGCCTCGAATTTAATGATTAAATTGTGCACAGCGGTCTCAGAAGAAGCCTGATTATGAATACAACCTGCTCGATTTTTACTGTAATAAGTGATACCATTTTCACAATTCAAATTCTTTGCTTAAGATTTTGACGTGCCATTTTAAAAATTTCCAACTTTTTGTTAGATAAATGTCAAAAGATAACAGCACAATGATTGACATTTAAGCGTTTGACAAACAATTCATTTCCTAACTTTAAATTTACCCATCCTTTTTAAAACTTCATAAATTTTGATTTATTTTTAAAAATCTTTTAAATATTTTTAATTTTTTAATGCTGCGAATTTTTTTAAAGTTTGGATTTGACTATCTTTTATCAGTTTAACTAGGTGTGTTAAGTTTCATGCCTGAATCTTTCTATAGTTTCAATTTACTTAAAGTATGAGCAGCCGCTGTAAAAACTTTAAAAAATAAAATTATAGGGTGACTCATATATTGTAAGGAGCCCTACATGGGTGAGCCCAACCGTGTGTTAGTGGAGTTTTATTTTACTTTAGTGGCTCGCTAGAAATTTTTGTAAATTTTCAATTGATTCAAAATCCCGCTTTTAATTTTAAGGAGATCTTAGGACACCTAACGATGTAAAAATACAAATTCATTCGCTATGAAAGTAAAGATCTTTATAAATATTTTTGTACATTTCAGTCTGCCACTGGAAAATACGTTTTTGTAAAATTTATAATTTTAGAAATTAAACAACAATTTGTTTAAATGTAAGTTTAAATTTTAAGAAAATCTCAGAAATACTTTACAACACCGTTGTTCAAGAGTTCATGTCGCCCCGCCTTTAGCCAGGGCATACATATTTTTTATTCATTTGATTGCATCTACTTCCAATTGTGGCAACACAAACAACATGCTAATTTTGACATTTAGTTTTTTGACGTATTCGTAATACATACATTGCCAGTTGTTACAATGAATTCACTTTCGCACGAAAATCGCATTCAAATAATTAAAATCCATTAATGAAAATGGTGGCTCTGTTAATCGTTGTTTTCAGACCACTATTCAGAATTTCGTCATTAAATTTGAGTCGACAGGTACGAACAGCAATGCGTTTTCGATCGGATCGTTCAAGTGAAAACATCGTAGCCGTCCACAGTGTTGAAGCAGATCCAAACTTGTCATATTTCGGGTTTTTTCATGATAAGATTTGTATCTGCACCTGGCCGTAACGTAACCCTTAATCAGATGGTGATCAAACCACTGGGAATGAAAAACAACGTCATTCACGCCCTAGAAAGCCGACGACTAATTCTAGCAACAGGTCATTCCTAGTTGCAATTTCAGCGATTCCAAACCAGGGTTGCAAATCACTACTCCTTGCTGAAGAGCTGGAGACTATCCAACTTCTGGTCCAGAATGCGTATAATTAAGAACACTACAGCATTTATACTCACTGGACCTGGACCATTCATTGTGTTCATTGTGAATGATCTGAGCCACAAACTGAAATGAGGGCCTCGAAACACACAGCCACCACGATACTCCCGAAGGGCCAACCTCAATAATCAGTCAGAGAACAGCTAAAAGGCTAAAAAGACGATTGGCGGAGCTCTGGGGCTATACTTAACCCACGTGGGAATATAGTGGATTTTCCAGCTGGCTCCTTGCTAGCCTGTTAGGGGACTGGGCTCCCTTTTACCCCCGCAAGACACAAGTCTAGATGGTTGTGTGATCCATATAGAGTTATAAATGTGCCCCCAGGGGGGATTTGGGATTATCCAAAACCCCTACATGGCGAATTTTGCACAAGATTAAACTTTAAAGCCTTACAAGGTGCAGCATTTGAAGCCGACCATTTACAAGCGAAGCCCATTTTCCCCATTTTCATTTGTCAGGGTATATAAACAAGCAAAATTTTTTTTCGTTAAGAGAAGTAGCACTTTAGGCAACAACGCCTATTTAGTCAAATACCGTGCTACACTCTTTAGGAAAGGGATAGAGAAGAGATGAAACAGGTGGTGAAAGTAGAAGGATAGTCGGAAATTAACTGCTGTATAAGACAGCACAGCGACCAGTGACTATGCCTTCATCGCTGAGCAGGCCTACCGACAGGCAATTTTTATTTTTGTAGTGAAAAAAACCAAGGTCTTCGTTAGGAATCGAACCCACAACCCCCATATTGATAAGCTAGTACACTACCTACTAGCCTGCTGGGGCACCTTATGGCGCATTATAGTTTCCGAAAATCCTAAAGCAATTATTGAGCAACCTTTGCATGCTTTACGTGTCACTGTGTGTGGTGTGGAGGTGTGAGTGGGTCGTTCTTTTTTCGAAGATGAGGCTGCAAATGCGGTAACGGCCAATGGATCACGTTATCGCAAGATGCTAACAACTGAACTTTGGCCTATTATTGACGACGTAGTTAAGTGGTCGGTCAGATCGTGTGATTTAACACCACTGGATTATTTTTTGTGGGGCTATGTTAAGGACAGGGTCTATACGGAGTTAATCGAAACCGTGATGTGTTTACCGAAATACGGCCGCCATTTAGCCAAAAAGCGATTAAAAACTTTGATCATTATGGTTGTGGTGGCCATTTGCCAGATATCATTTTTCATTCATAATTTCCGAACTTTTCTCTTCGCAATATCTATAATAAAAATTTAAATCGTCTTAATCAAAATTTTTTGTTTTATTTTGTTATAGAAAACAAACTTCTTGCTGAAAAACTTTTTAAATTTTTTTTATTTCGGTCCTCCTTCCCAATGTGCTGTTACAGCTTTGATTAAATGACTAACTAATTCATGGGGAATTAGCTGATTTTGCTTTTAAATACTTACAAGAACAAACTCAATAATTGTTAAGATGCTGCTGACTAAAAGATTTTTGTTGTTGTTGTTGAGAGTTTTAATTTATAATTTAGCAGCTCTTGATTTCTTTGGTGAATAAACTTTGTGTGTTGTTGTTGGTGCTGTGATATTTGTAGTAGTAAAATTCCAGGTAATTTTGTTTTTAAGTTGTATTAAATGGTGATTCAGTCTCAAACACGGTCTGCAACATCATTTAATGAGACAGATTGCGAGAATGTGAGTCTTGTTGTTATTTTTGTTTTGTTTTTGCAATAAATGATACAATATCTGATGAGTAATCGAATTTATGAATCAAATAAAATAAAAACACTTGTTGCCATTGTTATTAGTTCCTGCTATTGTTGTTATTATTATTTTTATTGTTGTTCAATAAGAATTTTTATTTACTTATTTCATTGTTGTTGTTGTTAATTTATAGCAAAACATTTGTTTGATTGAATGTTTTAAAACTTCATTTCATTTAACTGTAGTTAAAATACGGAACAGAGAGAGGGAGAGAGATACAGAATGTAGAGACTAAGAGTTGGGGGTTTATTTTGGTTTTCGTTTTTGTATAATTTTTGGTATCTAATGATTTATTGCTTTTTATCTAATTCTTTGATTTTTTAAATTGAAATACATTTTTTTAATTATCTTTCAATATTTTTTTAATTATTTAATTTAAGTTCTCTTAACAATTTGCTGTTTTGTTTTCTTTTTTTTATTTTGTATTATAATATTATTGTAGTGGTTGTTGTTGTTGTTAAGCAAAAGTACTATTATTCACTGTTATTGTAGTTCACAAAAGTACTATTGTTCGCTGTTGGTGGTATTAACATTTGTTAAATTATCGTAAACAATGCGCAAAATTTTAATTAAAACAAAATAAAATAAACAGACAGCACAAAATCGCCAACTTAAAATTTCCATAATAAATTCTAAGCACACACGTACACAAACACACTCAAGCAATAGTGGAGTAAAAAACAAAAAAAAACTGCCAGTTTCAAGGGAATAACAAAATATTAAATTGCTTTAACGTTTATTTTCAGTTTATTAAGCAACCGACCGGTAAATACACATTTGTAATTTAAGGTTTATGTATATTTTAATGGAATAAAAAATTCAAAAGACAATTAATGTTCACTTAAAGTAAATATTTGTTTTTATTTAATCAATATTTTTCGTTTCGTAAAGCAACGAATTCGTCGTATTGTGCATAGTATTTCAAAACTGACCGATAAACAATTTAAGACTTTTTATTTTCAAAAGCGATAAGCAGCAGCAGCAGTAGCAATAGCAGCAGCAGCAGCACATTATTTAGTTTGGACACCCATAACAAAAATAGTCTCGTTCAATATATCAACACTCACACATTAACGCGTACATATATCATATCATATCACAAGGCAGAGTTATACGATCACAAAATTGTTTAACTTCGATACGATCTTTTGGTTTGTTAATTGTTTGGTTAAATAAAATTTTTATTTTGTTTACATTCCTCGTTATCGTCGTTTGCTGACGTTGTGACTTTGTTGATTGTTTATCAACGAATGCTTTAGAATACTATTGGAGAGTCCATATTAAGCGTTTTATATTAATAACACGACAACTCATGTAGTAAAATTAAACATGAATAAATGAGAATAAAAAGCAACACAAATCTTGTTATTATGAGCGGGCGATTTAACTTCGCGCCTAATAAATAAACGTGTATTCCGTCTGTCCGCCTTTCCGTCTCTAAGTGCGGTTTTACACACATCAACTTTTGTTGCTCAACTTTTGTTGTTTCCATTAGAAGGAAAGAGAAGACGTATAAAGCCTTCTCTTTCTTTCTAATGGAAACAACAAAACTTGAGCAACAAAAGTTGATGTGTGTAAAACCGCACTAACAAACACAACTTGAAACTTCGTCATTTATTAAAGTGCATTGAGTGGAATGAATATGTTGTTGGTTTCTTTACATTTTGTTTTTGATCTGTATTTTATTATTCTTACTCATTTTTAAATCATTCATAAATAAAAAATTAAGCTTCGTACATAGTTTTGTCCAGTACTGTATAAATATCTATACACAGGGTGTCCGCCAGGAAGGTATACTACTTTGTTTTGTCCCCATTTTAGTCTTGACAATTCATATTTGGCATAAACCAACGTGTTTTAATCGTTAAAACATTTGATCAAAATCAATGTGCTAACAAAACGTTCTATTTATCGTGTAGTGAATGATTTCGAAGAAAGAAGATCTGTAGTTGATAACATACTGCAAGATCGGGTCTGAAAACATTACTGCTGCTCAGGAGCTTGGTCTTCAAACAACAACTTTGGCCACAATTTTGCACAAGGATTTGCATTTGTTTCAATATAAGATTCATTAGGATGTTACAGCTCGCCCATGGCAACCCCGATTTTCATGAAAAAATCATAATGAATGACGAGGCACAGTTTCATTTGAATGGATACGTGAATAAATAGAATAATCGGTTCCGGGGAATGGGAAACCCTAAAATTATTCAACAGTCACCTTGGCATCCATCCAAAGTGACTGTCTGGTGTGCAATTTGGTTAGGAGGAATGAAAATGAAAACGGCAATATTCTGATATGATTGAAAACTTTTTAACGCCACAACTGAATGTTTTGCGCTTGGTTAACATGTGGTATCAACAAGACGGTGCTACATCGCACACAGCCGGGATTACAATGGAATTACTGCGAGACCTCTTTCCACAACTAGTTATTTCAAGAAATGGTTATGTTGATTGGCCTCCAGGGTCGCCTGATTTGACTGCTCCGGACTTCTTTTTGTGGGGATAGATGAAAAGCAAAGTTTATGCAAACAAACTAGAAACGCTTGAGCAACTCAAACAAAATATTTGTGATAAAGTTAATGAAATAGCGCGTGAAATGTGTGAGAATGTAAAGAAAAATGTGCTGAGAAGGGCTTGCATCTGTGAAACTAAAAGAGGCGGACATTTATATGATATTGTATTCCATACATAATTTCCGAGATTAAATAAAACATTTATCAATATAAGTTCTCCTTTATCAAATCAAAAATTATAGTATATACCCTCCCGGAGGACACCCTGTATATATAAAGGGTTTTTCAATAAAAAGTTTGTTTTCTAAAACAAAATAAAATATATCTTTTCTTTTAAAGAGAAGTAGCACTTCAGGCAACAATGCCTATTTAGTTAAGTACTGTGCTGCATTCTTTAGGAAAGACATAGAGAAGAGATGAAACAGGTGGTGAAAGTAAAAGGATAGTCGGAAATTAACTGCCGCATAAGATAGCACAGCGACCACTGACTATGCCTTTATCGCTGAGCAGCCCCACCGATAGTCAATTCTTATTTTTGTAGTGAAAAAACCAAGGTTTTCGTTGGGAAACGAACCCACAACCCCCATACTGACAAGCTAGTACACTACCTACTAGCCTACAGGGGCACCTGATTAACCTCATTGTAGTTTTGCGATGATAGCTATTTGCCTTTAGTGTAAGGTAGATTGTTGTCCTTTTCCATCTCTTTGTGTGATTTGAATCTGCTTGTTATATGAGTTTAGCTTTAGCTTAGCGTGTGTTTTAACATGGCGATTTTATTATTCACGTATTTTGTCACTATTTTCGACTTTTTTAAATTCCCTATAGCCTGGTCTAGGAATTCTTTCATTATAATATCTGCTATAATTGGTGAAGAGGGGAACTCATTGGCATTTTATTTTTCTGTTCATATATACGCATGTCCCTAATATTTAGAAAATCTGGTCCTCTTAAAGCAAGAGTTTATAATGTCCACAAACAAACGATGGGGTATATCCGTATATTTTTAAAGACCTTTCCATTTATTTGCTATTGTTTTAAATGCTAGGATCTTTAGGATGCTCTTCATCTCTGGGACGCACTTCATCTCTTTTAATTTTAATCTTGTTAACTTTACATTTAAAACGTATAGCAACCTAAATACTGTTAAGATTCACGTATTAAATTTTCTAAAGTCTTTTCAACAAGAAGTTTGTTTTTTAAACAAAATAAAATAAAAAATTTAAATTAAGATGTTTCAAATTTTTATTGCATTACGAAGAGAAAAGTTCGGTAATTGTGAATGAAAATTGATATCTGACACGTGTCCACCACAACCACGCTGACTGATGTCGATTTTTTAATACCGTTTTGTTAAAATGGCAGTTCTATTTCATTGATTACATCACGAATTTCGAGTTTTAAGGCTAAAATCCAATCGATTCGATCGGCTCTTCAGAGGCTCTGTTCTTAACATAGCCCCACAAAAAAAAATCAATGGTGCTAATGGTGATCTCGCTGGCCACTTAACTGCTGATTGTCGTGAAATTATGCGATCGGAAAATTTGTTTTGCAATAAATTAATCATTTCATTGGCTGTGTAACATGTGACATCGTTTGTGCTGATGAGGTTCATTAGGCGGTTATAAAAATTAAAAAACAACGAATTTGTGGCACACAAAATCCACAAACAGTCATCCAAAAACCGTAATGCATAGTGTGTCAGGCAGCAGCATCATAGGCACGTTTCGTTTTTAGAAATAAACAAGAAAACGCCGTCACATACGTCTGTGCTAGCAAATCATAATAATCGATCTTGTGATTTAACTCCGCTGGATTATTTTCTTTGGGTCCATTTAAATGACCGGGTTTGCGTGAACACTTACAAGCAACTAACTAAGTTCGGGGCTGACTTGATGTGATACGCGAAGCTTTATTGCATTATGAACGAAAAATGATATTTGGTAAATCTCTACCACGATCACGCTGATGGATCTCAATTCTTTCATCAAAGTTTTTAATTTTAATGACTTTTTGGCAAAATGGCGGTCCTATTTTGTTAATCAGTTTACGAATTTCGAGTTTTAAAGCTAAAACCGATTTGACTGGCTCCGTAAAAGCTTTGTCCTTCACATAGCCTCACAAACAGTAATCCATTGGTGTTACATCACACGATCAGGCTGGCCACTTAACTGCTGATTGTCATGGAACTTAATGTGCTATAAATTGATAGTTTTATTGGCTGTGTGACATGTGTTGTTAAAACCACATGTCAGTGATATCCACGTCGTTAATAATAGACCAAAATTTAATTGTTATTATCTGACGATAGCGTGATCCACTAACCGTTACTGCATTTCCAGCCTCATCTTCGAAAAAAACGGCCCATCACACTTCCAGACCACATAATGCTCTATACAGTAACACGTTGAGCGTGCAATGGCTGCTCAAAAATCACTTTAGGATTTTTAGAAGCCCAAATGAGGCAATTTTGCTTGTTGACATAGCTGACAAGTGAAAGTGGTCTGCGTCTGAAAAAATGAATATTTGAGAATAACCAGCCGGTGGTTCCTGAATAAATTGAGCGTACCTACGACGATGTGAATGGTTGTAAGGCTTCAAAATCAAATCCTTACGCAAAATTCGCCATGTGATTGTTTTGGTATAACCCAAATTGTTGACAACGTCGAGGTATTGACAAATTTGGATTTGCTTTAACACTGTGGCTCACAGTTGCAATATTTTAAGTTGAATGACCCGGTTGAACATGCGTTGGTGTTCGTACATTTTATATCGAGCCTGTCGACTTAAATTTAACGACCAAGAAATTTCTTAATATGGGTCCCAGAAGGATGATTATGTTGTCCGGCAATATCACGAATTTTACGAAATGTAACTTTAACAATTTTCATTAAGAGATTTTAATTATTTTAATGCGATTTTCCTACGAAATTGCATTCAATGTAACAATTGCCCCTGTATCTGCAACAAACACGTCAAAAAACTAAATGTCAAAACTCTAATGTTGTTGAAAAACAAACTTCTTGGCAAAAAAAAAACCCGGTATATAAATATATAGACTCTATATATAAAAGATAATTTGGTTGCCGCTTGACGTAAAAATTGTGTTTGTTAACGAATTAAACAGTTTTGTCTTAATGTTAGAAGTATCAATACAATTGTTGTTGTACATTTAATTAAAGCCTTTCAACTTACACTCCCATTTGTTGCATGACAACAATTGTTGTATTCTATGCTGTTTTATTTTGCTGTCTTATTTTCTGTACGATTTTGTTGGAAAAATTAAATTAGGAATGTTAGGAATACGTTAAAAATGGTTGCCATTTGTAAAACAATAACAACACGTGAACATAAACACTAAACAGTAAAACAATGAAAGTAAAAAAAAGTGTCACCCCTCTTTTGATTACAATTTTATTTAACTCGATGATTTCGCTAAAGACCAGCATCATTTGTTTTATAATCTTTTTTAATAATGTCACAGTCACCATAGAAGACCATAATAAAAATGCTGCTAAAGGGTATTTGTCATACCCTTTAAATTAATTTTATTATTGTTTTTATATAAATGAGAGAAAGTTTTATTTAATGTCGGCAACTATGTATGGAATTCAATATCAGATAAATGCCCGCCTCTGTTACCCTCACAAATGCCGGGCCCTTTTGAGCACATTTTTCATTACATTTTCACACATTTCACGCGCTAGTTCATTAATTTCATCATGAGTATTTTGTTTGAGTTGCTCAAGCGTTTCTGGTTTGTTTGCATAAACCTTTCTTTTCAGATATCCCCACAAAAAGATGTCCGGAGCATTCAAATCAAGCGACCATGGAGGGCACTCAACATTACCAGTACTTGAAATAACTTGTGGTGGAAAGAGGACTCGCAGTAACTCCATTATAATCCTGACTGTATGCCATGTGGCACCGTCTTGTTGATACCACATGTTAATCAAGCCGAAAGCATGCAGTTGTGGCGTTAAAAAGTTTTCAATCATATCATGATATCGCTTCCCATATGTAACGGTGAAAGTCGTACCTCGCTTTCACCTACACGATATTACAACTTTAATACTACTTTATTATTACTTTATTATTATTTTTTTGAATTTAAAATTAATTACTGTTATTACTATACTTATTGTTATTATTTTTATTATCATTATTATTTATTTATTTATTTTATTTATTTTATTTATAACATGTCTATGGAATCATTTCCTTACAGACAATTAGTGATACTAATAAATGATATTAAATTATTAATTACACAAAATTAAATAAATTACAAAAAAAAATATAAAATGAAAATAAAAAAAAAAAAATACAAAATTATGAGTTTAGAAAATTTACAATTGCATTCTTTACAACATTAGCATTTAATGAAAAGTCTATAAATCTATACAATTGATTAAATTCATAACACATTCTTCTAAGAGGATCAGCATCAGCATAATTAGCTCTATAAACTTTTACCAATAGAGGAATAAAATTGCGGGATGTACGTTGAGGAACATTAAACGAAATTTCGTTGATCGAAAATCCGGAACAGATATCTCCCTTAATAATATTGAAGACAAATGATACGTTCAGCATAGTTCTACGGCTTTTTAGAGTAGGCAGCTTAATAAGAGCAAGTCGAGACGAATAAGAAGGCAAGTTTACTGGGTTAAATCGTAATACACGAAGACAAAATAACATGAATTGCTTTTGCACCGATTCAATAGCATCAGAGTGAATTTGATAAATGGGATCCCAAATTATTGATCCATATTCCAGAATCGGACGTACAAGTGACATGTATAATGTTTTCCCAATGTACGGGTCATTAAACTCTTTTGACCAGCGTTTAATAAAGCCAAGTATAGCTCTAGCCTTATTTATTGCAAATGTTATATGATCGATGAATTTCAACTTAGGATTTAGTAAAATACCTAAGTCTAGAAAACTTTCTACCAAATCCAATTGATGATCACCAATGACATAATTTGCAATAATATGATTAGATCTTGCAAATCTCATTAATTTACATTTATTTAAATTAAGCTCCATTAAATTTACGTTGCACCATTCATAAAGTAAATCCAGATCCATTTGAAGCAGTTTATGATCCATAAATTTATTATAACTTAAAAAAATTTTTACATCATCGGCATACATCAAGACATATGAAAATTTTATTATCGTTGGCAAATCATTAAAAAATAATGAAAAAAGAAGCGGACCAAGATGGCTTCCCTGAGGTACACCTGAAGGTACAGTTATGCTTTTAGAAAGTTTGCTTCTGAAACGAACTATCTGTGATCTATTTGTTAAGTACGAGTATATCCACTTTATGCTTAGATTTGTAAATCCCATTGTTCGAAGTTTCTTGATAAGAAGAAAATGATTAACTTAGTCAAATGCTTTTCTAAAATCTGTGTAGATAACATCTGTTTGCATCCTATGTAAAAAGCCTCTATTTATTGTGATCGTATGGTGAAGAAGATTAGTGGATGTAGAACAACCTTTTTGAAAACCATGTTGACAGGGGGATATGATACTTTTCACTTGATAGTAAATATTGTCAGTTATAATCTTTTCAAACAATTTAGGTACAGTACTTAACTTTGCAATTCCACGGTAATTTTCAATTTCAGATTTGTTGCCAGATTTAAACAATGGAACTATAAAGGAACTTTTCCAAATATCTGGGAAATATCCATATTTAATTGATAAATTAAATAACATAGTCAGCGGAGTAGCTAAGGCTTCAGCACAGTTAATTAAAATACAACTGGGAATTTTATCAGGACCAACATCATATGACAATTTTAGTTTTATTAATTCACTGATGACCATGTATATATCGAAATTAGGTAAGGATATAGATTGACTTTCAGCTAATGGAAATGGATACTCAATTGTATCATCAAACAATTTAACAGAATAAGTTGTAGCGAAACACTCAGCAAACATACCACTAATAAGAGCATCATCAGTTGTTACTTTTTGTTGATATGTCATCACAGCAGGATAACCAGAAGTTTTTTTCTTTGAATTAACGAATTTGTAAAACGACTTAGGATTACGTTTCGAATTAAATTTAGTCGCAGTTAAGTAATTTTTGTACAGTATGCTGTTTAATTTTGTATATTCTGCACGGCTCACAGAATATTTAAAATAATCTACAGAAGAACCAGTTCTTTTAAATGTGTTGTACAATTTATTCTTTTTATTCTTAGCACGACATAATTGTTTATTATTTCACGGAGGTCCAGATAATGGTTTCATAATTTGCATCGGTATGCACAAATCCATAAAAGAATACATTTTGTGATAAAAAAGTCCAAAGGTGTCTTCTAAAGTAACATCTGAATTTACGGGAGGGATTAAAATATCATACCAGTTCGTATTTAAAATAAGCTCATTTAACAAATAGTAGTTTGTTCGTTTAAAACTGTAAGACTTTACACTGACCAAGGGCTGTAAAACACAATCAGGTGGAATAATAATAATAAATAATTCAATAGCACGATGTTACTGTTAAAATTGAATTCATTCTTTAATTTAAGACAACTTTCTAGTATTATCTTATTTATGAACTATATTATAATTGTTATATTCCATTATATTTATTTATAACGTATAAAATAAGAACGTCGGAACGCCACCTGTGAGTCAGGCGCAAGCAGATCATCAATGCAGTCAGCTGTTATGCAGACCAAACCTTACACCTGATTGTTGTCAATCAACTGTAACAAATAATGTATTCCCCCCCGGGGGCACATTTATCGGTGTTTGTAGAATACTCGACTATCTAGACCTGTGCAACTGGGGGAAAAAGGGAGCCCAGTCCGCTGAAGTCAGACAGGGAGACAACTGGAAGCTCCACTTTATTTCCACGGGGATCAGTGGCCCGCGGAGTTTATTATTTATCTCTTTAGACTTATAATAGCTCTCTGACTGATCATTGAGTTTGGCCCCTATATGGGAGTATCGTGGTGGTTGTGGTTTTGCGGCCCCATAACAGTATAATGGTTATTATGGTGGCCAGGATCATCTCACTGATAATGACACGCAAAGTGAATGATCCAGTCCAGTGAGCATGCTTGACATGTGTTCTGGACAGGAGTTGAAAAGTCTCCAACTCTTTAGCAAGGTGTGATGGTTTGCAGACCTGTCCTGGAATCATTCAAGTTGCAACTAGGTGGTTCTGTTGCTTAGAATTATGTCTTCGGCTATCTAGGACGAGTATAACGTTCTAAATTTTACAATAGTGGTTTGTCCACCATCTGATTAAGGCTACATAGCCAGGCGCGGATGTAAAACAAATCACACTCTGTAACAAATAATGTGTGTGTGTGTGTGTGTGTGTGAATGTGTGTACACACGCACATGCATATAAGGCAGAACATTTTATGGAACTTGATAAATTGGCAAGCAGATCACTGCAGATAAGAAGTCATTTGGAGGAATTTTATACTTCGCAATAACTTCTTATCAGCAGATAGCAAGTAGATCGCCTGTAGGTAAGAAGCCTTTTGGAGGAATTTTATATTCCGCAATAACTTTTTGCCCGCGTGCCCGTGAGAGATCTTTTAGAGGAATTTTATATTCCGCAATAATCTCTTATCGACAGTGCAGCTGCAATTGGTGGAAGTTTATCTTCTAAGGGGGATTGGCTTGACCATGCGGCTGATGCTGTTCCGGAATTTTATATTCCCTCAGTATCATTCAACACGGCCAAAAATTCCCCGCGATCGCTGCTGCTAGGTGTAGTGCTTAGTTTATCGCAGCCTTGAACGCTGCCGCCTGCACCGCTGTTGCCTGTACCGCTGCCGCCAGTACCACTACCAGGTACTGCCGCTACCGCTTGCTCCGCAGCCAACGTTACCGCTGCCGACAGTGCCGCTGCCGCCTTTACCACTATCAGGTCCTGCCGCCATTACCGCTGTTGCCGGTGCCGCCTGTACCACTATCAGGTACAGCCACCTTTACTGCTGCCTCCTATACCGCTGCCGCCTGTACCGCTTGTGCCACTGCCGGCTGTGCCGCCATTACCGCTGCCGCCAGTACCGCTACCAGATACTGCCGCCGTTATCGCTGTACCGCTGCCGCTTGTACCGCTACCAGATACAGCCGACCTTACCGCTGCCGCCTACACCCCTACCAGATACAGCCGACCTTACCGCTGCCGCCTGCACCGCTGGCGCCTGTACCACTGCTGATGTTCCTACCGCTGCCCATCGCCTCAGCGAGTTGACTCCCCGTTCTTCGGCTACGATTCCCAACCGTCCACTAGCAACCATCTACCTTGTAAGAGTTAACTAAATAAACTTGGTGATAAGTTTTATAACGTGCATGAATCATTGAGTGTCATTCCTCCCACGGACCAAGAAAATAGGTAATAAACAATATTGCAATGACCTTGGCCTCCGCTGTTGCTATCCCAGCAACCAGCGTAAACGTGTCGTTACAAAGTATAAAGAAAATTGTAGGGTTGACCTATTAAGTTCTGATGACTCCATGTATGGTCTTTCATTTTAAACGCAGGCCACTGTCTATTACTTTTGACACTTCTATCAGAGCATGTAGTACTATCTCCGCCAAAAACTATCGCATAGATACGTCATTTTCACGTGCCTGAGGGCACGACGTTATCGGCATTTGTATATCTTTAGAGTGAAGGTCGTACTATATGCTCTATGACAACAAGAATAAAGAAAATTAAAAGATGTGCTTGGGGTAGTAATTTCCCCCTAAAAGGCTTTTTATTTAAAACAGTTTTAGACAGGAATTTACAAAATTTTACAAAACATGTACTCCGATATGTTCTATAACAACAAGTATGAAGAAATTTCAAGGGCGTGCCATATATAGAGTACTGATTCCCTTGTATATGTTCTTTTATTTTAAAAGTAAAAGTTATTTAACATTTTAACCAGAGCCAATAGTACTATGTTCTATTATGGGGTCTTCCCTTAGAGATGCAATTTTCGATTATGTCGCCCTCTCTTTGAATATTAAAGGGTGTTCTGATGGAGACGAAATTTTCGCTTATGTCGCTTTGCCTCTTGGAGGTATGGAGTAGCAAGTCCGCTTAAACGATTTGTATTTAATCCGAAAAATAATCAAATAGAGCAAATAGTACTGTCTGCTAAAAGAGCAAGCAAAAGCTTAAGTTTTAAAGGAAAATAATTAAGCAATAAAGTAAACTACTGGGTATGTTGTTTACTAACTGCGTGGCTTGCTAAGAAACCTTGTGCATGCAATACGACAACAAAATTTCTAGTTAAAAACAGCGTAGAGATTTTAAACACGCAAACAACAACAATTTTATATGCTGTTTACTAACTGTGTGGCATGCAAGACAACAATAAATTTCTGTTTACTAACGCGTAGAAATTTTATACGCATAAGACAACAAAAAATCTGTATGCTGTTTACCATCTGCATAGTTTTCTTAGAAAACTTATCTACACAAGACAACAACAAATACCTTAAAATCAATTCCAAGAAGAAACTTTATCAGTATAAAAACAAAAACAAAAATTCACACAGACATACAGGCACCTATGCATTGAATAAACAACATACAACAATAAAATGTGATACAAAGGGAGTAGAAGATTCTTGAATTTTCTGGACTTTTAATGGACAAATATAAAAGGGCACCGTTTGAATGGATAGTCAGTTAGTGCAAAAACAAATCTCGTGAAGTAAAGACGTGCATCTGAAGTAAATTGTTTTGAAGTGTCAAGTTTGTGTAGTTAAAGTAAATAAAATTGTTATTAAATTAAAAACTCTAAAAACTGGTGTTATTTATTATGCAATAAAGAACTCAAAACAAAACGTTTATAAAGGCTTTAAACGTAACAATATATTAAAAGATGGTCCCATAGAGATATAACTTTCACTTATGTCGCCCGGTCTCCTAATATTAAAGGTTGTTCCTATAGAGCTGTAATTATGTCATCCTCTCTCCCTGAATATTACATGTTACCATAGAGTACATCTCTATTTTCTCTTATATCGTCCAGCCTCTAAAGCTATTATAGGCTCTATGGAGTACCAAGTCTCTTTAAATGATTTGTATAAGGCCCTAAAAGTAGCCAATAAAGGGTGTGCCCATAGAATACGTCACTGTTAAATATATGGACTCTTTTTTGCAATCACAATAGCCAAACTTTAAAGTTTTTATAGAAAGCGCTAGAAAAACCAGTACAAAAATTTTAATAAAAACTATAAAGGGTGTCTCTATAAAATAGATGTTATATCGATGTATATTATCTTGCCTCTTTAGCCGTAATAATTCGGTACACTTCCTATTTAGTAGCAAATATCCACCACCACCATGCTGACAGATGTCGATTCTTAAGTCAAAGTTCTTAATCATTATTTGGCAAAATGGTAGTCCTATTTCGTTAATCACATCACTAATTTTGAGTTTTAAGGCTGAAATCGATTCGATTGATTCCGTACAGACTCTGTCCTTAACGTAGCCCCGCAAAAATAAGCCTGTGGTGTTAAACCACATGATCTAGCTGGCCACTTAACCAATGATTGTCGTGAAATTATGCGATTGTTTGGTTTACAATAAATTGATAGTTTCATTGGCTGTGGCACCTTCGTGTTGAAATCACATATCAGTGATATGCACATTGTCATTAATAGGCCAAAATTAAGATGTTAGCATCCAGCGATATCGTGATCCACTGACCGTTAGCACATTTCCATCATCATCTTAAAACAAAAACGGCCCAATCACATCTTTAAGCCACATAGCGCATAATGCAGTGACATGTTGAGCATGCAAAGGCTTCTCAATAATAGCTCTAGGATTTTCAGAAGCCCAAATGCGGAAATTTTGCTTTTTGGCACACTCTGACAAGTGAAAATGGGCTCCGCCTGAAAACAATGTTTTTTCAGAAAAACTCACCGGTTGTTCCTCAATGAATTGAGCGAATCTACGGCGATGTGAATGGTTGGTCGACTTCAATTCCTACACCAGTTGAAACTTGTAAGGCTTCAAAATCAAATTCTTACACAAAATTCGCCATCTGGTGGTTTTGGATAACCCCAATTGTTGAGAGCGTCGAGAAATTGACAAATTTGGATTTGCTTCAACACTGTGGCTTACAGTTGCAATGTTTTCAGTTAAACGACCCAGTTGAACATGCGTTGGCCTTCGTACATTTTATATCGAGCATGTCGACTTAAATTTAACAATCAAGAATTTTCTTATTAGGGGTCGCAGAAGGACGATTATGTAGTCCGAAATTATCACGAAGTTTACGAAATGCAACTTTAACAGAACCACTTATTTCAATAATGGATTTTAATTATTTTAATGCGATTTTCGTGCGAAATTGAATTCATTGTAACAATTGCCTCTGTATCTACGACGAATACGTCAAAAAACTAAATGTCAAAACTATCATGTTTTTGGTGTTGCCACAATTGAAACACAAATTTCGTGTTAAAAAACGCGATAGTAGAAGTCTCTAGAAAATGTTTTCTCACACAGAAAGAAAATTGTTTCGTTTTTAACTTCTACCCGGTCCTATTGGATAACTCCTGAGATTTTCGTTTAATATTCTTAAATATAAAGTAAAACACTTATCACAAGACTTTGTATGCATTTCAAAAAGAAAACACATGAAAATGCATCACTGCATTGAAAAAGTTCTAAGCAAAAAATCTAATAAATCTTTAAATAAATCTTTAAATTTGAACACGATCAAATTGATTACGTGCGTTAAACCTATTTTCTCCACGAAAATATCTATGACCGTTTAAACAATTTTTTTTTGTTTTGTTCTTTCTGTAATTAAAAAAGTGTATTTTTTCTATTGAAAATACTTATGAAATGAGCAGCGTTTGGGTCTCTAAATCTTAAACTTTAACGAAAATTTTCTTTTGTTATAAAAAAAAGTCCACACACACATACAAAATAACCAGAGAATCATTAAACTATTCGTTCAAACACAAAATATAAACATTTTGAAAAAGTACACTGAAAAAAATTTTTTAGTTTGCTTATAAAAGGATCATTTTATAAATTGCTTAACGGAAATTTGTAAATCAAAATCGTTGCTTTTAAAAGCCAGATACTCGATAGTCCATCTAATGGTCGAAATTGTTATGCACAGCTCCTTACCTTTGTACATGTCACCTAAGGCGAAACTGTCAAAACAGATGTGAATTCTGTTGTTTTTAACTGGGACCATGTGGTAATTCTGCAGTAATTCTTTTTCGATAGTCTTCATTCTTTTAGCGCAGTCAAAATGAGAGTAATGGCGGCACCGGAGGTGGAATGAACCGCCAAAGCGTTCAGAAAAAACCCTGGAAAATTCAACCGAATCCCAGAGAAGCGTTTGTTGTTATACCTCCGAATGAAACTCATAATTCGTCGACGCTAATGAAGAGGAGAATTGTTCCTCTAAGTTACAATCTTTATTCTAATAATTATTACTTTTAAGTTAGAAAGGCGTAAGTTTTATAACATTTCGTGAGTTATATGCTTACTTTATCAAGGAATTCAGCTGTTTATATTATAAAGGGTGTTTTTTATAGAGCCATAGATCTTTCAAATGGTATAAAATATATTTTAAAATTCAAAATTGACATGAAATTTAAATTAAAGAGAACACTGAAGATGGCAAATAGCCGAAACCGGTTTGTTCATAAACCATATTTGACGAGGGTCGACGTGAAACCGTACCCAAATAAAAATAAATTAAACCCCGTCGGAAAATATACGCACATATCAGAAATTTAAGTTATTCGAAAGATAATCTGCTGGCATTAAAATTTAAATTTTACTTCTGGCATATGACCGCCCCGGTTGGCTCGAATGTAATCCAATCTAGAGCTTATATTTTCGGTGACTTTTTCCAACATTTGTGGCGGTATATTGACAATAGTGCGGCAAATGTCCTTCCAGGCGTCAATCATTTAATAATTATGGATGATAATTCAGGGGTCTACAACACGATTGCCAAACGTTTCCTTCGATAAATAAATTGTGTTACGAGCTGTGTGATATGTTGCATAGCCTTGTTGAATACACAGCTGCTGCACAGCATGGCTGTTCAATTAATAAACGAAAAACAGTCAGTAATCATGACTTTGTAGTGGTCACCATTAGCAGTTATAATTACCTCAGTTTTTCTAGATGTAACGATATTTCGACTTACACTTGAGGACTATCATCACTCCAAATAAGACAGTTTTGTTTAAGGACGTATTTATTTAAGCAAAAGTTATCATCACTGCTAAATCAATTTTGCTTATTAAAATCGGCAGACACCGCAATTTTCTCGATTTGGAAGCGTTATTTTGGCGTTTTTAATTTTTTTATTTAAGATATAGTAGGACACATTTTGTACCATTTTCATACTCCTTTCAAACGTCAAAATCGCGTTAGGTGCCCCTGTAGGCTAGTAGGTAGTGTACTAGCTTGTGAGTATGGAGGTTGTAAGTTCGATTCCCATCGAAGACCTTGGTTTTTTTCACTACAAAAATAAAAATTGACTGTCGGCGGCGCTGCTCAGCGATGAAGGCATAGTCACTGGTCGCTGTGCTGTCTTATATGGCAGTTAATTTCCGACTTTCCTTTTTCTACTTTCATCACCTGTTTCATCTTTTCTCTATCCCTTTCCTAAAGAATGTAGCACGGTACTTGACTAAATAGGCATTGTTGCCTGAAGTGCTACTTCCATTTTAAAAAAAAAAATCGCGTTATGAATGAAACACCCTTTTAAGCTTGAACTTTATGTTTTCATTACCTAACGGCTATAGCTGCCGTATTAAGCCATATTCTATTTAATTTTTAAACTTTAATTCATATATGTACAAGAAATTTATTTCTCTATTGGCATACCCTTTAAATGCAAAAGGTATTTTTTTAAATGTCCCTGTAAAAATAAGGACCAACTCAATACATACTCTATGAAAATAGGAAGCTTTTGATAATAGCGCTGCGATAGCATTCACCGTTGCTAGGGCAAAAGGGAGCCCAGTCCCCTGAAGGCAGCAGGGGTCAACTGGAAGCTCCACGTTATTTCCACGGGAATCAGTAAGCCCCAGAGTTCCGCTAATAGTCTCTTTAGGCTTTTAGCTGTTTCTCTGACTAGTTATTGAGGTTGGCCCTTCGAGAGTATTGTGGTGGTTTTGCGGCCCCCGCATGAATTTGATTATGGGGGTTAGGATCATCTCGCCTTTAATAACACCAACGGGTGAATGATCCGCATC
Source organism: Trichopoda pennipes (assembly GCA_030448955.1). Taxonomy (NCBI): domain Eukaryota; kingdom Metazoa; phylum Arthropoda; class Insecta; order Diptera; family Tachinidae; genus Trichopoda; species Trichopoda pennipes. Next base: position 10,522,941 of record JASKUP010000025.1, on the reverse strand, counting down.
CAGTGATCATGCTAGTCATGTGTTCTAGACCAGGAGTTGGATAGTCTCCAGCTCTTCAGCAAGAAGTAGTGGTTTGCAACGCTGCTTTGGAATCCCTAAAATTGCAACTAGGAAGGAGCTGTTGCTAGAATTAGTCCTGCAATAGTCCAATTGTGGAAAATCAGCCGTATATTGCGGCCTTCCCGCTGTAATAGAAAAAATTTCAAAATAAGTATTACCCATGTAAACTTTGAACGTTCTAGAGGAAAGAAAGCTATAGATCATTTTAATAAGAAGAATAGGAAAGTCAAAGTTCAGCAGGGCCCTTTGACTCTACTGTGTCAAAGGCTGCTTGGACGTTAGTTGATTTTTTAACTTTAAGATTTCTGTTAGCTCAATTTCTTATTTGAATTGTGGGAAATAGGCGGCTGGCAAGAGCCTTGCGGCCATCCCGCTGTAATGGAAAAAAGTTCAGAGCAAGTTCCATGCAAACTTTAAACGTTCTAGAGGATGGAAAGCTGTAGATCATTTAAATAAGAAGTAGAGGGAATTTATAGTTCAGCGATTAAAAAAAAGTCCTTTGTGTCAAAAAATACTATTCGAATTAATTTTCGCTCTTTAAGGTTTTTGCTAACTAAATTTCTTATTCGAATCTGTGAATTTGGAATGATGTGATCCCTGCGGAAGTCAAACTGTGGAGGGGCAATTATATTGTTATTTTCGATCCATTTTATAACATTTTCGAGAATTTTACTTAACGAAAGAAAATAAATCAAAATATAATATTTTTATATAATTATATTTCAGAAGGTGCATAAAATTATTAGAGGACGGACACACTCACCCGGTTAATAACAAAACACGGAAATATTAGATTAGCTCCGCAAAAATTTAAACTGACGGGCAATCTACCTGCATGAGTAAATACAATACGACTCCAATAAAAAATCTACCTAAGCCCGGACGAATGCAGTACAGAACACGGTTTGATAATGATGTCATCACATCGAAAGCTCCATTTGGTCGATTTATACCGAAAGGACTGACAACAGTATTTCATTTCACCAGCGGAACAAATGCAAACAACTTAATTCCAATTATTAGAGTTTTTAGAGATTTTCTATTTCGACAATTTGGCAATTTTTGTAAACTAAACTTTTTTCCTTTTTTTTGGGAGGAGTAAATCTCTGCATTTTTTCGTGCAGTGTAAATAATTGAAATATTTTTTTTTAGCTGGAAAATTCAGAACAAACTTTTTAGCACGATTCATCTTTAGTGTTGCTTCAATAAAATTGTTTAAATAATACAACAACTAAAATTAAAATTATAATAATAACAACAACAACAATAACAACATTAATAACAACAACAAAAACAGCAACAATAACAATAACAAATAAATGTAAACAAATCTCATTCAAAATTATCCGATGAAATCAATTGTTGTACACAGAAATTCTTATTGTTCTTGTTGATTCTGTTTCTTTCTTTTATTTATTTTTGTATTTTTCTATTTTTTGATTATTTAATTTTTTTTTGTCGAATATCTTTCGATTTTTTATTTTAGTACAATTTAGTTGTTTCAAGCGTTAATATATCCAAAATACAAAAATAAAAACAAAATTTATAATATTCAGATTTCCAGAACAAAACGTGTAATTAAACGTTTCTTCTTTGTTGCATAATATTAACAACAACAACAACAAATTATAATTAAATTTATATATTTTTATAATTAAATATTTAAACATTAATAAAACGCGCCTAAATGTAAAATAAAACGTCAAAGTGTCATAAGTCAAACAACATTAAAGAAATCACAGGCAACGAAACAGAAAACAAGCAAATGGAAACCATTTTTAAAAAAGCCTTGTTTTTTAGTAAATTTAAAATAAATTCAATGAAATAATTTGGAAAAAAAAATACCGTTAAACGCTATTCTGTATCTATAAACATAAATATGTATTTTTATCTATTTTAAGGTAAGTTCAGACTGGGCGAAACTGCTAGCAAAAAATCTTACAATAAAAAACAGCTTCCAAACAGATAGACAGACCAGCCTTATGCCTGACGTAGATCATTAAAACTTAAATACAGGGGGCTTTCCGGGAAGGTATATTCTTTGTTTGTTTATAATTTTTGATTAAATGAAAGAGAAGGGATCTTAATATTGATAAATATTTTATTTAATGTTGGCCATTATTTATGGAATACAATATCAGATAATTGTCCGCCTCTGTCAGCCTCACAAATGCGAGCCCTTTTGAGCACATTTTTCATTACATTCTTACACATATCATGCGGCATTTCATTAACTTTATCCCCAATATTTTGTTTGAGTTGCTCAAGCGTTTCTGGTTTGTTTGCATAAATCTTGCTTTTCAGATATCCTCACAAAATAAAAGTCCAGAGCGGTCAAACAAGGCGACCGTGGAGGCCAATCAACATCACCATTTCTTGAAATAACTTGTTGTGGAAAGAGGTCTCGCATAAATTCCACTTTAATCCTGGCTGTATGCGATGTAGCACCGTCTTATTAATGCCACATGTTAATCAAGCCCAAAGCATGCAGTCACGATATTGCTCCTCATTTACAGTTACCGTTACGCCGTTTTCATTTTCAAGGGAGTAAGGTCCAATGATTCCTACTGACCAAATTGCACACCAGACTGTCACTTTAAATGAATGCAAAGCTGACTGTTGAATAATTTGAGGGTTTCCCATTCCCCACATCCGACTATTCTGTTTATTTACATATCCATTCATATGAAAATGTGCCTCGTCACTCATTATGATTTGTTCATGAAAATCGGGATTGTCATGGGCATATGTACGGCGGCTTAAATGTTCTTGTGGAAGAAGCTCTTGTGTCAACTGAAACTTATATGGAAACAAATGCAAATCCTTGTACAAAATTGTGGCTAAAGTTGTTTTTTGAAGACCAAACTCCTGAGCACGGCGTCAAATCGAAGTTGATGGATTGTTTTGAACACTTTCTGGAGCAGCAGTAACATTTTCAGCCGATCTTGCAGTACTTTGTGATCCATGCTTGGGTCTATCACAAGCCTCCTTCTTCGAAATCATTCACTACACTAAAAATAGTACGTTTTGTTGGCACATTGTTTTTCCCAAAAATTTCACAAACTTTCTCATCATCACAGTAATCGACGATTGATTTTGAGAAAATGTTTTAATAATTAAAACACGTTAGTATATCGAATATTTTTCCACATGTCTACTTCACGACTGCCAAATATGAACTGTCAAGATTAATGTTTACCAAAATGGCGGCAAAACAAAGTAGTATACCTTTCCGGCGGACAACTGCCAATTTTAAGGAGAAATGTTATTTGAAGCAAATGTGCCACTGTACTCTTAATATTTTAAATTTTAGGTTAGAAACAGGACTGTTGGCTGTAACGATTTTACTTCATTTGGATGTTTTTTTTTATTAATTAAACATTTAAATATTTGACGATTTAAATTTAAAACTTCTTATAGCTTTTACGAGTTTTTGGCATATTTTTTTATTTTTGATGGCTGCAAAGTAAAAAGATTTTAAATTGTGTGTGTCAGAAAGAGCACAATTACAGTTGTTATCGTTATTATTTGAGTATGAGGCCCTAAAAGCTTTTTTTTCTGCTGATATCGGTTGTTTTTTGTTTTTGTTGAATACATTAATTAAGTAATTTATGAAATTTTCCATAGTGAAGATGGCCAAATTCCCAAATTCTATAAAAATTTGCCTCTTGCTTCCCTGGAGATTTTGAATTTGTATTTCGAATGAAATATTTGAAGAGTAATTTTTCAAAGTTATTTAATTTTACAGTAAGTTTAACTAAAAACCACCGTAGAGTCAGGTCAATCATCTTTTTTAGCATTTTAATAAATGTACGCTGATCTTTTTAAATTGCAGTAACAATTTTGGCGATTTTTTTGGGTAATTTTGGCGATTTGAAAAAAAAATTGGAAAAACAAAACAACGAAAAACAAAATTTCGAAAACCTAAATATTCATTGCGATGTAAAATAGTTTAATTTTTGTTTCTTGACGATTTGTTTAAACACTGTTGTATGAATGCACATAAACTTTATCAAACATAATTCTTGCACACAAACAACAACAACAACAAAACACTTTAGAAGCGAATGACCTGATTTAGTTTACAATTATGTGGTGCTGCCGCTGATTCGAATTTCGAAAAAACAAACTTCAAAGACGCTCAGATGGGACTTCATTAGATGACTTCAAGAATAATTCAGGGTATTACAAGGCCCCGCTCTTTCTCCTTCCCTATTTCTTATTTTTCTAAATGACCTTCTTTGTCAAACCTTAAACTCTATTTATTCTTTCGCAGATGACAGCAGCATTTGTCATTCGTATTCATTTAGTAATAGGCCGATCCAGTTGGAGGTGAGTGGCGCATGAATGATACGCTCAATTACGACCTCGGGGTGGTGCGAATACAATAAGACACAGTGTTGCATGCGTTCTAAAGTGGTGCTCTATCTGTTACTATGGGTGATATAAGTATTACAGAATCGGAAGCTCTTGATGTTCTTGGCATGAAAATTCAGTGTGATGTTCAATGAACTAAACACATTTTTCAGGTTTCTAAAGAAGCTTTCAAACGCCTCGGTTTTCTAAAACGGTGTGAGAGATACTTCACTCTATTCGATCTTCGTACTATTTATACCACCTATATTCGTACATAGTCGGTCGGCTTCAATTCCAGCACGAATTGAACCTTCTAAGGCTTCAAAGTCAAATTCTTACTCAAAATTCGCCTTCTTGTGGTTTTGTATAACCTCAACTGTTGAGAACATCGAGGAATTGATATATTTAAGTCTGCTTTAACTCTGTGGCTCACGGCTGCGACGTTTTCAGTTCAACGACCCGGTCGAACACACGCTGTTGTTCGCAGATTTAGTATCCAGCTTGTCGACTCAAATTTAACGATCGAATTCTTTAAAGCACTCTCAGAAGGACTATTATGTTGTCCGAAAATATCATGAAATGGAAGAAAACCACTATTTACGCGCAAATTGAATTCATTTTAACAAGTGGCAATGCACCTACTACGAATACGTCAAAAAACTAAATGTCAAAACCATCATGTTCTTGGTGTTGCCACAATTGAAAAACAAACTTCTTTTTTAAAATCCCGATACATAAAAGTAACACCGGGTGCATTTTATATTGGTGTAGCACTTTAAATTGGCAATACTTTTTTAACTGGCGGCCATTTCGTATTATTTGTCAATAACAACAAATATGGTATTTTGAAAATTAAACATCTGTCATTATAATTCAGAATTCGATGGACGTAAGAGATACTTCACTCCATCCGATCTTCATACTACTTATACAACCTTGTCAGTTCAAAAATGGAATACAACTATCATGTATGGGCCGGCGCCTCAAAAACTATTTTGGACCTGCTCGATCGCATACAGGATAGGGCCAAGAGACTAATTGATAGTAGAGTATTCAACTCTATTGATTCTCTAGAGCATCGACGCAATGTGGAATGTATCTCACTGTTTAATCGTGACTATAATAGTAAATGCTCTAATGAAATTAGGAAACCTGTTCCCATTAGTCGCACGTTTTTGCGTTTAACTCGTTTTTCGTTGAAAGCGCATTCATTTGCGTTTGATTGGCCAGTGTATCGCACTACGCATTGTAGGAGAAATTAGTTCTTTTAGGAGAATAGTGCGTATGTGGAGGTCCTTTCTGTCACTTTCAGTGTAGGAAAGTTCAAATTGAATGTCCACAAGTAATACTTCCTCCGTCCTGCTCCCCATAATTTAATTTCCTAGTTCTACCAGAATGCTTTATATGTGTTAGAGTCATCCCCTGAGTGCTGTTCCAAAAACAAAATAAGATTCTAAGAATGATCACTCCAGTTACCTGATCGATAAAGATCTATGCATCCAAACCTATAGGCATAATTTTTTTTTTTATTCAAATCATTTAGCAGAAAAAAACTAGTAACATATTCATCTATTTCACTGATCACATTATAAGGAAACAAAACATTATCTTCAAACTTCCAATGAATATTAGGTTAATTAGGACATATTGGTTTGAATCCAAACCATCTAAAAGATTTTGAATATATTTGGCGGAATTTATGAACTTATAATGAAAATGGTGTAATTATTTACAAAAGTTAGTTTAACACATAATTGTTTAATTATATTCAGGGTTCAGAATTTTTCATTTATGAACATTCAAAAATCAACATTCATGATATTTTTCATAAATGAGAAATCTAAAATTTTATATTTATTTTTCACGCGGATAAACGAACAAGAAAAAATGTTCTGCTTATGTTCATACATGAATGCGCACAACAAGAATTATTAGTCTTATTCATATGTGATAAATGATAAATTAGCTACTTCTCATTAATGTTATTTTTCGTAAATGTACATGTTCATTTATGAACGTTGAAATTTTATAAAATTTCTCATAAATGAACGAGAAAAACTTTTCTACCTAAGATCGCAGTTTACCGTGAAATGTAGTAAAAACACATGGGTACATATTAACACAAAATACAATATTGCAATATATTCTAAAAGAAATAAAAAAAAACGCTCTCACAGCTAATAAAACACCACCACCTTTTTCCTTCTCAGATAATGTAAGACAACGATCATGACGATAGACTGTGTAATAATTATCAAAATACTCTCCGCTATTAATTTTGTCATTAAGCCAAGTTTCAGTAATAACAATAATGTCATATTCGCGCGCAGACATTCTCATTCCACTAACATTTTGATAATAAACTGAGTAATGAGAACGTAAATTATTATTAGTAATAACATAATTTGAGAAGTTTTCATAAGAAGGTTGATACGAAGAGAAATTTGGAATACAGTTGATCAGTTTTTTGACACATATCCCTCTCTTCCCCGGAAGAATACCAATATTATTAGGTTAACGACTTTCTCCAAAGCGGTATTCACGAACAAGACTGTTTATAGGCCAAAAGTTTGGATCCATAATTTGAGTAAAAAGTTCACTAGGTATAGTCAATTTAAAAGAAGAAATAGATCTTGGTTGTGAAAATTTAAATTTATGAACTGAGATATTAGCATTAAAACCAATTTTGGATTTTAAGTATTATTCCATGTCTACCAAGGATGTATCAGAAGCCAAGCGAGAAATAAAAATAGTTTTTCTTGGCGGAACAGCTTTAAGTGGTCTGATAACTGGTTGATGATCAGATGTAGCAGTATTCAAAGTTTGCATATTCGGAGACAATAATAAAGTAGCTGTATTGGTGTTAGAATAATCTTTAGTTGTTAGAATTGATGGGTGAGAACTATCCTGAGATGTAAGATTTAAAGAAGTTGACGGATGAGCAGAGGTATTGTTCACCATAGCGGGATTTGAAGAAGTGGTTATATTGTTGTTAGAAAAATCATTAACTGCTGGAAGTGATAGAGAAAAAATAACTTGAGAAGATGTAGCATTCAAAGAAGTCGATGGAAAGGCAGACGTATCGGTGGCCATAGCGGGATTTGATGAAATAATTTCCAAAGAATTTGGTATTATAGGAGTTGGTATAGATGTGTTTGATATATTCTTTCTCATAGGAGAAGAACGATTTTGTATTTTTTCAAATTCATCCAAAGCTGTAAATTTGGAAAAAAGTTCACCGAATGATAAAAGTTTCGATTGAACAGATAAGAATTCTTTATTTAGTTGATCAAACATATCCTTATAAGACTTAAAAAATTTATAAAACTCAATTTTAATATTCTTGCAGCGTGAACGCAATTGCATCAGCATCTCGCGCCCTAAGTCCGGTACACTTAACGTGGTAGCTACATAAGCATAACCAGCAACAAACCATTCGCTCATTTCCAGAGACATTGCATTTTGAATGTGAACAATCCATTGTTATTAGTCTATTAGCTTATAACTGATCAAAAAATTTTTTTTATTTTGCAAAATGAGGTATAAGTGTATTATTAAACACAGCTGGTGATTTATTGTTATTGTTATTGTGGGATTATTAAATAAAGTCACAATTGAGAGTAAACGACTTGAATTTTTTGATTTTTTTTTGTTGTTGTTGTTTGTTAAATAGTATATTATATAATAGTATATTATATTGTTATAATAGTATATTATTTTAAAACATTTTATTTTCTAAGCAATTTTATTATTCGTGCTTGATTCCTTTAAATAAACATTTTATGATATTCTCACGAAATATTTATTACAAAAATTTTTATTAAAAAATAACGGCCATATTCATAAAAAGTTGTTATTTTAGATTTAAAGTTTACAATTGTTATTAAGGAATTTTTGTCTAATAAACCATTTCTAAAAATTTGTATTCAAAATCGCACAATAACAGTTTAATAGTTATTAAACGTTTTAACGGAATTTATTTTTAAGTACGGCAACATTTTCTATTAGTGATGTTTGAAATCATTGTGCAATACATTTGGTAGTCTTATTATAAATATTTTAAATACAAATTTTGCGAAAAATAAAAAATTAATTTTAGTAAAAAATATATATTTTTACTCACTGACAAAAACTAAGCCGCAACACTTAATGAAAACTTATTTATTAATCTGTTTTAGCAACAGATAATACAAAAAAGATTCGAATACCGGTTTTGTTTACGTTTTATTTCATCACTATCATAATTTCCTAGTTTTAATTTATTTCTATGAGTTTTGTGATAAGTATATCAAATCGGAAAAATAAATTTAAAAACAATGGACACAGGAGATTTGTGTTTGAAACAAAAGGTATGTAAAAAAATATATACATATACTTATATGTATGTACATAGTGTATTCAAGACACGATTTTAAAAATCTGTCCTTTGAAGTATATATGAATGCGTTTTTTAATACAATTTTTTTTTCTGCAACCTGTCACACAATTGATGAAATTCCCCTCGAAGCAGAAAAAGTGGCTACCAGTGTAAAAGAAAAGGAAGTTGAATTTGTCCCATGCAAAAAAAGGTTTGTATAAATATTCGTTTTTAAATTTATACTAAATAAAAATTGTATTTACTTTTTAGAAACTTACATCAGAAAAAAACAATGTTCTCAACGACAGCATTTTAAATATTGCTTGACCGGATGTAGAGTGCCGAAAGGAACTACACCTTCTTCGAGTAGATGTGGAGAAGAAGAAACTTAGAAATTTGGATTTGGAGTTTGAGGTGCTCCAAGCTAAATTAAATTTCTACAAGAAGAAGACATTTGGTACGTATTTATCTATAATCTTCTAAGTTTTCATAATTAACCTGTACGTAAATATTTATTTTTTCTTACAGACAACATTGAAATCTAGCTCTATGTCTATGCGAATCAAGATTGAACCAATTTTTTGTATTTTTTTAATTATTTTCTAAATATAGCATAGTTTATTTTACCTTTTTTTTACTATTTGTTATATATACATACATATATATTTAATTATATTTTTTTTTATTAAATTTTTCGCTACTCCTGAAGATGATACACAATCTTCATGAATTTCAAACTAAAAATATGTTTATTCCTAAATTTTTTATATAATAATATTAACTAAAACCAAAAATTTCTCATTTAACTAAATGTAATATGAATTGTGATAAAGCTTCGTTAAAAAAAATAAAGTACAAAATAAATTAATTAAATTTTTGTTAATAATGTTTTTATTTCTGTTTTCTTGAAGCTGACAGATTTGAATTAAATATGTTAGCGCCAAAATGATAAAATAAAGTTGTTAAAAATTATGTTGTATAAAAGATTTTAAAATCACTTTTGCTCTTCCTTCAGGGATTGTTGAGTTTGTTGGATATTCCATTACTGCCATTTCCCTTTGCACATTATCAATATCATCTAAACAAGACAAATATATTAACTATTACTACTTAACTATCTACAAATTAATTTATTACCTGGGACTGTGTCATTTTCCTCTATAGCTATATTGTGAATTAACTGTTTCCATTTGCTTACGTATTCTGCGGATTGCGTTTATGGCATCCATAGTTGAATTTTAAGTTTTGGAATGACTTTTTATAATAATTAAATTAATTTATTTGCTACTTGAAGAAAAATGTTCTTTAAATAATGTAAACAAATGTATATAAAAATATTTAAGCGCAAAATGTCATTTTATTTTTGGTTTAAAGAAGGGTAAATCCAACAATAAAATTTTTGATTATAAAAACGATTTATTAAATGTTTTTTAAACTATTAATCGTTTATGAATGTAGTTTTATCCACATTTGCCTATTTTATTTTAGGTTTATTAACCTGTTTTAAGTTTTTATGAATACGGCTGTAAACATTTTATGATATTCTCATAAAACATTCATTTCAATAAAAATAAAAAATATTTGAAATGTATTATTTTCAAATATTTTTTATTTTCTGAATTTTCAAATTACATATGAATGGTTTCCAATGGCAACCCTTTTGTAGAAATGATTGAAAATAAACAATGTTTTTTTGTTGTTTTGAAATGTTTTGCTGTGTTTGTATATAAGTGTCTTTGAGTCTTTTTGTCTATGCTATGTTGAATTTATGAAAAAATTCTCATGGAATCAGTTTGGCTTTAGATATAAGACTTTAAGGTTTTTCTATACAATATTGGGGTAAAATTCACTGATGAGCTATGTGAGCAATAGTGAAATTGCAATATGGATATGCTCTCCCCCGCAGTAATACATTTCAAATATTTTTTATTTTTATTGAAATGAATATTTCGTGAGAATATCATGAAATATTTATTTAAAGGAATCAAGCACGAATAATAAAATTGATTCCGATGAATAAATTACTTATTTACATTTTATTTTCTTTTTTTTTCCTTTATTCAATTGATACACTACATATATATATAATTTATATTATCGATTTTATTCTATTGATTTACATATTAAAAACATAAAACACATAAACGGAACTTAATACAACGAAAAAACAAAATGCGTCCGCACGTTAAGAGAACAGAAACTTATAATTAATACTTTATTTGCCTATATCGATTTATAATAAACGCACATAAATATAAAAGGGAACACCCTGTAATATATAATCTCCTTCTGATTTTTAGCTGTTTGGCAATCACGTTGTCAAAATTGTGTTTTTTACGGAGGCACCTTTAGTTTTATAAGTTGTATAAAATTAAGATGAATTTTATAAATTGACGTGAAATTTACTTAATTCGAAATAAATCTCCTGGCATTATAATCTAAATATGGGCCGACTAACTTGGACGTAATAAAATTTGGAGGTGCAATTTAAGTTTTCCAACATTTGTGACCATATATTATCAATAGCGCGAATGTTTTACTCTAAGCCGTTAAACGTTTCGGACTTATCGGCATATACTTGGGCACATATGCCCATTTTAGTGGCATACCCTTTAATGACAAAAGGTATTTTTTTAATTGTCCTGTATAAACAAGGCTTAGCTCAATACATACTCTATGAAAATACGAAGCTTCTGACATTTACGTTTCGAAATGTACTGTATGGGTACACGCCTTTTGAAGTTGTGTTTCATGTTTTATTACTTATTGCTAAAGTAGCTATCTATTACGGTTCAGAATATAAAGCCATATACTTGAAATTTTTTTTGTATGGGTACACCCTTTAATTACTAAAAATATTTGTGTGGATTATCAGCACTCAGAGTTGGATTTTTAATTGAATCTTCCAAGTGTGAAAGTGTGGCAAGTGGAAAGTTTGTTTCTTGCGATTTTTTCGACAGGAGAAAATTTCGTACGAGTGTATTGTAGCCTTTAGAAATCTAGTTATGACTGAATGGAGCAGAGTTGATCGTAGTTTACTACGAAGACAGTTTGGGCTGCTGTCTTTGAATAATTGATAAAATTGCGTATAATTGAAAAAACCTTAAAAAGATTGATTTTGTAGCTTTTAAAAGTTCTTCTGATCGAGAAAAATTTTATATTTTTTACTATTCGCCTTACTTACTTACTTACTTTTTTTTTATTTATTGTTTTAGTTATTCCAGGGTTCTGATGTAAAATGAACAAAATGCCAAACAGTATTTCAGCAAATAAAATTCCAAATGAACTTTTCGAGGGTTATTCCGATGATCTTTTAAATTTCGCTGCCATAGCGTGCATTGTATTTGTGATCATCGGTGTGCCGGGAAACATTTTAACAATTGTTGCTTTATCACGAGGGAAGCAGGTACGTTTTTATGACTATTAAGTACTTTTCTTTTTTTTTTTTTAATAATTTAACTTCTTTTGAATTGCTTATTATTTTAGAACCGCAATTCCACAGCTGTATTTATTATAAATTTATCCATTTCCGATTTGTTATTCGGTTGTTTTAATCTGCCATTGGCATCATCAACATTTTTGAGACGTTCCTGGGTTCATGGAGATTTACTGTGTCGTTTATTCCCCCTATTGCGTTATGGTCTATTAGCGGTATCACTATTTACAGTGTCTTTAATAACCATTAATCGTTATGTTATAATTGCCCATCCCAGACAGTATACAAGGTAAATTTTAAAATATTTCGCTTAAAAATCATTCACAGGCTTTCGTTTTAAAGAATATATCAACACCGTTATTTGGCCTTGATGGTAATTGGTACCTGGCTATTAAGTTTTTCAATAATGATACCAACGTGGCGTGGCATTTGGGGTAAATTTGGTTTGGACACTACAATCGGATCGTGTTCTATACTTCATGATCACAACGATCGTTCACCTAAGGAATTTCTTTTTGTGCTGGCCTTTATGGTACCCTGCCTTTGTATTGTATTCTGTTATGCGCGCATTTTTTATTTGGTACGAAAGGCAGCTGTACGCTCTAGAGAGCCTGCATCGAAGCCAGTATCGCCCAAAGGAAACGAAACAAATCGCAATGCTTTTATGGAACAAGAAAATAATAAAAATCTGGAGAAGAAAGTAATGGATGCTGGTGGTGGCGATGGTGTTGCTTTGGAGGAGAGTGATTATATGCATCTCAAAGCATTTGATGTTGCCTTAGATCTACAGTTTATAGACGATAACTATTCTTTTGACAATTTGCCGATATCATACGACAGATTAAGCCCGATAATAGAACGAAAATCAAATGCAACGTCACATACGAGTGTAAGTAGAGACATTTAAACCTTAAAAATAAAAGTACTTTTAATTAATTTCGAATAAATACAAATTTACCTGCCATCTGATTTCAAGGATCGATAATATATCAAGCATATGACTGCTTCCCTTCCATTCCATTCTAAATCGTATTGCAATTTTCATTTAAATTCCTTAACTATTCTGTGATGTTTGCCATCCTCTTAGGCCGCGGCATGAAAACGATTAACAGTAAAGTCTGGTAACCTTACAACAATTTAAATCAAAAACAAATATAGCAAAATACAGAGTTGGAGAACTGCTGTTTTGAAATCTCCCTCGCGATTCCAATTACCTAAGTCAGTAATGCTTAAAGAATATTTTAGCGCCAAAAAAACTCAAAATGCACCGTAAGACATTTGCAGAAAATTGGAGTATCGCCTATTTTGAGAATTGGTGCTTCGAAATCTCCTGCAGTGTCAAGGAATTCTCATAATTACTAATGCCATATTTAGACAAAATGGAAGATGCTTTAGCTTCGTAAGCCAACAATGCTCCACCAGTCAAAATGGGAGATCACATGTTTTAGGAAATAAGTGGTATCAAATCTACTTCGATATTTCAGCTATATAGGCCAATAATTTGGTATCAAAGAAAGTACATAATGCACAGTGAAACATTTAGCCGAAATGGGAGCTTATATGTTTTTTTGGAATTAAGTCTCTTCGAAGCTTCAGCTATGTAAACCAACAACGCTAATGATCTGATTTGGTATCAAAGAAACTTCATAATGCACAGTGGAGCATCGGCCAAAATGTCCCATCTTCTATAATATAAAAATAAGTCGGGTTTTCCTTCCTGACGCTATAACTTCAGAACGCACGAACCGATTTCCACGGTTTTGCATTCGTTGGAAAGGTCTCAAAGGCTCCGTGAGGTTTGTACCAAAGAAAATTCTGGAAAAATTTCAAGAGAGAAGCAGGAAAACAGAGAAAATCATTTTTACATATAGCGCCATCTCTGATACATAACATGTACTACAACGGCACCGGTACGTGGTGTGTGAGTATCCCTCACGAAAATAAGTACGTTTCATTTTAAGTAGATAGGGTCGGTGCGTGATACATTGTTTGACAGCTACTCATGCGCACGTGAAATTGAGGTTAAAGTTATTCGTTTCCTAACAGTTCAATTAGAAACCACAAATCAATCACGCATATTGTGCAAATTTTTATTGAGCTTCAACAGCAGGCATTTGTCCTTAAGGTGGTAAGTTGAACTGTGTAAATTATGTGGATCATGCATTTAAGGTTAAATTCACCAGCCTGTTCATAGTCCAAAATGCCGAGAGGACGACGTGCGAACATCGGCCGCCGCACAAGACATGCAAACAAGCCAGCAACAAGTCTATTCACATAACTTAAGCGAAGAAAGATATTGTTGGCAGGCGATTTGAGGCAGACGTTGGCAGTAATTCCCCGTGCAACGCTGCAGATGAATTGAATGCTTGCCTGAAGACATCACCTTTGTGAAATAACGTAAAAACATTATCGCTAACCACTAATATGAGAGTTTACCTTCAAAATGATCAAAGTGCTGCACAATTTTCCAAACAATTGTTAGCTGTTGGAAAAGGAAAAGTCCCAGTTGATGAGACAGCTGAATTAATTATTCTTACCAACGACTTTTCCCGATTTGTAGACTCTCAATTAGCTCTTATTGAAAATGTTTTGCCAAACATTAGAGAGAATTATCAGAATTATGCTTGGTTAAGTCAACGAGCAATTTTCGCCCCAAAGAATAATGATGTACACGCACTGAATTTCACCATTCAATCAAAAATCTATGGCAATTTGGTGACATAGAAATCCGTTGATTCCATAACAAATCCCGATGATGCAGTAAATTATACAACGAAGTTTTTGAACTCCTGGAGTTACCAGTATTTCCACCACATAACTTGTAACTTAAAGTTGGTTCAGTTATTATGATGTTGCGTAATTTGAATCCACCGCTACTTTACAACGGCACTCGACTTGCGGTGAAAAGAATTATGCCGAATTTGATTGAGGCAACCATTATTAACGGAAAGTACGCAGGTGAAAATGTATGTATTCCTCGATTACTAATGATTCCGACTGGTCCTCCGTTTGACTTCAAAGGATTGCAATTTTCGGTTCGCCTTGCGTTCGCAATGACAATTAACAAGTCGCAAGGCCAATCGCTTAGTGTTTGCGGTATAAATTTAGAAAATCATTGTTTTTCACACGGGCAGCTATACGTTGCGTGTTCACGAGTTGGGAAACCATCCGCTTGTGTTAATGTCAGACCAAAAAACAAAAAATGTGGTTTACCAAAGAGCACTTCAATGAAACGGATAATTTGCGGACACGTATAACGCTTCGATTCAGTATTTACTTTGGATTCACTTTTTTACTGTTGTGCAATAAAATAAAATTTTTCCTTTTCAAATAAAATGTTCCAAAAAACGAAGCCATCTGGTGGTGAAACGGAGTTCACCGGGTTTGAAAGTATGTTATAAAATAAGTGTTTTGAATTCACTTTCAATGCTTCAGCCATGCGAGCAAATAATGGTCATTTGTATTGATAATTGTCCCCCCCCCCTACCGGGGGCACATTTATCGGTTTTTATGGATTACTTAACCATCTAGACCTGTGCTGCTGGGGTTATAAGGGAGCCCAGTCCCCTGAAAGCCAGCAGGGTGTCAACTGGAAGCGCCACGTTATTTCCACGGGAATCAGTAAGCCCCAGAGTTCCGCTAATTGTCTCTGTAGACTATTAGCAGTTTCTCTGACTGATTATTGAGGTTGGCCCTTCGGTAGTATCGGTGTGGTTGTAGTTTTGCGGCTCCTGCATGAACTGATTTAGTGGGCCAGGATCATCACGCCTTTAATAACACCAACGGGTGAACGATCCGGATCCAGTTAGCATGCTAGTCATGTGTTCTGGACCAGGAGTTGGATAGTCCCCAGCTCTTTAGTAAGGAGTAGTGGTTTGCAACCCTGCTTTGGAACCGCTGAAATTGCAACTAGGAAAGACCTGTTGCTAGAATTAGTCTTAGGCTTTCTAGAGCGTAAATGACGTTGCTTTTCATTCCCAGTGGTTTGACCACCATCTGATTAAGGCTTACAGCCAGATGCAGATGTAAATCTTATCACAAAATGTACTGATAGTTATCGAGTTAAAGATTCACGTTATTTGGTGAAAAAAATGTAAAATTTTTAATAATTATATCAGCAGTTCGTGTTCATCTGTCCATTCATGATATGAACCCATAAATATATTCCAACATTTGGCAATTGTACTGGCCGTTATTTTTTCTTTGGGGAGAAGTAAAGTTGGAGTAGTATTTGTGGACATTCGATTTGAATTCTGCTACATTGAAAGTGACAGGAAAGGCCTCTGCAGGCAGTTCATTCCAAGTACGAACGGTTCTACTGGAAAACGATTTTTCCCCGTAATACGTAATGCTATTCACTAGTCAATCAATCACAACTGGAAGCGCTCCCAAAGCAAAACGAGTTAAACGCAAAAACGTGCGAGTAAGAAGTTCCCTAATTTCTCTAGAGCACTTACCGTGGTAGTTACGATAAAACAATGAAATATAACCAACATTGCGTCGATGCTCTAGAGAATCAATAGAGTTGGATACCCTACTTCAAATAGACTTTAGGCCGCCGGCCCATACATGAGAGTTGTATTCCACCATTGAACGGATATAGATGGTGTAAATAGTAGGAAGCTCCGATGGTGTGCAGTATCTCTTGCAACGTTTTAGAAAACCGAGGCACTTGAACATTACACTGAATTTTCATACCAAGAATATCAAGAGCGTCCAATTCCGTAATACCTATAACACCCATAGTAACAGACTCAGCAACATTTCCGAACACAGATCTATGCGTAAGAATGCAACATTGTGTCTTACGGGCATTCAAATCAACTCTATTCACACGACCCCATTCGGAGATTGTTGCGAGATCGTGAGTGAGTGTGCTACTCATGTTCTGCCTTTTGGAACGCACCTCCAACTGGTTCAGTCTATTACTGAATGAATACGAATAACAATTAGTGCTGTCATCTAATAAAGAGGGCGTTATTTTACTGTAAGCGTTTACTAAAAGAGCAACAGCCTTTCGCAAATATTATGCAAACTTAAAGATTTCATATTTTGCGCATATATCGGCTATCATTCCAACATTACTCCTTCTTTGACATGACAAGGCGCATTACCTTACTAGAATAAGCACTAACAAACCAAAAATTATTTAAACTACGTTAATTTCAAAAACAGAGATGCCACACAAAAATTTTTTGTTATTCCTAGGATAGCGACAGACATAAGATTTCATGCACAAAAGTTTGAATTTTGAATATACGAGTTAATAATGTCGGAGTTTTTGCTTGAAAAATTAATTAATTATAATAACAAAATGAGTTAATACGTTATTCAAAATATTTTCCATCGCTGTCCACTTCTTTTTCCAATGTTTCTGTTTTGAGATACAGAATGAATCAAGCCAATTTATGATACTCTGCTCCGAAGTGAAGCGTGTTCCAGTAAGGACGTTCTATATCGATTAACACAATTGGTAGCTATAAGGCGGTTGAGCCAAAATTTCCCATCCACTGTTTTCTAAATCTTTTCTGACCCGTCTTGCAACATGTGACCGAGCATTGTCATGATGGAAGATTATGGACTCGCGCCTGGTCGCATATTGTAATCGTTTTTCTTTGATTGCTCCGTTTAGAGGAATTAATTGTCTTTGGCACAGGTCGCCTGTGATCATATAACCCCATTTCAACAGCTTATAATACAAAACATCCTTCTGATCCCACCAAGCACATGGCATTATCTTGACGTCATGGATATTTGTATTCGGCGTTGCTTCGGCTGGTTGGCCGGACTTTAATATGACGTTTTGCATTTGAGGTTATTGTAATGAATCTATTTTTCATCACCAGCAACAACACGATGAAAAATTATTTCTGTTTGTAGCATTCAAGAATCATTTCCGACATGCAAAATCGCCTTTCAACGTCTCTCGGTTTCAATTCATATGGGACCCAAATTCCTTTGTTTTTAAATGTAAGGAAATGGCTTATAGTGTGACTCTCAATGATAATTCAAGTTCTTCTTGAGTAAGGCTTTCAATTTCCTTATCTTCAACCTTTTTTGGCTGACCTGGCCTTTCTACTTTGCACCACATTTGAATCACGCAAGCTTTCGTTTTTGGATGATGCATGTTCCCCGTAAGCCTCTACTAACAATCGATAACTTTTAGCAGCCATTTTCTTTAAATGAAACATTTTTTAGGCACGAAATTCGAAATTATTATAGCGAGTGAAAAAAGTGTGTGTTTACACTGGGGCGTCTAAAAATTCTGAATTATAATGACAGATGTTTAATTTTCGAAATACCATATTTGTTGTTATTGACAAATAATACGAAATGGCTGCCAGTTAAAAAAGTGTTGCCAATTTAAAGTGCTAGACCAATGTAAAAAGCACCCGGTATTACTTTTATGTAACGGGGTTTTTAAAAAGAAGTTTGTTTTTCAATTGTGGCAACACCAAGAACATGATGGTTTTGGCATTTAGTTTTTTGACATATTCGTAGTAGGTGCATTGCCACTTGTTAAAATGAATTCAATTTCGCACGAAAATGGTGGTTTCCTTCCATTTCGTGATATTTTCGGACAACATAATAGTCCTTCTGAGAGTGCTTTAAAGAATTCGATCGTTAAATTTGCGTCGACAAGCTGGATACTAAATCTGCGAACAACAGGGCGTGTTCGCCCGGGTCGTTGAACTGAAAACGTCGCAGCCGGGAGCCACAGAGTTGAAGCAGACTCAAATATATCAATTCCTCGATGTTCTCAACAGTTGAGGTTATACAATACCACAACAAGGCGAATTTTGAGTAAGAATTTGACTTTGAAGCCTTAGAAGGTTCAATTCGTGCTGGAATTGAAGCCGACCGACTATTTACGAATATAGGTGGTATAAATAGTACGAAGATCGAATAGAGTGAAGTATCTCTCACACCGTTTTAGAAAACCGAGGTGTTTGAAAGCTTCTTTAGAAACCTGATAAATGTGTTTAGTCCATCGAACATCACACTGAATTTTCATGCCAAGAACATCAAGAACTTCCGATTCCGTAATACTTATATCACCCATAGTAACAGATGCAGCACCATTTCGTATCACAGATCTATGTGTAAGCATATAATATTCAATTTCGCATAAAAATCGCATAAAAATAATTAAAGTCCACTATGAAAATGGTGGTGGTTCTGTTAAAGTTTTGTGAAATTCCTGATATTTTCGAACAACATAATCGTCCTTATTCGACCGCTATTAAGAATTTGGTCGTTAAATTTGAGTCAACAGTCTCAATACGAAATGTGCGAATACCAAAGCGTGTTCAACCGGGCCGTTGAACTGAAAACATCGCAGCCGCAAGCCATAGTGTTGAAGCAGATCCAAATTTGTCAATTCCTTGACGTTCTCAACAATTGGGTTATTGAGAACCAGTACATGGCGAATTTTGCGTAAGGATTTGACTATGAAGCAGGAATTGAAGCCGACCGATCATTTACATTGTCGTAGATTCACTCAATATATTTGGGGATAATCGGGTGGTTTTTCTGAAAAAGTAAATTTTTTCAGACGAAGCACATTTACACTTGTCAGCGTATGTCAACAAGCAAAATTGCCGCATTTAGGCAATTATTGTGAAGCCTTTACATGGTCAACGTGTCACTGTATGGTGCGCTATGGTGGCCTAGAGGCGTGGTTGGGCCGTTTTTTTTAAGACAAGATTGGAAATGCGGTAACGGTCAATGGATCACGTTATCGCGAGATGCTAACAACTCAATTTTGGCCTATTGTTGATGACGTGGATATCACTGACATGTGGTTTTAACAGGACGGTGCCATATATTACACGGCCAATGAAAAGATCAAGTTATTGCATAATTTTACGACAATCCGCAGTTAAGTGGCCAACCAGATAGTATAATTTAATACCACTGGAGTATTTTTTGTGGGGCTATGTTAAGGGCAACGTTTAAACGAAGCCAATCGAATCGATTTCAGCCTTAAAACTCAAAATCCGTGATGTGATTAACGAAATAGGGTCGCCATTTTGTCAAAAAGCAATTAAAATACTTTGATGAAAGAGTCGTCATTTGTTAGCGTGGTCATGGTGGATATTTGCCAGATATAATTTTTCATTCATAACTATTCTCTACAATAAAAATTGGAATCATCTTAATCTAAACAAACTTCTTGTTGCAAAACCCTTATAAACTAAAGTAAAAAAAAACGCAAAGTGGGTTTAATTGGGGTCTTATTTTTTAAAAAGTTGCATTAACAGGGCCATCAATGTTAAGAATGTGGATGTTGCGAATACTGAGATGTTGCATTTATCGAGGATTGCGTTAACCGAAACTACACTGTAAATAAAAATATTTTGTTTTTTTTAAAACAGTAAATTATTGTTTCGTTCTAAAACCGATTCAAAAATAAGAGGTCTTTAATTAATACTAAGTGGGTATAACGATCCATTCTTGGCTTCTCAATATCTCTTCTGTAGCTGTGTAAGTTTTCGGTGTAATCATCGTCTTACCCCACTGTGCGCGGTATGGGTTTTCTTTAATACATGCTAAACATGTTTTGTAATTTGGCATGAAATATTGCAAATAATTTCTGTATCCTTTGGCTTAAATGTTGAGTTGGAAGGCAAGTACTCGAAAGCTTATTTACTCTAAAAAGGCAGTGATGCATGCTTGAATAAGGGCGTAGGTGCCATTATTTCTATACAATTTTCTAATAATTTAGTTTTTTAATGTTAAAAAAAATATTTGTTTTTAATTTCAGGAAACAATCAAATCTTTTCAAAACACAATCAATTCAAACAACAAAAATCCCTCAACGGAAACACAAAATTCATCATCGTAAGTTTGGTCTACAAATACGTTCCTTTCTCCTCCTCCTTCTTTTTATAAAATTCATAGATTTTTCGATTTTCTTTTTGCAGACGTTTTAGTCCCATAAAAACTTCAATCAAAACATCATTTACACGTTTTAGTTCACGAAGAAGTCATTATGTTTCCATGGGTAATACATCGAATGCATCGGCCATATATCCGGGACGTATGAGTATAAAGGATCGCCGACTTTTAAAAATGATTTTAGTCATTTTTGTATCCTTTGTTATTTGCTATTTGCCGATAACTCTAACAAAGATTTGGAAAGAAGCCAATAATAATCACATTTTTAATATCAGCGGTTATCTGCTGGTATATTTGACAACTTGTATTAATCCGATTATTTATGTTTTGATGTCATCCGAATATCGCCAGGCATACTGGAATTTATTAAGATGCCACTATCAAAAATTAACATCCAATAAAGATTTCAAACGTGTCGCAAAGACATGAAATGCATTTAGAAACAGAAAATTTAAAAGTTGTTATTTAAATTAATTAATATTCTGGCCTGGCCGTATTTTCAATGGCTTGAATACATATTTTACATACATATGTATTCTACAGTATGTAAAGGAACACATGTCTATTCCTTCTATAAATTTTATATATTTTTTAATCACTTAATAAAGTATTATTTTTTATAATTGAGAGTAATTGAGCGTAAGAAATTTATATGAAAAATATTTTTTAAGCTTCAAAACCAGAAAGGTTGTCCCTGGAAAAAATTGTTTACAGCGCTTAAATAATATTTAAAAGTTTTATTTCACAAAAAAAGCTTAAGAAATTAAACTTTCAAAATATATTGGATATGTAAGAAAAATCTGGTGTTTTATTATTTAAGGGTTTTTGAATAGGAAGTGTGTTGTCAAAAACAAAATAAAACAAAAATTTTAGATCTGGCAAATGTCTACCATGACCACGCTGACAGACGTCGATTCTTTCATCAAAGCTTTTAATCACTTTGTGGCAAAATGGCGGCCCTATCACGCTAATCACACCACGAATTTTAAGTTTTAAGGCTGAAATTGAATCGATTAACCACGTATAAACTCTGTCCTTAACATAGCCCCACAAAAAATAATCCAGCGGTGTTAAATCACACGATCTGGCTGACCACTTAACTGCTGATTGTCGTGTAAAATTATGTGATCGGGAAATTTGGTTTGCAATAAATTGATCGTTTTATTGGCTGTGTGACATGTGACAGCGTCCTATTGATACCACATCTCAGTTATATCCACTTCTTTAAAAAATAGGCCAAAATTGAGTTGTTAGCAGCTCGCGATAGCGTGATCCATTGACCGTTACCGTATTTCAGGGTCATCTTCGAACAAAACGGCAATCATGCCTTCAGACTACATAGCGCACCAATAATCGTCTGGGATTTCAGAAGCCCAAATGCGGCAATTTTTGCTTGTTGACATACCCTGACAAGTACGGATTAAAACACTACTTGAAAATGATGTCTTCACATTGAAAGCGCTACCCGTTTATACCGGATAAACAGCTAGAAAGGAGAGGAAAAAATGACAACAGAAAATGTATTTCGTTTGTTGTTCCTGAATGAATTAAGCGAATCTACTGCGAGGTCGGCTTTAATTCCTGCACCACGGCTGCGTCAGAAATTTGTTTTCAGTTGAACCACCTAGTCGAACACGCGTTAGTGTTCGCACATTTTGTATTAAGAAGGACCATTTTCATAGTGGATTTTTACTATTTTATTGCGATTTTCGTGCGAAATTGAATTCATTGTAACAATTGCCAATGCATCCACTACGAATATGTTGTTGGTGTTGTCACAATTGAAACACAAACTTCATGCTGAAAAACCGGAATAATGTCGATTTGGACAAAACACAATATAAGTATCACATATGATTTGTGACAATAATAGCAAATATAGTATTTTGGAAGATAAACAACTCTCCCCATTGTGATTCATTCAAAAGCAAAGAAATTGAGTTTAATATAAATAAAAGCGGAGAGACGTTGAAAGGCGATCTTTGCGGGGAAATCTGATAACGTTTTTTCATTTGAACAAAATATGTTTATATTCCATGATGCGTTTTTTAAATATTTAGTAATGTTTTATTACAGAGTTATGCGCTATGACTTGGGCCGGTACTATTACATTTTTCCTGCGCTCCTCTTGTAAGTCTTGTTTTCTAATTTTAACCTTTCTACACTTATGTCTCTTCCTTTGCTTGTTCTTCTTCCGCATTGTGCATTTTCTTTATGTTTGATTCCCTTCGTAATCAAAAACTCAAATTATAATTACAATTCTACAATGTCAGCAGAGTAACTCGGTGTAGGTTCCCCGCATTCGGAGACTACCGATAAGTCAGCAACTATCTTAGCAACTCTCTTAATATTGTTATGACTATTCCTTTTAATAAACGTTTTGTTATTTTGAGTTTTTTTATTGCAAAATAACAACACAGCACCTTAGAGTTTTAAATTAAGTTAAACGATTTATTTACTTGCAGTACACCCAAAACAAACACGATGGTAACTTTGGTACCTTTACTCACTGATGATTCAACTTGAATTCATTCAATTGCCAAGCATCACTTGAGCCACAGTGTTAAAGCAGATCCAAATTTGGGGTTATCCAAAACCACCACATGGCGAATCTTGAGTAAGGATTTAACATTGAAGCCTTACAAGATTCAACTGGTGCTGGAATTGAAGCCGACCAACCATTCACATCGTCATAGATTCGCTCCATTCATTCAAGAACAATCGGCTGGTTTTTCTGAAAAAATCATTTCTTCAGACGAAGACCATTTTTACTTGTCAGAAGCAAAACTGTCGCGTTTGGGCTTCTGAAAATTTTAGACGATTATTGAGAAGCCTTTGCATGCTATGTGGTCTGGAGGCGTAATTGGACCGTTTTCTTTTCGAAAATGAGGCTAACTTTCAATGGATCACGCTATCGCGGTATGCTAACAACTCAATTTGACTAGGAAATTTTTAAAGAGAAAGAAAAAAGGGGTATAAAAATATGTTTAATGGAGAAAAGCACATTCCAAGGAGTTAAGCGTTACATAAAGCAAAATGAGAATACCACACTTTTTAGGGCGGAGAAACTGGCTGAAACACATTTAAAGCCCATAACTAATCGTCGTCGATTTAAAGTTTCATTCGAAACTTAAGTCTGGGAATTTGGGTAACATATTAAAAAGTAAACAGTGGCATCACTGCACCTGCAGAAAAAGTCGTAAATACAACACTGAATTATATTTGGTGCAAATAAAAATCTTAAAAGTTTTATATTTAATGAATGGGTAATTATTTAATCTACAGTATCGAACAAAACTAAAGCAATAACTGTTAATTTTTAATAAATTGTTAAAAAGCTAAATTACATTTTAATAGTTAATAAGAAATTTTAAAATTTAAAATTGTAAATTAAAATAAAAGTAACGTGGATTCTTCATTAAAAATATTTAAAATCGAAGAAAATCGGTAAAGGACATTATTTTAAGGGGACATAACTAAATCTAAAACTAAAAGACGACGGTGATATCACTAATATGTGGTTTGAACAGAATGGTGCTACATGTCGCACAGCCAATAAAACGCCTAATTTATTGCAAAGCAAATTTCCCGATCGCATAAATTCACGTCAATCAGCAGTTAAGTGGCCAGCAAGATCGTGTGATTTATCAGCTCTCAACTATTTTGTGTGAGGCTATGTTAAGGACAGAGTCTATACGGAGCCAATCTAATAGGTTTCAGCCTTAAAACTCAAAATCCGTGATGTGATTAACGAAATAAGAACGCCATTTTGCCAAAAAAAAGTGATTACAAACTTTGGTGAAAGAATCGACATCTGTCAGCGTGGTTGTGGTGGACACCTGCCAGATACCATTTCTCATTCATAATTGTCGAAGTTTTCTCTTCTTAAATTCAATTAAAATTTGAATCATCTTAATTTAAATTTTTTATTTTATTTCGGTTTTGAAAAAAAAACTTCTTGTTAAAAAACCCTTTAGATTTTAATATTAAATTAAATCAAGTTTTCTTTACAAAACCTTAAGACCACAAAAGGCCTGTTAAGAGACGCAGTTATCCCAAAAAAAATATTTTAAGAGCAGTTTTCCATTTTATGAACAATCGATGTTTATTACTTTTGCTTGTTTTTTTTTTATATGTGTATGTGTGTATATGTATGTGTGGATGTGTATAATTTAATAATTACCATTATTTTAAATTTAATAAATGCATTTGAATAATTGATATTTGTTTTTTTTATTGTATTTTTTTAATTATATTTTTTTTTATTTATTAATAAACTTTATTATTGTTGTAATTTATTTAATTTGCTTTTTTGTAATTAATTCGTTTTTTGTTTTTTAATATTTTTAATATTCAGTATAATAAGATTATTGTTTTCGTTTGACTTTTATTTTAAATTAAGCATTTTATTTTTACTAATCAAATTTAACTATCGTTTAGTAACACAACTAGGGAGAAATATTATTGTTATCAATGTTATAATTAATTATAGAAATTAATTGTCATTAATGCTAGACTAAGTCGAGTTTTCCGAAAATTAAAAATTATTCTAATAATTTTTATTTATTATTATCGTTATATAATTGCAATCCAATTTGATATTTAATATCTAAGTATGTAGATTTCTATATATGTATGTGTGTATGTATGTATGTATTTAAATGTGAGTAGACATTAGGGTGGCCCTTAAAAAAATTAACTCTGAAAAAAATCTGTGTAAATCGTGCCGGGAAGTAAGTCCAGCCGAATTTGCGGAAAACCATAAATAAAAATTTACCTGTTTTACGTTATAAGTTTAAAACTACTTTGTTTTGCCGCCATTTTGTTAAACATTAGTCTTGACAGTTCATATTTAGTAGTCGTGAAGTAGACACGTGGCTAACTTATTATGGAAAAATATTCGAAAAACCAACGTGTTATAAACGTTAAAACATTTAATCAAAATCAATCGTCGATTACTGTGACGATGAGAAAGTTACGTGAAATTTTTGGGAGAAGCAACGTGCCAACAAAACACACTATTTATCGTGTAGTGAATGATTCCGAAGAAAGGGAATCTGTAGGTGAAAGGCATTGACCACAACGTACTGCAATATCGGTTGAAAACGTTACTGCTGCTCAAGAAAGTATTCAAAACAATCCTTAATTCGACGCCGTGCTCAGGAGCTTAGCCTTCAAAGAACAACTTTGGCCACAATGTTGCACAAGAATTTGCATTTGTTTTCATATAAAGATTCAGTTGACACAAGAGCTTCTTCCACAAGACCATTTACGCCACCCTACGCCAATATGATGTTAAAGCTTGCCCATGACAACGATAGTGGCAACAATAAAAAATCAAGACATTCCAACTGTTATGAGGAATGCAATTGAACACTCTATTTCAAAAGAAACAAAAACTGTTTTTAGAATAAAATAATAATGCAATAAGGAATTTTTGAAAGGAAATTCTACAAGATGAAAGTAAATAACTGTTTTCACTAAAACAAAACACGTTGCACTGTTAAATGTGTTGAAGTAATGCAGCAGAAACATGTGTCAAGCTAATGAAAGATGACAATACGATACTTACAAAAGATAAGGAGTAAGGACATAACATTCTAAAGGTTATTAAGGATCATAGGAAACTTTTCTATATAGAAACAAGTTTTAAATGAAAAAAAAAATATTTAAAACTTCATAAGCAACAGTTTTCTCTTTGACAACAGTTTTTTTCTTTTCTGTGAAATCAATAGCTTTGAACTAAGATCGCAGATGACAGCACCATTTGTCATTCGTATTCATTTATTAATAGATCGAACCAGTTGAAGGTGAGTTTCAAAAGGCGGAACCTGAATGATATGATCAATTTCGCAACAATCTCGAAATGGGGTCGTATGCATGGAGTCGATTTGATGCCCGTAAGATGCAATGTTGCATGCATAGGCATAGGTCTGTGTTCGGAAATGGTGCTGCATTTGTTACTATAAGTGATATAGGTATTACGAATCGGAAGCTCTTGATATTTTTGACATGAAAATTCAGTGTGATAGTCGTTGGACTAAACACATTTTTCAGGTTTTCTAAAACGGTGTAAGAGATACTTCACTTCTTCCGATCTTTCTACCACCTATGTCCGGCCAAAAATGGAATACAACTCACACGTATGGGCCTTCGTCCCAAAGTCTATTTTGGAGTTGCTCGGCTGCATACAAAAGAGGGCCAAGAGGCACATTGGGGACAGTAGGGTATCCAACTCTATTTATTCTCTAGAGCATCGACGCTTGTGCGATTTATTTTACTGTTTTATCGTTGCTAAAATGCTAAATACTCTAACGAATTTAGGGAACTTGTTACCATTACTCACAAGTTTTTGCGTTTAACTCGATTTTTGTTGAGATCGCATCCATTTGTGGTTGCTTAATCAGTGAATCGCACTACGCATTACAGGGAAAATTCGTTTTCTAGCAGAACAGTCCGTATGTGGAATAAACTCCCTCCAGAGGTTTTTCCTGTCACTTGCAATGTTGTAAAGTTCTAATTGAATACCCACAAACACTACTCCCTCTTTCCTCCTCTCCATAACCCAATTTCCTAGTTCTTCCACAATGCATTGCGTGCGTAGTGATCATCTCCTGAGTGCTAGTTCGAAAAAAAGGTAATTTCTTTTCCGCATATTTGAGCAAGCTTGCTGCCCATCTTAACCCCAACAGAATCTTATTGTACGGCGTGGGTCCGTACGATAATCTAACGAATTTAGGGAACTTGTTACCATTACTCACAAGTTTTTGCGTTTAACTCGATTTTTGTTGAGAGCGCATCCATTTGTGGTTGCTTAATCAGTGAATCGCACTACGCATTACAGGGAAAATTCGTTTTCTAGCAGAACAGTCCGTATGTGGAATAAACTCCCTCCAGAGGTTTTTCCTGTCACTTGCAATGTTGTAAAGTTCTAATTGAATACCCACAAACACTATTCCCTCTTTCCTCCTCTCCATAACCCAATTTCCTAGTTCTTCCACAATGCATTGCATGCGTAGTGATCATCCCCTGAGTGCTGGTTCGAAAAAAGGGTAATTTCTTTTCCGCATATTTGAGCAAGCTTGCGGCCCATATTAACCCCAGCAGAAGCTTATTGTACGACGTGGGGCCGTGCGATAATCTTAAAAAAGTTTTTATAATAAATTGTTAATTTACTCACGATTAGCTGGAGCGATTTGTGGGCAAATTTGAAGTTAGAAACTTTAGTTTAGACTTGACAAGCAAGCCAAGAAATTTGGTGCGAGCAAATCGTGGCGGTTATATGCCAAATGTCATATTTACTTTGTAAAATACCAGAAGATTATCTTTCCAATAAACAAAATTTCATGCCAGTTTCAAAGATTCATCTCTGTTATACTCCATTTCAAGTTTCTACAACTCCCTGGCTAGCAGGGATGCAAGCCCGCTAAAAACCAAGTTTACACTGACAAGTATTGGTTACTGTAGATTTGACGATTTCGCCAAAAGAATTGCTAAAGGGTCAAACAATTATTATTGCAGAAGTTGTAAATAAGCGAAAGCCTCTAACCTGCTCTGAAAAGTCTTTTAGAACCGTTCAAGAATTAAAGCCGATCGACCACTGTTTGCGTCAAACGAAAAACCATTTTTAGTGTGGAGGCTCATTTTCAATTAGGTGATTATGTAAACTAATAAAATTGCCGCAATAGGGGGTGAATACAAAATCCTAAAACAGTCTTCGAAAACACTTACATTCAAAGAAAGTGACCGTGTGGTGAGGTTTCTATTTAGGCGGCATTATCGGCTCGCATTTTTATAAAAATAATTAAGGAAATGCCGTTACCGGGAATTCTGCGTGCTATCAAGCCATGATAGTCAATTTTTTGTGGCCATAATCGGCTAATGTTGACATCAGTGACCTTTATTTTTTAGCAAAAAGGCGCCACACAGCCACCCAAATAATTCAGTTATTGCATGAAAAACTTCCCGCTCGTACAGTTGCTCGATTTAGTGATGTCAATTCACCGACTCGTTCTTAAGGATTAATTTCTCTGGTGCCATTTGAAGGTCTGGGCTTACTTGAACAACCCACAATCAACTGATGCTCTGAAAAATGAAATTTAGCGGTGCATTGAGGAGATAAGCGTAGTTTTGTTGCAAAATGTGTTTCATAATTTTTTCCTAACGAATGGACGTCTGCCGAGGTGCTAGAGGTAGACATTTATCCGACACCATATTAGATTATTAATTTCAATATTTCTACTTTCCATTGATTTTTAAAAAATTAAAGTTGTCAAAAAGAATGTCTGTTTTAAGCCAATTCGATTCCTAACCTCAAATTTTATATGTGTTTAAATTAAGCTTCGCTCACTTACACGATCTGAAACCGATAAACTTACTTAAACCCACTAAAAAATAGGCCTGAAAAACGTGCTTTTTAGCCGAAATATATTTTTTTCTAATAAAAAGGAACACTATCTTGTTGGCCAAGGAATTTTGATGTTAATACCACGAGCCGGCGATGATAAATAACTCTCTTTTGCGGACCAAACAGAAAAACATTGATACGTTAAATATTTTTTTGACCAAAAGGATAATTCCAACAGGATATTATCAAACTATTGTTTTTTACCCACATTTGACTAGAAAATTTTTAAAGAGGAAGAAGAGAGGGGTATAAAAATATGTTTAATGGAGGAAATCATATTCCAAGGAGTAACGCTTAGCACAAGGCATAAAGAGAATAACACACTTTCGAGGGAAGAGAAACTGACGGAAGCAAGATTGAACCCCATAGTTAATCATCGTCGAATGAAAGTTTTACTAAGATCTTAAGTCTGGGAATTTTGGGCAACATATTAAAACAGTAAACAGTGGCATCACTGCAGCTGCAGCAAAGTCGTAAATACAACACTGAAATATATTTGGCGTAAATAAAAATTATAAAGGTTTTATATATAACGCATGAGTAAATATTTAATTTACAGTATCGAGCAAAACTAAAGCAATAACTGTTACTTTTTAGTAAATTGTTGAAAACCTAAATTACATTTTAATAAGAAATTTTTAAACTAAATTGTAAAATAACGTTGATTTTTCATTTCAAATATTCAAAATCGAAGAAAATCAGTAAAGGGCATTTTTTAAGAGGACAAAGCTAAAGCATATAGTCAATACTGGGTTAATAAGTTTTTAATAAACCCAGTATTTTATGGCTTATGCATTATTTGTTTTAAACAAGTTTTTTGAACAATTGCTTTGGATAATACCTCTAGAGAAATTCCATTTCAGACAGTTTCCGTGCTTTTAAAAAGCTCATCCATATTTTTATAATTGTTGCAGTCTATTTTTCGATCTACAATGTCCTATAGATTTTCTATAGGCTAGAGATACGGCGATTGTAGCCGCCATTTTGTAACATTATATTGTTTGCCAACAAAGCACTTTTTCACACACTTAGAGTTGCTGTGCTGATACGATCACTTAAAAGGCATTTCTTCTTCTACATGTGGAAGCATGATATTTTGAAAGATGTCTTTATAAACAAAACGATTTATTATATCTTTTATGCTATAAATGCAGCCTCTACCATAGCCTGAAAACTATCAGTGGACCAAAATACCACCTGTGTTATGTCTCTTAGTAACTTTCATATAACATGGATTAATACATTTTACTTTGGGTCTCCTAACTAACCTTAATCCATCGAAACCTTTCAAATTAAATTAGGTGCCCCTGTAGGCTAGTAGGTAGGTAGTAGGTGTACTAGCTTGTCAGTATGGGGGTTGTGGGTTCGATTCCCAACGAAGACCTTGGTTTTTTCACTACAAAAATAAAAATTGACTGTCGGTGGGGCTGCTCAGCGATGAAGGCATAGTCACTGGTCGCTGTGCTGTCTTATACGGCAGTTAATTTCCGACTATCCTTCTTCTACTTTCACCACCTGTTTCATCTCTTCTCTATCCCTTTCCTAAAGAATGTGGCACGGTACTTAACTAAATAAAGACATTGTTGCCTTAAGTGCTACTTCTCTTTAACAAAAAAAAAAATTTAACTTCGACTAATTGGGAATTCAAATCCGGCGAGTCTATTTTTACCGCACATAAAGAATTTTTTTGCTCCTTTTCTACAGTCTGTATTGGAATAGTTCTTGGAGTAACGTCTACCAGAAATTGGGTAGCAAAATATTTTCACGTAAAAATGTGATAAGGTTTCACGTCAGCATCTGTGTAACAATGGACCTTGACGTTATGACAATGATAAAGTTAACGTCAGAAAACCCCTACCCTCGCCCTAAGGCACATACACATGTAGGTGCATTGATGCCTAAGTAGCAGTTTTTAAGAGCGCGGCAGCAGGGCCCTGCCCCCGCTCCTTGTTCGAGATTTGGATTGTATCCAACTCCACGCTCTGCTACATACTTAACATCGGACGTTAGACGTTTCCCATTCGATTTGGTAATATCTCTTCCGGAGACTTTAAAATGCAACTGGTTTAAACCACAGCCACCATGTAACTCCCCTAGAGGCCTCACCAATAATCAGAAACAAAGTCGTAGCCCCGCGGGCAATTACCAGTGTGTGTTAACTTGTCGGATACCATCCCGTGATACCACTGTGTTGTAAGACACCCGGCCGGGCCTCGAGAAGCCGTTTTTTCTCTTCCAGTTTTGCGATCCTGCGAAATAGGGAAGAAATGCTCCCGGGAGGAACATCGATATTTCGTGATAAGATTTACATCTGCACCTGGCTGTAAGCGCTAATCAGATGGTGGTCAAACCACTGGAAATGTAAAGCAACGTCATTCACGGTCTAGGAAGCCGAGAACTAATTCTACCAACAGGTCTTTTCTAGTTGCAATTTCAGCGGTTCCAAAGCAGGGTTGCAAACCACTACTCCTTGCTGAAAAGCTGGAGACTATCCAATTCCTGGTCCAGAACACATGACTAGCATGCTCACTGGATTCGGATTATTCACCCGTTGGTGTTACTAAAGGCGAGATAATCCTGGCTTCCATAATCAAATTCATTCACAATTACCACGATACTCCCGAAGGGCCCACCTCAATAATCAGTCAGAGAAACAGCTAAAGGTCTAAAGAGACAATTAGCGGAACTCTGGAGCTTACTGATTCCCGTGGAAATAACGTGGAGCTTTTAGTTGACACCCTGCTTGCCTTGAGGGGACTGCCACAGGTCTAGATGGTTAAGTAATCCATAAAGACCGATAAATGTGCCCCCGGGGAGGAACAACCTGACCATTTGGTTTGCTTATTTTGCAAGGTCGTCCAACCTTATGTTTTGCAGCCAACGTGTCTAAGGAACAAAAACGGCTTCTTATTCTGGCTTTCTGAATATTTATTTCTTGCTAAAAAAAAAAACTTCAAAGCGTCTGCGAAAGTACAGAGATAGTTATTAAATTGACTCTATGCACACTTTCAATGATTTAAAAAAAAAATAACGGTGATTATAATTATTAAAATAATTTTGAAAACTAACAGTAGTTGATTGCTGTCACTCTTTTTAGAATGAAGGAAGCAACATCGAAAATTCATGTGCTATAATTTTGTCGCTGCATCTCTGGATTATAGGGTCCGCAATCTAACGTTTTTTTTTTTTTTAAGGAGAAGTAGCACTTCAGGCAACAATGCCTATTTAGTCAAGTACCGTGCTACATTCTTTAGGAAAGGAATAGAAAAAAGATGAAACAGGTGGTGAAAGTAGAAGAAGGATAGTCGGAAATTAACTGCCGTATAAGACAGCACAGCGATCTGTGACTATGCCTTCATCGCTGAGCAGCCCCACCGACAGTCAATTTTTATTTTTGTATTGAAAAAAAAACCAAGGTCTTCATTGGAAATCGAACTCACAACCCCTTTACTGACAAGCTAGTACACTACCTACTAGCCTACAGGGGCACCTAGTGCCAACTAGTGCATATTTCGTGAACGGTAGCACTTAGCTCATGGTTGATTTGAGAGATAGTTTTATCCTTCCGCTGAACGAATATGGTTGTGTTTACGCTTGAACAACGCTGGCAAATATTGCGACATTACTTTGAAAATCATGGTAATGTTGCAGAATGTGTACGAAAATTGCGTAAGGATTTTGGTAGAAGAGAAGCACCGCCAGCTCTGTATGTTCGTTATCTTGTGAAAAAAGTGAAAGAAACTGGCATTCTGATCGATTATACCAAAGCGTGAAAAGCCAAAAACAGTGCGTACACCCGAGAATATTGCTGCTGTGGCAGAAAGTGTGCGTGAAGCGCCATCGACATCAATTCACCGTCGTGCTCAACAATTGAACATTTCAGCGACATCATTGAGACGAATTTTGCCTTAAGACCTTGGTATGACGCCACACAAAGTCCAATTGGTTTAGGAGTTTATAGCATTTAAAACAAAGAAAAAAGTTCTTTGGCGGACCCTATATTTGTATAAAAACTTTTGTTTTAATTTTTTTTTTTTAATTATTAATTCTAATTTTTAAATGTAAGATGTAAGTTCTTTAAAAGATAATAATATTTTTCGTCACATAAATCTTCTTGTTAATGTTATTAGATTGCTTCTTTAGGTGCAGTGGGTTCGTGCTTTAGTTTTTTCAGACACTGTATATTAACATTTGCTCTTTTAGTACTTTACAGTCGAAGTGGATTCTTTGATTTTAAGAAATGAATTTCTGATATATGTATTATAGATATTCTTGTAATAATAAAATAAAAAATATTCCAAGATCTTGACAGTACACTTTTTTAAAATGAACAACATGAAAATTTTTAATAAATAATTTTTTTTCTTTTAAACTTAAAAGAATAGCACATGAGTAAATTTATTTTAAAATTCACAGATTAATTTCTTTGGAAACTTATTCACTGCAACATTTTTCATTTTTTCATTTGCTTAAATGTAAACAATTAAATAATTAAATTTCAAAATTATTTACGAAGAGGCCCATTGTGTTGGTTCTTTAAAGGTATGTACTTAAAAAAATTATAATAGTGCTGAAACTTCCAGCTTTGCATTGCTTGCATTGTATAGTGTTGTGTAATCATTTTAACACGATTATCTGTTAGATATATTAATTGTTATAATTATGTGAATAATTGATATTTTATTGTACATATAATTTTATTATGAATACTCATTTAAATTTTTTAATTATAAAGTTAATGCCTACAAAAGAAGGTAAACACTTACTTGTGTATGTATAGCGTATTGTATATAAGTATGTATATTTTATAATACATATTTGTATATGTAAATAGTATTTAAATAACTGTATAAATAATATATGTATATGAAACTGATGAATATAAATAATGAAATTATTATGCGACTATTCGTTTTGTATAATTATTTGATGAATAAATGTGTATGTATTTATAACACACATACATATGCATGCAAGTGGATACGAATTTATAATATATCTTAGCTAGTATTGTAAATTTATCGATGTTATCGATTAATTGTAACATAGTAGTTATTTGCAACTAAATTAGTAAAACATAAATGATCATTAAGTTTCTTATCGTCGTTTAAAGATATAATTAAAATAAATATAGAAATTAACAACACTAACAGAAAGCACCCATTTTTATGACATTTTTGTTTAGTTCTTTACATAAAATAATTTTATAAAATTTAAACTTTTAAGAAAACTTAATTACAACTAAAATTTCGATTGTTTACTTAGAAACGTGAGAAACAGAGATCTGTGCCATGTTTAATTTTTGAACGCCGCCAGCTTGAATAATTTTTAAGGCCGCCTAAAGATCGCTTAGGTTATTGTAGAAAATTTATCAAGTTTATTTGAAATGAAAGTTCAAAGTATTAAAATTAAATTTTTCACAAATTTTTTAATGAGTTTTAAAAAAAGCAACGTCACCACAGTTTAGTAAAATTTTTATTAATTCAGCTCAGATCTCTGTCGAAGGAAAATAAGAGTATAATTATATAATGTATGAAAATGTGTGCAGAGAAGAATACGGTAAGTGCATTTAAACAGATTCCATGTGCTCGGCTATTTCTAATATAGGACTTTCGCTAAGCGGTTTAATGACAGTCTGCCAATTCGGTGTATATAAATTTGTTGCCGTTGTGCAGGATGAAGATGAGGACGATGATGAGGATGAGGTGGTAGATGATTGTTTTGTTAATGATAGTGAGGATGCGGTAGGTGGCAGTGATGATAACGGTGTAGCAGGTGGTGATGCTAGTATTAATGATGATGTGACATGCGGCGATGGAGTTGAGACTGATGTTACGTTTAATGAAATGGATGAAGATGTAGGCTGCATGAAGAAGAAAGAAAGAGAAATATATAGTTGACCAATTAATAATTTCGAAAAATAACGTATGATGGATTAACAATTACATGGTATGCACGTGGTAGAGTTGGTGGAACTAATGCCGATGTTGGCGTTGTTACTGATCCACGACTCATTCCATTTTCCAGTTTAACCGGTGACATTTTCTTGTGTACCATGGCTGTTGCATTCAAGGAATTATATGTATCCGAAGCCTGTCTAATCATATTTGGACTTCTGCTGCGGGCTATTGGTACAATAGCCACATCAGCTGATTGTTGTTTAATGTACGTGGTTTTCATAAAATGATTGTTCATTGTGCCATGATGATTGTTAGTATATGGTGACATAGGTGCCAAGGAATTGTGATGTATCCTGCCACTACGCTCGAGCATTTGCAATTCCATTAGTTCATCGGGATGTGACATTGGCTGAGGAGGTGGTGTAGATGTCGGTGTAACAGGCACAATATGTGGATGGGAGCTTAATTTGTAGCCTTGCTCTCTAATAATATGATGTGGTCGCGCTAGATGCGACTCCAAGGCGTATTGTTTTTGAAAAAGCTGTCGCTTTTGTTGCAACAATCTGTGCTGAAGTAATTGTTGCTGCAGCGGTGGTTTTTGTATGGGCAACATAGCCGCCGCATTAAGTTGACTGTACAGCAAACCTTCATGATGACCTCTTGGCATACTTCCCGAATAAGCAACATTTGCTGCATCGAAGCGCAAATAATGATACAATGACGGATGTATAGTACCATTTTTATCAGAAAAATTCTCCATATTTTCCATTGCTCGCACCAAATGTGGTGAATATGGCTGATGAAAGTCCACCGGTATTCTGTTTGACAGTGTATAAAATTGACTATGTTGAAATTGACAGTTATTAAACTCATCCAAGGGCAGATTTGATCTGTACTTAGATTTAAGGGTTTGTGCTTCTCTTTGCAGCTGCTGAAGTTCAAGCCATCCATTACGTTTATGAGTATCATATCGATAACTTCCATATGCTGTTCCATTGTGTAGTGGACGAGCTGCACTTACAATTCCTTGAGCTACTAAACCATCACTTGCCCGACGTCCGTCCCTGTTAAATGACATGGAAATATAATAGCACATACATATTTTCTTTCTGTATCAGAATATTCGCCAATTCAACTTGGAAATTAGAAAAAAAAACAAGATTTAAAAAGAAATCGATCACTGATGGATTGCTTAAGCTTTAATTAAACTTGGCCAAGTTCCAAGCTGTGTAGTATAACATTTTTTTCTTTAAAGCACTGTGTAGTAATTTATAATCAAGCATACCTTTCGCTTACCAAGTGAACTTTACTGTTACCAGCAGCTAGTTCTAGTCTGAATACTTCCTTCACTACTTTCTGTCCTAGCTAAATTGCATCCCTGGCAGCAGGAGGTATGAAAGGTTTTAACGTATTTGGAAGCATCCCAAAACGTTAAAACAACAACAAACATTTCCTTTAATAAATCAATTGTGACACGAGCTGTGTGACATATTTCCCCATCTTGTTTAACCCACAACACATCGTGATTGTGCAGATTGTGAAACAGATTAACGACAGCACCCAGCCATGTGAAACTAACCTAACAATGGTTTAACCACTAGCTGAATACAATACTAACGTCCCCGAGGTGCCTAACAAACTCCGGATGGCACAACAATCAGGGCCGTACCCCCACTCTTTGCTTGAGAGCCGAGAACTGTCTTAACTCCTTTCGCCCCGCAACAAAAACCAACATTCTCTTACAATGCAGCAGCATATTGGTTAGGAAAAAGCCACACCTTCCCATGTTTTGGGTTTAAGCAATAGCCCCCACATTATTCCCCGAAGGCCCTCACCAATAACCAGTACAGAGCTGTAAATCTGTGGGTTACCGGTTCCCGTGGTATTAGTTAATAAGTAAGTGTTCAAATTTCGAGGCTCCAATTCTTCCAGTTTCAGGAACTTGTTAGCCTAGGTGACTGGCACTGTCTTTTACCCCCAAAAGCTACCCGTCAAAGTGGGAACGTATCCACCAAGACTGGGTGCCCCTGGGGGAATATAGATCATATAGCGCTCACCATTGATTGGAACTTCCTTCTAACATATTGAGTCATTGCAAAGCCGCTCGGAAAGCTCCTGCACATCAATTGGTGAATAAAAAAGTCAGTAATCATGGCTTTATAGAGGACATCATGGACTGTAACGTTCTAACCAGGATTATTTTTAAAGAAGTACGGACCGATGATTTCACTAGCTGATAAAGCTGGCTAGTGTCTCAACATACACTTGAGACTTATTAACACTCCAAATACAGCAGTTTTGTTTACTGACTTATCCTTTCAAACAAAAAAAAACTTCATCGCAAAACAAAATTCGTTTATGAAAATCGGTAACAATGGCAACCTTGTTTTAAGCCCAATTTGCACAATTTACGAGCATTGTTCAAGCGACAGTCTCTCTATTCATGTTGAAATTCCAAACCGAACTAAACCGTTGAAAAATGTTGCCAACTTAAAAAATTACGTCTATAATAAATAGATTGGAACTTCCTTTTAACATATTGAGTCATTGCAAAGCCGCTCGGAAAGCTCCTACACATCAATTGGTGAATAAAAAAGTCAGTAATCATGGCTTTATAGAGGACACCATGGACTGTAGCGTTCTAACCAGAATTATTTTTAAAGAAGTACGGACCGATGATTCCGATTATTAATCGAAATATTTCGAGCGAATATTGTGTTGTAATATTCGTTGAACCTATCGCCTGATAATAACCCAAAATCGAACTAAAATTTTAGATAAACTTGTATTCTGAATACAGTGGTAACCTAAAACTGATCACAAACAATAACTGAGTTGCCAGATCCTACAATCACATTACAGTTAAGTCCCTGTAAGTAAATAAAGCCTTAAACAATCCTTTTCCAAATTGTCTTCTTTTCACGGGCTACATTGCATTGAATTGTATCGAATAGGTTTATGAATGCGCCGCTAATTTCAATAAAGTAATGAAATCATCGGCCCGTATTTTTTCAAAAATGAAATGTTATCATCGGTGATTTTAGGTTTTAGCAAGACGACGCCACAAGCTACACAGCTACCCAAAAAATTCAGTTATTACATGAGAAATTTTTCCGTCGCATATTTTTTTAGATTTGGCAATATCATTTGGCCGCCTTGTTCTTGTGATTTAACGACACTGAATTATTCTCTGTGGCGCCATGTGAAAGACCGGGTTTACAAGAACAACTGACATTCCCCCCCCCCCCCCCCCCCCCCCGGGAGCACATTTACAAGTCTTTATGCATCACACAACCATCTTGCGGGGGTAAAAGGGAGCCCAGTCCCCTAATAGGCTAGCAGGAGCCAACTGGACAATCCATTATATTTCCACGGGAATCGGTAAAGCCCCAGAGTTCCGCTATTTGTCTCCTTAGGCATTTAGCTGTTCTCTGACTGATTATTGAGGTAGGGCCTTCGGAAGTATCGTGGTGGCTGTGTGTTTCGGATCATTCACAATGAATGGTCCAGGTCCTGTGAGTATGAATGCCGCCGTGTTCTTAATTATATTAGGCTTAATGTGTTGTGGACCACGAGTTGGATAGTCTCCAACTCTTCAGCAAGGAGTGAAGGCTGCGGCCCGCTCCGGGCTTTTGAAGTTGCAACTAAGAGTGACCGTATCCGAAAGCCTTCTAGGGCGAGGATGACATCCACAGTGGTAATGATCCACCATCTGATATTGGCCCACACGGCTAGGTGCAGATGTAAATCTTATCACGTATCACAACTGACACTCTGAAAAATGATAATCGCGATTAGCGAAGTTTTGCGGAAAAATGTATTTCAAAATTTTGCAAAAAGAACGAATGTCTATTTAGCTGACATCATATTAATTCCCATATTGTGCTCAATAAAACTAAAGTCAAAAAGAGTGTTTTTAAGTCAATTTTCTTCCTAACCTCGCTTTTTTTATTTATCAAGTTAATGAATTAATTTTATAAGAAACACGATGTGATAAAAAATATTTCCGTTAATTTTCCTCTAACATTCCACTAAGTTATTCGACACGTTAATTAAGTTGTTTCCTATAAGAGTTTCCTTTCCCGCTAACCGGCGCCACAAACCACAACGCCACCCAAGCAATTCAGTTATTACATAAGAAATTTCCCGGTTGCATAATTTCGATATTTTGAGGTTACAATTGGCCGCCTCATGCCGCTGAATTTTTTTCCCTGAGACGATTTGAAAGACCGCGTTTATGTGAATAACCTACAAACAGCTGACGTTTTGAAAGATGAAAGTGGGCGCTGTATTGAAGAGATAATCGAAGCTTTATTGTAAAATGTGCTTCAACATTTTGTGAAAATAGCGAAAGTCGTCTGAAGTGCTTCAGATGAATGTTTGCACGACATTTATACAATTATTAATTCGAAAATGTTGTCTTTACATTGAGATCAATAAAATCAAAGTTCTCCTAACCTCAAATTTATGTGTATTATTTGTACAGATTTCATACGTATATACCTGAAATGTATCGGTGACCGTTTATCAGCGTAGGGTGTCGATTTAGTGGACAACATTGATGATGTACTGGTTACGGGTGGCATATAAACACAGGAATTATTGCTATTATAAAACGAACGTTCCGATGAATGTTCTGAATTGACACTACCACTACCACCAGCGCTGGCAGCTGAAGCCGATGCTGCAAGTGTTGAATTACTAGCACACGAAGGTAGACTGCCGGCCAGGTCTATGCTTGTAACTAAATTAAAATCAATACTCTCATATGTTGAACAATTGCTTTTCGAGGATCCTCGGCTTAAGTTTTGACTTAAGCTTTTCGAATAACTTCCAATTACACCACTGGAAGAGCTACTACTGGCATATGATTTCATTCGTTGATTTCTTAAATCGATAGATGATTGCGAAGTATCTGTAAATAAAATATTTTGTATTAAGATAAAAGCTTAAAAAGGAATTATTCACCAGCTAACCTTTGGTATCATTAGTAACTCCTACATCAGTTTCACAACCTTCGTCTGTACTTGAACTACACTGAGCAGAAACTTTTTTCGTTGACGCTTTCGTTGACACTTTCGTTGATGACTTCTCGTTGCCATTTATACTGAAATAAAATTAAGGACGAGGATTTTGGTTTTCTGGATTAAACTCCATTTCACTTCACTCTTACCCTTTGTAATTGTCCGAATTATTTGGCAAGAGATTTTTATCGCTCAGTTGTGATTTACAATCACCATTGGAGTGAAGAGTTATGTTTGATTTAGTTTTAGCACCATCCTCCTAAAGATAAATAAATAAATCGTTTGACTTCTTTTTATTCTATGAAGAACTTTTCGTGAACTATAGAACTTACTTCCACTGGCAAAGGACTTTCCTGAAGGGTTTGGAATAGTTTTGTAGCTTCTGCAGACATTTTGTAACGAAAACTAAGACTTTGATCTAAAACAGCGGATGAATCAAAACTGGTTGAGTTCGAAAGGGGTTTGGAGTCGTTAAGTTTCGTATCGGACATTCTTTTGTCCTCAGTCGTTTTAAGTTTCTGTTGGTGTTTATTGTTCTTAGATTCTGATATGGCAGTGGCCTTTTGCAATAAAAGCCTGCAGTCTTCTGAACTCTGTTTTAGTATACTTTCTTCGATATTGGAATGTGCAATACCACCAGCCCCACTAAACATGCGTTCGCGCATTGTACGTTCATCTAAAACACGTGCTGGCGGTCCACCATTTAGGCGCTGAGTTGATGTGAGCACATCACGACTATTCAGATTTGTTATTGAACGTTTATTATTGTCTATACTGTAGGATGAACTACCTGTGGGACGTTGGTTGTTGACCAAATCCTGGCGGGATATACGACCTCCACTTTTTTCCGAATGATATCTAAGATGATTATCCATAATTTTGGATTGCAGCAAATGTTCAGTTTTTCCTGTTCCCGCAACAGTACGCTCGCTTAGCAACGTCTGTCGACTTAGTTTGGATAAAAGACTGTAATGTTCTTTTAACAGATGCAAATTATTGCTGATCTGATCCTCATGCCCCAGATGATGTGACTTCAATCGATGCTGATCTACTGCTGCGGAAACTTTGCTTTTATGTTTGTACAACATTTTGGACGAATACTGAGCAGCTGC
This sequence comes from Trichopoda pennipes, assembly GCA_030448955.1. NCBI lineage: Eukaryota > Metazoa > Arthropoda > Insecta > Diptera > Tachinidae > Trichopoda > Trichopoda pennipes. Next base: position 10,481,388 of record JASKUP010000025.1, on the reverse strand, counting down.
AGAGGCAGCTGATAAAGCGGATAACGTTGATTGGGTGGAACCCGCCAAGGAATGCTGCTTATTACCACCAGCATATTTTGGCAGTGATGACGATGATGATGATGCAATAGTAATTGTACTGGTGGTATTATTAAGACCTCCACTCATTTGCAGCTTTTCTTGTGCCATTTTCTTATTATAAACTCGATCTTGTAGCAGAAGATAAATTGCTGCCACATGATCGTAACTGTTTTTCTTAAGGCTAGCTCTGCTCTTATCCGGTGGTATGCCAGCGAATTCGGACATAATACGCAATATGTCTTCGTTGGGTTCGATGTTTGTTGTTCCGTCCATGTTAACATTGAACTTTGCTATATTTGATAGTTCTAGAATTTCTGGACACATCCAGCGATGGCGTTTAATCTGATCGATGGTATAGCGTCGTGATGGTTCCAACACTAGCATACGTCTTATTAAATGTTCGCACTCTAAAAACAAAACCATTTAAATGGAATTTAATAACAAGCAGCAAAAGTATATGAAATCAAATTATTATTTACCTGAAGACATAAAGAAGGGTATACGAAAACGTCCAGAGAGTACACGATCCCTAAGACTTTGCAATGTCGAACCATCAAATGGCAGTGCTCCACATACCAAAACATAAAGAACAACACCCAGAGACTTGAAAGAAATATAAAAGTTGGCGATAATAATAACAAACAGATTTAGTAACTTCTTCAAAGACTAAAGTTCTAAACGAGACATGCGTTTTCGCTCCAAAACGATGAGCATCTCACACAGTCGAAGATTGTTAATCCAACTATGGTTGTATTAACTACAAGTCTTTTTTCAAGATAAGAATTTTCGGTATCTTGTGAAACTAGTACCCTTTTTTCGTATGTACTAATCGGTTCACAAATCACCATCTTTTTCGAAAATCAACTGATTCACATTTTAGCCGAGGTATCATCTGTTGCAGAAATCTTGAAAGTTAAGAACCATTTTACCTGTGGTACGAGTCTTCTTGAAGCTTCGTGAAAGCTAAAGTTGAAACCAACATTGTGGAAGACGATGCGATGCGAAACGGAATTAACGAACGGTGATACAACCAGAAAAACTGACTGTTTATGAATTATGGGCAGGTGAAATCATTGGTTCATAATTCTTTAAAAGTGATGCTGATTAAAACATTCCAGTAAATGATGATCACTACAGAGTCATGGATAATGACCTTTTCGTTCGTCAAAGGAAATGTTTGATAACTGTATAGTTTCATATTTCGAACCCGCGGATTAGCCTCCAAAATCGCGTGACTTAATAACGCCTTTAAAATATTTTCTATGGAAATATGTTAAGTTGCTAGTGTACGCCGATAATCCCGAAACGATTGACCACTTGGAGGACAACATTCGCCGGCTTACTACCGATATGCGGTTAAAAATGTTCGAATTGGACCTCCAGATTAGCCTGCGTTCAAGCCAAGCCGAGACGATCAAATTTATACTATAGTTCTAAAGGATTTTCTAACGATTAAAGTAAATTTCATGTCAATTTATTAAATTAATCTTTGTTTTTTTTTAAATTCCATGTTTTGTATCTCTATAACCTGCAAGAAATAAGTGATCTAACGAGGAAGAGAACGGTATTTAGAGAAGAGAGGGGATTATGATAAAGTAACAGTGTTAAGAAAAAATTATAGTTAGAGGGAAATTCGAAATGCCACAGAGAAGTGTGTCGGACAACCCTCCACTACTTCTAACAAAAAGATGGATCCACGTTTGCAACCAGATGGCTTCGCTTCGTAAGGGATACCACACACCACGTACTGGTGCCGTTGTAGTAGATGCTATGTATCAGAGATGGCGCTGTTTTTCTGCTTTTCACTTGAAATTGTTCCTGAACCTCACGGAGCCCGAGACCTTTTCAAACTAATGAAAAACCGTGAAAATCGGTTCGTGTGCTCTGGAGTTATAGCGTCAGGAAAGAAAACACGACCTATTTTCAAGAAGATTTTACAAAAAACTTAAAATGGCTGTATGTCCGTAAATAAGAGGAATTTCGCAAAAATAAGCATATTTTTGGATGACCTCTTTTGCTATAAACCTCACGAAGCTCGAGACCTTTCCAACGAATGCAAAACCGTGGAAATCGGTTCGTGCGTCCTAAAGTTATAGCGTCAGGAAGGAAAACCCGACTTATTTTTATATTATAGATTAAACTGGCTGTATCTCCGTAAATAAGAGAAATTTCGCAAGAATAAGCCTAATTTGTGATCACCAACAAAAAATCGATTTTTATATGAAAATTTCACTACAACCTTAAAATGGCTGTATCTCCGTAAATAAGAGGAATTTCGCACAAAAAAAGCATATTTTGGGATCACCTACTTTGCTATAAACCTCACGGAGCTCGAGACCTTTCCAACGAATACAAAACCGTGGAAATCGGTTCGTGCGTCCTAAAGTTATAACGTCAGGAAGGAAAATCCGACTAATTTTTATATTATAGATTAAAATTTCATGAACGAAGTTTAACAATCAGAAAAAAAAGACTAGCACAGAGCAATAAGACCCAAGGCCAAGCAGGCGACTACACTGAGTGATTTATATTTGATATGATGAATAAGAGTTTTCTAGTGAATGCTAAAACCACTCAAAACAAAATATTAGGGCTCCCTCTCTTGGCCAATACGGTCAGTTTAATTGTGAATGCGATCGAATGAAGATACAAAAGTTGATACAGCAGCTTTTAGGCATTTAACTGGTAAAGTTACCATCGTGTTTCTTTTTTTGCGTGCATAAACGCGATTAAGTAAATAGCTCGTCTAAATAACTCATGTGATTTAATTTAAAATTCCAAAAAGTTAATAATAATAAAGGAAAGCATAATGTTATTTACATACCCAAATGTCAATTTCTGGTCCTGTATATTGTTTTCCTTCAAATACTTCCGGTGCTGCATATGGTGGTGACCCACACCAGGTGGCAAGTAGTTCGCCCACTTTAAAATGATTTGAAAATCCAAAGTCGGCTATTTTTATGTTCATATTATTGTCCAAAAGGAGATTTTCAGCCTTAAAGAAGAAAATATTTAGAAAACAGACATTTCTTAATCATTTGTTTACCTTGAGATCCCTGTGGACAATTCCTTTCTTATGGCAATAATCTACAGCTGATAGTATTTGCCAGAATTTAAAACGTGCTGCAGTTTCCGACATTCTACCATATTTTGCGATATAATCTACATAAATAAAATTTAATTAAAGTGATATTTTTTCAACGAAGCCGGGATTGATACTTTAATAGTAAAAACTAAAATTTGTCTTTAATGATTAGATGGTTTTTAAGCTTAATGATCGTGGCTGCAAACGAAATTTCAGTATAATATAGAATATACAATTTTAAGTTAGCAACACTTTTTAACTGAGGGCCATTTTGTCAGCCGACAACTGATTTATGTTTAATTTGTATGCGTTGATGCCGATTTTCAAAAGCAAATTTTATTTAGCAATGAAGCCCACTTTTGTTTGAATAGACACTCCGTATTTGGAGTCTCAAGTCTATGATTACCAGACACTACCAAAAAGCTGACTGTTTCGTGTTGCGTATGGGCTAGTGGAAATTTAAAAAAACAGTGCTAGTCAGGACGTTACAGTCAATGGCAACCCCTACAGAGCCATAATTACTCACTTTAATACAACAATTAAAGAATCCTGATGTACAGGGCCTGTGGTATTGGCATTTGCTGTAAAATAAATGCCAAACAAGAGTGGCCAGATTGTTGGTGACACTGGCTTACTGACTTTTGTTGCGATTAAAACTGATTCTTACTAACTATCGATCTGATTTGTGGCACAAAAAAATATCATAAAACTTAAAAATTAATGTGGCGCTCGAAAGTGAAAGCCAGCAAAAAAAAACATAAAAACTATCTCCAATTTATACTATGGCCCTTCGTACGCTTACTTTGGCTGCCCTTCCTGCTGACATCTTCACAAATCTCGTACCTTGATGATTTCTGCCTGCAGCTTTTTTTTCTAAAATCATTCCTAAAATCTTCTTGCCACAATTAATTTTTTGAAGCAGTCGTTTGGTAACCGCATAATTTACGTTTTGGAACAGTGAATTGGCCACCACGATCGCGTTTTTTAACGTCTACACTATTTTCTGTGGGAAGTCGGTAGTCTACGCCGATAAGCCCGAACGACTATCCACTTGGAAGACAGCATTCCCCGCATTATTGCCGATATACAGCCACAAATATTAAGAAAAGTTATGGAAAATTGGATCTCCAGATTAGACTATGTCCGCGCCAGCCGTGTCATAAGTCGTATTTAAATTTCAATGCCAGAAGATTATCCTCCGAATAATTAATAATAAAAGACAGAGATATTAGCCTTGCATAAAATGCCAGGTGGCTGGCATTCTATCTACATGAGTAGAAACGACCTTAACAACAGAACTACGTAAACGCGAGCACTGACTCACCAGTACGGATTAGTACACGGCTTCAGATCGAAAGCGCTCGTCATTTACACCGAACGAACAGCACGGAAAAAATAACATTTACTGGAGCAAAAAATCCAAACAACTTAATACCAAATCATTTATATTTGCTTTATTCCATTTCAAATGTAAATACCTCTATAAAAACACCCTTTATTTTATGCGGAATGTTTTAAATAAAAGAGTTTTATCCAGTGTATGTTTAGAAACCATAAAATCTAGAAAAACTGGTTATTTATCTTTAAAAACGAGCTATAGAGCCGTGATTACTGATTTATTCGTTCACCAAATGAATAACCATGATGTTTAGGAGCTGTGATTTCAACGAGACTATGCAATATGTCACACAGCTCGTGCCACAATTTCCTTTTTGAAGGAAATATTTGATGATCGCTTAGAGTCACGTTTAGTGATTTGGCCTGAAAGCTCGCATAATTTAACACTGCTAGACTATTTTCTGGTGGAATATGTAAAGTTGCTATTACTGCTATACTGCTAGTCATCAAAATTTCGACCTTCATATTAGACCTCGTTAGCCAGAAGTCATGTTTGAATTATAAATTTAGAAGATTATTTTTCGGATAAACCAATTTGCAGGTCAATTTAAAAAATTCGTTTTTGTTTTATTCGATTTCAATGTTCTACACCTCTATAAAAAAAAACACTCTATAAAAGACTTAAACCAAAACGATTATAACCAGGTGGCAACGTATTTAAAAAAAACTACCATTTTATTCAACCTCTATACCCGCGGTATAGATAACCGTTGATAAGCAAATAAGATATTTTTATTTGGTATTATGTTGTTTGGTTGTCCTCCGCCAGTAAATGAAATAATATTGCCATTTCCCGTCCTAACTGGCTGGTTTGTACTCGATGGCGAGCGCTTTCGATGCGAAGTATATTATTTTGATTTGATTTTCTTTGCAAAATAATTAAATATTTCTTAGGAAACTGACTTACCAAAAATTTCGCCTTGACTCGCGTATTCCGAAACAATATAAATCATATTTTTTGTCTCCATCACCTTAACAAAAAGAAATACAAATTTTATATGCTTAATTTTATCAATTATTCAGCCGTGCCACAGATTTCATTTTTATTCGATTTTGGTGCTTTAGATTACGTTCTTGTACGGTTGGTTTCCTTTATGCTAAAAATGTGGCCATGCAGTTTTGAAGCAAACATAATGTGACATACTTTTAGGCGTCTATATGCTAATAAGTTTTCATAAAGAACACAACAGAAACAATGGCTGAAAGAAAATATTTTGTACAATTATTGCAAAACTCTAATGCCCCGGGAATCGATGGCACCAACCAAACTGGATGTTTTTTAAAACTATTTAAAACTCTACGTGGCAAACCAATACTTAAGCCTTCTAAAGATTATTGACCAGCTAGCAGTTATCCTATTAGCATGCTAAAATGTATCGATAAAATTTGAAAAAGTTATGTTGAGAAGCCTAAATTAGTTTAGAGCACCCTGCAGTCCATCAAGCAAAAGAAACTGTTAATTTCATATCTGTTAATAGAAATCTATCAAGAGTATGGAACTAACGGGTGACCACCGTTTATAATTTTTGATTAAATGGAAGAGAATGGATCTTATATTGATAAATGCTTTATTTAATGACGCCAATTATGTATGGACTACAATATCAAATAAATGTCCGCCTCTGTTAGCCTCACAAATGCGAGCCCTTTTGTGCACATTTTTCATTAGATTCTCACACATTTCACGCAGTATTTCATTAATGTCATCACGAGTATTTTGTTTTAATTTGCTCAAGCTTTTCTGGGTTGTTTACATAAACCTTGTTTGTCAGATATCCTCGTAAAAAGAAGTCCGGAGCAGTCAAATCAGGCGTGGAGGCCAATTAACAGCACAATTTTTGGAAATAACTTGTTGTGGAAAGAGTAAGTGCAATGTTAACCTGGGTGTTTGCGTTATGGCACCGTCTAGTTGATACCACATGTTAATCAAGCGTTGTGGCGTGATAAAGATTTCAATCATATCAAGATATGGCTCCCCATTTACAGTTACCGTTGCGCCATTCTCATTTTCAAAGAAGTAAGGTCCAATAATTCCTCCTGACCAAATTGCACACCAGACTGTCACTTTTAATGGATGCAAATGTGACTGTTGAATAATTTGAGGGATTCCCATTCCGCAGAACCGACTATTCTGTTTATTCACGTATACATTTCTCATTATGATTTTCTCATGAAAATCAGGGTTGTCACGGGCGAGCTGTAACATTCTGTTGCCACGTGTCTACTTCACGCCTGACAAATATTAACCCTCAAGACTAATGTTTACCAAAATGGCGGCGAAACAATGTAATATGCCATCCCGGCGGACACCCTACATATGTCTGGACATAGAAAATGCTTTTGTTTCGATTTGGCTCGACGTTCTTATTTAGAAACTCAAGAGTTCTGCTATCCTATCCACCCACAGCAAATCATTCAAAGTTTTTTGTCAGACAGATCATTTATGGGAAATATTGAAGATTAATTTTCCAACCAACGAAATGATCCTGTTGGTGTATCATAAGGGTCAGTGTTACCTACACGCTTATAAAGTTAAACTCGTTTTAGAATTAAAGCCGACCGATCATTGTTTGCGCTTAACGAAATTATCTTAAGTGATGAGGAGACTCATTTTTAACAAGGCGATTATGTAAACAAACAAAATTGGGGTTAAAAAAACCACCAAACAGTCCTTGAAAGCCATTACATCCAAAGATATTGACCGTGTAGTGCGTTTTGAGGTTAGGCGGCATCATCGGTTTTATTTTTTTGTGGCCACAATTATGTTGGCATCATTGACCTTTGGTTTTAGAAAGATGGCGCCACAAACCACAAAAGCATTTATATAATTTAGTTATTGGATGATAAATTTCCCGTTGGCATAATTTCTCGATTTGATGATGTCAATTTGCCGCCTCGTTCTTGTGACTCGGTCGTTTACGTTAACAATACACAAACACCTAACGCTCTGAAATATGAAATTCGATGCTGGAAGGGTGATAAAGGCGAATTTGATTGCCAAATGTACTTCAAGGAAACGCCAATTGTGGCCACAAATGGCTAATGTTGGCATCCTTGGCCTTTGATTTTAGAAATATGGCGCCACAAGCCACAAAAGCACCTTAATAATTCAGTTATTGCATTAAAAATTTCCCGTTGGCGTAATTTCTAGATTTGGTGATGACAATTTGCCGCCTCGTTCTTGTGTTTTAATATCGCTGGATTATTAACTTCTGAGGTCATTTGAAAGATCGAGTTTGCGTGCACAATGCACAAACAAGTAACGATCTGATATACGTGATATGATTTACATCTGCACCTGGCCGTGGGCCTTAATCAGATGGTGGATCATTACCACTGTGGATGAAATGTAGCGCCATCCTCGTCCTAGAAGGCCTTCGGCCTTCACTCCTTGCTGAAGAGTTGGAGACTATCTAACTCCCGGTCCAGAACGCATGAAGCTTAATATTATTAAGAACACGACGGCATTCATACTCACTAGACCTGAACCATTCATTGTGTTCATTGGAAATGATCCGACCCACAAACTCAAACGAGGGCCTCGAAACACACAGCCACCACGATACTCCCGAAGGGCCTACCTCAATAATCAGTCAGAGAACAACTAAATGCATAAAAAGACAAATAGCGGAACTCTGGGGCTTTACTGATTCCCGGGGAAATATAGTGGATTTTCCATTTGGCTCCTACTAGCCTTGAAGGGGACTGGGCACCCTTTTACCCCCGCAAGACACAAGTCTAAATGGTGTGATCCATAAAGACTTATAATGTGCCCCCGGGCGAGATCTGATATTTCGTGATATGATTTACGTCGGTACCTAGCGTGTGTATGGCATAACTCGACGGTGGTCAAACCACTTGGTCGATATGATGTTTGCGCCGCGCCCTAGGAAGCCGAAGACGAATTTCTAGCAACAGGTTATTCCTAGTTGCAATTTCGGAGGTTGCAAAGCAGGGTGGTCAAAACCCACTCCTTGCTGTAGAGCTGGAGATTATCCAACTCCTGGTCGAGAACACATGACAAGCATGCTCACTGGATCCGGATCATTCACCCAATATTCTCAGTAAAGGTGAGATGATCCTGGCCCCTAAATCACGACATTCCCGAAGGGCCTACCTCAATAATCAGACAGAGAACAGCTAAAAGGCTAAAAGGCTAAAGAGACAAATAGCTGAATAGCAGCTTCCAGTTAACTCCCTGCCAGCCTTCAGGGGACTGGGCTCGCTTATACCCCCGTTGACATATGTCTAGATGGATGAGTAATCTATAAAGACAAATAAATGAGTCCCTGGGGGGGGGGAGGGGACCAACGGATCTGATATATGAAATTCGGCGCTGCATAAGTGAAACAAGGGAATTTAGTTGGAGAATGTTCTTCACAATTTGATGAAAAGAACGGACGTCTAGCGACGTGCTAGAGGTGAACATTTGTCCATTATTTCTATTTTACATCGGTATTAAATTGAAGGTGTCAAAAAAAGTGTGTGTTTTAAGTCAATTTTATTTTTTAACCTCAAATATTTATTCCCGCTCTTTACTTTGTAAATTAAAAGACAAAATATCATTCTGAAAATCTGTGACGTTTTCTAAAGCATCAAAATAGAGATTATATTGAAATTACGAAATTACGAATTTTACTCCTATTGTTTGATCTTTACCTGATACAACTTAATTATATGGGGATGATTAAGACGTTTCATTATTTCCACTTCGCGATAAACCTTTTGCAAATTGGTTGCATCTAACTGAGATTTGTCGATAATTTTAATTGCCACCTTAAAGAAAATTCAATCATTTTATTTTAATTACTCTGATCTTGTGGAAATTGTTGTTGTTGAAAGAAAACCTCATTTTTGGTTATTCGATGTCTAGCCAATTTCACCACTGCAAAATTTCCTTTTCCAATGGTCCTCTCAATGTCATAGAAACCAACGCGTATTGGTTCTTTGCTCTTAAACGTATCCTTTGACGATACAATATTCGTATGATTGCTCTGCTTTGCTGAAACGGACTCTTTGGTATCGTAACTTGTCTTAGCATTGACATCGTCTTCAGACGTTTTGGTGCAGACTTTTTGCATCTGCTTAGCAGGCTTGCCATTGTCGTCTTAATAATAATGAAATAAAATGTTATTTAAAAAATGTTTCTTTTAATATTTTTAAACACAAGAAAAACTTACCTTTTTTATCCACCACTTCACAACTGTCATTTTCTGGCTTTTTAGCGGCAGTTTTAATAACTTCACCTGTTCCAACTTTGTTGTCCTTCTTTTCTTCGTTGTCACTTTCACCCATATTGGTTTTTGGATTTTTCTAATTCAATTCCTCATTTTCTATTACTAATTAGATAAACATAAATTTAATATAAATTATAGTTCGTTATTAAAAGCAATAGAATCTAAAGAAATGCATTTCATTCGAAATCTTAACTTTCCACCAACTGTCACGTTGAATAAAACGACTGAACAGTTTTAAAGAAAATGCACCATTATCTTCTATCTACATATATATTTTTACGAAGATCATTTATTTAGTTTTAAAAGAAAATAATTATCAACAAAAAAAAAGTAAACGAAACAACTACAAACTGGGTAGTTTTCTAAGAAATCTTATACACACACGACAACAACAATATGCTTATAAGAAATTCTACCAAATAAGTAAACAACAGAAAGCAAAAACAACTAACAGAACAAAAAAAAACACACAGCCTAAGCTGAATGATAATAACAACAACATTATGGGGTGATGTTAAAAACTTCTATGTAAGCACCACTTCCTGGGCAAATGAATCAATTCAAGTTGAGTTATCAGTGAGTAAACTATTTTTATCTTTTCTGACCTTCTTTGTCAAACTTTCAATCCTATATACTCTTTCGCAAGTGACAGCATCATTTGTCATTCGTATTCATTTGGCAATAGACCGAACCAGTTGGAGGTGGGTTCCAAAAGGTGGTACATGAATAATACGCTCAACGACGATCTCGCGGCGATCTTCAAATGGGTTCGTGCGAATAGAGTCAATTTTAATACCCTTCAGACGCAATGTTGCATGCTTACGTATAGATCTATGTTCGGAAATGGTGCTGCACCGATTACTATATCACCCAGATATAGGTATTACGGAATCGGAAGCTCTTAATCTTCTTCGGATGAAAATTCAGTGTGATATTTGATGGATTAAACCCATTTTTCAGGTTTCTAAAGAAGCTTTCAAGTGCCTCGGTTTTCTAATACGGTGTAAGAGATACTTCACTCCATCCGATCTTCGTACTATTTATACCATCTATATCCGTCCAAAGATGGAATACAACTCTCATGTATGAGCCGGCGCTCTAAAGTCTATTTTGGAGTTGCTCGACCGCGCACAGGAGAGGGCCAAGAGGCTCATTGGAGGCGATAGGGTTGACGCAATGTAGGTTGTATTTTACTGTTTTATCGTTACTACAATGGTAAGTGCTCTAGCGAAATTAGGGAACTTGTTCCCGAAACTCGTACATTTTTGTGTTTGACACGATTTTCGTGAAGAGCGCATTCATTTGTAATCGATTGGCCAATGAATCGCACTACGCATTACAGGGAAAATTCATTTTTTAGCAGAACAATTCGTATGTGAAATAAACTTTCTCCAGAGGTCTTTCCTGTCACTATCAATATGGGAAAAATCAAATCGAATGTCCACAAACACTACTCCCTCTTTCCTCCTCCCCATAACCTATTTTACTAGTTCTGATACAATGCACTACATAAGTAGGGGTCATCCCCTGAGTACTGGTCCGAGCGGGAAAAAAGGCAACAAAGTTACCATCGTGTTTATTTTGTGTGTATTGAAATTAAATAAATAAATAAATAACTTAATTTAAAACTCTAAAGTGTTGCGTTATTGTTTTGCATTAAAAGAACTCAAAGTAACAAAAAGTTTGTGAAAAGGAATAAAAGCAACAATATAAAAATTAATAACTGTTCATTAGTTTCGCTAAAACTGAATTATTAATGGAAGTCGGGTTAAGGTTTAAACGGTGAGAAATATAAATAATCAAAAATATCAAAAACGACAATGTGGAACATTTGATGTCTTTTGTTAAAAATTATCACTTGGTTGTCACATATTTATTGTATGTGTTTACACCTGTTACGAGCTGGCAATTTAGTCTCCTTCAATTTAAATTTTTGTCAACAGGTGGCGCTGTGCTTGAATTTCAAATATTTTTATGGTTTAAATTTCATTCATTTGTGAATTCAGCACAATCAACGTGCATTTTTAGTATCATAGCGACATTAAGTATAGGTATGACATGTGCGAGGATGTTTTGCATCGTGTGCGCCATCAAACTTTAAATCCTTTGCTGAAATAATCACCATCAATAGCTAGCAAACTTTTACAAGATCACAGAAAACATAGACGAATTGGTGCAAAACGTTTTCCCAAATACTCGTATTGCACAGAACTACAAAGGGTAACAGTGACTTAATAAGCATGCTTTATGAGCGGCCAAAAACATCCTTGTTAACATCACCATTCAGAATGCAACTGTGTGATTAGATTTACATCTGCGTCTGGCCATAAAGTCTTAATCAGATGGTGGATCAAACCACTGCATAATTTGGAACGTCATGCTCGTCCTAGGAAGCTGAAGCCGAAGCCATAATTCTATGCAACAGAACTTTCTAGTTGCAACTTCGATGATTCCAGAGCAGGGCTGCAAATCATCACTCCTTGCTTAAGAGTTGGAGACTTTCCAACTTCTGTCCAGAACACATGTCTAGCATGCTCACTGGATCTGGGAACATTTCACCAGGTAGGTGTTATTAAAGGTGAAATGAACCCGGCCACCATAGAACCATAGGCTGATATGGGGCCGCGAAACCACAACCACCACGACACTCCCATAAAGGGCCAAACTCAATAATCAGCCAGAGAACAGTTGTGTCTAAAGGGACAAATAACGGAACTCTGCGGGTCACTGATTCCCGTGGAAATAAAGTGGAGTTTTCAGTTGTACCCCTGCTGACTTCAGGGGACTGGGCTCCCTTTTTCCCCCAGTTGCACAGGTCTAAGTTGTTGCTTTCTCCAAAGACCATATATATGTGCCCCCGGGGGGTCATTCAGAATGCAATACCCGATGAAGCGACAACATATAAATTCATCGAAACTATGGTGAATCAAGTCATCAACTATTCAACTGAATTTCTGAATTCGCTGGATTTGCTAAGCATGCCATCGCACCTCCTTTCATTAAAAATTAGCATACGAATCATTCTTCTTCGAAACATAAATCCATCACGACTTTGTAACGGAACCCAGACTCTCAGTCAAGAAAAAGATGGTGAACAATGTTATCGAGGCAATGAAAAATTTAAAGGTGAAAACGTTGCGCTTAATCCAATGATCCCGACGGAAATGCTATTCGAATTCAAAAGTTTGCTGTTCCTGGTGAGTATTACTTTCGCCATAACTTTCAACAAAGCACAGGGACAATCGTTGCAAGTATGTAAATAAAATTTAGAAAATCCATACTTCTTACATTGACAGCTCTATGTGGTTTGCTCACACCTCGGAAAACCTTCTGATCTATTCCTTTACGTAGCAGGTAGAATTGAATTGAAAAGAAATGCCGCATTGTCGCAAGTTTTTTCGAAGTGAACGCAATTAATAAAATTCCTAAAAATGAATTGAATATTTGTGCAAAGTCTTTCCTTAAAATTTATTTTAATTAGTGACGTAAAAACTCCCGCAGGTGCAGCGATTTTTTTTAATTAAAGCGAATTAATTACATGACGCGTCTGTTCCAAAGGCCTACAATTCAGTACATAATTAAACTATTTCTGAACTTCCTATAGAAGCCATTATTTTACAAATCATCGATCACGCTAACAATAAGCTGTCGTGTTATCGTTGCCATTCCGCTTGTACGACGTTTTACGTTCGCCGAAAGAAATTGTTGAAATGCTTATTATGTTAAAAACGCGGCAGCTTAATTTCGTCGATTTCTTTCATTTTGTATCATTACATGATGTGAAACGTTTGATAAGAATATAGTTTTACATTTCAAACCCATGGCCACCAAGATTGAGCGCTAGACTATTTTCTGTGGGGATATATAAAGTCGTTAGTCTACGTCGATAAGCCCGAAACGATTGACCTCTTAGAGGAAAACATTCGCCGCGTTATTGCCGATATACGGGCATAAAGGTTGGAAAAAGTCATCGAAAATTAGACCTCACATTAAACTACGTCCGAACTAGCCGTAGCGGTCATATGCCAAAAGTTAAATTTAAATTATAAAATGTCAGAAGATTATCTTTCCAATAAAGTACATTTTATGTCAATTAAAAAAAAAAGCTTTTTAAAGCTCTACACATAAATCAAAATGGGCGCCATTTAAAAAAGTGCCATTCCATTCCTTTATAAAAAAAACAACCTTTATAACAAAAGATGCCGTAGAATATTCGATTGCACATCTGTGCAAAAGTATACAGCTCTGAGTCTTGTAAGCACTAAACTCAACCCTGCTATCATAGTCCCATTTAGAGATTTTTGCAGGTTTGTTATTAAGTATGACATTCACTTTTTGGTTTATGGCCCCAATCTCCAAAAGGATATTACTGAATGAATATGATTTTATATTTCCAATAAAACATATCTTTCCGGATAATTGGAAACATGCGCAAGTTATCTAATATCTAAGACGAATTTCCAGTCTCAATACTGAGAACTGAAGATTAGTATATAGAGCACTTTAATTTATTATATGATCGACAAATAGCATTTCGCAGTGATTGTAGTTCATCATCTCCCTTTCTACGAATCTATAAGAGAAAACTTAAATAGAGGCGGCAAAAACGTTCTAGTGTCGTTTGATTTATCGAAAGTCTTCAAAGCTCAAGTTAACCACGTAAAAATGATGGAGAAACTTAATAATGAATAAATTCGGACGAAGACAATTTGTATATTTCAATGGTAGAGAATCACATGTTAGGCAGGTAAAAGCTGGTATGAACCAAAGATCTGTTCTTGATCTATTATTTCTTCTGTGTAGTTGAGTCAAAGACATGCTCAGTATACGCTCAACGAATTTATTTCAGACAATAATTAACGACAAATTACGGCAAGTTTGCATACCTTGAGATCTAAAATTTTGTGCTTTGATTCCATTAATTCTATCAACTTAAAAATGCACAAAGGACACAGTGAGCTAGAATTTGTGGATAAACTGAAAATTTTGGGCATAATTATATATCGGAGACTCGATTATTCACTATCATATTGATAATGTGTATTCGAGGGTCTGCTTTACCCTTCAGAGATTATATTGCCTTAATATGTACCTTCCTCAGCATATACGCTTTAAAGTAGCCCATGCAATGATGATGTCTGAGATATCCTTCTGTATGGAAGTAGAGGATGTCCGTCGGGAAGGTATACTACTTCGATTATAATTTTTGATTAAATGAAAGAGAATGGATCTTATATTGATAAATGTCTTATTTTTTTTTTAAGAGAAGTAGCACTTCAGGCAACAATGCCTATTTAGTCAAGTACCGTGCTACATTCTTTAGGAAAGGGATAGAGAATAGATGAAACAGGTGGTGAAAGTAGAAGGATAGTCGGAAATTAACTGCCTTATATAAGACAGCCCCACCGGCAGTCAATTTTTATTTTTGTAGTGAAAAAACCAAGGTCTTCGTTGGGAATCGAACCCACAACCGCCATATTGACAAGCTGGTACACTACCTACTAGCCTACAGGGGCACCTATTCAGCGATTATGCATGGAATACAATATCAGATAAACGTCTGCCACTGTTAGCCTCACAAATGCGAGCCCTTCTGAGGACATTTTTCATTAAATTCTTATACATTTCACCCGGTGTTTCATTTATTTCATCACCAATATTTTGTTTGTGTTGCGCAAAATCTTCTGGTTTGTTTGCATAAACTTTGCTTTTCAGATATCGCCACAAAAAGAAGTCTGGAGCAGTCAAAAAAGGCAACGGTGGAGGCCAATCAACATCACCATTTCTTGAAATAATTTCTTGTGAAAAGAGGTCTCGCAGTAATTCCATTGTAATCCTGGCTATATACGATGTAACTCCATCTTGTTGATACCACATGTTAATCAAGCCCAAAGCATGCAGTTGTAGCGTTAAAAAGTTTTCAATCATATCACCATATCGCTTCACAGTTACCGTTACGCCGTTTTCAATTTCAAAGAAGTAAAGTCCAATGATTCCTTCTGACCAAATTGCACACCAGCCTGCCACTTTTAACGGATGCAAAGATGACTGTTGAATAATTTGAGGGTTTCCCAATCTCCAGAACCGACTATTCTGTTTATTCCCATATCCATTCAAATGAAAATGTGCCTCGTCGCTCATTATGATTTTTTCATGAAATGAGCTGTAACATCCTATTGGCATATGTACGGCGGCTTAAATGGTCTTGTGGAAGAAGCTCTTGTGTCAACTAAATCTTATATGGAAACAAATGCAAATTCTTGTGCAAAACTATGGCCAAAGTTGTTCTTTGAAGGCCAAGATCCTGAGCACGGCGTCGATTTTTTTTTAAGAGAAATAGCACTTCAGGCAACAATGCCTATTTAGTCAAGTACCGTGCTACATTCTTTAGGAAAGGGATAGAGAAGAGATGAAACAGGTGGTGAAAGTAGAAGGATAGTCGGAAATTAAATGACGTATAAGACAGCACAGCGACCAGTGACTATGCCTTCATCGCTGAGCAGCCCCACCGACAGTAAATTTTTATTTTTGTAGTGAAAAAAGCCAAGGTCTTCGTTGGGAATCGAACCCACAACCCCCACACTGACAAGCTAGTACACTACCTACTAGCCTACAGAGGCACCTTTGAGATTGATGAATTGTTTTGAGCACTTTCTTCAGCAGCAGTAACATTGTCAGCTGATCTTGCAGTACGTTGTAGTCCATGCTTGGGCCTATCACCAATAGACCCTCTTTCTTCGAAATCATTCGATACACGATAAATAACACGTTTTGTTGGCATGTTATTTCTCCCAACAATTTCACGTATTTTCACGATTGATTTTGATAAAAATTAAAATACGTTGGTTTATCGAATATTTTTCGACAATAAATATGAACTATCAAGACTAATGTTTCCGACGGGGCTAGATTTACTTTTTTTGGGTTCCGTTTCGGAACAAACCGGTTTCGGCCGTTTGGCATCTTCAGTGTTCTGGTTAATACAGTTGTATGGTTTGCGTTTGATGTAAAACCTTGAAGATATAAAAGTGACCACATATGATCACATATCGCCTTATGTCGAAAGATTTTTGAAATGTTCATTTACCCACTTCTTGACCATAAGATGTCTTTGCTATTATATTTTCAAGAGGGGTGCACCACAGTTTCTAGCACAAAAGTTCAACTTCTTGTACTCTTCTAGGAATGTTCAGATATTTATGCCCGTGATTAATGGTTTGGTGTTTCAGAAATCGTTTCTCAATACAGTTGCCTATTTATGCAAGAATTTGCCTAATGATCCGAGAACATTTACCTATTCTTTGCCTAAGTATCGCAAAAAAATCACTTAATCTTATAACAGTCATTTGCTTTAGACCTTGCATTTATCTTCTTCTGCTTCTGCTGAACTCCTTTATAATTATTGTAGCTGTCCAACTTTCAATGTAACCCACTGTACATTAATTTTGTATAAAATAATAATTTAAAATTAAGTAAAACTTTTTTTCATAACAAATAAACAGTGTTGACCATGTGAATGACACTTAAAACTGTTTGTGCGTAAAAATGTAAGAAGGGGTGGCAACAAAAGCAAAAACAATACAAATAACTGTAAATTTGTTTTGGCGAAAAATCAATAAGCGAATTCAACTACACTACAATTAGCGTTTTTCATTTTATAAATGCATGAGTTGGAACAAAAACAAATCAAACAGAAACTATTTTTCTATTAAAGAATTTCAAAAGTTTTTAAGTTTTTTTTACACACACAAACGCACATACATACATTTGTATATACATATTTACATGTTTAAAAAGAAAAACACATTTATACACATAATTCTACTAAATACATACCATTTTCGTTTTCTTAAAGAATTTTCCTGTTAATCAATAATACTCTTTTCAGCACATTTTAAACAAAATTAATTGAATTAATAAATATTTTGTTTTAGTTTTCATTATGAATTTTTATAATTTATTAATATATGCAACGTTTTTTTTTATTAATATATATAAAAAAGAAACACACTTAACTATCACAACTTAATTTCTTTTTTTTTTTTTTATAAATTTACAACTTCATTTAGTGCAAACGGAAAGCAGTTTAAATGAGTTTCCACCGCAAATTTAACGAGAACATTGCATATTGGCCTCGAACGAGGCCGTCAATGTCGGCTATGCCACATAAAAACACCAACAACTACAACAACGGAATAAAATGAAGTTTTCTCGTAAAACAAAAAAAAAAAAACAAAACAAAACGCAAATATCACACCGACTTTTTCACCACGAAATTATTTTATTAAATAAAATAACATAAACAATTTTATGTTAAAGTTATATAAACGATTTGTGTTAAAAATTATACAATGGCAGTAGGTATCAGTTTTATAAACGTTTTCTAAAGCATGTTCGTGCACTTTTCCAATACTATTTATTTTAACACAACAGTGACAACAAAACTGTTTTGTTTTTATGTGCGTGTGTGTGTATGAGTTAAATAATACCTAAATAACAAATACTTAAACGAACAAATAATTGGTATTTCTCTAAGAGGGAACAGTTAAATATTACCGTTATATTGCTTTCTTATGATTTTTGACACTTTGCAACACTTTAATTAACACTATACAAGCCGAACTCTACTTTAAGAATTAGATTTTTCAACAGCAAGTTTATTTTTCAATTGTGGCAACACCAACATTCAGTTTTTTAACGTATTCGTAGTAGCTGCCGTGCATTCAATTTTGCACGAAAATCGCATAAAAATAATTAAAATCCACTATGAAAATGGTGGTGGTTCTGTTAAACTTACATTTCGTATCTTCGAACAATATAATCATCTTTCTGAGACCGCTATTAAAAATTTGAGCCGACAGGCTCGTTACAAATGTCAATGCGAGCATCAACGCATGTTCGACTGGGTCGTTCTACTGAAAACATCGCAGCCGTACGCCACAGTGTTGAAGCGTTCTCAACAATTGGGTTTATCCAACACTACTGCGAAAGAATTTATCTTTGAAGCCTACTAAGTGCAACTGGTGCAGAAATTGAAGCCGACCGCTTTACAGCAAAATGTTGAGAGAGAGAGCCTGGAACATCAACAGGTCATAAATTTTTTTCCATCTTTTAAAGTTCAACTTGTTTAAGAATTAAACAAGGGAACCATTGTTTGCGTTGAACGTTTGGATATTGGCTGCTTAAAAAACGGAACGAAAACAACCTGTTTTTCAACAAAGTCATCTGTGGTAATGAGGTTCATTAGGCGATTACAAAAATTAAAAATCTATGCATTTGTGGAACACAAAACCAACAAACAGTCGTCCAAAAACCGTTACATCCGAAGGAAATAGCCGAATGTTGCGTCAGGCGGTATCATAAGCCCGTTTCTTCTTTAGAAATAAGCAAAGAAACGCCGTCACCGCGAATTCTCTGTGCTACCAAATCATAATAATCGATCCTGTGATTTAACTACGCTGGATTATTTTCTCTGGATCCATTTAAAAGACCGGGTTTACGATTTCAAAGATAATATTCGAGGCTGAATTGATAAAATAAGCGAAGCTTTATTGCATTATGAATAAAAAATGATATCTGGCAAATGCCCACCACGATCATGCTGATGGATCTCAATTCTTTCAGCAAAGTTTTTAATCACTTTTTGGTAAAATGGCGGTCCTATTTTGTTAATGACATCACGAATTTCGAGTTTTAAAGCTAAAATCGATTTGACTGGCTCCGTGTAGACTCTGTCCTTAACATAAGTAGTCTCACAAAAAATAATCTAGTGGTGTTAAATCACACGATCAGGCTGGCCACTTAACTGGTGATTGTCACGGAATTTGTTTTGCAATAATGTGACATGTGGCACCGTCCTGTTGAAACCACAAAGTAAAATCCTTACACAAAATTCGCCATGTGGTGGTTTTGGATAACCCCAATTGCTGAGAACGTCAAGGAATTGACAAATTTGAATCTGCTTCAACAATGTGGCTCACCGCTGCGATGTTTTCAGTTGAACGACTCAGTCGAGCACGCGTTGGTGTTCACACATTTTGTATCGAATCTGTCGACTCAAATTTAACGATCAAATTCGGAATAGCGGTCTTAGAAGGACGATTATGTTGTTCGAAAATATTATGAATTTTACGAAATGTAACTTTAATAGAATAACCCCATTTTCATAGCGGATTTTAATTATTTGAATGCGATTTTCGTGCAAAATTGAATTCATTTTAAAAAATTCCACGAAATAAAATAAACAACAGAATACAAAAACAACAAATACAGATCAAGAAATACAGCCAAGCAGGCGCGATGATAACAACAACAATATTTGATGATGTTAAAGTAGAATTTTTCCGGTATATGCGGGAACCCCTCAAAACAGGTACATAATCCCCATCTTCTGGGAATAGATTCAATTCAAGATGAAACATTGTTGAGCGGAGACATAAAGTAGCTTTTAGTGGTAAAATGGTAAAATTACCATCGTGTTTATTTTGTAATTAAATAAAAAATAAATTTTGGAGAAATCGTGTAATTTAATTCAAACCTCTAAAGTGTTGCATTATTGTTTTGCAACACAAGACTCAATACAAACAAAACGTTTATTAAAGGATTTAATAACAATATTCTAGTTTATTATATATGTTATATGCTAAATAACTATATTGTTATGTTTATTCCTTTTAATAAACGTTTTGGTATATTAAGTTCTTTTATGGAACATAATAAACACAGCACTTTAGAGTTATAAATCAAGTTAAACGATTTATTTACTTTCAATACATACAAAATAAACACGATGGTAACTTTTGTCCTTTTGTCCTTTATCACTGATGACGCAACTTGAATTAATTAATTTACCAAGCAAGTGATGCTTATCTAAATAGTTGTTTTAAGCGGTTCTCGCTTTTACAAGAATATTCTACTTTAACATCAGCTCATATTGTTGTTGTTATTATTATTATTATTCAGTATAGGCGCCTGCTTGACTGTGTGTTTTGTTCTCTGTCAGTTGTTTTTGTTTTCTGTTGTTTATCTTATTTGGTAGAATTTCTTATAAGCATGTTGTTGTTGTTGTCTTGTGTGCAGTTTATAAAATGCACAGTGGGTCGTTTCGTTTACTTTTTTACTGATAATTATTTTCTTTTCATATTTAACAAATCATCTTCGTAACACTATACGTGTATATAATCTTTCTATACAGAATCCATATTATTGCCTTCCAATAATCAAAATCCTTGGTTGGTATTACAACTTTATTTGTCAAACATTGTAACATCCTATAAAAATGCCAGAAACGGTTTTTATTTACCAGTCAATTTTGTCTTGATTTACAAAAACAAAATGCACATGGATTTTCGTTGTTGGCCGACTACCTCATCGATTCGCCTTGGAATTTTTATCTCTCATATTGTCTGTAGGAGTCGTTAAAGAGCATTTGCTGCAGCCAGTGTTGCCAAAATGATGCCTATTAGAGTTTTGACAATTTCTGAACAGATTACAACTTGAAGTTTTCTTTTATATTATTTAATTTAAATCAAAAGATAAAAATGACTTTAAAACTTTCTTTGTAGATAACGAGTAAAAACTATAGATACTCGATTTGAAAAGAATCATTAATAACCTAGATATCTGGTTTGAAGATTATATGTAAGATTAAGATTATATGTAAATACAAAGTGTCCACCGGGAAGGTAAGCTTTTCTGCTTTATTAATAGTTTTTACTGGATCATGCTTATTTAAATTTAAGCAAGACCAGATTTCTTTTAACCCAATAAACTTTTTTATTCTAAATTTTCCATAAATTGCGGTTTTTATTTCATTTATTTATATTTACATTATTTATATTTATTCTTATTTAAAAAAAAAAAAAACTCATTTAAAACTTAAAAGGAAAAATTAAAAAAATTTTGTACAATTTGTTTAAATATTGCAATTAAAAGTTGTACAACAAAAACACAAATGATTTAAGTTTTCTTATAAACTAAAAATAATATTAACTTATTTGTATTAAAAGGCTTGTTTTTTTTAAGTGTAATAAGACAAAAAATATATATTCTTTTTATAAAAAAAAAATTATACAAATCAAAGTAATGGTGATGTGTGTGGTGTTTGTTTGATTTTCGCAAAAATAATTATTATAATAATTATTACTATTATTATTATTTTAGAAAACATATATAATGTAATACATACTTATAAATAGGTGCACATAGATATTTAATTATAAATTAATTTCTTAAAATGTAAAATTGTATTATTTTTTTTTTTTGTTTTAATGATTTTAATTAATAAAATCATACAAACTTGTGTCGTCATATACATAAATCAATACGTACGTAAAACATAAGTTGCTTAGGGGGGAGAGAAGGGAACATGTGACTATAACTTAGTATCAGTATTCATTCTATTTAGGTAGTAACTCGCTACCTTTACTGTCATAGCAGCGTCTTTTAAAATCACTTAACAATAAGCGACTCTGAAGACTGTGCTGATCGATATTCACTGATTGTGTGGTGTTGCTGAAAACAAAAAACAACAGCAAAGATGTATTAATTATAATTTAAATAATAAAAAAATAAATTGTTAAAAATATTAAATTTAAAATTATTTTATTAAAATTTAGTATATTGAGTTCTTTTATTGAAAAATATTTACACACAACTTTTAGTTTTAAATTAAATTACACGATTTATTTAGACGTTATTTCGCGTTCATACACAAAAATATACGGTGGCAACTTTACCGCTTTAACGGTTAAAAGTTGCTGTATGAACTGCTGTGTCTTCATTTGATCACGCTCACTATTACACTAGCTGCCTCATAAATGAGGAAGATTTTATATATTTTATATTTTAAGTGGCCCTATTAAACAAAAAGCTCTAATTCTTCACGTTTGTCAAGTTCTAAAGAAGTTTATTTTCTAAAACAACAAGAAGTTTATTTTCTAAAACGAACAATTTTATTTAAGATGATTCAAATTTGTATTGTATTGCGAAGTGAAAAGTTCGGCAATCATGAATGAAAAGTTATATCCGATCTTCGTACTATTTACACCAACTATATCCGTTCAAAGATGGAATAGAACTCTCGTGTATGGGCCGGCGTCCTAAAGTCTATTTTGGAGTTGCTCGACAGCGTACAGGAGAGGGCCAAGAGGCTAACTGGTGATGGTAGGGTATCCAACTCTATTGATTCCCTAGAACATCGACACATGTAGATTGTATTTCACTGTTTTATCGTTATTACAATGGTAAGTGCTCTAACAAAATTAGGAAACTTGTTCCCGAAACTCGTACGTACATTTTTGCGTTTGCCTCGATTTTCGTTGAGAGCGCATCCATTTGTGGTCGATTGGCCAGTGAATCTTACTACGCATTACAGGGAAAATTCGTTTTTTAGCAGAATAGTTTTTATGTGGAATAAACTCCCACCAGAGTTCCTTCCTGTCACTTTCAATGTCAGTGATATCTACGTCGTCAATAATAGGCCAAAATTGAGTTGTTAGCATCTTCGAAAAGAAAACAGGACCCAATTAGAGAGCTTTAGGATTTTCAGAAGCTCAAATGCGGCTTGCTTTTTTTTGCTTGCTGTCAAGGGTTGTTTTCCGGAGAAGTGAAGCTAGACTTTGTCTGAAAAAATTATTTTTTTTAAAAACCAGCCGGTTGCGCCTGAATAAATTGAGCGAATCTACCACAATGTGAATGGTCGGCCACCTTTAACTCTTGTACCACTTGAATCTTGAAAGACTTTTGAAAAATCCGAATTGTTTAGAAAGTCGCGGAACTGAAAAATTTTGAACTGCTTTAACACTGTGGCTCGCGGTTGCGATGTTTTTTGTTGAACGACCCGCCAAAAACGCGATGGTGTTTTGTCGAGCCTGTCCACTCAAATTTAACGACCAAATTCTTAAGAGAGGTCTCAGAAGGACGATTATGTTGTCTGAAAATATCACGAATTTTACGAAATGTAAGTTTAACAGAGCCACCAATTTCATAACGGATTTTAATTATTTTAATGCGTTTTTCGGGCGGAATTGAATTCATTGTAACATTCGCCAATGCATCTTTTATGAATACGTCAAAAAACTAAATGTCAAAACTACCACGATTGAATAATAAGCTTCTTGTTAAAAACCCTATATAATTGAATTTACTACTCGTGCTGCCGTTATCATTATTGAGTGTAGGTGTTTGTTTTGTTCTGTATCTTTTTAATCTTAGTTCGTGGAATTTAAATGTAGCATATTATTGTTCTTTCGTTTTCATAAAATTTCTTAGAAACTTCTCGATTTTTAAACAGATACAATAGGTCATTTCAATTTACATTTTTTAAGTGATAATTATTTTTTTATAACTTAAACTAAGAATTTTTCTAGCAATATTAATAATTTGTAAATTCGAAACTTTAGAATGCTAAGATATTTACACATATGTATGTATAGGGTGTATTTTATAGTCGTATAGAACTTTAAAATAGAATTGAATTTGAAATTGGCATAAAATTTACTTTGTACGAAAGATAATCTCCTGCCATTTTATAATTTAAGTGTGACTTTCATCTTATGACGGCCACGGATAGCTTGGACGTACTTTAATCTGCAGGTCCAATTTTCGATGACGTTTTCCAAAATTTCTGGCCGTATATGGGCAATAACGCGGGGAATGTTATCGTCCAAGTGATCAATCGTTTCGAACTTATCGACGCAAACTAGCGACTGCACATATTCTCATAGAAAATAGTCTGGCGATGTTAAATCGCACGACCTTGGACGCCAATTAACGGGTTCGAAACGTGAGCCGTGCGGTTACTAAATAAATCAATTGTGGCACGAGCTGTGTGACATACTGCGCCGTCTTGTTGAAAGTGCAGCTCCTGCACGTCATGGTTGTTTAAGTGAGAAACGAAAAAATCAGTAATTATGGTTTGATAGCGGTCACCATTGACTGTAACGCTCTGACCAGCGTTGTTTTCAAAGAAATACGGATCAATGAATCCATCAGTCGCTAAAGTAACAAAACAGTCAGTTTTTCTGGCTTGCTATCCACGTATACCATTGTACGATTCATTCGCAAAAAAAGATGCCACAGAAAATGCAACTCTGATCGCAAAAGAACTACGAGTATAATTTTCGTAAGCTATTTTTTAAAGATTTGCAAGCAAGTTTGGTAGACGTGTCAAATGCTTTTTGTTGCGGGGCGACAGTGTTTAAATAGTTTTCGGCTCTCAAGCAAAGAGTGGAAGCACGGCTCTGCTTGCTATGCTTCTGAAATTGCCACCTGGGCTGTGGTAGATGTATTGTATTTATACAGTGGTAAGACCATCTTCAAGTTAGAACCACGTGGCCAGGTACTGACGTTAATTTGTATCACGATCGAAACAATCATGATATGCGAGAACTGTGGTCAGAAAGTTAGTCAGTGGCGTCCGAGTTAGCCGTAGCGGTCATATGCCGGATGTCATGTTTAAATTATAATGCCAGAAAATTGATTACCTTTCCAATAAAGTAAATTTCATGTCAATTTAAAAAAACTGATCGTTGTTTTATTTCAATTTTAATTTCTATACCTCTGTAAAAATCACCCCAATCCTTTGACAATTTTCATTATTAAACATTTTCTGTAAAAAATTCGATTACAAAATATTGAGCAGCTTATTTAGCAGAATAGAGCAAAACGATAACAATACAAGCAATAAAGTACTCAATATAATTGTGCCGTCTAGGATAACTTTAGCAACAAAATTCACCAATGATTCGATTTATGGTCTCATCTTAAGAATTACAATTTTTGTTTGTGCGAATCATTTAAAAGGATGTTTCGTAAGATATTCGAATAGATTTGATGTTTTGATTGCATTTTTTTGTGTACGTAACTATATCTTTTGTGAGAAAATATTTTGTTTTAAAAACATTATATTATGAATTTAATATCAAAACAAATAATAAAATTAAGAAATTCTACATTTTTTGTATTAAATCCCCCACTCAATGTACGAATGATTTCTTTAAATTAATTTAGTCTAAACTATGTATTTCATTAATGGCGTAATTTTTACCTTGTTTTGTTAAGCACTGCGCAGCCATTCTCCAATGACATCTGTAATGAATATAAAGTGGCCAAATTAAGAAGACTTTCATGTTCGTAAATTTCAATGTCTGGAAGACGTATTTGCAATTGACGTGGGTCCTGTAGAAAACGGGCCAAACGTTCATTTACCGAAGTTTTAATACTAAAGCCGGGACGTTCACCTTTCACTCTTCGACAGCCAGCTCGTATCTCACGTACTTCAGTCGGTTGACATGGAGGCGAAGACAGAAATGGGTTAGACGTTTCCCCCGACATTTCACTTTCTATTTGTTTAAGGGGAATAATCAAATGATCTTCAGCTGCAATGTTAACATTACCCCGGCATATAGACGAAAATCCAGTTTTTGTGGCTATAGTTATAGGTTCGGATGGTTGGAATGGTAAGTCGTCACTACGAGATTCAGCGGCACTGGAGGGCGGCCAGTTTAAAGAGAAAATATCGCCGACGGCAGTTGTGTTAGACATAACGGTATCGTCTTCAGCCATTAATACAGAATTTGCACTCTCGGGATCAGATTTTATTTGTGGTAGAGCATTTCTTTTTGTTAGCTTACGTTTGCTGTCATACTTCAATTCACCACAAATACTTTCGTTGCCTGGCCAATCGGTCAATTCATCATCACCTTCACGATCGGTATCGTTAGCAGCATGTATATCTTCCGAATCAGAAGAGCTAAGAGAACTAGAACTAAAATCATTTAATTCTCCACAATCCATAGAATGTTGGTCGACCGCAAATTGTAAAAGGCGACGACGATTGTGATGGCCAGTACTTTTCTTGCGATGATTGCGAAAACTTGTTTCTTGCTGTTGCTGCTGCTGCTGGGGTTGGGGTAACGTAATTGTTGCAAGTACTTGACTAAGTTGAGGCGAAGGCGTTTCATCAAGAGCTTCGGCCATATCATCGCCTGCCATTATGGGGGAAGGTGCAAACATGCCTGTAGAATTTTGTGTCTCTCCATCTGTATTGCAATATGATGTTGCAGTGTCTTGTTCAAGGGTTGTTGAAGAAGTTCCATCAGCTTGTTGTTGTTGTTGTTGTAACGCTGCTCCTCCCGAAGTTGAATATAGCTCTGACGCAGTACTGCCAGTAGTAGCAACTGTGCCATCATTTTTTTGCTGCTGGGAGATACGTTCAATTTTAGACAGCAAACCTTTATTTAGGGGCAAGAGGCGATCACTGTGAGGCTTCGAAGTAGATGAAAAACTGCGAGGCCTCATTCGATACTCATCAAGGTGATTATTGTGGCGGGGCATGCTAGAAGAATGATCTTGTTCATGATAGCGATCACGATTTGAACGTTTTCGTTTGCCACAAAAGAAAAGCTGAGAACGTGAATTGGGATCTGGTTTCAGAACTCGTTTACGCATAATACCTGTACAGCCTGAAATGGTGTGTGGAACATTAACAACAACACCATCAATATTACCTTTGCTAGCTGCACCAGGCAACAAACAATTAGATAACATTGAAGATTCCAAAAAATCTGCTTGTGGCTGAATACCTGTACTTATTTCATAATCCATTGTTATACGTTTAAATTTACGCTTCCGGCGCGCATTTGGTTTGAAAAATCTATAAGAAATATTCGATAACATAAACAAGACAAATTGTCATATGTGCTTGGTTTTTCCGACGGGGTTATAATCAATATTATTTGGGTACGGTTTTCCGTCGACCCTCGTCAAATTTGGTTTGTGAACAAACCGGTTTCGGCTGTTTGCCATCTTCAGTGTTCTTTTCGTACTAGTTGCGTTCTATTGTCAGTTGTGTTTATATAGTTCGTGTCTTCCTTCGTGTTATTGCGTTCGTCCCTTTCTGTCGTTTTTGCCTGCCTCTCTCCTTTTTCGTTTGTCCCTTTTTACCTAATTTGTCGATCCCTTTTTCATTCGTCTTGGTTTTTTTTTTTTTTTTTTTTTTTTTTTTTTTTTTTTTTTTTTTTTTTTTTTTTTTTTTTTTGTTCTAACTAAATCCTTTTACTGTCATGCTTGCGGTCCGTTTTTGTTATGCGTGAACCTATTGGGTTTTTTTTATGTGACATAATAATCTGTAATTGTACGTTTATGATTTTCTTTATTGCTTTCGTCTTGTGCACTTGCGTAACGTTTTTGTGTTGGTGTAATGTTTGTTTTCCTGTAAAAATGTTTCAACGGTTCAAATATTGTGTCCGAAGCAGTGTTTATTTGTTCATTTATAATTCGTCCGTCAAATGTTTTTTGTTTGTATATTTCCATGTTTTCTAATACATTTAGTCTCCTTCCTTTGTGCTGGGTATGAAGCAGTTTAACCGTTGTCTTTATATGTCCTGGTGTACATTTGTTGTTAAATATATGGTTCGCAAAGTTTGATTCTGGAGTTGATTTTGGTTCTCGTAGTTTTTTGTTATAGTCTCTAATGTGTTCCCTAAATCTGGTCTTAATTTTTCGTCCTGTTTGCCCGATGTAGCTATAATGGCATGTACAAGTTAATTTGTACACTCCTTGTTTGTCTAGTATATTTGCCTCGGTTGTTTTATTCCGTAGTATTCTGCCTAGGTTGTTTCTTGTTCTGAATGCGGTATTGATGTTGTGTTTTCCAAAGAATTTCGCCAGTTTGTACGTTGATTTTCCCATATATGTTAATGTAGCCCATTTTTTTCCTTCCTTCTCCTGTTTTTTGTTCGTTCCAATTTGTTTTTTGATGTTATCTACGAGGCGCTTTTTGTATCCGTTGTTTTCCGCTATGGTGTATATTGTTTCCATTTCCTTCATATACATTTGCCGTGTTAGTGGTGTTCTCTCGAGTCTTGTTATTAACTGCCTGATCGCTGCGTTTTTGTGTTGCTGGGGATGATTTGATGAGTTGTGTATTATTGTGTCCGTTGCTGTTGGTTTCCTGTATATTTCATATTCGATTCTTTTCGAGATTATGTTCCTCTTGATCGTTAGGTCCAGATAATTAATTCTCCCCTCCTCTTCCTTTTCCATTGTAAATTTTATGTCCTTGTGTCTTCCATTCAAGTAATCTAGAATTTGCTCATCGTTGTTTCCTTCTAGTATGCATATGATGTCGTCGACATATCTTGCGTAGAATATTACTCCGAAGTTGGTTTTTAATTCCTTTACGTATTCCTCTTCTAAGTTCTGCATAAATACTTCCATGAGGGTGGCAGATGTTGGATTTCCCATCCCTAGTCCTGCTATTTGTCTATATATATTATTGTTAAATTTAAAGTAATTCTGTTCTAGTGTCGCTTTTAGTGTACCTGTAATTTGTATTGCTAGTTCCTTGTTTTCCGTTTTGTTTTCTACTGTCCTATGAACAATGTTCAATGTATCCATTACGGGAATTGATGGATACAAGTCCTTCACGTCAAAAGAGACCAGTTTTGTTTTCTCCGTTATTTTCACGTTCTCCAATTTATCGATCAGTTCTGTAGTGTTGGCTATTGTATGCCTATATTCTAGGTCTAAGGTGTCTTTTAATATTGTTTTCATATATTTCGAAAGTTTGTATCCTGGTGCAGATTTGTAATTAATTATGGGTCTCATAGGTTCACGCATAACAAAAACGGACCGCAAGCATGACAGTAAAAGGATTTAGTTAGAACAAAAAAAAAAAAAAAAAAAAAAAAAAAAAAAAAAAAAAAAAAAAAAAAAAAAACCAAGACGAATGAAAAAGGGATCGACAAATTAGGTAAAAAGGGACAAACGAAAAAGGAGAGAGGCAGGCAAAAACGACAGAAAGGGACGAACGCAATAACACGAAGGAAGACACGAACTATATAAACACAACTGACAATAGAACGCAACTAGTACGAAAAGAACACTGAAGATGGCAAACAGCCGAAACCGGTTTGTTCACAAACCAAATTTGACGAGGGTCGACGGAAAACCGTACCCAAATAATACAAATTGTCATCTATACCAAAAATAATTACCTTGCTGGACTGAAATTCTCATTCAATGAATCAGACTCTAATGTACCCATAAGACGAACAGAAGTCTGATTTAAAGTTTTGCATGGCAAACGCGGTGTAACTGCCTCTTCTTTATCATCCGAATCGCTCGGCAAGTGAATGTTTTGAGTATCAAGTCCATCATTATTGTTCGTGTTGGTTGGATGCGTAGATTGTGAATTTCCATGAGCTATATCTGTTGGACTACTCGAATCTTCTGTTGGTTGTGGTGCACATGCTAAAATATTGCAATCATTATAAATGCTTTTTCTTATATTTAAAAAAAGTTTCTTAAATACAACAATAACAAATAAAAAGAAAACAAGAAAAAAAAGAAAGGTCCACTAAATTTGTTATCAGCAAAACAAGAAAGATCTTACTTACGTAAATTGCCAGTAGACCTTGTACGTCTTCTTTGCTGACCCCAACGACTTACGCGTGCACGATCGAGTAAAGAAGTTTCTTCTAAGGCCACTGTTAGATCATGTGAAAATTGATCCATTTTAGGTTTGTCTTCTATACGAAAATTGCCGAAAATATTTTCCACGACTGTTATATTTCCGGATTATTTTTATTAACTCTTCATGAATTAGCAAATACAAGGGCGTTACACAGCAAAAGTCCTTATTGACGTAAAACTTATAGCTGTGTATTTAAAAACATGAAAGTTAAAACCATTTTGCACCAACCACGGAATTTTGGAAAAATTTGTTTTAGCCAATTTAAAGTAACGATGGTTTGTACTTATTTCCGCATTTTTAATATTAATATCGCTTTGTTTAAAAAATAAATATCACAAGCTTGTACATATTCATTGAACTGATTTTTACATATTTCTTTATGGCACTTGTTTGTTAAAAAGTAAGAATAAGTGTCAAGAGAAATCTGAACAAGCAACATACGCAGTAAAAAAATAAGAGCACAAAGAAAATGTGAATAAAAATTCACAGGATATTCAAAAAATTGTTTTGTAAAAACATTTAAATATTAAAGCCACTAACACTATTTCATCTCCTCTAACTCATATCCTTACTTATTGCTTCAGAAATCTTAATTTTATTTAACAACTAATTTCTTTTTAATTAACACTTTTTGTGCGACCAAAAAAAATGTGTATTGTTTAAATGTTTTTTCCCACATTGACATTTGCTTTTATTATTTTTTCTTTGCTTAAGATAGACATTTTATTGCACACTCCTATGTTATCATTTTATATTAATTTATATTTAATTAATTTTAAAATGTTTGATTTATTATGCCTTTTAAAAAAAATCTCCATTTAAGCCATAGAAAAAATTTTTCCTTTGATAATTGTTATAGTTGCCAGATAAATTCCAGAAGTTTAAAATCATAAAATGTCAAAGTCGACGAAGCTCATCAGGTGAAAGAAAAACTCAAAGCGAAACAATTATCAGGTGGTATCGGTGGATTTCGAATTCATTGATATTCGCCGTTATCCTAAATCTATATAAAATTTTAGTAGGTTACTGACGAAAATACGGCATTGCTACCACCTGCTAATTGATTCGCCTTTTAAAATTGTTAGTACATAATTAACTAAATTCGCTTCAACCGCAATTTATTTTTATAAAATACAGACTAAAATTTTCTTTAATACAAAATCAAAAAAGCTTTGTTATACAATTGAAAACACAGATGTTTATATAAAAATCAATACACATATATGTACATTATTTAAAGTATTAACACACTTGTTATACCCATTAAAGGTCATACTAATGTTAGCCAAATATGACCCGTCGGCTCATTTAATAACATAAATTCATGTAAATAAAAAAAAGAAGACAATTTGAATTTTCAAAATAAGCTTTTACAAGGCGAAAATATTTTCATATGGTAGCGTTTTTGGTATTAACGTGAATGGCAATTTCAATTTAAAAACTATATGAAGATTTTTTTATACATGGAGTTACGGCGAAACAATTACCAATTTGTGGCGATCGCAAACAGACCAAATAAGCTAATACAAGGCGAACGAATTTCCATATGGTAGCGTTTTTGGTGTAACTATGAATGGTAAATTCAATTTAAAAAGTATATGTAGATTTTTTTATACATGGAGTCAAGGCGAAAAAATTACCTGGCTGGCGATCATTCTTGCAGACAATATAGCTGTCATACTTCACAAATACAATAAGTCCATGCCTTTTTTTTAATATATCGCATCTTATTTGAAATGACAGCACTGCTTCTATCAACAGTCAACTGACAGTCGGCTGCTGTCTCAATTTGAACAAGCTGCGTTATTTAACATATGTTTGGCAGCCGTTGATAACGACTACCTCATATTTTGATACTGTTCTGTGGTATGTTATGGCAGGTCCACTTAATAAGAATGAATTTTTGTGCCGTTTCTTAATCGTGAACAAAATATGGATCCACTACAACACAGCGGGTAACAAACACTTGGTAATTGATATTGAGCATTTTGTTCTTGCGAAAACCATTTTCACTTTTCGGAAATTAATGGAGTGGCACAATCTTTTTTAATTCTTATTATTCTCCATTCTCAAATTATGATTATATCGAAATGCTAAGCAACTGTAGAGAATAGAAGAAAATATCTAGCAAGTATATAAAAATATATCAAATTTATATGTTTGAAGTTTGCTATTTAATTCGCCAAAGTTAAATTAAATATTAAATACGCGTGGATGCTGATTAAACCCAAGGCGAATTCATGAATTAGACTTATAAGGCTAATAGCTACCGAGTGCTGCCTTGGGCTTTGTAGTTTAGTCGCCGTGCTTTAATTTGTACAGCTTTTTTTGTCAAAGTTTGCTTACATTTAAATAATTAAAATTAATAAATACAAAGCAAACTTTTAATTACAATTTTTGTTTATAAAAAAAGTTGGGGAAAAGCACTTTTATACATTTGGTCTGTTTTATAATTGGTGAGCCAATTATTATTATCTCTATTGTTTATTATATACATACTCTAAACATTTTCGCCCCATATTCTATAGAAAAATTTACATTAATTTAACTCAATTTTTTAATCATTTTATTTTTTAAATTAGAAAAATAAGCACTTTTGCATTAAGAAACGGTTACTGGTCAGGAGTTGAAATATCATAATCTATGGCTGAAATATTAACTAAATATATAAAAACTTGTTTCCACCTTACAATGCTTTTAATAGATGTGAAATTTTATTGTTACCGTCATGCGATTATTTACGATTCAATTGGCCTTTTCAACAGCAAAATCAAATTTACACAGGGCATGTAATTTTTCTAGAAGTAAAATAAATATGCCTTATAAAGCTTAATATTTTTTTATATTAATAGTCTTATAATGTAATTAAAGCTTATTCGTGCTTATTATAAACATGTTTTGAAATGATTTTTTTCTATTTGTATTTAATATCTTATGTTGAAACTTTCAAATGTAAAGTTGTCTAGCTCTTTTGTATCGCTAAATATAACTCTGTCTATACGACTGGTTGGGCTTCCAGTTTTTTCTAGCCAATTCTTCCTAAAATGAGCATTAGAGTTAATATTTACATATATACGTGCAGGTGAACTTAATCTTACATTTGATTGAATTTATCCGGTGGAGCTTCTATCTCTCCTTTAACTGTATCATTGGGAGTATTCATACACCAGCCGCGTACACCCAAAGATTTAGCTTGTCTTTCTGTAAACTGTTTTCAATTTAAATATGTAAATTATATTAACTCCTTTTAAGAACATTAGTCATATCAAAGTACATATATTTTTTGCTAAGGAATTGTTTTTTAGGCCATTGTATTCAAGACGAGTTTTAGGAAGGTCGAATCGAAACCATTACTATTAAGCAAAAAAGGTAACATACATATATGTATATGTATGCATATTCTAACGGTTTTAGTCTAAGAAAGTTAACTTTTTAGTACTCAAAGAAAAAATTAAAAGAAATGTATATGAAGTTAAATTTCTACATGCAAAACATGAACTCAACAGGCAGCCTAACTTTTGGATGACGATATTTATATAACGTAATGATTCAAACACTAATTAACCTAACATGCGTAAATATACAAAAATTTGCTCCTTCAATACTACACCATTTTGCTATGTTTCCTTTACCATTCGAAATGAGACTCCTAAATAAAAAACAAGCAAATGGTTAAGTATTAAAGAAACTTATTTTCAAATATTATTTCCCACCTTGAACGATGCCAAACACTTCAAATCCACAATGTAAAATTTTAGGCATTTTACAAAAATGTTCTGTGCAAATTGCAGAATAAAATAAATTACAAAGCAATAATAATATCAGCTGCTGCGACCCGGCCATTTACATACAGTGGTAGACAAAGTTAATGACCTGTCTGTAAAACCTGGTATATTAAAACTTGATTGTTATTAATGTAAAAATGTATTTTGTTAGAATAATAATTAATTTTTATATTTTGTTATATGCTTTTGGCTGAGGAGTTGATGACTATGAGTAGTTTTAAATTCTATTTTTTTAAGTTATTTCTTTTTTTTATTTTATAATTTTTTTGGACTAATGCTAACCGAGAGCTAATATATAATACTATTTAGTTCACAAATAATATTATTATCGATTAAATTTTTCATTTCATTAGTTCTTGGTTTTCATTGCCGAATCTCTTAAGCTTGAAATGGATATAAAAATTTGAACTTATATGAATATATGAGCTTGAACAAAAAAGGCATGTGAGATTGACTTATAAAGGGAACACCTTCTCATAATAACCTTGTGAAATTTTATAATTATCGGGTGGAAATTTGAGGTTAGGAAGTAAATTGTCTTTCAAATAAGAATTCAGCTGTCATCCCTTGACATTTATATAGAAAAAAGTTGGTAAAATTTAAGCATGGAACGCTACATTCTTGACCAACGCAATTAATATGCTGAAAATATCACTGTATCACTTGGTAAAATTCGACCAGCTTTTTATCGTGATTGAGCTCTTTTTGAGACCTCTATGTGTAATTTAATCGCCGTAGTGATTATATATAGCCGCTGTACAGCAAAGTATTGTGAATGAGTCCGAAACATCAACTCATCAAAGTTCGAGGTATGTTGCGCAATATAAAGATCTTCACGCTTATAAAGTTCAACTTGTTCAGTAAGAAAAGTGTACCATTTCGATAACGAATGCCAAAATTATTCCTATTGGGTTAAACCTTTGCATTATATGAAGGAAAATGACGACAGAACAACAATACTTGTCTCAATCTCAAATAAATGTAATGCGTGATAAGATTTACGTCAGTACCTAGCTGTGTAAGCTAACAGTGGATCATACCACTGTGGATGAAATGTAGCATCATCCTCGCCCTAGGAACCCTTGAAATACGTATATCCTCCAGTCACTCCTTCAAGAGCTCGGAGCAGGCCGCAGCCCTCACTCCTTGCTGAAGAGTTGGAGACTATCTAACTCCTGATCCAGAATGCATGAAGCTTAATAAAATTTAAGGATACATCATGCTAACTGGACCTGGACCATTCATTGTGTTCATTGTGAATGAACCGACCCACATAACTCAAACGAGGGCCTCGAAACCACAACACCACGATACTTCCGAAGGGCCAACCTCAATAATCAGTCAGAGAACAGCTAAAAGGCTAAAAAACCAAAAAGCTAAACTTTGGAGCTTTACTGATTCCCGTGGAAATAAAGTGGAACCAGTTGGCTCCTGCTAGCCTTGTAGGGGACTGGGCATTTTACCCCCGTTGACACATGTAATGCCGGTGAGATTCTGTTAAAGCATATCAATGTGCCCCCGGGGGAAGATTAAAAATAATACTATCTTTACAAGCACAGCAAATATCTTCTTTTTCCCATTCGACGTTTACGGCCTAATTGTGATTGATACAACATGGTTCGCCATACAAACATATGGGGGCGAACCTTATAGTTTAATTTTGAATCTTGCTGCGAACTTCTCTAATTTTGAGAGCAAATAATCTGTACTATTTGTCAGAACAAAAAGTACAATTTAGCAAAATAAACATCGATACATAGGCACTGATTCCCTTTGCTGGTACTTTTTTTACTCGCTTTAGGACAGCACTTTTAAACATTTTTCATAAAATTATCAACAAAACATATTTTTTTAATAACGAACTTATCTTTTTTATCGAAAATTCCCGCGAAATATTTATGTGTGTAATAGTTATACATCAAAACGAAGCAAGAAACAAGTCTTATGAACACCATGGTTTGCTATTGTGATTCAGCGATTGAAATAAGTGATTCATTTTGACGTCTGAACATGGTATAAGGCGCTTTCATAATAATTTTATAAAATTTCATAACAATCTGCCAGTCGTGCAATATACTTTCTGATGCAGTCAATTTCTAAAACTATTTTACATATTTATTTTATTGTAATAGATTTTAGGTATATATATGTACAGTATCGGATAAAAGTAAAGCATAAACTGTTACTTTCTATAAATTGTTAAAAAGCTAAATTAAATTGTGATTATTAACTAAACAGTTTTTTTAAACCAAATTTAAGTCAGACAAATACATTATTTTAAGGCGACAAAACAAAGGCATGTAGTCAATACTGTGTAAGGAAGTGACAAAAAAATTCCACATTCTGTGCGGAATCCAATAATTTTTAAATCTTCACCACATTTTCTTCGTTGCATTGAATCATTAAAAATGAATGATAACTCTGAGAAATATCATGCCAGACAGTTTTGGCAGATCGACCTATCGCGACCTATTTGTCAATTTATAATTTCTATAATTTTGTGGCCACTCTTTTGCACATTTGAATGTGTTTTTATGGTCGTTATCGTGGTGAGACATTTCAAACATGACATTTTGAAGAATGTCTTTATAAATGAAACGTTACATTATTTAATTCATTCTATAAATGGAGCCTATGCCACAGCCTGAAAAACATCCCCACGCTAAAACACTACCTCTGTCATGTCTTACAGTAAACACGTTGCCTTTTGGTTCTCCTAACTAACCTTAATCCATCGAAACCTTTCAAGTTAAAATTCGACTAATCGGAGAAAAGTAAGGTTTTCGTTTGCAAATTCAATCCTGGCAAGTCTTTTATAATGTGAAATAAAGGGTTTGTCTGCATTGATATAAAATCTTAAGTCACCTTCTACTGCCCGCCTGTAAATGGTTCTTTAAGTAACGTCTAGTTCTAATTGACACGTTTACGCTGGTTGCTGGCATAGCGACGGCGAAGGCCAGGGTCGTTGCAATTCTGTTTATTACCTACCTTCTTGGTCTGTGGAAGGAATGACACTCAATGTTTTATACACGTTATAAAACTTATCACCAAGTTTATTTAGCTAACTCTTACAAGGAAGATTGTTGCTAGTGGACGGTCGGGAATCGTAGCCGAAGAACGGGGAGTCAACTCGCTGAGGTGCTGGGCAACGGTAGGAACATCACCAGCGGTACAGGCGACAGCGGTATGGATTCTTTTTTAATCATACATAATATTGCGTGGAAATCTCGGTCGCTTGTTTTGCGTGGGATTCCTTCTTTATGTAATGTAGCCAAAGAGCTTATAATTTTGAATGTAACACTGTGATTAATACGCATTTTTGTTGCAATGGAAGTCAGGGATTCACCCTTATTAAAATCAGCTGTGATCCTTTCTTTTAAATGCACTGAATATTTAATTCTTAGCTTTTTATTAACATGTAACCAAACAACTTTAAAGTGACGTGAAGGCACAGAAACAATAAGTAATTATATACAAATTTGCTCTCACTTCAAATTATCTTATGAAAAATAACAGTAATTGTTATTACTTGACTTTTGTAAAACGAAAGAAGCAGCATTGTTCATATTTTTAAGATTGCTTCTTTAGTAATAAAAATTCGTGTTAGTTTTTTCCGACACTGTATGTAGTAAAATTTTTACTTTTAAAAAGTGAAATTATTGTGTGTGTTTAATTGATAGATAGAAATCTTTGAATTAAACCCTGCTATCATTTATATATATAATGTCTCTAAGTCAATTAATCTGCTTGTAAAATAATTATATCTGAAATTGAATTTGTGTTAAATGTCGCAGATATCATTCCATTTATAGACGCTATGTCAATTTTTTCATAAATTGTAAACAAAATTTTTTAAGCGATTTTTAAGGTTTAGCTCTAAATGGTCAAAATATGAAAAGTTGTAAAGTTGCTAACATTGATAAGCACAAAGCCAGACAGACTGATTTTTTCGCAAATAATATTTTTCTTGCTTAAATATGTTATTAAAGAATAGAAAATGTATTTGAATTAATAAAATCATTATTTACTAATTTGCTTATTAAATTAAGAAAAAGAACACTAACAAAACTAATTTTTGAAAAGAATTTCAAAAGGATGCATTAAAATGTGAAACTAAGTTTTGGTAGACACTTCAACATTTTTCTTAAAAAGGGTGGAAATACTTTTTGGGTGGCAGGAGGTATATATTAAAATAAATCAAAAGGTTTTAACAACTGTGATTGGTAAACAGTTTGTAAAGTCTTAATCTTTGCAGAAAAAGTGTTAGTTATGTATAATTAATTTTATATTTTACCTATTTAATAGGATTCATTTAATATAATATGGGTACAATAGCATCTGTATTGCAATGGTCTTGCACAAATTGCAATGTTATTAATCCAACGGAATCCTTAAAGTGTCTAAACTGCGGCACAGTGCGCAAGGTATGTGAAGGCACTCTAAAACATTTGCCAGATATCAGTAGTTTAGGATTAAGCAAAAATTTAAATAAAAGAGGGGATAAGGAGCCTGTGATAGCGGGAGAGAAAATGATGACATTGTCTAGCAATAAACAACAAAAGCAAGAGCGTCAAGTCCATATGCCTCTTGAAATAACACCCATGCAAACTCAAGCATTGGAAGTTGAACGTGATGAAACATTGGCCAACAGGTATGTATGTATGTATGCACTCTTCTCTATTCACACAACAAACATAAAAGTGATTCTTTGGGCAATTTTTTTTTTATAAATCAAGTCAAAAGCTTCACGATTCCAAAATCTTTTTATTAAACGCATTTTTGTTTGTTTATTTTAACTTTGCTTAAGCACGCTTCATTCTAACTTTCATGATAAAAGTCAACTATTGTTGTCGTAGTCACATCATTTGATAACTTATGTTTACATACATATACACATTCATATAACTGTATGTGTGCTATTTACATCTGTTTGAAAAATCGATGATTTGTAAACGAATTTTTTGTTTACATGGTTGTACCATTGATTTTCAAAAGAACAGTTAAGTGCATGCAAACAAGCACACGCACATATGTACGAACAAAAAAAAACAAACGAAAAGAGTTGTCAAAAGCTTCATTAGGCAATTGTGTTTAACGAGTAATGTAAAAGGCATAACGAGTTAGCTAATGAAGTTATTATCAATGCCAAGTTAAAAAGATTTTTTCAATCTTGTTTATGTGTGTTGGTGAGCAAATATTTAAAATAAAATTGTATTAAAAATTGTTCATAATGTATAATTTTGTTTCAACTAAAAGAATTGTTGGAAAATTGTTAGGTTTTTGGCAGAAAGTAAAGAGTATTTTTATAACTTAAAAATAAAAACAACAATTAAGATTTTGTGTTTTGTTGAATCGTTTGCATAACTAACAAAACTAACCCAATTTTAGTGCTTATAATTGTTTTCAATTAATACATGTTAAGATTTTTTAAAATCGTTATTATTTTTAAAGAAGAATTGTGGTTCGCTTTGGCGTTTGCTCTTTTTTTATTCAAACCAAGTGTTGTGGTAACAATGAACGTCCTTGAATCATAAACGTCACATTAATGAACAATAAAAATTTAAGAAAAAACTTTTATTTTAGTAGAAATTAGAAATCAAGGATTATAGCATCATTTACTAATATTTAATAAATAATAATAATAATAAGTAATTTATAATTCATCGGAATCATTTTCAATCTAAGCAATTTTATTTTTCGTGCTTAATTCCTTTAAATAAACATTTCATGATATTCTCATGAAATATTTATTACAAAATTTTTTATTAAAAAATAAACATTTTATGATATTCTCATAAAACATTTATTTCAATAAAAATAAAAATATTTGAAATGTATTACTGCGGGGAAGAGCACATATTTTCAATAAACAATGTTTATTTTTTTTATAAAAAATATATATAATGTAATAAATATTTCGTGAGAATATCATTAAAGGAATCAAGCACGAAAATAAAATTGCTTAGAATAATAATAATAATAAAATTATAGAAGTGACCATTTGATATTTGTTTACTAATTTTATGTTGCGATAATAAAGTGTACAAACAGAAACACAGTGTAGGTATAAAAGTAAAATTGGTAATGTTAAAATAAAAAAAAACCAAAGCTTTTAATTTGATTTACTAATAAATTAAAATCACTTCCTACATAGGTAAAGAGTGATGCATATTAGAAGCTAAAACTTATTTTTAATAATAATAATATTATTAAATAATAATATTATTAAAAATTATTACAAATAATTTTTGGATAACAATATAAAGGGTTTTTTTTGTAAAGGCATAGAAATTTGATATGGCAAAAACCAAAGACGATTTTTTCAAATTGACTTGAAATCTACTTTTTCCGTTAATCTTGTGGTATTATACTTCAAATATGACTTCTGGCATATGATCACCACGGTGGGCTTGGGCATAGTCTAATCTGGAGGTCCAATTTTCGATAAGTTTTTCCAGCATGTCCGCCAAATGGTCCATCTATCCATCGGCGTAGATTAACGACTTCACACATCCACACAGAAAATAGTCTATTGTAGTAAAATCGCACAATCTTGGAGGCCAATTCATGGGTCCGGAACATTAAACTATGCGTTTACCAAAAGTTTCCTTT
The DNA here is from genome assembly GCA_030448955.1 of Trichopoda pennipes. Lineage (NCBI taxonomy): Eukaryota > Metazoa > Arthropoda > Insecta > Diptera > Tachinidae > Trichopoda > Trichopoda pennipes. The sequence goes on along the minus strand of JASKUP010000025.1, from coordinate 10,440,732 downwards.
AATAAATAAGTTTTGGCACAAGCTGTGTTACATGTTGAAACATCTTGATGAAATCGCAGCTCATTGAATTCAAGAACGAAAAAGTCAGTAAACATTGCTCTTTAGCAGTTATCATTTACTGTAACGCAACTGATCAGCATCGTTTTTAAAGTACAGACCAATGATTGATAAAGCCCATATAGCACACTAAACAGTCAGTTTTAATGATGTCTGATAAAGGTGTCTGTCTCAACATAAATTTGAGGATTATCATCACTTTAAATACAGCAGTTTTGTTCATTGACAAATTTTTTCGCAGATGACAGCACCATTTGTCATTCGGATTCATTTAGCAATAAACCGGTGACCAGTCGAAGGTGGGTTCCCGAAGGCAGAACATGTATAATACGCTCAATCACGATCTCGCAACAATCTCGGAATGGGTTCGTGTGAATAGAGTAGATTGTAAGGCCCATTAGACACAATATTGCATGCTTACGCATAGATCTGTGTTCGGAAATGGTGATGCATCTGTAACTATGGGTAATATAGGCATTACGGAATCGGAAGCGTTTTTGGCATGAAAATTCACTGTGATGTTCGATGGACTAAACACATTTTTCAGATTTCTATACAAGCTTTCAAGTAGCTCGATTTGTTGAAACCATGTAAGAGATTTTTCATTCCATACGATCTCCGTATTATTTATATTATATATATCCGTCTAAAGATGGAATACAACTCTCATGTATGCGCCGGCGCCCCAAGGTCTATTCTGGAGTTGCTCGACCGCATAGGGGAGCGGGCCAAAAGGCTCATTGAGCACAGTAGGGTATTCAACTTTATTGATTCTCTGAAACATCGACGCAATGTGGATTGTATTTTACTGTTTTATCGTTACTTCAATGGTAAGCGCTCTAATGAAATTAGGAAACTTGTTCCCGTTACTCGCACGTTTTTGCGTTGAACTCGGTTTTCGTTGGGAGCACATCCATTTGTGGTTGATTGGCCAATAAATTCAATAAATAATAAAATTAAATAATAAAATTAGTTTTTTAGCAGAACAGTCCGTATGTGGAATAAACTCCCTCCAGAGGTCTTTCCTGTCACTTTCAATGTAGGAAAGTTTAAATTGAATGTCCACAAACACTACTCCCTTTTTCCTCGCTTAACCTGATTTCCTAGTTTTGACACATTGCATGTGTTAGCGGGCATTCACTGAGTGCTATTCCGAAACGAAAAATAGTGGCTCTCATTGCTAAACAAAATTCGGTTATTAAAGTCGGGCCCAATTTGTTAAGGGTCGTTCAGGTGTCAGTCAATCTGTTCATGTTAAAATATCAAATGGCTAACAAAACGGCCGCAAATTCAAGTTTGGCCAACTTAAAGTTCTATGGTTGTATAAAAAAATACTTGATATAATTAATAATATTTTCTTTCAGTGTTTTATTAACCCGTCAATAAATATTTTTTCAATTAAAAGCGCCCCTTTTTATCGTGTATCGTCTATTAAACTAAAATTTTAATTTAATTTCAATTTTATTTTATTAAATGCTCATATTTAAATAGAAATGCAATCAGGCATGGGAACTTTTAACAGATGACTATAACTTTATCCTAAATTGGGTAAATTAACGAAAAGAATAAATAACAAAACTTATAAAATAAAAAATTATTAACAACAAAACTAAATATTGTGACATAAGTTGGCACTAAAAACTTTAACATGATAACAGAGGCTTGAAAAATAAAACGATTATTTTATTTTACATTTAAGTTTATTTTCTTTAATTTAAAAGAAAAGAGTGTTTCTGGTTTTTTTGTTGTTTTTTTTTGTTTCTAAAAAATTTTTTGGTTTACAAAAATTTTTCTTAGAGTAAAATCTATTAACTGATAGCTTGTTTTACTTATCAGTAGGCTCTTTCTAGGCAATATTGATATGGATAACTTTTTTCAGCATTAGGCTTCACCCAAACACCTCAGCAATAATTTGCTTCAATTAAAGTTATAACAAACATTTAATTAAATTCGCTCAGTAAATGTGGATAATATAATCTGCTGTTTTCCTTTCTACGATAGACCCGACACTCTTTGAATTTAAAACCGAGTTTGAAAAATTAAATTCTCTTTTATAGTATAAATGACCGAATTTGTAAGACCATCACCAATCGTAAATATAGTGATCGTTTTTAATTACTTTCTGTTCCTCTAAATAGTCGGATTGTTAAGATAAGTCATCCCATTCCCGTTATGATTGTCACATTTGTATCTGTTTTGTATTTTACTCAAAAAGAAAATGTTCGCTATTCAATTCTGAATGTCATTAAGCCTACATTTTCAGCAATTTCGCCTAACCCGTAGTGGAATAGCGTTCAATAAAATATAATGTATTACACTGGTACTAGTTTTGATGGGATATATTGTGCTGTTTCAAAGCCTTCGGTGCTAATGACAATCAGCATAAATGGTTACGTATGGACCCCTCGTCATGTACGCCAACATTAATTTTAATCGGCATGTCTCATTTTCGAAAGCATTTGTAAAAACTACACACACTAATGCGGATAATGTGAGTTCCGCCTACAAGTTGTAACGACCAAAAGTCCGGAGTCGTTTTTGTCACACAGAGAACTGTCTGACAACAGTCACGGGTCAATCCCTATCTCTTATTTTAAACGTATTTACTAGAATAATGAATTTATGTCTAAATCTCCATATTTTCTCCAATGTATTTATTTAGTTATAGAATCATTTACTAAAAATATGAATTCATGTATTTACTTATATACGCATGTAGTTATAAGTATTTATGTTGACGTAAGATTTAGTTCTAGTATTATTGTAATTAGCCACGAAGGCATAATAATTAATTAATTAGTAATATTCATATTGTAAAACTGGCTGCAGCTCAGTGGTGAAAACAGCCGTCGGCTGTGGTGTACTTACTACCGAAGTAATGTAAGTGTGTTTGTGCATTGGTGTGTGTTAGGAAAAAGAGTATAAAAGCGCAAACATCAATCAGAATAAATCAATTGGTGTGCGACCGGCAACAGGGGCAAAGGTATCTTCTTCTACTTTTTTATTTATTATTTGGACTGGTAGTCAGGGTATAGATAAGGCCGTGGTAATACCCAGCCGAAGCTATACCCTGAGACAGGACAGAACTGCGACGTAGCGACCACAAACAGAGCCGTGGTAATACCCAGCCGAGTTTGTGCCCACAGTCGACTTAGACAGTGACTTTCATGAAGTAGAAGATGTTTACTGAAGCTGCCTGCATACACACGAGATCACAAGATTTGAGCCCGAGCTGCAGTCAAGTTGCGAACTAGGAATAGGGCAACCCCTTTCCTGAATAAAGAGCAACATTGTGAGTAAGGCTTTGTCTTTCTTTTTGGAATCGACACAACACGACCCTGGACGCCGCTGAGCATACCTCAGCTACCAGGAAAACGTGTCGTTACAAAGTCTCTCACTCTGTTATGTTGAAGCTAATAGACGCAGAATGAAGTCACTTAAACTTGAATGAGATATAATCCAAAATCTTCGCTAGGTCTCTTAATCGTAAGCTCATTAATCCCCACACCCTACGTCTTGAGAACTCTTTACAGTTGCACCTGCTACAAGAGCCTTATGGCTAGTAACTGTAGGTTGATTTTAAAGGCTGTCAGAAGTAAGGCACATCTCTAGGCCTTTTTGTCAAATAGCTTCATTAGACGCTGTGTGAACAATGTTTTACAAACGTCATGTTAATGCAATTTACAGTCTTTAGTTTTTGTAACTGGTTAAAATACACTTTTGAATCGTTATTTTAACCGCTCGAATGTTTGTAAGACACTAGTTTATTTTTATTTAAAATTAATCTTAAATACTAACAATGAACATCTTAAACTCGCATGCGTATCTTTCTTATCAACTATTCTCTTTGTCTTCTTTTAGTGATAATAATACGTGCGTACTTATAATAAGGGTTATTTCCAAGGTTATATTAATTAGCCTAAACAAACATGAAATAGGAAACAAATTTTATCTCTAAAACATACTTAAGCTAAACAAATAAAATGAAAACCAATTTTATCTTCATGAAACCTAAATAAATATTAAACGAATTCTATGCTGATAAGATCATGTTCAATTACATTTGAACATTCTGCCGGGCATTTAAAGGTATTGGCGGTGAAAAATCTAACTTAACTATGGTCTTTGTACTGTTGTTACATTTATACTTTAAATAGATAAAAATTAAGATAGTAATTATAATAATAATTAAAATAAATGATATGTGTCTGGTGTATTATTAAAGATGAAAATTCAGATTTTTGTAAAATTATGGGATGTTTGTGATTATATTGCAAACCAGAATTATGCAATCTGCCACCAACTCGAAGAATGCCATCTTTGTCTAGAAATGGAAAAAGACTTACTATTTGGCTTTTGTTACTCACCGCAAGTCCCTTTTGTAGTCTCATAATCTCATCATGAAACTCAACCTGCTGATGATTAAAAATTATAATCTTTTCGGCCGCTTCAAGTTCTGGAACGATCAGATGCTGCGAATAATTTTCTCTTCTCCTTAATTTATTTACAAACCGAAGTACGTAAGCAACAATTCTTCGTAATTTGCCTAGTTTGGAGTATTTGCATACTAACTTGTTAATAATGTTACGGCTCGTCAACTTCTCTGCAGTCCTCAATATATTTGTTGATTTTGGTTCCTCATATTTCGGCCAGAACTCAGAAGACTTTAATAACCACCTTGGACCATTCCACCACAAGGAGTGATATATCAATTTTTCGGCATTAATACCTCTGGAAGCTACATCTGCAGGATTTTCCTTACTGCTTACATGATGCCATGACGCCTCAGGCAAATTCGTATTTATTTCGTTAACTTTGTTCCTTACAAATTTGTCTTTGTTTTTATTGTTGTGAATCCAACCTAACGTTATAGTTGAATCACTCCATGCATAAACTTTACATTGTCGATTAAAAATACGAATTACTCTATGCAAAAGCTTGCTTAGAAGATTAGCAGCACACAGTTCTAATTTTGGCAGAGTCTTCCTGTTTTTAATCGGGTTTACTTTACTTTTAGCTGTTAATAGCGTAACAGATGTATTTTGTTTAATGTAAACTACAGCGGCATAAGCTTTTTCAGAGGCATCTGAAAACCCGTGAATTTTGAATTTACTTCCGCACGTTGTTTTTACCCATCTCGGAATACGGATTTTTTGAAGAGTGATTACATCTTTTGAAAATTCATACCATTTATCTTGAAACTCATCTGATAACACTTCATCCCAGGAAGATTGCCGCAACCATAGTGTCTGAATAAATAGTTTCGCTAGTACTGTAACAGGAGACATCCAGCCCAAAGGATCAAAGATTTTTGCGACATCTGAAAGAGCTTGCCTCTTCGTTATTTTATTGTTCTGTGTAAAATTTACCTTAAAATGAAACTCGTCTTTGGCCGGATCCCATTGTAGGCCTAAAGTTTTAACAGTTTCGTCATCTCTGATTTGAATGACTGTGTGTTCCTTGGTGACGTCTTCATGATTTATAATTGTTTTGTGATTTGAGACCCATTTGCGTAAATTGAAACCAAAATTGTGTAGCTGTGCTTGTATATGATGCCGAATGTTCTTACATTGTTGAACGTTATCTGCTCCTGTCATTAGATCATCCATATAGAAGTCTTCTTTTATTATTTTCTTAATTAGTTCATCTTCAATTGACATGTGGTCAGCAATGTAGAACAGCGATCTTACTGCTAAAAATGGTGCCGCTGACATGCCATATGTTACGGTTGTTAATTTATACTCTTCTATGGAACTGCATTTGTTTTCTCTCCATAATATATGTTGATATGATTGGTCACTGTTTGCCATTCTTACCTGACGGTACATCTTTTCAACATCCGCTATCATAACATATCTCCATTGCCTCCATTTTATTAATATATCGAAGAGGTCTTTTTGTAGCTTTGGACCTGCAAACATCACATCGTTTAAACTTCTTCTATTTGTTGTTCTAGCAGAAGCGTCGAACACCACACGCAATTTTGTTGTCAAGCTGTTTTCTCTAATTATTAGTTGGTGAAGTAAATAGTACTTCCCGCTGCACTTCTTCTCTGCCCTTTTCATATGGCCGAGATTTAAATACTCGTTCATAAACTTTACGTAGTTTTTTTTAAGCTCCGGCTCTCGATCGAATTTTTTCTCAAGAGACAAAAACCTTGCCATTGCTTGGCTTCTGGACTCTTCTAACTCATGGTCCTCTTTAAGCGGCAATTTAACTACTATATGACCTTTTCCGTCAACTTCGGTTGTTCTCTCATAGTGTTCTTGGCAAAATTCATCTTCATGGCATTTCTCAATGTCAGGAATTTCCTCCATCTCCCAGAACCTCTCCAAGTTAGTTACAGCTGCCAATAATTTTGTTGGCTTTGCGGTTTTGCTAATTACGCCAGATAATATCCAGCCAAAAATCGTTGATTGTGCCAAGATACTACCTTTTTTGTGTAATCCTTCTTGCAATATATGAGGTATAATGTCACCTCCAATAACAATATCTATTCGATCAGATTTGTTGAATGCTGGGTCCGCCAGAATAAAGTTGTTCCAATCTTCAATACTAAACTCAAATGATTGATTTGGATGTGCCCCCGTTAATTTTGGCAGAATGAGGACATCTGCTTCGATTTCATGGTTACTCATAAATCTTGGTTTCAAGATTAATTTTGTTTTTGCTTTAGACAGTCCAACCAGAGTACTGCCGATTCCATGAATCTCTGTTTTGCATTTAATACGTGGCAGTGATAAAATCTGGGAAGCTTCTTCTGATATTGTTGTTACCTGAGAACCCTGATCGATTAATGCTCTTAGGATTACTGCTTCTCCATTTGTTGCATGTACTTTTACCTGTGCAGTTGCTAGAAGTACTGATGTTGTTACATTTTTGGTAGTCATTGCTGAATTGTTAGGCTTTGATTCTTTAATTTTTTCTTCATTCAGATGTAGAATCTTATGGTGACCTTTATTGCAATAACAACACTTAACATTATTTGAACACCACTTGTTGTTTTTGTGATCTAAGCATTTAAAACACCATTTATTATTGTAAGCCAGTTTTCTTCTTTCATAAATCGGTAATGCCAAAAATTTTCTGCAATTCGCAGTTGTATGGTTATCCATATTGCAATGTAAACAACATTTTTTCATTGAGTACATTACATGGGAAACTTTGCCAGTTTCAGTTAGTTTTTTATTTGTTTTCTTTTCTTGCCCCTTGGAAGCTGCTTCTAATGCTTGAACTTGTTGCTCCAAAAAACTTAGTATGTCCTTTAGACTTTGAATTTCTTTTGATTTTTTGACTGTTTGTTCGTAATATCGCAAACCGTCTTTATCCAATTTTCTGATAACAATACGTGCTATAAACGGTTCAGCATCATCTATTTTAATGTCCATACTTTTAAGGGCATAAATACAGCTATTTGTTGTATCTAATAGCTGTTTCAAGCTTGCTGATGATTCGCTATTGGCTATTGGTTGATCAAGTAAAATATCTACTTGATTTGTAAATAATAATCTATGGTTTTCATACCTTTGCTTGAGAATCTCGAAAGTTGCCTGATAGTTGTTGTCGGTGATTTTTAGATGTTGCACCAATTTTTTAGCTTCACCTTTAAGTGATGTTACCAACCTGTACATTTTTTCTACATTAGAAAGATGCTTATTGTCATGTACCAGGCTTTTAAACAAATCATGAAATGATGACCATTCATTTATATAGCCACTAAATTCAGGAATTTCAATTTTTCCTAAATGTGCTGAGTTTGAATATTTTCCTTCATTTATGTTGCTCGGTTGTTGCATAGGCTCATTCATGCAATCTGAAATAAGTTCGAGAGCACTAAAATATGTGCTTTCTGCTTCTAGCATAATTTTATGCATATTTTTTGGTTTTTTGGATTTACTTAAATTGTGATATATGTTTTGAAGCTTTTGATATCTAGATTCTAAAAATTTTTCTTTTATTTGAAGTTTTTTGTTGGACATGTCGGCAACATTAGCTGATAGTTCATCATACCAGTCAGTTAACCAATCTGCCATTTCAACAAATTGTTCCCATAATTCATCATATGATTCAGTAGTTACTACTTTTTCTAACTTACTGTTTTTTTTTTGATGTTTGAGTAGTTTCTGGAACGCTTATTAGTTCTTCTTGTTCTAAGGTTTCTTTTATTAGAAGTTGAATTTCTGCTATAATTTTTGATAACGCCTCGTAGTACTTTTTCTCAAAATAATCTTCTGATGTAATGCCATATGCCAAAAGTTTTGTGTTATTTGCCGCAAATTCGGCTTCAATTTTACTTATCCTCTTATTGACTTCTTGGAGTCTCGAACTACGGTTTGCCTTTTGAGCCAGCTTTTCTCGAATAGCAACAATTTCGTCGCCCAATTCTTTTTGTTTTTCGAAAAGTTTTTCTTTATTTGCCATTTTAATATTTATATAAAGCAAATGTTTAATAAATTTATAAGTTACTAGTTCTTTTTTTTGTCGAAGGACCAAATGGTTAAAATACACTTTTGAATCGTTATTTTAACCGCTCGAATGTTTGTAAGACACTAGATTATTTTTATTTAAAATTAATCTTAAATACTAACAATGAACATCTTAAACTCGCATGCGTATCTTTCTTATCAACTATTCTCTTTGTCTTCTTTTAGTGATAATAATACGTGCGTACTTATAATAAGGGTTATTTCCAAGGTTATATTAATTAGCCTAAACAAACATGAAATAGGAAACAAATTTTATCTCTAAAACATACTTAAGCTAAACAATAAAATGAAAACCAATTTTATCATTATGAACCTAAATAAATATTAAACGAATTCTATCCTGATAATCATGTTCAATTACATTTGAACAGTAACAGTTTTTCTCAAGATCCTTCTTATAATGAGTCATATGGATGACATTGAAGAAATTGTGCAGCTGCAGTCGCTTTTAGAAAATGCTTCTTGCGGCGAAATTAACCTATTGCGAAAATAAAATAGATGTACTGTGTCAGAAGGACTTTTTGTCGAGATTAGGTTTCGGCTTAGCGTACTTGGAAAACTATGCTTTCACCGGACGGTTCTCGGATAAGATAAGAGAAAGTGACTGATTGTCTTACTTTTTTTTTTTTTTGGAATTGTGTCCTTTATTATGCCTCCAGAAGTGACAGGAGGCTGTCAAACACAATTTTCACAATTTTCGTGTTACTGCCTTCGACTGAGATACTAAGTTTTCTCCCTTCTTCCATTAAGAAAGAAAAGTGAAAAGGAATACCTAATGCACGGGGTTCAGGCTATGACTATTACAATTATTGCTCTACTAAAAAAGTTTACATATCCAAATAAACGCCCAAGATTTTTGCGTTAGCTGCCCTAACATTTTCCAACAACTGGGGCCCGCATTGATTCCAGTTGTACGTTGTTTTTATGTTAAGATTACTAAAATATGTGTCAAAATATCGCAACATTAGACTTCAGGTCTCACCTTCAAACTCTTCGGTTGCCCTTTATATTTTCCCCTTACGAAGAAATCTTCTACAACCTCTTTACATCTTATCGCACGTTTAAGGTCGTGAGAGTTCTTGCTGGCATTTCATGGTCGCTCGCCTTTTAATTAACCTGCCCTTTTATTTATGACTCTAAGTGTCGAGTTTTGGAGACATGTATGATAATGAAGAATATTATTCTCAAAAAAGCACAAAAAGTGTACATGCAATGAACGAGCGTGTGTCATATACTTAGACAAATCAAAAGTTAGGTTGCGTTATAAATTATTGGTGACACGGAGCAAGCTTCTCGAGTTGCTTATTATAGTGTATTCCTTAACAAAGTCTATGCAGAAGCTAAAGCAAAAGTTTTGATGGAAAAGAGTTTCGGATGTCGAAAAGAATATCGGATCTGCAGCTCGTGCTTTGTCTTAGGACCACCTTTACTGCTCATCCCTCCTTAATTTCTACTATTTGCGGTGACTGCCATTACCGCGAAAATCTAATAAGCTTCGTAATTTTACCGAGGAATGGAGGATGAATGATGGAAATATGGCAGATAGAGGTTTTTCCGTTATATTTCCTTCACCAAATTCCAGGCAGATCGCTGTCTTTTTAAATGTCGAAAAAGCTTCACCAAGAGTACCAGCATCTTCCCTCCTCATAAGTAAATGTTTCTGGTTATTGACTGGCAATTGCCAACTTTCGTTTTCACATATCATGCAATTGTCTTCTTCCATTTTTTTTTAGATTTAGATGGAATCCAAAGGCTAATGCTCCCTGTTTGATATAATTTTCTGGGCATCTGTCAAACTGCACGGCAGTTTTTTGACAACACTTCCTCTTTTTGTGATTAAACAGAGTTAGTGCCCTGGAAATTTGTCGACGGTTTGTTCATCTCCAGCGTCTCTCTAATCTATTTCTTCGATTGGATACCTTGACAGTCTTGTGGTTTTCAAGCTGTTTCCACTTTTGCCTTTTGGGTATAAGATGCAGGTTTTGCTGTTTGCACCTACTCTTCTACCCGCAATTAAAAAACATTCACCCATTGTTTCAATACCTTTCTTGGCCAGTGCAACTTTGAGGATTGACTTCTTGTAAGGTGTCGTTATCTGTCTCATTTAGTGCACCCCACTTTAATTTCTTACTTTGGTGGTATAAAGCATCTACATCCCGTAAATTTAACTTCGAATACATCGAATAACTTCACAGAGTTTCGTTAAACAGTTAAGTAGATGTAGCGTATGGGGTTCCTCCATGGATACGGGATTTATCTTAAAAAGATCATAGATATTTTTCAATCGACTTATTTGGATAGTACTTATAGCAGAGACGTGGCCCGATATGTATACTTTTCCATCCGTCACTACAATTAAGTTTACGTAATTCTTGCGGCCTAATGGACTGTTATATATATCCAAAACTATTTCGTATTTCATTAGGATAATTTATCTTGGACTAATAGAAAAAAATTGCAATTTCGAATTTTTCGAAAATATCTTAAAAAATTAACATTGATTATAATTTCTTTTCGGCTGAAATGAATAAGAAATTAATTTGGAATCGAAATAAACAATAATACGAACACAACTTTTCATATTTCAGGAATGATTACAAACGTGTTTATAAGTCTCTACTGAGAGGTTGCCTTAAAAGACCACAACGTAACCAACAAAATTTACCAGCAAATTGCGCCGACTGTGAAAATACAAGAAAATACGTAAAGAATTCAATTGAATTGTTTCATCATTTTTCAAATCCATCTTTAAATCGCCGTTGGATATGTGATAGATGCGATACTGATAATAATTCTGTAACATGGCACTGTCTGATATGTGATACGGTCAGCTATTTGGCACCAATTTATAAGGAAACTCTAAATCATCGTAAATTGCCACCACACCATAAGCAATCAAGTTTTGAAGGAGGTCAAAATTCTGACAGCAAATCAAAACGCATCAATAAAAAAGCACCCTACTTTCGTAGGACGCAAAGTTTAACAAGCGAAAAATCATTCTCATGTCGCAGTTGTCACATATGTTTTGTCAACAATCGCAAAGATATTTTCAATTTACCGGAAGCATTTATGAGTAAATATTCTTCAAATAGTGGAGCTAAGGGCTCAGATGAAATATTTGGTGAGGAAATAAGAATATTTTTTTTATTATTGTAACTCAGGCGAATCTCTTTGTCAAATGGTGGCAGTGGCGAATTTGTTTATTTGCCTTTGTATTGAATTTTACACTAAATGCAACGGCGAAAATGGATAAATTTTCCACTGCCCGATGTTCACTTTTTCTGTTTTGTTTTGTTTTTCTTTTAATTATTTTTGGCAAAAATATATTTGAGTTGATTCTACTTCATCTGCTTAACACATTTCCGTTTTAGCTCGACACACTTTACCCAGCGAGAGGTCAGTCACTTATTACTGCTTTTCCTCATTTCATTTATTTGAATCTGGACAAGGTTATGGCGATCCGCGTTCTTTAGCTAGTTCTTTCTAATTTCAGAGAAAGTCTGGATTTTCCTTCTATTAATTAAATCTGGATAAATTTATTAAATTATTTAAATTTATCTCAAGCACCAGTTCTTCCTAATTTCAGAGATGTCAGAGGCGAAACCTTTGATTCATTAACAACTTATGTCGTTTAAAGGTGATGCCAAAATAAGGAGTGGAAAGTTATCTTCAAAAGTTCTGTCGAGGAATCTGCATAAAAGAATTATTGAATATTTTACTGTTTCCTTCAGAGACATCAAACATTTGCGGGCATCGAAGACATGTTGTTTACCCTCTATAGAGAACGAATGGCTGCTGTCAGTAAAAATATATCTGTCTAATATCTCGATCGCCATTTTTTCATTTCATGGAGCATGGAGATAATCCCTTGTTTTTTTCGTTTTATTTGATAAATGTAAATAGAGCTAGAGCTTAAACTAGAGAAGAAGTTAGATGATGAAACAGTTTGTACCTCAACTCGTCTACTTTTGCAGTCGAAGGCTGAATGGTATGCTCGTATATGGGTCATTTTTTGCTTAATTGCTCCATGCGAAATTCTGTTTACCCTGTCTTGTCTCTTATTGGGCATCCACTAGTAATCTAGATTGATGTGACAGTGTTGGATATCTCGTAACGAGTTAGCAGGAAACTCCATAGCATTCCAAAGACGTGATTATATACCCGGGAATATAACACATAGAATTAGCCTCGATTCATAAGCCATATGTAAGATTGGGACACCTCCAAGCTATGTAATTATAATTTAAAGTAGGAAATGTTTGGCTACCCACTGATCAAATGATGTAAACAGTCTGACCTCAATGTCTGTATGCCCAGTATGATGGCAGGATTTGCATAAACTTGATCTCTCTGGTTATTCTAGTGGGATATACGCCAGGTAATTGGATTCTGTACACGGATTTCATTAGCAGTAGCTGGGAGAGGGGGTTAGATTTTCTTTTTATTTCGAGGCTTGGAGACATTCGCGAATCGCGAATGGAGACTAACTTATTCGATTATTGGATTAAATTAGCTCTAAAATATTCTCTCATTATTTAAACTCTCTCTCTCTCTCTCATCTACTTTCACTTTTGATCATCATTGAAAATCCGTTTAAAACCTTCGCAATATTTTTGTTATATTTAGGCCAGGGATAAGCTCTCCCAGAACAATATAACCCAGATTTTTGAATACAAGGATCATTATAATCACTTAGTATAGGACAATATCCACGTTTGAAATATGATCATTTTATGTTTTGCTTTTCTTTTCCTTTTTTAAATTGCTTTTCTTTTTGCTAATTTGAGCATTTTTTTTGTTCGGCTTCAATATATTTCTACTCAATACTTATGGGGAACTAAAAATGATTAAATTTTTAGGAAGCACATTTGGACAATTGCCGCCATTACAACAGCAATCGTCAAGGCGATTAAATCAACTGGTGGGTGGAAAAGACACAATTTGTCGAAAACATAATCAGAATCGTGAGCCAAAGTGTAATTTTACGATAACAACTCTGACACGCACCAATAAGGCGGTAAATGACACTAGAAAGTTTACTATACCGCGTAATAGTGTGTTTATTGCAGTCAATGACTGTTGGGCAACACAAGATACGGACACTGCTAAAGGAGTGTTGGGTGGCGGTGGCAAAACAAGTAGCAGTCTTAGCAATTGCTTAGGAGCTTCAAATACGAGTGGTGCTTCCGCAGCATTTGGTGTTGGTGGTGATGAAAAGCGAAGACATCGCCAGCCAGTTATAAAAGCTGAATCTCTGCCACAATATTGTGATAAAAGCGATAGCATTGAACGAAAGTCAATACAAAGGCGCAGTTCGAATGAAAGCGCTAGCATTGCAGGCAGCCCAAGTGGTGGCATATGCTATGCAACATTTAGCAAAGGAATGTATAAGCCACAGCACATTTATGAGAATGATTTTATTATACAAAGAATACCAGCTGCAGCAGGAATATCTGGACGTGTCTGTGCTACTACAACAACAACAACAAGCAAACCTTCTACGCCAAACTCGCTTCAAGCTGCAGATCTGTTAGATGATAATATCAACAATGACACTGCATCTTACGTAACCAATCATCCTTTATATGCCGTTGTCAATAAGAATAATAAAACAAAAAATAAACCATCAAATGAATTGATAAATGGTGCTGCTGCTGCTCTTTTGAAACAACAAATAACAAATGATTGCAATTTTGTGGCAACACCATCAACGAATAATTTATTATTAAACAACAACAATAATACTTCTAATAATAGTATTAGCAATAATAAATTAAAGTCAAATAATCATCCTTCCAGTTCTTTAACTTGTACTTCTGATAGCGCCTCCGATATCATGGGCAATATGTTGCCAAATGAAACGACCGCTCTGGAGGGGAATAGTGGTGGTGATCATCACAATCAGCCACAACATCATCATTATTTACATCAAAGTTTAACGGCCAACAAGGGAACAGCATCATCAGCAGTATCAGCAGCGACGCAACAAACATTTGATCCCATGATAACAACAACCTCTATCACAGCCGATATGAGAAGTGATAGCAATGCAGAACATTCCATATATGCCAAAGTATGGAAAGGTCCACGCAAGACCAGTGAATCCAAAATGTATGAATGACATATAAACAATACGAAATAATAAAATTTTTTATACATTTTTGCTGTTACTTTTTCAATTAATAATTTTTAATTTTTACTTATTTTTCGTTTTTATTTTCTTTATGAATAAGAAATGTAACTGGTGTTCTTTTAATACTGCTAAAATTTCTTTGATTCTTCTAATTTTTATTTGGTCAACTTTTGTATTTAAACATTTAATTATTTAATTTTTATATTTTCATTTCCTTTTTACAAAACATTTTGATGAACATTTTTGTTGTATTTCCTATTTTTCAATGTCCCACTGTATGATTTTGCATTTTTTTCTGTTCTGTTTTTTTTTCTTTGCAGATCAAATGCCGTAACGGCTTCTTCAAATCGAATGGATGATAATATAAGTGGTGGATCTGGGGCCATTACCCGAACCGACAATAATTCAATTCCAAATTCGCGTCGAATGTGGACTTGTACAAACTGTTCCTATGCATACAATCGTATGTGGACTGAACGATGCGAAATTTGTGAAAATCTGCGTACTCAACCTTCATTAACTCAACCCAATTTAATAACTGTTACCAAAACAGAAACAACAACAACGACTGGTATGAGATTTTTATTTTCATTATTGCTATAAGAGAAAGAGAGAGAGAGCGAGACAGGGTGTCCGCCCCTGTCTGATGTTAAATCTTATATTGATAAATGTTTTATTTAATGTTGGCAATTATATATGGAATACAATATCAGATAAATGTCCGTCCGCCTCTGTTAGTCTCACAAATGCGAGTCCTTCACGCGGCATTTCATTATTTTCATCACGAATATTTTGTTTGAGTTGCTCAAGCGTTTCTGGTTTGTTTGCATTAACCTTGCTTTTCAGGTATCCCCACAAAAATAAGTCCGCAGCAGTCAAATCAGCCGACCGTTGAGGCCAATCAACATTACCATTTCTTGAAATAATTTGTTGTGGAAAGAGATCTCGCAGTAGTTCTATTTTAATCCTGGCTGTATGCGATGTGGCACCGTCTTGTTGATACCACATGTTAATCACCCCAAAGCATGCATAGCGTTAAAAAGTTTTCAATCATATCGCGATATCTCCATTCACAGTTACCATTATGCCGTTTTTATTTTCAAAGATGTAAGGTCCGATGATACCTCCTGAAAAAATTGCACACTCACTTTTAATGCCCCCCGGGGGCACATTTATCGGTCTTTATGGAAAACTTGACCATCTAGACCTGTGTTGGGGTATAAGGGAGCCCAGTCCCCTGAAGGCAAGCAGAGTGTCAACTGGAAGCTCCACGTTGTTTCCACGGGAAGCAATAAGCCCCAGAGTTACGCTAATTATCTGTTTAGACTTTTAGCTGTTTTCTGACTGATTATTGAGGTTGGCCCTTCGGGAGTATCGTGGTAGTTGTAGTTTTGCGGCGCCCGCATGAACTGATTTAGTGGGCCAGGATCATCTCGCCTTTAATAACACCAACGAGTGAATGATCCGGGTCCAGTGAGCATGCTAGTCATGTATTCTGGACCAGGAGTTGGATAGTCTCCAGCTCTTCAGCAAGGAGTAGTGGTTTGCAACCCTGCTTTGAAATCGCTGAAATTGCAACTAGGGATGACCTGTTGCTAGAATTAATCCTCGGCTTCTTAGGGCGTGAATGACGTTGCTTTTCATTCCCAGTGGTTTGAACACCATCTGATTACGGCTTACGGCCAGGCGTGGATGTAAATCTTATCACGTAATGTCACTTATAGCGAATGCAAAGATGACTGTTGAATTTGTGGGTTTTCCATATTCCAGAATCGACTATTCTGTTTAATCACATATTCATTCAAATGAAAATGTGCCTCGTCACTCATTATGATTTTTTCACGAAAATCGGAGTTATCATGGGCGAGCTGTAACATCCTATTGGCATATGTACGGCAGCGTAAATGGTTTTGTGGAAGAAGCTTTTTTATCAACTGAATCTTATATGGAAACGAATGCAAATCCTTGTGTAAAAGTCTGCCAAAAGTTTTTTCGTTTGAAGCCAAGCTCCCGAGCGCAGCGTTGAATTGAGATTGATGGATTGTTTTGAACACTTTCTTGCGTAGCAGTAATGTTTTCATCCGATCTTGCAGTACGTTGTGGTCCATGCTTGTGCCTATCATCACATACCTTCTTTCTTCGAAATCATTCACTACATGATAAATAGTACGTTTTTGTTGACACGTTCTTTCTCCTAAAAATTTCATCTAACTTTCTCATTGTCACAGTAATCGAAAATTGATTTTTATAACATATTTTAACGATTAAAAAACACTTTGGTTTATTGAATATATTTCCATAGTAAATTTGCCACATGTCTACTTCACGACTGGCAGCAAAACAAAGTAGTATACCTTTCCGGCAGACACCCTGTTTACTCGTAAATTAAAAAGAATTAATTGAATATATAATGTAAGGAATCCTAAGAAGAAGCGGTATCTAGACTATTCCATTCTATTAAATTTATATTTATTATTATTAATAGATTCAAGAAATGACACATACAGTGTCGGACAAAAGTAACATACGAACTTCTGCTTCTAAAAATGAAGTGCAATAACACTAACAAGAAAGTTTATTTGGCGAAAAATGTTTTTACCTTTTAAAGATAAAAATAACATCATACAGACTATTAATAACAGCGGTGTTCTAAGAAGGAGAACTTCTCCATCATATTTTCTATTCTTAAAAGGCCACCTTATGTAAAATAAATTAATAGATTTAAGACGACTTGTGTTTGTTTTAACACCCCCTAAAATCTAACCGGAGTTTCTCTTTAGTTTTGTTCAAAGGGGCTTGTTCTATACAGCTCGCCTCAAACTAAATCTCAAGGGGTATTACAACGGCTAACAGTTGCTACTGCTGTTGCAGCGTGACTTGAAATAAAATATATATACTTTGCTCACCTAAGTCAGTTTAATGCAGGTCCAATATCGCAAATATATCAAATTCGCAAATTGAATTCAATTAAAATGGTGGAGAAGAATGACTTTTCAAAATTCTTGCCGCATTCTCATTGTAAATATTGATTATTTCTTCCACCTAAAACCAATCAATATTGTTTATATGGTGACGTCGAATGCTACTTTCATACTCACGAAGATCTGTTCTGATATGCCTGGGGGTGAATCTAATTTCGTAATTTATTAGTTCCAATTTCTGTTTATAGAAAGTTGTTTAAAATTTCTCTACACTTTGCACAATTCCTGTAAAGTTCCTGACTTAAAATCCAAAGATCGTATTCAGACTTTACCTTTTTCGCAGCAGAAGTCATGATGACCACCTATCTCACAGCAAAAATCACGTTTCGTATGTTTTTAAAAAGCGGAATATAAGTATGTATGGCTTTAAAAAAGGATATATGTCGCCCCATTTGGTTTTAGATTTAGTCGCTTTATATAAAAAGGAGATGAAGAACAGGAAATAGAAGTTTTAAAGGGAATAAGACTGTGTCAGAAATAGTGTCATGAGTAGGGCCTAAAATGAAAAAGATGTGTTCTTTGCTAACTCTAGTGTATTGCCTAATGTAGAGATGAAAATCCGCTAACTCCGGATTGTCAGAAATGTATGTGTCATAGTTTCTTCGAAGCAGAGCAGGCAGGGTCATAAAATTTAGAACATCGTTTGCTCCTTACAGCTATGAAAGCTAATGTAAACCAATATCATACAGGTATTCACTATTCACGTTGGAAAACCAACAGGTTCATTGACCAACCCAAATTTAGTCTTGGGCAGATCAGTTTTGCGATACTGCATGCCAAGTCAATCAGCCATTTAATTTAAAATGTATTGTGGATGACAGGTCCGATGCTGCTATCGCAGGCTCCAAATAATATACTTAAGAATACCAACGTTATGTAGGGATCCATCTTACTAATGAATATTCTACCTCGAATACCTACCCAACCATCTTTTAAATGAGAAAATTAAGATATTCCTACATGAAAGAAGTGCCGCTTCGAGATCTTTCCAATGCATGGCAGTAAACTTTCTCTATATCTTTGGCGTTATCCGGACTAAGGTTCCATATTTTCAACGGCAGCCATAGAGCATCAAAGATACAAGTGCGATATTAGTAATAACAATGACAGTGTAAATTTTCCTACTTGATTGGCTTCACTTTTTAGGCTTTTAATCACTGTATTGTTTTCTAAGGTGTATCAGAGTCCTTTGTTTTAAAACTATATTTAACAGCACTTGTTGCCTTATTTCTCGAGTTTTCCAACATTACCTTACTAAAATGCATGATGACCCTGTAGGCTAGTAGATAGTGTGCTAGCTTACATGACTGGGGGTTGTGGGTTCGATTCCCAACAAAGACCTTGGTTTTTTTTTTTCACTACAAAAATAAAAATTGACTATCGGTGGGGCTGCTCAGTGATGAAGGCATAGTCACTGCTCACGGAGCTGTCTTATACGACAGTTAATTTCCGTTACTATCCTTCTACTTTCACCACCTGTCGCATCTCTTCTCTATCCCTTTCCTAAAGATTGTAGCACGGTACTTGACTAAATAGGCATTGTAGCCTGAAGTGGTACTTCTCTTTAAAAACAAAAAATTCATGATGCCAAATCAACATAATCGTCTTTGTTCTTTTACTTTAGAAAATATACCGAAATCTATAAATACATGGACCTGTAAGAAATGCACTTTGGTCAACTCAAGCAAAGATCAAGCTTGCATTGTATGTGGTGGCTCAAAATTGAAAAGTATTTCATCTATCGAAGATATGACACTGCGAAAAGGAGAATTCTGGACTTGCTCACAATGTACTTTAAAGAATTCATTGGCTTTTGGGGTGTGTAGCGCTTGCAAAGCTGTCAGAACACTACCTCTTGAAAGTGATAGAGAACGTATTGTTGTTCCAATACCTGAAGGTGAGAAGTAATTAAAATAAGAATTACACATGTGATTAATAGCAAACAAATAACATTTCACTTTTAAGAACTGCATCGTAGTATTAATCATAGTGGTGCCAGCAATATATTTCATACGGATCCAATTCCTTCGCCATCTGCTCAACAGCGAATGATACCAGGTAATATTACACCAACCACGAATCTTCAACTTCCGCCTATTCGAACATCTAGAAGTCCTTCGCCCCGACAAAATCGTTCAGCTTCGGGAGCTATACCTAAACGACACAGTACGGGTGGTGGTGTGGGTATTTTGTCGCGTAATACAACACCTCTTGGCACAACCTCGACCAGCAATGGCACGGCAAGCACTGGTACTAACAGCAGTAATCAGCAAATAAATCGACATTGTGCGAGTGGAAGTTCGGCCATAAGTGGTTCTGTGAAAACCTGGCAATGTCCCGCATGCACTTATGAAAATTGCTCAGCCTCTGTGGTGTGTGAAATGTGTTCGAGTCCTAGAGGTCTAGTTAATAATATCACTAAAATGGCGCTTTTGCATAAAACAAATAGACATTCCGCGGAACTACAGCAAGAAAGTAAACTAATGGAGAATTTAAGAAGAATAGAAGAGGCCGAGGCATTGCACAAATGGGAAAACATAATACAATACTGCCGAGACAATAATGAACTTTTTGTAGATGACTCTTTTCCTCCAGCTCCCAAGAGTCTTTATTACAATCCCCAACAAAGTATGGCTGAAGGAAATCCGGTAGTACAGTGGCGACGTCCTCATGAAATAAACTGTGATGGCGGAGCATTCCCACCTTGGGCGGTATTTCGAACGCCATTGCCATCCGACATCTGCCAGGGAGTATTAGGAAATTGTTGGCTTTTAAGTGCACTGGCTGTGTTGGCAGAACGGGAAGATCTTGTAAGAGAAGTGTTGGTAACAAAGGAGATTTGTCCACAGGGCGCTTATCAAGTACGCCTGTGCAAGGATGGAAAATGGACAACGGTGCTAGTGGATGATCTCTTACCATGTGATAAACGAGGCCATCTGGTTTACTCTCAAGCCAAGCGCAAGCAGCTCTGGGTGCCACTTATAGAAAAGGCGGTGGCGAAAATACATGGCTGCTATGAAGCTTTAGTTTCAGGTCGGGCCATAGAAGGTTTGGCAACACTAACAGGTGCTCCTTGCGAAAGCATTCCACTACAAGCAAGTTCTTTGCCTATGCCGAGCGAAGATGAATTGGATAAGGATCTTATATGGGCCCAATTGTTAAGTTCTCGTGGTGTACGCTTTCTTATGGGTGCCAGCTGTGGCGGTGGTAATATGAAAGTTGATGAGGATGAGTATCATCGCAAAGGTCTTAGACCGCGTCATGCATACTCTGTTCTAGATGTCAAGGACATACATGGACACAGATTGCTTAAACTACGTAACCCATGGGGTCATTTTTCTTGGCGAGGTGACTGGTCTGATGATTCAGAACTTTGGACAGAAGAATTGCGTGAAGCTTTAATGCCACATGGAGCATCAGAGGGTGTTTTTTGGATTTCATTTGAAGATGTTTTAAATTATTTTGACTGCATCGATATATGCAAAGTTAGATCAGGATGGAATGAAGTACGATTAAAGGTGAATATAAAATAGAACGAAGGGATTTTTGGAGTTTTTAATTTCTAACTTGTTTCATTTATGTTGTCTTAGGGAACGCTACAGCCATTGTGTTCAATGTCATGTGTTTTGCTTACGGTTTTAGAACCTACCGAGGCAGAATTTACGCTATTCCAAGAAGGCCAAAGAAATTCGGAAAAGTCTCAACGTTCTCAGTTGGATTTATGCGTGGTTATATTTCGTACACGATCTCCAGCTTCTCCGGAAATAGGACGCTTAGTAGAGCACAGCAAACGTCAGGTAAATGCGAAATTTACAAAAAAATCCTGAACAAATTATTTTAATATTTGTTGAAAAAAAATTTAGGTTCGAGGTTTTGTGGGCTGTCATAAAATGCTGGAACGTGACATTTATTTATTAGTTTGTTTGGCATTTAATCATTGGCATACAGGTCTGGAAGATCCCCACCAGTATCCGCGCTGTATTTTAGCCATACACAGCTCAAAGCGTTTGCTTGTGGAACAAATAACTCCACCGCCACATCTCTTGGCCGATGCCATTATCAGTTTAACACTGACAAAAGGACAACGTCACGAGGGAAGGGAAGGGATGACAGCATATTATTTAACAAAGGTAATTAATAACAAAGTACGATATAAAATCTTACTTTCAATAATTATTACTATCTCGCTTATCAATTTGTAGGGTTGGGCTGGTCTTGTAGTTATGGTAGAAAATCGCCATGAAAATAAATGGATTCATGTAAAATGTGACTGCCAGGAAAGTTACAATGTTGTCTCTACTAGAGGTGAACTAAAGACAGTTGATTCTGTCCCCCCACTTCAGAGGTAAGTAAATTTTATGAAAAGCACCCACAATGCAGCTCTTTAGCCAAGGACGTTTGTTACATCTGCGACGTAAAGCGATTATTGCTTAATAAATAGCATGAATGAAGAAATTTGTAGAACTTACTTAGGTGAGAACACTACACTCTACTTTCGATTTTAGCCCCCTCGATTTGGTGCATGAAGCCTCATTTGCCTATGTAATATAGAATTGTGCTGAACTGATTCCTTTATCGATAGCAGTGAATGGTTTCTTAACCGATCCATTTCGTTTTATAAAACCCAAATCTTCACTACTTAAAGAGATCGAATCCATCAGAATGGAAGGAGCTGCTTATTAGCTGCCACCTAATTAACCTACCCCAAAACCTTAAGCCAGCCTAAACATCTGCCTGCGGCATATCAACATTAAACCATTTATGCTACCTAATATAAATAAGAAATAATCTCCTTCTTTAAGCCATTTTGACAACTTCTCTATTCAAATCTCGACACATTGCCGGGTGTCCACCGGGAAGGTATACACTTTGTTTCGCCGCCGTTTTGGTAAACATTAGTCTTGACAGTTCATATTTGGCAGTCGTGAAGTAGACACGTAGCAAATTTATTATAGAAAAATATTCGATAAACCAACGTGTTTTAATCGTTAAAACATTTTATCAAAATCAATCATCGATTTCTGTGACGTTAAGAATGTTACGTGAAATTTTTGGGAGAAACAACGTGCCAACAAAACGTACTATTTATCGTGTAGTCCATGATTTCGAAGGGTCTGTAGCTGATAGGCCCGAGAATGACGTGATAAGATTATGGATGAAATGTAGCGTCCTCCTCGCCCTAGAAGGCCTTCGGATACGTATATCCTCCGGTCACTCCTAGTTGCAACTTCAAAAGCCCGGAGTAGGCCGCAGCCTTCACTCCTTGCTGAAGAGTTGGAGACTATCCAACTACTGGCCCAGAACACATGAAGCTTAATATAATTAAGAACACGACGGCATGCATTCATACTCACTGGATCTGGACCATTCATTCAGTTCATTGTGAATGATCCGACCCACAAACTCAAACAAGGGTCTCGAAACACACAGGCACCACGATACTCCCGAAGGGCCAACCTCAATAATCGGTCAGAGAACAGCTAAACGCCTAAAGAAACAATTAGCGGAACTCTGGGGCTTTACTGATTCCCGTGGAAATATAATAGAGGGGACTGGGCTCCCTTTTACCCCCGCAAGACACAAGTCTAGATGGTTGTGTGATCCATAAAGACTTATAATGTGCCCTAGGGGGGATAGGCCCGAGCATGGACGACAATGTATTGCAAGATCGGCTGAAAACGTTACTGCTGCTCAAGAAAGCGTTCAAAACAATCCATCAACCTCAATTCGATGTCATGTTAAGGAGGTTGGTCTTCAAAGATGAACTTTGGCCACAATTTTGCACAAGGATTTGCATTTGTTTGCGTATAAGGTTCAGTTGACAGAAGAGTTTCTTCCATAAGACCATTTACGCCGCCGTACATATGCCAATAGGTTGTTACAGGTCGCCCATGACAACCCCGATTTTCATGAAAAACTCATAAGTGACGAGGCACATTTTCATTTAAATGGATATGCGATTAAACAGAATGGTCGGTTCTGGGAAATGGAAACCCTCAAATTATTCAACAGTCACCTGCAATTTGGTCAGGTGGAATCATTTGACCTTACTTCTTTGAACATGAAAACGGCTTAATGGTAACTGTGAATGAAGAGCGATATCGTGATATGATTAAAATTTGTTTAAGCCCACAACCGCAAGCTTTGGACTTCGTTAACATCTGGTATCAACAAGACGCTGCCACATCGCATATAGCCAGGATTACAATGGAATTACTGCGAGACCTCTTTCCATAAAAAGTTATTTTAAGAAATGGTAATGTTGATTGACTTCCACGTCCCCCCCCCCCCGGGGGCACATTTTTGGTCTTTATAGTACGTAACAGATATCTAGATCTGTGCAACTGGGGGAAAAAGGGAGCCCAGTCCCCTGAAGTCAGACAGGGAGACAACTGGAAGCTCTATTTTATTTCCACGGGGATCAGTGAGCCGCAGAGTTAATTATTTGTCTCTTTAGACATTTAATAGTTCTCTGACTGATCATTGAGGTTGGCTCCTATATGGGAGTATCGTGGTGGTTGTGGTTTTGCGGCCCCATAAGGGATTTATGAAAATTATGGTGGCCAGGATCATTTCACTGATAATGACACGCAAAGTGAATGATCCAGTCCAGTGAGCATGCTTGACATGTGTTCTGGACAGGAGTTAGAAAGTCTCCAACTCTTTAGCAAGGCGTGATGGCTTGCAGCCCTGTCCTGGAATCATTAAAGTTGCAACTAGGTGGTTCTGTTGCTTAGAATTATGCCTTCGGCTATCTAGGACGCATGCATGACGTTCCACCATCTGATTAAGGCTACATAGCCAGGTGCGGATGTAAAACAAATCACACTCTGACCTCCACGGTCGCCTGATTTGATTGCTCCGGACTTCTTTTTGTGGGGATATCTAAAAAACAAGGTTTATGCAAACACCCCAGAAACGCTTGAGCAACTCAAAAAAAAAATATTAGTGATGAATTAATGAAATACCGATTGAAATGTTTGAGAATGTAATAAAAAATGTGCTTAAAAGGGCATTAATGAAATAGGGTGGGCTCGCATTTGTGAGGCTCACAGAGGCGGACATTTATCTGATATTGTATTCCATACACAATTACCGACATTAAATAAAACATTTACCAATATAAGATCTATACTCTTTCATTTAATCAAAACCTATAAAAAAACAAAGTAGTATACCTTCCCGGCGGACACACAGTATAACACGGTAGCCTGCAGATCATTCAGTTTATAAAGCAAACTCTGTATAAGCAACGCCAGCTGTGGGAATATTTTTGACATCATCTAAAGCAATACCTTTTGCTCCTTAAAACCAACCAAATTTTTTTAAAAAACCCAAAAAAAATATTGGCTTTTTTGTACAAAAAAAAACAACACCAATTTTTAAATATTTTTCTTTCGCAAATATTAATAAAAGATAATATTATAAAGGGTCCGCCAACAAAAATTTTTTTTTCAACTAGTGCTTATTTCGTGAACGGTAACACTTATCTCATGTTTGATTTGACAGATAATAAGTTGTATCCTTCCGCTGAACGAATATGGTTGTGTATACGCTTGAACAACGCTCGGAAATATTGCGACATTACTTTAAAAATCATGGTAATGTTGCAGAATGTGTGCGAAAATTGCGTACGGATTTTGGAAGAAGAGAAGCACCGTCAGCTGCGTATGTTCATTATCTTGTGAAAAAAGTGAAAGAAACTCGCATTCTGATCGATTAAACCAAAGCGTGAAAAACCAAAAACGTACACCCGAGAATATTGCTGCTGTGGCAGAAAGTGTGCGTGAAGCGCCATCAACATCAATTCACCGTCGTTCTGAACAACGGTGAGACGAATTTTGCATAAAGACCTTGGCATGGCGCCATACAAAGTCCAATTGGTTCAGGAGTTGAAGCCAAGTGACCATCCAATGCGTTTTCGCTTCGCTAAGTGGGCCTGCGACCGACTTACAGAAGATGGCGATTTTGCAAAAAAAAAAAATCATCTTTTCAGATACAGCTCATTTTGATCTTGGCAGGTATGTAAACAAGCCAACGCACCCAAAACGAATCACTGTTTGGTGCGGATTTCGGTGCAGAGGCATAATTGGGCCATTTTTCTTCGAAAATGGGCAAGAAGTGGCCATTACAGTCAATGGCGATCGTTATCGGGCAATGTAGAATGAATTTTTGTTCACAAAAATTGAAGAGGAGGATATTGGCAACATTTGGTTTCAACATGACGGCGCTACGTGCCACACAGCCAAAGCTGCACTCCATGTTTTGCGCCTTATTTTTGAAGATCGCATTATCAACCGCAGAGCTATTGGCGTTTGGCCACTTCGGAGCTGCGATTTGACACCGTTGGACTATTATTTGTGAGGTGCCATCAAAGATCAGATATTCGTGAAGCCATTGGTGAAATACAGCTGCAAACAATCGATAATGTGCTTAAAAATTGGACCGATCGTGTAGGCTACTGCATGGCCAGGCAAGGCAGCCATTTTAATTAAATTATTTTCCATTATTAACCGGAAGGATTGTACTTTCAAATAAAAAAATAAATTTGAGAAAATATTCAGTAGTTTTGTTTATAGCATTTAAAACAAAAAAAAAAAAAAGTTATTTGGCGGACCCTTTACTACAGAACGAATACAGAACAAAACGCCGACTTTTTGATTAATTTTAACTTTAATTTTCCTGCTTGTTTGCTTCCTCTTCCAGACAAGTTATAATTGTGCTGACACAGTTGGAAGGTAGTGGTGGTTTTAGTATTGCCCACCGTCTTACTCACCGCCTAGCAAACTCACGTGGTCTTCATGATTGGGGTCCTCCAGGTGCAACTCACTGTCCGCCAATTGAAAGTGTACACGGTTTACATGCACCACGTTTAATAACATAAACGGTCACAGGTCACATGCAGCAAAATTTCAACCAAAATCGTATAAAACATCACCAAACATTCTAGTCCTCGTTGCTCTTGTCATTATGATTTAAGTAATGATAACAAAGATTTACACACAGCAAACACATAAACACACATACATACATACACATACTTGCATACGTGTGAATAATTCTGTAATTTTTATCAAATAACTTGCATGCATGTGTGTATCACAATTTTACTTTAAGGATTTAATGTTAAAATATTTTTTTTTCTTATTTTTAAAAACACTTTCACGTTTTTATTTTTTTAATTAGTAAGCAAAAATGTTTAAAGAATGTTTTTAAGTTTGCGTCTAATTAAATTTTTTTGTTTGAGTATGAAGAAGGTTTGACCTTCTGCGATTTCTATCTTGAAAATTTTATTTTTCTATTATATATTTTGTTTTTATTTATTTTATATAAAAATATTTTTCTTTATAAATACGATTCCTTTAAAAAAAATTATATTATTTTTTGTGTTAAGTTTTATTCCGTGAATTATTTTTATATTAATAAAAATCACACATTTGTATTGTATCTTATAGTTTAAAACATTTTCCAAAGAAAAACAAAAATTAAAAAATACCAAAAAAAAACAACAAAACAAAAAAGAAATACTGAACAAATAAAAATGAAAAATTCTTAGTGTACGTTTTTGATTATAATTGTAGGTATTTTATGATCTATAATGATATTATGTATGATTATTATTTAAAAATGTTTTTATTTAAAAGAAAATGTAAGTACATTAAGTTAAGAGCATATTTAAAAAGTAAAATATAATAAATATAAAATATAAATTATATTGTTTAAAAAATAAAACATATGCATTTAAATTATCATCTTTTTTCTTTTATCATCTTGAGGCCTTCTATGCTGCACCCTTTTAGCTATATGGTGATTATCTTTTTTTTAGATTTTTTTTCTCTCACCCCACAGTTTGGTAAAAAAAAATTATCCTGAAAAAATTTCATGTGAATCTGTTGGGGTTAAGACGTGCCCAAGTCCATCCAAATTTACGGAAAAATGAAAAAAATCCCTTTTTTTCGGACCGGCACTCAGGATGCATGCAATGAATTGTGTCAGAATTAGGGTATAGGGAGGACGAAGGAGGGCGTAGTGTTTGTCGACATTCAATTTCAACTTTCCCACATTGAAGTTGACAGGAAATACCTCTGGAAGGAGTTTATTCCACATACTGACTGTTGAGCTAAAAAACAAACTTTCCCTGTAATGCGTAGTGCAATTCACTGGCCAATCAACCACAAATGGATGCGCTCTTAACAAAAATCATGTTAAATGCAAAGACGTGCGAGTAACGGGAACAAGTTCCCTAATTTTGCGTCATTATTCTAGAGAACCAATAGAGTTGGCTACCCTATTGTTCCCAAGGAGCCTGTTGGCCCTTTTCTGTACGCGGTCGAGCAACTCTAAAATAGACTTTAGGGTGCCGGCCCTTACATAAATTTTAAATTCCATTTTTGGACGGAGTTAGGTGGTATAAATAATACGAAGATCGGATGGAACACGCCAAGAACATCAAGAGATTCCGTAATACAGTGTAGTGGAACCACCCTAATGTAATATCAAATATTCACACACGCAGTCATTAACACAACAAATTAAAAGTTTAAATCAAATTACTCAAGTGCAATGCACTTATGTTTGTTGTTGTTATACTTTACATATATGCAATGACTGAATGGCCTTCAACAGGCATATACCTATCGTGTGTGTGTCGATCGGTGAGTTTCAAGTGACACATTTATTTTGTGGAAAGAAATCCTTAAATAAATGTAATAGGAACTAGATCACATTTCACTTTTCGTAATAATAATATTTATATTTTTTCATTTTTATTCGAGCTTTTATTTTTATTAAATATTAATCTTTTAAACGGTCCTTTAAATTATAACGATTTATTTTTTTCTCGATATTGAGAAGGAATTATTTTGACGTATTCTTAAGTTTTGCATTGAAGACAACAGGTATTTTCAATTTGATAATAGGATATATCAACAGAAAGAAAGCCTCCCTATGGGCTCTCCGGCATCTCCAATTATAGCTGATATTGTGATGGAGGAATTACTAAATACATGTATTAGTAAAATGCATATTAAACTAAGGATTATCACAAAATATGTAGATGATTTATTTTGTATAACATCAGAAGATGCAGTGGATGATATTTTGTCAGAATTGAATAGTTTTCATCCGGATATTAAATTTACGATTGAAAGAGAGTTAGAATCTAAACTTCCATATTTAGATATATTGATAATAAGAAAGGAAAATAAGTTAGTGTTTGATTGGTGTAAGAAACCAACATCTTCTGGAAGACTTATTAATTTTTACTCCAAGCATCCGAGAAAAATGATAATAAACACGGCAAAAAATATGATACACAGAATATTGACTATAAGTGATAGAGAATTTCAGTTGAAGAATAAGGACACAAAAAGAAATATACTTCATGACAATGATTTTCCAGTAGAATTAACTAACCGATTAATTAGACAATATGATAATCATAGGCATAATTTAGGAAATACTATGGCAGAACCAAGAATTTATAAATCATTAACTTATGTTCCTGGAATATCAGATAGATTAAGAAAGTCTAAAATAGATTATTTAGCAATATGAAGGATAAAATAGGAAAAATGGAAATATCTGATGTAGTATACAGGATACCATGTGAAGGAAATGACCAGGTGAACTGTGACAAGGTTTATATTGGAACAACAAAGAATAAACTTAAAACAAGATTAGCTGGTCATAGATGTGACCAAAAATATAGGAATATTTCAACACAGAAGACATCCTTATCTTCACATTGTAAGAATTATAATCATTATCCAAAGTTTGATGAAACATCAGTATTAGATATAGAAAAAAACTACAAGAAACGTTATATGTTGGAAATATTAGAAATTGTTAATGTACCAAATGTAAGGAGAATAAATTTCAAGACAGACAGACAGACAATTTAGCTCAGAATTATAGGTACTTAATTCAAAAGACACATAATTTGTTATAATTATTTCATAAGAAAGAATTTGTTATTTAGTTTCCGTTTCCTTGTTTTTGTATGTTTAAATATTTAAAATTTTAATTTTTTCTTTTCAAATTGTTATAATTTTTGTTATTGAAAAATATAAAAAATAATTTCCTGAAGAAGCTTTCCACAGGAAAGCGAAATATCGAGAAAAAAATAAATCGTTATAATTTAAAGGACCGTTTAAAAGATTAACATTAATATTTAATAATATTTATAATAATAATTGTATATATTTAATATTAATAATTAATTACTAGACTACTAATAACCTTCTCACAGTCGGTATACAAGCGACTGCAATTGAGAAGTAAAATCAATTTTTGTTTATACGTTCAAAGCTCCTAGCTGAGCTTTTAATATTCTACTGCTCCCCGCTGAGCAATTAAATAAAAAAACGTAATAAGATTAAAACAAAAACAAATTGAGAATATTTATTGCAATTGATAATAAAAACAATTTAAGATATTACAACACCCTGTATACTAATTCGTGTTATCGCCATTTTGTTAAAAATTAGTCCTGTCAGTTAATATTTGGCAGTCGGGAAATAGACACATGACAAATTTATTATGAAAAAATATTCGATAAACCAACGTGTTTAAATCGTTAAAACATGCGCTCTACTGCACCCAGTGAGTGTCTTAGCCCGCTCCTGTACGCGGTCGAACAACTCCAAAATAGACTTTGGAGCGCTAACCCATACGTGAAAATTGCATTCCATTTTTGGACGAATATAGGTGGTAGGAAGATCGGATAGAGTGAAGTATCTCTTACACCGTTTTAGAAAATCAAGACACTTGAAAGCTTCTTTAGAAATCTAAAAAATGGGTTTAATCCATTGAACATCACATTGAATTTTCATGCCAACAACATCAAGAGCTTCCGATTCCATAATACCTATCACGAATGCAGCATCATTTCCGAACACGCATCTATGCATAAGCGTCTTACGGACATTAAAATCAACTCCATTCACAAAGACTCTGTTTCGAGATTGTAATTGAGCGTATCATTCATGTTCCGCCTTTTGGAACTCACCCCCAACTAGTTCGGTCTATTACTAAATTAGTACGAATGACAAATGGTGTTGTCATCTGCGACCTTAGTTCAAAACAAAAAAATTGTCAAAGAAGTTTTGAAAATTTTTTTTACATTAAAAATGAAAAACAATAAACTTCGAGTTTTAAAATTTTAAAATGATTTTATTTTTATTGCAGTCAAAATACTTTGAATGTAATATTTTTGCTCCTCATCTTTTGTTAGTATCGTATTATCATCCTTCATCAGCTTGACACCTCTTTCTGCTGCGTCATTTCAGCATATTTAATAGTGCAATATCTTTTGTTTTAGTGAAAGCAGTTGTTTCCTCCCAAAAATTCCTTATTGAATTTTATTGAAAATCTTTCTAAAAACAGTTTTTGTTTCGTTTGAAATACATAAACTGCTTAATTGCATTCTTCATAACGGCTGGAATGTCTTGATTTTTTATTGTTGCTTTTTTATATATTTTTCGCCACTATCGATTTTCCAAGCTTGAACCATTTTTGCCAGTATGAAATGTAGTATTCTAGAACCCAAAAATGCCACGGTGACATTTGCAGAACTGCGGTATTATCAATGATTTCGTAATTTTGTCAGAGCACCTGTGATATATCTCCGTTAATTTTTACAAAATTGTGTATTTGTTGCAATAAAAGAAAGTTATTGTAAGGCCCCATTATTACAAATGTAGACAAAAATCAAGCTTCTATATACATTGTTTCGTTTATTTCTTTTAATAAACATTTTGGTATTTTGAGTTCTTTTATTGCAAAATAATAACACAGCACTTTAGATTTTTAAATTAAGTTAAACAATTTATTTACTCGCAATACACACAAAATAAACACGATGCCTTCACTCACTGATGACTCAACTTGAAGCAAGTGATGCTTATATATTTGTTTTAAGCCTAGTACTCTGTTTGAATTTGCGAAAAGTGTTGTGCAACATTTATTATTTCGCTTGAAAAATTTGACAATAAGCAAGTGGTGACAATACTGCTTTTTAAAAGAAAACTGTCGATTTTATTGTCTTTAAGTATGCAACATTGTTTCAATTATGTAAACAAAAAACATATGTTTGTATTTGATTTGTGAAAACAATATTATTTACAAGATTCGTGACAAAAAGCAAGCAAAGATTTCGAAATAGTGGAAAACACAATAATATTAGCAGCTTGTGCTGCTGCGCAACAATTGATACAAATTGCCGCAGCAACCGACGAACTTTTTAAAATATTTTGAGTGGGCTGAAGATCTTCAGTGCTCAGCAGCTGTGAGCAACTGGTTCTAAAATCAAAATTTTCATTAGTTATGAAAGTTATAACAAGCAATAATATGTTATCACAATAACACTTACGTTCTTAATTCCGACGCCTCAGTGAGGAACTCCAAGTCCTTAGAAAACTCCCATGGATCTTGAGATTCCTCTGAAGAGAACTGCAAGTCGCATCCACTACCAGATTTTTTTGAGGCTTTATATTTTTGTTTGTAGCACCGTCTGCTGTCCAGAATACTCTTCCAGTTCTGCTTACATGCTTCATCTATGAAGTATATAAATAATATTGTAGAAGTTAAATCATATATACATACGTACATATATCTCATTCCTTACCGGGTTTTCCAATTTCTTTAGTAATTTCTATCCACGATGTTTTCATGGCATTGCGGTTGCAGTGTAACTTATGGGATTTGTGCCAAATATGATTCCTTTTTTTTATAGCACAAATAAGTCTACGCTTTTCTGCGTCACTAAATTTAAATTTTTCTTTTTCATTTTTTATTACATTTAGGCTTTTTTCCATTTTCTTTGAATAAGTTTTAAATTTCACAATACGTTTAAAATTAAAAGCACAAATAATAAAGTGATCAACTGTTGGTTACAATTCCGTGCGTAAAAAGTGCTGCTCATATTGTTTCGCAGTTCAAAAAAAATGTTGCCAGAAACATTTTTCAGTTGGAAAAACACGCTGCTAGAAACATTTCGTGACTTTTTCAAAAATAAACAGAGTACCAGTTCAGCAACATTATTTCTTAATTGTTTCGTACGAATTATTTTTATATGGGTTTTGACAGCATTTCGCAGGAAATCATGAACAGAGTACCATGCTTTAGGCGGTTCTCTCACATACAAGAATATTCTATTGTAACAACACCCCATAACTATTAAAATAAGTTTTCAATCGTAATAGCTTTTGTTTTTTAGTTTTTCATTATATTGAAAAACTCATTATTCTGAAAAAAATATTTGTAACGAATGAACGTTTTGTAATTTTATTCTTTAATAATAAATATTCTGTGTCCTTATTTTCCGTGTAGTACATTAGATTATGGGCCCAGCACGCTTCCACTGCGCCACTCTGCTGGAATGACAAATGTAATCACTTCGTTGAATCGCTGATATTCATAAGATCAAAACATGACTACTGTCTTTACACCAAAGTGAATAAAAGAGAAAACGATGTCTTATATCTAATTTTGTATGTGGATGATCTGCTTATTGTTGGGAATAAAATTGATAGCATAAAGAAGTTAAAAGCTAATCTGGAACAAAAATTCGAAATGTCAGATTGTGGTGCTTTGAAATACTTTTTGGTGATGAAAATAAAATTTGAAGATGGAATTTTAAGTATATCACAAGAGTCAACCATAAACAAAATTTTAAATAAATTTGGAATGTTCGAATGCAATTCAGTTAAACCTCCAATTGAAAAAGGATTGCAGCTGGAATTCACTAATAACTTAATTACAAATCACCCCTATCGCGAACTTTTAGGGAGCTTAATGTACCTTATGTTATTTTCAAGACCAGACATATGCTACCAAGTTGGATATCTAGGTAGATTGCAACAAAAACCAAACGATATACATTGGCAACATCTGAAAAGAGTTGTAAGATATATTAAAAAAACTTCTTCTATAAAATTAAAACTTTTAAATAACAACATGAACCAGTAATTGGATATACAGACGCAGATCGGGCATCAGATTTATCAGATCGAAAATCAGTGAGTAGTTATGTATTCAAAGTTTATGGCTGCACAATTTCTTGGTGCAGCAAGAAGCAACAAACTGTAGCTACTTCGTCGTCCGATGCTGAATACGTACATAGCTCTTAGTTTAGCAACAACTGAAGCTATTTGGTTAAGGGGAATAATGCAAGATCTCAAAGAAATAGATGAAAATTATACAATTAAAATTTTTGAAGACAACAGAGGTTGCATAGAAATGGCAAAAAATTTAGAGACTAAACATGCAAAACATATTGATATTAAACACCACTTTATTCGAGACAATATTGCAAGTGGAGTAATAAAGCTTGAATCAATATCGTCCGAGTTGCAATTGGCAGATACTTTTACAAAAGCATTACATTCAAATCGTTTTATTAAGCTGCGAAGTCAGTTTGGGCTAAACGATTGAGAGGTTTTTTAGTTTTTCATTATATTGAAAACGTTTTATAATTTTATTCTTTAATAATAAATATTCTCTGTCCTTATTTTTTTCGTGTAATACATTAATAACGTTTTGGTCATTATCATTTTAAGTTTAGGCGCCTGCTTGGCTGTGTGTTTTGTTTTGTTCTGTGTTAGTTGTTTTTATTTTCTGTTGTTGATCTTATTTTGTAGAATTTCTTATAAGCATGTTGTTGTCTTGTGTGCATAAAATTTCTGAAAAAAACTGCGCAGTTTGTAAAATGCACAGTAGATCGTTTTGTTTACTTTTCTACTGATAATTATTTTCTTTTAAAATTTGATAGATCTAAACAATATGGTTAATATAAAATACATATTTGCCGTATACCATTTTCTTCCTGCTTTGTTAATTAACACTCATTGCAGAATAAAAATGTTTTAGAGCTATAAATGGCTTTCGCCATCCATGGGGCATGTTCTAGAGCGTCAGGTTATAAAACATAGTCTTAGAATTGTGTTTCTTGAGTAGTTGCCTTGAAAATATCAAAGTGAGTTCTCGTAATTCTTTGTAATCATCTCTTGGTATTTTTTTCTTTGAGCATAGATTGAGCAACGCCTGGTTGAATCTTTAAGAGAAAATTTTGTTATTTCGTCATCTATTCTAAATCGAAACTATTATAAATTCAATTTTGGGCCAGGATTTTTAAGTCTTTTGAAAACTGCGACATTTATACTAACAATTTGGTTAAATTTAATTTCAAAAGCACTTTTCAAAATAACTTCGCGTATATGGTATCTATTATCTAGCATAACTTTAATATGGTCCTAAAGGCCCTCTTGCTGGTTAACATTACACACAGCTAATGCCTGTTCTTTTCCAGTTCCACTATCCAAAGCGGGAAGCACTTGAAGTAACTATTCAATGTAGTCACTTGATATAATTATTGATAACCTAATCATTTTTTCGCTTCCTGTTAAAGCTGTTAATAGCTTAACGTTGAAATAACTAATGTCAAAATATTGCTGAGTCGAATTTTTCCTCGGGCCACTCGAATGGAATTTTTCTTTATTATATGTATAACTTTGAGCATCGAGTTCCAATGCCTCAACAATCGCTATAATAACCATCCCGATTCTGCGTTTCGATTAAGTCTCCGCATTCAGTTCCGTTGCGATTGAAAATTGGTATTTTGAAGAAAAATAGAATCGAAAGAAAAAGAAGAAGACAACAATGTTTACAAGATTAATAGCATCACTGTGGAATGTGGAAATGAAGTGGCAAAATAAGCAAGTTTGTATCATTTTCATAAACAAATGTATTTATTGTATTTTTTTTTTTTTTAATTTTTTATAGTTCAAATAAAAACAAATGAAATATCAATTTTAATTCAATACAATACAAAAACTTTTATTTAATAAAAATAAAAAAATAAAGGTACTTTATTTAATAATAAAAATTAGTTAATAATTAAAAATTCATTGTTTTAAACGTTTTGTACTTATCACATATTTGGTAAATTTATCACATTATATTGTACTTAGTTTAATTGGTCGGGATGTTCAAGATGAAACATTCTAAGTTTAATTTCCACTTTCTTTTTTAATAATTCTTCCTCAATTTTATTGTGAGGTTGCTCTTCTTCTAATTGTTTTCCTGCGATTTCTGCCATTTTTTTCTAACGAGCGATTCACACGTCTTAGTTGCGTTGACATTTCATCATAATGCTTAGCCACTGTGTTGTTAAAGTCTTTGGTATCTTGGTAGAATTCCTTTTTCAGATTTTGATAGGTCCATGAACAAGCCCAAAGTTGACCATTTTGGCCGCTGTTTCTTTTTTGAAATATCCATTTCTAAACTTTCCGGTTCCTGAACCTCACACGCAACACCAAAATCTACTGCACCGCATATACCAGTTGTACTGGTTACTAGCCCCGTCAAGTGTACTACTTTTTCTCACAAGAGGTTAATACGCTGCAAGCGGAAAGGCCCTCCTCCGGTGCTCATCATTTCCCTTTTGTTTGCTGACATCTTCTTATGTAGCACTTCCACTCAATCCACACCTATAAATTGATATTAATTTCGGCAATAATCACACACAAACCATACCTACTTTTTTCCATGCACTGGCATTTTTTGTTGGAACACTGCCACTTCTTCCTTTAATCGCTGGTGGTATCCACATGCTATGTCTGCTTTAGATGCCATTAAATTTGCCAATTTTTCATACTGCTGCGGTGTTGTTGTTTTTGACCTGTAACACATAAAAAACACATCATATTCGGGTACAAAAATTTATTTAAAACAAAAAAAATTTATTTAATTAAATAACTGAATTAAAAATAACTTCAAGTGTTTTTTTATCGTTCCTGAACATTTTGTCTCATTTTCTATTTACATTTTTTTCAGTTTTAAACTTTTTAACTAAAAAACACAAATAAAGAAAACCCCTTCCTTAACAAAAAAGCAACTGAAAAAAACGGAGCTCCGATCGTAATGCAGAAAAGTAAACGAAATGGCCTAGTGGCTCCTTTTACAGAATGCAGTTTCTAAAAAATCTTATATACTAGACAACAATAACTTGCTTATTAAAAATTCCAGGAAAGAAGCTAAACAGCAGAACAAATAAAAGCGCACAGCCAAACAGGCGACTATACTGAATAAGAATAATATTAAAAATATATGATGTAAAATTTTCTTGTATATGCGAGAACCATTCAACACAGATATACAAACAAGCACCATGTGATAAGCAAAAAAGTTAGTTCAAGTACAAACATTGTTGAGTAAAGAAATAAAAATAGTAAAGCATCTTTTACACGTTATAGTGGTAAAGTTACCATCGTGTTTATTTTGTGTGTGTATTAAAAGCGAGTTAAAACGTGTAATTTCATTTAAAAACTCTAAACTTTTGTTATTTTGCAATAAAATAACTCAAAACAATAAAACGTTTATTAAACGAATAAACGTAATATGTACCACTTTTCTGTTACTTACAAGCGTCCAAAGCAGATGCTATTTTTGAAGTTACGATTCCTTGCGTAACTCTACTTTTTTTGGGGCTGACAAGATCTTCTTCCGTATACTATGAAAAACAGGTTATAAAAAAATTTTAAGAATGATAATTATTTTCCAAATTACCTCAAGAGTTTCTATTTCTAATGCTGGCATTGATGATTTTTCTTCTATAAACTGCATACACACAAATGTTAACTATTAGAAAACCATCAGATCTATTATGTTTAAGCAGCACCTGTCAACAGTTGACGTATGTAAATATCCTATGTCACACCATGGAATAGAATTATTTTTGGAATATATTATTCGAATTAAAT
Organism: Trichopoda pennipes; assembly: GCA_030448955.1. NCBI lineage: Eukaryota > Metazoa > Arthropoda > Insecta > Diptera > Tachinidae > Trichopoda > Trichopoda pennipes. Next base: position 10,403,315 of record JASKUP010000025.1, on the reverse strand, counting down.
GATTGCTGACTACAACGCTTTTATAATTATCAGGCAATTTGAGAGTTCTTTAACATACTTACAGTGAGTCACAAAGTCTTGGTGCTCCCTAATTTTTTCATGAAATATTATTTTAATACAAAAAGTTTGTGAGAGATAAGTAATATAACTTAAACAACAGGGCGCCTTTATTTTACAGTTAATTTTCCAGAACGTCCGCTTCTGGTCTTATTCTCTACTCTTTTTTCTTTCAGGAAGCGGTTTATCACTTTTTGCACTGTTGATTTAGATCTCCCAATTATTTTTGCAATTTCATTATAAGACTTGCCTTGGTTGTGGCAATTCATTATTATTTCACGTTATTCAATGGATAACTCTGTTCTAGTCATATTTATGTTAATAAAACGTTAAATGTATACAATTTATCAATCTTTAATTCACTTTTAAACTAGATAATATGATTTAGAGAAATGTATTGTGATGCAAGCGCAGAAGTAACGGTTTATTATCATACCGACTACTGAGCCAGTTCACATTGGATTAGTTGTGCTAGTCTAACATGGCAGTTGGTTAGCATTTTCGGTGAGGGGGGTAGTTTTTGGTTCGCACATTTTTTCTACCAGCTTCAACGCCGCACAACGAAAACAAAACTAATACACATGCATTTATGAAAACACAGGTCTTGTGTGTGTTTTTTTTTTTGCAGAGCGATTTTTAGTCTTCAGTTGGCTATTGTAGTGTAAATATGAATATGAATTCAAAAGTAGATAAATAGATTTTATGCTATTTATTTTTATCTTTTTTACTATTTTATCTTTTTTATTATTGAATTCAAGCTTTTGTTATAATATTTTTATATTTTACAGAAAATTAAATATGTGTTAATCTTATAAACGTCTTTTTAATTAAATTTTAACGATATACATATTTTTTCAATATTTCGCTTTCCTATGGAAAGATTCTTCAGGAAAAATTAATTTTTAATAACAAAAATTATTAACAAATTGAAAATTTTTTTATTTAATTAAAATAAATAAAAAAGGTCGATTAAGAATAAAAATAATTTTACATAAAATAAAATTAGAAACAAACATTTCATCATCACTTACAGCCATATTTATTTTGTAATGCGTATACTGTGGTGTATACCGAACGAAAAACAAACATGAAATGAATAAAAAACACTAATACACACAAAGATGTGTATACGTATAGAATTTTGTGCTAAAATAATTAGTCTAGTGTGTTTTGGAAAGAACTAAAGTTGTGCAAAACAAATATTAATCCAATGTTAGCAGAGATGCAAATATTAGTAAAGGGTACCATAAGTTTGGGGCGATAATTTTGTGTAAATATAACTTCCTTAGTTTATTTTTTTAAGCTACTGAAAATATTTTGATATTTTAAGATCAGAATCTAATTAAAAGCATATAATGGAATAAATAAGAAATGTAATTTGAAAGGCTATATCTAACATATTGTTACGGATGTGTCGTCTTAAGTTTTAAAAGAAAATACTTAAGCAATAAAGTAAACTACTGGGTATAATTTTTACGAACTGCGCGGCTTGCTGAGAAAGTTAATGGTACAACAACAAAATTTCTAGTTACAAACTGCGTAGAAATATAATACACGAAAATAACAATAATTTGATATACTGTTTACTAACTGAGTAGTTTTCTAAGAAAACTTATCCACAACAAAAATTCGAAGAAGAAAATTTATCATTATAAAAACAAAAATTCACACAGTCATTCAGACGCCTATACATTGAATAAACAACATACGACAACAAAATGTGATACAAAGGGAGTAGAAGATTCTTAAATTTTCAAGACTTTTAATGGACAAATATAAAAGGGCACCGTCTGAGTGGATAGTCAGTTAGTGCGAAAATAAACCTCATAAACTAAAGACGTGCATTTTAAGTAAATTGTTCTGTAGTGTCAACTTTGTTTAGTTAAAGTAAATAAAACGAACAAAGAACAGGGGGATGGAGGGGGGAATGGGCTACATTGGCATATATGGGGGGATCAGCGTACAAACTGGTAAAATCTTTTGGAGGACACGACATCAATACCGCATTCAGGACGGGAAACAACCTAGGCGGAATACTACGGAATGGAACAACCGAGGCAGATATACTGGACAGACGAGGAGTGTACAAATTAACTTGTACATGCCATTATAGCTACATCGGGCAAACAGGACGGAAAATTAAGAGTAGATTTAGAGAACCCATTAGGGGCTATGACAAGGAACTACGAGAAACAAAATCAACTCCAAAATCGAACTTTGCGGACCATATATTCGACAACAAATGTACACCAGGACATATAGAAACAACGGTTAAACTGCTTTATACACAGCACAAAGGAAGAAGACTAAATGTATTGGGGAACATGGAAATATACAAACAAAAAACATTTGACGGACGAATAATAAATGAACAAATAAACACTGCTTCGGACACAATATTTGAACCCTTGGAACATTTTTACAGGAGGACAAACATTACACCAACACGGAAACGCTACGCAGGTGCACAAGACCACGGCAATGGGGAACATCATGGACGTACAATTACGGATTATTATGTCACATAAAAAAAAGGGGGGGGGGGGGGAAGACCCAATGGGTTCACACATAAACAAAAACGGATAACAAGCATGATCGTAAAAGGATTTAGTTAGAAAAAAAGACGAATGAAAAAGGGAGCGACAAATGAGAAGAGACAGACGAAAAAGGAGAGGGAGATGCGGGCAGAAAAGTCAGAAAGTGGCGAACGCAATAACACGAAGAGAGACACAAACTACAATATATAAACACAACTGACAATAGAACGCAACTAGTACGAAAAGAACACTGAAGATGGCAAACAGCCGAAACCGGTTTGTTCACAAACCAAATTTGACGAGGGTCGACGGAAAACCGTACCCAAATAAAAGTACATAAATAAAATTTTTATTAATTTAAAAGCTTTAAAAACTGGTGTTATTTATTTTGCAATAAAGAACTCACAACGAAACGTTTATAAAAGGTGTAAACATAATAATATTAATAAATGCAACTAAAACGTATTTGAAGTTGCTGGGTACTAAGACTTTTCTGACTCACTGTATGTAAGTACGTAATCAAGGAGGAAAATTTTTTGACAAATACGGAGGAGAAGATAGCATACATATGTATATCACCTGCGCGTTATTTTTCACTCCACTTGACACATGATGACGATCATAATCTTCGCCTGCCGATTTATTTCTTAGTAATGCCTGGCTCAAGAAAATTGGAAGTATCACAAAATATCCATTTCTGTCAATCTGATGTAAAAAGGCAAAAAACCTTAAACTTCCAAATAGAAAATTATTGTTCAATAAATTCTGCTTTCAGCTTTTTTTAGTATTGAAACCGGTTGGTATGTACGTTGCTCTATACAGTTTTGCAATACAATATAACCCTGAAACATTAAAACTGTTTCTAATAAGATTTATCAGATGGAGCAGCAAATAAAACTTTTACATATCCATACATACCTATATTGTTTAGTAATTGCAAAAATGGGCATACAAGGCAGCACCATTATTTAAAAGCAACAACAACAACAACAAAAAACTAGAATCTTTTACGATCTCAGATTGTTATTTTATCTTATATGGTGTTTCCACGGCACCTGCTTCGCTCTCTATTCTTGCTTCACACCCCAATCATAAGCGAATCAACCTGCTTCGCCATACAAAATTTTGAGAGCGAAGCTGGTAGATTTATATTGAAGCTAGTTGCGAAGCAAGTAAAAATCCTCTCTTCCCTAATTTTTATCGTAAGTTTATCTGCACTAGTTATCAAAATTAAACGTTTTTGTAAACAAAGAAAATTTACAAACAAAATAAAGTTAAAACTTAATTAATTAATTTTAATTTTATAAAATTAAAAAAAAAATGGATAGGAAAAAAATTATACTTAATGCTATCGCGGCAAGAATGATATCTTCTGTTGTTTTTCAACTGTTGTTGTTGTTTTTCAACTTATGTTTTTCTGTTTAATAACAACAGCCAAATCGAAGCAGATAAATGAGTCGTGTAAACAGCATGATTCACAAATTTGCTTCAGAGAGCGAAGCACAAGATTCAAACTGTCGTGGAAACAGGCTATTAACTTTAGTAATCTAAATTGTAGCCATAGCGTTATGTTACCTACAGAAATAAACATTTTCCCAACCTATGTGTTGTAACCATTAACAACACTTAGTATTTACATAAGTATGGCATCATTATCTCATGCCGCATGTAATAACCGCTTTAAGAATTGAGTACCCGGTGTTGTGTAAAAAAAATATTCTAATCTACTCAAACGTTGTGTAGCTGAATGGGATAAGAAAATTTACTTTTTTGTCCATTCAATTTCTTAATTATTAATGTGTAATTTATCTCCTGCAATTATTATAGTCAATGGCAGATGGGTGTAAATGATAAATAATTGGAAAAATTTACCCGCCAAGTATTTATAAACAAAATAATCAATCAAACTTTTTAGGTATTCTTTTTTTGGCCGAGTGCTGAACTGAATACGCACGGTTGACACTTGGCACCACAGACAGTGGCTTTATCAAATTATTAACAAAAAGTGGGAAAATTGATATCTTGAGAGCAAGCAAACTTAAATATTCTTAAGTTTTTGTAGTTTCAGTTTATACTTGAAGATTGTTAACCATAAATATGTCATATCCACCACGCCCACCATTGCCACCGTACATGAATCCCTCCATACCACCGCCACATGTAAGTATTACTAACAGGATATTGTTAAGGACTTTTATTAAATGATATTTGCTTTTTGTTTTTTTTTTTAATTGTACAAAGATGATGGGACCGATGGTTAATCCGCCGCCGCCACATGCTAGAACTTATAGAAACTCCGCAACTATTAGTTCTCAACCTACAGTTTATCAACGACCACCAGACCCCGTACCACAATTCAAAGGACCAATTATTACGGTGTTTGTTGGTAAATTCCATATCAGTTGTAATTAAAATTTAATTTTAATAAATTTGTTGTCAAATAATTTACAGGAAACATTAGTGAAAGAGTTCCAGAGGTGTTAATAACACGTATATTGGCTACTTGTGGCCAAGTAGTTAACTGGAAACGTGTTTCGACTTTTGGTTTCTGTGAATATGAGTAAGTCTATTTAATTTTTCAACTTAATTTGTTCGTATAATTATGTATGTATCGTTTCCTTAAAATGCTAGTGGACCAACTGCAGGTATGCGAGCTGTTCGTTTACTCAGTGAAATTGAACTGGACGGAAAAACGCTTGTGGCGAAAGTTGATGCTAAAAATAAACTTTTGTTAGATAACTATAAAGAGGAAGAACGTAAAAATGGAGCTAGTGATATCCCGGACGAAAAAGCGGACGATGAAGAGGCGTTGCGTTCAATGCGAAGAATAATCGAAGAGCATAAACATGAAATGGATGAATTTGATCCTAATGCTCGAACAGATTTATATGGAGTTCGTGGTGTTAAAATTAAGACCGCACGCGGTGATGAAATTAAAGTTCCCAAAGTTCTTCATGAAACCAACTTAGAGGAAGAGAAGCGTAATTTGATAAGTAGTGAAATTGGTAAATTCCGTAAAAGAGCAGAAGCTGATGATCATCGAAAGGAGAAGGAAAAAGAGCGTGAAAAGGAAAAGGAACGTGAAAAAGAGCAACAGAAAGAACGAACTCGCGAAAGGGAAAAAGAAAGAGAAAAGAAAAAGAGGAGCGGAAGTACCAGCGAGCAGGATTGGGATGTTGACGAAGGAAGTGGTAATGAAAGTACTTTAATAATGCCTCCGAACAAAAAGGAGCGTATAGCAGATATCACATCGCCTATTAAGAAAGATAAGGAGCGTGAAAGTAGTTCCAAGGAATCCCGCCGTAAACGAAGTCGTTCCCGTTCCAAAGATCGAGATCGTGAGTATAGAGAACGGGAGCGCGAACGAGAACGTGAAAGGGAACGCGAAAGAGAACAAAGAGAAAAGGAGCGCGAACGTGAAAGGGAAAGAGAAAGAGAGCGTGAACGGGAGAGAGAACGTGAAAGGGAACGCGAGAGAGAAAGGGAGAGAGAACGTGATCGTGAAAGGGAAAGGTAAGACATTTAAGATTGTATAATAAAAATTTTTCTGAATCGAAAGTAATTCAAAACGCAGACAGAAATAAAAGGTTGGCAAATTTGAGGTTGTGAAGTAAAATGGGTTAAAACACACCTTTTCTAAGAAACTAATTTTATTTGACACCAATGTAAAATAAAAAAAAAATGCAAATTAATAATGGAATATAAAGTCTGCCAAATGTCCATCTTTAGCGCGCCAGCAGACTACTGCTCTTTTCACAAAATTTTGAAGCATATTTTGAAACAAAGCCTGGTTTATCTCATCAATGCAGCAACGATAAAGCGCAAGAATTTTCTCAAGCAGTTTTTGAATTGCTTGGGTAGCTATCTGGTTTGTAGTGCTGTCTTACTGAAACCAAAGATCACTGATGACAACATTGGACAATTGTGGTAGCACAGTTAATTCACAGTGACAGCGTTTCCAAATTTTCGAGGAAATACGAATCGATAAAGCCGCATGACCACAAACTGCACCATGCTTTCTTTGGATGGAATAGTTATTTTCGACGACTATTGCGACAATTTTGTTTATTTACACCACCGTCTAATTAAAAATGAGCATCATCACTAAGATGACTTTGTTGAAAAGTTCGTTGTTTTCGTTCACAAACGTTTGGCGCAAACAATAATCGGCCGACTTGAATTCTTGAACGAGTTGAACTTTATAAGCGTAAAGAAGAAGGTCTTTACGCAAAATGTTAAACAAGGTGCCGCTAGTGATGCCCAATTGTTGCGAACGTGTCGAAATTGATGTTCCAGGTTCATTCTCAACACTTTGCAATAGTACAGCGACTGTATTTGCGCCACTACGACCGTATTGTTTTCGTCTATTCGGTGCAACAATATCGCAGCAGTCTCAGAATGAGCCTGATTGAGAGGAAAAACTGCTCGAATTTTTATTTGACAGGCAATTGACTTCCTAACCTCAAATTTGCCAACTCGTTACAAATTAAAAAAAAAAGTAAAAAGGCTTGTATTTTAATAAACTTTTAGGGAACGTGAAGAAAAGGTGGTGAAAAATGTGAGAGATGTTCAACGCGAAAAAGAAATGGAGGAGGAATTACGCGAAAGAAAAAAGGCGGAAAAGAAGGCTCGTGAAAAAGAAGAAGCATATCAAGAACGTTTACTAAATTGGGAGCAAAGAGAAAAACGCAAAACTAAGGAATACGAAAAGGTTTAATCTTCTTTATTTCATATCTTGATATTTACGAACTATATTTCTTTTACTGTTTCTTATAGATACGTTTAAAAGAAAAAATTAAACAAGATGAACGTGAGAAAGAAGCAAAACGCCTTAAAGAGTTCCTAGAAGACTACGATGATGAAAGAGACGATGTCAAATATTACAAGTAATTTTTTTTTTTAACTAAATTATAAACGCCTTAAATGTTTATTTTTTAGGGGTCGCGAATTACAGCGACGTTTGGCAGAACGTGTACGGGAAGCAGACTTAGACGCCAAGGATCGCAATAAAGAACAAGAAGAATTAGAAGAACTTAAAAATAAAATATTTAGTGGAGAATTTGAAAATCCCTCACAAGAATATGAAAGGGCTAAAAAAGAGCATGAGAAATTATACCGGCCTCAAATAATTATTGATGTTAATTTGGAGAATATACAAAGAAAAGAAAAGGAGCAAGAACGCAGCAGCAGGGATAAGCACAATGCAATAGTGGTTACAGAAAAACGCACGAACTCAAACGATGTCTTTCACAGAAATACAGAAAATGTCATACATGGAAGCAGTGCGAGTGCGCTTAAAAGACCATCTTCCAAAGAGGATTCAGGTGATTCGTCGTCTAATGAAGATGCTGTCTCAAGGCATGAAACCATGTCCAATGTAAGCAGTAGATATAGTCGTCATGATTCCGAGTCACGTGATTTTGCAATAGCGCCCGATATAGAATCCATGTCACCTGCAACACCAGTAGGCTTTGCTGCACATACTCAAAATAATAATTCTGCCTCAACACCGCCAATGATGCCCACAGTTGGTATTAGTCTGAATTTGGGCGCCAATGCCAAGAAAAAGAAAATTGAAACTTCCGCCGGCGTTTTTACTAATGACGATGACAATGATGATCTTTTAAATACTAAAAAACGAAAATTAGTACCTTTAGGTAAGTGATAAGGTACTTTTTTGTTGAAATGATTTCTATTTTTTGGAACCCCTCCCCTACATTTTATTATTTGCAGACTATGAAGACAATCTGGCAAAACAACAGGGGTCATATACGTGTAGTACAAACACAAATGACAGACACGAGGGAAGTGGTGGTGGTGGTAGTGGCAGTGGCACTGGTAGTTTAGGTAGCGGTGCAGGGTCATCAGCAGCTGGTGGCAACGTTGGAAAGGGCGGAAATTTAACAACACACAAAAAACATGGTAAGAATGATAGTTCTGCTGCAGCTGCTGGTAATACAGAGGCAGCAAATAGCAAAAAGGATGATAGTAGTGGTACAAAGGTACACGATGAAAAACGACGCCACATAAAAAGCATTATTGACAGGATACCCACCCAGAAGGAAGATCTTTTCAATTACAAACTTGACCGCAATGAAATTGACAACAATCTTATGGAACGTAAAATACGACCTTGGATAAATAAGAAGATTATTGAATATATTGGAGAACCTGAACCAACACTGGTCGATTTTATTTGTTCAAAAGTTTTAGCCGGTAGTTCGCCACAAAGTATTCTGGACGATGTTCAGATGGTATGTGATGTATATATCATTTTCGTTTCCTTCCTTTACTTACTAACTTTCTCTTGAATATATTTATTCGCTTTAAAGGTATTGGATGAAGAAGCTGAAGTATTTGTTGTCAAAATGTGGAGATTACTCATCTACGAAGTGGATGCTAAAAAAATTGGTTTAGGTAAATAATTTGAAATTTTTGTTTTGCAATTCATTTTTTCTTTGTGCGTGTTTTAACAAAATTAAATATTTGAAAATAATAATAATAATTATAGTAGTAACATAAAATGAAGAAAATGAATAAGTAAATTACTATCAACAGTTAAATAAAGCCTCTCTCTCTCTCTTTCTCTCTCTCTCTTACTTAGCCTATCAGTCAGTCAATCAGAACCAATAAACGATCGACCGACCGATAGTTATTCAATTTAAACAGTTATGATTAAAATCATTACTGTCTCTGCTGTTTAGCTATCACAGCAACTGCTTAGAATAATAAATTATAAAATAAAAAATATTTTACTTAAATAAATCCTTGAAAGATTTAAACTACAGTGGCTCACATTGAAAGTCGGGCAACTAATTACAGACAAGTTTAGCAGCTTTAAAATGGTTAAAAAATATTTAGGTACTTCATTAGCATTATAATAATAAAAATAATATAATTAATTTATGATCGCACTGAAAGTCACTCAATCTTTAAATTCGATTGCTTATGCATTATTTAATATTTGATTGCATATCCTGTTTGATGTTTAAAAAGCTTTTAATCTTGATGGAATAGATTCCATTAGTGTTATGCTTATATCAGGCGTTATTTGACTCCATTCCATTCCTCTTGTAATGCGGCATTAAGCTGATTTTTATTACTGCAAAATCTGTTTTGCATACGACGTCCAGTTCTTCCTATAAGTGCACGATTATACTTATTTCTGGGCTTTGCGCAGGTCTTTTGATGACAGTTGTAAAGCAACCATTTCTCTTGATAAAAATTATTAATTTTTTTTTATTTTATTTAGCATTTAGTTGCTACTTAATATAATACAATTTTAAGTTAAATATCAAACTTTTTCACAAAAAAAAATTTTAAATTAATTTAAAAATATACATTTAAATTATAATCTTTAGTTTTTTAAAAATTTTCTTTAACGTAATCAATGATCTTGCGTTTGAATACATAAAAATTAAGTTCCTTCTTCAAATCTTGAGGCAAATCATTAAAAACCTTCAGACCTTTATAAAATATAACATTTTGACAAAAACTAGTTGTTGCAAAGGATAGTCTGTAATCACTGGCGTTCCTCAAATTGTATGGCTGGACTTCAGCGACATTAACCAGATATCGCTGCATATAGCTAGGCATATTTCCTGTCTTGATTTTGAATATAAACAATAAAGTGTTCATCACCAAACGCTGATCAATTGAGAGCCATTGTAGGTTATCTAACATAGCACTTATATGTGTCCTTCTGTTGCATCTCAAAATACAACGCATGCCTTTATTTTGTAATTTTTGGAGTCTTTCTTTCATTTGCTGATTGCCTAAGAACAATATCGTGGAGCCGTACTCAAAATGTGGTTTTATAGTTGTATTGTAGATATTAATTGCAGTAATAGTTGAAATCTTGTAGCGGATTCTTCCCAAAAACGCAATTTTTTTCGATATCTTTTTACAAACGTACTCGAAGTGTGGAATAAAATTTAGATTATTGTCCATTATTATACCCAAATATTTTATTTCTTTTACTTTTTCAATATTTTCATTTTCTATACATATGTTGTGGTTTGAATTTCCATTGATCAACAACGCTTTTGTTTTGTTTGTGTTTAACTTTATTTTATTCATTTTAAGATATTTTTCAATTTTGGCCAAATCTTCATTTAATTTTTTTACACATTCATCTGGATTTACACCAGACGTATAAATAAGTGTATCATCAGCAAACATACAGACTTTACATTTTTGTAGTATTTTTTCTAAATCATTTACGTAAATTAAACACAATAGTGTTCCAAGAACTGCACCCTGTGGAACACCTGTATTAACTGTTATTGGCGTTGATGTGTATTTACCGCACTTTGTTCTTTGTGTTCTGCTATTTAAATAGGTTTTAAACCATGATAGTTCTGTACCTTCAACTCCATATTTTTCCAACTTCTGTAGTAGTATTTCTCTATTGACAATTTCAAATGCTTTTTTTAAGTCTAAAAATACTGCCGCAACGCATTTCTTATTTCCCACTTCAATCTTCCACTCAGATATAACAAGGTTCAGTAGTGCTTCACAGTTATGATTTTTCCTAAATCCCGATTGGACTTCATACAATAAATTGTGTTTTTCGAAGTATTTACTTAATTGATTGTATGCTACCCTTTCCAATATTTTACTTATTGTTGTTAACATATTGACTGGTCTAATTTCATTAGGGTTTAACGTGTTTTGAACTTTCTTAATTGGGATAATTGTGGCTTCTTTGAGGTTATCGGGAAAAGTACCATTCTTGAGTGATTCAATTACTAAGTGATGTAAATGCATACCAATTATATCAAAGTTTTTTAGTAACATTTTAACTGATAGGGAATTTGGATCTTTTTTGTTGTTCATTGTTTTCATTATAAATTTTAGTTGTGTTATGTTTATATATTCAAATTGGAAACGTTCATGGGGGTTACAATCAATATTACATTCATATTTTGTAAACGGTATACTTTCTGCAATTTCATTAATGCAAATTCATACAATTAATTTCATTAATTATACCCAACTTGCATACACTTTCCTTAATATTGCGCATTACAACACATTATTTTCAGACTCAATTCCTAAAATTAGTATATATAAATAAAAGCTTCTGCATCATGGTAGCTCTGCATTAATAATTTAAAGGCCCAACGATTTTTTTTTTCAAGCTGGATTTTCATTACTTTTTGTATATTTCAACACCATTGTATTTCGGTATACCATTCGGAGTAACTCTTTTGTGTCTGAAGCAAAGTTGTAGGTATTAAATAGAAGAATAAAAAACAGAACAAAGCTATCCACAAAAAAGTGCATCTAATGCACTCAAAGATCTGTTTTTTCTTATTTTTCATATTTTTGGTCCACAAATGGTTTACATATCCGCAAATATTCTGTTTCGGCTTGCAGGAATGCACACTTCAGACTCGAAGCTTTTGGTGGATTAGTAACAGCAGCTTGTTTTACTGGAAGTAAAAGCGCTAATGTATACTTTTGTTTTTAATAGTTTTCTGTTCATTTTATAACCGCAATTTATGCATGCGTAGCACCTGGATTCATCATGTCCAGTTGGTCTTACACTCAAATTACTGGCTTTATAAAAGAAAACTGTACAGGTTTTCCATGTTTTTATGCTATAAACGGTATTATAAAAACATTTGCACACTGTGTTCGGCACCACCTATGTCTGTTTCATCCAGAGAACTTCACTTGTTGATTAAAAAGCCGTTCAACAATAACAAAGGCACAAAAATCTTGTCTTTTATTTGCAAATGATCAAACTTGCCCACACACTCTCTTTTGTTGTTCATTTTAAGGCAACCGAACAACTTGCAGTTTGAACACTGCCTTATTTTCATCATAGGTAGAATCATACTTGTCAACTCGTTTACTTGCCTCTTGCACTCAACACACACAATTTTTAATAACATTTGAACAACATTTGAATAACAAAAAGCAAGAAATCAAACATTGAAGAACAAAAAGCAAGAAATTATTGTATATGAATTTGTTCAAACATGTTGTATGAATTAATGAGAATAAGAACGTTTGGATACAATGAATTTACTGCAAGCTTTTCTCTTGCCCGTGCGAACTTGTTCATAATTTAATGTGTTCAGCAGAATGAATATGATTTTTAATCATCATTGAATTTTTCTTTACTCTTTAAAATTAACAAAAATTTTTGTGCTGAATAAAATCAAGAAAAATCGTGATTTTGAAGTTCTCTGGTTTCATCAAAATAATAAAGTTTTTTTGATCCTGTTTTGCCTACTTTAGAGACGATATGACTACAAACGTAACAAAAATCAATCAATTTTGGTCACTTATTATTTTCCATATTGAAATTTTCGATGTTCTTCTGGTTTTAAACTGTAATTCACTCTGAAGTAAAATGGTTGTTTATTCCATTAGATAATGTTGCCAACTTGACAAAACGAATGATGTAGAAGTTTTTATTTTCGGGGCTACATTCATGTGCAATTTTCAGAATTGATCACCAAATCAATAAACTGAAATTTCTTGTACTGAGTTAGTTTTTAAAATGTTGAGATACATGTTCTTGTTCATTATACCTTCTACAAAGTGAAGGTTTCCGATATTTGAAGCTGACTTGCAGGCCCACACCATCTCTGATAAACCTCCCTAATACACTGTTTACGCCATAAGTAACACCTGCCGGCCATCGGAATCAAACAAATTAATACTGTTGTCATTTTCTTCTGTGTAAACTGTGTCATTGCTGCTGGCTGTTGTTCAATGTAACCGGCGAGCGCTTTCGATGTGATGACAACATGATCAAACCGTGTTCCATGACATCGAATAAACAGCCAGCTTTGACAGTTTATACTGAAGAAAATTTTTTTTTTTTTATTTTCTTTATTAGTATTATTAATACTTTTTTTCCCCTTCCTTTCCCATATTACACATTATATTTAAAAAAGTTAACAATATGTCTTCTAAATATATTAAAATTTTTTTCCAATTTGATATTGTTTGGCAGGGTGTTGTAGAGTTGTAAACCTTTGTAGAAAAGTGATCGCTGCATTGCTGTTGTTGTAACTCTTCCAATTCTAAAGTTGCCCATATTTCTTAGCTGATATGGTTGAGCATCTCTAACATACACTATTTGTTCAGTTAGGTAATCTGGCGCTGCTCCACTTTTAATTTTTTGTATAAAGTTTAAGGTGTTCAGTTTGAGTCTTTGTTCTATATTGAGCCATTTTAGAGATTCCAGCATAGTATGAATAGATGTATATCTGCTGCATTTCAATATAATTCTCATCGTCCTGTTTTGCAATTTCTGCATCCGTTCAATCTGATGTGTTGTGCAACATGTGAATAATATTGTTGATCCGAATTCGAAATGAGGTTTTATTATAGTATTATATATATTAATTGCAGTTATAATTGAAATTTGTTTTCTGATTCGTGGAAAAAAACTAATCTTTCTGCCGATTTTTCTGCACGTATAGTCAATATGATTTTTAAATTTTAAATCTGTATCAATAACGAAACCTAAGTCTTTTATTTGATCCACCTTCTCTATAACTTGATTATTTATTTTAAAAATTGTATTGCCTTTGGTATATATTTCCATAATTTTAGTTTTATTTTCGTTTAGTTTGAGTTTATTCATGTTTAGCCATATATTAACATTTTCCATATCCTGTGTGAGATTGTTGTAACATTAATGATTAGATTCCCCTTCCGTGAAAATAAGCGTGTCATCGGCATATAGAACTATTTCGCATTTATTTAGAATATTTGGCATGTCGTTTATACATATATATAATAAATAATAAGGCTCCTAAAATTGATCCTTGTGGCACACCGTAGTAGTTATTACTCATATTTGATTCGACGTTATTTACCCTAGTAATTTGCCTCCTGTTTGATAGGTATGATTTAAACCATTTTTGTTCGGTTCCTCCAATTCCGTATTTTTGTAGCTTTTGCAGAAGTATATTTCTATCTATGGTTTCAAATGCTCGTTTAAAATCCAGGAAAATGGCTACTAGTTTGTTATTTTTTTGCAGTTTTTTTCCATCTATTTATTAAATAGTTAACTGCTATTTCACACGAATAGTTCTTTCTGAATCCAGATTGGAATTTTGATTATATGCTGTTATACTCCACATATTGCTCCAATTGTTCCTTTACTACTTTTTCCAGTATCTTTTCACATGTTTTTAGCGTATTAATTGGCCTAAATTCTTCACATTTTTTTGTTTCCTCAACCTTGACTACAGTATTTTATATACTGGCGGAACAAATTCAAACCATTTAATACTAAACACCTATATCTGTCCAAAAATAGACTACAGTACTCATGTATGAACCGGCATCCCAAAGTCTATTTTGGAGTTGTTCGACCGCGTACAGGAGATGGCCAGGAGGCTTATTAGAGACGGTAGGGTATCCCACTCTATTGTTTTATCGTTAATATAATGGTAAGTGCTCTATCGAAATTAGGGAACTTGTTCCCTAATTTCTACTAGCACGTTTTTGCGTTTAATACGATTTTCGTTAAGAGCGCATCCATTTGTGGTCGATTAGCCAGTGAATCGCACTACGCGTTATAGAAAAAATTCAATTTTTAGCAGAACAGTTCCTAAACTCTCTCCAGAGGCCTTTCGTCTCACTTTCAACGTAGGAAAATTCAAATCGATTGTCAAAAAACACTACTCCCTCTTTTCTCCTCCCCATAACCAAATTTTCTAGTTCTGGTACAATGCACTGCATGACTGGAGGTCATCCCCTGGGTGCTAGTTCGAACGAAAAAAAAATACTAAAATTAAATCTGCTTTCATCTGTAAGAAAAACCGGTGGCATGTAACTTTTACAGTTCTGCTCCTAAATGATAAATCTTTTAATATGTGCTGTGCTCTCGTGCAAAAACCAAACGATGTAAGGGCAGGCACACAACTTCTTTTGACCCACTCGGCCATGCGATTTGTTTGTTTTTAAAACTCTTATGTTCACTCCTTTACAAAATTCGTTTTAACCATTGTGGAAAGTTTTAGAGCGGAGCTAGATGTGAATCATTTTGTACTTCGTGAACTATAAACTTGTGTGTGCGTTATTGTTTATTTGTTGTCTTCCTTGTATCACATAATGGCGTCGTGCACAAGTGATTTGCTTTTATTAACGAAACATGCAAATTCTCGTTGAGTTTTACCTTCTAAATAGCTATTGATAACTATTTTTGGCTCTTCCAAGGTAGAAGTGGACTGTTGAATTGTTGGCGGCAGTGCAAAAAAAAATTTTTTCTTACAAAGAAATCAGATATCGAACTGACCGCTACAGCTTATAATATAAAAATTATAAAAAAAAGGACAAATTTATCGATAATTGAAATGAATTTTTAGCTTTATCCGACTTTCAGTGTGACCATAGTTTTAGAATTTTTTAAAATTAGTTTTAAAGTACCGTGGGGTACTTTAAACCGTACCAATTTTTTTACTACAAAAATTTTTTATGCTTCATTAAAAGTATTAAAAAAAAATTCTTAAAAAATGGTTGATAAAATCTACCAACGATTTGCTCGATTTTTAATGAGGAGCCACTGTATTTCATTCAAATAACTGACAAAAACAAAAAATTGTTTTTCTTTTTATACATTTTTTTTCTAATTTAACAAAAAAAAAGCAACAAAAACAAAACTTGTACGGTAAGATCAGCTTTTAGTAGCTCTGTAAACTAAAATAAAGAATTAAGGTTTGTCAATATTTTTATTTTTTTTTTTATTAATTTCTAATAATTTATCTTAATAAAATGCTGATACACAAAATATTTGTTATATTTCACTAAACATTAATAACATCAGAAGAAAAGAAAAAATAATTTTAAATAAAATAAATAATATATAAAAATGAAATTAATGTGCAAGTAGTATTTGTTTAGTATTAGTATTACACATACACATAACCAAATCTATATAACAAAACGATTTTTTATGACAATTATTAATCATATAAATTATCAACACTTGCAACTAGATGCCTCTGCAACATCACCACTTTCATTTACATTAACCGTGTTACCATTGTTTAGACTTTCATAATGTTCCGATGACACAATCTATATAATCATAAGAGAAAAAATATTTTTTTAAACACTTTTTAATATATTTTTACGAACACAAAAAATGTAAAATTAATGTCACATTATTTAAAATGCAGAGGTGCAATACGGTTACTGCTAAATTAATAGCACTCCCGAACACTTTGTCAGCTGTCAAGTGTTTCATATTTAGTTTAGCATTTCAACGTGTATTGAACAACTCTCCAAATTGTGAAAAATTTATTTTGAAAAGCACGGTTCTGTTCTCAATTTTGGTAAAATGTTTTAGCGATTAAAACACTTTGGAATATTTTTCCATAATAAATGTGTCTACTTCACGACTGCCAAGGCTAATGTTTACTGGCGGACACCTTGTATTTGTCTGAGCTGGCAGCGCTTCAGAAACATATTTTAAGAGAGTTTAGGGCTCTCTAAGCCATCGGAATTGGATATGCGTCGATTCACTTACCAATTCCAAGAAATGAAACCACGTGATCATCTAGCAAGGCGTGGATTAGGTGAATGGGCCAAAAAAAAGCGAATTTTGTTAAGTGATGGAGCTCACTTTTGTTTGAATGGGAAAGGTCAATAAATAAAACTGCTGTATTTGGAGTGATTATAATCCTCAAGTGTATATAAGTTGCGACAACTTTACCAGACATCAGATGTGCCCATAAAGGGCTGGTGGAATCATTGTTACGTACTTCTTTAAAAACGTTGGATGCTGATCAAAACGTTACAGTCAATAGTGACCACTATAGAGACATGATTGAACAACCATAATTTGCACCAGCTGTGGTTTTAAAAACACGGCGCAACATGTCACGCAGCTCGTGCCTCAATTAATTTATTAAAGGAACAACTTTGGCAACCGCATGGTTTGAAACGCCTTCCAAGATCGAGCGACTTAACACCGCTAAAATATTTTCTGTGGGGATTTGTGAAGTCGTTAGTCTACGCCTATAAGTCCAAAACGATTGAGCACTTGTAAGACAACGCGTTATTGACGATAACGGCTGCAAATGTTAGAAAAAGTCATTGTAAAAATTATACCTTTATATTAGACTACATCTAAGCCAGATCCGGCATCATATGACAGAAATTATATTTAAATAAAAATTCGCGAAGATTATCTTTCGAATAAAATAACTTTCATGTCAATTTAAAAAATTCATATTGGTTTTATTCCATTGTAAAACTCTTTACCTCTATAAAAACCTCTACGTCGCATTTTGAAAGGTGAATGGAACTTCTAAGAAATACTATTGGCTGGCAGAGGCGGCAGCCCAATGTAAACCATAATTATCACTGTAGACTTAACCGAGAAATTTGGTCCGGGCCAACCGTGGCTGTCGTATGCCAGAAGTCATATTTACTTTATAAAATGTCGATTACCTTTAGAATAAAGCAAATTTAATCTCAAGTTAAAAACTACATCTTTGTTTTATTTAGTTCTATTCCTCTATGATAAACACCCTAATATTGGCTGGTAGGAAAGGCAGCTTAAATAACTATTATTTCAGAAGTTGTAAAAACACGAACGCCTCTAACATGCTTTAATGAAAGATTTTTAGATCAGGACGTTTTGATAGCCTCTACAGGCTGCCTACATCAAAGACGAATTATATCTATCTAGAAAGACGTTACAGAGATCCGACACTTTTTTCCCCATCCGATTGTTGGATGAAATCATAAAGTATTTTTTTTTTGCATTTCATTTGACTGTTAAAATAGAACAATTTAAAGCCTTTAAAAGCAAAAACATCTCAGATTATTACTTTATACAGAGAGTACAAAATGCTCTGTGCTCTAGCTTTGGTAACGGAAGATATACTTTTAAAGCTCGTAGTACATATGGAATACCGCTTTTGACAAAGAAACATTTGGCCGGAAGAACAACGTTTGCAAAGAGTCATTTTGATTGGTCCTCAAAGAACAGGAGTAAAATTATTTCTTTACCTCTCAGATCTAAAGGTTCTTTCATTCATATTTTTAAGCACCATATAACTAACGCTTTATTTAAGCCATCCCTAACATTAAGATCGTCAAGAGCGCTTGTTGCACTTCTCATCGGTTTATAATGTTGGGCCCTTAAACATTTTCCAAGCCGTCTGTCCGATTGTCTTCACAACAAATTTACCCCTCCTTTATCACTGAGAAGGTTCAAGAATATTATTTACCTTTTCTACAATATCCCTAAAAACGTCTGCAACAAATTTGTCATGTTTTGCTGAAGTTTCCAAAAACATCGATCGATGTTTACGGGCAAATTTTAAGCCTTCCTCACGACTTATCACTCGTTCATTGTCGATTTTATTACCAACAACTATCGTTGCTATGTGGGGATTATCGCTATAACTTTCTAGTTCTGTAAACCATGTTTCCAATTTGGCCAAAGATTCACGACTGGTTATATCATAAACCAAAATTGCACCTAGAGCTTTTCTATAAAAGCTGGGAGTTAGGCTGCGAAATCGTTCTGCGCCAGCTGTGTCCCACAAAGCTAATTTGTAGTCAACGCCATCAATGTTCATTACTTTACTTTTAAAATCCATGCCAATTGTAACATCGTGATTTTCATCGAATTTATTTTCTACGAAGCGCCGTATCAGACTAAAAATAGAAGATTTATGTTATAGAACCATTAATACATCTTATAATGCCAACTTATTAAAGCAATAATTAGATTTAGCGTAAATACGCAATTTTAATAAATTTAGTCATCAAAATTGATGACTGCTGTCTCTTGTATAGTTTTTTTTGCACACACACATGCATACATACATATGTACATACTTTATTTTTTTAGTTATTTTATTTACCTGGACTTCCCTACACCACTCTCACCAATCACTAATAGTTTTATAGCTTTATCACTTAGCATCGTTTTCTGTTAGAATGTAATTTATTAAGTTTGTGACATTTATAAAATAAATAAATATTTATGTCTTTCCCAGATTATTACTTAGAACAAATTGTATTATCTGCTTTTATGAAGATACTCCGAAAATGGGGATGCCAGAAGTTTTATAAAAGTATGAGTGGCCATTTACATTGTGATAATGCAGTGTTTCTGTCATTCACTACCAAATGATAACTTGATAGCTAAGCTGTAACACAGTCCTTATAGTTTGTATTAACGGGTGAGAGAGTGTGGAGGCATGGCCCATTTACATATCTACATTTGACATTCAAGAACAATATAGAATTTCAGAATATTTCAGAACTTTTTAAACCAATTTAAATTTTGATCACCTTCCACAAGGCTTGTAAACAAATAATGCAAAAAAAATGGTACAAATTGAAATAGTTTTTTCAGTTCCAACATCTACGCGTTTCTCTAAAAGGCTTAAGTAATGCTAGCTGTCTAGACCCAGTCAAAATATTCATTAAGTAATAGATTTTGACTTAAATTCCATTAAACCATTTTGTAAACATTTCTAGAATGATTATTTGCAGAATGATTTTATGACTCCAGTTTTTTTAAAAGCTAAAGGGTATTTTTCTAGAGGTATAAAATTTTGCAATAAAATTAAACATAGATAAATTTTTAATTCTGGCATTATAATTTCAATATGGCCTCTGGCATATGACAGCTACGACTGGCTAAGACGTAGTCTAATCTGGTGGTATAATTTTCGATGATTTTTCCAATATTTGTGATCGCATATTAGCAATAACGCGAATATTGTTCCCTAAGTACTCAATCGTAAAGTAGATTAGAGACTTTAGGGCGTTAAAACGCATGATCTTGGATACCATTTCCCAGATCCGAAATGTGAAACGTGTGAAAAGGTTTCGTTTAATAAATCAATTGTGGAACGAGGTGTGTGACATGCTGTACCATATTTTTTTTAAAGAGAAGTAGCGCTTCAGGCAACAATGCCTATTTAGTCAAGTACCGTGCCTACATTCTTTAGGAAAGGGATAGAGAAGAGATGAAACAGGTGGTGAAAGTAGAAGGATAGTCGGAAATTAACTGCCGTATGAGACAGCACAGCGACCAGTGACCATGACTTCATCACTGAGCAGCTCCACCGACAGTCAGTTTTTATTTTTGTAGTGAAAAAAACCAAGTTCTTCGTTGGGAATCGAACCCTCAACTCTTAGACTGACAAGCTAGTACACTACCTACTAGCCTACAGGGGAAGCTTATTGAAACCACAGCTTCTGCATATCAGCTTGTTCAATTGGTGGACGAAAAAGTAAGTAATCATGGCTCCATAGCGGTAACCATTAAATGTATTGCTCTGCACAGCTTCGTTTTTAAAAAAAAGTACCCATAAAGCATACCAAACAGTCAGGTTTTCTGGATGTTACAATGTCTCAACATACACTTGAGGATTATCGTCTCTACAAATACGACAGTTTTGTTTATTGGCGCATCCATTCAAACCAAAGGTTGGGTTCAACGGTAATCTTGTTATGGGTCCAATGTGCACAATTTAGATGTGTTATTCAGTCGTCAGTCTATTTTTGTTGAAATGAAAAGCCAAACTAAACAGAAATCACTTGACAGCTGACAAAATGGACGCCAGTAAAAAGAGTGTTGCACATACATTTTGTATGTAATCTACGGACTTTTGTTTACTTTGATTTGGCCCATTAAATTATTCATACATAGTATAAAACAAATTAAAAGTGAATTTCTTTCTTACGTGCCTTCGTTTGCTTCAATGTGTTTAATTTCACTAATATTAAGAAAGAATTATCTAATATCGCCTTCTTTATATTATTGTAATTGTTATTATTAATATTTAAATATTCTTTTCTGAACAAGATGTCCTGTTTACTTTCATTTGACGCTCACTGTGTACAAATGTATACACTCATATATACATACGTAAATATATGTTTTTGTATGTATGTAATAACATTTGTCATAACATCTTTTCTAAGCTGTTGTTTGCCTGTATTTGAAACCAATTATCATTAATAGGAGTACCACCACTAACTAACTAACTACCTGTTAGTCCGTATAATTATTATCGCATTAACAAATCTTTAAGTAGACAATAAAACCATTCACGGCTTTCAATTTAAGCAACTCATAAACTATGTACGTAATGTTGTGGGATATTTTATTTTTAATATACATATTTACCGTTTTGCCATACACTGCAAAATAAGTCGGTTAATATTAAAAGAAAACTATTCGTGTTGCCGCTTTCCAATTAACACATAAAATAATAAATTATAATCTTAATCCGTTATTTGGAAGGACTAAAAGAGCGACCGTAATATTTGAATACATTAGGTTAAATAATAACCGAATTAAATTAAAAGTCAGCTGATGCCCTTAAGTCTGGAAATGAGAGAAAAAATTACGCGAAAAAACAATAAAAGAACAATGTGTTTGTGTTTTTGCATAATGTGTGTGAATATGTGTAATGTACGAACCTCCAGACGATCATTAATAATCGTGAGTAGAAAGACTTAATTTATACAATGTATACGCCAATGCATATGAAATGTTAATTTCTTCTTGTTTGGGCCATCTTATAATTTATGAATCAGGGAGCTGCGGAATTTTTACACGTCATAGCCAATGTAGCATCATTTTCTGTTTAATTGTATCAATATCGCCGTACAGCTTATGGTTCTTACAGTATCGACATTTGCCCCCTGGGGGCACATAAATATGGTCTTTATAGAATTCCAATATCTAAACACAGTGCAACTGGGGAAAAAGGGAGCCCAATCCCCTGAAGACAGGCAGGGAGTCAACTGGAAACTCCACTTTATTTCCACGGGAATCAGTAAGCCGCAGAGTTCATTATTTGTCTCTTTAGACATTTAATAGTTCTCTGACTGATTATTGAGGTTGGCCCTTTATGGGAGTATCGTGGTGTTTGTGGTTTCGCGGCCCCATAACAATATAATGGTTATTATGGTGGGCAGGATCATCTCACTGATAATGACACGCAAAGTGAATAATCCAGTCCAGTGAGCATGCTAGACATGTGTTCTGGACAGGAGTTGGAAAGTCTCCAACTCTTTAGCAAGGTGTGATGATTTGCAGCCCTGCTCTGGAATCATTAAAGTTGCAACTAGAAGGTTTCTGTTGCATAGAATTATAGCTTCGGCTTTCTAGGACGAGCATGACGTTCCAAATTATGCAGTGTTTAGATCCACCATCTGATTAAGGCTTCATGGCCAGGTGCGGATGCAAATCGAATCACACACAGTATCGACATTTGAACTAAGTACTTTGATCTGAAATAGCTTCATCTTCTTTTGCATGTGCGCATGCTGCAGCCCCCAAAGCAATGTGTATAAATTATTTGTGCCTTGTAGGTAAAGAAGGTAAGAGAGAACGAAAGAGAGATAAAGAAAAGACAAAATAGGGGTAAGAATTATGCTCCATGTTATCTTCAGGTGCCCCTGTAGGCTATTAGGTAGTGTACTAGCTTATCAGTCTGGGGTTGTGGCTTCGATTCCCAACAAAGACCTTGGTTATTTTCACTACAAAAAATAAAAATTGACTGCCGGTGGGGCTGCTCAGTGTGCTGTCTTATACGACAGTTAATTTCCGATAACATGGGCCTTCTAGAAATGAAAACTGCTAAGTACACTACCTATTAGCCTACCAATTTGGAGGTGGTTGTTTTCACTACAGAAAATAAGAGCTTGAAGGCTATGTAACTATACTTCTACTTTCACCACCTGTTTTATCTCTTCTCTAGCCCTTTCCTTAAAAATGTAGCACGATTGTGACTAAATAGGCATTGTTGCCTAAAGTGCTACTTTTCTTTATAAAAAATAAATTTGATGTTATTCCAGGTTTTTATCAATTTCATTAAAATGAATGCCATCCATCCAGTAATTCTTCGTTGTCTTAAGCTTACCTTTAGTGGGTGGTCCCAATACGATATCATCTTTAGAGAATAGACGAGGAGAATATTATACGCAGCCCTCCTTTTTTATTAGAAATCTGCTTTTATACCCTAAGCAAGCTTTCTGTCACTGACACCAGATTTCTCTTCTTAGATCTAAACTTTCGATTCCTGTCCATCTCAATTTTCATAGTTAATACATTCTTTTCTGCAGTGTTGATGCGAAACTCTTGATCTTACCAAGAGGCCGGATCGAATACATATCTAAAGCACTAAGTGTCCTCCATCGAGAACAACAGGATTGATTAGCCTTTACACGAAGTTCGTTTCGTTCTATTATTCCCAATGTTAAAGAAGCAACAAATTTTATGCGGTGAGAATTGTTGTTGTTTTGTTTTAACGCAAAAACAGGTTCCAAATAAAAACTTGCACAAGAAAATTTGATGCCCGTCAATCAATTAGTGTAGGGAAGGGAATGGAGGTGAACAAATTTTCAATTAAGGAAATAGAAATTGTTAAGATTTATAAAGGGTGCCTTTATAGACTACGTAACTATTAGTTGGTCATATTTTTTTTAACAGGTAGCCATTTTGTCAGCTGCCAGGCAGTTTGTGTTTAGCTCGGTTTAGCGTAGCCTAGACAACACTTTTAAATTGTGCGAAATGGGATGATTCCGATTTCCATAAGGAAATTATTTTTTTTTCAAGTGTGTAAAGACTCTGACATCCACAAAAATTTGTTTGTTTGCTGTGCTTTATCAACTGGTGGAATCATTAAAACACAATGCTGGTCACAACGTTACAGTCTATGGTGACTGTTATAGAGCCATAATCACTAACATTTTTCCTTCATCAGTTGAACAATCATGATGTGCACGAGTTGTTGGTTTCCATATGACGGGGCAACATCTCACATAGCTCTTGTCATAATTGATATTTTGAAGAATACGTTTGGTAACCGCATAGTTTTGGATCCGTTAATTGACCTCTAAGATCGTGCGATTAACGCGCTAGACTATTTTCTGTGGTCATATCTGAAGAGTCTACACACTTGGAGTATAACATTCGTCGCGTAATTGCCGATATACATCCAAAAATTTTGCAAAAAGTCATCGCCGAACCAGCCGTGCCAGAAGATAATCCTTTGAATAAAGTAAACTTCATAAAATTAAAAAAAAATCATCATTGTTTTATTTCATTAGAAAGGTCTATACTTCTTTAAAAAAAACACCCTTTACGTAGAACTTTTAAAGGAAAATAGAACTAAGCACTATTGGCTAGCAGCTCACTGTTTTCCACTAAATGTCACTGTAGCCTTGGCGATCACGCTAAGAGATATAGTCCGAGCCAGCCGTGACGGTCATATGCCAGAAATTTTTGAAATATTTAAATTATAAAATGTTAGAAGTTTGTAATGCCAGCTGATTTTCTTTCTTTATTCTATTACAAGGTTTTGTACCCCTATAAAAAGCCCCTTATTTATTTAATGTTTAAGCGCCAATTTCTCGCTTCTTTTTAATCAACACAAATATTACTTTTGTGTCAGCCTGTAAAATGCTGTTGCCGAACTTTAAACTATAAAAAATAATTGTTCGTAAATAACTTTTAAAATATGACTTTATAATTAGTGCCAACCCATTAAGAAATGGTTTTAACCGTGCTATACTGTACCAAAGTAAATGAATAGAGAGACCATATATTTAATTCAATAAATAGCAGAACATTAGTTGGGAGAATTTGCTTAATATACGGCGACAGTATAAAGTTGGATGTGTCATAAAAGCAAAAGCACTTAACTACGGCTTTTGGAACTACAAGGTACAATATATTTAAATATGTATTTATATAATTTTAAATATACACGTAATACACGGACAATTTTACTACCACCAGCAGCGGCTTGCTCGTATTATATTATAAAAATACCACCACTAAATGTTAAAGCAAATGATAAGAAAATAAAAAAAAAACATTAGGTAAAAGGCTGGAGTACAGAAAACAATAGTATTACAAAAAGAAATGTTCAGTGTTGCTGAGAAACTGCTTTACCACTAAATTATTATTTACTTAAAGTGACAATTTTTCGAAATACATAAGAAAAATTTAATTTTGTACGTAATTTTTTTTTAAGAAAAACTACAAACGTTTCTTAAATTTAATTAATTAATTTTAATTAATAATTCTAAAATATTTGTATCTTTGGAATTATTTTTTTAGAAATTGGGCACAGAGATCTTCAGCTTTCATGAAAAATTTTTATATGATTACAACAAAAAAAAAATCCTAGTTAAGTCTACACATCTTGTAGTAGAAAATTATGTAGTGTATGAGAACTAAATTCCGACAACACCTTAGGATGCGAAAAGGATTTATTAAAAATAATTTCAGAATATAAGGCTACAAATTTAATGCCTAATGATGCTGCTTGACTTGTTCGCTTGAACCTATATTATTTTTATTTATTACTGTTTCTCCAATGACTGATTTGTTATATTTGACATTTTTTTTTAAAGTTAACATTCTCGCTATGTAAAGTTTCAGGCTTTTTTATCGTTGAAATTTGTGATGCCATCGGTATTTGTGCAGTTCGTTTTGATTCGATTTTTATTATTTTAGTTTTTTGTGTTATTTCAAATAGCTTATAATTATAATTAACGTACACCAAGCAATTGTTGAAAACCGCCTCAATATTCCATTCATATACCATTGGCACTTCCCTAGCTCTAGCTAATATATAAAATTTTCATGTAACTGGTTTCACTAAAATTTTATGGTGTAAGTTGCCCCTTAATTTGATTTTGTGCTGCCAATATCGCGTTTTAAATAGAAAAAACATTGCAAACACAAACGAACCGTTAATATGGAGTTTGTTAAAAAAAAGAAAACAAGAAATAAGGAAATCGAATGCTTATGAAGGAGTGGTTGGTTAAAAATTATTTTTCCTCATTAACTCTTTCTTAAAATAGACTATTTTAATTTCACATATTTTCCTGAGCACAAGGTTTTTGTAGCATTCCAATAAAAGGAAGAATGTACATCATCTATATTTTTTTTATCTTAATAACTTGCCCTGTGTTATCAATTTACTTTGCAATTATAATTTTTTAATTACCCCATCTGCAATAGCTTGAAAAGTAATAATCTTTTGCTAAATTGACACACATTATACAAAAATAAGCGATTTTAACATTTGCTAATTAAATAACGCAATCGTCTATAGCCTTCATTAGCTAATGCACTCACTCGTTATGAGTTCGCCTTCATTTCTTAACTTTGTTTTGAAGTCGTACCCTGCGTTTATTGAAAAAATACTGTAGTTTTATTAATTTGAGACACCCTATATTTTAACATCTACTTATTATGGGAGACAGAGATTTATAATAAAAACAAAAACAATTTTACGTCACTTTTGACAACTATTTTTGTACATTTCACAAAAGGTGATATTTAAAAATTTAGAAAATTCTAAATTTAATTTCTAATAGAAGAAAGAAAGAAAGCAAAAATTACTGCAATGAAAATAAAATTTAAAAAAGGATAAACAGAACCTGCTTTTTATAAGAGTAGAAAAATGAAAAAGCGGAAAAAAGAAATTGTTCCTTTAAATTACGGTCCCTATATTCTATTTGCACCTTTTAAACTTTAAAGGAAACACAATACGCATATAAAAATGTGACATTTAGCATATTAAAATAATATTTATTGATTTCTCATCCACCATCGTCTGTGTAATTAAATTTTCACAAAAATTATTAGAATGAGGGACGAGTATTTTGATCGTAAGTAGACCGCTTAAAACGCTCAATATAAAAAATAAATATGCGATAGCTTTTCTTATAACTTATTTGAAAGTAATATCGTCCACACCTTACAAAATATATTTCTTTGCGCAAGACAAATCAAATGGCCTTTGATTTTGTTCAACATATTGTGCCATATACTAATATAATGTAAACCTTGGATATTTTATTGAACAATATCAACTATTACAAATGTTTGAGTACAAACAACCCTTGCGCGCCAGACAGAATTTATTTCATTCAAAATTTTCGACAACACTGGAGAACTTAATGTTAAGTAAACAACAGACTTCAAAGCTGCACTAGTCTTACATTAACAGTCGTTAAGTAACGATCATAGAAAATTAGATGTCTTAGAATTGAGTTATACAATTTGCACTTAACATTTGCTGTTAACCGCTTTATTGAAAAGAGCGGATATAGAGTGGCATCCTAAAAAACAATGAGAAAAAGCAAGCAGCTATACATACAATACGTACCCACCCCTAAACAAAAATATATTTGACAGCCACAAAATACATAAACAAACACAAAATAAATGAGAAGTAAACTTTAAAAATTTGGAAAATTTTATTTAAAACTTTAAAATAATTAAATTAAATTGGATTAAATCAAATTGCATTATTGATATTAGGTGCATCGGTTGCAGGAAAATAAGCAGAACTCAAAACAAGTTGGTAAGTATTAGCTGCAATTGAAATGTTTATTACTTTGTTAATAATAAAATTTGCTTTTTTTTACAGGCACTTACATAGATGTGGAAATCACTTCTGCGGCTGTGGGAAAACAACAAGAATTACTTTAAATGGTAAGTGTTCCTGAAAATAAAAAGTGAATTACATTCCTATAAAAAATCTGTTTTTGTTTACAGAGCCTTACGTAGATGTGTAATTTATTTGTGTGGCTGGTGGAAAACCACAAGAATAGTACTCTGAATGGTGAGAGTTCCTGAAAATAAAAAGTAAATTACTGGCTGGTGATAAATTATAAGAATTTCCAAAACTATACTAGCCAAACACAGATGGTACTGGATACAAGTTTTGGCTGGAAAAAACAAATCAAAGAACAGCTCTTTTAAGAGCTAACAAATATTTTTAAAAAGAGATAAATTAGAACTTAAAAGTCCTTTTAAGGGCTATAAACTAACTAAAAAAGAGATAAATTCACAAACTTTTTTTTACTGATGCAATGATGAAAATCAGCAGAGTTGAACACCAATTGGTAAGTATTATCTGAAAATAGAATATGCATTACCTTCTTACTTACAGGAAATTTATGGAGCCTAAATATTAAAATATTCTTGCAACTTTCAATGCAGTGGCAGAATATTATATGTGAAAAAATATGTAATCAAGCTGGTGGAAAACAACAAGAATTACTTTAAATGGTAAGTGTTCCTGAAAATAAAAAGTGAATTACATTCCTATAAAAAAATCTGTTTTTGTTTACAGAGCCTTACGTAGATGTGCAATTTATTTGTGTGGCAGGAGGAGACTTGCCATTATTAATTCCCATATTTAAACGTTACATTATTCATTCATAAAACGGAAGTGTATTTCTAGTCAATTTAATTTGTAACATTGAATTTGCCCACCACACCTAATATTTACTTATAAGCTGCACGTAATTGAGTAAAATTTTGTGTCGAAAATATTTATTTCAATTATATTTTTATTTTAATAAATCTTCTTAATTAAATAATTAATAAAAAGTATAAAGAATAAAATATAAAATTAATAAATTAAATTCATAAGGCCATTCAACACTCATTAAGCTTCAATAATTCAGTTATCGTATTTAGAATTGGAACGTTAAAATTGATAAAAAGTTTAATTGAAACAAAAATAAAATATAAATTTTTAGAACTATAAAAGATTTGAATTAATTACAAAAGGTTTAATAAAGATAATACAATTACGTACATACAACCATATAGCTTAAGATACATTAAACATTTATTTTTTTAAGAATAATTTTTTTTGCTATTTTTAAAATAGCATCTTACAAGAAATAATAATAAAATAGAAAAATTCAAAATATTTAAAGAATTTACTTTAAGCTGTTAGGCAGCATTGTCCTTTTGTAGCCAGGCCTACTCGGAATTGTAAAGCAGGTTGTAATAACACCAATTTTCAGGTATTTGTATTAACGTTAATACTAGATTGACTTTGTGAATCGGGCATAGCTCGTATAATTTCCAATAAAATTTCACGTGGTTGGCTCGATATTTTTGGCAAGCTTGCAAAATTCTTTACAACCAGTTTTGAGACACGGTCTTTAATTTCAAAATTATTTGTATAAACTGCAGCTTCTAAAGTTTGCAAAACGTAGATGTGTAATTTATTTGTGTGGCTGGTGGAAAACGACAATAGTACTCTGAATGGTGAGTGTTCCTGAGAATAAAAACTGAAGTGGTGATAA
Source organism: Trichopoda pennipes (assembly GCA_030448955.1). Classification (NCBI taxonomy): domain Eukaryota; kingdom Metazoa; phylum Arthropoda; class Insecta; order Diptera; family Tachinidae; genus Trichopoda; species Trichopoda pennipes. Next base: position 10,373,628 of record JASKUP010000025.1, on the reverse strand, counting down.
ATTATAAGAATTTCCGAAACTAAAACTAGGTTAAGGAAATATTTGTAAAAGGCAAATGACTGGTCAAACACAGATGGCACTGGACACAAGTTTTGGCTGGAAAAAACACATCAAAGAACAGCACTTTTAAGAGCTATCAAATATTTTGAAAAAGAGATTAATTTAAACTTAAAAGTCCTTTTGAGGGCTACAAAATAAAAATTTTTTACTGATGCAAAGATGAAAATCACCAGAATTGGACACCAATTGGTAAGTATTATCTGAAAATAAAATAAGCAGAAAACGTGAAAAATATGCAATCAAGATAACAAGGAAAATGTTTTTCGTATTTTATCTCCTTTTGTTAGATATTCCGTAGCCCTTAAAAGAGCTTTTATAAATTTTAAAAGATGATTTTTTTTCGACCTTGTCTGGTCTAGATCCATCATGTTTTGCTATAAACGGCATCACCTCTTGTAGGATGTGGCTCTTCACCACGCATGACGGTCTTGAGTAAGGAGAAGCTGAGCCTGCATGGCATATGTTCGCTACACTTACTCCTGGATTGTAGAAAGTTAACACTTTTCAAAAATCCTCGATGCCATTCCACCAAATATTTTGTATTGAAAAAAATGCAGTAGTTAGTAAATTTTTAATGTTTCTGCAGCATAATACGTTTTTAATTGTAATGTTATTGTATTTATAAATAAAGTAATTTAGTTTTAAATTTTATATAAATATTTGTATTTTATTGAACGGACAAAAAAATCTTAAATTTTTAAATTTATAATTAAAAACAAAGACATAAAAGTATTTTTAACGTAGACTTTAAACATATAGTCAATTTTGTAATATTTAAAAAATTGCTTATGATGTGGAACGATTATCTGTAGCCCCTGTTGCATTACCTTGTATTTGTTGCTGAGTATGTTTGGTGCTCCTGTAGGTAGTTTCTAAAGACTTTTAATGACTAGTACACTAAAGCTTTAGTTAGCTTATTGGACGCTTCAATTGCTTCTTTGTGTTTGACTTCTTCATTTAAAAAATAAAAGATGAATTTTTGTAAAAAAACTCCTTAATTGAATTTTAATTTTCCATATAAATTATTCCAGATTCTGCACTGAAGGGTCCACAACATATCACCTTTGTATTCCTGTTCAATTCTTTTTATATTCCTTTCTTTCACTTTTAAACACATAACAAATTAATTGTGCCCACATGTCAATTGGACAAATGAAAACAGAGGCATTTTTAATTTCTTAAAAGCACATTCTACATTTTGGACAAAATATAATCTGCAAATTTTAAAATGTTCACAATTGTTTTCTGTTTCTCACAACGATAGCAAACCAATTGGACATTATTTACCTGCCAAATGGAACCACGCACGGAAATACACTTGTTTTTTTATAAACGAACGTTCGTCACAAACCAAATGGACATTATTTAATTGCCAAATGGAACCACGCCCGGAAATACACTTATTTTTTTATAAACGAACGATCACAAACCAATTGGACATTATTTGATTGCCAAATGGAACCACGCACGGAAATACACTTGTTTTTTTATAAACGAACGTTCGTCACAAACCAAATGGACATTATTTAATTGCCAAATGGAACCACGCACGAAAATACACTTATTTTTTTATAAACGAACGATCACAAACCAATTGGACATTATTTAATTGCCAAATGGAACCACGCACGGAAATACACTTTTGTTTTATAAAGGAACGTTCGTCAACACATAATACATAAAAAAACTTGAAAAAAACTTACCTTGTCAGATTCTTCGGGAACCGGTGGAGTTTGCCTACGTCTGGACACTTCATTATACATTTGCGGCTCCTATAAATAATATAAAATGTTTTGATAAGTAATTAAAACTTGTTCCTTAGAAAGAAAAATTTTTCCTTAGGAAGAAAAATACTCACATTTTTTAACCTTCTTCTTAATCCTTTGCTACACAAATAAAAGTTTTTCTGTTAAATAACACCTCTGCTGTAAAATTGGCAAGTAAATTGGCGCAAAAATTACAAAATTATAGCTAAAAACGAACATTTTCTAAATATTTGCGCCAACTTGCATAAAATTGTAAAATAAAAATGTAAACAAATAAAATTCATTACCTCCTTTATAGAAAAGAGACAGATGCATACAAATTGAATAGCATGCTGTCTTGTAAAAACAAAGGGGTTAACTGTGGCCGAAATTTTTTTGCTCGTGTACTATCTAATTAATTATCTATGGTAACGATCTATCATCGCTTTGATCGGTTGGAGTCGTACAAAAATAGTGTTTTGATTAAACACATTTTTATCTTTATTATTAATACTATAATATTGTGTTTAATTCTGTTTTAGTCATTTTGTTTACTAGTTGAGAATAAGAATTAGATCTGAGTTAACGAATAAGAAAACAAATATATAAATAAAAGAACAAAATCTTGAAAGAAAAAGAAAAAAACAAGTTAAGGAAAGAAATAAAGAAAAACACGTTTAAAAACGACGAGAACAACAATAAAGAATAGAGATCGTTACAAACACAACTCTAAATAACTAACTTAAATTAGTGTGTGCATGCACAACCAAGGGAATTCAGGCAAATAAATTGAAAGAACTGTTGAACAGCAGCATAAGCGAAAAGAATAATAAAAAAAAAAAATAATAAAGCAACCAAGTCTTATTCTTTTCTTGAGAATCAAAACAACAAGCAGCAAAAAAATACAAGTATTTTTGTATGTGTATACAATTTTATTATTTTTATGAGACTTTAATATTTTTTTTGTTGTTGATTCCTTTTTTTTTGCTTTTGATTCTTTGTCGCCTGTTTCTTCGTTTATATATAATTTTAAACATTGTATCAACGTCGCCTCGTAGCAATTACTGCTGCTAACTCTCCTTAAATTGTGTGTGCTTTTAAATGCGAGTGAATGTGTGCGCCCGTTTTCCTACAAATAAAAAATAATAGTCATTGGTGATCGCTGTAGTATAGACAGACTGAAGAAGTTTTATTTCTTGAAATGTGCTAAAACTAACAAACACGCGAAAATTTGGTGAACAACGATCGATTGGTTTCGAAAAAAATTATACAAATTGTTTGTATACATATATCAATTGTTATCTAGCAGCATTTTTCCAAATCAATGGAAAAATAATTTGTAAATAAAACAACAAAAAAAGAAAACTAAACAAAAAATTGCATCAGTTGTCAATTTGTTTCATTCGTCTTACACCGCCAATTCAATATATAAACAATAAATGCAAATATATTTATATAAAAAAAAATTAATAGCAATTGAGAATAATAATTTTTTGATTGTAGATAAATTCATATATACATACATTTGAACATACATAAATGGATGCAGGCAATTAAGCTCTTTGTAAAATTAATAACTATAAAATTATTACAACAAAAAGAAAAATAAAACCAATAAGTGCCAAGTCTGTTTGATTAATAAGAAAATTAATATTTTTTCTTTTCGTTTTTTGTTATATTTCTTAAAACTGTCCTGTTGCATGTATCTTTGCTGTTAAACAAACAAAACAAAAGGAAAACACATATAATTTGTAAAACAAAATGTCGGCAGCAATTGTACAAAATAATAATAACAATTTAACGGCTACAAATTCCTCAAGAGCCATCTATTTTGATTGCGGTGACATTTTTACAGCGGTAAGTTTTTGATACCACATTCATTCAAGTATTAATTTCATAAATTAATTCGTCTCAAGGACAAAAAGGACGTGGAAAAAAAGTTAACCGTATTACGGGCATATGTATGTACTTATACCTATATTTTTTTTATGCATATTGCGAATGTGGGTATGAATATAATTATCTACATACATATGTATGTATGTATGTATGTATGCATATGCAAATGTTAATTCAATACTCTACGTATATACAAACTTATGTAAAGTACATTTGTTGAATGATGTACAATACATGTATGTATATATTTATGTATGTACGTTATACATAATTGCAGTTAATTGATGCCGAGAAGTTCTCAGCTTCTTTAAAATACTTAAACTCTCATCCCGTTATATTAAAATTTCGTTTTTATGTCACTGGAGGAGGAGTTTTAACAAACAACAAAAAATCCTTTCAATTACATACATTTTGCACGTGTTTTTATTTTCTTTATATACATATGTATGTGTGCATATGCATACATGCATACATACTTTTGCATGGATAAATATTTGATTTGTATTTACATTTAAGCATATTAATGTAACTGCGTAATTTAAAGAACATTGAAGCCATGAGTGCAATTGAATGTCAATTAAGCAAAGAATCAAAAAAAAATCTAACTTTACAACAAGCTGATGTCTTAACAATTCGTTTAAAATTTTGCTATTTAGTATAAAATTTACATCTTATTTATTGCACACCAAAAATTTTCAAATTTCAATATGTATTTATTTAAGGTAATAAATAACTTTGTTTTTCTTTTTTTTAGTTTTGGGAAATTGATTGCAACATGCAAAGAGATTTAATAGTTATTTAAATGTAGTTTTAGTTTACTTAAATTATTGCCAGAAAATATATTTAAAACTTATTGACGAAAACATTCACACACGGTGTGTGTAAAATTTAACATATGGACTTGAATTGAAGGGACAAATTAATAAGAACGCAAAAAAACACAACCCTTAACTCTTTTGATTTTCCAACATAGTTTTATTTCTGTTAATTAACATTGCCACACTGTTAAACAACACAATTTGAGCGAATTGTTCAAACCAACCGTATGTAGGTATTTATATGATATTGGAAATATTTAATATTATAGTTCGATTTTATTTTGTTTTCATATCCTACAATCTCATTCTGTCCTTTAAGCTCACGGGTGACAAGTTAGCTATCCACCATAATCGTACGATTCAATCACAAAAATAATTTATGGAATTCTGCTGAACTAAGAAAAATCGCCTAGAAAAGAGTGCTTAAGTGTGACACTGTTACAGAAGAAAAATGCACTTTAAAATATACAGCTCTGAACAGGTGGAAACTATTTAGTTTTTTGTTTGTTTTCTAAAACTAAAAATTTAGATTAAAATGATTCAAATTTTTATTGTAGTACGAAGATAAAAGCCCGGAAATTGTGAATGAAAATTGATAGATATCTGATAACTGTCCATCGTGAACACACTGGCAGATGTCGATTCCTTCATTAAAGTTTTTAATCACTTTTTGGCAAAATGGCGGTTCTATTTTGTTAACCACATCGCGGATATCGAGTTTTAAAGCTAAAATTGATTCGACTGGCTCCGTAAAAAGTCTATCCTTAACATAGCCTTAACAAAAAATAATCCATTGGTGTTAAATCACAAGATCAGGCTGATAACTTACTGCGAATTGTCGTGAAATTATACGATCGGAAATTTGGTTTGCCATAAATTGATCGTTTCATTGGCTGTGTAACATGTGGCACCGTGCTATTAAAACCACATGTCAGTGATATCCACGTCGTTAATAATAGGCCAGCCTCATCTTCGAAAAAAAAAAAAAAAAAAAACGGCCCACCATGTCTCCAGACCACATAGCGCACATACAAAGCATAGCATGCAAAGGCTTCTCAACAATCCCTCTAGTATTTTAAGAAGCCGAAATTGGGCAATTTTGCTTGTTGACATTTTTTCAGAAAAACCAGCCGGTTGTGCCTCAATAAATGGAGTGAATATACGGCGATGTAAATGGTAGGCCGGCTTCAATTTCGGAATTAGTTAAACCTTGTAAGGCATCAAAGCCAAATCCTTGCAAAATTCGCCATATGGTGGTTTTGTATAGCACCAATTGTTTTACCCCCCGGGGGCACATATATGGTCTTTATGGAGAGCAACTATGTAGACCTGTGCAACTAAGGGAAAAAGGGAGCTCAGTCCCCTGAAGTCAGCAGGGGTACAACTGGAAACTCCACTTTATTTCCACGGGAATCAGTAAGCCCCAGAGTTCCGTTATTTGTCTCTTTAGACATTTAACTGTTCTCTGGCTATTAGTCTTTGGTTCTATGGCGGCCGGGTTCATTTCACCTTAAATAACACCTACCTGGTGAAATGTTCCCAGATCCAGTGAGCATGCTAGACATGTGTTCTGGACAGGAGTTGGAAAGTCTCCAACTCTTAAGCAAGGAGTGATGATTTGCAGCCCTGCTCTGAAATCATCGAAGTTGCAACTAGAAAGTTCGTTGCATAGAATTATAGCTTCGGCTTCCTAGGACGAGCATGACGTTCCAAATTATGCAGTGGCTTGGTCCACCATCTGATTAAGGCTTCATGGTCAGGCGCGGATGTAAATCGAATCACACAGTTGTCATTACATGTGTCAACGGAGGAAAAACGGGAGCCCAGTCTCCTGAAGGCTAGCAGGAAGTCAAGTGGAAGCTTCACGTTATCTCCACGGGAATCAGTAAGTCCCAGAGTTCAGCTATTTGGGTTTTTAGCCTTTTAGCTGTTCTATGTCTGATTATTGAGATTGGCCCTGCGGGAATATCGTGGTGGTTGTGGTTTCGCGGCCTTCATGAACTTGATTAAGGGACCAGGATCATCTCACCTTAACTGAGAACATTGGGTGAATGATCCGGATCCAGTGAGCATACTTGTCATGTGTTCTGGACCAGGAGTTGGATAATCTCCAGCTCTTCAGAGTGGGGGTTGGCGGCCCTGTGGGCGCGGCGCACGCATCATATCACCCCAGTGGTTTGACCACCGTCGGGTTATGGCCTAAACACGAGGCACCAACGTTAATCTTATCACGCATTACATGGGAAATTTCTTGATTAAATAATTTGACAATTTTGAGATGTCAATTGGCCGCCTTATACTTGTGATTCCACGTCGCTGAATTATTTTCCCCGGGAACATTTGAAAGACCCGGGCATATGTGAACAACCCACACACAACTGACAACTAAACTAAGAGATAGAATTCGACGCTGCTTAACAAGATAACCGAAGCTTTATTGCAAATTGTGTTTAGAAATTGTCTGAAAAGAGCGGACGTCTGCTGATGTGCTACAAGTGGACATTTGCTTGACATTATATACGGTTATAATAATAAAACTGAAGCCAATTTACTTCCTAACCCCGAATTTGTTCACCCGTTTCTTATTTGCATGAAATGTTTTGATCGAAACTGTATATATTTTATTGTTAATAAGTTTTACAATCATATGCCACTTTATTCAGAGCTACTAGAATTCATCCAGCATTTGTTTGATTTTCAAAATTTTTAATTCTTTTTTCGAATATTGATTGTACAAGTTGTTCTCTCGTATGTTTTTATTTAATTTGACTTCTTTGGCTTTTAGTGTCTTGTTAAATGGATTTTTGTTGTTGGGGAAGCTTTTATTAAAAAGCTTATCAAAATTAGCGCAATTTATGTGTTAATCTTTTGTCAAAGCAGGTTATTGTTATTGTTGTTTATAAATATTATAAAATTTATATTTATATATATTTGACATTTATAGAGAAGTTGATGATGTGTTTGAATGGTTTCGTGTTGGTTAGCTGGCTGATTGGGTTTTGGTGTATTTCTTTCTTAATCAATTGTGTCTCACTCAGTTCCGGGTTAGTTTGGAGAATTTCGTAAGTTGTATTTTAAAATGAATAAGACAATAAAATAATAAATAAAACAACAAACGCACACGTACAATATTAATTTGCATTCATAATTTAATTATTTTGTTTTGCTAATTTTACTTTCAGGATTCTTTGTCGTTTCAATATTTTTAAGCGCTCGTGTGCAAATATTTGTAATGAATGAAATTAAAAAAAAAACACAATTTTCCAGTTTTTTTTTTAAACATTTCTTGTTTAATAATTTTTTTCTAATGATCTTAACAAATGTTAGAACGAAAAAGCAATATCTGGGCTAAAAGGCGGCTGGCTGAACTTAAATTACATAAAGTCATAAAGGGCTTTGATAGAGTGGAAGATTGATTTTGGAGAGTTTTGGGTTGTCAAAATTATATGAAAAGGTTAATGTAAATAACCATCTGTAAAACATGGAAAATTGCTTGGTTTCAGTTCATATGCATTTCAGTTATGGCCGCTCTCCTGAAGCGGATATAGCAAGGTTTAGAACCATCCTTCTGATAACATAACAAATAGGGAGTAATACCTTTGACTTCGAACTTGAGAAGGTTACCTTCCGACTGTAAAATATTTCAACTAAAGTTTGATAACTTTTTCACTGCATTGTTTCCTTGTAGGTGGGAACTGCAAAAAGGGTGAAGCTTAATACGTAACTATAATTATACTTTAACGGAACAAAGATAATGTTACGTTTTGTTGTGAGTTCTTTATTGCAAAATAAATAACACCAGATTTTAGAGTTTTTAAATTAATTACAAATTTATTTACTTTAACTACACACAAAGTTGACACTGCAGAACAATTTACTTAAGATGACGTCTTTACTTCACAAGGTTTATTTTTATACACACTAACTATTCACTCAAACGCTGCCTTTTTACATTAGTCCACTAGAAGTCTAGAAAAATGAATAATCTTTTACTCTCTTTATATCATATTTTGTTGTTGTATGCTGTTCATTCAATGTGTAGGCGCCTGTATGTCTGTGTGTATTTTTTGCTTTTGTTTTCATGCTGATAAAGTTTATTCCTGGAATTTATTTTAAGATATTTGCTGTTGTCTTGTGTAGATAAGTTTTCTTAGGAAATTACGCAGTTAGTAAACAGCATACCGATTTGTTGTTGTTTGCGTGTATAAAATTTCTAGGCAATTTGTTACTAGAAATTTGCTGTTGTCTTGCATGCATAAGTTTTCTTGGCAATCCACGCAGTTAGTAAACAACATACCCAGTGGTTTACTTTATTGCTTAATTATTTTCTTTTAAAACTTAAGCGAGACACATTCGTATCCATATATATGGCGTTGGTTTTGACGTTTCGCATATCGTGTTCCTAACGAGCCAAGTATTTTTAAGATGTTTTTTTTTTTCTTAATGACAGAAATGTTAGCAGGTCTGACGGCCTTTTTGACGCCTATCACTGAAATCACATAATGCTTCCTTAATTCTTATAGTTCATGTGGAGCTGGTGTCCGTCTGGCACACGTTTACTTAGTTTAGGTATGTGGAAGTGGATACTTCCTTGCAACATAACAGTCGGCTTGGTTGTCTAAATTTGCTTTGGACGTTTCTTATGTGATATCGGCTTTACAGTTTGCCGGAGAGCTAATGTAAGATTAAGTTCACTAAGCCCTTTCGTCAGAAGATAAATCGGAGTAGGAAAACCACTTTAAGGCTGCCAGCAGTGTTGACTGGCAATTGGGCAATCAGTATACTTGTTAATAAGCAAAGGCTTTTTCTATAACACGTTAATGTTTGGTAGTTTAATTTGAACGAACAGAAAGGTATTTGTCAAAAGAAAATCCCATGGGTTGGTTTGCGCTTAGTCAGCTGCTCAATGAATTAAGCAATAATCAGAGCAGTAGATGTTTTGCTTAGGCGTTTATAAGAAACGAGATTTAGGAATTTGATAGGAATCTTAATCGACTAATGACTCTTCGTATTGGCACATTTGCTGGTTTCCTAAAGATACATATTTTTGGTTATCAGATATCGAAATCAGTCACCTTTCAAAAACGGGCTTCCGCAGAAAATATACCTGTGAAGTCTGTGAACATTAAGTTTTTTACCTTTACTGCACAATTTCTCTGCGCAAAACAACTACCTAAATTTTCACAATTAATATTTAACCGCTTATAGCTAACTACTATTTACGTCAAGCGTATATTCGCTTTTGAACAAATATTGTTTTTTGCTAAAAGGGCGATTTTTTTAATATTCATATGTTGGTGGATCTGGCAACTCTACTGTTAGTTTGGTGAGTAATTTTATCATGTATACGTATATAGTAACGGTACATTGGCGATTGCAAATTGTTAACATTTATTTGGTTAAATGCTTGTTATTCGACAGCGAACTCAATTTCCCATCTAAGCGTTGCCTTAGCGAAATGATAAATCTCTTAAATGATAAAACGTACCCACAGCGAGAATCGAAGAACACAACTATTGCTGTAGTGCATGGAATTTTGAAGGACTTAAATGAGTCAATTTCATATTACACAATAATTTGCTAAACTAGACTTTCTTAAAAGGAAAAACCCGATCGCAAAACTTCGCTCAGTGATGTGATTAATTTTTGTGGTTAGGAGCGTTGAAAATAAAAAAAAAATTATCTAGTGTAAGGTCAGCTTTCTTTTTTATTTCATTAGGTGCTCCTGTAGGCTTGTAGGTAGTGTACTAGCTTATCAGTCTGGGCGTTGTGGGTTTGATTCCCAACAAAGACCTTGGCTGTCTGTGGGGCTGCTCAGTGATGAAGGCATATACATTGGTCGCTGTGTTGCCTTATGCGACAGCTAATTTCCGATAACATTGGCCTTCTAGAAATGAAAGCTGCCCCGCTAGGCTAATAGGTAGTGTACTTAGTCTACCAATTTAGGGGTGGTTGTTTTCACTACAAAAATAAGAGCTTGAAGGCTATTTAACTATTCTTCTACTTTCACCACCTGTCTTATCTCTTCTCTAACATTTTCCTAAAGAATGTAGCACGGTTATGACTAAATAAGTATTGTTGCCTGAAGTACTACTTATACCAAACGCTGTTGGCCTAGCGCTTCATTATCTAGGGTTCTGGTGACGATAGTGGCAATTGATGTAGGGTAACAAAAAAACACAGTTTACAGTTACAAAAAGAATCAAAGAGACCAATATTAGTTTTTTAGTTTCTCTACAGATTCTTTTATACCCACCAAATCGTAAAAGCGCTGCTGGGATGGCGTAACGTATTTAGATTGCGCCTCCTTGTTTATGTTTTTCCACTCGGTTGTATTTGTTTATAGGTGGACCAGCACCATTTAATTCAATGCTTAAGGAGTTTCAAAATTCCGCAATAAAGCCACAGGCAATCGATTTGTTGGTCTCCATTTTATTAAGTTTCATTTCGCTTTGAACTTTATTTACACTGCTCTTGATCTGCTAAGAAATATTGATCAATTTTAATACTCAATTTTAAGGTGGAAAAAATAGAAAAATATTTTTTTGTTTAGTTCGCCGGAAAAATCAAGAAGAAAGTAGTGAACGTTAACTGTGAAAAAGAACTGTTCACGATAAGGGGAATTTTATTTTGAACGTATGGGCTGTTATTCACGGTTGAATGATCAGAAATAGAAAAAAGAAGATCCAAGGGATTTCAATTGAGGAAAAAGGAAAAACTGAAAACATGGGTCACAAGCCACACAGGTGCACCCTGTAGGGTTGCAGATAGTGTACTAGCTTGTCAGTCTGGGGGTTGTGGGTTCGATTCCCAACGAAGACCTTGGTTTTTTTTCTCTACAAAAAATTAAAATTGACTGTCGGTGGGGCTGCTCAGCGATGAAGGCATAGTCACTGGTCGCTGTGCTATCTTATAATTCCGACTATCCTTCTACTTTCACTACCTGTTTCATCTCTTCTCTATCCCTTTTCTAGAGAATGTAGCACGGTACTTGAGTAAATAGGCATGGTTGCCTGAAGTGCTACTTCTCTTTAGAAAAAAAAGTGTATCTAATTTTTTTTGGCGAACTAATTGTCCGCTATGACTTCTACGTTTAAGATTGGTCTATATCAAGAAACGATGCGATAAAAAAAAACAAGTCGTTTTAGACGAACCTGTACCGACACACCCTCGAAGTCCACGAAAAAAATCATTAAAATTTATCTTCCGAATGCGCTATATTTAAACTAGACGCATCCAATAACCACTTGCTTTAAATTATATTCAGAAATTCCTCAATTCCTTATTCTACACTGTTAAGAGGAACACCCTTTCTATTTAAAAGCTGAATTGATTTGCATCTAAATTATAAATTAATATTATTTACATTTATTAAATAAATATTTGATATTGTTTAACGATGTGAACATGACTTTAATAGAAGAAAAACAACAATAACAACAACAAAAAAAAAACAAAAGAATTTATAAGTTAGAAATGAATGACAAGAATACTCGAAGCCACCTAACCTCACTTTATGACTCATAATTTACATGGAACTTAAACTTATAATTAAATTGAAAAACAAATAAACTTCTTAATTAAATCTAATAAGAAATACATAATAAAATTATTAAAATAATTATTCATATTTTAATATCCAACGTAAAAATAAAATGGGTTCAACTGCGGTAAATTTTGAAAATAGATTTTGAGCCGAGTTCTGTGTAACAATTAAAAATTAAGTATTCGGTTTTTTATTTTAGTCCTTTTTCTTCCACAATAATACTTTTCAAAAATCCGAATGTGGTTTTGAGAATTGTAACGCCTGTACTGGTTTTGAGGAAGTTAGATTGATTCTCGTTATTAACGCAACTTAACATAATTTCAGGGGTTGAAGCCAGGGCCAGGGCTAGGGCAAGGGCATTATTTTTCTTGTTTATATTTTCGTTTAGTTTCAACAGCTGAAAAAGTTAAACAATATCGTTCGTTTCAGAGTTGCCAAACTAAAGAAAATTGTTAAAAATATCCAAGTTCATTCTCACTTTGCGGTACCCCTGTGTACTAGCTTACAAGACGGGGGTTGTGGGTTCGATTCCTAATGAAGACCTTGGTTTTCTTCACTACAAATAAAAATAGACTGTCGGTGGGCCTGCTCAGTGATGAAGGCATGGTCACTGTGCTGTCTTATACGACAGTTTATTTCCGTAACTATCCTTCTAATTTCACCACCTGTCTCATCTCTTCTCTATCCCTTTCCTAAAGAATGTAGCACGGTACTTTACAAAAAATAATATGACTTACATTGCCCAAACGCATAATCGAATATCGTTTGTTGCAAGCTTCCAACTGAACATCAATGCAACCAATGATTAAGTGCTTGGTGAGGTTTTTGCCAGGATGGAATTTTTGAAACTTATTTTTTTGGTATGACGAACGACACACCGTTAGTTACCCTTAAAGGTACTCAGTATAAAGCGATGCCAATATCGTTCTATATTGAGGGCTGTGATTCATAGAATAATGCGTTGCATGTCGCAAAAGTGACGCTAACGACATTAAGAAGCGAGCTATCATTGGTTAGATACTCTGAGGATTATACTTTTTAGTTATTTTCCCGGTGGTTACGACAAGCGCTTAGTTTATGTTGGGCGAGGCTTACTTATGTTAACAGGTAGTACATGGGGAAGAAAAGAAAGCACCGACTTACTCGGATTGGGATCCCCCGGGGGGCACATTGACATGTTTTGACGGAATCTCACCGTCATTACATGTATCAACGGGGGTAAAAGGGAGCTCATTCCCCTGCAAGGCTAGCAGGAGCCAACTGGACAGTTCCACTTTATTTCCACGGGAATCAGTAAAGCCCCAGAATTAAGTTTTTTGTCTTCTTAGCCTTTTAGCTGTTTTCTGACTGAATATTGAGGTTGGCCCTTCGGCAGTATGGTGGTGGTTGTGGTTTCGAGGTCCTCATTTGAGTTGTGTGGGTCGGATCATTAACAATGAACACAATGAATGGTCCAGGTCCAGTGAGCATGATTGCGGTTGTTCTTAAATTTTATTAAGCTTCATGCGTTCTAGACCAGAAGTTGGATAGTCTCCAACTCTTCTGCAAAGAGCCTGCCTGCTGCGAGCTCTCGAAGTTGGAACTAGGAGTGACTGGAGGATATATGTATCTTAAGGCTTTCTAGGGCGAGGATGACGCTACATTTCATCCACAGTGGTATGATCCACCGTCAGGTTATGGCTTACACAGCTTAATACTGACGTAAATCTTATCACGCACTCGGGTCGGGTCTCGGTTGCCTTTAAAAAATTAAGGATGAATAGAGAGAGATATATAGAGAGAGATAGATTGATAAAGAGAGAGATGGATTGATAGAGAGATAGATTTATAGAAAGAGATAGATTGATAGAGAGAGATAGATTGATAGAGAGATAGATTCATAGAAAGAGATAGATTGATAGAGAGAGATAGATTGATAGAGAGAGATAGATTGATAGAGAGAGGGAAATAGATTGATAGAGAGAGATAGATTGATAGAGAGAGATGGATTGATAGAGAGAGGGAAATAGATTGATAGAGAGAGATATAACTAGTTGGTGTAAGAACACGTAGTTATTAATAAATTGAAAACAGAGCAAAGCGTAAGAGAAGGGTGTTAAATGGACTGATTGTACAGCGATGTGTACTTGTCACCACTTCTAAGACCAGTTATATGCCCTACTGCACAGATATAGGTCAGGTCATCGAACACCCACGAACCCATATCCACTAAGCAAATCTAACAGAGGCATACAAAGTAATATAACGGCAATAATATTCCTTCAAACATATACGCTAGTGCGCACCTGATTCAATTGGGGTCAAGTCAGCCTCTTTATTTTCCAATTAGATTTATTCAACCATCTAGTCTAAGTTATAACCATAATGCGGCAGTTGAAAGCCTCAGATGGTGTCTTTTATTACTGTGATTATCTAGGCTGGTATGTCGATCTAGCAATTGCTCATACTATTTCCATGTCATCATCGCACAAACATGAGTACCAATATTAAATTTATTTTCATCTGATTTAAGAATGTCCGGCATTCTCGGACTACAAAAGATATTGCATTAGGAACGCTATGCTTCGCCTGCTAAGTTAATCATTATGTAACATTTGAATAATGTGCTATTCCATACATTTCTCACAGTTTTTTTGTTTCCATTTCATACAGCTAAAAATCAAATTTGGCAATTCCTTAAAATAACAGGGTGTCTCCCAAATATTATTCAAAGTTATGAGAGTGACTAGCAGTATCTGGAAATACAATTAGAGTTACGGCATTTGGTGTAGGATATTTCTAAACTTTATCAAAGACATTCAGATTTTAAACGAACAGTTTTTCATAACTGTAACTTGCATTTTCTGCAACTAATTAAATATAATAAACGGGTTTATTGTTTCAAAACACTTGTTGTTTGTAGTGTAACATTTTAAACTTCCAAATTGTTATGAACAACGCCTGTGTAGGAGGAATGTGTGGTGGGCGGTGGGAAAAGTAAGAGTCTAACGGCAATAGGAAATTAAAGAAAAAGTATTTTACAACAAAAAAAAAAAACAGAAAAATAAATAAAAACAAAAGAAAATTGTGAGTGCATAAATCGAGTTTTCTTTTGATATCTGTTCGTTCGTTCGTTTGTACTTCTATTACTTTTACATATTTTAATTTACGTAATGCAACAGATGATTGTTGCTGTGACCCATTGGACCATTTTACTTTCAACATTTTTTTTCTATGGATTTTTACAATCGCTGGCAATAGCAAGCAGCTTGTTGTATCAACTTCCAACTATTTTTTCTTTATCGGTTTTGTTTTTCTTTTTTCTTTTACATGCGGATATAATGAAGACATCTTTTTTCTTTCTGGTTTTGCGCAGTTGCACACGAACGTTACATCTACACTCACTTGCAAATGCATTTTTATTGCATTTTGTTTTGTTAGATAAGTTCAGCTTTTTTATTCTCTCTTGCTTTTGTTTGCTTGTTGGTTGAATCGTTGGCTTGCAGGCAGCAGCAGCACTGCCACACTGATGTTTTTATATTATTTGACGATTTCTATTTAATATGATTTTTTGATAGACCTGCATGTGAAAATCAAATTTATTATTTTAAATTATTTAAAAAAAGTATTTTTTTGAAAATTTTTCTATTCTTAAAAATTTTATAAGGGGGTGACAATGAGGCCCTGCACAACTATAGAGAAAAATTCCTTTTTCTTTTCAATATTAACTCGTTTAAATTTTAAATGCTGTCTTTTTTTTGGAAATAAAAGATTTCAGACCACAGGGCGGTCATTATTGCAAAAATTAATCTCGTCGTTTGTTTCATTCTACAGAGTGTCCGCCGGGAACTACTTTTTTTATTTATAATTTTTATTAAATGAACGAGAATGAATCTTATATTGAAAAATGTTTTATCTGTTGTCGGCAATTATGTATGAAATACAATATTAGATAAATGTCCGCCTCTGTCCTTCATCACGAATGATTTGTATGAGTTGCTCAAGCGTTTCTGGTTTGTTTGAATAAACCTTGCTTTTCAGATATCCCCACAAACAGAAATCCGGAGCAGTTATCATTAGGCCGGTTTTATTTTAAAAAAAGCAAGGTTCAATGACCAACTTGCACACCGGACTGACTGTCACTTTTAATCGATACAAAGGTGACTGTTGAATAATTTGAGGGTGTCTCGTCACTCATTATGTTTTTTTCATGAAAATCGGGGTTGTCATGGGCGAGCCGTAATATCCTGTTGACATATTAACGGCGGCGTAAATGGTCTTGTGGTAGAAGCTCTTGTGCCACTTGTGTCTTATATGGACATAAATGCAAATCATTGTGAAAAATTGTGGTCAAAGTTTTTCTTTAAAGACTGCTTCTGAGCACGGCGTCGAATTGAGGTTGATGAATTGTTTTGAACACTTTCTTGAGCAGCACTGATGTTTTCAGCCGATCTTGCAGTACGTTGTGATCCATCCTTGGGCCTTTTACGTGCATACCCTCTTTTTTCGAAATCATTCACTACACGATAAATAGCGCGTTTTGTTGGCACGTTCTGTCTCCCAAGAATTTGACGTAGCTGTCTCATCGTCACAGCAATCGATGATTTATTTTGATAAAATGTTTTATCGATTAAAACGCGTTGGTTTATCGAATATTTTTCCATAATAAATTTGCCACGTGTCTACTTTACGGCTGCCAAATATGAACTGTCAAGACTAATGTTTATCAAAATGGTGGCAAAACAAAGTAGTATAACTTCCCTGCGGGACACCCTGTATTATTTTCCACCGATTCATGATTTTTAAGCGAAGAGAAAAACTATGTGTTTTTTTTTGTATAATTTTAGATATTCAGAGCTCAAAATGGCACATTGTAAGCTACTGTTTTTATTTTCTAACTGGAATTGATTCTCAGAAAGTAAGTGCCATTTAGGGTATTTTTTTATAGAGGTATAGAACTTTGTAATGGAACTACACAAATTTTTTAAATTGAAATGAAATTTAGTTTATGCGAAAGATAATCTTCTGGCATTATAATTTATATATGAGTTATAGCGTATTACCGCTACGGTTGGCTCGGATCCAATTTTTGGCTCAAAATAAATGTCTAATCTGGTGGTTCAATTTTTCACAACTTTCTAACATATGTGGTCGTATATCGGCAATAACGCGGCGAATGTTTTGCTCCAAGTCGTCAATCGTTTCGGGCTTATGAGTGTAGGCTAGCGACTTCACGCATCCCCACAGAAAATAGCCTAGCGGCGTTAAATCGCACGATTTTGGTTAAACTAAGCGGCTACCAAACGCTTTTGTCAATAAATCAATTGTACCTTGAACTGTGTGATATGTTGCATGGTTGTTCATTTGATAAACGAACAAGTCGGTAGCTTTCCGATCACTATCGTTTTTCAAAATAAAGCGCAACAGACAGCCAGTATTCTTGGATGCAATGGTGTCTTAACAGACATCTGCGGATTATTGTCATTCTAAATACGACAGTTTTGTTTATTGGCTTTATCACTAAAGAAGCTTTATCACTAAACGAAATTCACTTATGAAAATCGAAATCAAAGGCAAGCTTGTTTTGGGACCAATTCGGAAGCGTTGTTCAACTAACAAAATGACCGCCATTTAAAAAGTGTTGTCAACTTTTAAGTTCTTACCTCTATAAAAACACCCGTTACAATTCATTTTAGAGTATATTTTCATACCCACAAAATATAAGAAAAAAATGTTTGGCAACGCCGGTTTTCGGTTGGATTGAGTTAATGCATGACTGTTAACTGGCTGTTTTGTTGTTTTTGTTCGTTATTTCATTTTTATGTATGAAATAAAACAAAAGAGCAAGAAAATTTAACTTTTATTTATCAAAAGGTCAGCAGAAAATCATCGCAAATTAAAACAAAAAAAACTATTTATTCATGAATACTTACTTGTCCATATTGTTTTGCTGCTGTTTTTGGTTTCATTAATTCGTTAAACAAAATGAATGGTTTGAAAATCTTTAAATTTCCTTACGTTTTCCTTTCTGGAAAAACCTAACAAGTTTGGGAAAATTGTTTCTTGGTACTAAAAATTGGTAATTGGCGAATACCAAGTGATTTTCGAGTATGTTAATTGTCGATTTTCTTCTAGTTTCATTAGATCTGCGTAAATGCTTGCATTTTTCTTAGGCTGTTAAAATTGAATAGCTGTCTATCTGTAGTCTATACATCTCTAAACAGGAACTTTTTCCTCCTCATAGTTGGACTTGTTCAGAGTTTTTATCAATCAGACATAATGGTTGGGCAAATATGACGTCGCGTAAGCAAATTGTCTATTAAATGATTAAATGTCAAGAGTTGAGCTTTCATTCTTTCATTTATTAAGTAAAAAGTTATTAAACTTTGAGCATGGAACCTTACACTCTTGAACAATGACGTTTAATTGTGAACATTTATTATCGAAATGCTGAAACTTTCACAGTATTGCTTTGTAAAATTCGAGGAGCTTTCCCACGTAATCAGATTCCTCTTGAGATGCGTGATAAGATTTACGTCTGTACCTAACTGTGCAAGCCATAACAAGACGGTAAATCATACCACTGTGGATGAAATGTAGCGTCATCCTCGCCCTAGAAGGCCTTCAGATTCATATATCCTCCAGTCACTCCTAGTTGCAACTTCAAAAGCCCGGAGCATGCCGCAGCCTTCACTCCTTGCTAAAGAGTTGGAGACTATCCAACTCCTGGTCAGAACGCATAAAGCTTAATAAAATTTAAGAGCACAACCGCAATCATGCTCAGTGGGCCTCGCTAATTCATCGTGTTCATTGTGAATGATCCGACCCACATAACTCAAACGAGGACCTCGAAACCACAACCACCACGATACTCTTGAAGGACCAACCTCAATAATCAGTTAAAGAACAGCTAAAAGTCTAAAAAGACAAATATCTGAACTTTAGGGCTTGACTGATTCCCGTGGAAATATAGCGGAATTGTCCAGTTGGCTCCTGCTAGCCTTTAAAGGAACTGGGCTCCTTTTTACCCCCGTTGACACATGTAAGAGATTACGTCAAAACCCCCGGGGGGGGGGGGATTCCTTTATAGATTGCTAAATTCGAAACTCACGGAATTGTTGCTGATAATAGACCAGAAGAAGATGTTCGTAGTGGCCGTAGTGATGTAAACCTAACCGCTGTACAGTAAGCTGTTGAAAATCAGTCTCGAACATCAACTTGTTGACGTTCGCAACATTTTGTGTAAAGATTTTCATCTTCACTCTTATAAAGTTCTACTTGTTCAAGAATTTAAGCCGATCGACCACTACATTGTCGCATATGTGTTTCACAAAACTCGTGAACCTTTAGTTTAGCGGTTTGTGATCAGGTAGCATCATCGGCCTGCATTTTTCCGAAAATCAGCAAGAAAACGTCGTCTCCATTAATTCTCTGCGCTGCTAAACCATGGTAACCAATTATTTGTGGCCGGAACTGGCTAATGTTGATATCAGTGGAGTTTGGTTTCAACAAGACGGCCCCCACAAGCCATCCAAAATCGCAAAAAATCGTTTATTTATAAGAAAAATATTCAATGTCGCTGTAAATTCTTGCAAAACCTTTTGACAAAGCTAACTAATCACATTCCGGGAAAACTTTATTTTTGCTCATTAGTCAAAATTTATTGTTTTTAGCTTGGTAACAATTACGTTTGGCGTAAAGCCAATATAGAGCTCCAGTATAAACACTTAAAACCAACTGTCACCCACGTTAATAGCAGTGTAACGATTTGCGCTTTTGTAGCTGGCTCTGGAGTTAACAGCATTGTGTTTATTGAAGGAATCATGAATTTAAACATATTAAAAGATAATTTTCCACAATGTACCGTTGTCTTGGTCATACGCCATTGTTTTCTTTACTACGACGACAGTGACCCCACAACATAAATCAGCTATTGTCCAATCCTAGTTGATGTGGAAGTGCGCACACGTATAATGCTCCTCAATCACCAGACTTTTTTTTAATGACAATTCATGAGCAATTATCGATTTGGCCATATGCGAAATATAGGTCAGCACTCTACGCCTTGAAGTCTGGGGAGTAGAAAAATATTTCTAGCGAAATCACTAGAAAACTCTTGTTGTAATGGGGGGGCACATTTATCGGTCTTTGTAGATTACTTGACCATCTAGATCTGTGCTGCTGGGGGTATACGTGATAAGATTTACATCTGCGCCTGGCTATGGAGCCTTAATCAGATGGTGGCCAAACCATCTTGAATGATTTTAAAACAAACGTCATTCGCGCCCTAGGAAGCCGAAGACTAATTCTAGCAACAGGTCTTTCCTAGTTGCAACTTTAGTGATTCCAGAGCAGGACTGCAAACCACTACTCCTTGCTGAAGAGCTGGAGACTTTCCAACGCCTGTCCAGAACACATGTCTAGCATGCTCACTGGATCTAGGAACATTCCATCAGGTAGGTGTTATTAAAGGTGAAATGAACTTGGCCACCATAGAAAACTGACCTGTCTGTTATGGGGCCGCGAAACCACAACCACCACGATTCTCCCGAAGGGCCAACCTCAATAATCAGTCAGAGAAACAGCTGAATGCCTAAAGAGACAAATAGCGGAAACTCTGCGGGCTACTGATTCCCGTGGAAATAACGTGGAGTTTCCAGTTGACCCCTGCTGCCTTCAGTGGACTGTTATTTCCACGGGAAGTAAGCCCCAGAGTTCCGCTAATTATCTCTTTAGCCTTTTAGCTTTTTTCTCTAACTGATTATTGAGGTTGGCCCTTCGGGAATATCGGTTTTGCCGCCCCCCGCATGAATTTGATTATGGGCGCCTTGATCATCTCGCCTTTAATAACACCAACGGGTGAATGATCCGGATCCAGTGAGTATGCTAGTCATATGCTCTGGACCAGGAGTTGGATAGTCTCCAGCTCTTCAACAAGGAGTAGTGGTTTGCAACCCTGCTTTGGAACCGCTGAAATTGCAACTAGGTAAGACCTGTTGCTAGAATTAATCCTCGGCTTCCTAGGGCGTGTATGACGTTGCTGTTCATTCCCAGTGCTTTAACCACCATCTGATTAAGGTTTACGGGCAGGCGCAAATGTAAATCTTATCACGAAATGTTGCTGCAATGGAAATTCGTCTTAAGGTATAAGTTGCTACTACTGTTGTCTTGCAGCTGTTAACGTTATACCTGCTTCCTGTTGAAGAATTGTTGGTAAAGTTTCCCAGCAGCGTGCTAATAGGCAAAGCTTTAATTGTTTACGGCTTTTTTTCATTTAGCCCGCCGTAGCAAGAATAAAATTTATTTTCAGCACAAAAGGAAGTTTCTGTAGAAAACCAATCAGTATATTTGTTATTGATTATTATGCCCTTCTTACTGGTTGTTATTAATGAAATACATCGCAATTTCCTTGTTCTATTAAAGAGTAAATATTTCAATTATCCAGCCCTGATTTACATGTTAATTTCTTCACACATTTATATTTAGTTTTGTAAATTTGCATTTTTTGTTGTTGTTGGTGGGTATATTGTTGTTTGTGTATATAATTTTTGCTGCTGCTGTTTATTTGTATAGTTCTTGTTGTTGTTGTCGTTGCTGCTGCTGTTCTTATATTTATTTATTGCCATTTCATCAAAACTGTAGTTTTAAGAAATATAAATTCCATTTCCTGCCATTGCGATAACGAAAAAACTTCAACATGCTGCCTTCTTGTTTCTTTAGCCTTCTGTCCGTCCGTCCGTCCTCTGCTGCAAGTAACATTTATTTTATTTTATGTATTTTATGTATTTTTGTTGATTGTACTGAATATTTTTATTTTATTTCTTGAAAACATTTAAGTCAATATTAAACGGCGTCTCGGTGCAGGCTTCGTTTTTTTCTCTTCACTCTGCCTCTCAGCAGTATTTTTTGTTCTTGTTTGTCAACAACAAAGTAAATTTTCAAATAAAATTAAAAAAAAAGACTTAGAAAGCAGTCAGGGAATAAATGATTAACTACAAACTATTTGTATTTGCTTTGCTGAGTTTGGCGTTTTCTTTTTATTTTTAACACAAAAAAGAAGAATAAAAAAAAGTTTAAACTATAACTGAAATAAGAATAATAAAAACAATATGAAATACAACGACGACAAACAATAAGAATTGTTATTATCATCCTCGTTTGTGTTGATGTCTTGCTTTTGTTATTTTTGTTGTTCTTGTTGTTGTTGTTTCTTTTATTGTTAATTTATTGTATTTAAAAAGTCGTTCGATCACTTGTTGTTCAACCACTTTGTGGTTTTTTCCCAATCATTTCTGTTCTACTTAAAATGTTGCCAGATCTTTAAATATAAAAACCTTAATTTTCTAATAAATGAAGTTTTAGGAAGTTTTTAAACTGTTTTTAAACAATAGCGTATTTCGTTGGAAAAACTATTGTCAAACGCCTTATGCATGGTTTTTAAAATAGATAATAGAACTTTTATTTATTTTACTTTGTTTGCTCTCCTCAAAGTAGTGATCCCTATAACTAACTAAAGCCCACGGCTCTTTTCATTCTCGAAACATTTTATACGTGCTATTTTGACATTTTGTGACTCGTTTCAGTTACTGGAAAAGGAACAAATTGCAGAGGATCAACTCCAATGATTACGGTAGTTGAGACACTGTTACGACGCCGTTTTTGGTCTAGAAATTGTGAACAAACAATGATGAGTTTAGTTCCTTAGTAGTTAAATTTTTTCCAATTTTGTATTTGGCGATTTATCTCATATCACTGGCTTCCTTACACAACTTAATATCCTTAATGTTTTCTGGCTGTTGGCTGATTGATGTCTATTTCCTCCCGCGGGAACACACAGTCTTGGTGGACACTTTCGTACCTTGAAATATAGCTTCTGGGGGTAAAAGACCGTATCAGTCATCTTAACTAGCATGACTTCCAACTGGTACCATGGGAACCGGCACCCCACTAGGTTATGGCCCTGTGCCTGTTAGTCGTAAATAGTCGGTTAGTTTAAATAATCTCTGGTCAAGAATTGTGGGCACAGCCCTTGCTTGCTATGGTTTTGAAATTGCCACCTGGGGTGTGTTATGTATCTTGGTGGTGGTGAAAGACGCATTGTATTCACCCAGTGGTAAGACCAACATCAGGTTAGAGCCACATGGCTAGATATTGACGTTAATCTGTATCACAATCTGATAGCTTCATTGCTCAGTATGCACCAGCTTTCTGCGGCTGTTAGATGTAATTTTAAGAAGTTATATTTCGTCAACAGAACACTTACAGACTTCTCCGGTCATTATTTTTGTATTTAAGTGAAAGTTTTTTATTATTCTAGGCACATTTTGAATAATTTTCTGAATTATTTGTCCACAGGAAGCCACAGAAAATAACTTAATAATTGTGTTGTAATATTCTCTGTAGTACTAAAATTAGAGGTAAAAGCTATTCATTGTTTACGCCGTGCATCGTTAGGCGTATGCAGTTGTCGCAGACATACAACGCTTTCTATTGATTTCCGTCATGTTAACTTTCATGTAAAATGCTTTTCTAGGCAGTGTAAAGAATAAGTACTTGAAGATGGCTCCGTCAGGTAGCTTCGTTTTTGACAACACTGTTGTAGCTTACATATCTTTCACTCAAAAAAATGTTAACAGAATTTAATTATTTTAACTTCTTCTCAATACACGCAAAGGCAGCCTATGATGTCAATGTCATCCGCATATGCGAGAAGCACATGACTCTTGTTGAAGATAGTGCCATTCCTATTAACCGCTGCGTCTCGTATAACCTTTTCCAAGAGGATGTTAAAAAGGTCACACGATAAACAGTCACCCTGTCCTCGCGTGGTGGTAAACGGATCCGAAAGATCGTCTCCTATTTTCACCGAAGACTTCGTGCCCTGCAAGGTCATTTGGCAAAGTCTTATCAACTTCGCCGGATCCCAAATTCAGACGGGCTGTCAAAAGCGGCTTTATAACCAACAAACAGGTGGTAGGTGTCGATTTGCTTTTCATGGATCTACTCCAGGATTTGGCGTAGCGTGAATATCTGGTCAGATGTGGATTTACCAGGTCTGAAACCACATTGGTAAGGGCCAATTATTTAATTGACCTTTAATGGCTTTAATGAGTCGATGCATGCTCCTTACCAACTCATTGCCTCCGGCCTTAAATAGCTCTGCCGGCAAGCCGTCGGCACCAGCTGCCTTGTTGTTTTTCTGGGGCGATATAGCTATTTGAACCTCGTTTTGGCTGGGTGGTAGACATTCAACGTTGTCGTCAGGTATTGGGTAGTTGGTATCTTGATTGCAGCTTTCATCACATACCAACAAGTGGGAGAAATGTTCCCTCCATATCCTCAGTACACTTTGTGAATCGGACACCAAATTTCCTTGCTGGTCTTTGCAGGACGTAATTCCAGTATTGAAGCCCTCAGTTTGATGTTTGACCTTCTGATAAAACTTACGGGCTTCATTATGCGTCCTATACATCTCAATATCCTCGCACTCGCGCCTTTCCATTTCTCTCTTCTTCCGTCGGAACAGGCGTTTTTCCTCTCTTCTCCCGATATTTCTCATGTACAGCTCGCGTTGCTACTGTACGGAGAGTTGCCAAATACGCTGCATTTTTCTGTTCAGTAGCTTGGCGACATTCTTCATCGTACCATGGGTTCTTCGGTACTGGTCGTCGGTACCCAAGTACGTTACGTGCAGCGTTCTCCATTGAATGGGCGATGTGATGCCACTGATCATGAAAACTATCGGGACGAGGAGTGCTCTCTTGGAGCAACTGGCTGACTCGAGGGGAATAAGCGATCTCATGCTGTTGTATGCGCAGCTTTCCGACGTCTAATTTTCTCCTTCGGGACGATGTCCGTACGTTTCTAGCCGAACATAATCGGGTACGTACCTTGGCTGTGACGAGGTAATGATCCGAGTCGATGTTGGCACCTCTGATCGAACGTACGTCCAAGACACTGGAGGCGTGTCTACCATCGATCACAACATGATCGATCTGATTTTTCGTAACCCGATCAGGTGACGTCCATGTCGCTTTGTGGATATCGAGATGCTGGAATCTGGTGCTGCTAACTACCATGTTACATGCCGCTGCAAAGGATATCAGTCTCATGCCGTTATCGGACGTTTCCTCGTGGAGACTGAATTTTCCGACCGTTGGACTAGACACTTTCCCTGCCTATTTTGCCGTTAAAATCACCCAGAACTATTTTAACGTCACGGCGGGGACAGCGATCATACACTTCTTTTAGGCGCTCGTAGAATGTTAGTAGAATTTAGTATGCGGATTGTAGCTAGTCGTTCATCAATAGGCTTGAATCCCGAAACTAGGTGACTAATTTTTTTACTAACTACAAAGCCGCATCCAAATTTCTGCCTTGCCTCATGGCAGCTATAGTATATGTCACCTTTGGGTGCTCTGGTGACGCCGTGTCCAATCCATCGTATTTCCTGGATGGCAGTTACATGGGATTTGCATCCCTCAAGCATATCCATCAATTGGGTCTGCGCGCCTGGTCTGTACAAGGATCGTACATTCCACGTGCAGATCCTCAGATCATGGTACTTTTTACGTTTGCGGGGTCCGTTAACAGAAGGGGTCCGTTTCTCTATCTTTCGTTTCTTTTCCATTGCAATGTATATTCCATCGGTGGTGGGTTGCAAGCCCAACGCACCGAAGCCTATTTTTTAAAGTTCTTAGGTGAACTTTTGCGCAGCACATGTTAGTTCACTCCCCACACGGTTGACTGGGAGAGCTATCCAGATGGCACCACGAGGAGATATGTGTCCACGACTTGAGATAAGTAACAACAGGATAGGATCTGGGTCTTACCAGGTTAAAACCGATCAGAGTCCGTTGCCTGCTGCATTTATCTCCAGCGGACTGTTGCCTTATTTAAATTTAGGACTTTTGCAATGTGTGGTGCTTTTTCTACTTTTAGCAGACTATCTATATCTTGTTTTTATATTTCTATATTTTCACCAGACAGCGAATTTGTACATCCATGCACAAAAAATAGATTAAAACTTCCATTCTTGAAATAATAAAATAGAGTATTCCCCCAAATTGTACTTTGTGTCTATCCATACATATTATAATTTTCTTAAAAAAAATAGTGTTGTAGAAGTACCGTGTCGTAAGAGGTTTTCGGAAATTTTTTTAAAATCGTGTTGTGTGGGATACGGTGTTGTAGGAGGGATACCGGAATATGAATTAGTTGTGTGGCCCGAAATGCCTATAATTATTAAAATTTAAATTCTAAATCTAAAAAAAATTAATAATATTTACAATTTTTAACATAACAGCCAGCAATGATTTTGCTGGATTTTTTGCATATCTCTACTTTAAATAAGGATTTCTTTCAATTTTTTAATTTAAATAAAACAGGGTTGTGTTTTAGTTTTCATAATTTTAACTTTTAAAATTTAACAATTAAATTCCCTTCTCGATGGCAGTGAGAATAAATATTCAAATTGCACTCTGGCAGCACAGTAGTTTTTTTTTTCTTAGCTTCTCTTTAATAGAGTTTAATAAAAATAACAATAAATAATATTTTATGTCTACAAAAAAAAAGTTCTTTGTTGCTCTCCTAAGTAAATTTTCGTGTTGGAATCGGGCTGTTTGTTGTTGTTGTTGTTTGTGGTATTGTATCGTTGTTGTTTTGTATTAAATTCATGTTGTAATCAGCATTTTATTTTATTTATTTATTTGTTTTCTTATTGCCTGCCTGACTCTGCCAAACACATGTGTGTGTGTGTGTGTGTGCAAACGAATTAGTAGTGTTGGTTAGTTGGTAAGTTTACATCAGTGTTGGAAAATGTATTTTGCTTGCATTTTAACGTGCTTAAAGTATTTAAAAATAACTGTGACCAGTAAAATCTTTGCGAAATTTTGTTACATTTTATTTCGTATTATTTTTCAGATGTCAAAACATTTCTTTTTTTAATACATTTTAACGAATTTTGGTTTATTCGATAAAAATGAAGAAGACAATATTTAACAGTTAAGACAAGAAGTTTTTTAAAGAAATAGTTTGGGATAGGAAAAAGCAACTCTTGGAAATGACATCAAGAGAAGCAGAATTTCAATCAATAAATATTTTAAAAATCCAGAAAATATTTTTGTATCTCCCAGTAATTGCATTCGTTCTAGCGTAATACTCCCGTCAAAGGCTTTAATTATTTCTTTTGTTTGGGTACGGTTTTCCGTCGACCCTCGTCAAATTTGGTTTGTGAACAAACCGGTTTCGGCTGTTTGCCATCTTCAGTGTTCTTTTCGTACTAGTTGCGTTCTATTGTCAGTTGTGTTTATATAGTTCGTGTCTCCCTTCATGTTATTGCGTTCGTCACTTCCTGTCTTTTTTGCCTACATCTCTCTCTCCTTTTTTGTTTGTCTCTTTTTACCTAATTTGTCGCTCCCTTTTTCATTCGTCTTCTTTCCTAACTCAATTCTTTTACGATCATGCTTGTTGTCCGATTTTGTTTATGCGTGAACCTATTGGGTTTTTTCTCCCCTTTCCTCTTCTATGTGACATAATAATCTGTAATTGTACGTTTATGCTGTTCTTTATCGCCTTGGTCCTGCTCACCTGCGTAACGTTTTTGTGCTGGTGTAGTGTTTGTTTTCCTGTAAAAATGTTGCAACGGTTCAAATATTGTGTCCGAAGCAGTGTTTATTCGTTCATTTATTATTCGTCCGTCAAATGTTTTTTGTTTGTATATTTCCATGTTTTCCAATACATTTAGTCTCCTTCCTTTGTGCTGTGTGTGAAGCAGTTTAACCGTTGTCTTAATATGTCCTGGTGTACATTTGTTGTTAAATATATGGTTCGCAAAGTTTGATTCTGGAGTCGATTTTGGTTCTCGTAATTTTTTGTTATAGTCTCTAATGTGTTCCCTAAATCTGGTCTTAATTTTTCGTCCTGTTTGCCCGATGTAGCTATAATGGCATGTACAAGTTAATTTGTACACTCCTTGTTTGTCTAGTATATTTGCCTCGGTTGTTTTATTCCGTAGTATTCTGCCTAGGTTGTTTCTTGTTCTGAATGCGGTATTGATGTTGTGTTTTCCAAAGAATTTCGCCAGTTTGTACGTTACTTTTCCCATATATGTTAATGTAGCCCATTTTTTTCCTTCCTTCTCCTGTTCTTTGTTCGTTCCAATTTGTTTCTTGATGTTATCTACGAGGCGCTTTTTGTATCCGTTGTTCTCCGCTATGGTGTATATTGTTTCCATTTCCTTCATATACATTTGCCGTGTTAGTGGTGTTCTATCGAGTCTTGTTACTAACTGCCTGATTGCTGCGTTTTTGTGTTGCTGGGGATGATTTGATGAGTTGTGTATTATTGTGTCCGTTGCTGTTGGTTTCCTGTATATTTCATATTCGATTCTGTTCGAGATTATGTTCCTCTTGATCGTTAGGTCCAGATAATTAATTCTCCCATCCTCTTCCTTTTCCATTGTAAATTTTATGTCCTTGTGTCTTCCATTCAAGTAATCTAGAATTTGCTCATCGTTATTTCCTTCTAGTATACATATGATGTCGTCGACATATCTTGCGTAAAATATTACTCCGAAGTTGGTTTTTAATTCCTTTACGTATTCCTCTTCTAAGTTCTACATAAATACTTCCATGAGGGTGGCAGATGTTGGATTTCCCATCCCTAGTCCTGTTATCTGTCTATATATATTGTTATTAAATCTAAAGTAATTCTGTTCTAGTGTCGCTTTTAGTGTGCCTGTAAGTTGTATTGTCAATTCCTTGTTTTCCGTTTTGTCCTCCACTGTCCTATGAACAATGTTCAATGTATTCATTACCGGAATTGATGGATACAAGTCCTCTACGTCAAAAGAGACCAGTTTTGTCCTCTTTGTCCGCTTTAATTATTATCAAAAATAATTCTCGTTTACTTCAAGGTTTCTTACATTGAATGGTGATATGATGCGAATGCCTCTTTTATAATTTTTTTCCACCTTTGTGCCAGCTGTTCACAACAGCGAAGTTTATTAGTTTTAGCTCGTGTTAGCACAATACCTCCGTGTTTTACACCATTTGCATTGTAATACAGTGTAAGGAAATATCTTGCTTAGTGGCTTCTAAGCGGTTTTGTATACTCTTCTGCCACATTATATGGATCAGTTAATCTAATAATTTTCCGGCGGGCCAGGACATTTGTGATCTTAAATATTCTGTCTAAAACGTGCGAGCAACAAGTAACGGCAAATATGCAATAAAATTTGAAACATATATAGATCATTATTTAGGCTTGTGTGAAAATTGGGAGCTTGGTGAATAAACGGCATTTATTATTAGTTCGAAGTGGCTTTTATAGAATTTGGCGAACAGGCTGATATTTCGATATTTTGGTTCCTTAGGAAAGTTCAAACAGGCTTTCAATTTTAAATTTTTGCCTTTGTGCCCATTAGGACACCGACTTGATACATACATTATATTCCGAAAGGGGAGTTGGCTGCTTGTGGTATATGAAAATCTTTTTCTTTTTTCTATCTTTTGAAGCAAATCTCCGGTGTTTTTATAGAGTTACTAAAAAACCCGGCGAACTCCGTTTCGCCACCAGATGCCTTCGTTTTTTGTAACGTTTCGTTTGGGGATTAAAAGACAACGAAAAATTATTTTTTTTTGTTTTATATTTGAAAAGGAAAAACTTTATTTTATTGCACAACAGTAATGAATTCATTTCGATTACAAAAATTAAGTGGAATTTAGTTGAACTTCTCAAAGTAAAAAATGAAAGTGAATCCAAAGTAAATACTGAATCGAAGCGTTATACGTGTCCGCAAATTATCCGTTTCATTGAAGTGCTCTTTGGTAAACCACATTTTTTGTTTTTTGGTCTGACATTAACACAAACAAAGCGGATGGTTTCCCAACTCGTGAACACGCAACGTATAGCTGCGCATGTGAAAAACAATGATTTCTAAATTTATCCCGCAAACACTAAGCGATTGGCCATGCGACTTGTTAATTGTCATTGCGAAAGCAAGGCGAACCGGAAATTGCAATCGTTTGAAGTCAAACGGAAGATCAGTTGGAATCATTGGTAATCGGTAATAATGGTTGCCTCAATCAAATTCGGCATAAGTCTTTTCACCGCAAGTCGAGTACCGTTGCAAAGTCGCGATGGACTCAAATTACGTGATATAATAATAAGTGAACCAACTTTGAATTGCAAGTTATGTGGGAGAAATCCTGGTAACTCCAGAGAGTTCAAAAACTCCATTGGATAATTTACTGCATCATCGGGATTTGTTATGGAATCAACGGCTTTGTATGTCATCAAATCGACATCAATTTTTGATTGAATGGTGAAATTCAGTGCATGTACAACATTATTATTCTTAACGGCGAGAATTGCTCGTTTCATTAACCAACGTTTTCAATAAGAGCTAATTGAAAGTCTACAAATCGGCAAAAGTCGTTGGTACGAATAATTAATCCAGCTGTCGCATCAACTGGAACTTTTCCATTTCCAAACAGCTAACAATTGTTTGGAAAATTGTGCAGCATTTTGATCATTTTGAAGTTGAACTCTCATATTAGTGGTTAGCGATAATGTTTTTACGTTATTCCACAAAGATGATGCCTTCAGGCAAGCATTCAATTCATCTGTAGGCGTTGCACGGGGAGTTACTGGCACCGTCTGTGTGAAGTTAAGTGCTTCAAGTGATTTCTTATGAGCCGTTGTGCACTCATCCCAAACAATGAGCTTGCATTGCATCAACAATTTTCCCATTGCACTGGATCGGGAAATATTGCATGTTGGAGTATCGATTGTTTTTAAAGT
Organism: Trichopoda pennipes; assembly: GCA_030448955.1. Classification (NCBI taxonomy): domain Eukaryota; kingdom Metazoa; phylum Arthropoda; class Insecta; order Diptera; family Tachinidae; genus Trichopoda; species Trichopoda pennipes. Next base: position 10,342,777 of record JASKUP010000025.1, on the reverse strand, counting down.
GAGTGGCAACTTAAGCGCAAAATGTGCAGTACGACCGCCATTTAGAAGAGTCGCCGCAATTCCAGATGATGCTAACGCCAAAGCTATATCACATCTTGATTGAACAGTGGCCAAAATCAATGATTTCCGTGTTTCTCCAGGTGCGTCCAGGAAGAATAGACCACCAGTATTATTGTCCACCGCGTGCATAAATGTTTCGTATACTTGTTTTGTTTTTGCCGTTCATTCAGCAATGACACATTATTTCGAACGAATTTCTACAATGTATCAGCATTGTATTGCAGCTCTCGATTTAATTTTTGGTTGAATGCACCGTCCATCGATCGATTTAGCGCAATCATTCCTCCTCTTCAATCAGTTGATTGTTTGCAATAGTCAAGCATTGATCCTTAGTCATTATCAATCCTTCATTGTTCGTGTTTGGTACGCATTTGATGAAACAACTGCAGCCGCAAGTGTTAAATCCCAATGAGAATCATTCTCCAGCAAACAGCACATGTTTCTCGATATGTTTGGTATTGGTGCCCATTCACAGTTTTCAAATGCGCCAATGATTTTGGTCCACGTTCATTTACCAACAGCAGTCGCAAATAGAAACATTCATCATTTCTAGGATGAACAGTATACATGCGACCTAGCGTACGACGCTGAAACGTACTTATGTTCGTGAGGGATACTCACACACCCACACGTACTGGTGCCGTTGTAGTACATGCTATATATCAGAGATGGCGCTGTATGTAAAAAATGAATTTTTGCTATTTTCCTACTTTTGTCTTGAAATTTTTCCTGAATTTTCTTTGCTATAAACCTCACGGAGCCCGAGACCTTTCCAACCAATGCAAAACCGTTGAAATCGATTCGTGCGTTCTGGAGTTATAGCGTCAGGAAGGAAAATTCCACTTATAAAAATATATATAAAAATATATATTATTAAGTTGGCAACACTTTTTTGTACTGTCGTTTTTTCTGTCAGTTTATGTTTTATGTTGATAATCCCTAAGTGTATATTGAGACACCTTTACCAGACACCAGAAAAAAATGACTGTTTGGTGTGCTCTATGGGCTAGTGGAATCATTTTTCTGTACTTTATAAACGATGGATGGTGGTCAGAAAGTATCCTCTATGGAGCTATGATTACTGACTTTTTCGAAACGAAAAAAAGTTGAAATGCATCGATCTTAAGGGAGAATATTGAAAACTAGAAAGTTCTTGGGAAAAAAATCACGGAATTACTAATTGAATCCCGTGGAAATAAAGTGGAATTGTCCAGTTGGCTCCTGGTAGCCTTTAAGGGGACTGGGTTCCTTTTTACTACCCTTGTTGACACATGTAATGACAGTGAATTTCATCAAAAGATATCAATGTGCCCCGGGAAACTTTCTCCGAAATGATGTATGGATTTGCACCATTTTTCCAAGAGGATAGCCAGCAAATAACTCGTAGAGCGCCCCCTACGGAAACCATACTGTCGGTCGCTAAGTAAGCCGTTGGGATACAGGTATCTCACAAGATGAAAATTAATAATACTTTTCATCACTTTTGAAAGTGCAGAACAAGTTGCAATTGGGCGATAATTTTTAGCGTTATTAACCTCACCCTTCTTGGGGATTGGCGTTACATTAGCAACACTTCCTTCCAACACTTTAGAAATTCACCGGCATGATACAATATGTTGAAAAGAGTTGCTAACGGACGCGCTGACGTCGAAGAGCACTGTTTTAAGACCACTGCTAGTATCCCATCCGGCCGAGGAGGCTTGTTAAGATCTGTTGAGAGCTGCTAAAACCTTTTTAACCGCTTGAGCTCGAAAGAATATCTTCGGTATAGTAACGGATACTCTGTCGAACTCGGGCAGTAGTTGACAAAAGGTTAGCTTTATCAACCGGGTCAGTAAATATTTGATTATTCTTTTAAAGAGTCGGAATTGAAGAACTAGTATTATTCCCTACTCTTTTAACAAATTACTAAAAGTTCTTGCTTGAAAAATGTATTTATTATAGAAAAACGAGTGGATAAATTATTTAAGATATCGTCCACGGATTTCTCTATAAAAAATATCCACTATACCTCTATAAAAACACCTTTTATTTCGATTTCAAAATTTGTTTGTTTGGATTCACCTGACGGACAAAGATTGTCAAAGGAAAAAGGTTATCAATTTTAGCTAGGACATAAAAGGGTTCCTAAGGTAACGCCAGGTACACTAAGCGAGTAAAAATATACTTTTGTGATAAAGTTTTCATTTTAATCGATGACATTTAATAGAGTTTTTGATGGTCGAATAATATGCCGGGAATGATGATTGAGGCAAATAAAGTTGGAAACGATAGGCAGCGGAAAAATTGCTTCTAAAATTTATTTTTAAAATTACACTCCTCGTCACTTGAATAGGACACTCCTAATAGTTTTTCTAAAAAGTTGCTTAAGAATAAAACGTGTACTTTTTTTCTAAGTTTCTTTTGTTCTCTCATCGGGTAAATTCCACTCGTTCTTTCTGAGAACCTTTTTTATTTATTTATTTTTTTTTTTCGCGCCACTAGAATAGAACAGTTTCAGTTGATACGAGTTTTTTAAGAGTTCACTTGTTGTGGTTACAAAATTTTCGTTTTAAGATTTTTAAAGTAAAAGAAAAAGAATTTTAAATGGATGAAGGAAAGTGTCTGACCGAAGCGGAAAAAAATAAAAATACAAATTTTTAATGATTCCGGGAAATCTATTAATCGAATTGCCAAAGAAATTGATAAAAGTCGCCATGTCGTGTCTAATTTTATAAAAAAAAATAATGAAAAATATGAAAGGCCTTAAAAAAACTTTGCTTTCACCTGCTGATAAGCGAGCAATTCTTAGATTAGCCTCTAATTCCCATGATACTGTATACCAAATAATAGCTAAATCGGGTGTTTCCACCAGTGTAAGAACTGTACATCGTGCTATTTACAAAACTGGACATTTGAAGTGACTTCAATTAAAAAAAAAAAACACTACCAAAAGAGGTCCGCAGGGTAATACGTTTGTCATACTGTCATAGTCGTATGACATGGAGTAATAAGTGGCACCGTGTCGTTTTTTTCTGACGAAAACAAATTTTAAGCTGGAGGGTCCAGATGAATTTAATTATTATTTTCATGACTTGCGGAAAGAAGACCATAATTTGAATCGCCTACGTAGTCGAGAAGCGGGTGCTATGGCCTGGGGTGTTATGGTTCCTATAAAGTTGCAATTTTTGACCTTTAAAAGTGTATGCGAATTGCTATAAGCGTTTACGTGATAAGATTTACATCTGCGCCTGGCCGTAAGCCTTAATTAGATGGTGGTCAAACCACTGTAAATGAAAAGCAACGTCATTCACGTCCTAGGAAGCCGAGGACTAATTTCTAGCAACAGTTTGCAATTTCAGCGCTTCCAAAGCAAGGTTGCAAACCACTACTGGAGACTATCCAACTCCTGGTCCAGAATCTATGAAGCTTAATATAATTAAAAACACGACGGCATTCATACTCACTGGACCTGGACAATTCATTGTGTTCATTGCGAATGATCCGACCCACAAACTCAAACGAGGGCCTCGAAACACACAGCCACCACGATACTCTCGAAGGGCCAACCTCAATAATTAGTCAGGGAACAGCTAAAAGGCTAGTTGGTAGTGTACTAGCTTGTCAGTCTATGGGTTGTGGGTTTGATTTCCAACGAAGATCTTGGTTTTTTTTTTCACTACAAAAATAAAAATTGACTGTCGGTGGGACTGCTTAGCGTTGAAGGCATAGTCATTGGTCGCTGTGCTGTCTTATGCGGCAGTTAATTTCCGACTAACCTTCTACTTTCACCACCTGTTTCATCTCTTCTCGATGCCTTTCATAAAGAATGTAGCACGGTACTTGAATAAATAGTCATTGTTGCCTGAAGTGCTACTTCTCTTAAAAAAAATAGAGAACAGCTAAAGGGCTAAAAAAGAAACAATTAGCGGAACTCTGGGGCTTTACTGATTCCCGTGGAAATATAGTGGATTGCCCAGCCTTGATGGGGACTGGGCTCCCGTTTACCGCCGAAGACACAAGTCTAGATGGTAGTGTGATCCATAAAGACTTATAAATGTGCCCCGGGGGGCTAAAGCAGCGTGTTTTTTGGAAACCTGCAGTGGAAGTTTCAACATGACAGCAATACTATTCATACCGCCAGAGCAGTGAAGTCATGGATTTTTGATCAGAATTCAAGAACGCTTGACTGGCCACCATATTCCCCAGACCTACTGAACATTATAGAAAATGTTTGGGGTTGGTTCGCTCGAAAGGTTTGCGCTTTCGGTAAAGAGTACGATACCAAAGCTGCTTGCTCTTCAGTTTCGATTATTTGAAATCCTTATATGACTCCATTTCAAATCATATTTACGAAGCACTCCTTAAGAAAGGTGGTATAACGGATAGCTTTAGAAAATGTAAATAAAAAAATTGAAATTTGTTCAAAATTGTGAAATGTTTTTTTTTTTTTTTTGTAGCGGGTGTTCTATTACAGTGGCGCAAAATCTTAAGAATTGTTTTCTTCATATTCAATAATAAAAATAATTTTTAATAAATATCTTTTTTCTTTTTTTAGATCTTTTTTTATATAATTTTTCTTTTCAATATTTCGCTTTCCTTTGGAAAGCTTCTTCAGGAAAAAATTTTTTAAATTTTTTTGTTTTCAAAAATTTTTTTGTTTTCAAAAATTTTAAAAATTTTTTCCTGAAGAAGCTTTCCAAAGGGAAGCGAAATATTGAAAATAAAAATTATATAAAAAAAGATCTAAAAAAAGAAAAAAAAAAAGAAAAAAGATATTTATTAAAGATAAAAAAGATCATTTAAAAAACTATAAAAATTATCAAAAAATAATTTTTATAAGAAAAAAATTATGATCGATACATTTTACAGGTTCCATCTTTTATAGTTTAGAAGTTATTAAAGCAGAATATAATAGAAAAAGGGATGTCCGTCCTATTCATGTGTTGGGGAGTGTGTACGACATATACAATCTTATGATAGCTATTGTAGGCATGTATGAATGTATGTATGCACATGTGGATATGTATGTGATCTCGTCTAGGTACTTGTATAAATGCAGCTGGGTTCTTTCAAAAAATATTTGTGTGTAACAAACATTTGAATGGCTGGCTGGCTGGCTAGAGTTGCCTCTTCCTTTCCTAGTTGTGTGTGCTTGATCGCCATTATTATCAGGAGGGTTATTTTTTTAATTTATTTTATATATTTTATGAATGTATGTACAGATGTGTGTGTGTGTGTATATGCATGTACATATATTAGTGTTAGTGTTTTTGCGCGCGCGTGTGTGTGTGTGTGTTGTTTTTTATTGTTTTAAACTCTGCTTTTCTTTTTTCTTAGGAATTATTTGCTTCTTGTAGCCCTTTAGTCATTCAGTCAGTCATAATGTCTACTTTATTTGTCTGCCTGACTGACTACAAAAACAATATTATGCCCATTTGCTACACACACATGCGTACATGCGGGCCATTAAAGTGTGTGTATTAATTTAACGACTTTAGCTGTGGTCCCCTGAAAATAAAATATTAATTGAAATTATTTATAGATAAAGTCTGATCTGAATTTTTAAATATGAACATGCAAAGATAAGGGAAAATGGCTGAAACATTAAGTCCTTATTGCTGCAGAAAACAATAAAACAACAAACCAACAACAACCAGAACAACAATAACAACAAACTTCATTTTGCTTTTATTCCATTCCTTTAAGTCATGTAAAAAAATGTGTTTAACAATTAAAAGCAAAATGATTTGTATTCTCCTCCTTCTTCATTTCACTTCATTCATTGCTCGTCTTAATTTAATATTTTTATGCGAAACATTTTTTCTGGATCTGCATTGCAAACTAAAAATTCGGTAGAATGTAGAATTTATTTTTAAACGAAATGAAAGTAATAAAAATGAGAATTCAGGTTTTTCCTGCGTTTTTGACAACAATGTTCGCCGCTGTAATGCTTGCAATTCCTTGGCTGACCAGGAGGCTTATTCTGTATTGCGATGCGAAAATACATAAATGCGAACAATTGCTATTCTGTATTGCGATAAACGCAAAGTTCTTTTTTAATCGCATTCTTGAGTTTAGTACATTATTATTCGTTTGGGGCAGATGTTAAGAGTCCACAATTTCCTCCGTTGTTGGCAGTTCAACGTTAAACTTGCAGAGAAATATTGTGCAACGCGCAACAAATATTCATAATGCGTACCACCTTTGGTGGATCGTAGTGTATGTAACTCTCCGGCCGCTAGCAAACACCGAAATCTTTTTTTTTTATTACACCAAACACTCTTTCAATTAATGATCTGGCTTTCCTCTGCCTCTATAGCGTTTCGATATGGTGTTCATTGTTCTTCTCACGGATAGCCTGAGTAGTTTAAAAATGTTAAAGTTTACAATAAAAAGAAAAAAAAATACTTACCAAGGATCGATCCAAGTTCCGTTCATTCCGCTGTCGAACTTTGTTTTCAGTATTTGTCTTTCATTGCAGAGATTTCACACTTGGGAATCGTGGCTTGCTTGCTCCTCCATATGTACATTCGACAGTTCTAATTATCAGTTTATGGTCACTTATCTGAAATAAACCATTATTAATAATTTTATCTTTAAAAACAAAAGTCATAGCATTCATGTTTTGCTTAAGCTTCCTATTAAAATATAAATGTTCATTTTCACTGGGTCCTATCAGCTGAATGTGTGTACCATCTATTATTCCAATCACGCCCGGATTTTTACTTTTTCTTAGAAAAAAAGTTTTTGCTTCTTTCTTTTCGATATGGCGTCCTCGGACATTTAAAATTGAATATGCTTGGGACATAGAATCTTTTCAATTGCTATCCACACTTCCGCCAAACATCGCGACATAGCTGGCTGAGATATTCCAAGGAAATGATCTTGACCAATTTGGCATTGGTAGTAGCCACCTTGATCAAGAAAATTTAACGCAGCCGCTAATTTGATAATTGGCGAAATTGCACTAGATTTCGTAGTATTCCATTCCGAGCTAATAAAATTTCTTTATTTAATTTTATTTAATTATAAAATTAGTTAATTATAAATTATTTAATTATAAAATTTTTTTATTAAGCTGAAAAAAGAAATATTCTGCAGAAGTAGAAACGTTTATGTTTCGCAAGCATCAAAATAAATTATCTTTTTCATTCAAGCAAAGATTATAGAATTATAAAGATGTTGCACTGCGAACATTTTACATAAACAAAAATTTTAAGCACCAAAGGACGAGGGGGGAAAGTGTAAAGGGTAAAAAGAGAATACTGTCTATGCATTGAGCAAAACCAATAACACAAAAGAGAGTATTACTTTTTATGCACAGAAACACACGTTTATTCATGTATGCATACATATGCTTCCCATGAATACTTGTGTTTGGGTGTGCGTGTATTCTTATAGGTATATTTTTGTTTTTAATTCTGTTTTAAAATTAAAATCGAATTAGGTTTATTAGCAACTTTATTAATGTTCACAGCATACAGCTTATGTGGATGTTCAACACTAATAGAAAACGAAAATGATTCATTTCGTTATTGTAGGGCAAATATACTTACTTTATTGTTGTATGAATGAAAAAATTTACGTTTACACCGAAGTCATGATGCTGTTATTTACTTATTTTTTAAAGGTAATTCAACCGCGCACAACTTTTGGTGTAAGATCTAATATGATGGAGGTAAAATAAAAGACATGTAAACATAGTAAATATTTTGTATGATTTTTAATTTTTATTCAAATTAGTGTTTTAAAAATTTTTACTTTTTCAATATGTGCTGTTTTATACTGGTAAGTTTCCCAGGCAGAATGCTTTCTTAGTAATATTATTACAAGCAAATTTAAAATTTCCAGCCTATGATTGTAACAAGCACTCTTCTCGTCAAACCAAAAGGAATAAATTGTACTATTAGTACATTCTATGCATTGCTGAACTATCTCTTTTTTAATATTTTTCATTGCTTTATTGGCAGAAAAAAGCTTTTCAAAAACTTTTATATAAATCTTACAAGCTTCGAAAAATTGGTTGGCGGGTGCACATAAACTTCCAAAATCTGAGTCACTTTCATGGTTTTTTGTGTGGATACACATTTCTGATCGATATGTTAGAATTTGTGCAGGTTTTACTGTATCCATTCTACATTTGCTGCATGATATTCGTTGCGCTATGTATCCAATGAAATATCGGCTTGAAGTAAGTTCTATTGCTACATTCGGAGAGTTAAAACAGTCGGCACTTTCATCAAAATATTCTTCATTATAATGATATATGTCTACGATATCTATCACTGGACATTGATTATCAGCTGATACAGTTTCACTACATTCGGCAGAGCTTTGAAAATCCACCGGTAAGAATATGGTATCGTCGTTTTCACAATTTTTTGACGAAGTAAACTGGCTTATTTTTAAAGATATCAGCTTTGCCATTGCGATATTATATTCGTGAGCTGAAAGGTTCTTACAGTGTCCGACTTTGGCGCGAACATATGAAAATACGTTTTCTAATGGATCCTGATTAAACTGGCTAGTTAAAATTGTGAATAAATTAGAACTTTCTTGAAACATTTCTTCACTTAAAGATAATATGCCCCTGGTGGTTTGGATAAGACCGCGGATGGAAAATATTTTATTGCCGACATATTCAATTTGTTGCATATATATTACTAGATCCTGCAACACCTTCCAAGTATTATTATTATGCTTTAAACCACGCTTTAGAGGATTACGATCGCTTAAATATTTACTATTTAAACAGTCAAAATAAATTTACGATTTTCGTTAAGAGTTTGAATCGCAGCTGCAACAGAATGGCTTAAAGTTTGAACAGCCAACCCCACGCGCATTTTCTGAAAATTTGATGGACTTATATGGGATATTGTCAACTTTGTCATTTTTGTGACTTTACCATGCTCTAGTTCAAAAACTTTGATATTAGAAGTGTTTTCAATATTTCTCCTTTTATGGAACTAGCAGTTACAAAGTAGTTTAACACACATTTCCAATTTTCTATAATTCCTCTAATCATGAAAACACCAATTTGAGAACTCATTTTATTTGTTCGCTCGTATCCCATATCAACTATTCCATCTATAACATCCGCACAATCATTATAACTTAAATTTCTTCTGATTGATATTTCATCAAATATTACAATGCACTCTCTTTCAAGAGGTTTCATCTTTAAAACCGTTTTCTTAAGAACATTATATATGCAAACATTGTTTCCTGGCTGCAAATTCTTAATATCTGCTTGGAAGGTTTAATTTCAAAATATTACGCAAGAACAAGTACGCAGAGGTTGATCTATAATAAATGCTTTGAACAAATTCTTTTCACAATCCTCCCATCGAGCGTTGTTCCCCTGCTTCCCTTAATTAGAATTCTGCAGAATGTTTTTTCATTACGATTGATACCAAGTTTATCAATTTCACTTTCAAGAGAGGCTTTTACTTTTAACTTTGCTTCTAATGCCTTCAATCTTTTTTCAAGTTTTCATTTTTCGACTTCATACATCGATTTTGTTGAGTTTTACTCTTAAGCCTTTTAAACATATCGAAAAATTTCTTTCTATAAAAGTTTTCATTTTTTAAACTTTAAAGGCAGTTTGAGCATAAAGGTGGCGGTGATTCGAATCTTTTTCGCTTACGTAACGGACTTCAAAAAAAGTTAACGTTGGTATTCTCATTTTCAGAGCAGTTGCCTTTTTCTGACTCAGCACTATCAATTAAGTATAATGTTGGCACGGCTCCTCGATGTAAATATCTTTTACCAATTAAATCAGGCGAAAAGTGCCTATCACATAAAAAAAGGGAAGTAGTTTCTTTCACAAACTGTTTTTCAAAATTGCACTTTTTTAGCCATTGTTTAAGTAATGGTGAGTTTGTGTTTGGAAAACAGAAAAGTTTCATTTTAGGAAATTTTCTTTTCGATCTGCTACAATGTGACAGAGAACATTTATTGCCTGCTTTTTTGGAAACTTTATTTTTCACAGCATTATTTAACTCAACTTTTTCTGTTCTATTCATTATTTTATTTATTTTTTTTAACTATGTAAGTTTAAAACCGTGAACCATGAACTGCTAAATGAAAGTATTTACACTTCTATTTATACTTTCGTTCCTTATACCTTAGAGATAGTATTACTTAAAACTAAATAAATGTATAGTTTTTCCCATATTTCTGTGCTGATATCATGCTTTGAGTAATGTCTTTCTAATTATCTTTTTTACAACTATGTTTTACTATCATGTTTATGATCTACGGGAATTGACATTCATTAGAAGAACATTACAGAATATTTATTAATGCAGAAAACATGCTCATACATAAGAACGTTGTTAACTCTATGCAAGTTAAGAATCGTTGTATCTACCTGACTCTTCCTAACTTGTACATGTAGAATAAAGTTAAATATTTTATTTTTCAAATACCTCCAAAGACTATAGCTTTGACACTAAAATATTTTATAAAAATTTTAAGCCTACACTGTGATACTACAGTATAACAAGTGCTAAAGTAAAATAACGGTAAATCAAACATAAATTAACCATTTACTTTTTTGTCGTATTCCTAAAAGAACAAAAATTAGCATATGTAGCAAACACTGCCTTAATGAATATATTGGTTAATAAGGCTTCCAAAGTTCGTCGACAGTCGATGCTGTTTTATTTTTACAATAAAAAAATTTGTATGGTTTGGCTACGGCAACACAGAAGATCCAATTAGTTTTGTATACAATAATACCACTCGAATTTGTAGAGCCCAACAAACACAATATAACAACGTTTATTTTCATTGTTAATTACTAATCGAATTTATAGTATATAATTTTAGCTTACAATTTAAGGCTAAGTTTAGAAGTTGTTTTGTTTTTCTTGTTTACAAAGTGAAAAGAAATTAATGCTAGTGAACTAAGAAAAGGCTTGATCACATAATATTATTTTTAATTAGTTCATATGCACTTATCTGAAAGCAAACCTTTTTGTTTGTTGGGCATAATATTGACAACGTAAACACACATACCCACACACACATAAACAATGTTGGTAAGTATGAATTGCTTTTGCTGAGAGTTTATTTATATTTTGATAATTTGCTCTCCGTTGATGAAATTTCGCTCATTAGTCGTACACAAGCGGATTTTCAGAAAATCCCATCAATAATTTAGCAGTGGCAGAACAATGTATGGCAGTGCAACATCTTTGTAATTCTATAATCTTTGATTCAAGCTTGGTATATCGGACTTGCTTCTAAGCAATCTTCTCTGTATCCTTTCATTTTGCTCATGCCCCTCTTCGTCGTCGAACCACAGTGCCACCTAGAATCCATTTTTTTTTCTTACAAAATTTCCTAAATAAATTTTTGTCACAGCCAAACACAAACAATTTATTTATTTTTAATTTGACGTTTGTTGACACTGACGTTTATTTGAGCAGCGTTCCACGATTTGAACTAAATTGCGAATGCGATTGCGAAAGCCTAATAGAATATCAATTTTCTTTCGCATCGCATTGATTATCGCATCGCAATTCAGAATAAGCCGAAATCACCACTTTTGAATTGGGAAAATCACAGTTTACGAGTTTTTTGCTTTGCTGCTTTTTGACCACCGTGGCTTCTACCAACATTCAATAACTTTCAGTAGCCGGTTTCTTCACATGAAAAAAGGTTATTGGATTTCCGCGCAAAACATTTTTTGTTTCGCACATAATTCGATATTTTAGCAATTGAGAAAATGGCGTCTACCAAGTACTGAATTATAATGACCAACCCTCCACAAACTATATAAGCTAGTTATGCCATATGTGGGTCAAATCGACGTTATTAACTTTACAGGGTGTTCGCAGAGAAGGTATACTACTATGTTTATAATTTTTGATTAAATGAAGGAGAGTGGATCTTATACTGATAAATTTTTTATTTAATGTCGGCAATTATATATAGAATACAATATCAGATAAATGACCGCCTCTGTTAGCCTTACAAATGCGAGAGCCCTTTTGAGCACATTTTTCATTACATTCTCACACATTTCACGCGGTATTCCATTAATTTCATCACGAATATTTTGTTTGAGCTGCTCAAGCGTTTCTGGTTTGTTTGCATATAAACCTTGCTTTTCAGATATCCTTCCAAAAAGAAGTTCGCAACAGTAAAATTAGGCGACCGTGGGACCTCAACAACATCACTTCTTGAAATAACTTGTCGTGGAAAGACCTTCCGCCATAAATCTGTATGCGATGTGCCACCGTCTTGTTAATCAAGCCCACAGCATGCAGTTGTGGCGTTAGAAAGTTTTCTTCAATCTTATCACAATATCGCCCCTAATTCACAGTTATCGTTTTAATTTTTAAAGAAGTAAAGGTCCAATTAGTTGCCCCTGTAGGCTAGTAGGTAGTGTACTAGCTTATAATACTGGGAGTTGTGGGTTCGATTCCCAACAAAGACCTTGGTTTTTGTTTCATTGCAAAAATAAAAATTGACTATCGGTGGGGCTCTCAATGATGACGGGCATGGTCACTGTGCTGTTTTATATGACAGCTAATTCCATAACTATCCTTCTAAAGGGTCCGCCAAATAACTTTTTTTTTTGTTTTAAATGCTATAAACAAAACTACTGATTATTTTCTAATTTTTTTTTGTGTTTGAAAGTACAATCCTTCCGGTTAATATTGGAAAATAATTTCATTCAAATGGCTGCCTCGGCTGGCCATGCAGTAGCCTACACGATCGATCCAATTTTTGAGCACATTATCGATTGTGTGCAGCTGTATTTCACCAATGGCTTCGCGAATATTGTCCTTTAAAGCGTCGATTGTCTCTGGCTTGACGTCGTAACACTTATCTTTGACGACACCCCACAAGTAATAGTCCGACGGTGTCAAATCGCAGCTCCGAGATGGCCAAACGACATCAGCTTTACGGCTGATAATGCGGTCTTCAAAAATAGGGTGCAAAACATCGAGTGTAGCTTCGGCTGCGTGGCACGTAGCGCCGTCCTGTTGAAACCATATGTTGTCAATATCCTTCCCTTTAATTTTTGTGAACATTTTCGAAGAAAAAAAGTTGTTCTTTGAAGACCAAGTTCCTGAGCACGGCGTCGAATTGAAATTGATGAATTGTTTTGAAGGCCTTATTGGGCAGCAGTAATGTTTTCAGCCGATCTCGCAGTACGCTGTGGTTCATGCTTGGGGCCTATCACCTACAGAACCTCTTTCTTCGAAATCATTCACTACACGATAAATAGTGCGTTTTGTTGGCACGTTGTTTCTTCTCCCAAAAATTTCACATAAATTTCTCATCGTCGCAGTAATCGATAATTGGTTTTGATAAAATGTTTTAACGATTAAAACACGTGGGTTTATCGAATATTTTTCCATAATAAATTTGCCACCGTCTATTTCACGACTGTCAAATATGAACTGTCAAGACGAATGCTTACCAAAATGGTGGCGTTTATCCCGGTAGAAACCCTGCATTAAATTTGTTAGTTGGCAGTACGATAAAGGGAGTGGGGCTTATAAACACTGGATTTGAAATTTTGCCTATTGAAATTGACATGAAGAACCTTTCACGCATGGATTATTTATCATGAAACATTTTTGTGTTTTGTTTGAATTATAGAAGAACGGTATTTTATTCGAAATTTTACAATACAATCATAAAAACTAATTCAAATGTGTTCATTAGACTGACCTCGTATAAACAAGATGTATATTTATGTACCTAATTTTGATTGTGGTTTCTTGTACAATTTATACAGAAATTACAAAAACTATTTTCTGATAAAATTTTGTGCATTTGCTTAAACTAAAACTTAAAAATAAAAAAACATTGTCTCCAATAACAACATCTTAGAGAGACGAGTACAAAAGTATTTTTGTAACCACCAAAAACAAAAAAAAAACCAAAACAAAACTATTCACGATATGAACAGTTAGATAAATGTACATACACACACGCGCACATACACAACCAATCCTCTGCATTAAGGCACTCTAACATGGAGCATTAGATAACAACGAACGCACATTGTGTTTAAATTTCCTCCATTCACTATCATTTTCAAAATAATTTATAAATCGTTGTTATCTTTCCTTTTTTTATAATTTTTTCTTTTCTTCTTCTGTAATAAATAGTTTTGTTGTTGGGTGCTGTAATTTTTTTTCGTTTCCGTCAAATCATATGGATGGAGTAAATGAGGAGTGTGACTTGTTTTTGTTGCCTGTAGAGTTGTAATGTGGTTGGTTAAATTATTTGATTTTCTTTTTTTCTTTTTTTGCCTTTTACTTTTTAAGAGATGAATAACTTCTTTCGTTTGAGGAAGAGTAGGAGCATAGAGAAAAAATCATAAACTAACACATGGGTCAGTGTTGCCAGATAAGGAAATTTAAGACAGTTAAATCAAAATTTAGTAAATGGGTACTAGTCAGCGTTGCCAGATATGGGAATTTGAGACATTGAGAAAAATTATAAATTAGCTAATAGATATTGTCAGTGTTACCAGAATTTAAGACATAGAGAAAAATCATTAAATAGTACATGGACACTAGTCAGTGTTGCCAGATAAGGGAATTTGAGACATAAAGAAAAAATCATAAATTAGTACGTGTACACTAGTCAATGTTGGCAGATAAGGAAATTTGAGACATAGAGAAAAAATCATAAATTAGTAGATGGACACTAGGCAATGTTGCCAGATAAGGGAATTTGAGACATAGAGAAAAAATCATAAATTAGTAGATAGGCACTAGTCAATGTTGCCAGATAAGGTAATTTGAGACATAGAGAAAAGAATCATAAATTAGTAGATAGGCACTAGTCAATGTTGCCAGATAAGGGAATTTTAGACATAAAGAAGAAATCATAAATTAGTAGATGGGCACTAGTCAGTGTTGCCAGATAAGGGAATTTGAGACATAGAGAAAAATGTTAAATTAGCTGATGGGTATTATCAGTGTTACCACAATTTGAGACATGAGAAAAATTATTAAATAGTAAATGGGTACTAGTCAGTATTGCCAGATTGATTTGAGACAGAAAAAATCATAAATTATTACATGGACACTAGTCAGTGTTGCCAGATAAGGGAATTTAAGACGTGGAGAATTAGTAGGTGGGCAATAGTCAGTGTTACCAAATAAGGGCAATAAAAATAAACCTTGTATCTGGGATACTATTGTCATTTCCTGTTTTATTTCGCTGTTTTGAAGTTAAACGCGAGCGCTTTCGATGCGATATCATCATTCTCAAGCCGCGTTGTGGTTTGTACTGGTGAGTCAGTGTTGGCGTTCAGATAGTTCTGTTGTTATCGCATCGAAGGCGCTTGCCTTTGACTTCAAAATAGCTAGATAACACAGGAAATGACAATAGTATTTCATTTACTGGCGGTGGAAAATAAACAACATAATACTGTATGTGGGTATTGGGGACTTTGCGCAGAGCTTGGTAGAGCGTTTACACTTTCAGCAATGCTTTCATAACTAAAAGATGTAAGTACAAACTTATAAACAACTAGGTATGATAGACAAAAACGGCTCTAAGATGAGCTGCCATGGAGAATTTGGTATCTTTCGGATAAACGCGATGTGTTTCAGGGTGAGATATTTGCTATTTACTGGAGGGATATACAATACTACTTTAAGGCAATTTTAGTATAATTACGAATAGGGGACGAGTTAACTTGATTAGGGTCGCCTGCCTTAAATATATATTCAATTCGGGGTGTCAGTCGTAGTTTCGCTGGAGACTCTAAAAAGGTAAAAACAAGTAGCGTAGTCTGTACACACGTAGTATGCCAGATAAATGCAACTCTTTTGTTGTTGTAAAGTATTGCATGCAATTTATAAACTTAAATCAGAAGTATATTCGGATTCTTCGGACAGTATTGAACGGCCACTTCCTTCTGCGTTTCAGTGATTATTGTAGCAGCTGCATAGATAGCGAAAAAGATGAATTAGTTTACCTCCTGGCTACATAACCACTGAATTTGCAGAGATATTGATGATGTTTTAAAATCTCTGATTGCTATAGAGTTCCGTATCTTATCTGACTGACGGGTCGTGCATCCTTGTCAGAATGCTTAGCAACATCCACGTTAACCAACCACATGTAAAGAAACATAGTTTCTTATCTTTTGGCGTGAAAGCGTAGCCCATAGCGTCTATGGTACGCAGCCCTTATTTAGCCGCTAAATTGACACTCACCAGACACTGATTTTGGATAAAATTTCATTTTTTTAATGCTTTTTATGCGTAAGAAGACTACTCTCGTTGTGGCCTGTGTTTTTACGATGGGACATGAACTGTCCGGTGCTTTGTTTAGCGAACATTCATCTCTTAACTCGCATAATTATTGAAACCGCCTACATTGTGCCGCTCTGACAGAAAATCGAAATCACAACTTCCTTTTTCGTTTAACAAGTCCCACTTAGTCGCTTCTGCCATACATTTTTGTTATGCTGTTACTTTCTAAAACCACTCTTTTTCTACTATTCAGGTGACTTGGCCATCATTATCTGTTGCTTTAATAGTATGGCAAGTAGCTTCACAAAATCTTTCTGCTGCGTTTACACATTTACAGATTTCGGGGAGGTTTTCTATACCCTGTTTTCCATTTAACCGCCTTTTTACACATGTCCCAATCGGAGTTGAACTCTTAAACTTCGCGATCTTCCGTTTTACAGCACAAGCAGAGTTCAACGCAATCACCACAAGCATTAGTTTATTGTCTTTTTGTTCATTTCACACACATACATACAAAGCACTTTGCTCAGGGTAGAAGTTACTCAATTGATCTCTGTTTAGCCATGTACATACAAACCATAACATTACCTTTTATTCGTTACAGATGTACAAAGGATTGCTAGCTTTAATTTATATAACAATATGATTTATAATACCATATTGAACTGCCCTCATATTTTTTTTGTTTTGGCCTGAGAAACATTTTTTCTCTTAATTAATGAATTTTAATTATTAATATTTCTCAACATTTTTATATTGAGAGAATTGTACATCAATAAAATTTCTTTTCCCCAAATCATTTTAATAGACGAGTGTGTAAACTTTTCCCAGCCACTGTAGAAAATTTTTTTATATCTCTACTTTTTTTTTATTTATGACTTTTGATTTTTATTTGTTTAATTTAAAAATGTTTCATCATTATTTTTTTTTCATGCCACCATATCATTGTTGCTTGTTATCGTGTTTATTATAGTTGTTGCATTTAACAATTCAAACCACGTGTTTGCCACATTCTGTTTAATATGTTGGTGATGAATTTTTAATACTTTTGAATCATATTTTCACAGGATGAGAATTTAGATGCAGAGGAATATTAAAGGCAGCACATAAAAATGCAGTGAAACAGATACACTCACACATACATAGACACACACAATTGCATACTTAAAAACAGAAGTACATATTTGTGTGACGACTTTATGTCACACAAGAGCATGTTGCCTGTTTAACCTTTTCGATGCAGCAAAAGGAAAAAGAAGTAAAAAAGAAATTTTATCTTCTGAAATTTAAAAAATAACGAATTCTCTTGATAAAGAAATTAGTAAAAAGACAAACAAAAACTTAAACTGCCATGCTGTTGACACATTTTAGAATTAAATGAAAAATCTCTTGTATCAGTAACGAGGTGGGATTTTTATTTAAAAAGGAAAAAATATTACACGACGGAAACACAGTTTCTTTCTTCAATACATTTTTTAACCTTCACCTGGCTGCAGGTAGAAATGAATTCTAAATTCTAATATGCTAATTCCAATAATTTGCGACTGACCTTTGTGGTCTGAGGTGCTGATTGTGTTCGAAATCTCTTCCGAGCTATTACATGTGTCAAGTGAAATTTTAATTTTATTTATTATTTTTGAAAATTAGTTTATTTTTCTATAGTGAGTGAATGCGGTCAGTTAAAAAAAAAACGAAAAAATCAATTTTTACAAAAAAATCTAAAGCGAGTTCAGTTCTCAGTCAGTAAAAGGAATTTATAATTCAGAAAAAATTCAAACATTTTACCAAAACGAGGAATTTTTGCCATCTATGTAAATTATAAAAACAAAACTTTCTTTCGAAATAAAATCGATAACCCAGAAACACAAAAGTTTTTGAACTCAACGAAACCCCAATCCCTTTAAAAAGCAAAAATTTTATTTAATTCCTTGAAATAACATAAAAACACTTGCAACAAATTTATTTAATTTGAAATTTACTTTAACTTTTATTTTTCCCAAACTATCAAAACATGAATAAATATATATAAGTATATATTTAATAATAATATAATATAAATAAGTGTCAGTAAGAAATTAAAGATTTTAATAAAACCAAAAAAATAAAATAAAAAAATAAAAATAAAATGAAAAAAAAAAATAAATTTAAAAAAACAAAAAATTACATTTAAAAAATTAGAATAATTAAAAAAAATATATAACAAACAGAATTTATAACATGGGAAAATCAAATTAATAATAAAACAAAAAAAATTCAAAAATTAAAAAAAAAAATTAAATAAAAAATAAAAAAAATTTACTAAAAAATAAACAAAAAATTTTTAAAAAATATAATAAATAGTAACGAAATAAAAAAAAAATAAAAATAAACTAAAAAATTTTTAAAATAATAAATAAAAGTAAAAATAAAAAACTGGATAAAAATAAGTTCAGGGTGTCCGCCATTTTGGTTAACATTAGTCTTGACAGTTGTGGAGTAGACACGTAGCCAATTTATTATTTAAAAACACCTTGGTGTTTTAATCGTTAAAAGATTTTATCAAAATCAATTATCGATTACTGTGACGATAAGAAAGTTACATGAAATTTTTGGGAGAAGAAACAACGTGCCAACAAAACGCACTATTTATCATGTAAATGATGTGAATAATTCCGAAGAAAGAGGGTCTGGTCTGTAGGTGATAGGCCCAAACATGGACGACAACATATTGCAAGATCGGCTGAAAACATTACTGCTGCTTCAGAAAATAGTCAAAACAACCCATCAACCTCTATTCATAGGTGCTCCTAGTAGGTAGTGTACTAGCTTATCGGTCTAGGGGTTGTGGGTTCGATTCCCAACGAAGACCTTGGCTGTTTTTTTTTTTACTGCAAAAATAAAAATTGACTGTTGGTGAGGCTACTCAGTGATGAAGGCATGGTCCGTAACTATCTCTCTACTTTCGCCACCTGTTTTATCCCTTCTCTTCTACCCTTTTCCCAAAGAATATAGCACGGCCCTTGAATAAATATTCATTGTTGCCTGAAGTGTTACTTCTCTTAAAAAAAAAATCAACTTCTATTTGATGTCGTGCTTGGTAGTTTGGTCTTCAAAGAGCAACACTGGCCACAATTTTGTACAAAGATTTGCATTTGTTTCCATATAAGAGTCAGTTGACACAAGAACTTCTTCCACAAAACAATTTACGCCGCCGTTCATATGCCGATAGGATGTTACAGTTCGCCCATGAAAACCCCGATTTTCATGAAAAACTCAAAATGAGTGGCGAGACACAGTTTCTTTAAAATGGATATGGGAATAAACAGAATAGTCGGTTCTGGGGAAGGGGAAACCCTTAAATTATTCAACAGTCACCTTTGCATCCATTAAAAGTGACATTTTGGTGTGCAATTTGGTCAGGAGGAATCATTGGATCTTACTTCTTTGAAAATGAAAACGGTGTAACGGTAACTGTGAATGGAGAGCGATAACGTGACTTAATTGAAAATTTGTTAACGCCGCAGTTGTATGCTTTGGGCTTGATTGACACGCGGTATCAGCAAGACGGTGCCACATCACATGCAGCCAAGATTACAATGGAATTTCTGCAAGATCTCTTTCCACAACAAGTTATTTCAAGAAACGGTGATGTTGATTGGTCTTCACGATCGCCTGATTTGACTGCTTCAGATTTCTTTTTGTGGGGATAACTGCAGTGCAAGGCTTTTCCAAACAAACCAGAAATGGTTGAGCAATTCAAACAAAATATTCGTGATGAAATGAATGAAATGTCTGAGAATGTAATGAAAAATGTACTCAAAAGGGGACTCGCATTTGTGGAGCTAACAGAGGCGAACATTTATCTGTTATTGTACTCCATGCATAATTGCCGACAATATAAGATCCCTTCTCTTTCATTCAATAAAAAATTATAAACAAAGAAAGTAGTATACCTTTCCGGCGGACACCATATATTTTGTATATGGGCAACGATACAATGGCGAGTTCTGTGTTTTTTCCGAAAACCAAAATTGGTATTCGAGAATAACGTTTAGTGTTTCTAAAAATAATCTTTCAAATATTTTAGCAAGCATAGTTAATAAACTAAAGCGGTCTACACAATGACACAATATTTTCTAGCTTGTTGATCATTACGCTTTCTGGACATTTCCACTGTGTTCGAAAATAGTTTAGTCTTAAAATGGAATTATATAAAGCCTGGTTAATATACAAGTGCTTTTTTGGAAGTGCTTGGGCAACTTTTCCGTCAACACAATCATAGCCAGGAGACTTCTGAAAATTATTTTTTTTGATTTGGCCTTTGACTTCATGAATAGATAATTGTTTTGTCGGCCAGTCCACAGGGCACGACCACTTGAAATAATTAAGCACTTTATTATCAAAACTGCTTGTGTGTTCATATCCCATAAATAACAAAAAATTGTTTGACAAAAAAAAATCGTTTCTTATTTTTGCTGCCTCAGACACTCACTGTGCATTTAATGATGTCCAAACCATGAAATAATTGATGTTTGATAAATTTCATAATTTTTTTTTAAATATAATATTGTAATAATTTTTATCAATAACAACAATAGGAATAACAACAAAAAAATGGTAATTATGAAAAAAAAGTGTATTCACGAGCGTTTGTTTGAATACCAAAAACTTTAATTGTGTTTTTATATTTTCCATACAATTTCATTTTTAATTTTTCATAATTTTTTTTTGAAATTTTTTATTGCAAAGATAAAAATCATTACTAAACTGAACTTACAAAATATTGTTTGCTTGAGTGGCTGACTGACTTTTTGACGGTTGTAATTTACTATGCTCAACTCTGCTCATGATCAGCCAGGTGTGGAGGCCGTTCGTTTTTTTTTTGTTTTCTTTTCTTGTTTAATTTTTTTTTTATTTGAATTTGTATACAAAATTATCAATTTTTCATAATACATTTATATTTTTCTTTATAATGGGTGTTTTTTATAGAGGTATTGAATTAAAATGGCAGCATTTTTTTTTAAATGGCGGCCATTAAAATACTCTCAAGTGATTTATGTTTTGTTTAGTTTCAGCATGATTAGACTGACTGATGCCTGAACAACGCTGCTAATTTGTGCACATTGGGTCGAATACGAAATACGTGAATAAACAAAACTGACTGACTGTGGGCTGGTCAAAATATTACAATCTATGGTGAATAGAGCCATGATTTCTGACTTTTTCGTTCATCACAAAAATAGCGCAACGTATTTCAAAGCTTGTGCCACAATTTTTTATATGTGATATGTGGGTATATGCGAAATGGCTGTTAGTCTACACCGAAAAGCCCGAAACGAAAAGTTTGGTAACTGTATAGTTTTACGTTTCCGACCCATGGATTGACCTCTAAAATCGTGTCATTTAACGACGCTAGACTAATTTCTGCGGGGGTATACGAAGTCGCTAGTCTACGCATTTGGAACATTTGGAGAACATACTGATATACGGTCACAAATACTGGAAAAAGCCACCTAAAATTGAATCTCCGGATTAGACTACGTCCGAGCTAGTCGTGGCGGTCATATGGCGAAAATCATATTTAAATTATTATGGCAGAAGATTAACTTTGGAATAAAGTAAATTTCATGTCGCTTTAAAAAATTCATCTTTATTATATTCCATTTTAAATTTATATACCTCTATAAAAATGCCCTTTATTAGGGCGTGAAACTTTAATAAGGTACTCTGAGATTTCTATTTCCTCTATTTCTAGTAGAATTACAGCTAGAGCTTGTGGCTTTAGCTATATTTCATCCCCCCGTCTCCTCTGCTTACTAAGTATACAGAAATCTAACGCAGCCATCTCCACCACACCACACCACACCACATCACTGTTTGTTTCGACGGGACATTATTAAACTTTACTGTGTACTTTTAGATTTCTATTTCCTTTATTTCATAGCTTATGGCTCTAGCTATATTTCATCCCACAATCTCCTCCGCCCACTAAGTATACAGAATTCTAACACACAGTTCCACACCACAGTACCGTGTTTTTTCGATGGAACATTAACTATTCGGTGCTTTGCTTAGAAAACATGCATTTCTTAACTCGCATAACCATTCGGGCCACCTGCACTGTGGCATTCCGGCGGAAAATTGAAATCACAAAGCTCTTTTCTCCACTCCACAACAAGCTTCACTTAGTCACGACTGCCATAAATTTTTGTTATGGTGTTACTTCCTAAAACACCTCTTGTTTTACTATACAGGCGTCTTGGCCATCATTATCTGCTGCCGTAATATTATTATGCCTGGAGCCTAACCCATTTTTCTGTTGCGGTTACATATAATAAAAACGTTCATTTCTCTACTACACAGATCCCTCCGGGGTAGTGTATACCGTGTTTTCCATTTAAATACTCCCTTATGCACATGTCTCTATTGGAGTTGAACTTATGTACTTTGCGGTCTTCCATTTGGCAACAACTGCGGATTTTATGCAATCATCGCGGGTACTCCGCATGCTTTAGCGAATTGTTCAATTCACACAAACGTACAAAACATTTTGCTCTTAGTAGCAGAAACTTTATTCACCTCAACAACAACAATAACATTGTTTTTTTACCGTTACAGATGTGTAAAGGATTGCTATCTCTTGTTTATGCAACAACATGAATTTCATATGAATTAAAAAAAAATTATTTCTATTTATTCCATTTCAAAGTTCTTTCTTTACCTCCATAAAAAACACCCTCTATATTTAATTTTGTTTTTAAATGTTATTGTTTAATGTTATTGCTGTTATTGTTATGCATTGAGTTTTGAGCCTTAAATCCATCTCTGCCTTATAACCAAAATACGCGAGAGTTCACGTAAAATTTTATTCTGAATTAAACAAAATTTAAATAAATAATTAAATGTAAGTTTCAGACACACACACACACACACACTCTTTTAATTATAATTGTTATATTTGTATGCTTGTGTATTTTGTGTAGACATTACGCAACCTTCTTTTTTTGTTTTTGTTTTTGTTGTTAATAATTAAACACTTGTTACTTTTGTTTGTTGACCGACTCGTTTTTTTAAGTGTAGAATGTCAACATCAAAAAGAATTGTTTATTTATAATTTTGTACCTGGTTGTTTTTTTTTATTAAATTCATTTTATTTTAGAAAAAAAAATTTGAAAAAAAAATTAAAATTTCCTTTTGTTTTGCTGTCACTTAAGGCCAGATCTGTCATTTTCACAAATTACCAGATTCGTTACAAAACCAAAAAAAGCGAAAAAGGCAAAAATATGCATATTTTACACCTGTCTTATCGTTAATAATATTGTTACGTTTATACCTTTTATAAACGTTTTATTGCAAAATAAATAACACCCGATTTAAGAGTTTTTAAATTAATAACAATTTTATTTACTTTAACTACACAAAGTTGATACTACAGAGCAAATTACTTAAGATGCACGTCTTTACTTCACAAGGTTTATTTTTACACAAACTAACTATTCACTCAGATGCTGCCCTTTTATATTTGTCCATTTAAAGTCTAGAAAATTTAAGAATCTTCTACTCCCTTTATAACACATTTTGTTGTTGTATGTTGTTTATTCGATGTATAGGCACCGGTATGTCTGTGTGTATTTTTGTTTTCATGCTGATAAGGTTTCTGCTGGGGATTTATTTCAAAATATTTGTTGTTGTCTTTTGTAAAGAAGGTTTCTTAGAAAACTACACAGATGGTAAACAGCACACATGTTTGTTATTGTCTTGCGCGTTGCATGCCAGGCAGTTACTAAACAGCATATTATATTGTTGTTATTTGTGTATAAAATTTCTACGCATTTTCTAACTAAAAATTTTGTTTTTGTACCATAAGTTAGTTTTCTTCGCAAGCCACTCAGTTCGTAAACAACATACCCAGTACTTCGCTGTATTGCTTAATTATTTCATAACAAATTTTAAACATATAAACACTATTAAACATTATTAAACAAATAATTCTTTAAAGTGTCTTGAGTTCATATACCAGCTGCTTTGGATTTATTCCCAATATTGCCATTAACGCGCTGCAGCATTATATACTTTTATAAGGTTATTGAGAATAAAACTTTCTAAAGGGTTTTCCAACCAGAAGTTTGTTTTCTTAAAGAATATAAAACACAAAATTTAGATTAAAATGTTTCATATTTTTATCGTATAACGAAGAGAGAAGTTCGGCAATTGTGAGAAAAAAATTAAGTCTGAAAAATCTCCACCGCGATCACGCTGACAGATGTCGATTCTTTAATCAAAGTTTTTAATCACTTTTTGGCAAAATGGCGCTCCTATTTCGTTTACCACATCACGGATTTTAAGTTTTAAGACTGAAATTGATTCGAATGGCTCCGTATAGACACTGTCCTTAACAAAGCCCCACAAAAAATAATCCAGTAGTATTAAATCACACGATCTGGTTGGCTACTTAACTTCAGATTGCCGCGAAATTATGCGTTCGGGAAATTTGGTTGGCAATAAATTGTTCGTTTCATTGACTGTGTGACATGTGGCACCGTCCTGTTGAAGCCACATGTCAGTGATATCCACATCGCGCTAGCGTGATACATTGACCGTTACCGCATTTCCAGCCCCATCTTCGCAAAAACAAATGACCCAATCACTCTTCTAGATCACTTAGCGCACCATACAGTGATACGTTGAGCATGCAAAGGCTGTGGGATTTTCAGAAGCCCGAATGCGAAAATTTTGCTCGTTAACATACCCTGACAAGTGAAAATGAGCTTCGTCTGAAAACATTTTTTCAGAAAAATCAGCCGGTTGTTCCTCAATGATTCGAGCGAATCTAGGACGGTGTGAATGGTCAGTTGACTTCAATTCCTGCACCAGTTGAACGTTGTAAGGCTTCAAAGTCAAATCCCAATACAAAATGTGAAATTATATGGTCATTTTGGATAACCGCAATTGTTTAGAAGGTCGAGTAATCGACAAATTTGTATCTGCTTCAACACTGTGGCTCACGGCTGCGATGTTTATAGTTTAACGACCTGGTGGAACTCGCGTTAATGTTCAGACATTTTGTATCGAGCCTGTCTCAGAAGGACGATTATGTTGTCCGAAAACATCACGAATTTCACGATTACGTCAAAAAACTAAATGTCACACTATCATGTTGTTGATGTTGCAACAATTGAAAAGCAAACTTCTTGGTGAAAAACCCAATATAACTCTTTGTCGAATTGCTGTCCTACTCTTTCTCATGGGCGTTCCTTCGGCTGCTTTTAAAGTATAAGGTGATACTAGTCGCTTGGATTTGCGAAGTGAAAATGAAAATTTTTGTGTTGTGAGCAGTCACAGGGTCCTCGGTTCTTACTGCGATTAGTTATAAGACTCCTTGGAGAGTAACGTGATGGTTGTAATTAAAGTCGAAAAGGTGATAAAGAAGCTTACGCATTGTAGCAAAAGGTGGAACTGGTGCGATTCTAGCTTAGACACTGTCTACATTTTTTTGTAGACTAAAATTATTAAGCCACCAGCCATAGGTGTCGCAACGAGGACGTTAGTACTGGCTTTGAACTCGTGTCTATCTATTTGGCTGTTATCCGCGTTAAAATCGTGAGTACAACTTGTCTCAATGGAATCTGTTGTGACATGGTTCCGTCTTTTTAAACACTTTCATCCTAAACACACCACTCTTCGGTGAATAGAAGACAGATCATGGAGATTAGTTACTGTGTTATTCGATTTTAAACTAAAAGTCACACGAATTAACAAATAAGTCACATATAGCGGCTTAAGCAATTATGTCTGATAAATGTATAATGCGCCAACACGCAGACAGCAGCACAGGTTCAGCTCAGTTGAGTATACACCTACTCCCACTCTACAGTTCATAAGAGAATCATCAGTACTTAAACGACAATGCTCTTGATAGGCAAAGCTGGCACTGTGGCCGTCAACACTTGGTTAGTTGTCAAGTGATTTATGTTTAGTTTGGCTTGGGATTTCACCATAAATAAACTAAAGTCTGAGAAAAAAATCTTCTAAATTGTACAATTTGGACCCAAAATAAGATTGTTGTTGATCCCGATCTTCAATATTTTTTTTGGGATGAAGCTGATACGTCACTAAACAGAACTGCCGTATTTGCAGTGATGTATGTTGCGACACCATTACTTCCGTACAAAACCACTGACTTTGCTTTATGGGCTGGGGGTCGTTGGTCCGTTCTTCTTCAAAAACGATGCTGGTCAGAACGTTACAGTAAATGATGATCGCTATAAAGTCGTGATTATTGACTTTTTCGTTCATCAAGTGTGCAATCATGATGTGCAGGGGCTGTGGTTTCAACAAGACACATATCACACTAGCTCGTGCCACAATTGATTTATTTAACGAAACGTTTGGATACCGCATAGTATCACATTCCGAGTTTGTGAATTGGCCTGCAATGTCGTGGGATTTAACGGCGCTAGAATATTGTCTTTGGAGATATGTGAAGCCGCAGTTTACGCTGATAAACCCTAAACGATTAATTATTTTTAAGGCAATCCTTGCCGCGTTTTTGCCGATATACGGCCGCAAACGTTGAGAAAAGTCTTTGAAAATATTACCTCCGAATTAAGGTACAGCCTGCGTCACTGCGTTGGTGGTAATAAGTCAGAAATCACATTTATTTTAAAAAACGCTAGAAGTTTGCTTCATGTCAATTTAATAAAACTTGTTTGTTTTATAACATTTAAAATTTCTATACCTCTATAAAATCACCTTTTATAAGTGTCACATATTCGATAGTTTTCCTTTTCGAATCGAAACTTACAGTTAACTCCCTAGATATAGGAGTCATTAATCTCAAATTAAAAGAAATGTTTGGGAACAAAAGGGGAGACTTGCCACTTACCAAACCGCGAGGCAGTTATCTCCGCAACAAATCACGGTAACAAAGGAAGAAAGTTAAAAACAATATTTTAGCCAATACGACGGGGCTAGATTCACTCTTATTTGGGTACGGTTTTCCGTCGACCCTCGTCAGATAATTTCCGGAACTAGTTCGAAAAGAACACTGAAGATGGCAAACGGCCGAAACCGGTTTGTTTAGAAACCAAATTTGACGAGGGTCGACGGAAAACCGTACCCAAATAAGAATATTTTAGCCATTATTAGCGGTCAACACCTGGCCATTTGGCCCTAATCTGATGGGTTTCTTATCACGTGGTGTTTTGTAATCCGTTCACAGTTTCCTTAAAGCTCATACACATCCAGATGCATACACGTCCTTAGTAGCATTTTTTAAGAGCAGCAAGGCCATGTCTCTACTCTTTGCGGGAAGTTTTGAAGGTGAGCGAAAATAACCAATTTTATAAAGCAGCCAGCAATTGAAACAAGATCTAGTCAGTTTATAAAATATTTTAAATATAGCTGCGACGGCTTTTTCAGACTCAAATCGACTTAAAGGAATTTGCGATTTCAAGATATTCTATTCAGCGAAGGAGAAACTAGGAAAAATGTTAGAAAAAATTTTAAGTGAGAAATTAGAAGAGAATGGTATCTAACCACCGTTATTTGGAACTAGACCTAAACAACTATTTCTTGTAAGGAACTTGTGAAATATTTGCCTCATTTTTCATTGCTAACTTGGTGTTGTTTTCAAAAAGAAGGGACAGTAACCTTTCGCAAAATAAAAAAGTCTTGGAAGTACCCTGTTATTTTGCTATAAGAGATGCGAATAACGTACTGCAGGATAGTCTTCAATATAATCCAACAACCTCAATTTGTTTCCATATAAAGATGCAATTGACACAAGAGCTTCTTCCACAAATCCATTTACACCATCGTACATATGCCAATAGGATGTTACAGCTCGCCCATGACAACCCCGATTTTCATGAAAATTTCATAATCAGTGACGAGGCCCAATTTCATTTGAATGGATATGTGAACAAACATCCATTTAAAGTGGCAGTCTGGTGTGCAATTCTTACTTCTTTGAAAATGAAAACATGAATGGAGGGAGGGCAGCGATATCGTGCTATAATTGAAAACCTTTTAACGCCACAACTGCATGCTTTGGGCTTAATTAACATGTGGTATCAACAAGACGGTGCCACATCGCATACAGTTAGGATTACAATGGAATTGCTGCGAGATGCGAATAATTTTAGCACTTCGAGTGAAAAATAAAAGTGTTTCATTAGTCGTCATTTTACGGAAACAAAGATCATATGACCCAGGGTTGCATTCTAAAAGTTCGCTTAATGAAATCGGCGTTTCCTAAACATTTATTTTTTAAGTTTACAGTTTTTTATGAGAATTTTATTATTATTTTTTTATTTATTCTTTATACTGATAAGAAGCTGTGCCACCAAAATAAGTGGTAGCTTTTTTGCACTCTAAAGTAGATGCCTCATTAGCTTTACTTAACTTATTATTGTTGATGTTATTAGATGTTTGAAACCGTTTAAGCATAACTAATTTTAACTTAAATGCTTTAATTTCTCAGTGACTACGATCAACCCTCGTATTATTAATAGCTAAATGCTATAATTAAATTTATTTACAAAGCAAAGCAAATCGTTGTTTACAATATTTATCAGAAGTGTTTTTAACTGATAATAAATCTGTCTGTCTTTCTAATCTGGCATTAACTGGTGCTCATTTTCATAGAATCTTCTAAGCGAAAACCTTTGTTTTTAGTTCTTTTACTGTTTAAATTTCTCTCTTTCGTTTCTTGACTTAATCATTTTCTGTTTTTATTTTTAATTATTTCTATTTGCACTGTTTCACTATTTTAATAAGTGTAGAAATGGAGCTGAAGATTTGATGGTGGCAGTAAACTATTAAAATAAACAATTCATCAAACTAGAAACACTTTAATCAGCACATTAAAAATGATAACATTTGCTTATGATAAATAACGTATGTAGAGTATATATGGAGTGTGTTGTGTTATCGCACTACTGTGAATGACTTTTAGAATGTTTATTAGGTTCACAGTGAGTTTACAAAAGATAGTGCGGCCGATATACTTAAAAGTTGTACACATGTAAACTTTATTATCAAGCTTTGTTAAGTAGGACAAAAGAGAACAGTTTTAGTTTTTTTAAGATTTACGATGGGTGAAACTAAAAAACTTAAAGATTGTTCTTGTGAAAAAAGTCACAAAGATTTAAAAAAAAAATAATTTCTAAAGTTTTGTTCTATATATTTGCTTCTGGCAATAGTTTGTCTGCCCATTGCGGTTGCTGTTAATATGGTTTTGTGGTCAAATCATAACAGGTTTCTAGGTGTATGACGTTTGTACTGAAAACCCTTCGTAGCCTTTCTCTTTGAATCAACCCTTTTAAGAGAAGAACTCTTTAAAACGAACGGGCCAGCAAAGACAATTGTAGTTCTATGAAACGGAGAGGATAGAGTGGTATTTTAGATATCCTGTAATCTGCCGGGAAGGTGTACATTTTTGTTTTGCCACCATTTTAGTACACATTAGTCTTGAGGGTTAATATTTGGCAGTCGTGAAGTAGATAGACACGTGGCAAATTTATTATGGAAAAATATTCGATAAACCTACGTGTTTTAATCGTTAAAACATTTTATCAAATCAATCGTCGATTACTGTGACGACAACAAAGTTACGTGAAATTTTTGGGAGAAACAACGTGCCAACACAGCGCACTATTTATCGTGTAGTGAATGATTTTCAAGGAAGAGGGTCTTTAGGTAATAGGCCCAAGCATGGACCACAACGTACTGTAAGATTGGCTGAAAACCTTACCTCTGCTCATGAAAGTGTTCAAAAGAATTCACCAACCTCAATTCGACGCCGTGCTCAGACTCTTGGTCTTCAAAGAACAACTTTGGCCACAATTTTGCAGAAGAATTTGCATTTGTTTTCATATAAGATTCAGTTAACACAAGAGCTTGTTCCACAAGACAATTTACACCGTCGTACATATGCCAATAGGATGATACAGCTCGCCCATGACAACTGCGATTTTCATGAAAAAATCATAATGTGTGACGAGACACATTTTCTTTTGAATGGATATGTGAATTAACAGAATAGTCGGCTCTGGCGAATGGAAAAGCCTCAAATTATTCAACACTCACCTTTGTATCCATTAAAAGTAACAGTCTGGTGTGCTATTTGTTCAGCAGAAGTCATTGGACCTTACTGCTTTGAAAATAAAAATGGCGTAACGTTAACTGTGAATGGGGTGCGATATCGTGATTGAAGACTTTTTAACAAGTGTATGTTTTGGGCTTGATTAACATGTGGTATCAACAAGACGTTGCCACATTACATACGTCCAGGATTACAATGGAATTACTGCCAAACCGACCTGTTTCCACAACAAGTTATTTCAAGAAATGGTGATGATGATTGGCCTCCACGGTCGCCTGATTTGACTGCTCCGGACTTCGTTTTTGTGGGGATATCTGAAAAGCAAAGCTTATGGACACAAACCAGAAGCGCTTGAGTAACTCAAACAAAATATTCGTGATGCAATGACGTAATGAAATATCGCGTGAAATGTGTGAGAATGTAATAAAAGGGCTTCCATTTGTGAGGGTAACAAAAGCGGACATTAATCTGATGTCGTATTCCAGACATAATTGCCGACATTAAATAAAATATTTATCAACATAAGATCCATTCGCTGTCATTTAATCAGAAATTGTAAACAATCAATATAGCATACGTTTCCGGCAGACACCCTGTATATAGGATATTAAAGAAGAAAAATTTAAGAAGAAAGTTAGTAGCCTCCTTCTTGAAGTTAGCTGATAAAAGTCAAATTGACGGGTAAAGTTCTTCATAGTTTAAAAGTACTAGATGGATGGGGAAGTGCATCTTGACATATGCCATCGGCGGTAAAAGACGACAGCAGTCGCCTGGACTACCAGGAGCCCCAAACTGGAAGAGACATAGGATTCTCGGAGTCTGGCTAGTGACTTAACACATGCACTGGTACCATGGATATCAGCTGCCCGCAGGACTACGGCCCTGTTCTGGTTATTGGTTATTGAAGAGTAAGTAAGACATCCAATATCCTAGTCTGCGCATGCAACAGGACAAGGAGTTGGATTCTCTCCAACTTATCAACACCTTGCTACTGAGGTGCGTATTTGTAACGTGGTGGCTGTGTTTCAATCGGTTTTAAAGCCTCCGAAGAGGTGTTACCGAATGGTTAGGGTAATTTACAGTGTCTGATGGATCTTCTCCCATCTTTATACATACTTTCGGCACTAGTCGCCTGGACTAGCAAGAGCCTGAAACTGGAAGAGAAATAACGAAGGGCTCTCAAAGTTCGACCAGTACCTTTTTACACACACACACATAGTTGCCCGCAAGGCTAACACTCTGTTTCTAGTTATTGGTAAGGCCCCTCGGGAAGTATTGTGGTGGCTGTGGTTTAATCGGTTTTGAAGCCTTCGAAGAGGCAGGAGCCATATTACACACACACACACAGTTGCCCGCAAGGCTACGACCCTGTTTTAGTTATTGGTAAGGCCCCTCGGGAAGTATTGTAGAGGCTGTGGTTTAATCGGTTTCAAAGCCTCCGAAGAGGTGTTACCAATGGCTGATGTTTCACATGCAACATGACATGGAGTTGAATTATCTCCAACTTTCGAGCAAGGCTTGGGGCCACGGTCCTGCTCGCCATTCTCTGAAAAGTTGCTACTAAAACGTGTATGCGCCTAAGTGCCCTAGTGAATGCATTACAAAACCGTCAGATTAAAAACAAAACGTGAAAGAAATAAATCATCATTTTAAAAATTAAAGGGGGGCTCCATACACAACATACATTAATTTTTTTTTATTTATTGATCGTTATAAATCACAATAGCTCTCAACGATAGAAAGAAATCAGAAAGAAATCAACATCACTAGATTATTTTGTTGTGGGGCTGTGTTACGGACAGAGCCTATACGGAGCAAATCGAATCGATTTCAGTCTTAAAACGCAAAACCCGTGATGTGATTAACAAAATAGGAGCGGCATTTTGTGATAAAAGTGATTAAATCAATTAAATCATTGATCAAAGAATCGAAATCTGTCAGCGCGGTCGTGGTGGACATTTGTCAGATATCATTTTTCATTTATAATTGCCAAACTTTTCTCTTCGTAATACAATAAAAATTTAAATTAGTTTAATTTTTTTGTTTTATTTTGTTTAAAAAAAATTCTTGTTGAAAAACCCGTTACTTTAGGCAATATCAGAATTGTCAGTCAGGATGCATAATCCGAATTTTATTCCTTTAACATTGATATATTATCATTTTAACAAAACTTTATTAAATCAAAAGCTTTTCAAATACAAGTGACTTGCGTAGATGGATATCACTATACGTATTAACAATAATAACTCTCAGTTAATTAATTAATTGAAGCATACGTGCCTGATTGCAACTATTCTGTTCGGAGGATTGTGTATACTTTACTGTCTCTGTTGCTGATCAATCAAATACTCTTTCTCTCTTATTTTCTTCTTTTCTTCTCTCTCAGCTAAAGTTGTTCTTTCATAAAAAATATTTTTTATATTTTATTTTTAAAAAATTATAAATTTTTATTGCAATATGAAGATAAATTATTTTTTATCTCGACAGAAATAAGATATTATTTTATGAGTTTTCATTTCCAGTAACACAGTTAAGTTTTAATTGCTTAAGACTGCTAAGATTAGCTGTCAAATAATTTAAATGAAAACTTATTTTTAAAACGTCATAAGGAAAGCCAGGCTGGCATACGATATTTCATTGTAAAAATTCCGATTGCTAAGTTCCATTGAGATTTTTCTTAAAGCTTTTTATATGGCATATAAAGGGTGTCTGCCGGGAATGTATACTACTTTGTTTTGCCGCCATTTTAGTAAACATTTTTCTTGACAGTTCATATTTGGCAGTCGTAAAGTAGACACGTGGGAAATTTGTTATAAAAAAATTTTGGTGTTTTATTCGTTAAAACATTTTATCAAAATCAATCATCGATCACTATGATGATAAGAAAGTTGCGTGAAATTTTTGAAAGAAACAACGTGCCAACAAAATGAACTATTTATCGTGTCGAGAATAATTTCGAAGAATGAGGCTAAAGCATGGACCACAACCTACTGCAGGATAGTGTTCAAAACAATCCATCAACCTCTATTTGACACCGTGCTCAGGAGATTGGTCTTCAAAGAACAACTTTAGCCACAATTTTATACAAGGATTTGCATTTGTTTCCATATAAGATTCACTTGACACAAGAGCTTCTTCCACAAAACCATTTACGTCGCCGTACATATGCCAATAGGATGTTACAGCTCGCCCATGATAAACCCGATTTTTATGAAAAATCATAATTAGTGACGAAGCACAATTTCATTTGAATGGATATGTGAACAAACATCCATTGAAAGTGACAGTCTGGTGTGCAATTCGGTCCTTGGACATCTTACTTCTTTGAAAATGAAAATATAAATGGAGGGAGGGCAGCGATATCGTGCTATAATTGAAAACCTTTTAACGCCACAACTGCATGCTTTGGGCTTGATTAACATGTGGTATCAACAGCCAGGATTACAATGGAATTATTGCGAGACCTCTTTCCACAACAAGTTATTTCAAGAAATGGTGATGTTGATTGGCCTTCACGGTCACCTAATTTAATTGCTCCGGATTATTCACTCTTCTTTTGTGGGGATATCTAAAAAGCAAGGTTTATGCAAACAAACCAGAAACGCTTGAGCAACTCAAACAAATAATTCGTTATAAAATTTATGAAATACCCGGTGAAATGTGTGAGAATGTAATGAAAAATTCGCTCAAGAGGGCTCGCAGAGGCTAACAGAGGCCGCGGACATTTATCTGATATTGTGTTTCATACATAATTGCGGACATTGAATAAAACATTTATCAGTTCTTTTTCATACAATCAAAAATTATAAACCAACAAAGTAGTATACCTTCCCGGTGGACACCCTGTAAATGGTTTTGTGAAGGAAAATTTAAAATTTACAGTTGATTACTGTGAGAGCAAACATTTTTTTAGAAGCAATTGTCTTAAAAATAAAAGGAAAACCGCCTGAAAGTTATGACCTTTTGTACAGAAGTCAAAAGTGTAAAACGGAAACCTTCTTATTTTTTATTAGGGAATTTCTAAAATTTCTGTATTTTTTACTGGCAATTCAAATGTTGATTTTTTATATGGAAACTTGTCGTGATCAGGAACAACAGTTTTAAAAATTATAGTACCATGATTACACGCCCAGAAAGTGTTGCTTGTTTATAGCAACATTGTTCACTGTTTGAGCTTTTAATCACTAGACTGTGATATGAAGGATCATACGGTAATTTTCTGTCAAGAACAAGTTGAATCGCGAAAACAGAAAATTTAAACTACCGAATTACAGTCGTACAGTACATTCCCTCCCTCCCTTGTAAGAGATGTTAAATAAAAAAATTGCCTAAAATGAATCAAACGGTGAAACCGAACTTTGATGGACCTTTGGATTTTTTTATGAAATTTTATTAGGTTTGTTATTTCCCCTGCACACTAACAAGAAATCATGTCGTCGATATCATCTAAGACCACATGCTGCATAGAGGCATCTGATGCCATCACAAGCTTTATAGTGTTTCCTCTTAATAAATTTTAAATAAACTGGAAACCAGACAGGGATGGAATTTTGAACTTTTTAGTGAAATTTTATAAAACTTGTTGTTTCCCCTTAACACTAATAAGATATCGAATCGTCGATATCATCTAAAACCACATGCTGCACAGTGGCATCTGATGCCATCACAAGCTTTGCAGTGTTTCCTCTTAATAAATTTTAAAAACCGGGAAATCAGACTTGGATGGGCCTTTGGAATTTTTAGTGAAATTTTATTAACATCACTCCACATGCAGCACAGTGGCATCTGATGCCATCACAAGCTTTGCAGTGTTTCCTCGTAATAAATTTTAAATAATTTATGCGTTTTATTTTGTTTTTGTTTTTTTTTTGCCAAATTATTTGTTATTTAATATTAAAATTAATGCGTGCTCAAACCGCAAAAATATTCAAAAATAAATTTTAATCTTTAGTGATTTAATTAATAACAACAACAAAAACAACATAAAAAAAATTACAAAATACAATAAAAAAATTTACAAAATACAAATTTTAAAACTTCACTTAAAACCAACCAATCAGTGGTGGTGCTTTTTCAAAAGAATACAAGTGTTGGTCAAGACCATTAAAAAAAGCCATAAGATTGTCTGTTGTCCCCTTAGCTTGTCTTGCATACACCATCAAATAAATACAATATTTTCACACACACACACATACATACACATATGCAAATAAACCTTCAAGCTAACAAAATTGAGGGACGATGGAAGGTTGATTAAAGGAAAGGAATATGGTTAATTGGATGAGAAACCAGTTATTTGAATGCTTAAAATATTCTTCTTCTTCTTTTGGTTGTTGTTGTTGTTGTGTTGTTGTTGCTTATTCATATTTAATTTGTTAATAGATAGAGATGATTCAAAGTTGTGAATTTAAATATATTTTCGTAAAATTATCAGGTAGAAATGTTGAATGTTTTTAATATTGTTGTCTTCTCCTTGTTGTATGTTGGTGATGTTCGTGTTGTTGTTGTTGTTATTATGTACGTGCCCTTTACGCACTTTAATAAAAAAAAAAGAAACCCGATTTGTTTACTTCTTTACTTTTTTGCTGTTGTAAGGGGCGCCTCAACAGTGCGCATACAAGTATTAAATTAAAATAATAAAATTTAAAGGTTTTTATATGAAAATGGAACATGGAACATGGGAGCAGGTGACCTCCAACATATTAAGGGCACAACTGCAGTGGCTCTTGCAATATTCCATGGGCATTTGTTTTTTTAAACTAAAGTAACAAATGGGTGAAGATTTTTAATTGTTATTTATTTATTATTTATTTAATTGTTATTGATATTCTGAGAGGTGGCGAAATGGTCAGCATAGGAGTGGGAGGACAAAAGATACCATAATACTATGGGGTCGTTTTGAACCAACCCTTGTTCCTCAATGAATTCTGGAATGCGTTTGGTAACTTACGACTACCTTGCCTTTATTGCGTTTTGCGCTATTACCAGCCTGCTTGTCAGCCCTGATCCTAGATCTAAAAAGAATCAGAGCTGGGCATAGTCTTTAAGTTTTAAATTTCCCTGTTGATGCTTGAAGTTTCCGTAGCTAAACGCTAAAGCAGCTTACACAGATGCCTAAATTATAATCAAACAATTTTGTGGAGATTCTATCAATGACTTATCACCGCAGGGTTGCTTTTAGAGAGCAACTATTGCTAGTCAATTTTGTCCACCTGTTTACGTCTTTCCCCAATGGCTTTAACAACTAAAGTCAGAGCCAGCATCACTTGTAAAGCTTCTTTATCTTTTCCTGATCGGCTCATGCTATTTTGTTTGAAAAATTATCAACACCCCCAACTACAGAGCTCCATAGGCATAGTTTAAGTTTGAACTGGGGGTCTACTGGTATCCCCAAAGTTCATTAAGCTCAAATCAGTCAGCCTACTACCAGAGATAGAAGCCAACTAGAAGCCTTTTATCACCACCGGCTGCCATTGCGAAAACGTGTAAGGCGAATTTCTGACAGCATCTAAATTAGGGCCTGGCAGTCACAATGAATTTTGTCGTGCTAAAATGTATATTGCACTCACAAAACCCCCCGGGGACACATTGATATGTTTTGACGGAATCCCGTGATTACATGTGTCTTGGGGGATAAAAGGGAGCCCAGTCCCCTAATAAGCTAGCAGGAGCCAACTGGACAATTCTATTATATTTTCACGGGAATCAGTAAAGCCCCAGAGTTCAGTATTTGTCTGTTTAGCCTTTTAGCTGTTCTCTGACTGATTATTGAGGTTTGACCCTTCGAGAGTATCGTTTTGGTTATGGTTTCGAGACTCTCGTTTGAGTTGTGTCGGTCGGATCATTTACAATGAACACAATGAATGGTTCAGGTCCAGTGAGCGTGATTGCCGTCGTGTTCTTAAATTATATTAACCTTCATACGTTCTGGACCAGGAGTTGGATAGTTTCACTCCAACTCTTCAGCAAGGAGTGAAGGCTGCGGCCTGCTTCGTGCTTTTGAAGTTGCAACTAGGAGTGACCGAAGGATATATGCATCTGAAAGCCTTCCACCATCTGGTTATGGCTTACACAGCTAGGTACAGATGTAAATCTTATTACGCATGCACTCACAAAAATGTTCATTTAACGCTTTAAAGGTCCTACGTTCGATGAAGTAATATCTCCGGGGAATAATTCAAAATACACACATTATATTTAGGGGTGCCTCTTTAACCCCAAATGCGATGATTTTAACAATCACAACTTTCTGCGCTTCTCTCTCACACTATATCTCTCTTTCTCTTCTGTGTTAGAGTGAAATAAACAAATACTTATTTGCTCGGATACCCGAAATTTTTTTAAGTCAACTTCAACGTCTATACCTCCTTTAAAAATGCCCTTTATAAAGTTTTTCTATTGTGTGGTGAATAAGCGTCAACTGTTTTGCCTATCTACAATTTGATCCTGACCTGTGCTTGGAAGCCCCTGTAGGCTAGTAGGTAGTGTACTAGCTTGTCAGTATGGGTGTTGTGGGTTCGATTCCCAACGAAGACCTTGGTTTTTTTTTCACTACAAAAATAAAAATTTACTGCCGGTGGGGCTGATCAGCGATGAAGGCATGGTCACTGGTCACTGTGCTGTCTTTATACGGCAGTTAATTTCCAACTATCTTTCTACTTTCACCACCTGTTCCATCTCTTTTCTATTCCTTTCCTAAAGAATGTAGCACGGTACTTGACTAAATAGGCATTGTTGCCAGAAGTGCTACTTCTCTTTAACACAAAAAAAAAAAGCAAACTGGATTTTTTGAGAGTTCTTGCCTCCATTACCGGCAATTCACTTCATTTCCTTACTTTTTGCAACATCCTTACGATTTTTTTAAATTTTAAGATATAAAAATGTTCTTAATGTTGGAACAAATTTTTTTTTAATTTCGTAATTTTTCAGGAATTTTATAGTGATAAAAGTTTTGGACGGAAATCTTAAAAGTGTAGCCTAAGTATTTTAATAATTTTACAATACTTGGTAACGCCTTGTTCTTTCCAATCTAACAGCTTTCAATTTTGGTTTTTCCTTAATGGCTATGGAGTACCCCATTTTCTATTTATGCAATCTCCAGCCACTACCTCTACCGATATTTCGGCATTGCTTAATTTTCTTTTATTTAAAAAACAGAAATGTACAACTCTGCAGTAACATCCCGTATTTAAAATTATGTCACAACTCTGATCTTGGATTAATCAAATAAAACTTGTTCCTTTTTTTTGCATCCCTGCAATGTTTTTAATTTTAAGTTTTCAATTAAGTTTTTGTATTTCGTATGAATTAAAAAAAAGTATGGCAACTTTGCTGAGAGAATGACAAAAATGAGAGTTGAGAAAAAAAAGCACCATCAGCTTGATTTTATTGTATGTCAAACTATTTCGAAAAAATCGAAATTCTCTAAATCCATCTGCCCATTCATTGCATTCATTATTTCTTTAAGTAAATGTAAACTGCGAATACCTTAACTTACTTATCTCCATTTTCTCTTTTTCAGGTAAGTCTTCAATTTGAGTCAAAATTAACTGTAAAAGTTGAGGTAAGTTGTAGTTAAAGTTACATGTCGGAGTTCAGTTTGCGATAAATAAAAAGTGTGGCAGGACTTTTTTATTTTGAACCCCACCTATGTGGTGATGTGATGTGGCCACATTTAACGAAAATATTAATAAATGATAGAAAAAAATCCACGCCCTAGTTAAGGGACTTTTTGTAGAGACAAATAACTTTGAAACGGAAAATAACAGAGATGTTTTTTAAGCGATATATGAAATTTACTTTTGGCATTATTTAAATATGTGGCAATTGTCCCCCATGGCTGTCTCAAACGTAGTCTAACCTAAACGTTTAATTTTCGATGACTTTTTCCAACATTTGCGGCCATATTTCAGTAAAAACGCGGCGAATGTTGACCTCCAGGTCGTCAATCGATTTACCAACCGTTTTTTTTTTCAATGCATCAATTGCGGCACAAGTTGTATGCTATGTTGCGCTGTCTTGTTGAAATCACAGTTCCTGCATCATGGTTGTTTAATGGATAAACGAAAAAAATCAGTAATTAGGACTCTATAACGGTTACTGGTTGCTAACGTTGTAACCAGCAATGTCAGCACATCAAATAGTCAGTTTTTCTGGTCTCTGGTAACGGTGTCTCAACATACACTTGAGTATTTTCTTTCTCAGGGGATAGGGGTCAACATGTAATGCATTGCGCCAAAACTAGGAAATTAGGTTATGGGGAGGAGGAAAGAGGAAGTAGTGCTTGTCGACATTCAATTTGAACTTTCCTACAATGGAAGTGTGATTAGATTTACATCTGCGCCTGGCCATGAAGCCTTAATCAGATGGTGGACCAAACCACTTGGAACGTCGTGCTCGTCCTAGGAAGCCGAAGCTATAATTCTATGCAACAGAACTTTCTAGTTGCAACTTGGATGATTCCAGAGCAGGGCTGCAAATCATCACTCCTTGCTTAAGAGCTGGAGACTTTCCAACTCCTGTCCAGAACACATGTCTAGCATGCTCACTGGATCTGGGAACATTTGACCAGGTAGGTGTTATTATAGGTGAAATGAACCCGGCCACCATAAAACCATAAACTGATATGGGGCCGCGAACCCCAACCACCACGATACCCCCATAAAGGGCCAACCTCAATAATCAGCCAGAGAACAGTTGTGTCTAAAGAGACAAATAACGGAACTCTGCGGGTCACTGAGACCCGTGGAAATAAAGTGGAGTTTCCATTTGTATCCCTGCTGACTTCAGGGGACTGGGCTCCCTTTTTCCCCCAGTTGCACAGGTCTACATAGTAGCTCTCCATTAAGACCATATATGTGCCCCCGGGGGGTACCTACAATGGAAGTGCCATTTAATGCCGCTAAACTATTTTCTGCGGGAATATGTAAAGTCGGTAGCCTA
The DNA here is from genome assembly GCA_030448955.1 of Trichopoda pennipes. Taxonomy (NCBI): domain Eukaryota; kingdom Metazoa; phylum Arthropoda; class Insecta; order Diptera; family Tachinidae; genus Trichopoda; species Trichopoda pennipes. The sequence continues at coordinate 10,302,463 of JASKUP010000025.1, read as the reverse complement.
AAATGATTGACCCCTGGGAGGACAACATTCGCCGCATTATTGCCGATATACGGCTACAAGGGATGACCCCTACTCATGCAATGCATTGTACTAGAACTAGGGATTTAAACTTTCCCAAATTGCAAGTGATAGGAAAGACCTCTGGAGGAGGGAGTTTATTCCATATACGACCTGTTCTGCTAAAAAACGAGTTTTTCGTGCAATGCGTCGTGCGATTCACTGGAAAAAACCAACCACAAGTGGATGTGCTCTCAACGAAAATCGAGTTAAAAGCGAAAACGCGCGAGTAACGGGAACAATTTTCCTAATTACATTAGAGCACTTACCATTGCAGTAACACTAAAAATATATCCTACATTGCATCAATGCTTTAGAGAATCAATAGAGTTGGATACCCTGCTGTCCCCAAATTAAGCCTCTTCGCCCTCTCTTGTGTGCGGTTAAGCCACTCCAAAATAGACTTTTGGACGCCGGCCCACACATGAGAGTTGTACTCAATTTTTGGACGGATGTAGGTGGTATAAATAATACGAAGATCGGATGGAGAGAAGTATCTCTTACACCGTTTTAGAAAACCAAGGCACTTGAAAGATTCTTTAGAAACTTGAAAAATGTATTTAGCCCATCGAACATCACACTAAATTTTCATGCCCAGAACATGAAGAGCGTCCGTCCGATTGCGTAATACCTATATCACCCACAGTAACAGATGCAGCACCAGTTCCGAACAACATTGCGTCTTACGGGCATTAAAATCGACTCTATTTACATGACCCCATTCCAAGATTGTCGCGGGATCGTGATTCAGCGTATCATTCATGTTTCGCCTTTTGGAACTCACCTCCAACTGGTCCGATCTGTTGCCAAATGAACACGCTGTCACCTGCGACAGCTTATATAGAGTAAAAAGTTTGACAAAGGAGGTCATTTTGGAAAATAGGAAATAGGGTAGGAGAAATATGTCCGCTATCTGTGTTGAGGTTTCCATTCAAAACAAAATTGAGCTTTATCACTAAACAAAATTCGTTTATGGACCCAATTTGTAAAATTTGGAAGTGCTGCTCAGGCATCAGCCTATTTATATTGAAATGCCAATCCAAATTAAATATAAATCACTTGACAGCTGACAATAGAGCAGCCGCCAGTTAAAAAATAGTATTGCTGAATTAAAGTTTTATGCCTCTATAAAAAACACCTTTTATATATATATATATAGTTACTTTGTACATCTCACCAGAGTTAGTTATGTCCTATGGTTGATTTCGTGTTAAGATTTACATCTGCACCTGGCCATAAGTCTTAATCAGATGGTGATCAAACTATTGGGAATAAAAAGCAACGTCATTCACGCTTTAGGCAGCCGTGGACAGGTCTTTCCTAGTTGCTACTTCAGCGGTTCCAAAGCTAGGTTGCAAATCACTACTCCTTGCTGAAGAGCTGACGACTATCGAACTCCTGGTCCAGAACACATGACTGGCATGCTCACTGGATCCGGATCATTCACCCGTTGGTGTTATGATCCTGGCGAGATGATCCTGACCCACTAAATTAATTCATGCGGGGGCCGCAAAACCACAACCACCACGTACTCCCATATAGGGGCCAACCTCAATAATCAGTCAGAGAAACAGCTAAAAGTCAAAGTACAATTAGAGGAACTCTGGGGCTTACTGATTTCCGTGGAAATAACGTGGAGCTTCCAGTTGACACCCTGCTTGCCTTCAGGGAAGGGGGCTCCCTTATACGCCCAGCAGCACAGGTCTAGATGGTTAAGTAATCCATAAAGAACGATAAATGTGCCCCCGGTAGTGGGGGGCCTATGGCTGATATGGCATTTCACACATTTATTAGTATTTGTTCAATAATAACTGGCTGTAATCAGAAATTAGACTTATAACTCTGTTCGCTGAGTTACCCCATGATATTTTACATGTTTGTAGTATTCACGCCGTGTTTTCCCTTCCTTAAGTATGAGATTGTTAAAACATTTATCGAATACTTTTATGAGTGCTATGTACTTCTTAGCACAATAATTCATTATGCCACATGACCGCTGAGTGTCATGTGCTACGCACAAGTGTATGGTTCGTCTCAACTTTAATACTGCTGGAAGTTCTTTTTATGCGTCTTCGTGGTGGGGGTTGATAGTAATTGGCTTCTACTTAGGCTCTGTTTCTGCAGAAGAAGACTTCGAAAGGAGGAATAATTTTTCAATCATAGATAGTGACGCTTCCTTGCCTTTTCTTGATGGCGATAGAATTTCTAGCCCTAGTTGTTATAGCGAATGGGGAAACGCGGAATAGTGGTCAAAAATAGCTCACAAAAAGGGTTTCTTTGTTAGTTACCCGCGTGTCTATTATCTCTTGCATTAAACTCGTGAAGATAAAAGTAAACATGTAATGCATGTCGTGATGAAAGAGCAAATTCTTGTGATATGCATTTCTGGCGAAAAATATTATCTACGTAAACTTTTGGCAGGCACTGTATAAATGCATAAACCTTAAAAACACAATTCATTTTTTATTTCTTCACATTTAAAATACATTTTTTTGTTGTTCAATTTTATTACAATTTTAAAGGTGAACCAAGTTATTGTTATTGTTGTAGCTTCTATTTCAACATTTTTTCTTCTTCTTCTTCTTTATCATCTTCATAATTGAACTGAAATATTAAAGTCGAGTTCAAAAAATATAAAATAAAAGCAGCAAAGAAGAAGAAGAAAAAACAATAACAAAAGAAAAGAAAACATGAGAAATAATTTACATAATAATGCCCATTGATTGAGGTCTAGGTCGATTAAAAATACACATACACTGATACATACATACATACATACATACATACTTGAACACTCATACACGCATTTGCAGGCCCACCAAATCTTAGGTTAAACTTTATGAGAATTTGTGTGTGTGTGTGTTGCATTGTGATTGTGTAAAAATTCGTAACGTTTCCCAGCAAAAAATTCGGTCACGCTTTCAAAACTAGTTTTATTTTTTTTTTTGCTTTTTTTACAATGATAAATGTCCCATAGTGAATTACTAATAATTCGCTTTAAAATAGCTTTGCAATAGCATGTGGGTATTATTATATCATGACACTTTCATTGTAGCGTGCGTGCAGCCCAGACATCTTAAGGGCAGTACAGGTCTGTTATTGCTTAATCGTATTACTGCTAGACACAATTAGTCCATTTAAGAAGCCTTCATGTCCTTCTAATGGCGTAAACGAACAGGTACGACTCCACTCTTGTGGACATCGTCAAACACTGACACATTTTATTACTATGCTTATGAATGACGGTTACAAAAAGCTTCAAACACCATAATTCTGAAAGCATCTATTTAATATATTTGAGAACGGCTATGCATCACCACCCATAGATTCGAAAAAAAGCTATCAATCTGTCTTACACACTTATGTTCGGACTGGTAAGTTTTCCCCTGTTGATGCTGTTGTCCTCTGTATAGTCCGTTTTGTAATGAGTGGAAGGTGTAAGAGTATTAATTGTCGAGATGCGCGAAAACCAAATCCCCCTCTCCATGCAAAAAGATTAGCAATAATTATCTTTATCTGCACGGTGGCCGTAGTAATGAGTCTCTTTTTAATTACTTGTTTGCAAATTATAATGCGCTTCCAAGTGCAGGTAGAGATGAAAATGTAAATGGACAACACAGTAGACGGTTAGTCCCCGAAAAACTTTATAAGACGTATTTTTAAAAAGGTATAGAAGTTTAAGTTGGCAACAATTTTTGAGCTGGCAGCTATTTTGTCAGCTGTCAATTGATTTATGTTTAATTTGGTTTGGTATTGCAACATGAATAGACTGAAGACGCCTGAACAGGTGCCCCTGTAGGCTAGTAGTTAGTGTACTAGCTTGTCAGTATGGGGGTTGTGGGTTCGATTCCCAACGAAGACCTTGGTTTTTTTCACTACAAAAATAAAAATTGACTGTCGGTGGGGCTGCTCAGTTATGAAGGTATAGTTACTGGTCGTTGTGCTGTCTTATACGGCAGTTGATTTCCGACTATCCTTCTACTTTCACCACCTGTTTCATCTCTTCTCTATCCCTTTCCTAAAAGAATGTAGCACGGTACCTGACTAAATAGGCATTGCTGCCTGAAGTGCCTACTTTTCTACAAAAAAAAAACAAGTCTTCCAAATTGTGCAAATTGGACCCAAAAAAACTACCGGTGATACCGATTTTCATAAGCGCATTTTGTGTAGCGATGAAGATCATTTTATTGAAAGCAAAACTGTCGTAATAGGAGTAATGATAATCCTCAAGTGCATGTTGAGACTACCATTACATCCAGGAAAACTGACTGGTGTGCTTTATGGTCTGATGGAATCATCGGCCCGTACTTCTTTAAAAAAGCTGGACGCTGGCCACAATGTTACAGTCAATGGCTACCGCTATAGAGCCATGATTACTGACTTTATAGTTCATTAATTAAACAACTGCGATGTGCAGGAGCTGGGATTTTAAGAAACCGGCTAAATATCTCACAAAATTTGCGCCACAATTGTTTAGTTGAAGGAAAAATTTAGTAATCATACATTTTGGACCCGTGTGAATTAGCTTTCAAGATCGTGCTGCTAGTTAGTATATGGCAATAAACTCGAAACAGTTGACCACTTGGATGGCAACATTCGCCGCATTATTGCTAATATATAGCCACCAATGTTGAAAAAGATCGGAACCACAGGTTGATTACATCACATCCTAGCCAGCCGTGACGGTCATATGCCAGAAATCATATTTAAATTTATAAGGCCAGAAGATTATCCTGCGAATAAAATAAATTTCATGTCAATTTCAAAATTTCATCTTTGTTTTATTCCATTTCAAACTTCTATAGCGCTATAAAGAACACGCTTTATTTGATGTGGAATACTTTGAAATTGAAACAATTTGAAACAGTATTTTTAAAAAAGAGCCTGGTTAATTCTAATTGTTCTATTATCGTTCGTTTGGATTATCAAAATAATGAGATAAATGCAAATTATTGTGAAAATAATGGGCGCTTAAAAGCCTTGCAGCACTTGAGAGGGGCCCATAATAATTTTGAATTAATTTATAAAGGGAAAACTACAAAACTTAGTCTCGAAATTTTGTTAGAGAGAACACAGTTCGTTATTGTTTTATTTGAGAACAAGTAATTCTTTTCATTTATATTGGTTTGTTTTGGTGTTGCTTAGTCGACTAAGTACCTGATACTATGGAAACGAAGAATTTCACTTTCGTGAATGTCTTAAGAGCATCAACGATTATGTTAATTTTTATGGTGCTGATAGTTCTTATAGAAGAGTCTATTCGTAAATTAATTACGAGATGGCAAGCAAGCATATACAGGGTGTCTGCCGGAAAAAGCGTGATTTGATTTACATCTGCACCGACTATATAGTCATAATCAGATGGTGGTCAAACCACTTGGTTGATTGGACACCAACCACGCCCTAGAAGGCCATCGAATACGTATATGCTCCGGTCACGTCTAGTAGCAATTTCGAAAGCCCGAAGTAGGCCGCAGCCTTCACTCCTTGCTAAAGAGTTGGAGACTTTCCAACTCCTGGTCCAGAACGCATGAAGCTCTTATTTATCAAGAACACGCCAGCATTCATACTCACTGGGCCTGAACCATTCATTCATTGTGTTTATTTGAATGGTCCGACCCACAAACTCTCACGTGGGTCCGAAACCACAACCACCACGATACTCCCATATAGGGGCCAACCTCAATAACCAGTCAGAGCACATCATTGTCTAAAGAGAACAAATAGTGTACTCTGGGGCAACTGATTTCCCGTGGAAATATGTGGATTGTCCAGGTGACTCCTACTAGCCTTTGAGGGGCCTGGGCTCCCTTTTACCCCGCAAGACACCAGTCTAAATGGAATAGTAGTTTCCAAAAAGACTATAATGTGCCCCGGGGGGATGTCTGCCGGGAATGCGTGATTTGATTTACATCTGCACCGACTATATAGTCTTAATCAGATGGTGGACAAACCACTTTGTATAATTTGGAACGTCATACATGCGTCCTAGATAGCCGAAGCCATAATTCTATGCAACAGTTTACAATGATTTCAGTACAGGTCTGCAAATCATCACACCTTGCTAAAGAGTTGGAGACTATCCAACTCCTGTCCAGAACACATGTCAAGCATGCTCACTGGACTGGATCATTCACCATGCGTATCATTATCAGCGAAATGATCCCGGCCACCATAAAAAACAAACCTGCTATGGGGCCGCGAAACCACAACCACCACGATTCTCCTATATAGGGGCCAACCTCAATGATCAGCCAGAGAACTATTATAAGTCTAAAGAGACAAATAATGAACTCTGGGGCTCACTGATCCCCGTGGATCCCCAGTTGCACAGGTCCAGATAGTCGAGTATTCTATAAGAACCGATAAATGTGCCCCCGGGGGGTATGTCTGCCGGGAAGGTATACTACTTTGTTTGTTTAAAATTTTTGTTTAAATGAATAAAGAGAATGGATCTTATTATCCTAAATATTTTATTTAATGTCGCCAATTATATATGGAATACAGTATCAGATATATGTCCGCCTCTGTTAGCCTCACAAATGCGAGCGATTTTAAGCACATTTTTTTATTACATTGTCACACAATTCACGCGGTGTTTCATTAATTTTATCATGAATATTTTGTTCGAGTTGCTCAAGCGTTTCTGTTTTTTTTTGCATAAATCTTGCTTTTCAGACATCCCCACAAAAAGAAGTCTGGAGCAGTTAAATCAGGCGACCGTGGGAAGCCAATCAACATCACCAGTTCTTGTTGTAAAAAGAGGTCTCTCAGTAATTAAATTGTTATCCTGGCTTTATACGATGTATCACCGTATTGTTGATACCACATGCAATTGTGGCGTTAAAAAGTTTTCAATCATATCACGATATCGCTCCCCATTCGCAGTTACCATTATGTCGTTTTTTTTTTCAAAGAAATAAGGTCCAATTATTCCTCCTAACCAAATTGGCACACCAGGCTGTCACTTTTATTGAATGCAAGCGTGACTGTTAAATAATTTAACTATTCTGTTTATTCACATATCCATGTAATGAAAATGTGCCTCGTCACTTATTTGATGTTTTCATGAAAATTGGTGTTGTCCTGGGCGAAGTGTAACATCTATTGGCAGAATTACGGCAGCGTAAATGGTCTTGTGGAAGAAGCTCTTGTGTCAACTGAATGGTATATGGAAACAAATGCAAATCCTTGTGCAAAGTTTTGACCAAAATTGTTCTTTAAAGAACAAGCTCCTGAGCAAAGCGTCGAATGGAGCTTAATGGATTGTATTGAATACGAGCAGTGTTTTCAGCCCCGATCTTGCAATACGTTGTGGTCCATGCTTGGTCCTATCTCTTTCTTCGAAGTCAGTGACTACACGATAAATAGTGCGTTTTGTTAGCACGTTATTTCTCCCAAAAATTTCACATAAATTTCAAATCGTCATAGTAATCGAAGATTGAATTTGATAAATATTTTAACGATTAAAACACGTTAGTTAATCGAATATTTTTCCATAATAAATTTCCCAAAATGGCGGCAAAAGAAAGTAGTATACCTTTCCAGGGGTAAAATAAGTAAAATTTAACATTTAGTGTTTGCTGGGTTCCTGATTGATACTCTTCATCTTCATCTTCTGTTTCGTTTTATTAGCTACCGCTAACATTTGTTATATTTTTTGTAAGTTATTTTGTGTTCAATTGTGTCCACACATAAAAAGCTTTAATAACAAAAGAGAAAAGGTTCATGTGGTTAGTTATGATTTGTTGTTGTTGCAGATTAGAGTGGTAGTTGTTTTTTCTCTTTTTTTCCGGTAATAAACGTTAAATACAAATTAATAATGAAAACCTTAAGACAACAATGGCTCTATTTAGAGCATGAATACGTTAAAAAAATAAAAAATTATTTAAAAAAAATAAAAAATTATTTTTTTAATTATTTAACAATTTTCTTCCAAAGAAATATTAAATAAAATATTTTTTCTAAAAATAATTTCGATATATGAATTCGACATGCTCGTCATTTTTAGTTTTTTTTCTTTAGATAGGATCTATCGCAGCGCGAAATAGAGCACCTCGGGTAAAGAACAAGTTGGAAACGATATATGATTTACTTTTAAACTTCACGTTTTAAACTCACGTTCCTATTCTTACCGAAGCGGGTCAAATGACCGGTATTTAAAATGTTATAAAGGGTTTTTTAACAACAAGTTTGTTTTCTAAAATGGTAAAATGGCAGTCCAATTTCGTTAATCACATCACGGATTTTGAGTTTTGACGCTGAACTCGATTTGATTGTCTCCGTGGAGACTCTGTTCTTAACAAAGTCCCACAAAAAATAATCCAGTGGTGTTAAATCACCTCATCTCGCTAGCCAATTAACTGCTGATTGTCGGGAAATTATGCCAACGGAAAATTAAATTTGATGATAAGAGATGTGGCATGGTTCTGTTGAAACCGCATGTCAGTGATATCAACGTCGTCAATAATGGACCAACATTGAGTTATTAGCACCTCACAATAGCGTGATCGATTGACTATTAACGCTTTTCCAGTCTCATCTTCGAGAAAAAAACGGCCCAATCCCGCCTCTAGACCCCATAGCGCACCATATAGTGAAACATTGAGCATGCTTCTCAATAATCGCTCTAGGATATTCAGAAGCCGAAATGGGGCAATTTTGCTTGTTGACATACCCTAACAAATGAAAGTGGGCTTTCAGAAATACCAGCCGGTTGTTTCTAAATGAATTCAGCCAATCTATGGTGATGCAAATTGTCGGCTTCAATTACTTTAATTACTGGAATTGACAAATTTGGATCTGGTTCAACACAGTGGCTTACGGCTGCGGTGTTTTCCGTTTAACGATCCGGTCTCACACGCCTTGCTGTACGCACATTTTTTATCGAGAGTTAAATTCTTAATTGCGGTTTCAGAACAAACGATTATGTTGCCCGAAATTATCATGAATTTTATGAAATGTAACTTTAACAGTCAATTTTTTGTTTTTTGCAGTGAAAACAGCCAAGGTCTTTTTTGGGAATCGAACCCACAACCCCCAGATTGATAAGCTAGTAGAAAGATGATGGAACAAGGGATTGTTCTATCATCTTACCTTTCATATACTCAAACTTACTTTCAGAACAGCTTACTATAATTGTGCACTCCACCATTTATCACATCAGGCTTTTGTTTGTAAAACATTTTATTCCAAGAGTAGCAGCCTGCCTACACATCGTGTTTGAAGTTACACTCCGAGTAGTTGTGTAGTCCCTAAAGGGGTACCCCACCCCCAGCATTCATGACACCCGGGTTTCTATTTGAAGAGTATAGAGAGTGTAGGATAACGGTATCAATTGCAATTGTCTTTGTTTTAGATAATTATTTAGTGTGGTGGCTGGCTACCCCTCTGCCGTTTCCTATATCGGGTGTAGCAAATTGATTAAAAGCTTACATGACGATACCCCTTTTCCTCATGTCACGAATTTAACATTTTACATTAGCGATTTTGCCATTTGACTTTTTATGAAGAATAAACAATAAAAGTTTACTTCAAATTACCGGGACGGACAATCCCCTCTAATGCTTAAATGCATATTTTTGTTAACTACTGTTCTCAAGGTTTAAGAAGCTCCTTCTCAGTGGATGTGCTGTGCCAAGTTGCTTGTTGGCATTTGTTTTACTTAAACAACAAAAAGCATTTTACAATAAATTTTAAAACAAAGAAAAAACTATTTTCGTAATTTGTGGTGTTTGTCATTTAAAAAATTATTTATTCACATTTTGAACACATAAAAGAAACAATGAAATGTTTATTAAACAAATTTGGAAGTTAACAAGGACAACAATAACAACAAGCGAAACAAATGGTAACATTTACGAAATGTGCAAATATGCAATCTAATGTTGAAAAAACAATTTAAAAAACAAAAAAAGCAAAAATTATATATTTTACAATCTATTTGAACAATTAACAAACCAAAACACCATTCATCCAGCCAACCATCCAACCATCAATCCATTCGTACATACGCAAAACATCCACTTTAAAATACAGCTCGTATTTATGTGTATGTGTGTGTGTGTGTTAAAAACAAAAAAATTGGTAAAAATAATATGGAATGCATGTGTAGTTTAGGTCATGGTCAACTGAATGGTCAAAAACATGTTAAAATAAAAGTAACTACTAGAGCAAATGCAACGACGACAACAACAACAATATTACTGCCTGACAGCAATTATTCGTACAAAACATACGAAAAAAATACGGCATCAACTGACTTTAAAAAAAAACACACACACACAAAATAACATTTCCAGTTTTTTTCTTTTAGTTTTTCTTCTTCATTATTTTTTTATTTTTTTGTTTGTTTTCTTTCTTTCGCCATCATCTCTAATTTAATTTAAACACAGGCAACCGATCGATCGACACATTTGGAGCAGCCAATGTCGTCTAAGCAACCAGCGACAATTGGCTTCGTTAATTGTTCATACACAAAAAATATGTCTTTAATAACGCAATGCCCTTTTATTGCCATAATTACTGTACAAATAAACATATACACACACACAGTCGCCAAAAAAAGTATTCGACATATTAAGGAACAAGAAACGTATATTCAAAATAAAAATGACATCTCTTTCTCTCTCTCTCTCTCTCTCTCTCTTTCTCTCTTTCTCTCTCTCTTTCTCTCTCTCTCTCTATCTCTCTCTCTGTCTGTCTCTCTCTCTCTCTCTCTCTCTCTCTCTCTCTAACCAGATAGTATAAATAACAAAAGCCGAGCAAACAAAGTATTCGACATTGGTAATATCTTTAATATACATGATCCCAAAAGTGTTCAATGCGGTTAAGGTCTGGGGACTGTGACGGCGTTTTTATTATCTTTGGACAATTATATAGCACCCAGAGTTTTGTATAAATTGCGCCATGCTTGGGATCATTGTTCTGATAGAACTAAAATCTATTTGACAGACCCAGCACCGTTTGTGCCTACGGTCGCTACTGGAAGTGACCAGAACAGCGTTAAATTGGGTTCTAGTGGTTTTTACCCTGTATAATTTCCGGTGTTCAGGGTATTTCCCTCGTAATATTATTGCCATTTCCCGTCGAGGACAACCAAACAACATAATATTTCCCTCGTACACTAACTCTTATCCCGTGGTGTTGGCCATAGTAGCACCAATTTGTGACCATACCGGCGGTGTGGTGGTTTGCACCCAACCCGATTAGTGACTACCGTCGCTACTGGGAGTGACCAGAGCAGCGTCAAATTGTGTTGCAGTGGTTTTTACCCTGCACAATTTCCGAAGTTCTGGGTATTTCCCTCGTACATTAAATCTTGTCCCGTATTGCTGGCCATAGCAGCACCGGTGAGGTCACAAACTGGTGGTGGACACATGCAATGCATTGTGCCAGATTTAGGAAATTCGGTTACAGGAAATAGCATAGAGGGAGGACTGTTTGTAGACATTCGATTTGAACTTTTCTTCATTGAAAGTGACAGGAACGACCTCTGGAGGGAATTTATTCCACATACGGACTGTTTTGCTAAAAAACGAATTTTTTCTGTAATGCATAGTACGATTCACTAGTCAAGTAACCACAAATGGATGTGCTCTTAACGAAAATTGAGTTAAATGTAAAAACGTGCGAGTAACGGTAACAAGTTCCCTAATTTCTTTAGAGATTGTGGTAACGACAACATAGCGAAATACGTACCACATTGCTTCGATGCTCTAGAGAATCAATAGAGTTGGATACCCTTCTGTCGCCAATGAGCATTTTGATCCTCTCCTGTACACGGGGTCGAGTAACTTCAAAATAGTGTCTTTGGGGACGCAGCCCCATACATGAGAGTTGTATTTCATTTCAGGACGGATAATATAAATAGTACGAAAATAGAATGGAGTGAAATATCTCGTACACCGTTTTAGAAAGAAAACCGAGGCACTGAAAAACTTCTGTAGAAACCGGAAAAATGCACTTAGTCCATCGAACATCATCACACTGAATTTTCATGCCAAGAACATCAAGAGCTTTCTTCCGGTTTCGTAATGACTATATCACCCATAGTAAGACATGCAGCATCATTTTCGAAAAAAGATCTATGATGCATCATTGCGTCTTACGGGTATAAAAATCAACTCCATTCACACGACCTCATTTCGAGATTGTTGCGTATTATTCATGTTCCGTCTTTTGAAACTCCCAACTAGTTCGGTCTATTACTAAATGAATGCGAATGACAAATGGTACTGTCATCTGCTAGAGAGTTTGTAGGGTTGAAAGCTCGTCAAAGAGAGATCATTTAGAAAAATAAGAAATAGGGTAGGAGAAGGAACAGAACCTACGGAAACCATGCTGTCGATCGCTAAGTAACCTGTTGAACTCCAGGTGCCTCGCAAGATGACTTGATCAAATTTAAGCCCAAATAGACTTACACAAGCGAATTGAAATGCATTGTATACGTTGTCGTCGGGATTAATACTTGAAAAGTTATCAAAAGTGTGATCCTATTGGTTGTCGAGTGGTATTTGTGAAAGTTTTATTAAGCTTTTCAAGATCGACGTGACAGCTGCTGGAGCAGTTGCATGAGGGACATTGAATAAAAATATTCGAATATGCTAGGCGGCCAGCCGTAAAAAGGGTTTTCGAATACTAAGAATAAGAGATCATGAAAAAAGAAGAATGTATTGTACAAATCAACCCACACGTGTGTCGAAGAAAGACCTGAAAGAAAGTCATTCAGTCTTCAGACTAAACAAACCAAATTTTATCCATTTAGATCTGATGGAAAATATCATGTTGTTTTTGTTTTGTTTTGTTTTGTTTTATAAAAAATAAGCAAGAATTTTTTTTTAAACAGTGTCGTGTCGTCGACGTCATCAGCATAAAAGTAATAAATCAACTTTCGCAATAAAATACTTTCAACAGCTGTATGCGTCAAGATTTCTTTCTAGTGAATACTTTTCTAAATTTTATTTTATTTAACATTACAAAGCGGCGATAGTGTTGCCTGACACTAGATTGCACAAACTTAAATCGTTTCACATTCTTTTATTTAAGCCATTTGGTTTTCACATCACACTTTAGACTTTAAACATATTGTATGTGTTGTTTTTGTATTTAATATAACAAAAAAAAATATTTGTTTATTTTAAAAATCTCAGTTTTAACAAAATCAACAAAGATAAAAAAACGTTACAAAATATCATCTTTTAGCAGCTTCAAATAACAGCTTCTTTCTTTTTATCTAACCTTAAAAGACCTGTTGAATTTAAATCACCTCTGCGTTCAACTGGAGACTGGGCAAGAAGTGATTCTGAAAAGGGTGACATATTTGTTAAGCATCTCAAATCCGTTTTCACCCCGAACGCGTTTACTGGAGAGGCTGAATTGCCAGATGTAGTGGCTTTACCCCCTCTATCCATAAAATTCAAGTTGCGTGACGTTCAAGACTAATTGACAGACTCAATCCGAAGAAAGCCCCAGGCATAGATGGTATCAACAACAGAATGTTAATGGAGTTGCCCCGTATTGTATTCGGGTTTTGCTATTTATATTTAATGCCATTTTAAGATTAGAGTATTATCCAAGCGTCTGGAAAATAGCCAAAGTTAGAATGATTCCGAAGCCGGGCAAGGATCTTACCAGGGCCGATTCATATAGGCCCATAAGCTTATTATCGACCTCATCAAAGCTTTTCGAAAAGTTGTTTATGACTAAGCTGTCACCAATTTTAAGTGTAAGAGGGTGCATTTCAGACCATCAATTTGGTTTCAGGAGCCAGCATGGCACCATTGAGCAGACTCATAGATTGGTTCAAGTAGTGAGAAAGGCATTTGAGGAAAGGAAATATTGTTCTGCCCTTCTGCCCTCTTTCTAGATGTTTCGCAAGCATTGCTTAAGTTGATGACATATCTCCCAATCAATATGGTGAAGTTTCTGGAAAGTTACATTGTGGAGAGAAGGTTTACAGTAGCCGAAGGAGACTACATTAGTAAACCCGCATTGATAGCTTCCGGTGTGCCACAGGGAAGTATACTGGGTCCAGTTTTATATCTGCTTTATACTTGTGATATGCCTGTGAGCAGTAGCATCCATACTTCAACATTTGCCGATGATACGGCATCTCAGGTTCTTCAAGAACATATAACGCATCTGGAATTGTGGTTGAATTTATGGAGAATAAAAATAAGTAAACGAGCAAAAGTGTGTCCACTTAATTTTTACGGGCACATTATTCCTCACCACTTGCACGCTAAATATCTTGGCATAATTCTTGATCGTCGGCTTACATGGAAACACCACATCGACACAAAGCTAATCCAAATGAAAATCAAGTTATCAACTCAACTCTTAGTCTGGACTGTAAACTTCTATTGTAAGTCGATTCTGAAACCAATATGGTGCTATGGAATTCAACTATGGGGCACTGCTTCAGCTTCAAATGTGGAAAAAATTCAACGCCGACAGAACAAAATACTACGATTAATTACATTAGCTCCATGGTACATGCGAAATTTAATTATACATCGCGATTTGGATATTCCTCTCGTGATTGCTGAAATTGCTCAATACGCAGGCAAATATTTAACTAATCTCGAGTGCCACCCGAATCCCCTTACGCGGAATATTTTGAATTTTAGAGGTCATATCCGATTAAAAAGGAGAGACACAGGGGCATTGGTCAATAACCCTCCAAATGGAAATGGAATCTTTTGAAAATAGTTTTTATTTTTTTATATTTATTTTTGATTGTGAGAATTTGTTAAGATATTATTTTATTGCTGTCACTAGAATTATATCTGACACTGGTCGGGCCTAATGTTTATACATTTAGATTTAAGATTTGAAAAATTGTTGATAATTCATATTATATATGAAGATACAATAAATAATTTATATATGAAAAAAAAATCTAACTTTTTAATCAGATTCTTTTGCAAACTCTTATTATCTTAAATTTAAGTTCAGATCAATAGCATTTCTCTGTGTTATGAATTATCAAAATTTTAGATCTGATGATGAGCTGACTGTAGACAATCTCTTTGCAAATTTCCTTTCTACCACCTCTATTCTGATTAAAAATTTCAATGAATCCAACTTGTATCAGCTGCCATATCGAGCTAACTCAATTCCATTTCTTGGTAAATCAACAGTTTTCAGCTATTTAGAAAAGCTTAAATTTTCATACAAATATGGTCCGAATGGTATTCCGAGTAGCATGCTTAACAAATGTGCTCTGGCACTGGCAAAACCTCTTACAACAATCGTCAACATATCATTGAATTTTGGTTATTTTCTTATATATACAGGGTGTCCGCCGGGAAGGTATACTATTTTGTTTGTTTATAATTTTTGATTAAATGAAAGAGAATGGATCTCATATTGATAAATGTTTTATTTAATGTATGGAATACACCTCTGTTAGCCTCACAAATACGAGTCCTTTTGAACACATTTCACGCGATATTTCATAAATTTCATCACAAATATTTTGTTTGAGTTGCTCAAGCATTTCTGGTTTATTTGTATGAACCTTGGATTTCAGATATCCCCGTTAAAAAGAAGTCCGAAGCAGTCAATTCAGACGACCGTGATTTGTTTTACATCCGCGCCTGGCTATGTAGCCTTAATCAGATGGTGGACAAACCACTATACATAATTTGGAACGTCATGCTCGTCCTAGATAGCCCAAGACATAATTCTAAGCAACAGAACCACCTAGTTGCAACTTTAATGATTCCAGGACAGGTCTGCAAACCATCACACCTTGCTAAAGAGTTGGAGACTTTCTAACTCCTGTCCAGAACACATGTCAAGCATGCCCACTGGGCTGCATCATTCACTTTGCGTGTTATTATCAGTAAGATGATCCTGGCCACCATAATAACCATTATACTGTTATGGGGCCGTAAAACCACAACCACCACGATGCTCCCATATAGGGGCCAACCTCAATGATCAGCCAGAGAACTATTAAATGTCTAAAGAGACAAATAATGAACTCTGCGAGCTAACTGATCCCCGTGAAAATAAAGTGGAGTTTCCAGTTGTCTCCCTGTCTGACTTCAGGGGACTGGGCTCCCTTTTTCCTTAGTTGCACTGAGTCTAGATAGTGGAATATTCTATAAAGACCATATTTATATGCCCCTGGGGGGAACCGTGACGGTCAATCAACATCATTATTTCCTTAAATAACTTGTTGTTGAAAGAGGTCTCGCAGTAATTTCATTGTAATTCTGGCTGTATGCGATGTGGCACCGTCTTGTTGATACCACATGACACCACATGTTAATCAAGCCCAAAGCATGCAATTGTGGCGTGAAAGTTTTTAATCATATCACGATATCGCTCCTCATTCACGGCTACCGCTATTCCGTTTTCATTTGCAATGATTCCTCCTAACCAAATTGCATACCAGACTATCACTTTTAATAGATGCAAAGGTGACTGTTGAATAATTTGAAGGTTTCCCATTCCCCAGAACCACCGCCTATTCTGTTTATTCACATATCCCTTCAAATAAAAGTGTGCCTCGTCACTCATTATGATTTTTTCATGACAATCGGGGCTGTCATCGGCCATCTGTAACATCATATTGGCCTGTGTACGACGGCGTAAGTGGTCTTCTGGAAGAAGCTCTTGTGTCAGCTGAATCTTATATGGAAGCAAATAAAAATTTGCGGCCAAAGTTGGTCTTTGAAGACCAAGCTCCCGAGCATGGCATCGATCTTGCAATACGTTGTGGTCCTCGCTTAAGCCTATCACCTACAGATCCTCTTTCTTCGAAATTATTCACTACACGATAAATAGTGCGTTTTGTTGGCACGTTGTTTCTCTCAAATATTTCACCTAACTTTCTCATCATCACAGTAATCGATGATTGACTTTGATAAAATGTCTTAACGATTAAAATACGTTGGTTAATCGAATATTTTTCCATAATAAATTTGCCATTGTCTACTGCACGACTGCCAAATATGAACTGTCAAAACTAGTGTTTTCCAAAATGGCGGAAAAAACAAAGCACCTTCCCGGCGGACACCCTGTATTTATTTAATTTACTTTTTCAAAACATTTTTTTAATCTGGATTAATTCGGCCCTAGGAACTAGAAACAGTCTTAAGAATTGAAATTGATGTAGCCAGATATAGCACTTGTGATTTTTAGCAGAACAGGCGGTAGAACAGAAATTTGCAGAGATTGTATTTTTAAAAACTTTAATACTTCAAAACAGAGAGAAATGCCATTGATCTGTACAATACGCTACGAGCTCCAGAAATATATTTTTAATCCAAAAATGAAATGGGTTTTACTTAACTGTTCACAAAATTTTAAAAAAGTTTCAATTTCGATTTGTTCCTAACGAAAACAGAAAGACTGTGAGTGAGTGAGTGAGAACTTAATGTTTGAGCCAGAAAGGTCAGAAATAAACATTTGTCACTTGTGTAAATAAAATTTTCTATAAAATGCGTTGTCTGTCAAAAGATAATTTTATTTTTTTTTTTTTATTTTACTTATCAAAAATTATATTTTTTTTTTCCTCAAGTGGTTCGAGAATAGCTGTGGTGTGGTGGTAGTTAATTGTTCGCTTATCAAAATAATTTACGGTCACAGCAAAACCAAAACAACTCTCTCGTTGATTTCATCAGTAATAACAAAAACTACATATAAAAAAACACGAGTACGTGAATTTCTTTAAATAAACTTTTAATTCATTTATTTATTTATTTACACATTCGAAAAAATACATAGAAATATATTTTAAAAAGTTTTTTTTTTAGTTTTTAAGATTAGAGAAAATTTTAGAGAAATGTTATCAAGAAATGACTTAAGAAAATAAAGCTGACTGACTGTATATAACTCATCCCTGTACTTCACTATAATTTTGCAAGAATGGAAATTTACTTACTTTACTTAAAATGAGAGATATCGCTCCTCTTTACTTCTTTAAATAATAAGAATGTCAAAAGTTTTTGTCTGATTAAAAATAACCGAGGTGCTCTAATATTTAGGACTAAAATTGCGCCCCACCCCTGGGAAATATAGAAAATCTTGTAAGTTTAAAAATCTAGAAAATAAAGAGAATTTCTTAAATTTTAGGCGGATGAAAATTAAAAAATATTTACTCTTAAAAAAATTCATATAACCGAGGTGCGCCACTTCTGAAAAATATAGAAAATCTTTCTTGAAAATAATAAATATTTCAAAAATTTCAGTTTAAAAAATTTACATAACCGAGGTACCCTAATATTCAGAACTGTTGCGCCGCTCTTGGAAAATGTAGAAAATCTTGAAAATAACAAAAATTTCAAAAAATTAAGCTGTACAAAAATACATATTTGTGGTGCCCTAATATTTACGACCATTGCGCCACTCCTGAAAAATATAGAAAATCTTGTAAGTGTATTAAAAATCTAGAAAATAAGAAGAATTTCTTAAATTTTAGTCTGAAAAAAATATTTAAGCTTTAAAAAATTTATATATCTGAGCTGCCCTAATATTTAGGACTATCGCGTCACTCCTGAAGAATATAGAAAATGTAAATGTAATAAAAATTTTGAAAATAAGGTTTTTCGTAAATTTTCGTCTGGCGAAAATTAAAAAAATTTTTACGTTAAAAAGAATTTATATAACCGAGGTGCCCTAATATTAATATTTAGGACTATTTCGCTAGCTGCTCCTGGAAAATATAGAACATCTTGAAAAATATTAAAATTTCAAAAATTTTAGTCGGACGGTTAATAAAAACAAAATTAAGCTGTACAAAAAGTTTACATATCCGAGGTGCCCTAATATTAAGGACGCCACCCAATGAATAATGGTAAATGTAATAAAAATCTTAAAAATAAGAAGAATTTCTTAAATTTTACTCTGAAGAAAAAAATATTTAAGCTTTAAAGAATTTATATATTCGAGGTGCCCTAATATTTAGGACTATTGCGCCACTCCTGGAAAATATAGAAAATCTTGAAAATAATAAAAATTTTAAAAATTTTAGCCTGACGAAAATTAACAAAAAAAAAATTAAGCTGTACAAAAAATTACATATCTGAGGTTCCCCTAATATTAAGGACTATTGCGCCACCCATGGAAAATATAGAATGTTGTAAATGTAATTAAAATCTTAAAAATAATAAGATCTTCTTTAATTTTAGCCCGGTGAAAATTAAAAAAATATTTACGCCTAAAAATTTATATAACCGAAGTGCCCTAATATTTCGGACTATTTTGCTGGCTGCTCCTGAAAAATATAGAAAATCTTGGAAATGATAAAAATTTCAAAAAATTGGAATCTGACGAAAATGAAAAAAAAAATTTTACTTTACAAAAATTTACATATCCGAGGTGCCCTAATATTAAGTAGTCCTGCGCCACGCATGGAAAATATGGTAAATTTAATAAAAATCTTAAAAATAAGAAGAATTTCTTAAATTTTAGTCTGAAAAGAAAATACTTAAGCTTTATATATCTGAGCTGCCCTAATATTTAGGACTATTGCGCCACTCCTGGAAAATATAGAAAATCTTGAAAATAATGAAAATTATAAAAAAATTTATGTCTGACGAAAACTAAAAAAAAAATTAAGCTGTACAAAAAATTACATATCTGAGGTGCCCTAATATTAAGGACTATTGCGCCACCCATGGAAAATATATAATGTTGTAAATGTAATTAAAATCTTGAAAATAATAAGATCTTCTTAAATTTAAGTCTGGTGAAAATTAAAAAAATATTTACGCCTAAAAAATTTATATAACCGAGGTGCCCTAATATTAAGTAGTCCTGCGCCACGCATGGAAAATATGGTAAATTTAATAAAAATCTTAAAAATAAGAAGAATTTCTTAAATTTTAGTCTGAAAAGAAAATACTTAAGCTTTATATATCTGAGCTGCCCTAATATTTAGGACTATTGCGCCACTCCTGGAAAATATAGAAAATCTTGAAAATAATGAAAATTATAAAAAAATTTATGTCTGACGAAAACTAAAAAAAAAATTAAGCTGTACAAAAAATTACATATCTGAGGTGCCCTAATATTAAGGACTATTGCGCCACCCATGGAAAATATATAATGTTGTAAATGTAATTAAAATCTTGAAAATAATAAGATCTTCTTAAATTTAAGTCTGGTGAAAATTAAAAAAATATTTACGCCTAAAAAATTTATATAACCGAGGTGCCCTAATATTAAGTAGTCCTGCGCCACGCATGGAAAATATGGTAAATTTAATAAAAATCTTAAAAATAAGAAGAATTTCTTAAATTTTAGTCTGAAAAGAAAATACTTAAGCTTTATATATCTGAGCTGCCCTAATATTTAGGACTATTGCGCCACTCCTGGAAAATATAGAAAATCTTGAAAATAATGAAAATTATAAAAAAATTTATGTCTGACGAAAACTAAAAAAAAAATTAAGCTGTACAAAAAATTACATATCTGAGGTGCCCTAATATTAAGGACTATTGCGCCACCCATGGAAAATATATAATGTTGTAAATGTAATTAAAATCTTGAAAATAATAAGATCTTCTTAAATTTAAGTCTGGTGAAAATTAAAAAAATATTTACGCCTAAAAAATTTATATAACCGAGGTGCCCTAATATTAAGTAGTCCTGCGCCACGCATGGAAAATATGGTAAATTTAATAAAAATCTTAAAAATAAGAAGAATTTCTTAAATTTTAGTCTGAAAAGAAAATACTTAAGCTTTATATATCTGAGCTGCCCTAATATTTAGGACTATTGCGCCACTCCTGGAAAATATAGAAAATCTTGAAAATAATGAAAATTATAAAAAAATTTATGTCTGACGAAAACTAAAAAAAAAATTAAGCTGTACAAAAAATTACATATCTGAGGTGCCCTAATATTAAGGACTATTGCGCCACCCATGGAAAATATATAATGTTGTAAATGTAATTAAAATCTTGAAAATAATAAGATCTTCTTAAATTTAAGTCTGGTGAAAATTAAAAAAATATTTACGCCTAAAAAATTTATATAACCGAGGTGCCCTAATATTAAGTAGTCCTGCGCCACGCATGGAAAATATGGTAAATTTAATAAAAATCTTAAAAATAAGAAGAATTTCTTAAATTTTAGTCTGAAAAGAAAATACTTAAGCTTTATATATCTGAGCTGCCCTAATATTTAGGACTATTGCGCCACTCCTGGAAAATATAGAAAATCTTGAAAATAATGAAAATTATAAAAAAATTTATGTCTGACGAAAACTAAAAAAAAAATTAAGCTGTACAAAAAATTACATATCTGAGGTGCCCTAATATTAAGGACTATTGCGCCACCCATGGAAAATATATAATGTTGTAAATGTAATTAAAATCTTGAAAATAATAAGATCTTCTTAAATTTAAGTCTGGTGAAAATTAAAAAAATATTTACGCCTAAAAAATTTATATAACCGAGGTGCCCTAATATTAAGTAGTCCTGCGCCACGCATGGAAAATATGGTAAATTTAATAAAAATCTTAAAAATAAGAAGAATTTCTTAAATTTTAGTCTGAAAAGAAAATACTTAAGCTTTATATATCTGAGCTGCCCTAATATTTAGGACTATTGCGCCACTCCTGGAAAATATAGAAAATCTTGAAAATAATGAAAATTATAAAAAAATTTATGTCTGACGAAAACTAAAAAAAAAATTAAGCTGTACAAAAAATTACATATCTGAGGTGCCCTAATATTAAGGACTATTGCGCCACCCATGGAAAATATATAATGTTGTAAATGTAATTAAAATCTTGAAAATAATAAGATCTTCTTAAATTTAAGTCTGGTGAAAATTAAAAAAATATTTACGCCTAAAAAATTTATATAACCGAGGTGCCCTAATATTAAGTAGTCCTGCGCCACGCATGGAAAATATGGTAAATTTAATAAAAATCTTAAAAATAAGAAGAATTTCTTAAATTTTAGTCTGAAAAGAAAATACTTAAGCTTTATATATCTGAGCTGCCCTAATATTTAGGACTATTGCGCCACTCCTGGAAAATATAGAAAATCTTGAAAATAATGAAAATTATAAAAAAATTTATGTCTGACGAAAACTAAAAAAAAAATTAAGCTGTACAAAAAATTACATATCTGAGGTGCCCTAATATTAAGGACTATTGCGCCACCCATGGAAAATATATAATGTTGTAAATGTAATTAAAATCTTGAAAATAATAAGATCTTCTTAAATTTAAGTCTGGTGAAAATTAAAAAAATATTTACGCCTAAAAAATTTATATAACCGAGGTGCCCTAATATTTCGGACTATTTCGCTGGCTGCTCCTGGATAATATAGAAAATCTTGGAAATAATAAAAATTTAAAAAAATTTTTATCTGACGAAAATTGAAAGAAAAAATTTACGCGTAAAAAAATTTACATATCCGAGGTGCCCTAATATATTGCGCTGCTATTAGAAAATGTAAAAAATGTTATGAATGTAAAAATCTCGAAAATAATAAAAATTTCAAAAATTTTAATCTAATGAAAATTAAAAAAAAATGTAAGCTTCAAAAATTTTACATATCGGAGGTACCCTAACATTTAGGACAATTGTGTCAATTCTGAAAATATAAAAAGACCTGTAAATGTAATAAAAATTTTGAAAATAAGATGAATTCTTATATTTTAGTCTGAAAAAAAAAAATAAAAATATTTAAGCTTTAAAAAATTTATGTATCCGACCTACCCTAATATTTAGGACTATCGCGTTACTCCTGAAAAATATAGAAAATCTTGTAAGTATAATAAAATCTTGAAAATAATAAGATTTTCTTAAATTTTAGTCTGATGAAAATTAAAAAAATATTTACTTTACGCTTAAAAAAAATTACATATCCGAGGTGCCCTAATATTAAGGACTATTTCGCTGGCTGCTGCTGGAAAATATAGAAAATTTTGAAAATAATAAAAATTTCAAAAATTTTAGTCTGACGAAAATGAAAAAAATTTTATCTTCGCCAAAATTTAAATATCCGAGGTACCCTAATATTAAGTAGTCCTGCGCCACCCATGGAAAATATGGTAAATTTAATAAAAATCTTAAAAATAAGAAGAATTTTTATAATTTTAGTCTGAAAAGAAATATTTAATCTTCTGAAAAATTTATATAACCGAGGTGCCCTAATATTTAGGATAAATTGCGCTGCTCTTGGAAAATGTGGAAAGCACTAACTTAAAACTTAAGCTGGATTGCTCCTTTGCTGGCAGCATGTGCAGTTGTTGAACTGTTATTTCAAAAATATTTGGTATCAGTCCCACTGGGCAGTGGCCTCTTAATTTTAACTCCCCCATTTTCAAAAGCGAATTAATGCAGCCCAACTTCTAAAATTTGAGGTTAGGAAGTAATTTGACTTAAATCACACACGTTTTTCTGACAGCTTTCGTTTTATTTAAGCCAATGTAAAGTAAAAATATTTAAATTAATAATAAAATATAATGTCGGGCAAATATCGTCTACCTTTAGAACGTCGGCAGACGTTGAAGCAAATTTTGCCACAAAGCTTCTCGTAGCGGAAAAACGAAGAGCTAGAAGAGATTGGCAACAACACAGATCGCCCCTGCAGAGGCAGAGACTTAGAGAATGCACAAAGCGGCTTAGAGACTTACTAGCATATGAAAAAACTGCATCTTTCGAGAAATATCTGGAGGGCCTCGATGCTACACCAAACTCCAACTATTCTTTATGGCGTGCTACAAAAAACCTTAAAAGGCCCGTTGAGTACAAGCCACCCCTACGTAATATCAGTGGAGATTGGGCAAGAAGGGACGCTGAAAAAGGTGACTTATTTGCCGATTACTTGAAAGATGTATTCACCCCACACATATGTACTGATGATGTTAGTTTGCCAAGCGTAGTTGGATTACCCCCTCGACCCTTAAAGTTTAAGTTGCGTGAGGTACAAAAGCTAATTTCTAAAGTAAATCCGAAAAAAGCTCCTGGTATGGATGGCATAAGTAACAAAATGTTGAAGGAGCTCCCCAATATTGCAGTCAGAATCATGCTTTTCATTTTTAATGCCATTTTACGGCTTGAATACTATCCTGACCACTGGAAGATTTCTAAAGTTAAAATGATTCCAAAACCGGGTAAAGACCTAACCAAAACCGAGTCATATAGACCCATAAGTCTATTACCAACTATTTCAAAGGTTTTCGAAAAGTTGCTTATGGATAAATTGTCTCCAATGCTAAGGGATAGTGGGTGTATCCCAAACCATCAATTTGGTTTTAGAAGTAGACATAGCACAATTGAGCAAACCCATAGATTGGTTCAGGTGATAAGAAGGACTTTTGAAGAGAAGAAGTATTGTTCAGCTATTTTTATTGATGTTTCACAGGCTTTTGACAAAGTTTGGCATGAAGGCCTATTTCTAAAACTTACCGCTCACTTGCCTTGTAATATGAGCAACCTACTGAAAAGCTACATAATTGGACGAAAATTTGCTGTCGTTGAAGGAGACTTCGTAAGTGTATCCAAACCAATTTCCTCAGGTGTACCACAAGGTAGCATTCTTGGACCAGTTTTATATTTGATATATACCTGCGATATGCCTGTAAGTGAAACTGTCCACACTTCTACGTTTGCTGATGATACAGCGTGTCTAAGTTCGCACGAAAACTCCTATCAAGCCTCAATAAATCTTCAGCAACATATAACTCAGTTGGAGTTGTGGTTAAAATTATGGAGAATTAAAGTGAACGTTCAAAAGTGCATTCATGTGACTTTCACCCTGCGAAGAGATAATTGTTCACCCGTTCGAATCAATAATCACATTGTTCCTCACCATAATTATGTGAGATATCTTGGTATATATCTTGATCGTCGCCTTACATGGAAACATCATATTGACTCAAAGCTAACACAAATGAAACTTAAGCTAACACAATTACACTGGCTCATTGGCAGGAACTCGAGACTTGGCCTAGATTGCAAGCTTCTAATTTACAAGAGTATTCTGAAACCAATATGGTCTTATGGAATCCAACTTTGGGGCACTGCCTCAGCTTCAAACGTGGATAGAATCCAACGTATGCAAAATAAAATTTTACGATTGATAACTTCCGCCCCATGGTACATCAGAAATTCAAACATACATTGTGACTTAGACATACCGCTGGTGAAATCATCAAATACGCAGGCAAATACTTGATGAAGCTCGAAGACCATCCTAATCCCCTTGCTCGCAATATCTTGGATTATAGTGGACATAGCCGATTAAAAAAGAGGGATACCGCAGCTTTAATCCTCAATGCTACAGATGACACATCTTAGAAACATTTGTTTTGTTTTTTTTTAATGTCAAATTTTTTCTTTTTTTACCCAAAAGGTTAGTTCTGACATGGTCGGGACTAATGTAACTTTTTTTAGAATTTAAGATTTTAAAACTTATTGTTAGTTCTTTTTATGGAAGATACAATAAATAATTTTGTGAGTTAAAAAAAAAAAAAAAAAAACAAAGCTTCGCGTATCTCGTTGTTCAGGTAAAATCGATTACTCAATTGGCCCCAGAGAAAATAATCCAACGGCATTAAATCACACGAACGAGGCGACTAAAGTGACCAAAAGTCGCTGATCTCAACATGAGCCAATTGTGGCCACAAAAAAATAATGG
Organism: Trichopoda pennipes; assembly: GCA_030448955.1. Taxonomy (NCBI): domain Eukaryota; kingdom Metazoa; phylum Arthropoda; class Insecta; order Diptera; family Tachinidae; genus Trichopoda; species Trichopoda pennipes. The sequence goes on along the minus strand of JASKUP010000025.1, from coordinate 10,276,785 downwards.
CCGATGATGCCGCCTAACCACAAACCAAATCATTCGGTCATTTTCCTTGAAATGGTTTTACGACGACTGTTTGTGGATTTTCTGAGCCCCATATGCGACAATTTGTTTGTTTACATAGCCGCCTAATTAAAAATGCGCCGCATCGTTACAGATGATTTCGTTGCAAAAATGCGCTGTTTTCGTTCAGTTTTAAAAACAGCCAATTCACAAACGTTCCAGACAAGCAATGGTCGGTCGACTTTAACTCTTGAACGAGTTGAACTTTTATAAGCGTAAAGATTAAGATCTGTATGCAAAATATTGCGCAAAATTCCTCTAGTAATGGCCAATTGATGCGAACATCGACGCCTCATTCTCCACATTTTGCTGCATAGCGGCTATGCTTGCATCACTACGGCCAAGCGAGCTTCGAATTTAGCGATTGATCTAAGAAGAAGTTCAATTAAAAATAAAACTGACAAATTCTACGAAGTGACACATTTAGATTTTCGCCATTTTGATAGTAAATTTTCAAGATTAAAATTCTTTGCTCAAGCGTGTAACGTTTCACGCTTAAAATTTCCCAACTTTTTACTAAATACTTTGTTTTGCCGCCATTTTGTTAAACATTAGTCTTGACAGTTCATATTTGGCAGTCGTGAAGTAGACACGTGGGAAATTTATTATGGAAAAATGTTCGATTAACCAACGTATTTTAATCGTTAAAACATTTTATCAAAATCAATCATCGATTACTGTGATGATGAGAAAGTTACGTGAAATTTTTGAGAGAAACAACGTGCCAACAAAATGCTCTATTTATCGTGTAGTGAATGATTTCCAAGAAAGAGGGTCTCTAGGTAATAAACCCAAGCACCACAATGTACTGCAAGATCGGGGCTGAAAGCGTTGCTGCTGCTCAAGAAAGTGTTCAAAACAATCCATCAACCTCAACATTGACGGCGTGCTCAGAAGCTTGGTCTTTAAGGAACAACTTTGGCCACAATATTTCACAAGGATTTGCATTTGTTTCCATATAAGATTCAGTTGGCGCAAGAGCTTCTTCCAGAGGCAAATAGGATGGTAAAGCTTGCCCATGACATCCGCGATTTTCATGAACAAATCCTAATGAGTGACAAGGCACATTTTCATATGAATGGATATGTGCATAAACAGAATAGCCGGTTCTGGAGAATGGGAAACCCTCAAATTATTCAACAGTCATCTATGCATCTATTAAAAGTGCCAGTCTGGTATGCAATTTGTTCAGGAGAATTCATTGCCCCCTACTTCTTTGCAAATGAAAACGGTGTAATGCTTACTGTAAATGGGGAGTGATATTGTGATATGATTGACAACTTTTTAACATCACAACTGCATGCTTTGCACTTAATTAACATGTGGTATCAACAAGACGGTGTCACATCGCATGCAGCCAATATTACAATGGCATTACTGCGGGATCTCTTTCCAGGCTTCCACGGTCGCCTAATTAGAGTGCCCCGGACTTCTTTTTGGTGGGGATATCTGAAAAGCAAGGTTTCTCTAAACAAACAAACCAGAAACGATTGAGCAACTCAAACAAATTATTCTTGATGAAACTAATCAAATAGCGCCGGCTCACATTTGTGAGGCTAAGAGAGGCGGACATTTATCTGATTTTGATTTCCATACATAACAGGCGACATTAAATAAAACATCAATATGATATTCATTCTATTTCATTTTATCAAAAATTATAAACAAAGTAGTGTATACCTTCCCGGCGGATACTCTGTATATGCCAGTCAAATTCGTATCGCCATTAAATTATTAATGCAGCCAACTTAACAAAACGAGTGATGCAGAATGATGCTATTTTTGGGAGTACTTTTATATGCAGTTCGCAGAATTGAGTACCAACTCAATGAGCTGAATAATGTTATACTGTGTTATTGACTATCCCTCGTTTTATGCTACGGCGCATTAAACTATGAACAAAAGCGACAAAGTTCTTTGTGTTCTTGTTATGACTTTAACAAAAATGTATGTGATGTGTTTTACTATGTTTGCAAATGTCATTCGAATATAACGAATAACACATCACATTCTTTCATGACAAACGAATGTAAATTGTAAAATAATGATGGTATTCTATTACCAGGTGTTACAAATATGCGGGCGTCATAAAATTTTTTTTAAGGGCGAATAGGGGAACTTAATAATTTTTCAAAAGCATTACAATAATTATTTCGTAGTTATTTATTATTGAAATATGCAAAAATAAAACACATTCATTCTTGCTGTAATATGTAAAGAAGGGTTCTTTTAAAAACTGGACGGACAGATGTCACGTATTTTTAATTGTAGTGATTTCTCGAAATAATATAAAAGAAAAATTAAGGTTTTGTGTTGGAGGAATAGGAATCAAAGCACTTCGTTTAAAACAAATTATGCAAGACTTTAAAAGTGGGCGTGGCCCTACTTATATAAAGCAGAAATTCAAGTTCAACCTTACAGCAGGATGATTAGCTACTTTTTTATGTTATTTTTATACCATCAAAAAAAAATGGAAAGGGAAATAGAGAGCAAAGCCATCTTTTAAAGGGTGTTTTTTTTATAGAGGTATAAAGCTTTTGAATGGAATAAAACAAGGATCTTTTTTTAAAATGGACATGAAATTTACTTTTCCAAAGATAATCTGCTGGCTATATAGTTTAAATATGACTTATTTTAAATATAACCTTTGGTACGGCGAGCTAGTCGTCCATGGTGGTAAAATTTTCAATGACTTTGCAAACATTTGTGGGCGTATGTCGGCAATAAAGCGGCGACTATTGTTCCTCCTAATGGCCCCCCCCCCCCCCCGGGGCACATTGATGGTCTTTATAGTACGTAACAGCTATCTAGATCTGTGCAACTTGGAGTATAAAGGGAGCCCAGTCCCCTGAAGACAAGCAGGGAGTCAACTGGAAGCTCCACTTTATTTCCACGGGGATCAGTGAACCCGCAGAGTTCATTTTTTGTCTCTTTAGACATTTAATAGTTCTCTGACTGATCTTTGAGGTTGGCCCCTATATGGGAGTATCGTGGTGGTTGTGGTTTCGCGGCCCCATAATGGTTATTATGGTGGCCAGGATCATCTACTGATAATGACACGCAAAGTGAATGATCCAGTCCAGTGAGTATGCTAGTCATGTGTTCTGGACAGGAGTTGAAAGTCTCCAACTCTTTAGCAAGGTGTAATGGTTTGCAGCCCTGCCCTGGAATCATTAAAGTTGCAACTAGGTGGTTCTGTTGCTTAGAATTATGTCTTTGGCTTCCTAGGACGCCTGTATGACGTTCCAAATTATACAATAGTGGTTTGTCCACCACCAACGAATCACACTCCTCCTAATGGCTTCCCCCGGGGGCACATGATAATCTTTATGGATCCTATTACTTCCATCTAGACTGGTGTCTTGCGGGGTAAAAGGTAGCCCAGTCCCCTTCAAGGCTAGTAGGAGTCAACTGGACAATTCACTTATTTCCACGGGAATCAGTAGAGCTGATTATTGAGGTAGGCCCTTCGGGAGTATCGTGGTGGCTGTGTGTTTCGAGGCCTTCGTTTGAGTTTGTGGGTCGGATCATTTACAATGCACACAATGAATGATTCAGCTCCAGTGAGTATGAATGCCGTCGTGTTCTTAATTATATTATATATTCATGCGTTCTGGACTAGGAGTTGGATAGTCTCCAACTCTTTAGCAAGGAGTGAAGACTGCGGCCTACTTTGGGCTTTCGAAGTTGCTACTAGGAGTGACCGGAGGATATACGTAACCGAAGGCCTTCTAGGGCGAGGATAGCGCAACATACCATCCACAGTGGTAATGGTCACCACCTGATTAGGGCTCACGGCCAGATGGAGATGAAAACCTTATCACGTCCTCCTAATGGCCTAATGGTTTTGAGCTTATATCGTCGTTGATTTACAACTTCATATTTTCCCACCGAAAATAATCTAGCGGCATTAAATCGCACGATCTTGAAGGCCAATTCACGGGTATAAACATGAAACTATGCGTTTACTAAACGTTTCCTTCAATAAATCAATTGTAGCACGAGCTGTGTGTGACCTGTTGCTCCAACTACAGCTTCTACACTTCATGGTGGTTTCACTGATGAACGAAAAAGTCAGTGATCATAGCCCTATAGCGGTCATCTTTGATTGCCACGATCTAACCAATATGCAGTGTTTTTTAAAAAATAAGGACAAATGGTTCCACCAGCTCGTAAAGCACACCAAACAGGTAACTGTTCTGATGTAGCGGTGTCTTAACATACATTTGTGGATTACGGCAATTTTGTCCATTCAAATAAAAGTGAGTTTCATTGCTAAACAAAATTCGCTGATGAGAATCGAAGTCAACGGGCGAGTCTTATTATGGATCCAATTAGCACAATTTGGAAGCATTGTTCAGAAGTCAGTCTATTCATGTTGAAATTCCACACCAAACTCAAAATGAATCATTGGCAACTGACGAAATCGTCGCCAGTTAAAAATGTCTTGAGGATTCAAAGTTCGATACCTCTATAAAAACGCCATTTTGTTTAAAATATAATAATGGATGTTCCAAAATCACTGGTTCGAGGGTCCAAATTGCTCAGTTTGTTTAGAGTCAGTCTATTTCTGTTGAAAGGCAACACTAAACTACACAAAAATCACTTGACAGGCGACAAATGTCTGCCATTTTAAAAGTGTTGCCAATTTAAAGTTTTAAGCCTCCATATCGTTGGAAAATAAAAAAAAGAACAGGGTCTATGATAGCAGCAATAATCTGTTATTCCTTTGGGTATTTATATGAAAAATCAATCTAGAAGAGATTTTTAAGCTTCAAGGGCTGCTTTATGAACTCCAAGGCGGCGGCAAATGAAAATTTATTCCAATAAATTAAATATTAAAAAATTGTATAAAAGAATTTTATAAAAGAACACACAAAATTTACTGAGAAAGCGAAAAGACGAAACATTTTTTTAGTGAAAAGTAAGAATCGCTACGGCTGCATTTGTTAATTCTCATTTGGTGTATAATTTTTATCATTTACATGATACGATATGCTATTTTATGCAAATGTTAATCGAAAAGGAATTCATTTATTTGAAATTTCTTTCCCCATGATTCTTAAGTTTTTTTTTTATTAATCATTGAAATAATTAAGAAATAAATCGATAATAAGAAAACACAAGAAACATAAACACAAACAAGTTTGACAAGTGTTTGTTTGTTTGTTTGGTTGTTCGTTTATTTATTTTTAAACGTTGGATTCAAGATTATATTTTGTTGTTGTTTTGAATAACGTAATTCTTACTAAATAAGATTGCGTAAATATATTATATAATTATTTACATAAATAACTTTTTATAATCAGAATTAAATGAAAAATCAAAATCATTTTACCAAAAATATATTTTAAAAAGCAAAAAAAACCCAAAAACAAAATAATTTTAATTTGTTTTAAATAATGGAGTTAAGAAAAACATAATAACCTTAATATATCGGGTTTTTCAACAAAAAGTTTGTTTTTCAATTGCGGCAACACCAACAACATGATAATTTTGACATTTAGTTTTTTGACGTCTTCTTCTTGGCAATTGTTGCAATGAATGCAATTTCGCATGAAAATGGCGATTAAATAATTAAAATCCACTATTCCGATTCTTCTGAGATCGCTATTAAAAATTTTATCGTAAAACTTGGCTCGATACAAAATGTGCGAACGTCACCGCGTGTTCGATTGGGTCGTTCAACTAAAAACATCCCAGCCGTCAGTCACAAAGGTGAAGCAGATACAAATTTGTAAATTCCTCGACGTTCCAAACAATTGGGGTTATCCAAACCCACCACATGACGAATTTTGGTTAAGGTTTTTAATTTTGAAGCCTTACAAGGTTCTACTGGTACAGGAATTAATGCCGACCGACCATTCATTGGCTGGCTTTCATCATTTCATCATTTTTTCAGAAGAAGCCCATGTTCACTCCTAAGCAAAATAGTCGCATTTGGACTTCTAAAAATCCTAGAGCGATTATTGAGAAGCCTTTGCATGCTCAATGTATCACTGTTAGGTGCGCTATGTGGTCTGGACGCATGAAGATGAGGCTGGAAATTAGGTTACTATTAATTGGTCACGCTATTGCGAGATGCTAACAATTCAATTTTGGTCTATTATTGACGACGTGGATATCACTGACATGTGGTTTCAACAGGACCGTGCCACATGTCACACAGCCAATGAGACAATCAATTTATTGCAAAAATAGGTGCCCCTATAGGCTAGTAGGTAGTGTACTAGCCTGTCTTATACGGCAGTTAATTTCCGACTATCCTTCTACTTTTACCACCTGTTTCATCTCTTCTCTATCCCTTTCCTAAAGAATGTAGCACGGTAATTGACTAAATAGGTATCATTGCCGGAAGTGCTACTGCGCTTTAAAAAAAATATCAAATTTTCCGTTGCCAAAATTTCCCGACAATCAGCAGTTAAGTGACCAGCCAGATGGTGTGATTTAAAATCATTGGATTATGCGTGATATGATTAACGTCGATACCTAGCGTGTGTATGCTATAACACGACGCGACAGTGGTCAAACCAACTGGGCGATATGATGCGTGCGTCGCGTCCTTGGAAGCCAAAGACTAATTTCTAGCAATAGGTTATACCTAGTTGCAATTTCAGAGGTTTCGAAGCAGGGTCGCCAACCACCACTGCTTGCTGAAAGCTGGAGACTATCCAACTCCTGGTCCAGAACACATGATAAGCATACTCACTGGTTCCGGATCATTTACCCAATTTTTTCAGTAAGGATGAGATGAAACTGACCCCTTAATCATATTCATGAGGGCCGCGAAACTACAACCACCACGATACTCCCAAAGGGCCAACCTCAATAATTAGACAACGAACAGCTAAAAAGCTAAAGAACCAATTAGCTGAACACTGGCGCTTACTGATTTCCGTGGAAATAACGTGGAGCTTCCAGTTGACACCCTGCCAGCCTTCAAAGGACTGGGCTCCCGTTTTTCCCCCGTTCACACATGTAATGATGGTGGATTTCCATCAAATCATATCAATGTCCCCCCGGGGGGGGGGGACGATTGGATTATATCCGGACTAAGCTCCTGAGCATGGTGACAAATTGAGGTTAATGGATTGTTCTTAACAATTTCTTGAGCAGCAGTAATGTTTTCAGCTTTGATCTTGCAGTACGTTGTGGTCTATGCTTGGGCCTATCAACTACAGACCCTCTTTCTTCGAAATCATTCACTTTACGATAAATAGTGCGTTTTGTTGGCACGTGGTTTCTTCCAAAAATTTCACGTAACTTTCTCATTGTCACAGTAATCGATGATTGATGTTGATAAAATGTTTTTTTTGACGATTAAAACAGGTTTGTTTATCGAATATTTTTCCATAATTAATTTGCCATGTGTATACTTCATCATGACTGCCAAATGTGAAGTGTCAAGACTAATGTTTGCCAAAATGGCGACAAAACAAAATAGTGTACCTTCCCGGATTTTCCTTCCTGACGCTATAACTCCAGAACGCACGAACCGATTTTTACGGTTTTGCATTGGTTGGAGAGGTCTCGGGCTCCGTGAGGTTTATAGCAAAGAAAATTCAGGAACAATTTTAGGAGAAAAGCTGGAAAATAGGGAAAATCATTTTTCACATACAGCGCCATCTCTTGATATATAGTATGTACTATAACGGCACCAGTACGAGGTGTGTGAGTATCCCTCACGAAAATAAGTACGTTTCATTTTAAGTAGATGGCGCCGGTGCGGGATTGTTTGACATCTACTCATGCGCACGTAAAATTGAGGTTAAAGTTATTCGCTTCCCAACAGTTCAATTGGAAACCATCAAATCAATCACGCGCCGTGTTTCGCGAGTTGGGAAACCTTCCACTTTGTGTAACGTCAGACCAAAAAACAAAAAATGTGGCTTACCAAAGAGCACTTCAATGAAACGGATAATTTGCGGACACGCATAACGCTTCGATTCAGTATTTACTTTAGATTCACTTTCATTTTTTACTTAGAGAAGTTCAATTAAGTTCCACTTGATTTTTGTAATCGAAATGAATTCATTAGTGTTGTGCAATGAAATAATATTTTTTCTTTTCAAATATAAAACAAAAAAAAATTATTTTTCTTTGTTTTAATCCCCAAACGAAATGTTACAAAAAACGAAGCCGTCTGGTGGCGAAACGGAGTTCGCCGAGTTTGCTAGTCTAATTTAATTATTATTTTTGTTAAAGTAGATTCTAAATAAATTTTAATAAAAAATCATTTCATTAGGACTTGGTACTGTTAGAGACTGCATTTATTGAATCTGTAAATCCCTAAAAAAAATATAGTTTTTGGAACATCCTTAAACTCCAACACAAAGACACCTTTACTGATGGTCATAATGAGCAGTGTTGTCAACTCAAAGCTCTTTTTAAATGTTTACGAAAAGTGTTCCAGTTAGTTTCTTTTTTTCACTTTAAACTTCAGTTTTTTTTTAATAAGTTTTAAGTTGACAACACTGATCATGAACATAATTAATAATTAAGTAATATGTTTAGTTTTAAAACTTCGAGAAGCATAGTTGCCGCTACCATTTTTCAATATCCTTTGCATGTTGGTGGTGGCCTCCTTTTATTCCTCCTTGCAACAGCAAAAAAAAGGAACAATTTCCAATTTCTTTAGTTTTTTTTCTATTAAACTTTTGCGGGTTAATAATTATTTCATAACAATAATTTTACTTTTCCTTTCAATTTTTTTTTCTTCTTACTTTTTTAAATGTTTAACGTGATGATGAAGAAAAAGTAAAAATGTAATGTAAGAAAAACAAAAATAAAAAATAAAAATAAAAATGACTTGTATTGACTCAAAGACATAAACTACTTTTCTGAACTACTTGCACTTACAATGGCACAAAACTTTGAAATATCAAAACCCACATACATACACACACAGATACATATATTCAGATACTCATGCAACATCTGTATATACATAAATAAATCTTAAGGTGTATTTGTTGTTATTTTTGTTGTTGATGCATTTACTTATAAAATCAGCCAACATTTCATATTGAATCAAACTCTTAACAAACAACACTTTTAATTACAAGTCTTACATGTACGTATGTATGTATGTGTGTGTGTTTGTATATATTTTACAATATTATTGCGCATAAAATTGTACCAAAACCACCAAACACGCTACCCAGTAGCAGCAGCAGTTACGTAGATTGTTGTTTTCGCTTACGTCTTTAAGTGGAACAGGAACTAAATGGGGTTTAAATAAAATTTAAAAACAAAACTGGAAAGAAAAAAAATTAAGAAAAAAAGTTACTATCGCACAAACACACACAGACACACACATATACATACGTACACTCAGAGACTACATCATCAACATCAATAACAAGAAAAACACGACAGCAGCCAGCAAAGCAACAGCAACCGCAACTGCAACTATCATTAGCAGCAGCACAATCGTTTTAGTCTTTTTTTTAGCAATTTTTGTTCGTTTTCTTTTAAATTAAAAATCTCGATTATTTGCAATCACAGCAACGTAAATTTGAACTGACGCAATATTGAATTTACCAACCCATACAAAGGCACACAGTCAGTTGGTTACTTATCCAAATGACGACGACGACTGGTTCAATTCAACGAACAAACCAAAAATAATGGATTATTTTAAACGACAGCCAGCCAGGCTTGCTGGCAGGCAGGCCTGTCTGGCAGTCATTCAGATAAATGAACGTTAAGTCATGAAAATATGGCTAAATCCAACAAGCAAGAAAGAGCGCTGCTGTTAATGGACAAGCAAGTTATCTATCCACAGTTTGTAACGTTCAATTAATGTTGCGACAGAGTCGATAGAAGAGTTAATTTATTATTTATTAAAATACCACTGCAATTTCTATAAAAAAATACTTGTTCTTTCCACTTAACGAGGGGTTGGGCGTAAGTCAAGAAAATGTCTTTTTAAAAAAACTACCTCAACTGAGAACTGCAGTCGATTTTTTTGTTTTAAAGAGAAGTAGCACTTCAGGCAACAATGCCTATTTAGTCAAGTACCGTGCTACATTCTTTAGGAAAGGATAGAGAAGAGATGAAACAGGTGGTGAAAGTAGAAGGATAGTCGGAAATTAACTGCCGTATCAGGCAGCAAGCACAGCGACCAATGACTATGCCTTCATCGCTGAGCAGCCCCACCGACGACAGTCAATTTTTATTTTTGTAGTGACAAAAAAAACCATGGTCTTCGTTGGGAATCGAACCCACAACCCCAGTACTGATAAGCTAGTACACTACCTACAGGGTCACCTAAATATGCAAAAGGTACCATAATATACACGGTGTCCGCTATGAAGGTATACTACTTGATAATTCATATTTGGCAGTTGTGAAGCAGACACACGGCAAATTTATTATGGAAAAATATTCGATTAACCGGCGTGTTTTAATCGTTAAAACATTTTATCAACATCAATCGTCGATTATTGTGACGATAAGAAAGTTACATGAAATTTTTGGGAGAAACAACGTGCCAACAAAACGCACTATTTATCCTGTAATAAATGATTTCGAAGAAAGAGGGTCTGTAGGTGATAGACCCAATTATGGATCACAACTTACTGCAAAATCAGGGCTGAAAACATTACTCGTGCTCAAGAAAGTGTTCAAAACAATCCATCAAACTAGATTTGACGCCGTGCTTGGTCTTCAAGGAACAACTTTAGCCACAATTTTCCTCACGGATATTTGCATTTGATTTCGAAGAAGGAGGATCTGTAGGTGATAGACCCAAGCATGGATCACAACTTATTGCAACATCACGGCTAAAAACATTACTCGTTCTCAAGAAAGTGTTCAATACAATCCATCAAACTCAATTTGACGCCATGCTCATGAGCTTGGTCTTCAAAGAACAAATTTGGCCAGAGTTTTGCACAAGGATTTCCGTTTGTTTCCATATAAGATTCAATTGACACAGGAGCTTCTTCCACAAGATCATTTCCAATAGGATGTTACAGCTCACCCAGATAACCCCGATTTTCATGAAAAAAATTATAATAATGAGTAACGAGGTACATTTTCATTTGAATGGACATGTGAATACACAGAATAGCCGGTTATGGGGAATGCTTTGGGCTTGATTAACATGTATCAACAAGATGGTGCCACATTGCATACTGCGAGACCTCTTTCCAGAACAAGTTATTTCAAGAAATGGTGACTGTAATCGAAAGATAATTTTAGTGTGACTTCTAGCATATGACACCCGCGACTGGTTGGCATTTTTTTTTAAACAATAAATGATTTCGAGCTTATAGCGCCATAAACTTACGACTTCACATATATCCACAGATAATAGTGTAGTGGCGTTAAATCACACACGATTCTGGTAATCAATTAAGGATTATGAAACGTGAAACTATGTGACATGGTGCGCCCTCTTGTCGAAAGTAGAACTCCTACACTCCATGTCTCCTTCACTGAAGAATGAAAAAGTCAGTAATCATGGCTCTATAGAGGTCACCTTTTACTGCAACGAGCTGTTTTTTTTTACAGAGAAGTAGCACCTCAGGCAACAATGCCTATTTAGTCAAGTACCGTGCTACATTCGTAAGGAAAGGGATAAAGAATAGATGAAACAGGTGGTGAAAGTAGAAGGATAATTACGGAATTTAACTTTTATACGAAATGTAACACTGTTCCCATCAAGTATCACCTGTTAATGGAATACTGTCAAATTTTTGAGCAAGTGTCGCCATTTACTTTGCTTTACTTTACTTACTGAGAAAAAGTGAATTTCGAGTGCCCATTAAACGATATTATTTGCGAAAAAAAAAACCGTCAATCAAACCAAGGAAAAGCTTGACAAATACTTTAGGGACTCTGCACCATCGATTTCTATGGTAAAAAAGAATGGTAACTGACAAGTACAATGATGCTGAACGTTCTGGGCGGCCAATTGAGGTCAGTACATCCGAATATAACGAAAAAATCCACGATATGGTGTTGGCCGACCGAAGAGTAAAAGTGCGTAAGATTGTTGATGCCGTAGGCATTTCATATGGCAGTGTGGTTTCGATTTCAAAAGATCAGCTGAGTTTAAGAAAGTTGTCTGCAAGATGGGTGCCGCTTTTGCTTTCAATTGTTCATAAACGTAAACGCCAGTTAAAAAGTAGTGCCAACCTAAAATTCTATACTTCTATAATTCAAAAGATAATAAAATATGCTCTTGACTCTGTGTCCCACATACCCTTCAGTTTTTTAATTAATTTTTCATTTTGCTGAAATCACATCTTCTATTTGTCGGCCTTTGGCTTTTAATGTTTCACGTTTTTTCTTAGTGTAAATTAAAAAAAAAAAAACAGGCAGGCAGCTGCGCTTATATAAAGGGTTTTTCAACAAGAAGTTTATTTTCTAAAACAAAAAATTTGGTTTAAGATGATTTAAATTTTAATTGTATTACGAAGAGAAAAGTTCGGCTATTGTGAATGAAAAATTAAATCAGTCGATCTAATGTCCACCACGACCACGCTGACAGATGTCGATTCTTTCATCAAAGTTTTTAATCAAATGCTTAAATGGCAGTCCTATTTCGTTAATCAAAATCAGGGATTTTGATTATTTAAGGCTGAAATCGATTCGTTTAGCTCCGTATAGACACTGTCCTATACATAGTCCCCACAAAACGTGATGTTAAATCACACGATCTGGTTGGCCACTTAACTGTTGATAGTCGTGAAATTATGCCAACGGAAAATTTGGTTTGCAATAAATTGATGGTTTCATTGGCTGTGTAACATGTGGGACCGTTCTGTTGCAACCACATGTCAGTATATCCACGTCGTCAATAATAAGTAAAAATTAAGTTGTTATCATGATCCATTGACATTTACCGCGTTCCCAGCCTCATCTTTGAACAAAAAGGGCCTAATCACGCCTCCAGACGACATATCGCATCATACAGTGACAGTGGTTGAGCATGCAAAGGCTTCTGAATAATCTCTCTAGGATTCTCAGAAGCCCAAATGCGGCAATTTTGCTGGTTGACATATCCTGGCAAGTGAAAATGGGCTTCGTCTGAAAAAATGATTTTTCTTGTTTAGAAAAACCAGTTGGTTGTTCCAGAATAAATTGGGCGAATCTACGCCGATGTGATTTCCTGCACACGTGGAACCTTTTAAGGCTTCAAAGATTGGTTGGATGACCCCAATTGTTGCGAACGTCGAGGAATTGACAAAACTTGGATCTTTGAAGCAGCTGTGGCCTACGGCTGCGATGTGTTATCAGTTGAACGACTCAGTCGAACACCCGTTGCTATTCGCACAGGCATATAAAATGTCATATTAAATGTAAAATCAAATTAAAAATAAAAAATTGTTGTGTTTGTTGTTTGTTATGCCTGTTTTAGGATTTTGTTTCTGGTTTCAGTTAGTGGTTAAATTGGTTACTTTGTTGGCCAAATCAATGAATGATTACAGCCGGGATCGGTTTAGTTCGGTTTGGTTGGTTGTTTTTTTTTTTTTAATTGAAGTTTTAACTTAACTACTGCAGCCACACTCACGATATTATTTCATTTCTCGTTTGACTACTTTAAATTGTTGGGCAACTGTGTTGTTGCTGAGTTGTTGTAGCGGCAACCGCTACAATCGTTACTCGTTTTGTTTTTTTGTTTTTGCTTGCTATTTCTCCATATTGCATGGCCAGACACACTAGCTTTTTTGTTGTTGTGTTTTTTTGTTTTGTTTTGCTGTGTTGGTGGAGTTGCCAGTACTTATACATTTTTGTGTTTGAATTTTGTTTGTTATCGTTTGTTCGTCGTTAAGTAATTACACAAATGCCATACAGCCAGATTATTTTTCTGATTGTTGTTTTATTTTTATAATTATAAACAATTTTAAATGTTATTTAATTTAAATATTTTTTAATGTTATTTAATTTTTTTCTTACGATAGATATTCTTTTTATTTTATGGGGACTTTTTATATTATTAATTTTTTTTTTCTTTTTCCCCCCACTTTTGCATTTATTAAATAATAAATAGCATGTGAATTGGTTTAACTTACAAAATATTAATAGAAAGTAACACACCATTTATGCAAACTGGATTTATTTTAAATATTATACCTTTTTCAAAAGCATTCACTTTATTTTTAACACACAAAAAAATCACTCAGCCGTTAAAATTGGAATGAAAAATAATAAAAAAAAATTGTTTTTATTACAAAACAAATTTATTGTGGCGCAAAAAATATTATACATAATTAAAAAAAAAAAAAACTAATTAATAAAAGAAATTATAAATAGCATCACAAAACAAAATTAATTTTATATTAATTCTAAAATTGAAAAGCAACAAATTTGTAACCCAAAAATAAGAAAACAAAAGCTGCACGTGTTCGTTCATTTATTACGTTGATGATGATTTGCCCAATGTTTCCGCATTTGTTTTGAAAATACAAAGGGAAAGGTAAATCAACAAGTGTTTTAATAAACATTTAAAAATAAATAAATAAAAAAATACTTTTTACCTCGAATATAAAAACACTTGTGAAGGTGGCGAGGTCTATAACTTGTTGGCTGTTGTTGACAAAATAAACGTTTTTGCAGCCCTGGCCTTTATATTGGTACAGCGTGTTCGTCAAGACAATATCCAAGCTTTTCGATAACCCTAATATGGGAAAAGGGATAAAAGTAACCTTCTACTCTTTCGCAAATGACAGCACCATTTGTCATTCGTATTCAGACCAGTTGAAGGTGAGTTCCAAAAGGCGAGATATGAATGATACGCTCAATCACGATTTCGCAACAATCTCGGAATGAGGTCGTGTGATTAGAGTAGATTTGTATGTCCGTAAGACATAATTTTACATGCTTACGCTTAGATCTGTGTTCGGAAATGGTGCTGCACCTGCTGTTATGGGTGATATAGGTACTACGGAATCGGAAGTTCTTGATGTTCTTGGCATGAAAAATCAAAATAATGTTCGATGGACTAAATATGTTTTTCAGGTTTCTAAAGAAGCTTTCAAGTGCCTCGGTTCTCTAAAACGGTGTAAGGGATACTTCACTCCATCCGATTTCCGTACTATTTATACCACCTAAATCCGTCCAAAGACACGGAATACAACTCTCATGTAAGGGCCGGCACCCCAAAATCAATTTTTTTTTAAAGAAAAGTTGCACTTCAGGCAACAATGCCTATTTAGTCAAGTACGGTGCTACATTTTTTAGGAAAGGAATAGAGAGGAGATGAGACAGGTGGTGAGAGTAGAAGGATAGTCAGAAATTAACTGCCATATAAAGAAAATACAGCGACCACTGACTATGCCTTCATCGCTGTGCAGCCCCACCGACAGTCAATTTTTATTTTTGTAGTGAAAAAAACCAAGGTCTTCGTTGGGAATCGAACCCACAACCCCCATATTTACAAGCTAGTACACTACCTACTAGCCTACAGGGGCACCTATTTTGGCATTGTTCGAACGCTTCCAGGAAAGGCCCCAGAGGCTCATTGGGGACAGTAGGGTATCCAACTCTATTGATTCTCTGAAACATCGACGCAATGTGGATTGTATTTCACTGTTTTATCGTTACTACAATAGTAACTGCTCTAACGAAATTAGGGAAATTGTTCCTGGAATTCGTACATTTTTGCGTTTTACTCGATTTTCGTGGAGAGCGCATCCATTTGTGATCGATTGGCCAATGAATCGCACTACGCATTATAGGAAAAATTCTTTGTTAGCAGAACAGTCCGTATGTGTAATAAACTCCCTCCAAAGGTCTTTCCTGTCACTTTCAATGTATAAAAGTTCAAATTGAAAGTCCACTAACACTACTCCCTCTTTCTTCCTTCCCACAACTTAATTTCCTATTTCTGGCACAATTGTTTGCATGCGTAGAGGTCATCCGCTGAAAGCTGGTCCGAAACGAAAAAAAAAACATGTGTTCTCTTATCATCCATCCCATTCTCCAAAAACAGCAAAAGTTATCTTATCTGGGTGGAAATATGAAGTGAACATTTTCCAAATATACGTTATTTTTATAGAGGTGATAGCATTCTTATACATATATGCACTCACGGCTTAACAACGCTTTCAAATTTTGAAAATCATAGTCTACTCAAAATGCGTATTGGCACTACGTCCATTTGACATAACAGACTAATCACCCATCGGAGCAACTAATTTGATTTATAGAACATTTTCCTATCACATTTGTTCCGAATGATAATATGCATTCACAGATATATCGTATAGTGCATACAGAAGTCAGTGCTATTGTAGAGCGTAGTGTAAAGGAACACCCGAAACAGTCTATCCAGCATGGTGCACAGGAATCGAATCTGTGTACATTCTATTTATGGAAGATTTTACAGAAAGGTGTTGATTTGCGAGGTGTAGATTTGGTGAATGTAGCCAAAACAGGATTATCGTTGCTGCCAACTTCCATAAGCGAATTTTGTTTAGCGATGAAACTCACTTTTGCTTGAATGAATGCGTCAATAAACAAAACTGCCGTATTTGGAAAGATGATAATCCTCAAGTGTATGTTGTTACACCGTTACTAGACACCAGAGAAACTGATTGTTTTGTGGGCTTTACGGCCTGGTGGAATTACAACGTTGCTGGTTACAACGTCGTTATAGTCAATCGGGATTGACCTTTTCGTTTTTCAGTTGAAAAATCATGATGTGCAAGTCAAAATTGATTTATTGAAGGATACGTTTGTTAATCGCATAGTTGCAAATTGGCCTCCTAGATCATGCCATCTAACGTCGGTAGACTGTTTCCTGTGGGGATATGTGAAGCCGCCGATAAGCCCGAAACGATGAACCACTTGGAGGTAAACATTCGAGGCGTTATTACCGATATTCGGTTGCAATTATTGGAAAAGTTCATAGAAAATTAAACTACGTCCGAGGCAGCCGTGGTGGCTATATGCCAAAAGTCATATTAAAATTATAATGCGGGTGGATTATCTTTTCTGTCAATCAACAACCCACCTTTGTTTTATTCCATTTCAAAGAATCCGTTGGAAAAAAAATAACAAGGAAACTTTTTGAATCAACTGTTTGAAAGTTAATTCGCCATCGTATCCAGCATCGTCTTCTCTGAGAAGAAAAATACATCTCAATGTCACGATCTTTATCTCATATAAGCAGTTTCGAAATGCCTGTCGCAGACTTGGGTCCAAGACTCAATGGAAAGCCAGTAAAAGGTGAGTTGCCGAATAATGTTGGTCTCCTTAGAGTGTGATGAGAGAAAAAGAACAACTTAGTGGCTGTTTCTGTTTTGACTTGGCATAGCCACATTATTCAACATGCGCAACGTTTAGGAGCCATAACTTTTCTGCCACAGCTTTTACAATTCCGAAACATTATATGGCAGCATCAAACAAATCCAAACTAGTTTGGACAGAATAAATAGAATATGCTATGTTGTACTAGCGAAAACCTATTTAGAAAGTAAGGGAATAGAAGTTTCATTTTTCTACCGCACAATTTAGATACGATCGCGATTCCCCATGATTTCATTCATTATAGCTTAACGTGGCTAACTTCGGATGCTAACTTATTTGACATCTTTGTTTTCTGAGCTTTATTGCTGCGGGCTCGTCGATTTCTAAATCCTGCAGAGGCCTTAAACTTGTAGATTTTTAAGGTCGACCAGCAGTCAAATATTTGTGTAAGGAAAAGCGAAAGCCCGCAAGAATTATTTGTCAGTTATTGCAGAAGACTTTCGAGGAGAAACCTGCTGGCTATCGTTTTTACTGAAATTAAGGGAAGGAGAAGTACGGGTTCGATATCAAGTTGTATTGTAACGACGAGTGCCTATGGCACTAAAACAAATTTTTGTAAAGTTTTGCAACTTCCCAACAAAAGTTAAGAGACTGATGTTGCCAGCAATATTGCGGCAATTGAAAGTCATAACATTCGCGTCAAATACTTTAATGGTGTAAGGGGAAGAGAAAGCCGGCAGTAATCATTTGTCTGTCAGTTATTGCAGAAGCCTTTCGATGAGAAACCTGTTGGCTATAGTTTTCATTTAAATGGGGGGGGAAGGAAAAGTACGGCCTCGATATCCAGTTGTATTGTAACGATGAAAATTGAAAGTCATAATATTCACGATCCTCCCTCAGATACTAATTTAAGTTGACCGCAGCATAAAAACAACAACTTTTGCTTATCCTCAACAGATCTTTTAATGTTTTTTTTTTGGTGTTTTGTTCTGAATTTGATTTAAGTGGGCAATAGTTTGATTTTAATTGAAATTATTTTTAATTACTAGTGCTGATAACACGGACTAACTTCAAACTATTAAATATATTTATGTTTATTTTTATTATATTTCTTATCATTCGGTCACTATAGTATGCTTTACGCTTTACAGCATTAAATACTAATCTTTCGACCCAATTTTTGTTTTAATCTTTAAAATTCTTTTATTTCTTATGTTAAAAATTTAATCATGTTAAAAGTTTTTAGTAAACATACGAGGACAATGCCAGAATTATTCAAGAATAACTGAAAAATATTTTGATAAATTTACAAGTCCCCTTTTAGTTTACAGCAATGTCTATCCTATGGGCATCTTTTTCTGTTTGGTGGTATTCTCTTTGCATCCTCCCATATGAAGTTTCAGTGACAAAATTCTTGGGTTGCCAGGTGTTCTTAGGGCATCCTGTTCGTCTTGATAACTGCGGATTCCAATCGAGTGCCGTTCGATTTAAGCTGTCAGTGCGTTTTCTAAGCGTGTGTCCTGTCCATTTTCACTCTTGATTTCCAACCATTATGGGTTCTTCACTTGTCCTTTGCCTTAGATTGATATTTGATATTCTATTTGGTCAGAATATTCTGGATATGATTCTGAGGCATTCGCTTACGAATGCTAGTAATCTTTGCGTGATGTTGTTGGAGATTAAACAAGTTTCCGTAGAGTATACTACTAGACTTTACACAGGCATTGAAAATTCTTAGCTTTGTTATCCTAGACAAGCGACCGTTCTCTCATACCGGCCATAGTTGTGCAAATGCTGCCTTCGCCATGCTGAATCTGTGTTTCCCGTCTGCTCCTGTGCCACCATCTGTAGCCATTATACTTCCCAGATAGCAGAAGTTGTCTGCGAAGTAGACTTTGGATGCTGTATAGTTGTCCAAATATAATAAAAACGCCGCCACAGTTCCCAGACATTAACCGCATCGAATATCTTTGAGGTCATGTATATTAAAGATATTATTTTTGGCTCTTATTTGGGTACGGTTTTTCGTCGACCCTCGTCAAATTTGGTTTCGTTTCGTTTTGAAAATTCCAAATAAGAGTGAATCTAGCCCCATCGGAAAATCTAAGCACATATATTATTTTTGGCTTGATTTTTGTTATTTATTTTTTAAATTATAAATTTTTTATACTGTCTGTTTAGAGAGAGAGAGAGATAGAGATGTCATTTTTATATTGAATATAAGTTGTTTGCTCCTTAATAAAACGTTGTGTAGGTTACTTTTATTAAAATTAATATTTTACAGATTTTTATTAATGAAAAATTAAGCTTTACGGTTTATGTCAAATAGTTTTCTTGGCAACTGTATGATCCCCAACGTGTTAAGTTCTAATGCAGATGGAGCACAAACTTTTTAGCATAGACAACAGAAAAGTTTTCGGCTTCAGTCCCATTGTGTAAGGAAAACTAATTTTTCCAACCGTCGCATAATCTAAATATGTACATATATGTAAGGTATGTATAGACTGATATACAAATTTATATACAAACTTGTTTTTAGTTTTCAAATGAAAGGGAAATTCTCACACAACAACAACAACAACATCATCATGAAGAAAACAAAAGAAACATTAAAAACTTTAAAATGCATAGAAAAATAAATAAAAAGAACAAAAATGAGTATTTTTTATATTTTGCACAACAACAATAATAACACCAACAACAATAGCATATAACAGAAATCATATATTTAAACTAACTACCTACCTGCCTACATAAATATTTATTAGAAACCAGAGGAGAGTAAAACAGACTTGAAAAATAAACAATTATAAAAACCTAGTGAGTTGTGTTGTTGTTATTGTTATTGGTAGTGTTAGTGTAAGTGTTGGTACGTACTGTTGATACTCCAGAGCAGTAGCTGCCAGATAAAAGTAGGAAGTAAAATCGTCAAATTTTAGGAAAAAAAAAATCGTCAAGATCGTGGTTGTATCATAAACAAATATCATTATAAAATAACATTAAAAGTGAGAAACAATAAGTAACAAGTATTTTTATAATGTTTTGCAATTAAGAGTACATTGTTTGTTTGTTTGTTTATTTCCTGTACAACAAGACTAAAGGCCGTGTCAGATACAAATTTTGCTTTGCTTTGCTTCAGAGTTTCGCTTTGACATTTTAGTTAAAATGCACGTAGTTATATAAAAGGTGCCACATAAACAACTTTTGACGCAAAGCAAAGCGAAAAGTTAACCAACATTCAACTTTTTGTGTGCTTTGGGCTACAATCGAAATCAGTTGAATTTTTTTTACACAAAACAAACACTTCTAAAGTTCCAAATCACTTCAATGTTTTACTTAAACGAAATACTTGTACAATTCCAAATCACTTCAATGTTTTAATTAAGAGAAACACTTCTACAATTTCAAATGTATACATTTTTGTATGAAAATAAAAATATTATTAGTGCTGCCAAAGTTTTCATTGTGACATACACCTTTTGATTTACGCTTTATCTTTAAAGTTTCAAATGTCACGCAAAGCAACAAAGTCGTATCTGACACGGCCTTAAATCTTATAATTATAGTACAGGAACGCAATGCGTTATACTCGAAATTAACATAAAAAATACAATATTTTTAAATAAGTTTAATATAAATAAATATATAACCAGAAATTATCTAAAGAAAAAAGTAAATAAAAATGTATTAAAGCTATTAGCGTTGCTGTTGTGTGTTGTTGATATGGTGGAAGACTATTCCAAATGCGAGCAGCATACAAATAAAATTGCCACTCAGACACTAGATGTTGATGTCGAGATATTATAATGTTTCAGTTTCTAGGCGATTGGGAAAAACGTAATTTTTCAAACAAATATCTAGGGGTTTTTGTGTATATTATTTTGTGTAAAAGAAACTAGAGTACGGATCTTTATTAGACTTTCAAAACTAACCCCGTAAAGATTATTTGAAACAGATGAAACATGGTCAAATCTACGCAAACCATAGACATATCTAATAATATTATTATATATAACATTCAGTTTTCTTTTACTAACGGCGTCGCAATTACCAAATAGTTCACATGCGTACATCAAAGTTGGAATCAAGTATGCCTTGGCGAGCAAAATTCGTATCCGTAATGGAGTGAAAAGCTTTGTGGTCCAGAGAGTTTGTAACTACACATACACTTGTCCGACTAAAGCGTTTACGTGGTCCGACCATGTCAACCAGTTGTTAAAAATTATGCCTAGATTTTTTTGCCTTATTAACAATTTCGATATTCTCTCGTCATTTAAAACAATGTCTCCTGAAAAATTATGATGCTAAACTTTTTCTGCCTATTACAATAAATACACTTAGATTTACAAGGGTTCAAGCCTAGGGAAAAGGTCTCATATCAAAATTTGTAAATTGTGAAATGCGAAAAATTTTAATACGTAAAGTTTTAAGTTGTTTATTTATGAAGTTTGAAAGCATTTTAATATATTTCTTTCAATTGCAGCTTTAAACAAACTTTCCACATTTGTTCACGTATTTGCCACAAATATATAAGTGAATGGTTTTAAAAAAATATTTATTAAATATAACATTAAAACTTAACATATGTTATGAAGCTGTAAACAGCTTAATAACTAAGCGTTATATGCAATAGTTATAAAGTGTATTTACTATATTTACATATGCATATGTTAATAACTTATTTATAGTTAATGTTAACATGTTTTATATTTTGTTAAATTCATTTTCGAAACTGGGAGATCAATCTCTTTAAACGTGTCACCTCCTGCGACTCATCTAATAAGGATATGGCTAGTGTATTAGAGTGATTACTGAGTCTCGATAGATAAGGGGTACTAAATTTTTTCATTTCATCACTTATATATAGAATTCGTAAATCTTCATGAATTGGTTTGTTGGTTAGAAACCAGAAAGCATTAACTATAGTTCTCAAAGCTTTAGACTGATATCGTTGTAATATTTCTATGTTTAAATTATTTATTGCTGTACCCCATAATTGTATATAGTATACAATCGTATATCCACAATGTTTTTATGATAGCTTTATATAGATTAGTATCTTGTTATTGAGGCTTAAAGCTGACTTATAATTTCTTGGTTTTCACGTTTAAGTGATCTCTTTTAGCTTTAACGTAACTTTTTCAAGTAAGACTCTTGTCAAGGTGCATACCTAAATATTCAACCTTTTCAGACTTGGGAATTTACCTCCTATTAAGAGAGGCAGGCGGGTAATCAATTTTTTTTTAAAGTGAATAAAATAAAAATAGATTAATTTTTGTATTTATAGTAATTATCTACTATAGTATTATCTACTAAGCCAATCTTGTTATATGTTAAGCTCACTTTGCACATATGATGAGGCTATAATAGGTGGTTCTTCCGAAGCTATTATGGCTGTATCATCAGCATAAGTTGCAATTGTCGTTGTTTCATGAGTTGGAATGTCGGATATATAGATTGTATATAAATTTGGACCTAGTTTACTTCGGTGTGGTACTCCAGCATAGATGAAAATTATTTCAGAAATTTCATCATTCACACTTACATAAAACGATATACTTTTCAAGCATTTAATAGCAGATAGATGGGGACTGATAAAATAGTTTTCAATTTGAATAATAAGCCTTGATGCCACATGTTATCAAAAGCTTGCTCTACATCGAGAAATACGGCAGAGCAACATAATTGGTTATTTCATTAGTTACGCGGTGGCATAGTTCAGGAGTGCCGTGCTTGTACCGCAACCCCAAATTGATAACTCTGGTATATAATATTTTTCGTAATAAATTTTTGTTTGTTCAAATGCATAATTTCATTTTAATTTTTCGTCCGCATTTACGTATAACGTTTAGTAACCCTTATTCGGATTAGACTTTTAAATCGCGGAATTTAATAAGTTTTTGATTTTAGTTTTTAAAAACATCTCGAAATTTAGCAAAAACAAAACGCCATTTATTATTATTATGTTTATTTATAAAACGTATTTTATTTTTTGGCAAGTGAAATTTGCATTTAAGGTAGTAAAAAACGGCAAAGAAAAGAAATCGTTAAACTTTGCTTAAAAATTATTAAATCGTCATTATACCATGCTTAACAAGAAATCACCTAATCTGGCAGCTTTATTTGTACAATAATAAGAGAGTAGTCATAAACTAAGTGTTGCCATATTTTAAACATATGGTGTTTACTTTTATATTCAAGAAAAAAAGTGTTGATGAACACGTGTTTGTTTCCTTGGTTTTTTTGATTAAAATAATTTCAGTTTATAACGAGATTTGGTGTGGAGAGGTCGTACTCCTTCACGAATGAATATTAAGTTAACGTGAGTGAAATACCTATTTGCATGAATTATTTATTAACGAGATGAGTTTAAATAATTATTAAAACAAAGATTTTTTTATTTTATTGCTGCGTCAAAAGTATTAAAATTAAAGATAAGGAGAAGCAGTATGTGTGTTGGTTACAGTAGTGATGATAAAAAAAAAATATTCTGTGCAATAAGTTGAAAACAGCTGTAAAGCCAAACTAAAAATAATTAATTGTACTTTAATCCAATATGTGTTGCTTTTTTTGTACTTAATATGAAAACAACAAAACAACTTAAGATTAAATAGCAATTAAAAACTTAGAATTGTTATTTAATTAATTGAAAAAATATTTGTTTTGAATTTAATTCCTTAATGCGTATTTTAAAAGTTAAAGCGTTGTCTTTATTTTACTCACATACTATAACGGTGAATTAAAAAATTATTACATTACTCTGTAGCACTGACAACTTGGCAACGTTTCACAATTGAGAACAACAACATAGAAAAGAAATTTAAAAACTCTATAGTTTTTAAACATCCTTCCCAATTTTTGTTTTAATTCAACACTGCTGCTTTTAATTGCATTCCCTGCATACATTTCATCAGAAATGGAGAGAACAAGAAAATCAAAAACGTTGCCAAAGTTAGCAAATCCTATGGTTGAATGGTGCTTCCCAAGTGACGCCTGCAAAGCAACGAAGTGTTCACTGTCAGACTACCAAATTATCGCAATTGCTTAAGATAAATATATTAAATTTAATCTGATATTTATTTCGACATGAGAGATATGTAGCTATTCGCATTATCAATAGTGTGGCGAGATCGAACTCTAGTGCCGGAGTTTTTGTTCCGCTTGAAGTGAACACATACTAAAAAGAGAACTGTATCTTCAAGCCCAAAAAATTTGTTTTTAAGAACATGTTAAATAATGGCAAAAAGGAAAAGAATACATACAGCTTCGGACGAAACTAAAGCACAAACTATCGCTATTAAAGAAGCAGTGTAATAACATTAACCGGGCAGGACGGTTTATTTGACGAAAAATTATTATTACCTTTAAAAAAAAATTAACTTCATACAAATCGATGCTGCTTCTTTCGATTTTTTAAGATCAGTTAAAGTATTTACAGTGAAAAATTGTTTCTGTATGTGTTAATAAAATGGAATAAAGTAAACATTCAGCGCATTTGAAGATAAAAAAAAAACAACAAAACTGTTTAACTAAGTCATTTTCAATCCTCATCCTTGTTGGCTAAGGTACATACGTGATAAGATTTACATCCGCACCTTGTTGTGTAAGCCGTAGTCATATGGTGGATCATACCACTGTGGGTGAAATGTAGCGTCATTCTTGCCCTAGAAGACCTTCAGATACGTATATCCTCCGGTCACTCCTAGTTGCAACTTCAAAAAACGAAGCCTTCACTCCTTGCTGAAGAGTTGGAGACTATTTAACTCCTGGTCCAGAACGCATGAAGCTTAATATAATTTAAGAACACGATGGCATTCATGTTCGGTGGAGCTGGACTACTCATTGTATTCATTGTGAATGATCCGACCCACAAACTCAAACGAGAACCTCGAAACAAACAGCCACCACGATACTCCCGAAGGGCCAACCTCAATAATCAGTCAGAGAACAGTTGAAAGGCTAAAAAGACAAATAGCGGAACTCTGGGGGCTTTATTGATTCCCGTGGAAATATAATGCATTGTCCAGTGGGCTCCTGCTAGCCTATTGGGGGACTGGGCTCCCTTTTACCCCCGAAGACACATGCAACGACGGTGGATTTCCGTCAAAACATTTAAATGTGTTGAATGCCCGCACACACAAAACAAGCAACCGAGATCTCCACGCAATATTTAAATGACCCAAAACAATCCATACATGTCGCCAAAATCCCATTGCTACAGAATTATCCTTAGAGGTTACTCTAAGCAACGTTCACAGACGAGCTGTCGAAGCTGGCTTAAAATCTTATAGAAACGCAAACAAGCCCTCGCTTAATTTCACCTAAAAATAGACTCGACAGAATTACATTCGCAAAGGAACACATTATACAATGAGAAAACGTACTTGTCTCCAGCGAGTCGAATTTTAATTTAAAAGGTTCCGATGGAATTTGATTCCTAGTAAACGAGAAAGAAAGTATGAATCCACATAATACAAAGTTTACTGTGAAAAAGAAGCCGAGGTAAAGTTTTGATCTGGGCATGTTTTTCAAACTATGACACATAGGCTTAATTCATCTAATAATTGAATGTTTCGTTTATAAAGGTATCCCTCAAAATATTATGCTTCCACATGCCTTAAAAGTGAAGGCACAAACACAATAACGCACATTTAATTGTGTGAAAGATTGATTCGGTGGCAACAATATTAATTTTTTAAAGTGGCCAACATAATCGCCGGATCTTAATTCCATAAAAAATCTTTGGGAAATTTTAGATCGAAAGATAGTCCGCGATAACTCTTTTAAAAAACGCACACGTTACTCCAAGAACCATTCTCAGATGGGCTGTAAAAGGTGGCCTAAAATCTTATAAAAGTGTAAGCAAAGCTCTCCTGTAATTTCACGTAAAAATAGACTCAACAGAATTGAATTTGTAAAGGAGTATATTAGTTGGATTATTTTACACAATGGAAAGCCGCATTTTGCCCTGATGTGTTAAAGTTTAATTTGATAGGCTCCGATGGATTAAGGTTATCTAAAAGTCTCAAGGCGGCACGTATTAGCCCACGTTATACAAAAGTTACTGTAAAACATGACGGCGATAGTGTTTTGCTCTGAGAATGTTTTTCTGACATGATTCATAAAATTAATGGAATAATGGATCGTTTCGTTTATAAAGACATCCTTCAAAATGTCAAACCTCCACATGCCGACGAGGAGATGCCTTTTAAGTGAAGGTACCAGTACGATGACATTCCAAAATAAACATTTAAATGTGTGAACTAGTATTTCGTTTGCAACAAAATTATTGTTTGAAAGTGGTCGCCAGATCTCAATCTCCCAAAAAATCTTTGCGTGATTTTAGCTCGAAAAAATGATCGGAAACTGCCCGAAATCGAATGTCTTCAGAAGTATCAACCAATTTAATTGATTCAAAGCATCGAAAATGAGTTGCATTTTAAAAAACTAATGGATACGCCACAAAACCATTTTACTGCCTTTTTACTTTTCCAGTGTTGACTATGTGCTTTAATTTTGTCGTTTTGAAAAAATGAAGCATCAAAGTTTATTTTTGCTTTAATTAACAATTGAGTTTGAAAATTTTAATTTACAAATGAATTAAGCTTTTTAACCATTTATTGAAAATGGCGGTAAAACAAAGTACCCTGTATTTGGAAATAAAAACTGGTTGCACAAGCCATTATATTATTGGACAAATACAGCACAGCCCAAGCGAAGCAACGCCGCTCTATAATGATGTAAAACAAATTGAGTTTGTCCTGTGTGAAATCAGACCAGCGTTTCGGAAATTCTACATATTTTTCTATCCAAATATCTCTACTGTAAATTTTCTTTAATGTACAATAATTGTTGTCAATTATTCTCGTTTTCTTTTAATGTAAACATCTAAAATTTATGTTTACGAAAGAAGAACAAGAAGAAGAATAATATTTTAAATTTGTATTTTATGCCCAACAGAATTATGGCTGCTTCATAAAGATAAGCGTTTGTTTACAATTCTTTGTTATTCTTGTTCTTGATGAGAGAGAAACAGAACAATAAATATCTCATCAAGTTTTCAATTGCAATTGCTCAACATAATCAAAAAATGGGCAACATTGATTATGAGAAAGCATTTTATGAAAGCCACACAGTTCTGTTCTGTTGGTTTAAGTTTAAACTTTTGCTTAAGCAAATAAACACGTTTCAATTAATATTACACAAAAAAATTTAACAAATTGAAATTTCACAGGAAAACTTCAAAGTGTTTAATAAAAATATACAACAAATCCATCCAAAAATAAATTAACGAAATACTTAAATAACAAAATTTAAAAAAAAAAACATTCACAAAAAAATCAGAGGAAATATTCAAAAATAAACTTAAAATCGCTTCAATAGATTTGCAGAAAAGTATAATTTTACTTTAATTTTAACCAAATTCAATATTTGAAAGCAAAGCAAATATTTCGAAATAAATTATAAAACTAAACGATCCACAAAATTTTAAAAAAATTCAAATTAATAAACAAACGAAATTTAATAGCAAATAATATTAAAAAATTTTAAAATAAAAATATTAAAATTCTTTAAAATGCTCACAAACGAATTTCCAATTAATCGAAATCGAGAATCCAAACATCAAATAAGTGTTACACAGAAATTAGTTGGAAATAATGACACAACAGAAGCGTCGCCAAAAAGTAGAATAAATACGAAATTGTTTTAAAAAATAAATTTTTAAAGAATCAAGCACGATTAACAGCTCAAAATCACGATTACAAATTTTAAATTGTCACCAGAAAAAGAGAAAAATTACAACAAAAAAAAAAATCAAAAGCAAAAAGTAAATATTTCAAAAATTTTTTAATATTTCAAGAATTTAATTTTATAAAGTAAAATATTTAAAAACAAAAAAAAAGTCGAAAGTTTAACAAATTATTATTAAAAAGCTAAAAAAAATTGAGTTTTCAAGGTATAAAATTGAAATTCCAGCGACAAATACTTGAAACTGAAAACATATTCGAAATTCCACAAAAAATGAAAATTTGCAAGTTTTAAACAAAAATCGATGGTGCGTGATGGCAAATTCAATAATAATTGAAAATAAAAAAAATATAAATAATCGCCATTAAAAAGTTCGAAATTTAAAAAAAAAATTTTTAATTTCATCTACCTTAGATTTCTTCAATAAATATTTTATGATATTTTCATTAAATATTTATTATACAAAACAAAAAAATATATATTTGAAATGTTCTACTGCGGGGGAAGCATATCCATATGGCCATTTGACCACTGCTCATATAGCTCATCAGTGGATTTTAACCAAATTTTGTATAGAAAATTCAAAGGTCTCAAATTGATTAAATAAGAGTTCTCATTTGTTTTAATTTTTGTTGACAGGAAATCCTATTATTTCACAGGAAAGAAATCCTTTATAGTGAAATAATAAAAAAAAATAAAAAATATTGCCAAGAAAAACATTTTCTAGAAATTAAAAATAAAATTAAAATTGAAAGACAAAAATAAATCGAAAATCGGAAATCAGGAAAAAGATTTTTTAATTCAACGACGCAATTCATGAAAAATTCGGAAATTGCGAAAAAAATAATCATTATTTGTGGTATGTAAATAAAAAACTATAAATTACATTCAAAAATATATACTGCCCAAAATAAAAAGAATTATCTTATAATCGTAATAATAATAATTAAAATAAAAATTAATAAAAAAACAAATTATTAAAAAAAAATCTTTAAAAGAACATAAAAAATTCCCTGCAAAACAAAATTGTAGATAGAAGATATGGAAAATTTACAGAAAAATCAAACATAATTTCAAATTTACAGAAACTCAAAAAACGTTTAATTTCTTTAAAAAAATCACGAGTACAAAAGTTTTGTTTTATTTTTAATGTTTCCAAGCATTTTGAAACATTCCAATGTTTTCGAAATTCAGAAGCGAAAAGCTTTGGCACCTTAAATAAATAAATGCGTCAAATTAAGTACGTAATAGAAAACGTGGATTGATGATGATGTATTCACATTAAAAGCGCTCGCCATTTGCAAACAAACAGCCAAGAAGGACGTTAAGAGAATGAATTAAAAACATTAGTTCATTCACCGGCGTAATAAACCCAAACAATTTATTACCAGCAATTTACATTTGTTCGCTCGCACTCTTAATGTTGCTTAACATGTGGGAATAACTCTTTAATATTATGATTCTAATTATTTGTTGTTCTAAATATCAGGACGCATCCATATTAATTTTACTTTTGCTATCACTAATTATAAGCGAGCTCTCGGTAAATTGCAAAAACCTTGCATCGGTAACTCGATGACACACCTTTCAGCTTTTATATATATTGTTATAGCGGACATAAAACAATTTTCTTGTTTTTTTATAGCATTTAAGCTGTTAAAAAGACGGCAAAAATATATAAATTCGACAACTGTAACTGCAAAAATTCTTTTTACTCATTATTGATCGTTCAATCATATAAATTTTATACCTTTAACGCTAAATTCACTTAAGAAAGAAATCTAAATTTAACTTCAATAAATTTTTATATGGTCACACTGTCTTGTAGTTGTTTTATTCATTTACAGTTGATAAGAGAGATTTTTAGCTTGTGTTGTATTAAGAGTTTTTGTTGTTTGTTGTTTTGTTTGGCTTATTTTTCTTTATGTAAGAAGAAGATGGTAACGAATATCAGTGATGTGCATGTGCGAGGAGTTTTTCTTTGTGGTTGCTTTGACAGACGGGTTTTTAATGTTAAAATTTGTTACTTTTTGATTGCAGTATTGTTTAAGTGTATGTAGATGTGTTAGTGGTTTGAACTTGAGCTCTATACATAATTGGTATGTTGCATAACATTATTACAGCATCAAAAGATAAACAGTCAGATTAACATACATACATATATATACACATGAGCATGTGTGTGTGTGTGTGTGTGTGCGCAGCTGTAAAGACATATTATGACAATTAGGCAATGAAACAGTAACGAATGGTGTGGAAAGAAATAGCTTTAGCAACAGGTAAATTAAAGTAGTCAAATTTAGTTTTGTTTTTGTTTTGCTTAAAAATAATAATCAGCGCTACCACCTTATGATTTGCTTAGGGTATTTCAACTATGCCTACTTAAGCGTTTTTTAACTCGCGTTTTTAGTTAAATACAGGATGACCGCCGGGAAGGTACATATACAACTTTGTTTGCTTATAATTTTTAATTAAATGAAAGAGAATGGATATTATTTTAATAAATATTTTATTTAATGTCGGCAATTATGTGTGGAATACAATATCAGATATATGTTCGCCTCTGTTAGACATACAAATGCGAGCCCTTTTGAGCACATTTTTCAGTACATTCTCACACATTTCACGCGGTATTTCATTAATTTCACCACAAATATTTTGTTCGAGTTGCTCAAGCGTTTATGGTTTGTTTGCATAAACCTTGTAATTCCATTGGCTGCATGCGATGTGGCATAGTCTTGTTGGTACCACATGGTAATCAAAGCATATAGTTGTGGTGTTAAAAAGTTTTCAATCATAGCACGATATTGGTCCCCATTTACAATTACCGTTACGCAGTTTTCATTTTCAAAGAAGTAAGGTCTAATAATTGCACACCAGACTGTCACTTTTAAAGGATGGAAAGGTGACTGTTGAATAATTTTAAGGTTTTCCATTCCTCAGAACTCATGATTTCTTCATGAAAATCGGGATTGTCATGGGCGAGCGGTAACATCCTATTGGCATTTGTACGGTGGTGCAAATTGTCTTGTGGAAGAAGCTCTTGTGTCAACTGAATCTTACATGAAAACAAATGCAAATCCTTGTATAAAATTGTGGCCAAATTTGTTCTTTGAAAACCAAGCTCCTGAGCACGGCGTCGAATTGATGTGGATGGAGTGTTTCGAACGCTTTCTCGAGCAGCAGTAATGTTTTTAGTCGATCTTACAGTACGCTGTGGTCCATGCTTGGACCTATCACCTTCAAACCCTCTTTCTTAGAAATTATTCACTACACGATAAATAGTGCGTTTTGTTCGTACGTGGTTTCTCTAACAACAGGTGCACGAATCTTAAATCCAACAATTTATGTAAACAAAAACTGATTTTGCATGCGTGCTGCTAAGATTTATAACATTTTCTTAAAGATCAAAAAAGGAAATGATAATTCTCCTTTAAAATCGGAGTTATTCGCATGATCCTTTGAATGAAATTATGCTAAACAATTCCGTAAATGTAAATGAAATCGAGGAATGCAATAAGGATGCGTTTACTGATGGATCTAATACAGAGAGAATAGGCTTCAGATAGTAGCGGCGTCGATGTCTTCTGTCATAATAATTTTAGAACGGTTTGTATTCTATTTGGCTTAAGTGGGGAATACGATTTCTTGTTAAAATTTCACAGCTATCAAGCAGAGATCTATTTGTGGTATGAATTTAATTAAAACTGTTTCAACTATTAAGGAGTGATTAAGAAACGTACAAATTGGTATATCAATAAGATTGTTGGCAAAGATAGCAGCGGATGACATCAACCAGCCAAAGTTCTAATTATTTTTGAATAATATACCACCACAGACACGTTTCCCCAATCTTCCACTCGGTATAATAAGTTCTCATGCAAAATAACTAATTAATCATTAGTTGAAATCCGCCATAATCCCAGCTAAAATTTTACCAGTTTTTCTTTGCCTTTTCACCTAAATATTCATTTTGTGTTTTAAGTTAGCAAATACCGAATTTCAGATTTCTCTAGAATTAGAATAAAAAAATATTTTCTTGTTATGACTGTAACCTTTTCGATTTTATTGCGTTAAGTTTTCTATCTGGCAGCCGCACGAAATACGAAGAATTGATTTGCTAGTTCTTCCGTTGTAGGATAATTAACGATTATTTTTTATGTGGAGTAACCGTGTACCACTTTCGATACAATTAGATAAATGTAACGAAAATGATAAACACCAAAAATATGCTGCAGCAAACAAACTTTATTCTTTTTGGAAATGAGAACCACTTTGGGCACCGGCCAGTTCGAATTTTTGGACATTTTTTTACAAAAAATCACAGATTTAAATAAAACTTATCTAAGATATCCTTACAGACGTTCAAAAGGTAAAAGTTGGACATGTGTTGTTTACTGGTATAAATAATCGTTTCGCTCCATTTTATAACATTATTGATGCCTTCAAGGATTTTTAAATAAGAGATAGATGGCGCTATGTCGATAATATGAACATGGCTGCTATCTAAAGCCTCCTCATCACTATTCTCTCTATTAGATCTGTGCGTAAGCACATCCTTATTCTAGTCCTCGATTTTATTTACGTTTAAGGAATTGTTTGCAATAACTTCATTTAAAAGATCACGAATAACTCCGATTTGGAAGGAGAATTATCGTTTCCTTTTTTGTTATTTCCCCTTTTATTTTATTACTTTAATGAGCTAAAAAAAATTATTTAATAAAAATAAATAAAAAAAAAACTAAAAAAACTTTCAAAAATTAGAACCACAAACTCTAGAGCGTCAGACTTCAGAGCGTCAAATACATTGAGGTGGCCGGTTTTAATTTTGAGACTATTCGAGCTTGTAAGATTCTACTGTATTATGGGTCCATTTTTACTAACCCTGACTATTTTATTTTTTGACGGCAGTACTAAATTTTGAACCAAATTTTATCACTTCAAAAATTATAATTTTTCTTAAAACCTTTTTTTTACCATTTTGAATTGTGTCGGGTATGAAAATGGTGGCTCTGAAGTTACATTTCGTAAAATTCGTGATATTTTTGAACAACATAATTGTATTTCTGAAACCGCTTTCAAGAATTTAAGTCGGCAGGTTCGCTACAAAATGTGCGAAAAATAACGCGTGTTCGACCGGGTCGTTTAATTGAAAACATCGCAGCCGTAAGCCACAGTAATGTGCCCCTGTAGGCTAGTAGGTAGTGTACTAGCTTGTCAGTATGGATGTTGTGGGTTCGATTGCCAACGAAGACCTTGGTTTTTTTTTTGTCACTACAAAATAAAAATTGACTGTCGTTGGGGCTGCTCAGCGATGAAGGCATATTCACTGGTCGCTGTGGTGTCTTATACGGCAGTTAATTTCCGACTATTCTTCTACTTTCACCACCTGTTTCATCTCTTCTCTATCCCTTTCCTAAAGAATGTAGCACGGTACTTGACTAAATAGGCATTGTTGCCTGAAGTGCTACTTCTCTTTAAAAACAAAAAAAAATATCGGCTGCAATTCTTAGTTGAGGTAGTTTTTTTTAAAAGACACTTTCTTGACTTATGCCCAACCCCTCGTTAAATGGAAAGAACAATAAATTAACTCTTCTATCGGCTCTGTCGCAACATTAATTGAACGTTACAAACTGTGGATAGATAACTTGCTTGTCCATTAACAGCAGCGCTCTTTCTTGCTTGTTGGGTTTAGCCATTTTTTTATGACTTAACGTTCATTTCTCTGAATGACTGGCAGACAGGCAGTCATTAAGATATCTCAACGTTGTCAACAATTGGGGTTATCCAAAGCCACCACAGGGCGAATGTTGCGTAAGAATTTGACTTGGAAGCCTTACAAGGTTCGGCTGGTCCAGGAATTAACGCTGACCATTCACATCGTACCCGAGATTCACTCAATTCATTGAGGAACAAAATCATTTTTGCAGACGAAGTTCACTTTCACTTGTCAACAAAAAAATTGCTGCATTTAGGCTTCTGAAAATCCTAGAGGGATTATTGGGAAGCCTTTGCATGCTCAATGTATCACTGTATGGTGTGCTATTTGGTCTAGAGCCGTGATTGGACCATTTTTCTTTTTTTCTCATAGCCATTGAAACGATCAGTTTTTTATAAACCAAATTTCGCGATACCATAATTTCACGACAAACAGCAGTTAAGTGGATAGTCAGAATGAGTGATTTAATACAAGTGCATTTTTTTTTGTGTGGCTATGTTGAGGACAGAGTCTATACGGAGCCAGTCGAATCGATTTCAGCCTTAAAACTCAAAATCCGTGATGTAATTAACAAAATAGGACTGCCATTTTGCTAAAAGGTGATTAAAAACTGTGATAAAAGAAACGACATCTGGCAGCGTGGTTGTGGTAGACATTTCCCAGATATCATTTTTCATTCATAATTGCAATACAAAAAAATTTGAATCATATTAATCAAAATTTTTTGTTTTAGAAAACAAACTTCTTGTCGAAAAACCCTTTATTATACAATTTCACACTCCTCGTAATATTTGTGTTTGTTTGGTTTCTTTTTTTTTTTTTTTTCTTCTACAGTCTTAATACTCTCGTCTCTCACTTTTGTTTAAAGATCTCTTTCTCTCTCTTTCTATTATTTGGTTGCTTGTGGATGAATGTAGTTGTTGTGGTTGTTTCGCTTTCATTGTTTACCTTGGATTACATTACAAACGAGTATGTTGGGTTATTTTGTTTTTTTTTTTTTGTAATGATTTGCAACATTATTTTGGGTTTTTTTTTCATACCCAAAACTATTTGGAAATTATTTTTTTAGTATAAAAAAAATAAGATTTTTATTTTGAAAGTTTAATTAATTAATATTTTGTCTTGTTTTTCTTTTATTTATTTTTTTTTTTATTTTAGAACAAAGCCACCGAAAATTTAAACCAAAATACTAATAATCTATCAAATGGTCATATTAATATTGACAACTCAATGACTGAACTCAATATAATGGACATTAATTGTTCCAATAATTCTTCAATGGATCAAATGGATCAGATGGAGCAAATACAACAACAGACTCAAAATAAAGCACTTAATCATCAATTTCGTTTTCATGCAGCATTAACACGTACAATTTCAACACCACAACCACAATTGAAGCAGCATCAACTTAATTCTCATAATCAGCAGCAGCAACAGCCACAGCAGCAACCACAGTCTCTACAGCAAGATTCTAATGTGGCAACACTTGTAAATACACTTATCGAAAATTTGGGAAATATTAATTTACATCGAAAACTAGAAAGAACTCAATCTGAACCCTTGCCACAGCAGCAAGTCAATACATCAAGGTAACTTTTGTTTTTAATTATAGTGCGCAAGTTCGATATACGAGAATTATTTAAACCCCGAAAACTGAATTTTCGGAAAAAGAGAACAATTTTATGTAATTTTTAAAATTAGACTTCTTTTTATTGATTTAAACATTTTTAAAGAAATTGAAGATTTTGTGTTGCCTTCTTGGCAAATTATTTTTTTAAATAACAGCCGAACCACCACATAGTTGACTTTTCAATTTCCAAACAATATGCCATACAACATAATCTCCTTTTAACTCAATACACTTAGTCCAACGTTTCTTTAATTTCTGCATCCCTTCCAAAATTTAGGATTTTTCGAGGTCCTTAAAATAGGCGTTTGATTCCTCAATAATTTCATCGTTCGACTTTAATCTCTTTCCACCGAGCCATTCCCTTAGGTTTGGAAATAGGAAATAGTTACTAGGGGCTAAATCCGAAAAATATGGCGGATGAGGTACTAATGCGTAGCCCATTTTATAGAATTTTGCCATTGAGACTGCACACATGTGCACCCGTGCATTATCTTGATGAAAAATATTTTTTTTTTGTTGGCCATATGGGATCGTTTTCTTCTTAAATTCTCATTAAATCGATATACTAAATCAGAATGTGGATTATTCCACGTGCATCCCAAAAAAAACTGTTGCCCTCACCTTATTGACCGATACACTTACCTGGGCCTTCTTCAGAGCAGGTTCACCCGGAGAAACCCATGCGTTAGACTGCTGCTTGGTCTCCGGAGTACAGTAATGCATCCATGTTTTATCCACAGTTACAAAACGCCGCAACATTTATTCGGATTTCGGTTAAACAACTCTAAGCAATCCTTTGAATTTATCACACGTTTACGTTTATGGTCAATTGAGAGCAACTGATCATTTAAAATCGAAGCAACACTGCCATATGAAAAAACGGTCGGCCAAGTGTACTGGCCTTAATTGGCCATCCAGAACGTTCAGCGACCACAATGAAAGTCAGTAAATCACTTTTTTTACCATAGAAATCGTTGGTGCAGAGTCCCCATATCGAGTTTTTCCTTCGTTTGATTGACGGTTTTTTTCGCAGAAAATAATCTTCAACAAGCACTCGAAATTCACTTTTTTCCATTTTTAGAAAAATACACGTAGTTGTTCAAAACAGCTGTTAAACGCAAAGTAAATGACACCACTTGCTCACAATTTGACAGTAGTCTATTAACACGTTTTACTTGATGAGAACAGTGTTACATTTCATATAACTAAGAGTGAAGTTCAAAAAATCACAGGCTCATTGATTCATAATCGTAATAGTTCAATTTGCTCCTCATTACTTTCCAGATGAAATTAGTCTTGAAGGTATCCAGGATTTTTGAATATTGGACATTGATATTTTATCAAGAATCTGAATTGCATTTTTGAGATTTTGAAGTTTGTTGGTTTGAGCTCCAAATTTGTACCCTTCTCGCCAAGCAAGTGGATGAGGAATTGTCTTTTCTTTATAATTTAATTTGACCAAGTTAATGAGCGCACTACAATTGGATGGTAGAATCATTGCTATAATTACACCGTCATCACTTTTTAGTTCTTTAACCGGGTTATACGTAGCGTTATCTAAAATTTTCAAAATTTCTTTTAGCGACCCACTCTTTTGAAGCCAAAAAATCTCGGATTGAAAAAATGTTTGCTCACCAATTAGTGAAAATTAACTTACATGGGGAACAAAAAAGTGGTGAACCCCCCTCGGTCCTTAAATATAAATGATGCCATCTTGCAATAAAGTTATAAATTACAGAATTAATGAAAAAGCATTTAAAGGCCAACAATCAACAATTTCACTTGTACTGGACAGAAACGTTCTTTCTATATTGACAAAAGTATGAAGCATCTTATAGAAGCATCTTAGGAAGCATCTTATAATACAGGGTTCTCGACCAAGAAGTTTGTTTTCCAAAATAAAATAAAACAAGAAGTTTAGATTAAGATAATTCAAATTTTTGTTGTATTACGAAGAGAAAAGTTTGGAAACTATGAATGAAAAACGATATCTGTAAAATGTCCACCACGATCACGCTGACAGATGTCGACTCTTCCATCAAAGTTTTTAAGCACTTTTTTTTTGGCAAAATGGCGCTTCTATATCGTTAATCACATCATGGATTTTGAGTTTTAAGATTGAAAGCGATTCGATTGGCTCCATATAGACTTTGTCCTTAACATAGCCCCATAAAAAATAATACAGTGACCACTTAACTGCTGATTGTCGTGAAATTATTCCCCCCCCCAGGGGCATATAAATATGGTCTTTATAGAATATTCCACTATCTAGACTCAGTGCAACTGGGGAAAAAGGGAGCCCAGTCCCCTAAAGTCAGACAGGGAGACAACTGGAAACTCCACTTTATTTCCACGGGGATCAGTGAGCTCGCAGAGTTCATTATTTGTCTCTTTAGACATTTAATAGTTCTCTGGCTGATCATTGAGGTTGGCCCCTATATGGGAGCATCGTGGTGGTTGTGGTTTTGCGGCCCCATAACAGTATAATGGTTATTATGGTGGCCAAGATCATCTCACTGATAATGACACGCAAAGTGAATGATCCAGTCCAGTGAGCATGCTAGACATGTGTTCTGGACAGGAGTAGGAAAGTCTCCAACTCTTTAGCAGGGTGTGAAGGTTTGCAGCCCTGTCCTGGAATCATTAAAGTTGCAACTAGGTGGTTCTGTTGCTTAGAATTATGCCTTCGGCTATCTAGGACGAGCATGACGTTCCAAATTATGTATAGTGGTTTGTCCACCATCTGATTAAGGCTACATAGCCAGGCGCGGATGTAAAACAAATCACACTCTGTCGTGAAATTATGGGATCGGGAAATTTGGTTATGTGACAGTGACACCATTCTGTAGTGTCAACATGTCGGTGATATCCACAATGAGAATAATAGGCCAAAGTTAAGTTGTTAGAAGCTCGTGATAACGTGATGCATTGAACGTTACCTCATTTCCAGTCTTATCTTCGAAAAGCGCCCCATGCAGTGACACGTTGAGCACGCAAAAAATTCTCAATAATCGCTCTAGGATTTTCAGAAGCTCAAATGTGGCAATTTTACTTGTTGCCATCATACCCTGACAAGTAAAAATGACGTAACGGTAACTGTCAATGGGGAGCGATATAGTGATATGATTGAAAACTTTTTAACTTTACAAGTGTATGCTTTGGGCTTGATTACCGTGTGGTATCAACAAGACGGTGCCACATCGCATACAGCTAGGATTACAATGGAATTACTGCGATACCTCTTTCCACAACAAGATATTTCAAGAAATGGTGATGTTGATTGCCCTCCAGGGTCGCCTGATTTGACAGCTCCGGACTCTTTTTTTGTGAAGATATTTTAAAAAACAAGGTTTATGCAAACAAACCAGAAACGCTTAAGCAACTCAAACAAAATATACGTAATAAAATTAATGAAATACCGCGTGAAATGTGTGAGAGTGTAATGAAAACTGTGCTCAAAAGGGGTCGCATTTGTGAGGCTAACAGAGGTGGGCATTGATATTATATTCCATATATAATTGCCGACATTAAATAAAACATTTATCAATACTAAAATCCATTCTCTTCCTTTTAATCAAAAATTATAAACAAACAAAGGGATATACCTCCCCGGCGGACACCCTGTATATTAACTTCTATCTTAAACATTTTTGATAACTGCAATTCTGTGCGATTTTTTAAAATTTATTTTTATGATTTTTTTTTTAAGAAACATAAAGCGTCGTTTAAATTTATTATTTTCTTTCTGGGTCTCATGGAAATTTTAAATTTTACATAAAGAAACGTTAGGAAAGTTTTTTGTTTTTGTAAGAAGCATCTGCTGCGTTATGTTGTTGTTCGTCCCATAATGAAGAAGACAGCAATTAAATAAAATCCACGTTTAGTATTTCTAAGAAAAAAAAAAATAGAAATACTTTTATGCTGCTGGTGGACGGACTGTCGTTAATAATTTATAATTGGGAAATTTGCCACTGTAAACAATTGACGACACATTATTTTCTTCTTTCCTCAGGTACACCACACAACACATACCTGAGAAATTTCTGCTTAAACTTTGGTCTTTTTGCATTGGCTTTTTTTTAAACATACCGTTTTCCAGCAAAACTTCATTTACTTTGGAAATGTGTTTATTATACCTGAAATAGTGTTAAAAATATGTGATTTAGTGTGAAAAATTATGTTCCAGTTGCCATAGTTTCTGGGTTGTTTAACCTTAAAGAATTTAAGACATTATGTGTTCCATATGAAAATCGCTCCCTGTTGGGGGAAATCATGATTCAGATAAGAACTACCTATGAAGCCGCTAAAATCAATTTTATCCACTATCTTCAAAATCGCCACCATCCATAAATAGGGACGTTTGGGTACATGTTAGAAGTTTGTGTAGGTGTTCGTAAAGTTCAGTATATTCCAAACCGCGATCGTGGCATTGAAAGACACAGAATTTTTTTCAGAGCACGTGACAATTTATGAATTTAATGGACTGCATGAGAGGTGAACATTTGAAAATAAATATGAACGTTGATGGTATGGATCCACGAAGGTTATGCAAACAAACCGTACCGTTTTCAAAATAACAATTACTTATGAAGGGTGTTGAAGAATAGTATGAACCCACGAAGGTTATGTAGGGCCGTACCGTTTCCAAAGTCACAAAATAACTCTCTGAGCACGTAGCTATTTATTTTGATAGCCGAAGGTTTTGAATACTCACATAATAATGGCTATTTATTTTGACAGGCAGAATGGTATGGACCCACAAAGGTTTTGTAGGTTCGTACTGTTTTCAAAGTCACAAAATTCCTCTCTGGGCACGTGGCTATTTATTTTGATAGGCAGGCAGCGCCAAAGGCTTTGAATGCTCACATTATAAAGGATGTCTCAAAAATGGTATGGACCACCCACGTTTCCCTTTTCAAAGTCACAAAATTACTTTCTGAGCACGTGACTATTTATTTTAATAGGCAGACAGCGCCAAAGGCTTTGATGAATACTCGCATTATAAAGGCTGGCCAAGAATGCTCGTAAACTTATGT
Source organism: Trichopoda pennipes (assembly GCA_030448955.1). Lineage (NCBI taxonomy): Eukaryota > Metazoa > Arthropoda > Insecta > Diptera > Tachinidae > Trichopoda > Trichopoda pennipes. Next base: position 10,236,386 of record JASKUP010000025.1, on the reverse strand, counting down.
TTCGAATTTAGTCAATGCAATGTCGCATGGAATAAATTTGTTGATGAACCAGCATGAGATTATTATAGAGAACTCAATAAGCTTAATTTCTGTTCAATTGATCGACCCTGAAAATTTAAAGAGGAAAACAAGATTTCAGCAACCATCTCGGCTCGAGCTAAATATTGCAACTGCTAATATACTTTAAAGTTTAAATAGGAAAACTGGCCATCCTTCAATTAGATTAAGAGCCAGTTAAGGTCACTGCAGATTGTTCCTTTTTATTCACCGATGATAAAGAGTAAATGGAAATTGTTAAACAGAAGAGACCATTTGTTATCTGTAATTGCCAGGCCAAAGGTTTCTTGATGTGGACCAATGTCTCCACTGCGTGCTAAGTGCTATCAAAAGTCGCAGAAACGCTTACTTCCAAATTAGTTGTTTTAGTTTGCAGTTGTTTTAGTTTCTACTTTAGGTTTTGCGACAGTTATACGAAAGGACTTCCGCTTTCTTAATCCATATTCATATTCATAAATTTTCTAACGATTCGTTTACTTTTGTGTCCCTTTATCAGAGTTAATTTATGGCTTTTCTTCCTACGTGTCTTTTTTCGTGTTCTGGGATACTGTTAGGGTTTTCACTTTAACAGACTATTGTGTACCGCAGTTGGGCATTAATGACTTCTTATGGCGTGCGTGATAAGATTTACGTCAGTACCTAGCGGTGTAAGCCATAAACTGACGGTGGATCATAGCAATGTGGATGGAATGTAGCGTCATCCTCGACCTAGAAAGCCTTCAGGTACGTATATCCTGCTCCTAGTTGCAACTTCGAGAGCTCGGAGCAGAGTGACACCTCCACTTCTTGCTAAAGAGTTGGAGACTATCCAACTCCTGGTCCAGAACGCATGAAGCTTAATAAAATTTAAGAATACAACTGGACCTGGACCATTCATTATGTTCATTGTGAATGATCTGACCCACACAACTTAAACGAGGGCGTCGAAACCACAACCACCACGATACTCCCGAAGGGCCAACCTCAATAATCAGTCAGAGAACAGCTAAAAGGCTAAAAAGCTGAACTCTGGGGCATTACTGATTCCAGAGGAAATAATGTGGAATTGTCCAGTTGGCTTCTGCTACCCTTTTAGGGCTTCTTTTTACCCCCATTGTCACATGTAATGACGGTGAGATTCCATCAAAACATATCAATGTGCCCCCGGGGGGGATGGGTTTATGTAACATCTTTTTTGGTTGGTACGGTCTAGTAAATTACTGTCCTTTCAACTTTTAATAAGGTTCCGTTGTTTGTCTCTTTCAATTCACCCGCCCCCTCAGTCTTTTTTTCTAGACTTATGAAGAACAAAGCAAACCTGCTTATAATTACAGGAGTATACTTACTAGAGACCAAGCTCCCAGCTGAACACGTATCTATTCTACCAAGCGTTAGACAGGTTTTATATATTAAATTTCATTTCGTTTCACCTGCGATTAAACGGCGAGTGTGCCAACCTACTGTTGCTATAAGCTTGTCCTTTTTCTTTTACACACAATCGAGTATCTGCGAAATACTCTGAAAAAATGTACAATTTTAATGGAGCTTTTACACAAGTTCATTTAAAAAGTAAAAGTAAAAAGTTAAAAAACATTTTCCTTTCTGTAAACAAATTGTTTGCATCTAGTAAAGATTAAAGTTAATTCGATATTATTTAACTAAATGATTTAAATATTTTTTAATATTAAAATTTTACGCCCGCTTTGGAAATTTAAATCATTTTATTATTTATTTAATTAACAATTTCTTTGTTTTTAAATTTAGTTTCAAACAACTACAGCTGCCGCCGCAATAATTTTATTCCCCGTCACCGTCGTCGATAATTTTAACAACGGCCTGAATCTTTGTTTATGACCTTCAGAATAAATTTTCATCGTATGTAAATATTAGTTACACGCATTTAGAAACATTTGTTTAGTTTAAAATATTTCGTGGAATGAAAATCGTGTCCACTTTGGCGTGTATTGGTATAAGCCGCCACTTTAAGCGCATTATTTTACAATCCTCAAGAGATAAGAACTAACAATAATAATTATAATAATAATGACTGTAAAAGTAATAATAATAATAATAATAGTGATCATTTTTCTTTTAAAGGTACAAAACGGAACTTTGTCGCCCCTTTGAGGAAGCAGGCGAATGCAAGTACGGTGAAAAGTGCCAATTTGCACATGGATACAATGAATTGCGTAATTTGCAAAGACATCCCAAGTACAAAACTGAATATTGTCGTACATTCCATAGTGTGGGCTTTTGTCCATATGGACCACGTTGTCATTTTGTGCATAATGCCGATGAAGCGCGCGCTCTACAGCAACAACAACAGCAGCAGCAGCAACAACAACAGCAACAGCAGCAGCAGCAACTACAGCAACAAACAAAAATACAACAACCAAATCATTCCAATTTTTATCCATTGAGCGCAAAATCTAGTCTCAGTGGTGGTGGCGGTGGTGGTAATGGTGGCAGCAGTGTTGGTGTTGGTATTGCTGGTGGTACAATTAATCACAATTTACCACTAAGTCCACCATTAAGTATGTCAACCGGTTCAGATCGTGAATCACCAACTGGCTCATTGTCTCTATCACCTACAAGTTCCATGACAAATTTCCCTTTCGGTGAACAAATTAGTCCAGCCAATTCTGTTTTTCAAAATGCTTTCACTTACATCAATACACCGCCTGAAAGTCCCAATGCACCCATGTCGCCAGTTAGCACACCACCACCATCAGCAACAACAACCTTAATGCTGGGACAGACAGCCATTTATATTAAACCAGTTGTGGCCAATACTGTTGTAGGCGGCATAAATACTGCAGCACCGGCCAAACAATTATTGCAAAAAAGTTCTAGTTCACCAATTGCTATAATAAGAGGTGGCAATAACAACAATAACAATAAGCCTCCACTCAAAGTTAATTCTGTGTCATCATTAAATGGTGCTGTGACAGCCGAAGAGGCACGTTTACCTGTGTTCAATCGCATTAGTAGCAACTCCACTGCAGACCCCTTCTCGCATGTAGCTTTATAAATTCAATTAGAAGTTTAAAATATTTATTTTTTTATTATTATAATTAAAATTATTATTTTTCTATTGTAATATTATTATTATTTTGTATTTTGTTGTTATCAATTGCAACAAAAGCAAAAGCAAAAGCAAACAAACAAACAAAGCGCATCAACAGCAAAAGTCAAGCAATGGATATATCAATTGATTACAAGTAGTCAGAGTGTTGTGTAGTTTTGGTGAGAGATAAAAAGAGAGCGCAATGTTTGTACAAAGAGTAAATAAAATAAAAGCAGAGCAAGCAGCAATATCACACAGCGTTGACGCTTGCATACGTAAAAAAGAAGAAACAAACCACCAACAACAACAAAAAACGGTTAAAATACAATAACAAATAATCAATCAATCAATAATCAACAACAAAATCTCAATATTCACAATATTATTTAACTGCAAACAAAAAAAATTCTAGTTTTTTCTCTTTATTCTTATAATTATAATTATTATTATCATTATTCTTATTTTATTTGTATCATTTATCTTTATATAAACTTTACAACCGCTATGATAAATACTTGCGAGTACTATATTCGTATCTTTCTCTCTCTCTCTCTCTCTCTCTCTCTCTCTCTCTTACCCTTTATTTTTCTATTTAATTGTTATACCTATCTTATATGTATTTTACATTTATTTAAAGACAAAACAAAACAAACAAAAAAATAATCATTATTATTTAACTAAATTATTTCAAGAAAATCGTAACAAATTAAATTATTTTAAAAGGAAATGAAACTAAAGACATTTTGTTTTAAATAAATAATTTGATGAAAATGCTAAACAGAAAACATTTATTATTAATTATATTTATATATAAAATATAATATGTATGTATCTATTTATAATAACTTTATTATATACATATTTACATAATATATTTTTTACTCTCATTATTTATCCATAACGAAATTGGATATGACATTTCGAAACATTTACTATATATTCTGAAAATTTTATACTTTATTTTAAAGAAACAAAAAAAAAAAAAACACAAAAAAACCATGTAAATTATTTAATTTTTGGCTGGGTTGCTTTATTTAATCTTATTGATGTAAAAAACAAAACAAAAACAATTTACTTTTTAATTTGCATTTATTTAAAACAACTCTTTTTTTATTTATTTTAATAATTTAATTATACAAATTTTATATTAAAACTACACAATCAACTAAACAAAAGACATTAAAACCTTAAAAAAAAAGACCCTTAAAAGAATTACAACAACAAAAAATATTTATATAACGAAATTCTAATTTTTTTTTTTCTTTTTAATTTCATTTATCTGCTGAGTTGCCAACAATCAACAATATTTTATATATATAACAAAAATACACATAAATTGTATGAAAAAATAATATTAAATGAGGAATTTAAAACTGTGCCTACAAAATGCCTGACCACCATATGATTAAAAAAGCTTTAAAAAAAATTATAATAAAATAAAATCATAAAATTAAATTTTATTTAAATTTTAAATTGCCAGCAAACAAAATTTTATATAAAAAATATTTACATGTATTTTTTTAACAAAGAATATGCCGCCAAAAAGTCTAACAAGCATGTGTCTGCACACCCAAAGTCCCAACAAAAATCAAAAGAATAAAAAACTAAATTTCATTTAAATTTTAACAAACATAATTTATTTTAAAAAAATATTTATTTATTTTTTTTTTTTTTTAATAAAATGAAAAAAGGCCAGTGGATATGTGTCGTCCGCACACCATCAAATTCAATTTACCCCCCTTTTCAGTTCCCAGAAAATAAAAAAAAAAAAATTCGGATACAAAAAATATTTATAATTATTATTCTTAACAGAGAAAAATATTAGATCAATAGATATAAAATCTGAGAGACATATCTGAACACAAAATACAAACAAAAGCTTAACATTAACAAATCACAATTGATTATTTAAAAACAAAAATATTTGTTTCACAGCTGTTGTGAGGCGGGGAAAATTTTGACAAACAAAAATTGAATGCTCACAACACAGGCGTATTGCAACAACATGGGAAGGAAGGTTGTATTCAAATCTTGTTAAAAAAAAACAAGTGGATTTAAATTTAAATGGTTTAGAAAACAAAACTTAACATTTTTGCTTTAGTTTTTATGTAATTAATTTAAATATGTTGCTGCGCTTTTGTGACTCATAATAATTTAAAATAATTTTCTAAGACCGCCGATCTCTATAATTCAAAATCAATTAAATATTTTTAACAAACTGTTGCTCAAAACAACCTTTAAGAGCTTTGTCGAACGTATATGCCAAGCAAAGAAAATCTGGTCTCAACCAGGCAAATAACGATCTTAAGCCAACAAACACAACAAACAATGTAAAATTTTGACGCCCATTTTCATTAAATGTTTTTATGTTTTTCCTATAGCCGCTTTAGTTTTTTTTTTAAATTTCAAATTTTATTTTTCTTTAATTTAATTTTTTTTAAATAAAGAAAAATAGCATTTTAAAAGTTATTTTTTCAAACCTAAATTTACAACAAATACTATTCTTTGAACTGAACCCAAGCTACAAATATCCCAACAGAACATGGCCATCAGATTATTATTATTTTTTTTTTGCGCCTAGAAAGCGGACTCTTTAGACAATTTAGAATTTTTGTATTTTATTTATTTAAAAATTTTCCAATGATGTTTTTAATTTTAAAAACTAGAACCTTCAATTTTATAAACTTTACCTGAGGCCATTCAACGTAAACTTCTTGTGTATGAATTTTTTATGTAACACATGTAGAAAAATGTATTTATTTATTGATTTTCACGGCCACTCAAAGTGGTTATAAAAAGCACAGGTGCAGCTTCATTTAATCTAGTTCGATCAGTCAATCAATTTTAATATTTATCCAAGCGAAGTATAAAGGCGAGAACCACAGTTTTAAGAGAAATAAAATATGTAAAGACGTGACTCTAACAATAACAGAAGGGTGACTTACCACTAACTCAAGTCATTCCATTGCGCCTTTTCATAAGCTCCGCAATTCACTAACACGACCCGTTTTAGAGTCTTTGCAAGGTTCGAAAAAGCATATAATTAATAGCCGTTCCAGCCACCGAGTTATTTATCAAAACTGTTTTCAGATAACATTACCCATAAAAAAATAGGATCACAGATCCTTTATGTAATATCTACAATGTATGATCATATTATGTTCTATACAAATGTGTGTCATATTTACCTGAAAACGTAAACATACTTTTTTGAACTCATGGACATGGACAAATTAATAATTAACTTTTCAAAAACTAAATTCCAATGAAATTCTAAAAATAATGCACAGCAATTGAACTTGGTAATAAAAAAATAATGCTTTAAGAACTAAAAAGGCTGATTGATGTGGATTCTTTGTTGATCCTGTATGATCATACTGGCATATGATAGACATCCTTAATAAATGTGTTTTTGTCTGCTTTAACATAAACAAATCAAAATTAATTATTTGAAAACAAAAAGAATACAACCACAGCTGTAATGTGGCAGGAAAATTTTTGCCAAACCCAAATGCGAATAGTCTTCTTTTAATAACATGAGGGGAGGGGGGGTTTATTACAATTTTTAAATCTTGATAAAAAGATATTTAGATTTAAAATTAACTTAAACTTTTATATGTTGCTGAGCTCTGCTACTAATTTTATAACAAACAAATTATTTTATTCGCAAATTCATTATGACGTATAGTCACCACCAAACCAGTGTCGAATTCCCAGTTATAACAAACTCTCCAAAATTTGATTTAGAAATTATAAAAAAATAAACTTTTGTCTCGCTAAGTGTAAAATCTATTTCGAAGTTTAAATTAACACTATGTTGCTGTATTTGCTAAATACAACAACATCCAGCAGATTCTTCGTTGATCATGTATGATTATACTGGCATGGCATATGCAACCTAAACAAATGTTTGACACTTTTCGCTGTCGCTGCAAAAAATAATTGAAAAATTTAAACTAAAATTGGCGGACTCTGAAGTGCACGGGACTTGGATCTATCTTAAAATTATTGTTTCACTTTTTAAAAGTAAATTTTTCTAAAATTATAAAAAGCTAACGAATGGCCCCTTTAAGTTGTGTTTAAAAACAAACTAAATCAAGCGAATATTGTTTGTTGTTTTGTAGTTTTGTGGCGATTAATCTTAAAGGTCGTAGGAAAATGTTTGATAGACTTTTTTGATGCGAAATTTATAGATTTGATTAATTAAATTTTTTGTTTTTTACTTTTAATAAATTTCAGCTTTATTGTTATTAGTTTTGGAATTTTAGACTGTCATTGTTATGTCACCTATGCAAATGTTTGGCAGACTTATAAGCAACGTAATGAAAAGCTGCTAGAAAAGAATATAAAAATTGTATATTGACTTTCATTTGTTTTTTATATATTTTTATTTTCTAAACGGCAACAAGAGATAAATGAAATAAAACTAAAAAAAAAACAAATATATTTTATATAGAAAAATTTATTAAAAATAAAAATTTCAAAAATATATAAATTAAATTTATATATATTAAAGGTTTCTATTAAAAATAACTCTTGGAGGCATAAAATAATACAAACAATTTCATAAAAATATAAAATTTTAATATATTTTTTTAAATTATTATTATTATTAACTTTAATAAATTATTTAACAAAAAAAAAAAAAAGATTTTGATATTTAAATATATTTGCAGAAGAAGAGAAACAAAAACAAAAAATAAATTTAATTCAAAATAATAAAATTGACTTGTTCGTAGAAACGAGATTTATGAGGTGCGTGCAGTTTTTTTTAATAAAATGTTTAAGTTTTATTAATTAAAAATTTTATGTAAATGTATGAAATCTTTATAATCAAAATAAAATCCCGCACACAAACACATACATTTATACATACACAACAATTCTTAATTTAATTTTTAAATTATTTGCTAAATATAATTAAATTATTGCTTGAAACTCGTTAATTTTTATAAAAATTTTATTATTTTTTATTTTTTTTTCTTATTTTATGCTAAATCTAAAATATATATTTCAACAAGAAAAACAAAATAAAACAAATGTAGAATATAAAACAATGGCAATTATATATTAAATATTTCTTTTTTTATTTATAAAACCCAAACAGCGTTTTTACATTTAAATATAAAAATGCACAACTTAAATTAAATTTTAAAAATTATAATAATCACAAAAAAAAAAAATTAAACAGCAATAAAATAAAAATAACAAGAATTTAAATTTATTTGCAATAATCTAAATTATTTAAAATCTTGAAAATATATTTTTTTTGTGCCCCTATTTAATTATATATTTTTTTTAATTTTTATTTTTTAATTATAATATTATTAGTAGTAATATTTATTATTTTTTCTTGTATTATAAAACACACACTATACACACAAACACCCAAACACACACACACTTAAAATTATAAATTGCAAAAATGTAAGAAGTTAAGAAGTAAAACAAAAATCCAATTGTCATTGAAAAATTCTCAAGTGCCTTAATAATGTTTTATTTAATTATTTTTTTTATTAATTATTATTATTATTAATTATTTATATACATATATAAAATTTGATTTAATTGGTTTAATTGAATAATTTGTTTTTATTTTTATCAACTATTTTTAATTATTTAAATGGATTTAGTGTCTTCCCCTTTTTAATTTTTTTTTTTATTTTAAATTTAATATATATAATAATTCTTAATTATTATATTATTATTTTTTTAAACTTTTTTGTAACATAGTAAATGCCAGTTAAGCCAGTTTACTATGCTATTTAATTGTAATTTAATAACAACCACAAATAAACGAACTATGCTTCCATTTTTATACCTTCTTTATATAATTTTTACAAATAAAAACGAAAAGAAAAATTTTATAAAAAATTAAATATATTTAAAATAAAATATTAAAAACACTCTTGTGCTTATACAAATTTTTTGTGAATAAAAATTACTTATTTTTCTTAATAAAAAAAAACAAAACACAATTTTTCCAAACAAAATCTTGTTTTATTTTATCCCTTTCTTAACTAGAAAAAGGCGGAACACCACTTTTCATTTGGGATATAGTATTGATTTTCTATTAATCATTTCCATCGATTTTTATTTTGACCATTTTTTGGCTGAAAATACAAAAATTATTTTTATTCATCACTCATAAAAATATTCATCTGATGGCTCGCTCTATCATCGAAAACAATTCAATTATGTTTTGAATACTTGTAAAAAATATATGCATTTTTTTATTCTCCTGTGTACCTTTCGTAGAGTCACTTGTCTGTGTACCAACAGTTTTATAATATAGTCTATTCCTTTAATAAACGTTTATTGTATTGTTATATTATACACAACACCTTAGAGTTTTAAGTTAAATTACGCGGTTTATTTACTTATTCCCGTGTATGCACACAAAAATACACAATGATTACTTTAACACCTAAAAGCGATTTCATTATACAGCACCCGTCATGAAGGTATACTATTTTGGTAAGCATTAGTCTTGATAGTTCATATTTGGCAGTCGTGAAGTAGATACGTGGCAAATTTATTATGGAAAATTTAATCGCTAAAACATTTTATCAAAATCAATCGTTGATTACTGTGACGATAAGAAAGTTACATAAAAGAAACAATGAAATGGTTTCGAAGAAAGAGGGTCTGTAGGTGATAGGTCCAAGCATGAACCACAATGCACTGCAAGATCGGTTGAAAACATTACTGCTGCTCAAGAAAGTGTTCAAAACAATCCATCACCCTCAATGCGACACCATGCTCAGGAGTTTCGTTCCCAAAGAACATCTTTGGCCACAATTTTGGCAAAGGATTTGCATTTGTTTCCATATAAGATTCAGTTGACACAAGAGCTTCTTCCACAAGACCATTTACGCCGCCGTATTTATCCACAGGATGTTACACCTGGCCCATGACAACCCCGATTTTCAGGAAAACATCATAATGAGTGACGAGGCACATTTAAGTGGATGAGTATTAGAATAAGCAGAATGGTCGGGTCTAGGGAACGGGAAACCTTTGCACCCATTAAAAGTGACAGTCTGGTGTGCAATTTGGTCAGCTGGAATCATTGGATCATTCTTTGAAAATGAAAACGGCGCAACGGTATTTGTGATTGGGGAGCGATATGATACGATTGAACACTTTCTAAAGCCACAACGTCATTCACGTCCTAGAAGCCGAGGACTAATTCTAGTTCCAGAGCAGGGCTGCAAACCACTACTCCTTGCTAAAGAGCTGGAGACTATCCAACTCCTGTCCAGAACACATGACTAGCATGCTCACTGGATCTAGGATCATTCACCAGGTAGGTGTGATTAAAGTTGAAATAATCCTGGCCACCATAAAAAAATACCTGTATGGGGCCGCAAAACCACAGCCACCACGATACTCCCAAAGGGCCACCCTCAATAATCAGTCAGAGAAACAGCTAAAAGTCTAAAGAGACAATTAGCGGAACTTTGCGGGCTACTGATTTCAGTGGAAATAACGTAGATCTTCCCGTTGACCCCTGCTGCCTTCAGGGGACTGTGCTCCCTTATACCCCTATCAGCACAGGTCAAGTATTCTATAAAGACCGATAAATGTATGTGCCCTTGGGGGGGAATGAGAATGCAATGAAAAATCTGCTTAAAAAGGATCTCGCATTTGTTAGGCTAACAGAGGCGGACATTTATCTGATATTGGATTCCATACATTATCGCCTACATTAAATAAAACATTTATTAATAGAAGATCCATTCTCTTTCATTTAATCAAAAATTATAAACAAACAAAGTAGTATGCCTTCCCGGCAGACTCGCTTTATTTTTATCTTTACTTGGCGTCATTAGTACTTAAGCTGCTACTGTCCAGCAGATGGAGCTTGTATATTCTATTCTGTTGAGCGGCTCTTCCATATACAAGAAAATTCTCCTTCACCATCATCCATCACATACAGTTTTTGTGATCAATACTTAGTGTCTTCTTGTTCTGTGTTAGTTGTTTTTGTTTTCTGTTTGTTTATTTTATTTCAAGGAATTTTAATGAAGCATGTTGTTATCCAGCCCAATCACGAATAAAAATTCCGCGTGAGTTTTCTCCCTTTTCCCTTTTCTCCTATTATGAATAAATATTTCCCTTTTTTTTAAATGTGGGAAGAGAAAAAAATTCGGCGGGGAAAAAAAGTAGGTATCATAAATGAAAAAAAAGGGAGAAAATATTGTTATTTCTCAAGTTTTTTTCCACCTGCTATATAGAAGGGAGTTTGCACAAAAATGTAAGTAATGTTTGGTTTTTAATTTTTTTTTTTATTTTATAATTTTTATTATTAGGTCAAAAAACACAAATAAACAGCAAATGTAGCATTTGCTTAACATAATGGATGCAAACGCAGATATAGCGTGCGGGTTTTTTAAAGGCAAACATTTTTGGAAAAAAGCATTTTTTTATATTTTTCTTTTTATAGTTTAATTTATTTAATTAAATTATTAATTAATTAATTAAATTAATTAAATTGTAAATAAATAAAAAATCTTCAAGTAACAAAAAAAAGGAAAAATAAATGTAAATAAACAAAACAGTTGGTTATAAAACTCAATGATGCCACTTTTTAATGTTTTTTGTTCCTGCGGAATTTGTGATTGGAGGAATTTTTTCTCGAAAAAATTATTTTCCGTGAGAAAGAAATTCCTAGGGAATATTCGTGATTGGGCTGATCTTGTGTTGATAAGATTTCTTAGAAACTTCTTAATATGTAAACAGTCACAATAGGCGAATTCATTGAAATTTTTAGTGATAATTATTTTCTTTTATAACTTAAACTAAGCATCTTCATAACAATACAATAAATTACTTCACACCTGATAAAATAACCGCTACAATAACAAGTAGGTATAAACAAATTACAATTTAAAGGGTGTTCGTGCAGTGACGTAATTTCGATATATATTTTTATCTGTTGAAAGATAGAATGCAGACACTTAAATAAATGTACCGTAGAACTTTTTATACTACCAGATTCTATACATGACTTGTTTGACATGCCAATTATGCTGTTAAACTACAGAAGTCTATCCTTAAATATAGAAATAGTTCTAAGGTATTGCAGTAGAGTTTCCTCTAATGTTGATTTGATCATCCCATTACGTTTATTGCTTTAATAAACGGGGTCCGGTGTTACCGTATGTGATATTTATAACTAATTTTGATGTTTATTTCAAACTTTAATATCAAGGCAACTTTAATCATACTGACTCTATTGTGTTCGTTTTGCGAAGCAATTCGTGAAGGTGTATTTTCCCATGTGAAAAGTTTCTAGCTTCCACGTTCTTATAAAAGCACGCTTTCAAACTAACAAAATTATTTAAAGGTGTTATCATAAATTTTTACTTCAAAGTTCAATATATATGCATCAATCAGTTTGTCTCAGTATATATAGGGTTTTTCAACAAGAAATTTGTTTTCTAAAACAACATAAAAAAATGAATTTAGATTAAGATGATTCAAATTTTCTTTGTATTACGAAGAGAGAAATTCAGCAATTATGAATGAAAAATGATGTCTGGTAAATATCCACCACGACCACGCTGACAGACGTCAATTCTTTCATCAAAGTTTTTAATCACTTCTTGGCAAAATGGCGGTCCTATTTCGTTAATCACATCACGGATTTTGAGTTTTAAGGCTAATATCAATTCACTTGGCTCCGTGTAGACTCTGCCCTTAACATAGCCTCACAAAAAATAATCCTGTGGTGTTAAATCACACGATCTAACTGCAGATTGTCGTGAAATGGTGCGAACGGGAAATTTGTTTTGCAATTAACTGACCGTTTCATTGGCTGCGTGGCATGTGGCATTGCCTTGTTGAAACTACATGGCTAAAATAAAATAACTAATAGGCTAAAATTGAGGTGTTAGCATCTCGCGATGATCAATTGACCTTTACTGCATTTCCAGCCATATTTTCGAAAAAAAAACGCGGCCCAATTACACCCGCAGACCACAACGCGCACCATACAGTAACACGTTCAGCATACAGAGGCTTATCAACAATCGCTCTAGGATTTTCAGAAGCCCAAATGTGACAATTTTGCTTGTTGACATACCCTGTCAAGTAAAATGGGCTTCCCAAATGTGACAATTTTGCTTGTTGACATACCCTGTCAAGTAAAATGGGCTTCGTTTGAAAAAATGATTTTTTTAGAAAAACCAGCCATTTGTTCCTGAATAAATTGAGCGAATCCAAGCGGTTTTCTAAAACGGTGTAAGAGATATTTCACTCCATCCGATCTTCGTACTATTTATGTCACCTATAATCGGACAAAGATGGAACACAACCCTTATGAATGGGCCAGCACACCAAAGTCTATTTTAGACTTGCCGGACCGCGTACAGGAGAGGGCCAAGAGACTCATTGGACACGGTAGGGTATCTAATTCTATTGATTCTCTAAAGCATCGATGCAATGTGGGATGTATTTTACCGTTTTATTGTTACTACAATGGCCAGTACTCTAATGAAATTAGGGAACTTGTTCCTACTGCTCGCACGTTTTTTCTTTTGGCTCGATTTTCGTTGAGAGCCCATCCATTTATAATCGATTGGCCAGTGAACCGCACTACGCATTACAGGGAGAATTCGTGTTTTAGCAGAACAGTTCGTATGTGGAATAAATTCCCTCCAGAGGTCTTTTCTATCACTCTCAATGTGGGAAAGTTAAAATCGAATGTCCACAAACACTATTCCCTCTTCTCTTCTCCCCATAACCTAATTTCCTAGTTCTAGTACAATGCGTTGCATGGGTAGGGGTCATCCCCTGAGTGCTAGTATGAACGAAGAAAAAACACTTTTGGCAATTGTCATTTTAGGCTACCGACTTTACATATCCCCACAGAAAATAGTCTAGCGTCATTAAATGGCACTTTCTTGTAAGCTAATTCACAGGACCGAAAATCGAGAGCAACGGCAACTTGTTTTAACCTTCATTTGCACAATTTGGAAGTGTTGTTTAGGTGTCAGTTGTCAGACGTTTCGTGTTGAAATGCCAAACCACAAATCACTTGACAGCTGGCAAAATGGCTGTGATGTTAAAAATTAGTGCCAATTTTAAGTTCTTTACCTCTCTAAAAACACAACCATTATAAAATTTACAATTTTGATTATTCATTATTTCCTTAACATTTTATTGAATTTACACTGAGTTCACATTGCACCGAGCATAGTAGAAAATAAAACACATTTAAATATTTGGTTTAAAATGGCTTACATATTTTTTTATTTTATTTTATTTAACTTATTATAAGCTTTGCTTTGTTGTTATTATTATTAATAATAATTATTATTTGTGTAATATGTGTTACTGCTGTTTAATATGTTTTTATATTAATTTAAAATATTTATTTAAAAAAATACTTAATTACAATACGTAACACATATAAAATACAATATATTAAATTAAACTTAGTACTTTTATACAACAAAATCTGATTTTATTTAATAATTTTCTTTATTTTCTTTTATTTGTATTATTTTTTTAAATTATTTATGTTTTTTATTATTATTATTATTTCCTTATTATTAATTTATCATTATATAGCACAGTGCCTTTCTTTCTTACATTATAAAACTACAATTTGATTTTATTTACCTGTAACTATAAACTAGGGCTAAACTACTTAAATTCTTTTTATTTATATAATTTTCTTTAAACTATTTTAAATTAAATATAGTTTTAATTTTTTAATTCTTATACATTTACAAAATTTCCGAAATAAAAAAATGAAATATAATTATAGGGAACGACAAGTTTGTTTAAGTTAATTAATTAGTTTTTTGTTTTTTTTTTTTATATTAAATAACAATTTACACTTAATACATGTAGGGTATGTGCACAAAATATAAAATTACAATACATATTTTATTTTATTTTGTTATGTTTTAAATGTAACATGCACAACACACTAACTAATCAGCGAACACATTATTTGTTGCAGTTTTTTTTTTTATATTTAAAATTCGATTATTAATATATGTACATACGTATGTATGTACATACTTACACATAACCTAAAAATATCTTAACGAAAACATAATGTTAAATTAGAGGATGCTTTTAATGTTAAATTGTTGTTGCGAAAACATGTGGAATAAAATTAATAAATTCATTACCGCCCTGTAATGTTTAAATTATTTATTACATTGCAATAGTTAAAACTTGTTATTGGTTATTAGCGTTATTAATAAAATGTACAGTTATACTACAATTTCATTGCCCATATTTTTGAAAAGTTGTTGTGATGCCACATCTAACACTAACTATACATAAAAAGTATTTAAACAAAAAGTTTCCAGCTATTATTCAATGTTATCAACATGTTGTGAGTGGCTTATATTGAGAAGTAGTTTGCAAAAGCAAGCAAAAAAGTGAGCGCAAAACTTGTCTTAATCAAATACATATTTTGAATATTAACACTCTTTGCACGTCAAATTATTTAATTTAATTTGCTATTTTAAGAAATAGATCGGATAATTTCTTAATTGATTTAAGCAGCACGCACAGAATTTGATTTATTTATTAATGTTTTTTAACAATCGTTTGAATTATTCATAAGAAAATCAAATAGTTTTCTGTTATTCAATTCATTCACAAGAAAATTTATAAAAGTTTGTTCTACTACGAAAAAATATACGATAGAGCGTGTAAAAAAATTTTTAAAAGATTATCAAAACGAAACTAGCTTTTGTAGAGGTGTAGAACTTTGAATTTTTTAAATTGCAATTAAATTTACTTTATTGACAATCTTCTGGCATATAATCGCTACGGTCGACTCCGGTGCGGTCTAATTTGAAGGTTCAATTTTCAATGACTTTTTCCAACATACATATGTGGGCATATATCAGCAATAACGTGGCGAATGTTGTCCTCCAAGTAGTCAATCATTTTAGGCTTATCGACGTAGACTAGCGACTTTACATTACCCTACAGTTATGGATAAATCCCTTCCCCATGTTGAAAGTACCTTCGGGGTAAAATACGGCACCAGTCGCCTGGGATAACAGGAGCTTGATAGTAGAAGAGACATAGGACTCTCGAAGTCCAACCAGTGACTTATTATATGCACACTGGTACCAAGGAAACTAGTTTCCCGCAGGGTTACGACCCTGTTCCGATTGTTGGTGAGTCCCCTCGGGGAGCAACGTGGTGGCTGTGGTTCAAGCGGGCTTTGAAGAAAATTTCGAAGAGGTGTTAAGAAAAGAAAAGATAAGGTTAACATTTAAATAAATGTCATAGTCGCGCTTGTAACAGGACTAGGAGTCGGACAGTCTCCAACTCTTTAGAAAGGAGGCACCTACACCCAATGGTAAGACCACCATCAGATTATGGCCCCATGGCTCGGTGCTGATGTGAATCCTATCACACATCCTCACAGATATGCTAAATGGCACGGTCTTGGAAGCCAATTCACGGGTCCGAAACGTAAAGCTACGCAATTACCAAACGCTTCCCTTAATAAATCGATTGCAGCACGAGCTACGTGACATGGTGAGCCATAAAAAGTCTGTAAACATGGGTCTATAGCGATCACCATTGACTGCCACATTCTGACCAGCACCTAACGTTTTTAAAGAAGTACGAACCAATGATTCCACTTCTCCAGAAAGCACACTAAACAATAAGTTTTTCTGGATGTAACAGTGTCTTAGTATATACTCAAGGATTGTTATCACTCTACATATGGCAGTTTTGTTTATTGACGTACACATTCAAATGAAAATGTGAGCTTTATCGCTTAATAAAATTCGCTTATGAAAATCGAGAATAACGGCAATCTTATTTTGTTCAGGCGCCAGTCTTTTCAAGTTGAAATGCCAAACTAAATTAAACATTAATCGTGTCAAGTGACAAAACGGTCGCCAGTTAAAGCAAGTGTTGCCAACATAAAAGTTCTATACCTCGATATAAAAACCACCCGATCCAAACATACAACTTTTGACAAATCTAAATGTGTCACTGCGATAGAATTGATGAAAAATATATGAATAAAAAGCAACCGCTGCCAGTGTTACCACATTGTATTAGCAATGTACCACTAAATGTGTAGGAAAATATCTCGAAAAAAACGTGGGGTATTAAGTGAAAGAAACATTTTAGTATCTTCAAAGACCCCGAAAGGTACAATTTGTATTGAGTAAAAAAAAAGATTTGTATACTACGCATGAGTTACTACATCGAAAACAGACGATTGTCGAAATGAAACAATTAATAGTTCGCTTCAATTTGAAAGGAAAAACTGTTAGCGAAATTACTGAACTGGTTGGTAAAAGCAAATCTATAGATAATGACATTAATAAAAGATGCCGTAATGACTTTAGACTGGCCAATAAGAGCAGAGAAGGTCAAGGTAAAATTTTAAATTATAGAGTGACCATTCGATTTTGAATGAATGAATGAAAATTAAACGAGACCCTTTTAAATCGCAAAAGATCTTAAAATATTATTTAAATCTCGCATTGGCAAGCAATACATTACATAAGTACGGCCATTTATAAGTCTTCAAAATAAAAACCGTAGAGTAAAATTTACCAAAGATTATTTACTAAGAACAGAAAATTTTGGAGTCAGGTAATTTGATGGTAAATTATGTTGAAAAACATTTCCATTGAATGTTAGCATCATTTTAAGATCCTGTTCACTAACGACAGAAACTTGAATTTACATGCTTCAGATGTTAAGCAATTCGTGGTGTGGCGCAAGCCCAATTCCAAATGAAACCAACAAAATATAAAATCATGAAGCATTAAGCATGAAGGAGTTTCTGTAACGGTTTGAGGTTGCATGTACAAAATTGTCTAGCGCAACATTTTAAAAGCAAAATGTAAAGTGAAAATGTAAAGTTCAGAAAAATTCAGTATTGCGAACAAGTTTGTATTTTATCAAGACAACGATCTGAGTACACATCAGGAGTTGCAAAGCTATGGTGAATTCGTAAATGCTCTTAAATGAACAAAACACCTGCAAAGAGCCCAGACCTCAATGTAGTAGAGCACAATTGCGAGGAATTTGGTAGAAGTATTTCTCAAAAAATTTAACATATAACTCCAGCTAAAGGAGGCTTTGCTAGGCGCTTGGAAATGCACAAAACCCCGAGGCATGCCAAAACTTCCCAAACGCCTACAGACCGTTCTGGACAACAGAGGATATGCAACAAAATATTAATTGTTTCTCTGTCGTTAGTCCGGTTATTCGTTCAGCTATAGAAAATGAGTAATTTTCATAACTTTCTTGAAATGTATAATTATCATTATTATCCATAAAATTAAGTATGTGAAAAAAAATATATTTTGAACTTATTTAAATTATTTGCCTAATTTAATAAGTTAATAAGTTGTTTGATTATACAGTGGAGGCACTGTATGTCATTTTAGCCTTAAAGTTCACCGCTAGACAGCGATTTAGGTTGGTTTCTCTCTGTCTCTCTCTTTCTATCCCTTTCTCTCTCTCTCTCTCTCTTTGGACACTTGGGTATAGTATGAAAAAAGTAAAAAGTTATCATTGATATATCGCTTGTTGTACATATAATAAATAATTCATACAACTTTAATTATAAAATCAAAATTGCTGAAAGATTTAAGAATTCCATTTAAAAATTTCGTAACCAACAGTGTTTCTAACGATAATAAAAGTGAATATAAACCGTTGTGGAAATTATTCAGAATATAATTCCTGATTAGTATAAGTTATCACTTAATATTTTTGTTTAAGTATAGTGTATGTGTGGGTGTGTGTGCTAAAATATTTAATATTTTTTAAGTATTTGTATTTTGTATTTATATTTTATATACTATTTTCTTTTCTTTATACCATTTTTTAAATGTTAATAAATAATATTTATACTTATTGATACATAATAGCTGCTTATAATTAAAATCTAGCATCTCATCATATACAAGGTTTTGATGCAGATTTTTCGCTTTTTTTTTGTTCTACATACATATACTTACATACATACATACATACACACATACTAGACTACATGTTTAGTTTCGTTTCTTACCAATATTTTTTTTGACACTGCTACTCGAATCGACTTTTTTGTTACCCTTTGCAATGGCCAAAAGTGTTACCAATTTTTTATGAGAATCGCCTACAATCCAACCATGTTTTTGATATTGTTCAGCACCGCTGTCATAGTTAACGGGTGGCGGGTTACTTTTGTTGTTATTGATGCGCCCAAAGTCTTCATCACTCGACGATGACCAATAATAGAGTTTTTCAGTTGCCAAACGTTTACGTCGTGGCGGTGATTGATTAGATAAATTTTTTCTTTTACTTTTAGCTGCTGGCGACTGATTATGTTGTTGAGATTTTGCATTGCTGCTGCTGGCAGCAATATGTGAGTTGCTGCAATTAGTATTATTATTAGTATTAGAACCTCGTTTTTTAGTAGGTGTTTCGCGAGTGCTGCCAGAAAGTTTTGCTGATTTAGCATTAGCTGTTGATGTCACAATGCTTGCCGTTGCAGGTTTTAATGATTTCCCCCTTTTTACTTTACCGCCGCGTGTTTTATTTTGTTTCTTTTTCAACTCTGATATAAGGAAGTCATCATCATCGTCATCATCACCATCGTCATCATCGTCCTCATCACTATGAATACTTACATCGTCATTACTTTGCTCATCGTCTTCATACTGACGTTTTTTTAACCTTACGCGCGTACTCTCTTTGGCCGCCGTTGCCTTTTTTGTTTTTTGGGCCGGCTTGCTTTTAGGTTGCTTTGCATTACTCTTGTTATTGGATCGTTTCTTGCGCGTACCATTATTGTTATCGCTTATTGTTATAGTAGAAGAGTTTTCCATCAATTCGACTGTTTTGGATTTTCTTCCTCTAACCTTTTCGGGTATAATTTTTTTACCAACATTTGAATCGATAGCATTTGTGGCAATTGTAGTTGTGCTAACAGGTTCTTGCTTTTTATTAATAACTTTTTTTGTTTTTATCTTTTTAGATGTTAACAATTCCTGCCGATCTAAACTTAAATTATCCGAACGTTCCGCTGCTATACTCATTCGACGTGTGTTACGACGTCTTACATCTTTTGTACTTGAAGTTACATCGGGAATGATTTCCTTTTCCTTGGCAACTTCGTTTTGATTTGAAGAATTGTTAACGCTGTTTTTTCGCTTTTTACGTTTCTCCAGCAGTTCTTTCTCTTCGATCAATGCAATAATGTCTTTGGTAGATAGAAATTCTTCATATTCATCGGAACTCCACATTTCTATTAATTTTTTAGGACGATTTGTCGCACAGCGACGTTTAGATTTTCGTTGGCCATCGTCGATAAGTTTTTTAATTTCGTCGGGACTCATTCCAAGTTCCGTTTGCAACTTGGAAATATCCTTACGAGTCTTTGGGCCGGCATTAGTTTTAGCACGCGAAACTCTTGTTTTAGTTTTCCGTGCATTTGTTGGCAGTGTTGCTGTTGTAGAACTAACAACAGCTGGCGGAGAAGCTGCAGGAATAAACGGTTTCAAGGTTTCTCGTTGTTGCTGATATTGTTTATGATTTGTTCGATTATTAACTCCAATTGGCGTTCCAATAGCTGGATTATTTTCAGCAAGTATTGGATTTCCGACTCTATCGTTTGCTACACCATCTACTCCAGAATTTCCACGTAATTCGTCAAAAAGCTGATTCAGATCAGCCTTGGAAACAGGGTTTTGATCTTTTTGTACTCCCACACTTTTCACCTTCACGGCATTTACAGCCGTCGTTTTAATAGCTGCCTTTGTGCTGGCATTCTTGAAAATCCGGCCCATTATTAAGGATTTATTTTCGAATGTTTTGGCAGTAGCTCTACTAGATTCCGAACTTGAATCGGTAGAATTATTTTTCTGATTTTTGTCGTTACTTTCACGTATGCTAACTTCATCATCGCAGCTTAGTGAACCAAAATCATAGTCGTCTCGGTCCGAAAAACTACCCGTCGAAACACTGTTATTGTCTTCAGTTAATAGATTAACAGCAGGTGCTTTAGGTTTTTGAAAAGTTATTGTCTCCTTTTCCTCCAAACCAATGTTTTTAAATGGTCGATCGGGAATTATAATTTTATTGCTTGTTGAAGTCTTTTGATGCTCCTCAACCGCAGCTTTAATTATTGATGAATGCATAATAGTTTTGGAAGACGTTGAACTTCGGGTCTCATTATTTTTTGTACGTTCACTTCTAATAGGCAATTGGGCGTTACATTCCCTGACATTTTCATTTACTAGCGTTGTAACATACTCTGGTGTATCTAAACCTTTTGGACGCATTAGATTATTAAGATTGACCTTTGGCGTCGCCTGGTGTGGATGCATTATATGTGATGAAGTTTGAAGTGGAGTCGAACTACCTTGAATCGGTGAAAACCCATGGGAATTGGGTTTCTCCTCATTTCCTAAAGCTATTTCCGCCAGCTCTGTTAATTTGCATATGGTACGGGATTTTGATTCCTGCTGTTGATTCAAATCGATGTTAACATTTTCATAGCCTTTCATCGCTGCTTTTGTTTTGAATCTGGATGTCGTATTTGTAACAGCAGATAAATGAGAAATTGCACAATAGGTTGGTGATCTCGCATTCCTACAAACAGTAAATAGAGATAACAGGCGTTATTTTATTAACTCTGACTCTTGCTTAATCTACCGTCAACTGTTGTAATACGTAATTTTAACTTTTAAATTTCATAAGCCAATTTCGAAATCTCGTTATACATTTAAATAAAATAAAGAAAGAAATCTGTATTAACTGATTAATAAAGAGAACTTAAAAGATAAAAGCCTCCACTACCAAGTGGAGTGAGAACTACGAAGAAAACTTGTTAAAAAAAATATAGCTTGCATCGATTCATCTAGTCCTGTTCTTAATAGCTTTTGGAAAAAGTTCGAAATCAAAATTTTAGTTATTTAAGACGTTTGTCCTCTATTGTTGTCGTAAGAATCGCAAAGGGCTTCTCAAGTTATCAGGCTTGAATTATGTAAATTCGTAAATGTGAACAACATAGTGCGTTTCTATGGAATGGATTCATAGACTAGAGAGATCGATTATTGAATATTTTAAGAATCGTTTTTTAAACAGTTCAAATATTCAAAATTGAACGAAGTAATGATACCCTAAGGTAGTAATGCAATTATCACTAGGACAATCCTAATTGGTTGCAGCCTGAAAAGTAAATACAAGAGTGTTCATATCTCATACATCGGTCATCGGTATTGGCATTCCGTTTACGTGAGCTTAATAAATAAACATCCCACCATTCGATTAAATACGCATACCGATGTACATTCGACCGCCTGTGTTAGCATTTTAATATTTAATGGAGAGATCGAACCCAAAATCAGAGATAAAATGGTTTCATCACATCCTGGATCAGTTACAAGATGGATTAAAAATTTCTTTCCCTCCTTATTTCATTGTAAAAGTTGGGTTTCGTGATGAACTTTCCGAGGATGGACAAATCGGTAAGCCCGCCATTCATTCCATGTTACGTGAAAGTTACGAAGTTTATATTACTTTTGTTTGGGTACGGTTTTCCGTCGACCCTCGTCAAATTTGGTTTGTGAACAAACCGGTTTCGGCTGTTTGCCATCTTCAGTGTCCCCTTCGTATTAGTTGCGTTCCATTGTCAGTTGTGTTTATATAGTTCGTGTCTCCCTTCGTGTTATTGCGTTCGTCACTTTCTGTCTTTTTTGCCTGCATCTCTCTCTCTTTTTTCGTTTGTCTCTTTTAACCTAATTTGTCGCTCCCTTTTTCATTCGTCTTTTTTTCTAACTAAATCCTTTTACGATCATGCTTGTTGTCTGTTTTTGTTTAAGTGTGAACCTATTGGGTGCTCCTCTTCCCCCTCCATGTGACATAATAATCTGTAATTGTACGTTTATGATGTTCTTTATTGCTTTGGTCCCGTGCACCTACATAACATTTTCGTGCTGGTGTAGTGTTTGTTCTCCTGTAAAAATGTTCCAACGGTTCAAATATTGTGTCCGAAGCAGTGTTTATTTGTTCATTTATTTTTCGTCCGTCAAATGTTTTCTGTTTGTATATTTCCATGTTCTCCAATACATTTATGAAGCAGTCTAACCGTTGTCTCTATATGTGCTGGTGTACACCCGCTGTCAAGTTTATTTTAGTTACAGAAGTTTAGTCCTGACGATGTAAAGCAAATCTACAACCAAATTCAGACTAAACATTTCAAAAACAAATAATCTGCTAGGTTTACATACAAATGTTTAAGAGCCTTTGTAGATATAATAATTTGGGGTCACTGTTCGGTTAAAGCAAAAACTAGGATATAGGAAAACGGCTCCTAACTATTATCCAAGATATAAATTCCAACCAAACAACATAATATAAGTTCCGTTGTTTAACCTAACAAGAAAGTAAGACGTAAAGGGTGTACTCAGTGTAATTAGAAGGGTATGACTCTGGGTCTCCGGAACGTAATGTCTTTCGGTTCAAACTTAAACTTTATAAAAATTAAGGACAAATAAAAAAAGGAAAACATTTTTATGATCCATTCTCTATCTTACCTGTTGTCATGTGCCGGAGCTTTGTTGAAGCAACTTGATTGATTAATTAGCTGAGGATCTCTAAATAAGGTCTGTTGCTCCAATGGCGGTTGTTGACTAATTGCGTGTACTGTATTGTTTACCAAGTGCGGAGAATTCAGTTGATTATGATTTGTATGTACGTTAGACGACGGCGTACGCATGGTTGCAGGTTCAATACTCAAATTATTTACAGCTGTTCGATTAACATTTATACTAGATAAAGCTGATTTTTCCTGATGATTATAGGCATAGGAAAAATTAGCATTAACATTGCAGTCTTCGACGGAACTAACGGCATTGTTAAGACGTGGAGTTTCTGCACTTTTTAAGATATTGCAACATTCAAAGAATAATCGTTCATCGGGATTCAAATTTAAACGGGAGTTGCCATTGTATGCTGTATTTGCACTTATATTTACATTGTACTCATTATCAGTAGTTTGTTCTTTTACAGTGGGTTTTTGTGAAGATTTAGTCGATTTTGAAATATCATGAGCTTCTATTGGCTTTAAGTCTTCTGCAACAGCACTGTGTGTTTCTGAGAGGGTGTGTTTCGTTGATTTTAGTGCTGAAAGGGTTTTGGGAGAAGTTTGTGCTGAGATAAAAGACTGCACTGCAGAATGCTGATTAGTTAGCAATGGAGGTGAAGGATTTGTCTCACAACGTAGTGGCTCTGATATAGTAGCTCGTCTGGTAGATCTTCTTGCATATGGTCCTAAAGCGCCATATTGTTGCAACTCTTCAGGATTTCCTATATTCGAATGAGTTTTTGATAATAAATATTCCTGTTCGGAAACCTTGGAAACGTGGGCCAGTGTCATATTGTGCGTAGACAACGATCTAGCACTGTAAAATACTTTTTTGCATAAAATACATTCTATTTTTTCAGCTGACATCTCACGACTAGATGGCCTTTTCTTCGGTTTTCGTGTCAACAGAATGCTACGCCTACGACGTCTCCTACGGCCACGACCTCGACCCAAATCCTGCGAATAGCTTGTGTATACGCTTACCTCATCGTCCAAATCCATGTCCATGACTTCAGTGTTGGTGTTTTCATCGCATATGGATCCAAAATTTGAACGATCATCATTGAAATTTGGTGCACTACGAACGCTCATGGAAGTGGGTGGTCGAGAAAACTTACTGTTCGAATCATCCATTCCCGCATCATTAACCAGTTCAAAGCCATCGTTCTTGAAAGCAAATTCTTCATTCTCGTTTGACATTATTTTTTCGTTGACGTTTTTAGCGATTTCAGTCAAATAATTATCGTCTTCCAAATCTTCGTTTTCCTCAGGTGCTGAATTTTTTATTTTTTGACTTGAAACAGTTTCCTTAACAGCTGACACGCCCTTAGATTCACTGATTTTCTCACCTTCCTTATGAATGTTTTTATTAAGGCGGGGATCTCTGCTAGCGGTCACACTTTTATTAGAGTCATTTGTCATTGTTTTTGTTGGAGTTTGTGGAATCTCTTGATTGGCACTTGCTTCAAGTGTGACGGAAAGAATACTTGGCCTTAGTATTATAGAAGGTTTATTTGCAACTGCTGATGCCTGAGTTTTTGAACTACTTGACTGTTTGGCATTTTCATTAGTTGCAACATTTTTAAACACATTCACATTTTTCGCTTCATATTCGTTAAGTTGTCGTTCTATATCAATTGAAAAAGATTCTAATGATGTTTTAAGTTTTGTTATATTCTCATTATCGAGAGTTTTACCACGACGACGATATTGACGACGTTTGTTATTCTTCTTACCATCACCAGCCTCAATTATCTCTAGAGGATCCTTATCATTTTCCAATGACTTTTCAACTGTACTTTCTATTACGTTTTTATTTTCATTCGTATTAACATCATTTTGTTTTAGAACTTCACTATTTTGATTGTTTCGTTGAGATTTCCCCGTACGTTTTGTGCTTGCAGCACTTTCCGTATTCTCACCTTGTGTATGAACGGCACTTGAGGAGGCTGAGGTTACATTTCGTTTTGTACTTGACATTAGAAGCATTCCAGTCAAAAGAAGATCTTCACTTTTTTCATAAGCTAAATTTTCCAATTTCTTTAAATTATCCCTACGAGCTTTATCAAGCTTAAAGCTCTCTAATAATTGATCAGCAACAATAGCAGCCAATTCATTCTTACGTCGTCGCCTTTGTTTTTTCTTTGTATCACTACTTGTAATTACAGCAGTAGGCATTGATATCGCTGATGTTATTGTGGACATAACAGATGTTTGTTGATCGGACTGTGCTGAACTGTGAAAGCCAGATGAAGTATTATTATTGTTACTCATAGGCTCTAAGTCTAGATTAATGGTGTTCGTTAAAGCTGAACTATTAATACTTTTAGCTTCAACATCTTCGACATGAGTTAACTTAGGAATTGCTGATATCTCCAGGGAGTCTATAGTTGGCTTTGCTGTTTGTAACATCTCCTGTTTGCTACAGTTCTCCACAATTATCCCTGCTGAAGTCTTTGTCTTTTCAACACTTAATTCTTGATCGATGGTTTTGTTTTGTTTTGTAAAATTTTCTTCGCAAGGATTTTCCTGAAGTTTTGATTCCATTTCAGAATATTTAATTTGTGTTTCATTCTTTTTGGTTTCTCCTTTGGTTTCTAGTTGATCCTTTAAGCTATCAGAAATGCTCACTTGGATATTGCAATCGTTTATTGGCATTTTATTATCCAGGCATTTGATGAGTTCATTATTCTTGTTGATTATGGACTTACTGGATGTACCAGGGCTAATTATAGCCGTTGTATTTCCAGAGTTAGCAGTAACATTAACTGCAGCTGTATCAAATTGTTCTTGATGATTGATGCTGGCAGCTGAAGTTTTTGTACCGGCGGCTTTGTTAAGATTAGCCGGTCGACAGTCTAAAGTTTTTGAACGCATATTCCGTCTGGCAGCAGTTAAATACTTAAATTCAGTAACTGGCTCTTTGGCCGCATTAACATCATCTGTGGTTTTTATTTGTAATAAGGGCTTAGGTGGAGTGGAACTTTTTTTTGAAATCATCGCTTGGGCTTTTAAAGCTTCTTCAGTATCTAAACTGGCTTTCACAGCATTTATTACCGAATTGATCGCATCATCTATATGATTTATAACTTCTTCATCCATTCGCAGAATCGGTTTATTTTTCGCAGATGATTCTTTTTTAGAGTTTGGATTATTTGTTGTTATATCTTTGGCATTACTCACTTTAGCTGTAGTTGTCGCTGAATTTAAAACTAAACGTTCGCTGCCGTTCATTGCCACTAGAGTAATATTTGCATTATTTGTTGTTTGTAATGCTGAGGGTTTGTTGCGTTTCTTATTTGTGTTCTTAGCAGGTTGTGCTACAGCTGGTGTCGTAGTAATAACAACGGCTGGTTGTACAGGTTCATTGGTGGTAACAGCTGTCTGACCTCCCACAGGATTTCTTACTTGAGGTATTCTTAGTAAATCTAAATTTGAATAAAAAGGCTTGTTTAGGAGTGCTTCAGGTGTAAGCGGTGTTATTGCCAAAATTGGTGATTCGTTTTGTAGGCCTATAGGTGGTGCTGGAGGTGGTAAAAGTATAGAAGACATTTCTATGTGTCTCGGTGGAAAGGGAGCAGCCAATGTACTTTTTTCGGGGCGAGGTTTTTTTGAAAGATCAAGCGGTTCCATTTCATCAAACACTGCAAAATTACGTACTTCAAAGCCACAAATTGTTTGACGTCGCGCAGGCATTCCTGCCATTCTTTGCACACCAGCACATGATAAGTCCTGGCTTTGCTTTGTTACATTTTTCGTGGAATTCGATAAATTTAAGGGCTCTGCCACCGAATTGCTTGCACTAAAAGATGACACAGTTAGTTGTAGTGCAGATGGTGCTGCTATATGGGTTGATATAGCTGGAATAATAGGAATAATTGGTGTTGGAATTATGTTAGTACCAACTGCTGAGACTGTTGAAGACATTGAACTGGGAGATTTTTGAGAAACATTTGCTATTGGAACGGGAACAGGTACCGGAACTGGTAAGGACATTGGTAAGGCCATTGGTGGAATATGAGGTGCCGTCATAGGCTGGCGTACATTATCCAAGGGTATAAATATCGGCATCTTTGGCATTACAGCTGATGTATTTAGAGGTGCCACGGGTGGAGGCATTGCATTTACAACTGTAGTTGGAAAAAAATTTATTGACCGTTTATTTTCCCCTTGTGTAAATACCACGTTCGAAAGATTATTTATACACGCTGTTTTTGATATATTCGATGACGATGTTGATATTTGAGGAGCCACTGATTGCTTAGCTATTATTTCAACTGGATTTATAATCTTAGAATTGACATGAATTTTATTTTCTAAACTAGCATTTAGAAGAGGTAAAGCTACAGTTGCACTTGCATTCGTATTTGCACTTGCATTCACAACATCTGCCTTTATTATCCTACGTGAAATGGTTTTTCGTTTCGGAGTCTTTTTAGGAGCAACATTTTTTTCAATTGGTATTGCCATTTCCTCAGCAGCTTCTGTTGTCAAAACTAATGTCGGTTGTTGCTGTATTGGCTTACAAGTTGGAACTGGAGATATTTTTACATCGGCTGGCGTAACTGCTACTTTTTCTGTCGGTAAGGGTGGTACTAATATTTTCTGTTCAGTTTTAAGTTTTTCTTCAAGTTTTCCTGTCAACATCGCTATACAATCACTAATACGTTTACTACGCTTAACGCTTTTAGTATTTACTGGAGTATTACGTTCAGAGTCTAAAGGCAAAATTGTAGTTGTAACTTTATTCACTTTTTCTTGACCATCCGTTAGAAAATTTGTTTGTGAGGTGCTACAATTAGCATTTAATATTATTTCGTTAGTCTGCTCAGCAGCTGATATAACTAATTTTTCAATCTGAGACAATTGCTTAACATGTTCTTTGGAATTATTCGCTATAACTAAATCACAAGAACTTTTTAATATATCAGCATTGGTCTCAACTTCTGCAGACCTTTTAGATGCCAGCACAACAGTCTCGCTAACCAAATTGTCTTTCGTGTTTAATTTTTCAGTCTTGATACTACAACAATCAACTTCATCGATATATTTCTCAACTTTATTATTTGTTTTATTTTCTTCAATGGTTTTTAAATTCTCGGTTAATTTCCTTTCACTTCTTCTTTTCATAGCCATTTTAATACTTTTTTTGTTTTTATTTTGTTGTCTATTTTTTGCAGCTTTGGAGGACAGAGTTGAAGTTGTAGATCTTGTTGCCATTTTCTTGGGTTTTTTTAATTTGGATTTGGTTTTTGATAAGATTTTCACTGCTTTTGACATTTGCCGAACGCGAGTCTTTCGCAGGCTATTATAAACCTTGTGCTTTGCTAATAATTTTGGTTTGATGTTCTTAATGGATTTCTTAGCTTTGCTTAGGGTAGGAAATATTTTCTTACAAATACGCTTTGGAGGCAAATTTTCCAACATCTTTTTAATGGATTCAGCTAGAATAAAATAATTAATAATCAATAATTAATTTTCGTGTATTTCATTTTAAAATATTTTATAATGTATTACTAGTTTGAGTATTTAATAACGTAACATATTTACTAGGATCCAAATATTTTGCTATTTACACAGTCAGCTAGAGGACTTTATAGGATCTGAAGTGGGACATTTCGCAAGGGAAAAATTATAATACTGTAAAAATCTACTGACTGAATGTTATATTTTTTTGCCTGTATAATAGGTGCGACCGCTTAAGGAGTGATGCAAAGTTGCATATTTAAGAAATGCCATCCCAGACGTCATTTAGATAACGGTAAAAGTCCAGTCGTGTTTATCTAGGAAGTAGCTTCTGAAGCGAACTTGCCATGGTTAATATGAGTTGGCAGATGAAATGCCATCGACAGCAACTCAAATTGTTCTTCCCATATAGCTGAAACATATTGGTCAACTTAACACAATCGGTTGCAATATGAAGTGAATTATATAGGATTGTCATGCAAGTTGTTATCTAAAAATTATGATTCGAAATAATTAAATCCCACACTAGAAATCAAGCCATAATAAATAAATAAAAGTAAAGTTTTAGGAAAATACACTTTTATTAAAAAAAAAGGTTTCAAGTTTATGCCCTATCGGATTCAGTTCTATTGCATACAATTTTTTACATGAGATTTTACAATGAGTTCTTATTATAAAGAATAGCGAACTCGATCATAATAGGGTATTTGCAGCTATTGCCAATATTTGAAACGTTGTTATAAGAAGTGGTGCTGTGATAACCAGAATCAAAATGGCCAATATACACAGATAATTTGATGTGCCGCCATCGAACTTAAGACTTAGTTTTGAGTTGATTGTTATTTATCTATAGGAATTCTTAAATGAGAGTGCAGCTTGCCTATGACTATGATTTATTGAAAAACTGATTTCAAGACTAAAGAAAAGCGAATCTATTTTTGTTAAAGCGTTTTTGTTTCATTTGCTATACAGACAAGGTTTGCGGCGTAAAGAGTGAGTTCTGATAATAACATATTCCTAAATAGTATAACGGAAATGTAAAAGGCCTATTAACAACATTATTTTCTACATTCGTATAAAACCATAATACCTTTCTAAATAGCTCACTTCAGTGGTACAAAAGTGGTTACTCACTCTAGCAAGATCAACTAATATCCGATTAAACCAGAAGAATTAGATTCGGTAAAGAGTCAAAGTAGAAGAATACTTTCTGTAGCTAGAGCTGGATGACATCGATATACCTAGCAAGATGATGCTACAT
This sequence comes from Trichopoda pennipes, assembly GCA_030448955.1. Classification (NCBI taxonomy): domain Eukaryota; kingdom Metazoa; phylum Arthropoda; class Insecta; order Diptera; family Tachinidae; genus Trichopoda; species Trichopoda pennipes. Next base: position 10,205,954 of record JASKUP010000025.1, on the reverse strand, counting down.
GCGCATCGCAAGAGATTGTGATGAAAACATATGGCGTCTAGATCAATGTCAGTGAGTGAGGTAGATTTTCGTCGAGCGGACTATATTCATCGACCCGACGACGGTTTTCGCAATGTGTTTACTAGTATTCTCAGATCGCATATAAAACCTAAATAACTTCGTCATATCCGTTATTTCAGTTCCTGAATCACAACTCTTTTCTTCCCCACATAACGTAATTTGTTAGCTAGCCCAAAAAAAAAAAAATAAATAAATAAACAAATACCCGTAACTTCGGAAATATTTGCGTTACTTAAGACCCCTTCAAACCTGTAGCCTCATATCCAAGATGCATTAGCATCAAGCAGATAAAGTGTCAAGATAAAAATGTATCGGAAAGTTTCTCAGTCAGTTTGGACGTGCTCAAGTTCAACATCCAATTAGCTATTGCCGAAACAAGACCAATCATATTTTAATAAAAATTTATTTCCTATCTTAATCATCTGGTTACCATTTATCTAACCGAACCAACAAATAAACAATTGGGCAAATTTGAGGTTAGGAAGTAAACAAACATTTTTTGACAACTTCAGTTTTATTAATGTCAACGTATGGGAATTAGCAATGGAATATGATGTTAGGCAAACTTCCACCTCTAGAAGGTTGGCGGACGTCTGCTCTTTTCACAAAATTTTGATGCACATTTTGCAATAAAGCTTCGCTTATCTCATCAGTGCAGCGCCGAATTTCATCTTTCAGAGCGTCATATATTGTTGGTTTGTTCATATAAACCTTGTGTTTCAAATAGCCCCATAGAAAATAATCCAGCGGCGATAAATCACAAGAACGAGGAGGCAAATTAGCATCGGTAAATCAAGAGATTATACGACCAGGAAATTTCTCATGCAATAACTGAATTCTGAGTGGCTGTACGGCTTATGGCGACATCTTGCTGAAGGCAAAGGTTACTGATATTAACATTAGCCAATTGTGGCCACAACAACTTAGATATCATGGTTTTCTACCGTAAAGATTTTACGGTAAAACAATTACAAACCGCACGATGCGGCAACTTTCTTCGAATAAAATTTTTTTGAGGACTGTTTGTGGATTTTGTGGGCCCATGCGCTAATTTTGTTTGTTTACATAACCGCCTATTGGAAAACAGTCACTAAAGATGAACTTGTTGAAAAATGTGTTGTTTTCATTCAGTTTTTTAAACAGCCAATTCACAAACGTTCGACCCAAACAGTGGTCGATTGGATTTAATTCTTGAACGAGTAAAACTTTATAAGCGTAAAGATGAAGAGCCTTATGTAAAATATTGCGCAAAGTGCCTCTAATCATGCCTAATTGTTGCGAATGTCGACGAGTTGATATTCCAGGCTCATTCTCAACACTTTGCTGTACAGCGGTTATGTTAATAACACTACGGGCACGACAAGCACATTGCTTTTATATTTGCTTTGTTGTCAGTAAATATACTGTAATCCTCGAGTTTAGCGATTAAATTATGAACAGCGGTTTCAGAAGGAGCCTGATTACCAGCAAAAGCTGCTGAGTTTTAAAAAGCGATACAGTGAAATTTTCACAGTTTTGATAGTAAATAGTTTAAAATTTCCCAACATTTTACTAAGTAAATGTCAAAGGATGACAGCTTAATTCTTAACATTTAATCGGTTTAATTCCTAACCTCAAATTTCCCCACCCGTTATATGCGAATACTAAATGAAACTGAACTTACCATCGCTTGGACGAGATCGAGGAGATGTTTTAAGTTTCGTAAAATTTGATGATGATACTGCTCCCTCTTCGTTGGTATTTTCATTTGAAATTGAAAGAGACTTTACAGCTGTTTTATTCTTATTTTTTCTTAATTCTAAAATGCTGTGTTTGTTGCACGGTCGTCGTTTTTTAGAGCCACAATAGTAACGGTATTTTCGTTTTTTTGCCAGCGACCAAATATAATCGCCAGAACAGTCGAGCATATGACGATAGAGATCGAGAACACCATTACATTTTCGACCACACTTAGAGCAGCCAGTTCCAAGGATGTTATTGTTATTATTATTTATATTTGTATTTGATACAGGCGTTGTTCTTAAACTAGTTTGCATTTTCAACTGTCTTTTAATGCCAGCCGATGAGGATGAACTGCATGACTGAATACTATGCGTTGGTGAGACTACGGATGCATTACCAATCAGTTGTAGGGCCGCTGTTGTTGATAGTTTTGAATCAGCGTCACAGTCTTCTGTACTGCTACTGCTATTTTTGAGACTTGGGGAATTTGTAGTGCAACTATGAAGCATTGATTGCAAACTGTCCAACGATTCTTCATTGTTTGCAATTTCACGTATAAGGGTTTCATTTTTGTGCCAAAATAGACGCCGTGCAGCCCCGCTGTATATTAAATGATCGCTTTCATTGCCATAACGACTAAGAGCTTTTTTTGGTATAAATAAATGACGCAAAAGATTTCCATTTAATAACTCTCGGCCAACAACCTCATAATGAGTTGATAGAATTTGTGAATGACGAAACATTTTGTGCTCTTCGAGAGATTTCAGTTTTTCAAACTTTGTTCCACAACAAATGCAAAGGTAACAGCGTGGCCTAGCCCATTCTCCGCTTAGCACCAATTTTGTGCGAGTATTTTGTGTTCCATAATTTGGCAGAAGATTTAGCAGGCCCAAAAAGCTTTCGTCTGCAAAAGTTTGTGCCATAAAATTGTCAGCGCAGTCTTCATTTGCAGTTTGTGTAGGAGCAATGCCAAATTCATCATTTTCCAGCTTAATAATGGCCTGTTCGTTTTGTTCAAGTATAATATGGGGGAGTAACCGCATATCCAGTATGAAATTAAGTTGTTCGTTGATGCGTTGTTTCTCTTCGCGTGATGGATCCATGGAAATTTCTGATATTGTTGTTGTTCGATGCCAAATATTATCATCGGATGATAAGTTGACTTGTTGTTGCTGTTGTTGTTGCTGCTGCTGCTGCTGTAATTCGTGTTTTTGGCGCATTGTCAGTTGAGTCCACATATCAAGTTTCGAAAGATCTCGCAATCCCAGCATAGGATGTTTCATTTTCTTCACAATCTTACCGCCCTCATTGATGAGTTTAAACTTTTTAACACTGTCCCATTTCCATTTCCAAGAATTTTTAGTATGAGGACGACGTATCTTTGAAGTGCTGGCGTCGCCACCAAACTGTTTGGCAGTCAATAGCGTTGGAAATGCAGTTATAGCGGCAAGACTAGTTGCCGCATGAATTTCACTATCCATTGTTGTCACAACAATGGGACTTTTGACTAGTGTACTTCTAATTTGAGGTTGATGGGCATTGCGCATCAATGATGCGTCTAATTCTTGCATGGAGTTACCCATTATTTTACCATCTAAGTGGAAGAGTAAATTGTTGCGCACATTCGAAACTACTTCTTTGTAGAAGTTGTCATCAAAAACACACGACATGATATCATTACGTGTGGGTACTCGAAAAACAACATCGGCTGTTAGATCGCCGGTAAATCCGCAACCAATTGCTTTTATTGATTTACCGCGCAATTTGGGTGAGCAGGTGGTAGTGTTGGAGCTGGAGGAGGAAGAGGCAGATATAGAGGTAGTTGGACCAAATGCAAAATTAGTCGAAGAATTATGATGATTCTGTTCGGACTTAAGCAGCAGTTCTGGTAAAAGTTTTTCTCTACGCAATCGTACTCCCTTACGATTGTTTGGTAAACGATTTTGTGTTAAACCTAGTCGGGATAATATTGGTTCTTCTGCACCGATTACCGATGTATTCGGTGTTATTGCAGTGCTACACTGAGAAGTTGTACTGACTACTGTACCAACACAACTGCCAATCACATTTAAACAGCTGTTAAGCGATTTTTGTGATCTCTGCTGACGTTTAAAAGACAACTTACTTCTCTCTCCGATTGTTAACTTTTCAATGGAAACGAAAGAATCTGTGTCATTATCTTTCGATTTGCTACTGCTTTCATCGAAGGAAAATGGTAAACTTTTATGCACCATTTCCATATGCTTGGATAATTTGGATAGATTTTGAAATCTTATGACACATGTTTTGCAACCAAAATATTTATCTGTATGACAGTCGGTTAAATGCAGGAAGAGAGAACTTAATTCCGAAGCTGGTAATATAACGGGTTGAGTTTGTCCTTTGGTCTTTTGACAAAAATTACATCCAGGAAAATGTTGTGAGCCAGTGACATTAGGTTTGCGCTTTCGCGGCACTATATGAGTTTGTTGTTGTTGTTGTTGTAATTGAGCATTTCTGCCACTACACCGGCGATCCTGCTGCAGACAATGAAACTTATCCACATGTTTTAATTGCATTTTATGAGATGAAAATTTCCTATCACAGTATAAACAAAGATTTTTTATATTCGACGCTGATTGTTTTGATATGTTGGTATCATCCTCTTCGTCATCCTCAATATCCAACATTTCGTCCATCATAATTTCATCACGTTCCTTGTCAATTTCAATTTTTGCTTTATTTAAATTAAGTTTTTCAATAATCTCGTTTATGCGTTCCAATGGCAAGCTGCACACAAGTGTTTCTTTACATATCGGAGACTGGTGTCCATAATCATCTTCGTCCTCATTCTCATTATCGTTTTCATTATCATTATCGTTGTCATTTTCATTATTATCATCATCATCATTCTCACCAATTCCTGCTGTATTTTTATTTTTTGTCACTTTATGTGAACACTTTTCGATTTCATCCGTCTCAATTTTAATGTCATCAATTAAATTTTCTTCATTGTTATTGTCGTGGTGTGCCGAGAATTTCGATTCCTTCAGATTAACAATACGTTTTGTTGTTATTGATGTAGGATTTGTAACATTTCCGCGATTATTTTTTTCCTCTAAAAGTTTTAAGCCATCAGAACAACTTCGCAGACCAAAACGAGACATTTTTAAAGTTTTTGCGAAAAGAATTTCTTGCACACGTTGCTTTTACAATAAAGAGCAATCTAAAAAAAAGAGGAATAGATAAAAATAACGGTCATTACAAAATAGCCAAGAAGTAATTTATAAAAAAGCAACAGCAAATAGTACAACCACAAAATTGATTGTCACCCTTTTTCTTCTTAACAAAAATAAATTTACACAACTCTTAAAATTAAAAAATTATTTTAGTTATTGAATTGAAATTTAGGGAAAGAAATCACAAAATCTTACAAAATTTTAAATTGAAGTAAAAGGCTGGCACCTCCCTATTTTATACTCTGTAGCTCTGGCTAGATTTTTTCCTACGTCCCACTAACACACGACATGTTTTTCAAATTTTAACTGTTAAATTGCAGACTTCAAAATGCAACCACTGTTAAAACATAATTTCCGTTTTCACAAAATTTTGAAGAACATTTTGCAACAAAGCTTTGCTTATCTCGTCAATGCAACGCCGCATTTCATCTTTATGAACGTCAGCTGTATTCTGGCTTTTCGTGTTAACTCGGTTCAGCGAAAATAACCCAGGGGCGTTAAACCATACAAACAATGCGGTCAATTGACATCACCAAACCGAGAATTCACACAACCGGGAAATTTCTCATAATTTTCTAATAACTGATTTGTTTGGGAGGATGTGTTGCTTTTAATGCCGACTTGCTAAAACCAAAGGTCACTAATGCGTATGCCATAACTCGACGGTGGTAAAACCACTTAGCCGATATGATGCGTTCGCCGCGCCCTAGGAGGTCGAAAACTAATTTCTAGCAACAGTTTATTTCTAGTTGCAATTTCCTGGCTGAAGAGCTGGAGACTATCTAACTCCTGGTTCAGAAAACATGACAAGCATGCTCACTGGACCCGGATCATTCACCCAATGTTAATAATCAAATTCATAAGGACCGCGAAACCACAACCACCACGATACTCCAGAAGGGCCAACCTAAATAATCAGACAGAGAACAGCTAAAAGGCTAAAGAACCAAATAGCTGAACTCTGGGGCTTACTGATTCCCGTGGAAATAACGTGAAGCTTCCAGTTGACTCTGTGCTAGCCTTCAGAGGACTGGGCTCCCGTTTTTCCCTGGTTGACACATGTAATGACGGTGGATTTCCATCAAAACATCAATGTGCCCCGGGGAACCAAAGGTCACTGATGTCAACAGTAGCCAATTGGTTATTTTCGAAAAAAACGGCTCGCTGATGACGCCTGACCACAAACTGCTCCATACGGTAATTTTCTTTGAATGTAATCGCTTTTCGAAAACTGTTTTTGATTTTGTGAACCCCATATGGAACAACTTTGTTTGCTTATACAACTGCACTGCCTATCTGGAAATCAGCCTCATCACTAAGAATGATTTTGTTGAAAAATGTATTGTTTTCGTTCAGTTTAGCAATCAGCCAAATCACAAACGTTCGGCTTAAATTCTTGAATGAGTTATACTTTATAAATGTGAAGATCGAGATCTTTACACAAAATGTTGCCAAAGTGCCTCTTGCCCAATTGTTGTGACCATCCATGAGTTAATGTTCTAAACTTATTCTCAACACTTTCTCTATGGCGGTTATGTTTACATCACTACGGCCATTACAAGTGTATTGTTTTGGTCTATTGTCAGCAACAATATAGCAAGGAGTTTGCATATGAGAAAAAGCAAAGGATGACAACTCAATTCTTGACATTTAATCATTTGGCAGAAAATTTTAAAATGGAATAAAAGATAAATTTTTAAAATGGACATGAAATCTATTTTATTCTAGAGATAATCTTTAAGGATCATAACTTAAATATGACTTCTTCTGGCATTTGACCGCCCCGGCTGGCTCAGATGTAGTTAAGAGGTCCTCTAAGCAGTCGGGCTTATCAGCGTAGACCATCGACTTCATATATCCCCACAGTAAATGGTCTAACTGCGTTAAATTGCACGGGTCCGAAACGTGAACTATGAGTTAGCAAATATTTTCTTTAATTAATCAATTGTGGCACGAACTGAGGGACATGTTGAAACCACAGTTTTTAAAGAAGTACAGATAAATAATTCCACCAGCCCATAAAACCCACTAAATAGTCAGTTTTTCTGGATGTAAGGATGTCTAAACATATACTTGAAGGTTATCATCACTCCAAATAAGAGAGCTTTGTTTATCAACGTATCCATTTTAACAAAAGTAAGCTTCATCGAAAATTAAACAAAAAATTCACTTTAAAAAATCGGGATCAAAGACAATTTTCTTTTGGCCAAAATTTTCAGAATATGGGAAAATGCATATTTGAAAAATTTTCTGAATTCTATTCTTAAAATTCTGAGCATAACGCCTAAAATTCTGAAATCTTGCACGCTAAGCCGCACCTTTGCAGTTTTGGTACATTTTTGAGCATTTTAGAATGTCTGTACAGAAAGAGAACTTAAAATTTGTTGAGTGAAAGGTATGTAAGCTATAAGAGGGTTGGCAAAAACGAAGCTAACTGGCGGAGCTATCTTTACACACTTGGAAAAATTATGAATGGTGAAACTTTGTTTACAGAAAAAAAATCGACTGATGAAACTTTTTTGATTGAAAAATTATGACGGATAATATTTTTTATAGAAGAATTAGTAATTATGAGTAGAGACATTTTTTTATAAAAAAATTAGGACGTTGATATTTTTTTTTTAATAGAAAAATCAAGACTTGATGAGAATTTTCTACTGAAAATTTTCTATATGCTTGTATATTTTTGGAACTACAATATCTAAACATTTGAAAGTTTTATAAGAATTAAGATAAAAATTAATAGAGTCATACTTTTTCAGCCGTAAAATTGGTGAGAATTGCGATTTAGAGAACTACAGGAAGTGAAAGCCGTGGCAGAACTGTAGAGGCTGTATTCAGAATTGTATTTATTTATTTATTTATTAACAATAACAAATCAATAATTACAATTATAGGAACTGGTTACTGGTTACTGGCCTTCGTCTTTGTATTCAGAATTTGGATGGAAAATATAAAAATATGCATTTTCCCCAATGGGCACTTTTAAAATGTCCAAACATTGGTCTATTATGCTATCGCTTTCGCCCCTCGTAGTACGTTAACTCGTACTTTCCAATTTTTATCCATTTTTGAATTGAAAACGTAGGTCTCTATTAATTTTTAACTTCATTTTTACAAAACTTTCAAATGTTTTCAGTCATAAAAATACTTATACACAAAAAGAAAAAATGCATGAACTTTTAAATCTCTTTTTTTTTTAAATTTGTTTTATTTTTTTTTTTTTTATAAATAAATAAAGTTAACATTTTTATAAATACAGGATGTCCGTCGGGATTAAACGAAAGAAAATGGATCTCATATTGAAATATGTTTTATTTAATTTTGGCAACTATGTATGGAATAAAAGGTGTTTTTTTAAGCTAGATAGAACTTTAAATTGTAAAAAGTTACACAAAAAATGAAATTTTGATGAAACATTTTTTTTTATTTGTTTCAGTATACTCTGACAAATCATCATGAATAGACTCTCGCTTGAACAACGCTACGAAATTATCCAAATTTACTTTGAAAATCAGTCGTCGATTCGCGCAACTTATAGACGACTTCGTCATTTTTATGGCGTTCATAATCGTGCATCTGAACAAGCCATTCGTCGAACTGTCGATAGATTTCGTACCACATACTCTTTAGAGGATGCAATAATACCAACACGTCGAAGGAAGGTGCGTACTGAAGAGAATATCGCCGCTGTAAACGAAAGTGTGGAAGAAGATCCAAATTTATCAATTCGTCGTCGGTCGCAGGAATTGGGGCTCAAATTTTGCGCAAAGATCTCGGCCTACATCCGTATAAGATCCAGCTGGTGCAGGAATTGAAGCCATGAGACCATTATATGCGTCGGTCGGTCTTTCGCCGATTGGGCTCTAGAGCCCAACTAGAGCAACTGACCCGTTGTTTTATCGCAAAATTATGTTCAGCGATGAGGCGCATTTTTGGCTTAATGGGTTTGTTAATAAGCAAAATTGCCGCATATGGAGTGAGACCAATCCACAACAGACCTTACAGACTCCATTACATCCAGAAAAATGCACCGTTTGGTGCGGTTTTCACGCTGGTGGCATCATCGGACCTTATTTCTTCAAAAATGAGGCTGGAGCTCGCGTTACGGTCAATGGAGATCGTTACCGCACCATGATCAATGATTTTTTGTTTGAAAATATGGATGACATTGATCCGGACGAGATGTGGTTTCAACAGGATGGCGCTACGTGCCATACAGCGAACGCAACCATCGACTTATTGAAATCAAAATTTGGCGATAAGTTGATTTCGAGAAATGGACCTGTCAATTGGCCTCCAAGGTCGTGCTATTTCCTGTGGGGCTACGTGAAGTCACTGGTTTATGCTGATAAACCAGCAACAATTGACGCCTTGGAGGACATCATTGTTCGTGTTATTCGTGACATACGCCCAGCAGTGCTCGAAAAAGTGGCCCAAAATTGGACGTCCAGAATGCGCTTCGTCAAGAACAGCCGCGGTGCCCATATGCCCGAAATCATTTTCAAATGTTAATGTCACGTATTGATCCTTCGAATAAAAAAGAAATTTTGATTACAATTTAATTTTTTGTGTTATTTTTTACAATTTCAAGTTCTATCGGGCTTAAAAAAACATCCTTTACAACATCAGATCAGATGTCCGTCTCTGTTAGTCTCACAAATGCGAGCCCTTTTGAGCACATTTTTCATTACATTCTCACACAATTCATGCGTTTCGGTTGCTCAAGCCTTGCTTTTCAGATATCCCTACAAAAAGAAGTTCGGAGCAATCAAATCAGACAACCGTGAAGGCCAATCCACATCACCATTTCTTGAAATAACTTGTTGTTGAAAGAGGTATCGCAGTAATTCCAAAGTAATCCTGACTGTATGCCATGTGTTACCGTCTTGTTGATACCACATTTTAATCAAGCACAAAGCATGCAGTTGTAGCGTTAAAAAGTTTTCAATCGTATCACGATATCACTCCCCATTCACAGTTACCATTATACCGTTCTTATTTTCGAAGAAGTAAGGTCCAGTGATTCCTTCTGACCAAATTGCACACCAGATTGTCACTTTTGATGGATGCAAAGTTGACTGTTGAATAATTTGAGGGTTTTCCATTCCCCAGAACCGACTATTCCGTTTATATATACACATATCCATTCAAACGAAAATGTGCTTCGTGAGTCATGAGGGTTGTCATGAGTGAGCTGTCACATCCTATTGGCTTATGTACGGCGGCGTAAATGGAAGAAGCTCTTGTGTCAACTGAATATTACATGGAAATAAACGCAAATCCTTGCGCAATATTGAAGTCCAAGCTCCTGAGCACGTCGTCCAATTGAGGTTTATGGATTGTTTTGAACACATTTTTGAGCAGCTGTAATAGCTTTCTGCCGATTTTGCAGTACGTTACGGTCCATGCTTGTGCCTATCACCTACAGACCCTCTTTTTTCGAAATCATTCACTATACGAGAAATAGTGCGTTTTGTTCGCCCGTTGTTTCTCGCAACAATTTCAAAAATTTCGTCACAGTAATCGATGATTGATTTTGATAAAATGTTTTAACGGTTAAAGCACGTTGGTTTATGGAATATTTGTCCATAATAAATTTGCCACGTGTCTACTTCACGACTGCCAGATATGAACTGGCAAGACTAAGGTTTACCAAAATGGTAAACCTTAGTGAGAGAGTGAGTGAGAGAGAGAGAAACATTAGCTATAACAGAGTTGTCAAAATCGAAGCTAACTGATGGACTAACTTGCACTTGTCAAATTATTAAAAATTTTCTTCGCTTCTCATTTGTTCAGAAATTTACTCCACCTTCCCTTATATTTTGTGTGTAGAAGAATTTTATAATTTAAACTTTCAAGACGTCACTTTCTATGAAACTTCAAAGGTTTTAACCAACCATAGATATGTTGTTTCCACATGAATAGAACTTCGATAGAATAACTGAGATGTATTTACAAGCGGTATTGATTTTTATTTCTTTATTTAGTTAGCAAAGCAAATGGTAATGGCTATGAGAAAAGATATTCTGGTAACACCATTTAATGACGACCGTTTTTTGAGAAGTAAACTATCCAAAAAAACATGGTTTTGTGAACAAATATTCTCAGGACACTCGTCAAGGGGGCGTTTGATGACTTAAAGCAAACAAGAATATTTTTTCTTTGCCACTGAAATTTAAGATATTCTCAACAAATAACCAAAAGTTGCTTACAGTGTATTGGAATGATGTTTCATAATTTCTTAACAAAAACTAAAATTTTTCATGATACGTAAACTTTTGTAGCAGCATGTATCCAATTCACTTAAATTCTCATATTTTATTACAAAACACTTGATTTTTATTTTTAGTTATTTTCGTCATGATCAAGCTAAAAAGTTTTGCAAGCATTTCAGTTTTTTTTGTTCAATGTAATTGATATTTATTCACAAAAAAAAAGAAAAGAAAATAATAAGAAGCATAATTTCAATATAATCTTTAAAAATTTGTAATTAAATTAGGCGTTAATATTTAGCACCTAAATTAAACAATGATGATTCTTTCCTTTAAGAGTTTTGCCACCCAATTAAGGACTTTTGACAAATGAAGTCAAAACTTTTGATTTTTTTATATAGGGTGCTTTTTATAGGGATATAGAACTTTGAAATGAAATAAAACAAGGACGACTTTTTTAATTAATTTAATTTCATTTTTATTGAGACTTTTTGAAAATAGATAACAATATTTATGGTAAGATAATAAAAGAAATAACTTAAAACTGTAAAGTATTATTTTAATAAAGATAGTAAAAATAAACGCTACGCTACATGCGAATGCAAATTGGTATGGTAAAGGGTCTTAAATCAAATAGGTAACAATAGAATTGTAATGTTCAAACTTATAACAAAAGATAACAGAGATCGTTAACATCTCAAGTTACGAACTTAAAGCTACCTAAAACTAAGCTTAAAACTAAAACAATAAACAAAACCTAAATACTAATATACAAAGTTTATATATATACACCCATATATGAGTATTTAAACATCACATATGCATATAAATACACAAACATATACGAGTATATATACAGACATTAGCCTCTGTTAGAGCCAGAAGTTGAGTGCGATTAAAACTATGGTAGACGGTATTCAAAGACACTATCGAATGAGTTAGATTCATCTAGCAAAAGTCCAACTGGAGATAAATATAAAGTGTTTGACCAATTCACAGCAGATTGGGAATTAAATACTGCCCTCAACAGAATGTTTTCATGAATTTCAAGACGGTTTGTAAACTTTCTAAGTAAGGCTAAAACGTATGAGGACAGTGGCTGCACTTTTGCCTTTTGGTAAATTATATTATTTGAGTATCTTTTCACGTAGTTTTCAAAATTAGCATTAACACAAAGCCTTAAGCAATTGCGTTCACAGATCTATAATTCCTTCATAATCGACGGAGAGATGGAGAACCAAATGGGAAACCCATACAGCATTGCTGAACGGATACAAACCTTATAAAGTAAAACCTTTGTTCTCTGATCAAGGTGTCTATTATTTATTTATTTAGTTATTTCATCTACGGAATTAAATTCCTACAGATTACTTAACAATTTAATTATAATACTTAAATAGAAAAAGTTTAAATATATTGTAACTAACATTAAAATTTAAATGTGGGGTAAAACTGTTACATAGATGTAAGCACCTTGCAATAGGCTCATTTTTCGCATAGTTTGTTCTAAAAGTGTTTTCTTCGAACATACGATTTATTCTAAGGTCTCTTGGAAGGCAATATAGGGTAAAATAATTTCTAATTTCAGGGCAATCAATATTATTAGATAAAAGGTTATAGGCAAATAACAGAGAAGAGCAAGACCTGCGATCTTCTAAGGATTGAATACCTAACAGCTTTCTTCTCACCTCATAAGGTGGTACTTCATATGGCCAAGACAACTTTAAAGCAGCTTTAGTAAAAATTTTCTGAATCCGTTCAATACGTTTGATTTGACCTAAATGATATGGGTTCCAAATAATAGAACAATATTCCAATAAACTCCGAACCAAAGAGACATATAAAGATTAAAGTGTGTAAGCATCCCTGAAATCTTTAGAATTCCTTCTAATAAAACCAAGCATACAATAAGACTTAGAAACTAAATAATCAATATGGTCAGAGAAAGTTAATTTAACGTCGAAAATGACGCCCATATCCTTAACTTTAACTTCACGCTTAAGCGGGAGGTCACCAACAGAATAATCGTAGATTATCGGGTTCATTATGTAATGATATGAAACTATACAACATTTTGAAACATTAATATGAATACCATTTCCCAAACACCAGTTAGACAAATTTTTCAGATCAGCTTAACTAATAGCCTCGAAAACATACCCTTAATACGCTGACACCTAATCTTAACAATTCTTGCATTTTGATTAAACTTAAATAGCTTGTTTATTGTGAGCCCTAGATATTTTATATAATCTTTAGAGGATATAACCGCATTGCGTAAAGAGAGATTCAACCCTTTACTTTATTTAACTGCATTACGGGGACCTTTACCCAAGGTATTACGGATACAAATCGCCTCCGATTAATTTAATTTTGATACCCCAATTATCATTTACTCTAAGATGATCATCAACTTTCCCTAAAACGACTTCCGAATTTTTATCATGCGCATAAATTAAAGAGTCATCCGCATATAATAAGCTTTTTGATTCATTAAAGATGTGTAAAAAGTCATAAACAAGGATGTTATATAAAAATGGGGCCAAAATTGAATCCTGTGGCACACCACAAAAAATGTTGCCTTAATCTGATCTTTCGACAAAAAATTCCGTTCCTTAAAAAAGTTAAAAAGAATTTTGACAACAAAAGTTTCACAGCCCATCCTCATAAGCTTAAAAATAATACCTAACTGATATGCCCTGTCAATAGCTTTTTCAACATCCAATGACACTGCAACGGTACACTCCTTCCTTCTTAAATTACAAATAACTTCATGCTGACAATAGATTAAAGCGACAGCCGAAGAATGACCATTTTTAAAACCGAATTGGTAAAGTGGCAATGAATTTAACACGTTTCAATTTTCAAGCTTTAATTTTATAACCCTTTCAAATAAATTACCAACGTTAGAAAGCATTGAAATGGGTCGAGAATTGTCTATTTAAAAATTTTTGGAATTTTCATAAATCTTTGGAAAGTAACCATTATTAAGGCAATTGTTATAAATCACTACTAAAAACTCTACAACGAAGGTTGGCAACTTTTAATTAATATAATTAGACATTTTTTCTACTCCAGTGGATTTCTTTGCGTTTAAAGTTTTTATAATATCCCTGACTTCATTAAAACAGGTGAAATGATTGCGATCAATCGTATTTAAAGCGCTCGAACTAACAGAAAATTGACAAATATGGCCCAGACAATCCATTAGGTAAGAATTTGACGAATTTTTTAAATTGAGATGAAATTTACTTTAATCGAAAGATAGTCATCTGGCATTATAATTTAAATATGACTTTTGACATATGGTCTCCACGTCTAACTCGGTCGTAGTCTAATCTAAAAGTCCAATTTTCAATTACTTTGCCCAACATTTTCGACCGTATAATGACAATAACGCGGCGAATATTATCCTCCAAGTGATCAATCATTTCGGACTAATCGGCGTTGACTAGTAATTGCACATATCCCCACAGAAAATAGTGTAGCGTTGTTAAATTGCACGATCTTCGAGACGAATTAACGGGTCCGAAACGTGAAACTATGCGGTTACCAAACGTTTGTTTCAATAATGCGGCACGAGCTGTGTGACATGATGCGCCGTCTTGTTGAAACCACATTTCCTGAATAACACGAACAATTAGTAATCATGACTCTATAGAGGTCACAACTAACTGTAAAATTCTGACACCAGCATTGCTTTTGCAGAAATACGAACCAATTATTTCACCAGCCTATAAAACATATCAAACAGTCAGTTTTTGTTAATGTAACGTTGTATTGAAAATCAGATTCAATGGCAATCTTGTTTTGGCCCCAATTTGGAAGTATTGTTAAGGCGGCAATCACTTGCAAGCTTACAAAATAGCTGATACTGAACTTCGAAATCCAGAAATGTAAATTTTTATTTCGATTATTTTTCTTGGAAAAACGGGTCTTTTTAAGAGAAGCTGAAATTCAATATATTTGAAAAAAAATTTTTATCATAATTTTTTTGGTTTTGCATATTTTTAGACAATTTTTGCATTTCGTTACACAATATGTTTGTGCACTTTTCTTGCGTTCGGAACAGTACTCAGACGATTAAGATTTGATTTTATTTAGCATTTAGTTGCTACTTAATATAATACAATTTTAAGTTAAATATCAAACTTTTTCACAAAAAAATTTTTAATTAATTTAAAAATATACATTTAAATTATAATCTTTAGTTTTTTAAAAATTTTCTTTAACGTAATCAATGATCTTGCGTTTGAATACATAAAAATTAAGTTCTTTCTTCAAATCTTGAGGCAAATTATTAAAAACCTTCAGACCTTTATAAAATATAACATTTTGACAAAAACTAGTTGTTGCAAAGGATAGTCTGTAATCACTGGCGTTCCTCAAATTGTATGGCTGGACTTCAGCGACATTAACCAGATATCGCTGCATATAGCTAGGCATATTTCCTGTCTTGATTTTGAATATAAACAATAAAGTGTTCATCACCAAACGCTGATCAATTGAGAGCCATTGTAGGTTATCTAACATTGCACTTATATGTGTCCTTCTGTTGCATCTCAAAATACAACGCATGCCTTTATTTTGTAATTTTTGGAGTCTTTTTTTCATTTGCTGATTGCCTAAGAACAATATCGTGGAGCCGTACTCAAAATGTGGTTTTATAGTTGTATTGTAGATATTAATTGCAGTAATAGTTGAAATCTTGTAGCGGATTCTTCCCAAAAACGCAATTTTTTTCGATATCTTTTTACAAACGTACTCGAAGTGTGGAATAAAATTTAGATTATTGTCCATTATTATACCCAAATATTTTATTTCTTTTACTTTTGCAATATTTTCATTTTCTATATGTACATATGTTGTGGTTTGAATTTCCATTGATCAACAACGCTTTTGTTTTGTTTGTGTTTAACTTTATTTTATTCATTTTAAGATATTTTTCAATTTTGGCCAAATCTTCATTTAATTTTTTTACACATTCATCTGGATTTACACCAGACGTATAAATAAGTGTATCATCAGCAAACATACAGACTTTACATTTTTGTAGTATTTTTTCTAAATCATTTACGATGACCCCTACTCATGCAATGTATTGTACCAGAACTAGGAAAGTAGGTTGTGGAGAGGAGGAAAGAGGGTGTAGTGTTTGTGGACATTCGATTTGAATTTTCTTACATTGAAAGTGACAGAAAATACCTCTGGAGGGAGTTTATTCCACATACGAATTGTTCTGCTTAAAAACTAATTTTCCATGTAATGCGTAGTGCTGACCAATCGACCGCAAATGGATGCGCTCTCAACAAAAATCGCGTCAAAAGCAAAAATGTACGAGTCCCTGGAATAAGTTCCCTAATTTCGTGAGAGCACTTACCATTATAGTAACGATAAAGCAGTGAAATACAATCTACATGGTCCCCACTCCATGCTAAAATATGATTTATGAAACACATATTAAAGCTAAGCTATGATTTGGATTTTAAGGGAACAATACGAAATCGTGCCGAAAATAAAACCAAAAGAGAGACAAAAGAGAAATGCGTACAAGAACAATATTGAGAATTAGGTTTACTGATCGATCAGCCAGAGTAAAAAGAAGAAAACAAAAACGATGTCAACACAGCAAGACATTTTTTTTCTGATCCGGAAACTGCTGCATCTATTATAGGAGTAGATTTTGAATAAATAAAGCGCTATAAAATCGTATTGCAAGTAAATATCATACAATAAAAAGGGTAAATGCAAGATATTTTTTTTTTTAAGTAGTATTTAAAATACTTTAAAAATTTACATATAAATAAGTTTAAATACATTTTAATGTTAAGCGCTCTGAACCAAATTATCCTTAATATAATGTACAGCTTTGCTCCAAAATACTTTTACATTCCGTTCAATTTTAGTTTCATTCGGCATCATATTGTACATTCTCAATCCCTTGTAAAACAAAGTTTTCTGCATCGCATTGGTGTGTGCTCTTTGCAACCTAAAATCAATAGCATTCCTTAGATAATATGGCTGGACATCTCCTACATATCTCATCTGCTCTAACAAATATTCTGGTGCTTCACCCATCTTTAGCTTCCGTATGAAAACTATAGTATTTAGTTGTAGTCTTTGCTTAATATTTAACCATTTCAACGTGTTGAGCATGTAATTAATTGAAGTAAAACGATTACATTTTAATATTGCACGCATCGCCTTATTTTGTAGTTTTTGTAGTCTAGCAATTTGTTGTTCGGTACAGCTGGAGTATAATATTGTGCTAATGAAACAGCAAAACTAAACAATAAAAAATATGATTGGAGGAATTTACCATCGACAGTCCATAAAATACTATATCATAGAGAAAACATGAAACATTGAATAAGATTGAAGCAATTTCATTTCATTTAAAGTAAATAAAGCCTGATCTGTCTTGGGATTTAAAAACGCTGAGCTAAAGAGTTTACTGAACCTTATATAACGAAGTAATTGTATACATCTATTTCCGAATATGGCCCTATAGTTTAGGATCCAACCTAAAATGTCCATACTAATATTGTCGCATCTGTTCAGAAACAATTTTTGTTCTTCGCCATAGCTTACATGGGAATATGCAATATTTAAAGGAAATATTAAAGATATTTTCACGAGCACAACACAAGAATAAGAAAGACCTCTTTACTATTTTACTATGCCCTTTGATACATATAGCTCCAGTATTCCACCCTCACGGAATTGAATAAAAAATCCGAACAGCTCCGGAAAGATGAACAGGAAACATATTAAAATGAAATTTTCACTGAGATAATTAATTATTATTTTTATTATTTATTAGTAGTATTTTATAATACTTTCATATAACAATATACATTATTTCGCAAGTTACATCAAATCTGCTTCAAATTAAATATTTTTTACAAAGGTTAGAATTTTTCTTCTAAGTACGTGATCTTCGCATTGTATTATTATCTGGTCGTTGTAGTCTAAAATCTGTAGCATTTCTCAAGTTGTATGGTTGAATATCACCACCGTATCTGAGTTGTTCCACTAAATAATCGGGCGCCTCTCCCGTTTTTATTTTCTAAATAAAATGAATTGTGTTCAATTCTAATCTTTGTCTTATATTAAGCCATTTGAGCGTATCCAACATATGTCCCACTGAGGTAAATCGATTGCATTTGATTATTGCGCGCATTGCCTTATTTTGTAGTTTCTGCATCCTTGATATCTGCTGTTCTGTACAGCATGTATATAACACAGTAGATCCAAATTCAAAATGTGGTTTTATCGTCGTATTGTATATGTTTATTGCCGTTATAATTGATATTTTTTTCCTTATACGTTTAAAAAACCCGATTTTTCTACCAATTTGTTTAAATATGTATTCTATATGTTCTTTGAATTTTAAGTCCTTGTCTATCAGAAAACCTAGATATTTTATATTATTAACTCTCTATTATTATATCATTAATTTTAACTATTATAATAGTATTCATATTTATTTCCATTATTTTAGATTTGTTCTCGTTTAACTTTAGTTTATTCATGCTCAACCATTTCATAATATTATCCATATCATCAGATAAATTAGCGTGACATATCTGCTCCGTTGCCGCTTCAGTAAAAATCATGGTATCGTCCGCATATAAAACAATTTCACATTTTTTCAAAACTTTTTCCATATCATTTATGTATATAATAAAATTAAATGAAAATTTTTTTCTGTACAAAATAACATAAAAATATGAATAAAATTTACTGAATTTAGACTTACGGAGACCTACGACTAAATATAGACCGGTTGCCCTAAAATGTTACAACAACGTTAATGATTAAAAATTTATTTTGCATATATTCGTATTATTTTGTTTAGGTTGCATTTGAGGGAGATAAGTTGGTGCTTAAATGTCGCGCACCACGAGTGGCAGTTGGTGCACCACACGAATATCAAAATCTACCCACCAAGACTTATATATTTTGGGATCGGTTGGAAAAGATACGCAATCACAATTCAACTGATAATATAGTTTATCATGATCCAACCAAAGTCCTAACAGATGTATATTTAGAAAGTTTAATCAAAGCAAGTCTATTGTTATAAGGCGGTAGATTTCGTATATTACAATTCAGGCCACAAAACCAAAAGAGTCTCTGAACAGATTCGACAGTATTAATATGGACATTGTATGTTGGGCCCCAAATTATAGAACCATAATCCAGAATAGGTCTAACCAAAGACGTATACAACTGCTTCGTTATATAAGGGTAAGTAAATTCCTATATTCGTACATTAAGATTTTCTTCTCTATGATATGGCCGGCTTCTTAGGCAAACATTTTTTAAGTATTTGATTTGGTTGTAAAATTAAGAACAACAAGGATGCGTGCAGATGAAATAAAGAAAAAAATGTTTGCAGCAACAAAATAATTTAAATTAACAATAATTAATGGCGTTTTAAATTACAATTATAAAAAAAAACTTAATTGAGAATCAGATTTTTAGCCACAAAATACTTAAAATCATCATGGTGATATTCGAGTTATTATATTTTTTCGCCTTGAGCACATAAAACATATTAAAAAATGTTCAAGAAATAACTCAATGCAAGAATAGCCATTGATACGGAGATACATACATACATACATACATATGTATGTATGTACACATATTTTTTTTTTTTGTCTAATAAGATTAAAAATAAAAACACTGATTACTTTCAATGTATTAAATGATTTGCGACATTCTGTTGCATGTTAAAAAAAGTTTACTTAAATGCAACAAAACAGATTCAGTAGCCGTTTTAAAGTTTTTATCATAGTTTCCCTTGATAAAGAAAAAACTTTACATAAGGTTTGCTTTTCTTAAGAAAACAAATCACACAACACATGCTTTAATGTACAGAAATTGGTTAAAATCTGTTTTTTGTTTATTAGCTTTATTATTAAACGCTATTGGAGTATATCCATAAATTTTAGAATTATAAGTATTAAAGAAAAATAAATTGAGTTGCAAGTAACAACACGAACCAACTTGAAATGTGACACAGAGGCATACACACATGCACACACACACACACACTCGCGCATACAGTGTGACTATAAAATAATTGTGAGTATATAAGGAATTCGAATAAAATGTTTGGTTGTATAATAAAAACAAAAAAAAAAAAAAAACAGAAATAAAAACAGGAAAAAATTCGACTAGAAACTATGAAAACTACAAACTCAGTCCCACAACCGTTCAAACAAACATACAACACAAAAAAAAAAACAATCGTTAAAATCTAACTAACCAAAAGTGATACACTACAAAAAATATATATTTAAATAAAAATAAAAGACAACACTCGTACATTCATTCATCCACTCACTCATACTGCAATTGAGTTAAGTTGAATAGCGATTAGTAGGTAGTGAAAAAAGTGGAAAAAGTAACTTACATACAGAACAAACAGCAGGCTGGCTGGCGGTCAGGCACACAAACAGGCAGACAGGGCAAATTATGGTGGTAGCGGTGGTGGTGGTAGTTCCACAATATATTCTAATTATTGTTGTTTTTAACACCACAAATCAAATTGGATATAAACAAAAATAATGCTTTAATAACAACTGTATAGGCAGCATTTTACAAAAATGTATTTTCTTATTGCACTAATTCTTTTTTTACTAATTTTAATTCATTATATATAATTATAACTCAGCAAGGATAGATTGAGTACTCAATTTTGCTTATTTTTTTAACAACATGGGTTTTTATTGATGACTTTTCGTTCTTTGATTATAAATATTATTTTATTTTGCAACTGCACTGATATCATTTTTTATTATAATATGACATATAATTAGCGTAAAAGGCGCATCCACCTAAACCCAATCTGAGGGAGTACAAAAAAGCGAGTGAACACTACTTCTTTTTTAAAATGTATGCAAGAGTTTATCCCAAACACTGTGCTAAATGTGTTAAAACCAAGTTAAAGACGTATGAGTAAGATAGTTAAATATCTTAAAAAAGTGTTTTATAAAGGATATATGGAAACTTTGATTTGCAATTATGGGCGAAGGCGATTTTTTTTTGTTTTTTTTTCTTAAATTTTCTGTGAGGGAGAGCTACTGCGAGACGTGCAACGAACTGTTTTAACTTTCAGCACAATATTTCCACAAGTTTTTTAGGGCAAGCAAATGCCCGTAAAGTGTAATCAATTCATTATTTATTTGAAGCAATTACTATTGTATATGATTTTAATAATAATTTATTTTTTTTAATGTTTAATAATTCACAAATTTTATTTTTCTGTTTCCATCTCTGTGAGAGAAAATATTTATGTACTCGATTGAACTTCGTCAAAATGTCGACTACTTTAAAGCGTTACCATATCTATGTGACCAAAGATGTAATAGTTACATTGCTGTTTTTAAACGTAGCAAGCATATACATCATAAAGTACTTTAAGATATATTAATATATTTTGGGCCAGTTATAATAAGGATTTCTTTTTACTTCTACTGCAGATCAAAATCTTTTTTCAATCAATTCAGTTTAGCACGATTTTTTAAGGCGAAAATTTACAATTATACAGTTTAATTAAAATTTTTTATTATGTATTTATTATTTTTATAATACTTTAAAATAAATAAACTTCAAAAAATCGTTTAAAAATTATAAAGTCGATATAAACTGCTATCCATTGTTCCTCACAAAATCTACACATTTTCTCATAAAACAAAATAATTCCGTTCCGTTTTCATGTCATTTGCTAGTGTATTAAATAGTTTCATGCCTTTATAAAAGAGAAATCTCTGCGCTGCTGTTGTAGTCGCCTTCTTTAACCTGAAGTCTTCTGTATTCTATTTGTTCACATAGATATTTCGGAGCTTTACTATGTCTGATCTTATGTATAAAGCATTTTAATAAGGAAATTACTATACAGTATAAGTAGAAAAATGTTTATTCATTGAGCTACTACAATTGCGAATCGATCTCGCGCTACCAAACTTCCTTGTATACTTTTTAAATGCATGGAGCATTAACTATTTACCGAGCAAATAAACGATTGACAAAGTTATGCTGAAAATTTCATTTGCACGTTAAGTCAAGATAAACTCTGCATACGTCAAATAGCATCCGATTGTAGGCAGTACATAATACCATATCGATGATAGGGCGTGTTCTAAAATTTCTGTAATAAATGAAAGCTTAGAGGGCTACGAATTTTAACAAATATCAGTATCTGATTGTAGTACTTAAGGCAATATCGATGCTTGGATTTCTAAAGCAAATAAGACTCTTTGAAAATTTATACAGAAAATAGTAGTTTTGTGAAAATTGAAACTGAATGCGAATCATAAGTGGTTAAAGCTTTTTATGAAAATATTTTAATCTCTGACAAATGGTACTGACTCGAAAAAAAATTGCTAAAGCCATATTTTCGTTGGAACTCACAAAAATCACGCGAATAGAGAATTTTAGAGAATAAGATTAATAACAGTCAACATACTCTGTTAAACTTGCACATAAATGCCATCTAGTAAAGTTTTGTGGTTAATATACGTACTACAAAATTGAGGTAATGCAGTGCATTCACCTCTAAATTTTGTGGAATATTGCAGTTACCTTGTAGTTTTGACTTGTATTTTTGCAGGTTGTGCAAGCAAGATGTTTTTTAATTAATTGTGTTCTGCACGGTGTTGTTATCAGTTGTGTGTAAGAATTTTATAATGAGAGTTTTTTCAAATATAGCACAAGAATTATAAGGCTTAACACCAGGAAGTATGACCCCTTTCACACAGGCAAACTTTTCTTTGCAAAGTTTTGATTTTATGTGAGAGCGAGGGAGAAAGCATGATTGAGAGTACAGACTTTGATATACTCGCAAAGTTGCTTTGTTTTTCTTTCGTCGCTTATACACAGTTGTACTTATACACAGATTGCATAAAGCACCAAGTGACTAAAACAAAATTTGTAAAAGAAAACTTTTTGTGTTTGAACACCAAAGAAAGTTTAAAAGAAAATTAAAAAACTTTGTCGAAGTAAAATTTGTCTGTGTGAAAGGGGTCTATATAGGTGCATTTTGCGAAAATAAATTTTGAAGTTTATTAATTTTGACATTTGAGATTTTATAAAACAAGGGAAATCGCAAGGTTTCGCCGCGGAAAATGATTTTGTGTTTAATTACCGGTATAAATATAAAATTAATTTTAACGCTAATAGGAAAGAGTTTAGGAAATTTTCATACAGTAGCTTTAAATTACCCCCCGGGGGCACATATATATGGTCTTTATAGAACTTCGACTATCTAGACACAGTGCAACTGGGGGAAAAAGGGAGCCCAGTCCCCTGAAGTCAGCAGGGGTACAACTGGAAACTCAACTTTATTTCCACAGGAATCAGTGACCCGCAAAGTTCCGTTATTTGTCTCTTTAGACAATTAACTGTTCTCTGGCTGATTATTGAGGTTGGCCCTATATGGGAGTATCGTGGTGGTTGTGGTTTCGTGGCCCCGTATCAGTCTATGGTTCTATGGCGGCCAGGTTCATTTTACCTTTAATAACACCTACCTGGTGAAATGTTCCCAGATCGAGTGAGCATGCTAGACATGTGTTCTGGACAGGAGTTGGAAAGTCTTAAGCAAGGAGTGATGATTTGCAGCACTGCTCTGGAATCATCGAAGTTGAAACTAGAAAGTTCTGTTGCATAGAATTATAGCTTCGGCTTCCTAGGACGAGCATGACGTTTTAAATTATGCAGTGGTTTGGTCCACCATCTGATTAAGACTTCATGGCCAGGCGTGGATGTAAATCGAATCACACAGTAGCTTTAAATATTTTTAAATATCTAAGTAATCAATTATTATTAGTCTGCATTTTGGGACTTTTTAACCCTTAAAATAGACAATAGAAAATCTTATATATAAGTTTTGGGAAAAATATTTTCCTTTTTCAACATATTGTCGGCAGAACAGTTTCATACCAACTCTGGCATTAGTTTTGTTTTAACTACTATTTAATACAACCAAGCTTTCGGTTTTTTACCAAGTCATTGCAATATTTGGCAAAGTCGGAAGAAAATTATTTTGTTTTATAAATAAGTAATAATAAATTAAATATGGAGACTCTATTGCAAGAAAAGGTAATTCAAAAGCATTTGAATCATTAAAAGCATAAATATAATAGCAATTTTTTTGTATAAATTAGGAGGAAACATTCGATTTCAAACTTAAAGACGCACACAGTTCACTGGATGAATTGGATGTGGATGACTTATACGTACGCTATAAGGTAAATCATAATAATAATTTTATGCTCAATAAGTTAATAAAGTATATTTTTTAAACATCTTAGAAGTTACAAAAAACCCTGGAATTTCTAGAAGTACAGGAAGAATATATAAAAGATGAACAACGAAATCTTAAAAAGGAATATCTTCATGCCCAAGAGGAAGTTAAACGTATTCAATCAGTTCCTCTTGTAATTGGTCAATTTTTGGAGGCTGTCGATCAAAATACTGGTATCGTTGGTTCTACAACAGGTTCTAATTATTATGTTCGTATTTTGTCAACAATTGATCGTGAATTGTTAAAGCCTTCTGCTTCGGTTGCTTTGCACAAACACAGCAACGCCTTAGTTGATGTTTTACCTCCCGAGGCTGATAGTTCTATTTCAATGTTGCAGCCAGATGAAAAACCCGATGTGAGTTATGCTGATATTGGTGGCATGGATATGCAGAAACAAGAAATACGAGAAGCTGTTGAATTGCCTTTAACACACTTTGAACTATATAAACAAATTGGTGAGCAAGTCAATGTTAATTATTAAAGAAACAGTAATATAAGTGGAATAATATTTTAGGTATCGATCCACCCCGTGGTGTTCTTATGTATGGACCTCCAGGTTGTGGTAAGACAATGCTGGCCAAAGCTGTGGCGCATCATACAACCGCATCTTTTATAAGAGTAGTTGGTTCTGAATTTGTTCAAAAATATCTGGGCGAAGGTCCACGTATGGTTCGTGATGTATTTCGTTTAGCTAAGGAAAATGCACCAGCCATCATATTTATAGATGAAATTGATGCTATAGCCACTAAACGATTTGATGCTCAGACTGGTGCTGATCGTGAAGTACAACGTATTCTTTTGGAATTACTTAATCAAATGGATGGCTTTGATCAGACAACAAATGTAAAAGTAATAATGGCAACAAATCGTGCAGATACATTGGATCCAGCCTTGTTGCGTCCAGGTCGCTTGGACAGAAAAATTGAATTTCCATTGCCAGATAGACGTCAAAAGCGTTTGGTATTTTCAACAATTACATCTAAAATGAATTTAAGCGAAGATGTAGACTTGGAAGAGTTTGTTGCAAGACCTGATAAAATATCGGGGGCTGATATAAATGCAATTTGTCAGGAAGCCGGTATGCATGCAGTAAGAGAAAATCGCTACATTGTCCTATCAAAAGATTTTGAAAAAGGTTACAAAAACAACATCAAGAAAGACGAGCAAGAACACGAGTTTTACAAATAAAAAAAGGATGTTAAAACATTTTATAATTATAATCGTTTATATTAAAGCAAATAAAATTATTTAATTAACATTGAGTTCTATAGCATCAAATTTATTCCTTTTTATATTATAGCAAGCTTTTCATGAGATGACGCTGAAGTCATCACCGGAACCATCAGATGCTCTTTGAATCTTAAGTTTTATTATGAAAAAGAACGCTGTTTCTACTTTTTTATTTTGTTAAGCCAATAACTTGATGCTACGTCAATGAAACTATAATCCAATAAGCAGTCGCTACTAAAATTAATGACAAACTGTAAAAAATTTAATTAAACATAATAATAATTAACTTTAAAAAAACCGATTTTGATAAATCAAATATTCCGTGTATGTAATATGCCAGATTGCTCAATCGTTCGGTCTTGCCATATTTTTGAAATTTTTTTTATTAGATACTCAAGTACTCTTGAGTTCTTAAAAAGTAACTGTTTACATTGTAACGATAGAAAATATTCTGACAATTGTTTTAATTTTGTGGCTTCTTGCTGTTGTAAAAAAGAAAAAAAGGCTTAAAAATATGTACATTTTAATTGAAAAATTCATAAAATTATTGTAAAAATTTTAAGAAAATAATGATCAAATATCCATTTAATGTATATTCATGTTTGTGGTTGTTAATACAATTTGTCCTTATTGTGCTAAACGATGCAAAATGTCCCGAAAAGTGCCAGTGTAAAAATAATACAGACTCTGTATGGAGTTTACGCGTTAAATGTGGTGGTTCTGCCGATGAGCATCTTACAAACTGGCAAAGTTTAGATTTTGATGAGGATGCTGTTAATGTGTATGCTTTGTAAGTTTATAATGAAAATCCTTATTTGGAACGGGTATTAGACAAGTCATCATCATATACAATGACTTTCGACATGGAATTTATTTAAAATTAGGCAGAGTTTAAAAATTTTATAATATGTTAATGGGAGAATTTGCGCGGTCCTATTCTACGACGAACAAAAACTGTGGTTTCTCTTCTTGTTGCATTTTTGGGGTGTGATGGTTTTTACCTCCTGAATTAAACCGTTTGTACTCGCATTGGTATCGAGCCCATTGTAAGTTGGCTTCTTTTTTTTTTAAGATTAATTCGCTTTTAAGTCTCATTTATGATTTTCGATAAAGGAAAACACATAACGAATTTTGTTTTGCGATGAAACACTCTTTATGTTTGAATAGAAAAGTCAATAAACAAATCTGACTTATTTGGAGTGATGATAATCCTCAAGCGTATGTTGAGACACTGCTGCATCTAGAAAAACTTACTGTTTGGTGTGCTTTATAGAGATTATGCAAGATCTGTGGTTTCAATAAGACATTGCAACATTACAGCTCATGCTACAATTGATTTATTGAAAGAAATGTTTGGTAACTGCATATTTTCACATTTCGGAGTGTGAATTGGTCTCCAAGATCATTTTGTAGGGATGTATGAAGTCCTTAGTCTGCTCACGTAAGACCGAAACAATTGACCATTTGGAAGACAATGTAGAATATAATGACAAGTTGCAAAAAGCTGAAAACTTTAATAAGTATTTTATAAACAGTATAAAAGAAATGAATAACTCCATTGATCATGTGCAATATAGGGACAATATAACAATAATAAACAGTACATTTAAATTTCATGCAATAAATTTAACCCAGTTAAAGAGTATATGATATGATATGAATAACAAGCCAGACTACAATAAAATAAGTAATAAATTAATTTTAGATAATTGGGAAATAGTTGGCAATAAATTACTTAATATTGTAATTACATCTTGCGACAGTGGAATTTTTCCCAAAAATTGGAAGGAATCAATTGTAACTCCATTAGAAAAATTAAGAATACAGTGAAATGTAAGGAATATAGGCCTATTAACAGCCTGAAAACATGCGAAAAAATTCTGGAAAAAGTTGTAAAAAATCAACTTGAAGAATATATAGAGGAGAGGGAGGGATACTCTTAAAATATCAGTCAGGTTTTAGAAGAAAACATTCATGTGAGACAGCGGTGAATTATATTATAAATAGATGGAAACACGTGGAGAGGGGCAATAAAATTGTGGCCATATTTTTGGTCTTCAAGAGAGCCTTCGAAACTATTGACCATGAAATAATGATGGAAAAATTGAGAAAATATGGAATAAAGGACAATGAATTAAAGTGGTTTCAATCATACTTAAAGAATAGAAGACAAATGACTAAAGTAAATAATATAAAATCAGTGGAGAAAGAAAATGAATTTGGTGTACCACAGGGATCAATTTTAGGTGCTCTGTTATTTATAATATATATTAATGACATGGT
Source organism: Trichopoda pennipes (assembly GCA_030448955.1). Classification (NCBI taxonomy): domain Eukaryota; kingdom Metazoa; phylum Arthropoda; class Insecta; order Diptera; family Tachinidae; genus Trichopoda; species Trichopoda pennipes. Next base: position 10,177,908 of record JASKUP010000025.1, on the reverse strand, counting down.
TAAAGTTGTACAAAATTGTGAAATAGTTCTCTACGCTGACGATACCCTAATTTTCACAGAAGCACAAACAGAAGACATATGTTATGAAAAACTAAAAAAGATGTTGATAAAATTAACAATTGGCTGAAAATGAATAAACTAAAATTAAATGAAAACAAAACGAGGATAATGGAAATAAATATGAAGAGCAATAAAGAACTCAAAATTAATGATGTATTAATTGAAAAAGTGGATAAAATAAAATATCTGGGTTTTTATATAGACAAAGAACTAAATTTTAAAGAACACTTAGAATATATGTGCAAAAAGATTGGAAAAAAGATAGGATTTTTAAAGCAGATAAGGAACAAACAGCATTTCGAATACGGGTTGACTATAATATATACATGTTGCACAGACGGTCAAATAAATAGGTTACAAAAACTGCAAAATAAGGCAATGCGGTCCATTCTGAAATTGAATCGATTTGCATCAATAAGGGGCATGTTGGAGACATTGAGATGGATGAGTATAAGCCAGAGATTAGAATTCAACACGATAATTTTTATAAAGAAAATGGACATGGGAGAAGCCCCAGAGTATTTTATGGAGCAAATAAGATATATAAAGGATGTTTAACCATATAATCTGCGAAATAATCGAAACTTTAGAATTAAGCGAGCGGATAATAACGATACACAACGATGCCGGATAGTATAAAAAATGAGACAAACTATAATATTTGTAGGAAGAAAGTTGTTGATTTCATAAAAAAAATGTTAATACAAAGTAGAGCTTGGGAAAATGTAATTAAATGTACAAATAACATTCTCTGAAAAAGTAGAAAACTGGACCTCCTGACTATGCCCGAGGCAGCCGTGGCGGTCTTATTTAAATTATAAATTTAAATTGTTTGTTTAAAATTTTTGATTAAATGAAAGAGAATGGATCTTGTATTGATAAATGTTTTATTTAATGTCGGCAATTATATATGGAATACAATATCTCTGTTAGCCTTACAAATGCCAACCCTTTTGAGCACAATTTTCATTCATTTTCATGCCCAAGCGTTTCTGGTTTGTTTGCATAAACCTTGCTTTTTAGATATCCCCACAATAAGAAGTTCGGAGCGACCGCGAAGGTCAATCAACATTACCATTTCTTGAAATAACTTGTTTTGGAAAGAGGTCTCGCAACAATTCCAATGTAATCCTAGCTATATGGGATGTAACACCTTATTGTTGATACCACATGTTAATCAAGCCCAAAACATGCATTTTTGGCGTTAAAAAGTTTTCAATCATATTAAGATTTCGCTCCCCATTCGCAGTTACCGTTACGCCCTTTTCGAACAAGTAAGGTCCAATGATTCCTCCTGGCCAAATTGCACACCAGACTGTCACTCTTAATGGATGCAAAGGTAACTGTTGAACAATTTGAGGGCCTCCCATTCCCCAGAACCGACTATTCTGCTTATTCACATAGCCATTCAAATAAAAATATGCCTCGTCACTCCTTAGGATTTTTTCATGAAATCGGTTTGTCAACTGAATCTTTATATGGAAACAAATGCAAATCCATGTGCTAAGTTGTGGCCAAAGTTGTTTTTTGAAGACCAAATTCCTGAGCATGGCGATGAATTGAGGTTGATGAACTGTTTTGAACCCTTTCTTGAGCAACAGTAATGTTTTCAGCCAATCTTGCAGTACGTTTCTTTGAAATTATTCACCACACGATAAATAGTACGTTTTGTTGGCACGTTGTTTCTCCCAAAAATTTCACGTAACTTTCTCGTCGTTACAGTAATCGATGATTGAATTTGATCAAATATTTTAACGATTAAAACACGTTGGCTTATCGAATATTTTACCATAATAAATTTGTCACGACTCTACTTCACGACTGCCAAATATAAGCTGTCAGGACTAATGCTCATCAAAATGGCGGCAAAACAAAGTAGTATACCTTCCCGGCGAACACCCTGTATATTTATAAAATATTAACTTTATTTAGAGCAATGCCCAAAAAGTTAAAATTAAACAAATTTAAATTCCATGAACTAAGAAAAAGAAGATACACCTACACGGAATTGTGACAACGACGGCATATATAGTAGAACTTTCCAAATTCACCACATAAGAGATTTTTCTAATAAATTCCAGAACCGTTCAAAGTAGTTTATAAGGCTCTCTCACTTGGGGGCAAAGCAGGCTAATGGTGAACTAGTGATCTAGTGAAATAACTCCGTTAACTTCATCACAAATTTAATTTAAAGTTCTTTCAGTTGTGTCTCATCAATAAAAGGACTCAATAAACTAAACGTTTATTTATTACAGGAATAAACGTACTAATATAATCGATATTCTTTGCCCTCACTTATATTTCACGTTAAAAAGTTTTATTATTTATTTCTAATTTATGTATGATTTTTTTGTATTTCCTTAATTGGTGTCATTAACTGTAGAGATTTAAGCAAAAATGGATTTACGGGAGTCGATAAAGAGTTTCTTCGCAACCTGACAGAACTTAAACGTCTTGATTTGTCATTTAATCAGTTAAAGGTGATTGATAAGACAACATTTGGCAATGCTTTAATGGTCATAGAACGACTGAAATTGTCAAATAATTTGATTGCACATATTTATCCAGGCTCCTTTGAGCATTTACGTAATCTAAAACAGCTGTAAGTATTTGCAAATATTTTTGATAAGCATATTCGAACTTAGTTAATATTATTCTTAACAATTTTTACAGAGACATTTCTAACAATCCACTGGCATGTGATTGTGATTTGATTTGGCTTGTGGGTTGGTCAAATACACATCTGGTGAAATTGCTACCATGGCCAAAGTGTGAATCCGAGGATTTTAAAGGAGTTTATCTAAAGAAATTAAAAGTAGGTGTAGATTTGTACTGTGAATCACCGCTTCAACCACTATTAGAATTTATTCCCAGTCAAAATCAGGTATGTTATTTTTTTCGGAAATTGATTTTTATTTAAATTCAATATTAATTGAAAAATCATATTTTCTGCATTATTTTGTTTAGGTTGTATTTGAGGGAGATGAGTTGGTTCTTAAATGTCGCGCGCCACGAGTGGCAGTTGGTGTACCTCACGAATCCGAAGATCTCCCAACCAAGGCTCATGTATTTTGGGGTTGGTCGGAAAAGATACGCAATCACAATTCAACTGATGATATAGTTTATCATGATCCAACCAAAGTCCTAACAGATGTACATTTAGAAAGTAAACATACAACGGATTCAGGGATTCTCAATTCAATACTGCGTATTTCTAGTGTACGACGCAATCATACTGGAATGTTCGATTGTACACTTCGCTCCCAGCAAGCCAACTTATCGCATGCAATAGCAGTGATTGTCATAGCGAAAAATACACAATATTGCAAAGCAATAAAGGTGGAAACAAATAAAGGTAACTACCATTGGCCCCAAACAGTTCGTGGTCAGACGGTAGAGCAGCAATGTGTTGAAGAATCTGATAGTGGTCAAAGGGCAACATATTATTGTCATGAAGATGGTATATGGCGTGATCTAAATACCGAACAGTGTGCTTATGTAAGTCCAACAACACGTGTCTTAGAACAGTTTGCCAAAATGAATTTGACGCTAAACAAGGCGAATGTTTTAGAAATTGCCAGACGTTTACACAACATTACACACAGTATGACCAATTTGAGACGCATAAAAGATCCCATAGATTTGGAATTTGTAGCAAGAACTTTAATTAAATATTTAGATTTTATTAAATATCAAAATGAATTAGCGCATCTGCTGTTAGATATTGTATCACAATTGTTATTGTTGCCTTCAAGTATTTTTTATGAAGCTCAGCGCAATCATCAAAGTGGTCTTAAGCTGTTGGAATGCGTGGAGGCAGCATCTATGCAGGCCTCATTGCATACACCTTCAACGGAAGATCATATGGGAAATACGCTGTTGTCAATGCCCAACAATTTGATTACAATACCACGCACATTTTTTATTGATTATTTTAGTATTCGGCCAGAATCTTTTGCTGGCATTTCATGTGTTTGGGTACGCTCATCAGCTGTGATATCATCTTCATCGTCTGCTGTAAGCACTAGTTCGTCCTTTGAGTGTAGTACGTCAAATGATTCTTTTCCATCCTTTGAACGCTATATTGATGCTGCTATTCAGGTACCAGTTAATTTGTTGTTTAATGATAAATCATCACATTCTGTTATCAAATTAATGGTTGCTGTATTCCGTAATGCTAATTTGTTGCCACATTTAACAAGTAATAAGAGTGTGGTGCTATCATCACCCATTATTGGAGCGAAAGTTGTTAATGATGAGGATGAAAACATTTTGCAGCAGCCACAACAGCAGCAGCAGCAGCATCATCAACAACAGCCATTAAGTCATGATGTAGAGGAGAAAAATCAAATTGCCGTTATACTACGCGTTCATCCATTTCATGATGATCGCAGTGCGCCTATACCAGCACGCTGGGATGAAGAGCGACAGCATTGGAGTCCGGAAATGTGTCAACAACTTTATTTACATCGCGGTTTTTTAATGTTTTCATGCAAACGTTTGGGCTACTATGGCCTGTTACAAAGTTCAGCTTATCTAAATGATTTCGAGTATGATCAAGCCGGAGCTCGTTTTCGTTTTCTGCCTTTTGCCATCTACCTGGGCACAGCCGTACTCTTTTTGTGCTGCTGCATAAATATTGTTACATTTTTGGTATTTGGAAGGTCTATACGTATAAATCGTCAACAACGTCATACCTTTGTTAATACCTGGCTGGCTTTGGCTCTACTTTGTCTCTCTTTTACTTTGGGAATCTTTCAGACAGAACGACAAGATGTGTGTCGATTGATTGGCATGCTGATACATTATTTGAGCATGTGTGTTTTATTGTGGCTTAGTGTCAGTCTCAGTACAATGTATAAACGTCTTTCAAAACATCATCGCATAGTTACAGAATCTGATCTGCCGAAGGAGGCAAGAGTGAAGAAACCCATAATGGGAATATATCTTGTTGGATGGGGTATAGCAATGATGATTTGTGGCATAAGTGGTGCGGTCAATATCAACGAATATGCTGCTTATTCATTTTGCTTTCTTCACAATAACTCCGCTTTAAATGCAATGTTGGTTCCCGGTGGTATTTTACTCATTTTTCTATGTATTCTATTCTTAACGATATACTATCAACTGAGCCATAGAAGAACTGTTGCTAACATGTTGCAGAATCATCATCAGAATCATCACCATCATCAATTTTCTGATAATACACAGGCCACCGAAAATATTGATATGGATTTTTTGGATACCACGATCCAAAGCAATCCCGCAGTTCGTCGTACAAATATGAATGTGAAATCACAAAATTTAGATCAGTACACCAGTTTGACACTTAGCAATACTGCTGCCAGCAGTATTGTTGATGATTTTGAACGTTCAAATATGAGTCACTTAAGAGCTCATTTTGTGTTTCTGGTCTTATTTGTTTCGGCATGGTTCTTTGCAGGTGTATTTGTAATGCATCAGTCGGTTCAAGGCGATCACGATATGAGTCAAATGTATGCAGTATTATTTGCATTAGCAAGTTGTCTATTGGGTATTTTTAAATTGTTATTTTATACGTTGACAAGAAATGATACGCGTCAACAATGGAGCCAAAATCCCTGTTGTGGAAAGGAGAGAATTTATAAGGAAGGAACATATAATGAGGGTGTTGCTGCAGTTGCTAACAGTGTTTTGGCCTACAAGCCTTCCTATGAAGCTACTAGCAACAATTCTGGCGCCTCCCGATCCAATTCACAATGCTCAAAACATCGAACAGGTATTATACGAAATGGTGGCAATGTTGTTGACCCAACTACTCAGCATCTTTTGGCTGTCTCTGCTGTTGCTCCTGCATCTGCAGCTGTTATAAATAATCAACATATGGGTAGTGGTACAGGAATCGGCCTTAGTCATGATATTCCAAGCGCTGAACTATTTTATAATCCAAATCAAATAAATGTTGCTCGCAAGTTTTTCAAAAAACAAAAACGTTTAGCGAAACGTAATAATTTTGAGTTGCAACGGCAAAAAGAGCGACCCGATTATGGTGGAAATTTAAGGGCAAATGATGCTGCCAGCGATATTTCATCAACAGCTGGTAGTGGTCATATGTACTCGAGACGCCATAATGCTATGACTCTAAAATTATTAAGCAGTGGTGTGGGGAAGGTAAACAACACAAATATCAACTATAAACCTGATTATAATGTCAGTTACAAAAGCCAAAACTCACACCCTTTAGACAATTTTGGAGAAGTTGATGATATTTTTACCTCAGCTAATGTTACAACGTTAGCAAGCAATCAGAATTCCTTGCGTAAGCGGGCCAATATATTGGCAATGAATATTTATACAAATATTCCAGAAACCATGGCGCCGCAACATGAAATACATAAAGTAAGAACAGCTGGTGCAGCATCGGCCAGTTCAAATGCCACCAATAACGGTGGACGTTTACTCAAACCTTTGGCAGAACATCACGAAGAATTGGAGGAAATTGATAGCAGTTCAAACGATGAAAATATACCGCTTTACGAAAATACCTTGCAAAAAGTTAAAGTTAAACCATCATCATCGAATATTTTTTTTAATAATACATCATCGCCCATTTCAAAAGCACCCTTAAATTATCTCACAACATCGACACCTAATAATTCTAAAGCGCCTGTTGTACTAAACACAATTGAAGAACATCAAAATCAATCCCAACAAAAATTGCTACTTTTAGATCAAGATGTTGAAGCAATGAATAGTATCGGTCTACCAACCATAGACACAACCAAGGAACAAACACTTTCCAATAACACTTTAGATAGCAGCAGCAGCAAAGATGAGAAAGATGGCATTGAAGAGGATCTTAATAAACCACATTTGGATAAGAATGAGATTTATGTATCGAATTCACTGCAAATAACAAATCGTGTGGATGTAGAGGACAATTTTGCGGCTGTTCTTATACGAGGCAATCAGCAGCCCAAACACTCAAAGTCATTAAGCAACTTAGACTGCATTTATGGTGGAGTGGTTGCAGCTACAAAAGTTGATACAGCTAAAATGGATTCAATTAATGTTTCCTACGGCTCGGATAGAAATTTAGCAGCTCATCTTGGAGCTAGTGTATGTCCCTCGAAACAAAGATGTCCCTCATTATTTGAAGTAGTTGCTAACGAAAATAATATTCGAGAATTACATACCTCAGCTAAATCGCTGGAGACAGACGATACAGCTCAGAAATATTACTCAAACAATAGAAGCGAAACAGATGCCAACAACATTGCTGAACCATTTCATATGACAGGTACATGCACACGCTCAGCCAGCCCAACAAATGAAAGTGATTTGAATTATCAAAATTCTGAAATCAGTATACGAAGTCATGGTTTGTATGCACCCCAAGGCGACAACGATTTAACGTTAACTGATGATTTTCGTTATCAATCATCGAATGCCAGTGAAGCCGACATTGGTATAAATGATTTCGATGATGAATTTGTTTGTTTTGGCAGTCATAACTTTTCAAATGATTTGGAATGTAACGAACATCATACAACTGATCCTATTGATGCCCTTAATACATCTATTGATGAATTGTATGAAGCTATAAAACGTCGAAGTCCTCCTCTGTCAATAACAAAATCACCATTAACAACAAATCAAATGATGACTGCTGATGGTTTATATAGTTATGTAGATGGATCGTGTCAGGAAGATAATAAGCATCCTTTAGATAAAATGGAATTTGAGAATACTATGAATAATGACGATGCATCACTGGTGGTAACAAATCTGCCCTCATCCTCTTCCTCATTATTATTGCCATCAACAGCATCAACTTCAACTTCCTTAAATACTGTGTTAACAAAATCATTTCGCGAGAATCTCATACTAGATGATGACAGCAGTCAAAGTAGTGTTATTTCATATATAGATCCGAAAGTGACAAAAAAATCATCACTTAGCTGAAACTCCTTTACTGAATTTGAATTGAAAATTAAAATTAAATTCAATGCCATTTCTAAAACAAATTACATTTTATAAGGAAAATTTATTATTTAAATACTGAGACTTAGGATTTTTTTACATTACATAAAGCTATGTAAAGGTAAACTTAGTACATAGGATGAGGAAATTTGAGGTTACGAAGTAAATAGTCAGTCAAATAATTCAATGTTAAGAATTGAGCTGTCACTTTTGGGCATTTATTTAGTAAAAAGTTGGAAAATTTTAAGCATGGAACGGTTACACTCTTCAATAAAGAATTTTAATTGTGAAAATTTTCTATCAAAATGGTGAAAATTTCACTGTGTCACTTCGTAAAATTCAAACAACTTTTCCTCAGGCTTCATCTGAGACCGCTGTGCGTAATTTAATCGCTAAATTCGAGGCTCATAGCATAGTATTGCTGCTGCAAATAGACCAAAACAATACGCTAGTACCCGCCATAGTGATGCAACATAGCGCTGTACAGCAAAGTGTTGAGAATAGGCCTGGAACATGAACTTGTCGACTTTCATAACAATTGGTCATCACTAGAGGTATTTTGCGCAACATTTTGCATAAAGATCTACATCTTCACGCTTATAAAGTTCAACTCGTTCAAGAATTAATTGTTTGATTCGAACGTTTAATCAAAATGGAAAAACCATTGCATCTAAAAAAAAGTGACCGTAAGGTGCGGTTAGGTGGTCAGGCGGCATCATCAGCCCTTATTTTTCGAAAGCAAACAAGGAAACGCCGTCACCTTGAATTTTCTGATCTTCCAAACTTTGATAACGCATTTTTTGTGGCCACAATTGACTAATTAGTTGGCATCAGCAAGACGGCCTTACAAGCCATAAAGCCACCGAAACAATTCAATTATTGCATGAGAAGTTTCGCGGCCGCATAATTTCTCGATTTGGCGATGTCGATTGATCGCTTCGTTCTTTAGATTTGAAGCCGCTGGATTATTTTCTCGGCCCATTTGAAAGACCGGGCTTATGTAAATACCATAAACAACTGACGGCTCTGCATTGAAGAGATAAGTGAAGCTTCAGATAAGTCCACATCCTAGCCAGCCGTTACGGTCATTTGCCAGAAATCATATTTAAATTATAATGGCCGAAGATTGTTTTTCGAACAAAGTAAATTTCATGTCAATTTAAAAAATTCGTCTTTGTTTTATTCCATTTCAAAGTTCCATACCTCTATAAAAAAACACCCGTTGTATACTTTTATTCAAAAATTTCAATATATTTACATCTTCCACATTCTTTTATTAAAAAATTCTTTATTTGATTTCTTCTTTTCGTTCTTTGCTCTTGTAATGTAACTGCACAGAAAGATTGCTAATTATCAAATGGAAAAATTCAGTTCCTGCTATTGAGACAGATATACTTGTACCTTTCCCCAATTAATGTGATCAAGTAGCTCCTTTTTCTTCGAAATAATACTCGTTTATGAAAAACAAAAAATAAACTTCGAAAGGTGGAATTAAAAATTTATAAAAAAAATTACAGCGCAACACTAGGGTGGCCACTAAAATCGATGTCGAAATGCTGTTGTTCCGAACCATTCAAATCGTTCAATGTATGCACAAAATCAGATAGTCAAAGTTTTGACAAGAACGGAGTATGTTAACATGTGCTACATGGCTGTCAAAGTTTCGAAAAGTACGATTTTTTGTCTGTTTGGCGGAGAGTCTTTTAGCCTTAACAGCCTAACGTCAGTATTATCGTTACTTTAAGTTCAACTAAGATATTTTAGTTTTACTAGAACAAACACACTTTAATCATTTTGTTGTAGTGGACAAACTACTGGTACGATTTGAATGATTAAAAGCTCATTTCTGTGCAAATTATTCTTATTCTATTGAGCTCAAATAAGACCCAGTTTACATTGTGCAACTTTTGTCGCTGCAACTCGTAGTTTGTTGTTATAAATAATGTGTGTAAAGAGAATAGTGGTAGAGTTACTCTCTTCCCCTATTTTCTTTACTCACATTATTTACAACAATAAAGTACGAGTTGCAGCGACAAAAGTTGTAAAATGTAAACTGGGTCTAACTATACCTACCTACAAAACAAAAATGCCTCAGTGAACCAATACTTGCAATAATGGACTTACTCAAATAATATTGTTTCTGGGAATTCTATTCGTGCTATCATAAAGTCTGATTTAAAGTAGATGTAAGTCGACCTTTGTACCTTTTTGTGGTCGTTTTTTAAAACTGAATCGTTTGGTTATTATTAGACAAGTGACTTCTTTGGTTCATGATAAAAACAGGACACATTATGAAACGTCGTTTTCATGTTGTTTTCTGAATCCAGGGTCTGTGGCATAGTCAATTTAAATAAATCGATTTATAGCTAAAATAATTTCTATTCTTTCTTAATTTTGGTTAGCGTCAAAGTACTATTTGAACATCACAGACCTGAGTAGTGTCGTCACACTCATATTTTGTCGATTTTAAATCAGTTTCGGCGATTTTAATAACATTTTCATTTTTATTTAAAAATCAAAATTAAAAATGAACAATTAAGCAAATGCTACCTACGTCTCACTATTTATTTGCATGTCAGTTAAAAAATGAAAAATTTAAAAAATTCTGCTTACTTTTTTATTTGCTTTTGTATTAAGAATGAATATGAATGTTTAAAATGTATTAATAAATTGTATTATTCCTAAGTTAGTGTTAAAATCTAATTGCATTTATTTAAGACTTATATAAATTGAGTATAAACTGTTTAATATTTATAATTTTAATTAATTAAGTAAAAGTTTAAGTAAAAGTTATTTAAATTGTTTTGTTATAAGTAAAACATTTATTATTTTGTACAGTAAGATTTCATTGCGTTATGGAGGTGTGTTAGCGACTGGAACTTATTTTATTCTTTACATACATATTTAAAATGAAATACAACAGTAACCCGCAACATTAAGGACACAGCAAATTTTTTAAGGTTTTTGTTTTTTGTAATTCAACCAAAAGAACAGATTTCTTGGAGTCCAAGAAATTATCTACTTATGTACATATATAATAATTAAGCACAAAATAGGTGTCCGTTGGTTGTCAGTGTTTGACGAGATGCGCCGTCGGATTTCCACAAAATTTTCACAGTACCATCGTAATGAACGTGTGCGTGTTTGAAACAAGACAAATTTAAAAAAAAAATCAAAATTTTTTTTCCATTGCATACTTCGACTTAATGGCTCTATTTCCACGAGATTAATATTTGTTCCGCACAACTTTTGTTATTTCCAAATCACACGAGACAAATTAATCTAGCACAAAATTGTATACTTTGTGTGTGTTTGAGTTTTTTTTTTTTTATTTTACACTACGATAGCCAACTGAAGACTAAAAATCGCTCTGAAAAAAAGAAAACACAAGACCTGTGTTTAAATAAGTGCATGTGGATTAGTTTTGTTCTGCTAATGCGGGGTTGAAGCTGTTTGTAAAATTGTGCCAGCCAAAAACCTCTCTTGCCTACAAGCTGCCATGTTAGACCAGCACAACTAATCTCGTGTAAATAGGCTCAATGTTTTGTATCAAATGAAATGTGTGTTTTCGTTTGTACGTTGCTGTGTGGGTGTGTGCTTGCACAGAATGCGACGGCAATACAAATCGAAATATGCTCATAATAATAGCAAGTGGATGTGCGAACAAATAGAGAATTTTGTTTTCCATATTCTGTTGCATTTTGTGTGCGTGTGTGTGTGTTTTTGTGTGTAATTTGCGTGTTCAATTGTAAAATGATTCATCAGCCGAACGTTTTTCAAAGCAATTGTTAGATATTCGGAATGGCGCAATTCTAATTGACCCCACCACAAAAATGATTAAGCTTCCAAATAATTTTTGCCACTTTGCACAATCAAAACAAGAATTGGTCACAAACGTATTTCCCGGTATTGCACAAAATTTTAGAAACCATGATTGGTTGGGGCAAAGAGCTGCGAAAAATGCAGATGTTTCGGATATCGATATGACAATTTTAAATAACATTCTCGGGAAAATTTTTACCTACAAATCGGTTGACTCTGTTACCAATCAAGACGATGTTGTAAATTATCCAGTCGAATTTTAAAATTCGCTTGAGCTACCTGGACTGAAAGTTGGTGACACCAATTATTTTGCTTAGAAATATCTGCCAGCCACGACTTTGCAATGGGACACGTGTTTAGTAGTCAAAAATGTGAGGATGTGCTGATATCACGTATTCCTATGATTCCTCCAGATTTGCCGTTTCATTTTAAACGGCCTCAGTTCCCCATGCGTGTTGCTTTTGCAATGATCTCCGTTTTTTGCACGGTCAATTATATGTAACATGTTCACGTGTTAATAAACCAACTGCTTTGTTTGACTATACCGCGATCCAAAATCGATCGAAGAATGTCGTATATGTAAAAGCATTGCAATAGAATAAGACGTATTATATAAGCACACAAAAATATTGAATTGTGAGAAAGATAATATTATTAAAAAAAAAACATAAAAAGGAAAAAAAATGGTGTTCTTTCTGATTAATTTTCTTGAATATAATTGAATTTTTTGGCGCACACAAAAAGAACGCTGCAGAATTAAAACAAATCACAAATGATTTGCAAGGCAGTCACGGGCACGCTGGTAAAAATATAAGTTAATCTACGTTAATTGTATTAAATTCCTTTAAACATACAGAGTGACCGCCGGGACACCGATTAAATTGATAAATGTTTTTTTTTTAATGTTGGCAATTATGTATGGAATACAATATCAGGTTAATGTCCGCCTCTATTAGCCCCACAAATGCTAGCCCTTTTGAGTACATTTTTCATTACATTCTCACCCATTTCACGCGGTATTTCATTAATTTCATTACGAATATTTTGTTTGAGTTCCTCAAGCGTTTCGCGTTTGTTGGCATAAACCTTGCTTTTAAGATATCCCCACAAAAAAAGTTCGTAGCAGTCAAATCAGATGACCGTGGAGGTCAATCAACATCACCATTTATTAAAATAACTTGTTCTGGAAAAAGGTCTAGCAGTAATTCCATTGTTATCCCGGCTGTATGCGTTGTGGCACCGTCTTGTTGATACCACATGTTAATCAAGTCCAAAGCATGCAGTTGTGGCGTTAAAAAGTTTTCAATCATATCGCTCTCCATTCGCAGTTACCGTTGCGCCGTTTTGATTTTTAAAGAAGTAAGGTCCAATGATTCCTCCTGACCAAATTGAACACAATGGAAGCAAAGGTGACTGTTGAATAATTTGAGGGTTTCCAATTCCCCAAAAATCGACTATTCTGTTTTTTCACATATCCATTCAAATAACAATGTGCTTTGTCACTCATTATGATTTTTTTTATGAAAATCGAGGATGTCATGGGCGATCAATGTGATCAATGAGACTGACAATTTTCTTAGTAATTTCATGATTGTTTTCACAGGAAGGTGAAAGTTCATTTTTAAAATCTTGAGGCGAAAAATTTGTAAATTTTCTTTGCAATTACTTCTCGTTACTTTACTTCCAATTCATAGGTCTTTTCGATTGAAAAATAATGACTCGTCCTTTGCGGCTCTTCCATACGATGAGTCTATAATACTACGCAATCCAAATTTCCTGTAGAAATGCAATTTTTGAAACGTTACAAAATCCTTTTTGTGAGCAATAACTGCAACTTTTCCGGAATTGTCTCTTTCTTAGCAAGTGCTTATGTGCCCTTGTGGGATAGTAGGCAGTGTAGGTACCAGCTTACCAGTCTGGGGATAGTGGATTCGACCTTGGATTAAGACCTTGGCTGTTTTCACTACAAAAAAAATAAAAATTTACTGTCGGTGAGGCTGCTCAGTGATGAAGGCATAGTTCCTGGTCGCTGTGCTGCCTTATCCGACAGTTAATTTCCGATAACATTGGCCTTCTAGAAAAGAAAGCTGCCCCGATAGGCTAGTAGGTAGTGTACTTAGCCTTACATATCCTTAGGCTATGTAATTATCCTTCTATTTTCACCACCTGTCTTATCTCTTTTCTCTCCCTCTCCTAAAGAATGTAGCACGGTTGTGACTTAATAGGCATTGTTGCCTGAAGTGCTACTTCTCTTAAAAGAAACAAAAAAAGTCCATGCTGTTATTTAAAAGATGTGTGTTACTACTTCGAGGAAATTTTGCATATCTTTATAAAAATATGTAAAGGATACTTTTAGCAAATACATACATACATACATACATATACTCACATTTCGTATAAAATAATTAAGTGCTCCGAACCAGCGCTTAGCAATCTTCTTCGAATGTTTTTCTTCTCATTCTGTAGCGTTTAAATGGCATAACATGCAAAAGTGAAAGTTCCAGCCATTTAAAATTGCGTGAAATTTAATTTAGGAATTTTTCCCCTCTATAAAATCAGTCGTTGTTTTGTAATGAAAACCTAAAAAAAATTTGCTGCACCCTTAATTTAGCGCTGTTCCGGGTATTTCCCTAATTTTATTTTCTAGCCAAAGTCTTTCTTTAAAGGCCGGCGCACATAGAATCCGTCATGCGTTATACTTTGACGTATTCAACTGAAGTTAAAGTAACGACGGATGAGGTTGGCACAATGAGTACTTTGTTAACGGATAAGAAATCAGCTGTTTTTTTTTTGTTTTTCTTATTTTATATTTTTTTTGCAGCAAAGTTTTATTAAAGTGCACATTTGAAATGGAGTTAGACGACATCTTAGACTTTCTATTAATGGTAATTTGTACTATTTATTCCATTATTTATTATGATTATTATTATTTATAATTTATTTTAAAAATATTTTACTACAATAGAGCGAAAGCAAAAAAAAACAAGAAGAAGAAGCAAATGAAAAATGTCAAAGTACTCAACGTACATCAAAAGTTGGCCAACTTTCGTGCTTTGCGTTGACGGAGACAACGCTAATAAGAAAACGTGTATTTCAACTTACTTGTCAGTTGAAAAATACAACGGATGACGGATTCTATGTGCCCCAGCCTTAAGTGTTT
The DNA here is from genome assembly GCA_030448955.1 of Trichopoda pennipes. NCBI lineage: Eukaryota > Metazoa > Arthropoda > Insecta > Diptera > Tachinidae > Trichopoda > Trichopoda pennipes. The sequence goes on along the minus strand of JASKUP010000025.1, from coordinate 10,162,904 downwards.
AATATTTCAACTTATGCTTTAATACTTTCTTAACATTACGTATTGTAGTTATGAGTATCACACATACAGTGGCTTAAGGGCAACAAATTACAGAAATGTTGGGCAGCTGTAAAATATTTATGCTGCATATTAGTAAATATAACAAACTTATAACAATAGAACAACTAAAAGTCGGTCAGTCTTTAAATTCGATTGCTTAATACTTGGTTGCAGTTCTTTGTTGGATCTTTACTATCAGTGACGTGTGCTTAGGGTCGTTGTCTTGATAAAACCGAAAATTATCAGCAATAGTTACTTGTGGGTACTTAACATTAGTTTCTTAAATGTCAAGTAACATGTTCTTGTCCAAGATATCTTATATAAAGTGAAGGCTTCCGACAGATTAAGTTGCTATGCAGCCTCATACCATCACTGATAAGTCTCCATGCTTCACTATATTCTTGATGTTTTTGTGCAAAAATTCTATATTTTGTTTACAACACACTAAACGCTGGCCAGCCCTTGAACCAAACAAATTAAATTTTGCCTGCACCCGTAAAAAGAACCTCAAAATGTTCGACATATTCAGGCATACAAACATTGCTGCGCTTCAAAAAATGTCTTCCAGACTTCCAAAGATTTAAAAAAAAATTTTATTTATGGACCCCACGTATCGTTCTAGTTTTGTCGAGACTCGATATCTCCTGCAGCATAGGCCCGATGCAGTGAGAGAATAAAATTAAAAGATATAGAGTGGCCTAAGAGAAGTGCGAAACTCTTTGCATGCTTTGTATTAAATTTGCCGGGTTTAAAATATCTCAAACGTTGAACTGTCAAAATTCAAATTTTTCTATTTAAATTTAAACAAATTAAAAATATATTAATATGTACATATACAAGTTAATAATGTCGATTTGCTTGAATAACAAAATTACTTGATATATTACTTTTTTCCATCTTTCTGGTAGCATATGGTTTCGGCACCAAAAGAATTGCTCCGTTTATGAAGTAAAGGATGAATCAAGTCGATTTCTGGGCTCTCGTGCAAAATCCAAGCGACTGGCCGATGCAATCTAGTTTTTTTTTTCTTTTTAAACTCTTATTCTATCCACATATCTTATTGTATTCTTTCCAAAATTGGTTTTTGGAGCGGAGATGAATTGGTTATTTTGAAATTCGCGAACTATAAACTTCTCATCTCTCGGTTAAAGCTTTCTTTTGGCAGGTGCGCATTATTTGTAATTCTGTTTTTTTTTTTCTTTCGGATCAGCACTCAGGGGATGACCCTTACTCATGCAATACATTATACCCGAAACAAGGAAATTAGGCTATGGGGAGGAGGAAAGACGGAGTAGTGTTTGTGGATATTCGATTTGTGCTTTCCTACATTGAAAGTAAAAGGAAAGTCAGGTGGAGGGAGTTTATTCCACATACGAACTGTTTTGTTAAAAAAAAAGATTTCTCCCTGTAGTGCGATTCGATCACAAATTGATGCACTCTCAACGATAATCGAGTCAAACGCAAAAACGTGCGAGTAGTGGGAACAAGTGCCCTAATTTCATTAGAGCACTTTCTATTGTGGTAACGAAAAACGGAGAAATATAACCTACATTACGTCGATGCTCCAGAGAATCAATAAAGTTGGATATCCACCGTCCCCAATGAGCCTCTTGGCCCTTTCCTGTATGCGATAGACCAACTCCAAAATAAATTTTGGGGCGCCGGCCCATACATGAGATTTGTATTCCATCTTTGGCCGGTTATAGGTGGTATAAATGCTACGAAGATCAGATGGAGTGAAGTATCTGTTACACCGTTATAGAAAACTGAGGCACTTTAAAACTTCTTTAGCAGCTTGAAAAATTTGTTTAGTCCATCGAATTTTCATGCCAATAACATCAAGAGCTTCCGATTCCGCAATACCTATATCATCCATAGTAACAGGTGCAGCATCATTTCTGAACACAGATATATGCGTAAGCATACAAAATTGTGTTTTACGGGTACAATTAAAATCGATTGTATTCACACGACCCAATTCGGAGATTGTTGCAAGATCGTAATGGAGTTTATTATTCATTTTATTTGGGTACGGTTTTCCGTCGACCCTCGTCAAATTTGGTTTGTGAACAAACCGGTTTCGGCTGTTTGCCATCTTCAGTGTTCTTTTCGTACTGGTTGCGTTCTATTGTTAGTTGTGTTTATATAGTTCGTGTCTCCCTTCGTGTTATTGCGTTCGTCACTTACTGTCTTTTTTGCCTGCATCTCTCTCTCTCCTTTTTCATTTGTCTCTTTTTACCTAATTTGTCGTCCCTTTTTCATTCGTCTTCTTTCCTAACTAAATCCTTTTACGATCATGCTTGTTGTCCGTTTTTGTTCATGTGTGAATCTATTGGGTTTTCCTCTTTCCTCCTCATGTGACATAATAATCTGTAATTGTACGTTTATGATGTTCTTTATTGCTTTGGTCTTCTCTCCTAACTAAATTCTTTTACGATCATGCTTGTTGTCCGTTTCTGTCTATGTGTGAACCTATTGGGTTTTTTTCTTTCTTCCCCTTTTTATGTGACATAATAATCTGTAATTGTACGTTTATGATGTTCCTTATTGCCCTGGTCTTGCGCACCTGCGTAACGTTTTTGTGCTGGTGTAGTGTTTGTTTTCCTGTAAAAATGTTTCAACGGTTCAAATATTGTGTCCGAAGCAGTGTTTATTTGTTCATTTATTATTCGTCCGTCAAATGTTTTTTGTTTGTATATTTCCATGTTTTCTAATACATTTAGTCTCCTTCCTTTGTGCTGTGTGTGGAGCAGTTTAACCGTTGTCTTAATATGTCCTGGTGTACATTTGTTGTTAAATATATGGTTCGCGAAGTTTGATTCTGGAGTCGATTTTGGTTCTCGTAGTTTCTTGTTATAGTCTCTGATGTGTTCCCTAAATCTGGTCTTAATTTTTCGTCCTGTTTGCCCGATGTAGCTATAATGGCATGTACAAGTTAATTTGTACACTCCTTGTTTGTCAAGTATATTCGCCTCGGTTGTTTCATTCCGTAGTATTCTGCCTAGGTTGTTTCTTGTTCTGAATGCGGTATTGATGTTGTGTTTTCCAAAGAATTTCGCCAGTTTGTACGTTGATGTTCCCATATATGTTAATGTAGCCCACTTTTTCCCTTCCCTCTCCTGTTCTTTGTTCGTTCCAATTTGTTTCTTGATGTTATCTACGAGGCGCTTTTTGTATCCGTTGTTTTCCGCTATGGTGTATATTGTTTCCATTTCCTTCATATACATTTGCCGTGTTAGTGGTGTTCTCTCGAGTCTTGTTATTAACTGCCTGATTGCTGCGTTTTTGTGTTGCTGGGGATGATTTGATGAGTTGTGTATTATTGTGTCCGTTGCTGTTGGTTTCCTGTATATTTCATATTCGATTCTGTTCGAGATTATGTTCCTCTTGATCGTTAGGTCCAGATAATTAATTCTCCCCTCCTCTTCCTTTTCCATTGTAAATTCTATGTCCTTGTGTCTTCCATTCAAGTAATCCAGAATTTGCTCCTCGTTGTTTCCTTCCAGTATACATATTATGTCGTCGACATATCTTGCGTAGAATATTACTCCGAAGTTGGTCTTTAATTCCCTTACGTATTCCTCTTCTAATTTCTGCATAAATACTTCCATGAGGGTGGCAGATGTTGGATTTCCCATCCCTAGTCCTGTTATCTGCCTATATATATTGTTGTTAAATTTAAAGTAATTCTGTTCTAGTGTCGCTTTTAGTGTGCCTGTAATTTGTATTGCTAGTTCCTTGTTTTCCGTTTTGTTTTCTACTGTCCTATGAACAATGTTCAATGTATCCATTACCGGAATTGATGGATACAAGTCCTTCACGTCAAAAGAGACCAGTTTTGTTTTCTCCGTTATTTTCACATTCTCCAGTTTATTAATCAGTTCTGTAGTGTTGACTATTGTATGCTTATATTCCAGGTCTAAGGTGTTTTTCAATATTGTTTTCATATATTTCGAAAGTTTGTAGCCTGGTGCAGATTTGTAATTAATTATGGGTCTCATTGGTATCTCCGGTTTGTGTATTTTCGGTAGTGCTATCATAGCTGGTGCGGATGGATTCATCATTGTCAATGTGTGCGACATGTCTGGTCTTATTATCCTTGTCGCCTTTTTTATAATTTCCTTAATTTTCTTTTGGTATTCCTCCGTAGGATCTTTACCAATTCTCTTGCACTTAGAGTCTTTTATTAACTGTTCAGTCTTTTCGATGTAGTCATGTTTACCGATGAGCACCGTTGTGTTTCCCTTGTCTGCTTTTGTGACTAAGATGTTGTTTGCTTCCAGTTTACGTTTTAGTTTCCTAATTGTATTGTGCTCTCCGTTTAAGTGTTTTGTAGACTTGGCCTCCTTCTCTATTATTTGTTTGCAGATGTGCCTGGCTTGCTCTTGTTCTTCGCTTGGGATCATCGCTATTGCGACTTCTGTGTCCACAATGGTCTGTTCTATTTCCTTTTTCTTGTTGTTTTCCGTGATGTTGTGTTTTAATCCCTTTTCCAATAATTGAGCCTCTTGCTTGCTGATGGTGACCTCTGTTAGATTCAAAAATCTAGGGTAGAAATTGCCGTTTTTGCGCGTTTTGTTGTTTGTTGAATGTGTTAGTGTCCCGAGTTTCTTGTTTAAAGTTGCGTATTTTCGTTCTATTGTTTTCGCGTTTTCTGCTCGTATTTGGTCTAATGTGTTCATGAGTACGTCGGTTGGAAGTCGTTCTGCTAGTTTAAGATGAATGTCTAGTAATTCCGAGTTCGTAATTTCCTTTTTGGCATAAAGGTTCCTGATCTCGAATTTCACAAAGTCTCTTTGTGCTCTTTTTATTGTCTTCCTGCTTGCTGTGGTGTTGATCCTAATCTGTATTCTGGCATATTTTGGTGTAACATTCGATGCGAGGCATTGTTTGTTGAACCAAATGTTTGCCTTTGTTGTCATAACTTTTAATTGTCGTCGTTTGTAAATTGTTATCAGTCCAATTGTGTCTAGATTGTAGGCCTGACAGGCATTTTTCGATATGTGCTTGGCTTTATTATTCATTTTATTATTCATATTCTGCCTTTCGAAACTCACCTTCAACTGGCTTGTTTGATTACTAAATGAATACGAATGACGAATGATGCTGTTATCTGCGAAAGAGAAAATAGGATTGGAAGTTTGACAAAGGTCATTTAGAAAAATAATAAATAGAATAGGAAAAAGAACGGAGCCTTGCGGTATCACTAATTTAATCTTTAACTCGTCGAATGAAGTCCCATCTATAACAACTCGTATAGTTTGATTTCTAAGAAAACTCGATATAAATCTGGGAAATTATCACCGACACCAAAAAGCAACTGGTTTTAATAGAAGTGCATTATACCACCTTACTATGGAAACCATACTGTCGGTCCCTAAGTAAGCTGTTGGACTCCAGGCACGTTACAAGATGAATATTAATCATACTTTGCATCACTTTAGAAAGTGCAGAACAAATTGCAATTGGACGGTAATTCTTAGCGAGAATTGGCGTTATATTAGCAACCTTCCAACACTTTGGAAATTCACCGGCATGATACAAAATGCTGAAAACGGTTGCTGACGGAGGTCCTAGCGTCGAAGAGCACTGTTTTACTTGTTGACGTTGAGATCTGCTCATTGTGTTGTGTTGGTTGTATTGCGAAATAATGCTGTGTACAGTTGATTTGCTTTTATTAACGATTTTTTGTTGAGCTTTTCCAAACAAGATTGTGTGCGGCATTATTCCCCTGGAGGCACGCAGTCTTGATGGATCTCCTCCCCATCTTGACATGTGCCTGCGGGAGTACCTGAGCTAACAGGAGCTCAATACTGGAACAGACATAGAACTCTTGAAGTCCGAACAGTGACTTACTATGCACACAATGGTACCGCTGGAACCAGTTGCCCGCAGAGCTACGACCCTGTTCTGGTTGTTGGTGAAGCCCCTCGGACAGCAACTTGGTGGCTGTGTTTTAATCGGGCTTTGAAGAAAGTTCCGAAAAGGTGTTAACGATAAAGTTTACATCCAAATAAATGTCCTAGTTGCGCCTGTAGCAACTAAAACTGTTTAGTAAGGAGTGAGGCCACGGCCCTGCTACCGTGCATTTGAAAATTGCTACTAAGGCGTAATGCACCTAGTGTGCATGCGTCTTAGGGCGTGGATGATCGCTTTTCTACACCCAGTGGTAAGAGCACCATTAGATTATGGTTGCATGGCTCGGTGCCGATTTAAATACTATCACACATGTACGGGACATTACAAGAAAACAAAAACAAATATTTACTAATATTTTCTTACTACCAGACCGCTACCGTTTATAATGTAAAAATAACAGGAAATGAACAATGTAACGGTAATTTAAATGAATTTATTACGCCCAACTTTCAGTGTGATCGCAATTTATAAGTACCACGTTGGAAGATTTTTGGCAATGTTTTTACTATAAAATTTTATTAAAAGTATTTAAAAGTTAAAAACAAAAATAAGCTATGACATCTTAAATAGTTGATAAAAATCTACCAATGATTTGCCCGCCATTCAGTGTGAGTCACTGTATTTAATTTAAGAGAAAAAACAAAAAGAACCATAATATAAAACAACGAAAAATTGTAATTCTTAAAACAGGGTTGTTTTATTATATTTAAAAATGTCTTTATGATTTTATAGAATAAAGTTTTTTTTTTTTAATATTTTTAATAAATGTAAAAAACAGATAAATAAATGTAATAAATCAACTAGTAATTCAAACTGTGTAAAAATAAAGCAAATAAAAAATTTTGGAAAACATTTCAAGGATTAACAAAAAAATTTACTTCATTAGCGAATGCACAACAGCATTAACATTGATATTTTTCAAGTCGCTATATGTTTGGCCAGTGCCAACAAAAACAATCGGTTGACCGGTTATATACGTCATTGATATGGCTGCCCCAACTTTATCATCAATAGTATCGAATTTGGTCAAAACAATGCCATCGATTATATGTGGATTTTCATCGGCTGAATAATCGGCAAGTGCCTGATTAAATTTAACCAACTGATCAACAGCTTCATTGCCAACTAAAGCTTCGCCCACAAATAACACTAAGTCGGGGTCGTTAACTTTTATTAGTTTCGAAAGGGAGCGCATTAAAGGTTCATTGTCTTGCATACGACCAGCCGTATCAACTAAAACAACATCGATGCGTGCATCGTTAGCAAATTTAATAGCTTCCATTGCAATACCGGCCGCATCTTTTCCATAACCTTTTTCATAAAGTTGCACCATAACACGACCTGCATGTTTATCTGGAGGATGCAGAGCATTCAGATGGCGGGTGTGAGTACGTAACTGTTCTACAGCTCCAGCACGAAAAGTATCGCATGCCGCTATTAAAACATTAAAGTCATTTTCTACCAACCAAAAACATATTTTCGCTAAATTTGTTGACTTTCCAACACCATTGACACCGCAAAAAATGATGGTATATGCTCTGTTGTTGCGTTTAGCTTCCAGTGCATCACGTATTATATCGACTCGTCGTTTAGGTGACAATATACGTACTAAGGACATTGTTAAAGCATCTTTAACCATTGCAGCTACTGAATCAAATGTGCCAATAGATTTTCCTTCCAAATTAGCAGCCACCGAGTCACAAAGTTTATGTGAAATATCTGCAGCCACATTCTTTGAAATAAGATGATCACGCATTTTTTCTAAAGCTGTTTGTAGATCTGACCGTGTCAATGTTTTACCGCCTACAAAACCTTTGAAATACGATAAAATGCCCGACTTTTTCTTGCTACCTGAGGCTACTTGCTGTGTAGGTTCTTCACTTTCGAACTCCTCTTCGTCACTCTCCACTTCCAAATCTCGTATGCTTCCCTGCATTGTGCCCACAATCTGCGCAAAAATAAAAATTTAATATTAGAAATCTATTCTTTACTGTTTAATTTATTTTATTTTTCAATTTATTTATAGTAAATTCTCTAAATTTTAAAACGGGTGGATATATTTGACGATAGTAAATTGCCTATCAAATAATTAAATGTCGAGAAATTTTAATCATCACGAAACATTACACTCTTGACCAACGAATTTTAATTGTGCAAATTCACTATGAAAATGGTGAAAATTTCACTGTATCACTTCGTCAAATTCGAGTAGCTTTTCGAGCTCCTTCTAAGTCGCTATGCGTAATTTAATCTCTAAGTTCGAGACTAACTGCATTGTTGCTAACAGTAGACCAAAACAATATGCTGGTAGTGGCCGTAGTGATGCAAATATAGCCGCAGTATAGCAAAGTGCTAAGAATGAGCCTGAAACATTAACTCTTCGACGTTCAAAACAAGTTGGCACCACTAGAGGCGCTTTGTCCATCATTTTGCAAAATGATCTTCATATTTAAGCTGCAAGAAATAAAGCAGATCTTTTGTGAATTAGCTGTTGGAAAAACTAAACAAAAACAACGCATTTATTAACAAAATCATGTTTAGTGATGAGGCTTTGGCGCACAAAATCCACAAACAGTCTTCAAAAGCCATTTCATGAGGTATGTGGTCAGGCAGCATCATCGGCCCGCGTTTTTTTTTCGAAAATGAACAAGGAAACACCATCAAAGTGAATTCTCTGCGCCACTAAACCGTGATAACCAATTTTTTGTGGCCACAATAGGCTTGTGCTGACACCAGTGACCTTCGGTTTTAGCAAAACGGCGTCACCAGCCACCCAAAAATTGCAATTGAAATTTCTCGATTTGCCGATATCACCTAGCTGCCTCGTTCTTCTGATTTAACGCCGGTGGATTATTTTCTTTGTAGCCATTGAAAAAATCGGCATCACGTGAACAACCAACCTACTAACAACTGACGCTCTAAAAGATGAAATTTGGCGCTGCTTTGTGAAAAGAGCGGATGTCTCCACGTGCTGGAGGTCGCCATTTGCCTGACTTCATATTCCATTACTAATTCCCATATTTCCCCTTTACATTGATATTAATAAAACTGAAATGTGTTGTTTAAGCCAATTTACTTCCTGACCTCAAATTTGCCCACATTTTATATTTTTAGGTAAGTGGAATCCTTCATGAATTGTGCTGGTTTCTGATATTTGCTTGCCAGGATATTTTAAGAAAAGCTAGACTAAATGACAATTAAATGAGAAAAGTAATTTTATTTTCTTTCCACACAGTTCCTGGTGGTGTGTTATTATCCCAACCTATATTATATATCATATGCCCTGTAGAATCCAGTCCTCAACACATTCGGCAGGACTTCCGAGACAATATGCCATATCTCTCGTATAACCGAACAGTTATACATAAATATTCTAAATAATGTGTTTGCAATAAAGCGCAATACACATTTTCTTACCATTCGGAATATCGAGTTGCCACTATACAGAGACTCTCTTAACTCTATCACAATTAACATTTTTTTCTTTTCTAAGCTTCTGTCATTAAAGAATACTTTATTGGACTCTTCAGCCCTGATAATATTGTGCAATTATTTTTATATTTCAACTAGGTGCCCCTGTAAGCTAGTAGGTAGTGTAGTAGCATGTCAGTCTGGGAGTTGTGAGATCGATTCCCAACAAAGACCTTGGTTTTTTTTCACCACAAAAATAAAAATTGACTGTCGGTGGTGCTGCTCAGCAATGAAGGCATAGTCACTGGTCGCTGTGCTGTCTTATACGACAGTTAATTTCCGACTATCCTTCTACTTTCACCACCTGTTTCATCCCTTCTCTATCCCTTTCCTAAAAAAATGTAGCACGGTACGGTAATTGACTAAGTAGGCATTGTTGCCTGAAGTGCTACTTCTCTTAAAAAAAAAAAGGTTCAACTATCGTTAATCTATGACGACAACCAACTGAGCTTCCACAATTTCCGACAGTGACAGTACTGTTAAAGCAATATTTTGTTAAGATACTTTGTACAAAAAATGTAATTGGATCGGTATGTGGGAAATATAATAATTATTATAAATATAATAAAACTTTGAAATGTAATAAAACAAAGATGAATTACTTAAATTGACATGAATTTACTTTATTCGAAAGTTAATCTTCTGCATTTTAAACATGACTTTTGGCTTGTGACAGCCACGACTGGCTCAAACGTAGTCTAATCTGGAGGCTAAATTTTTGATAACTGTACAATTTTTGTGGCCGTATATCGTCATTAACGCTGCGAGACATACTAGCGACTTGACATATCTCCACAGAAAATACTCTAGCGGCGTTAAAACTCACGAGTTCGAAATATAAAACTATGCAGTTACAGAACGTTTCCTTCAAAAAATCAGGACATAAGCCGCGTGACATGTTGTGACAACCTTGTGGTTGTTCAATTGGCGAATGAAAAAATCAGTAACCATAGCTCTATAGCGGTTACCATTGACCGTAACGTTCTGACCAGCATGGTTTATTTTAAAGGTAGTTTTTCTGAATGTTAAAGTGTTTCAAAAAACACTTGAGGACAGTCAACACTCCAAATATGACAGTTTTAAATATGAGCTTCATCACTACACAAAATTAACTTATGAGCATCGGAATCAACAGCAATCTTGTTTTAGGAAGTGTTGTCCAAACGTCAGTCTATTTATGTTGAAATGCCAATCCAAACTAATGCATTGAGCTTGTAAAATTTTTCTGTCGAAAACTTATCTAACATCTAAGAATGTATTTTTTGAACAAAAATATTATTTGTAGAACTGTGACAAGTTTTTTTCGGAAGTTTTATGGCTGTATGCATAAAAAACGCATACTTGAGCTTTAAAGTACACGTTAGTTAACAAACACTTTAAGGCTAACAGACGTTTGTTAAAAAATGGTATTCATAAACAGTACTTTAGCTAATGTATGCTTTAGTAAAATTAGTTTCTGGCAATGCCACTATTTTCAGTTGTCACGTTGTAGGTAACGATGTATAAAAATGAATATATTCATCCGGGTAGTTAGATCAATAAAAAATGTTTTTATTCTTTTCAGCAAAATCAACATATTTTTTTTTTATTAATCTTTTTAATAAAAAGCAAAGAACCCAAAAAAGGTCAATTTGCAAGGCTTACGAAGAACTTACAAAGAATTTGTTCATATTAAAAAAATAATTATTAGGATAACGAGCTTTGTTTTGATTATATGTACATCAATAAAACTTTTGTTTAAAATAATTAATTATAATTATATTTTTGTAAAATATAAAATAATGATGTAAAAATGCTTCATATTGAATGGCATGTTATATTTTAGTTTTTATTATTATTTGTATACTACAATTTGTTTTTAATAAGCATTTTTAAAAATTTTTGGAATAACAAAGTAAAACTGTCAATTGAGCCGTTTACATTGAAAGTGGCATAAGTCACAATTGAACAGTTTTTTTTTCATCTTTAATAAATTTAAAATTAATATGCTAAGAAGTATTGAGATTTGTTTGAGAGGAGTGTTGATAATCAACGGTGTAACAAAAATGTTTATTTTGAAAGTGGCGTTAGTCGCTGTACTCATGAAAATAATTACGGAGTTTAGTGTGAAAGAAATGGAAACATGTAATAAGTGTGTGTGAAGTATTGTTGTGATTATTATTGGACTTATTTTTATTAGTTCGAAAGAATAGTGCAGTTTACTGAACTTAATTATATTAGCATTATTTTGTTATTTTTTTATTCTCAGGAGGTTGCTTCGTATTGTATAAAATATCTAAGAATGTCACAACTCAAAAGCATATTATTGCACATAATGACTTATGTAAAGGACAAAATAGTAATAGTAGTAATAGCCCCCTGTCGATAAAATCCTTCACAGTACACAACATGGAGAAAAAAGATTTTATTTCAACACAATCATTAGAAAAATCCGTTTCAGAAAGAAAACTAAATACAGACTAGTTAAAATGGCTAAAAATTAAAATGTTATATAAACTAATTTAAAATAAAAAAGATGGCAATAACAAAGTAACTTATGCCACTTTTAAAATAAACGGCTCAGTTTGTTGTAAACACAATTTGTTTTGTTTTTGAACTTTCAATAATAAAATTAAACTGTCAATTAATTGTAGGTTTAAAGTAGGTTTTTCCTATTAATCTTTGAATTGTATTAACAATAATTCGTGTAAAAAGCAACTTCCGACGGAGCTGTTTAAAATTTCGCCATCTAACGTTTTTTTGTTCAACCAGTGCTTATTACGTGAATAGTAACATTTAGCTCATGTTTGATTTGACAGATAATTAGTTTTATCCTTCCACTGAACGAATATGGTTGTGCATACGCCTGAACATCGCTTCGCTAAGTAGGCCTTCCATCGACTTACAGTAAATACCGATTTTGCAAAAAAAATCATCTTTTCAGCTCATTGATTTTGGCCGTATTGGTAAAATTGTTGCATTTGGGGCACAGAAAACCTGCACGCATACATTGAAAGGCCGACGCACCGAAAACGAGTCACTGTTTGGTGCGGATTTTGATCCAGAGGCATAATTGGGCCATTTTTCAGGAATGACCGTTACAGTCAATGGCGATCGTTATCGGGCTAAATTGAACGAATTTTTGTTCACAAAAATTGGAGGGGAGGATATTGGCAACATTTGGTTTCAACCGAAGCTATGTAATATTGTTTATAGTATTCAAAACAAAAAAAAAAGTTATTTGGCGCACCCTATAGTTTGTTTCGTGGATATTGCTTTTTGCTAACTCTTCATAAAGAAGCAGTTGATTGTTTTAAAAAACGGAAACATTTTTAAAGGAGCACTACTGCAACACAAAAATCAGCTGTTCAAAATTTTCGAGTTTTGTAAGTATTTAATTCTTATTGTTATTGTCTTTTATTACTAAATTTCAGATGGAAGATGTGGAGTTTTTTTTATTTATAATGAAACAGAAAATAATCAGATGTTTTTATGCTTATGCCGCTACACGGTGGCAATGCAGCTGGTGGAATTTGTAGTCGTGTAGCCTGCTGCGTCGAAAATGTTTAATGCATAAATATAAAATCACTTGACAGCTGCCAAAAAGTGTTGCCAAGTTAAAGCTCTATATCTCTATAAAAACGACTCTTTATTTAAAAAATTATTAATACTTACATTATTTTGAACATTTTTAAATTGTACGTCTTCAGCATGGTCCTTGGAACGGTCCAAGATAACGGCATCCTTGGAGCTGCCACCTAAATCCCAAACTCTAGGTTTTTTGCCAGCCTTTTCTTTTTCAGCTTTTGTCTTGTTTTCTGACTGAGGAGGACTCTTTTTACCCGACAACTTTTCCTTTAATTTTTTCCGATTTTCCATTATAATATCCTCGTTAGTAATGTTTTTCTCTGAAGATAAAACTTTTGGCATCTCCATTATATTCACTTTTTTTGTATTATCACTCTTTTTGCTATCACTAGGAGTTTCGATCATAGAAGCTACAGTTTTTTTCGATTTAAGAGATTCATTAAATGAACGCATCGCTTTGGGTTGCTTGCTGTTCTGCTTTGCCGAATTCTCTGCCGATGTCAATGTCGCTTGAAACTCGCTATCGAAGTCATACTCTTCGCCATAAAACTGTGAAGTTATTAATACATCGCTAAATTTTTCCTTAAAGATATTTTGCATATCGCTAAGAAAATTGTCGACGTATGGCAATTTAATAACCTTTTGGTACACCACGGCATAAATCAAATCAAATTCATTGTCTAATTTAAACTGTATGGCTAAATTATCCTCTTCAAAGTAGTTTGATTCTGTGCTACGCTCCTACAATTAAAAATTATTTTATTTACTTGGAAAAATATCGACAAAAACTGGTTCCGAAATTTTACCTCTAAAATGACGCTGCGTATAAAGCTATTAATGCATGCTGTGACATTTTCGCCAGTAGAATTACAATTCCATAACACCACACCACCTTTAGTAAAGACAACCACATAGTCTAACATTTTAAACGGATTTTGTTAGCAAAACAAACATAAAATCCGCACACGTCACAGTCCTGGTTGTACACGTCACAATAGTGAAATTCTCTCTTTATAATAAAAATTTTTATTAAACACAAAAATACTTATTAAAGAACTAATTCCAATAAATGTTTCCAATATTTTTTAATATTTACTTTCGTTTTCTTTTAAGCTTTTGCGACAATATCCAAATCACAGGCTATAGTCTGTGATCCAAATAAACTAAACGAAAATGCCAAAGAAATAATTTGTTTGTTTTGACAGTTTTATGATATTTTACGTTTTATATGAGTTGTATGCATTTTAGCACTTTCTTTAAAACATGTGTTGTACACTGAACAAAAATATACAATTTGCATATTTATTTATTTATTAACGCTTCTTTACATTTTTTGACAGCAAAAAGGTAAATTTCCATCTTTAAAATACACTTTTATTTAATTTGATGTTTAAAATCAAAAAACTTCAAGATTATATATCAATTTTCCGTGTGTTAAATTAATCCGCTCAGTGAGATTCCTTTAAATCTGTGTGTACTCTTAATATGTACCAAATGAAACAACAATACACCAATTTTGACCATTTGGTAGTACAAACAAAATTCATACAAGATAATGTAAACATTTTTAAGAATTTAACTAGTTTCGTGATATGATTTACATCTGCACCTGGCAGTGAGCCTTAATCAGATGATGGTCAAACGAGTGTGAGTGAAAAGCAGCGCCACTCACGCCCTAGGAGCCCGAAGTCTAATTCTAGCAACAGATCCTTCCTAGTAGCAATTTCAATGATTCCAGAGCAGGTCTGCAAACCGCTACTCCTTGCTGAAGACTATCCAACTCCTGTCCAGAACACATGACTAGCATGCTCACTGGATCTGGATCATTCACCAGCGGGTGTTATTAAAGGCGAGATGATCTGGCCACCATAAAAACAGACCTGTATGGGGCCGCGAAACCACAACCACCACGATACTCCCGAAGGGCCAACCTTAATAATTAGTCAAAGAAACAGCTAAATGACTAAAGAGACAAATAGCGGAAACTCTGCGGGCTACTGATTCCCGTGGAGATAACGTGGAGCTTCCAGTTGTACCCCTGCTGACTTCAGGGGACTGGGCTCTCTTATACCCCCAGTTGCACAGGTCTAGATAGTCAAGTATTCTATAAAACCGATAATTGTGCCCCCTTGAATTTAAATAGTGTAAAAAAAATAATTGGTTGCGAACATAGATACGTATTTATAAAATATATACGTTCGCCGTTATTTTTTAAATCTGGAAGAAAAATCGCCGCTCAATCGCACATATTTGAAAATACTTTTATATAAAGCTACATACGAAATGTTTTTGCACAGATATAACAAGTTTAAAATCCATGCTAATAGTTGAAAAGTATAGCTTAATTTTGTTCTGGCAACGCTACACAATTACTTTTTCTACAGTAGCACATTTGACGTTTCTTTAAAGCAACGATTTGTGAAGAGATTAGCATTTTCTGTAGAAATATAATGTTAATCATTACACTGTGGTGCGAAAAATTGCTAGTGGTAATCGGTAAATTTATTTAATTTCAAAATTTTCGAAAGTAAAAATTTTATATCACTGATTTATTGCCTTACAAATTTGAAACCAATTACTTAAATCTGTAAAACAATTTTCTATGGAAAATTTATGTTAAAACCAAATAACAATTTTTAAACATTATTATTATTGTTTTTAAATGCGGCAGCTAGTTTTCAATTAAAACATTTTGAAAATTTTAATAATAATAAAGTTTTAGTTATTAAAAGTGCAGAAGAGTTTTCGATTGCACATATTCAAGATGAGGTGTATTAAATTAAAATAATTAATTTAAAATCTTTTTAGTCCAAAGAAATGTTTTGTATATTTCTAGAAATTTTAAGGAAATATAAAGTTTTGGCGATATTTTCTACAAAATCTAGACGATTTTTTTTTAATTTTTATGTGGCAAGCATGATCCCTGTGTGTTTGTTGTTTAAGTGCTATCATCTTATTAAAGTGCTGCGTGTAGTACATTTGATATTTTACCTTTAAGCTAATAAAGTTGCGTGGAATCGGTTATATTTAATAATGCCTGCTCCAGCTAGTTCTACGTCAGTGGGAAGTGGTTCTCGATCACCCAGTAAATTGTCAGCTCCGCGTTCATCTGGAAATGGTAGCAATTTAAAGCAGCGTAAAACAACAAGCACAAATACTGCACCTAGAAGTCGTGCTGCTGGTGGTGCAGGAGCCGGTGGTATGTGGCGCTTTTATACTGATGATTCTCCCGGTATCAAAGTTGGCCCAGTACCAGTTTTAGTGATGTCATTGTTATTTATAGCTTCTGTTTTTATGTTACATATTTGGGGCAAATACAATCGTACCTAAACATCATCAAATAAATGTCAACGTCATCAAAACCTAAATGGTAGCATACGTAGTTCCCAAAATACGAAGATAACGATGATCGTTTAATTGCATGAATTATACACAAGTGTACACTTATTTTTCTACATACAAATGTCGTGTTGTTTTCTCTGTTAAAATTTAAGTTTTTAATTTTTAAGAATGCTGAGAAAAAATTTACCATCTTTTTTTTACTTATAATGATTATAAATAATGTAGTATCTGAACAATAATAACAACTCATTTTTCGTTTATTACAAACTCAATAAAATATTGAAATACTGTAAAATAAAGACAACAGCTTTTTCCCCCAAGTATTTTAAGCGTTATAATGGGCTTTTGCAAGTGTTACGGTGACAGTTGAAAAATATACTTATCAATTAAAATATAGTGAAACAAACAAAATCAGTACCGTGTTTCTTTTCAATTTGCCTAACAGTCCATTAACGTTGTTTCTTTTAATTTGTGATAAAGAGTATGTGATATAGGTAACACATGAAACTCGTTTGCCAACAATAGATGAGGAAAACTCTTGTACGCCTAATCGTTTACTAAAGCTGGTAATAATACAAAGAAAAAATTAACAATAAAAGTAAAAAGGCAGATTATTTTATAGGAGAAAAAATAATTTAATTAATGCTACGATCTGCCCATGACCTTTTTATGTTGCTTAATTTAACAAAACGTTTCAAGCTACTGAATGTTGAAATTGACTTCTAAATGTAAATAATTATAACGTTTGTACCTAAAAGTATGCTTGCTTTTAGATTTTTTTAGATATATGACCAAAATTTCAAATAAGGTTTATTTAGCGTTATTTAGGGCAACCAAAATGTAAACATAATTACAAAATATGGAATCGTTTAATCTTTAACACTAATCGTGCTTAAATCCTTTGAAATATTTTTATTTCTAGCAACGAATATTTAGGTGATATTCTCACAAAATACATATTTTTTAATAAGAAGAGATGGCACCAGAATAAAATTATATGAATACGGTTAACAGAATATTGCATTTAGAGATCAAACACGAAGATTCATTAAACCTAATTTAAGCAGTAATCACAGTTTAATTTTATAATATTATTACGGATGTGTCTTGCTTAAGTTTTAAAAGAAAATAATTAAGCAATAAAATAAACTACTGGGTATGTTGTTTACTAACTGCGTGGCTTACCAAGAAAACTTATGCACACAAGACAACAACAAATTTCTAGTTACAAACTGCATAGAAATTTTATACACGCAAAACAACAACAAATTTCTGTTTACTAACTGCGTAGAAATTTGTTATATGCAAGACAACAACAAATCAGTATGCTGTTTACTAACTGCGTAGTTTTCTAAGAAAACTTATATACACAAGACAACAAAAAATATCTTAAAATTAATTCCAAGAAGAAACTTTATCAGTATAAAAACAAAAATACAGAAAGGCATACAAGCGCCTATACATTGAATGGACATACAACAACAAAATATAATACAAAGGGAGTAGAAGATTCTTAATTTTTCTAAATTTCTAGAGGTCTAATATAAAAAGGCAGCGTTTGAGTGTATAGCTAGTTAATGTAAAAATAAACCTCGTGAAGTAAAGACGTGCATCTTAAGTAAATTGTTCTATAGTGTAACTTTGTGTGTAGTCAAAGTAAATAAGTTTGTAATTAAATTAAAAACCCTAAAATCTGGTGTTATTTATTTTGCAATATAGAACTTACAACAAAACGTTTATAAAAGGTATAAACGTAACAAGATGTTATCTTAGTTTACAGTAACTTAGATTAATAAGAAGCATTATAAAAGGTTTACGTAACAAGTGAGAGATCAATAAGAAGATACGCTATTACCCTTTAATGTGTGCTGCCGTCGATCTGATTTGTGTCGCTTTATGAAAATGGCAATGCATATGACGTTCTTCGATAGAAATTTTACACTAGCGAAAACCGTTTTTCAATGTAGCCGTGATGTGTTTTGCTAATGACAGCCTATAAAAACAAAACTGTGGGTAAATGTTTTTAGAAAAATTGATATAATTGTAATTAAGTCAATTATAAGACACATAAACTATGAAGGAAAAATTCTAACATGGCAACGGATGTGATGAAAACATAGAAACGGGCAAGCCATCGGGAAAATAAAATAAAATCGATTATGAAAGCACTTAAGGACGGCGCTCTTGTTTAGTCTTAATTCGGGTTTTTCCTTCTAAGCAGAAGATGAAACCTCTATATTTTGCAACAGTATATACTTATCATTAATTGAGTTAAAGGTTGTAGCTTTTCGGGCTTATTAAGGCCTACAGCATTTATGAATGTAAATAAACAACTATTTATCCAACGTTTTGCTGGTATTTTCCAACTTCATCAGTAATAAGTTTTATTAATGATTTTGTATTTGTTTGCAAATTATGAACACAAAACAACAACAACATGTCACATTGAAATTCAACGAACTAAGTTTAACAATCAGAAAATAAAAACAACTAACACAGAACAAAAAAATGCATAGTCAAGCTGGCTCCTACACAGTATAATGATAATAACGTCATCTACGTTTGATGTGATAAAGTAAGAGCTTTGGAGTAAATGGTAGAACCTTTTTAAAGCTGGTAAAAATGGTAGAACCTTTTTATACTGATGTTATGAAAAACGAATATTATTTTTTGATTATTATAATACTGTTACGTTTATTCCTTTTAATAAGCGTTTTGCTATATTGAGTTATTTTATTACAAAATAATAACACAGCACTTTAGACTTTTAAATTAAACGAGTTTAGTTTCAATACACACAACGATGATGATTCAACTTGAATTAATTCATTTGCCCAGCAAGTGGTGCTTATAAGCATAGCGGTAAGCATAAGATTAAGATTGCATTAGGTGGTTACAAAAAATAAATTTCGGATTTTCCACCGCCGCACTCGCTTGTTCTTATTATTTTGAATTTAATAATTTTGTTGTTAAAATTGATAATTTGGGGGGAATTTAGCATTTCCCAGTCCAGTTTGTAATGAATTTCCTTATATAGGAATTCCCAAGCAAAGGTTAAAGAACATTGTAATAATCAACTACATCTGTTGCAAATGTATTTTATTAATTCCACTGTTGAATAGCGTTGAAATATATTTTATTAGCTATAATTTGCATATATAATTTAAAAATAAAATTTTATGGTGGTTATGGCGGTAGAGTCCGGAAAAGATTCCCACATTCAGATACGACTTGTAATAAAATTTGTAGTTGCTCTTCGCCTTTTGTTAAGGATGAGTTGTAGTCTTGGATTAATTTTACTGCTCTCTAAGCAACTACGCCACTATTTTTTAGCTCTTATATAATGTTGATTTTCGCAACATTAACTAGGATCAGTATTCAAAAAAGTATATATCGACTTCAAATCTCTTAAACTTTGGCCACAATTTTGCACAAGGATTTGCATTTGTTTCCATATAAAGATTCAGTTGACACAAGAGCACTTATACCGCCGAACATATGCCAATAGGATGTTACAGCTCGCCCATGACAACCCCGATTTTCATGAAAAAATCATGAATTGGAAATTGGGAAACTCTCAACTGTCACCCTTGCATCAATTAAAAGTGACAGTCTGGTGTGCAATTTGGTCAGAAGGCATCATTGGACCTTACTTCTTTGAAAACGAAAACGACGTAACAGTAACTGTGAACGCGGAGCGATATCGTGCTATGATTGAAAACTTTTTTAAGGCACAAATGCATGCTTTGGGCTTGATTGACATTTGGTGTTTAACAGTGCCACGTCGCATACAGCCGGGATTGCTATTTAATTACTGCGAGACCTCTTTCCACAACAATTAATTTCAAAAAATGGTGATGTTGATTGGACTCCACGGTCGCCTGATTTGATTACTCCGGACTTCTTCTTGTGGGGAAACGCTTGAGCAACTCAAAACAAAATATTCGTAATGAAATACTGCGTTAAAAGTGTGGGAAAAATGTGCTCAAAATGGCTCGCATTTGTGACATTTATCTGATATAAGATCCATTCTTTTTAATTTAATAAAAAATTATAAACAAACAATGTAGTATACCTTACCGGCGGACACCCTGTATTAAAACGAAAATTATATTACAAAGAAACACGTACAAGTTTATTAGAGGGAATAAATTTATAATTTTATTGAATACATTCAAATGCATACATGGGGGTTTTTGTTTTCAATTTTTGATTGGTTTTCATTCCTTATATTCTTTTTTTTTTATTATTTGTATTTCGATTTTTTATTTTTTGTTTGTTAAATAATAAATAAGATACAATATACGTAAGATTAAATTTAATAGCAGCATTTTTGTTTTCATCGTGCACTTAATTTGTTTTTTTAATATACTATATATATGTATATTTATATATATATATATATATATATATGTATATATATAAGCAATATAAATAACTATAATATTTGTATATATATTTTTTTGTCAAATTAATAATTAAATCTTATAACTTTACTTGTTTATTTAAGCATTAAATAAATGTTGCAGTTAATATATATGTAGGTGTGTGTGTGTGTGTCTGTGTCAAGTTTATGTTTGTAGTTTTTTATTTTAAATTGTTGTTCAAGTGTCTTACTTTTTCTTTAAAGTAAAGAATGATCTACGCTTTGGTTCGTCCTTTTGCGATGTTGCTGGTAAAGTCTGTGACCTACTTGCTGCAACAGCTGCCGATTCGCACTGGGCCTTAAGTGCGGCTACCCATTGTGACATTTCATTGTCATCGTGAGCTTGCAATAAGAATTCAGCTCCGTTTGAGAGTCTGTAATAAAATTTTTATAAAAATATTTAATTGTACATTTCCAAATTAGTCAATTTTATATGTGCCAATATCTGTGCAATTTTATTTACTTTATTCTTAAAACATGTTTCTTTTTAGTATAATCGCTGGCAATTTCAACTGAAGCCTTTTGTAACTCATATACTGGTTCTCCGCGGAAAGTCAATTCAGGATTACTCTTATAACCCTTTTGATCTTTGAAGAATGATAAGTGTCCACCTCGAGCGACTGTATAAACCTGTTGAGATATTCACACACAAACAATTCTTTTAAGAAATTTATCACAAGCTTTAAAATAATTTATATTGTACCTTATCCCATGATCTGTTAGATGCCTTCTTCGTTGTAGACTCCCATTCATGTTTTCTCGTTAAATAACCTTCATGAGCTTCATCTCCGGTAGCACCAGCACGTTCTAGAATGATATTTTCAAATGTTAATAACAAAAACTTGCATTAAAATATAACAATATGAAAAAAGGTAAGACAAGGACAACGCTTTTGTCGACTTTAAGGCCTCTGTAGGCAGACAGCGAAATGTCTAGATTATGACTTAAAACTTGTTAAAAAATTTCTAGATCCTTAGATCTTTAAAATATCAAATAATTACATTTCGTGGAAATATGAATTAAATAGGTAATTTTAAAGAAGTTATCATTTTTAGACGAGTTTCCAAATATGAAAATGGAAAGGACCATAGCACTATGCTCAAGTAGCGATCATTTACTTAAACTTTTAATTGCGAAAGACATTTCAGACCAATGAATTGATTATTTAATAATTTTCAAAGATTGGGTTAAATGTTTAAATTTAAAGTTAAAAAGTAAATTGTCTGTAAAATAATTAATTGTCAATAATTGAGCTGTTATCCTTAGACATTTATTTAGTAAAAAGTTGGAAAATTTTTAACCTTGAAACGTTAAAATCTTCAATCAATTTTAATTAGGTGCCCCTGTAGGCTAGTAGGTAGTGTACTAGCTTGTAAATATGGGGGTTGTGGGTTCGATTCCCAACGAAGACCTTGGTTTTTTTCACTACAAAAGATAAAAATTAACTGTCGGTGGAGCAGCTCAGCGATGAAGGCATAGTCACTGGTCGCTGTTGCTGTCTTTATACGGCAGTTAATTTCCGACTATCCTTCTACTTTCACCACCTATTTCATCTCTTCTCTATCCCTTTCCTAAAGAAGGTAGCACGGTACTTGACTAAGTAGGCATTGTTGCCTGAAGTGCTACTTCTCTTTAAAAAAAAAAAAAAAAAAAAATTGAGAAAATCATCACGGTGAAAATTTCCCTGTACGACTTCGTAAAATTGGAGCAGCTTTTCCTTGTAATCAGACTCTTTTGGACCCCGCTGTAGATAATTTAATCGCTAAATTCGAGACTCTCGGTATTGTTAACAATTAGTCATAACAACACGCTCATAATGGCCGTAGTTATGCAAACACAGCCGCTGTACAGGAAAGTGTCTAGAATGAGTGTGGAACAGATGCACTTTGCGCAACGCTAACTAAGTTTAGCATATTTTTAATTAGGTGGATATGTAAATCAACTAAATTGTCGCATATGGTGCTCAAAAAATCCATAAAAAGTCTTCGAAAAACCATTACATCCAAAGAAAGTGACCATATGGTTTGGTGAGCAAGGAAACGCCGTCAGTTTGAAATCTGCCGACGAGGTGGAGGTTTGCCCAACAACATATTCCATTATTAATTCCTATTATTCTACTTTACAGTGATGTTAATTAAACTGAAGTTGTCAAAATAGTGTGTTTTAAGCCAATTTACTTCCTAACCCCAATATACATTTATAACCACCCGTTATACAGAAGTATCGAAAAATATAAAAATAAATATATTTGGGTATGATTTCACGTCAAATTTGGTTTGTTTCGGCCATTTGCCATCTTCAGTATTCTATCTCAAATTTGGCCGAAACCGGTTTGTTCATAAACCAAATTTGTCGCGAGTTGACGTAAAATCACACCCAAATATATTTGCATATTCACCGCCGATTTCATGCTATTGTGAATTTAATTGATTTGAATTATTTACGATAATACATTTCTGTTACAAAAAGACTAAAACTTAACACATTGTTTAACATTTGGCCTTCTTGCAATCATTTAGTTGATTTTGTGCTACTTTTTTACAGGATTAGGTTCCTTTGAAAGTGTGAAGAATGTTTTAAAAATAATGCGAAATCGGCGATCACTTTTTTAAACATAATCATTTTTAGCTTCGCAGCAAGTTACCACCTTAACGGTTTTGTTTACAGTAAAAACTGTCACATATGGATTCATACACTCGCTTCTTTTAATGTTTAACGCGAATCTGACTGCAGCGAAAGTTATTTTATTCCAAGCAATGAATGCTTCTAATGCTTGATATCGTAATAATTTTAATCTTTAGTCAATTCTGCATTAGACCTTATAAAAAGCACTGAAAATGTTGAAACCAACCCTTGACAAGAGATAAAATTAGTTATTTCCGTTAAAGGTACTTTTTCCTCACATACGATTATTCTGAAATGAAAAAATCTGGTAGCACTGGCAGCAATAATAAAAACATTTGAAACATCAAATATTTCGATCAGATAACGATGCTTAATTCCAGCTTCTCTAGTGTGCTTGATATTATTTAGAGTGCTAAACCCTTGTTCTTTTTATACATGAACTTGGTGCTATAACATCCGAAGAATTACAGTATTTCTAATATTTTTCTGATTTAACATGCGAAAGAAAATTATAGAATTCTAGGACAAATTTTTTAACGTTATGTTGAGAGAAAAAAAAAATGTATCTGGCAGCACTGTTTCGCTTATGATCAATGTTAAAACGTGAGAAAGTGTCTTTAGACCTGAAAGCAAAAACTGTCAAAGTTTTACAAATGCTGGGCGTTCGCATAAGCAAGCAGAAGTTTAAAAAATGTAGACGAAGCTAAAGAGAACATTTTAAAAATAGTAATAAAAAGTAAAAATGTGACGTTGCAGATGGTATGCCACAAACGCTTCTTCCATTTTATTTATGTATTATACTACCATGCTCAAATGTTAACCGTTTTTATTTATATTTCAGAGTTACCATGTTGATGCATTTGCACATTTGTAAAATTTTACGATATATCGTATGTAGATGGAAAGTACCACCAACTCACAGACCATATGTAGTCCGCTTGTAAATAAAACTTTAAGGAACTTGTGAATAATAGTTTGATAATTGGTTAAATACTTTAATGCCTTTCCTTAGATCATTATATTCTAATATAATGTTGCGATTTAGATGATTATTTCGCCCATAGTCTTAAAAAAGGCAAAAAATAGCGTAGACCACATAAACAAAGTGTATTTTGTTCTAAGGACTCCACTGACTGTTAATTTAAATAATACTTATTGTCTGCGACACCTTTTACTTGTTTGAGACATCTGCTACCTACAATTGTTAAAATATTATTGCCGTATAGCATAGTGTCTAGACCGGGGCTCAATATTGGGTTAATAAATAAATAATGTCTGTAAAATAAAAGAAATTAATATCAATCCCAAACCAAGGACGACCTTCTCGTAGTAGCCTCATGAAGTTTCATAATTGCAATTGCAAATTTTATTGCAGTGAATTTTCAAGAATATGTATATTCATTTAAAAGAAATTAAGTTTTTTTGCTATAATAACACAGTACAACACATAATTTTGGTTCTCAATTCTAAATTGAATTTGTCTAAATTTTGTTCCCATGCATAGATAGCTAACAAATAAAAATATTTTCATATTTTCTGTGTATGCATCGGAATTTTTATTTTTATGCAAAATGAAGCTTATAAGGAAAAAAACAAACAGCAAATTTGTGGATTTGTAATCAGTTATTGAGCGAAAAAAGGTGAAAATGGGAAAAAATGGGGATTTCTGAAATCTATAACACTGAATGCACTTTTTTCGAATAGGCTTGTTCCGCTTGTTTTCTCCCATTAAATATCTACAACTTCGCCTCAGGCACAAAAGAGATATTCCGTATGGTGTGCCGAGATATAACCGTGTTAAAATATAGAAAAAGTGAATGAAGTTAATCTTGAATACAAAATTCGTAAGACAAGTAAATTTAACAAAACGAATGATGCAAAAATTCTTAATTTTGTGAGCTTCGCAGAATTGAATACCAAATTAATAACCTATAAAATGTTGTAATGTGTAATTATAGTTAATTGACTTTTTAACATTTAATTTTATTTTCACTATTTCGCCACACTATTTGGGGACGAAAAAAACAAAAAATTTGTTTGTCAACAATTTTTCATTTATTATTTATTAAAAATTGTTTATACGTTTTTTTTTGTAGATGCCACTCAATGGTGTGGCGAAATACTGAAAATAAAACTGATTTACTTTTTATGTAAAGACCTTGTAATTAAAAAATGTTTTTTACTGTATTTATTAAAAGTTTCCTAACTTGATAAAGAAAGTAAAATTTGTTATAAGTCAGGCTGATAAGACTAATTCGAGGTTTCCTCCATGTAACGAAATTGTTTCTGTGGAATTAAAATGGTCATTGGTTGAATTATTATCACAAGAATAAAGCCTACAATATGTAAAATTTAATATCAGCAAAAATGTGCGATGTTGCAGTTTTTTTTTTTAACACAGTCATGTGTAAACACTAGGTAGATTTCGATGACTGAAAGCGACTTCCGTTTTTCTTTTTGATATTGTGAATAGTGTTATTTTTAATATATATTTAATATTTTAGTTTATTTAAACAGCGAAAATAACACAAACAACATTTTAAGTTCTGTACTTGAAATTCTATCACCACTTCCAAACCAATGAGATTAGAATGAGGAATGTAAAATTTAACCTACAAAATTGTGTTTGTTTAAAAAATATAATTTTTTGTTTAAAAAATGTAGTTTATTGCTATTTTTAAAATACCTGTCTGTGTCTCGGCGGTACGTTCAACTTCAACTGCTGTATCGACGACAGCTATTCCACGAAGCATTATTGTAAAAATTGTATTTTTAAAAATTATTTAATTTTTTGTCAAAAAATTAGAAGTTAAACAAAGTAAAACAAAATATAATAATTATATTACTAAAAAAATATAGAATAAACTAGTTACGAAATATTAACTGCGATAGAATCAAAATTTGAACTAAAAACCAAAGGAAAAGATTTCAATTAAGCAATTTAAACGGAAGCCCAACAAAAGCTAGGATACTGCATTAAGTAAATTCTGCGTAAAGTTTGGAAAACAGCAACAAGCGACTAACTTGAGTTTACTGAAGTAATAAAAGATTTTTAATATATTTTCAGTGCTTAAGTTATCACAGTTGTTCTAAAATTTTAATACATTTAGGTAAAAGGTCATAGATGAAATTAGAAATTAAAAATAATAATGAAAAACAACACCAAAACTTTAAGATAAATTAATAAATTAAAGAGAAATAATAATATAAAATTTATTTGAAAATTCTTTAGCTCACCAGCTGCTTCTTCAGAAGTGGCAATGTCTACAACATCACGTTTTTCAGCTTCACGTTTTGCTAGCTCAGCTGCCTCGGCAGCTGCCTTAGCTTCCATTTCTTCCTTGATGCGTTGCCTTTCCGCCTCTTCTGCCAACTCTTGACGTCTTTTCATTTCTTTAAGCTCAAACTAAAATATAAAAATATCCTTAAAATATCTTTAAAACAAAAAAAATATTTAAAACCTACTGTTGTTAAACGCTCAAGCGCACTAAAACGTTCTTCTTGGGCGGCAGCAGATTTTTCAAATGCTTCGTGTTTCTTGATAAGATTTTCAACTTCATCGATAGTATGACCTAATTCTGATGACAATAGATAAGGTTCTTGGGCAATCAACCAAGCCTCAGCGACGGCAGCATCTCTAGCGAATTGATATACTTCCAATACTAAACGCATATAAAAAAACAAATATTTTAAATAATATAAAAAAAAATTTTCGCTAAACAAAAAACATACTTAATTGCAAATTTTCCCAACGTTCTTCCCATCTTCTTAACAAAGCATTTCTACTGTTATTTAATTGCAATAATCTATCCTTAATATCTCCGGAGGCATAGTGACTTCGTGTTAATAATTCTTTGCCCAATGATATACAAGCAGAGAAATTATCCTCACGCGTATCGATTTCAGCTTTTAGGCTCTGATGATTGTTCATAAGCAGTTCAACACCCGATACGTCACGTGGTTTTTCCGATGTATTCATTTGGCGGACAAGATCTTCCATCCAGATCATTAGTATGCGCACCATGTTAAAGAATCTAAACAAATCACCAGTATCGGCTAATTTTTGTTTGCGGGCATCGCACATTGCTTGTAGATTCGCCCAGGCATGCAGTACTTCCTGTTCACGGTTTGTTATTTCCTTGGCTTTGTCACCGGCATAAGAATCTTGCAATTTTGCAGATTCTTCTTGTATTTGTTGTACTTGGGCGTATAATGTGGTTAGATCTTGCATAAAGTTGTAATGCTTGCGCTGAAGTGTTGATACTGATCCGGCATCTCTTCCTAGCTCGTCAGATACACCGTGTTGTTTTTCAATAATGCGACTGAGTACATCTTTGCAATCGTGGAAGAATTTGTGCAATTCGCGGGAAGCAGCAAGCATTTGTGTTCGGGTTTCGATTAATTCTAAAAGATCTTGCCAGGATTCATTCAAATTATCCTTCCATTCAGCAATGGTTGCGGAATCCGAATGACCGGCTTGAATAAGATTATCTGCAATGCTATTCACTTTAGCCACACGCTCACCACCAACAGCTTCTGTATCACGAGCGAATTCACTGAAACGTTCTGAAAGTAATGTCACATGATCGAAATCTTGACCCAACTCCTGTGAACCTGCTACGACTTCTCTGTCGGCAATCCATTGCTCCAGATCATCAACTTCGCGACTTAACATGAAAAGTTGTAGGGCTTCGTTTAGGCGAGCACGACGTTCACCGGCTAAATCTTTAAGTCCTGCATATAATTTATCCAACTGTGATTGCTTAACGGCCACAGCATCTCCACTTGATACATCATCAATATTAAATTGGCGTGCAACTTCACCTAATTGGCGTATGGTGTTTGCATAATCTTCGATGGACTGTTCAAGATTTTCGTGTTTCTTCATAAGATTTTGGGCACTGACTTCGTCTTTGCCACGATCTTCCACCATCATGTATAGCTCCTGTTCGCTCATCCATGATTCAGCCTCTTGGGCGTCGAAGAAATACTGTTGTACCTTTTCGGACTCCAACAGATGTTTTTTGCGATTCTCAACAGCATCTTTTAGTTCCTGCCACTTTTGTGTCAGGTCGCTAATAAGTGCCTCAAATTTCTTGGCATCTTCGTGACCTTCATCGATAAGTTTACGTCCATTATTACAAATTGCATTTATACGGGGCTCGTGATTATCAATTTCAGTAGCCAACGACTGATTCTTTTTCTTAAGAACATGAACATTAAATAATGAGTTGCCATAATCATTTGAATTGGCAACTGGCAGTTTTTCATTGATCCACAACTTTTCATCCTCGACATCGCGGCAGAATTGGAATGCTTCCTTCTTCTTTTCCAATTGTTTTTGACGCTCGAGCAAAGGAGCTTTGATCTTCTCGAACCGATCAAGAACGGCAGTCTTCTTACTGACAATCGGCTCAATCTTTTCTTCAGGAACAGTCTTCTTTAGATATTCAGTTTGTTTGTCAATTTCTTCTACTTGACGTTCTTTGACAGCCATTTGGGTATGTATGACCTGTTGTTTCTGCATAAGAATGTTAACCGATGTCAAATCATTGCCAGTATCTGCACTAACAATTTGTTTCTCCAGATCTGTAATGTACGAGTCAATGTCATCACATGTCTGTTGGACAAGAACTTCGCGATTGGCATCGAACAACATGGCTCCCTTTTCTTTGGTGTGAGTTTCCAAGTCTTCGAACTGTTTGGCCAACTCCTTCAATTTTGGTTCAATTACGTCTTTGAATTCAGGTTTTTCCTTCGATAGCTCTTCGGCTGCTTTTTCAGCTTCAAATAGACGTTCCTTGTTAGCGCCAATTTCTGCTTCAAATGCCTGATGTCTAGTCCATTTAGAGTGAATGGTTTTAGCACTTCTGTAAGTTTCATCTTGGGATGTCACATATTTCTCTTGAACCCACTCAGACAATTCATCCAAGTCCTGCAGGAATTCATGCAATTTCACTTGGTTCTTTAGTTTTTCATGTTGTTCAAGTGCTCTTCTGCGGTTATCATCACGACGACTGGCAATGTTTTCGGCACGTTTACCAATCTTTTCGGAATCAAAGTGTTCTTTCTCAACTAAAGTATCTGCAACTTGTAATAAGCTATTTATCTTATCATCATTAGCTTCCATTGTTGTAAGGAAAGCTTCATGACGTTTGAGTTGATTTTCAGCCTGTTCCAAGTTAACAGGAGTGTCATCCTTGCTAAGGAAGTGTTCCTGTTGACTGAGAAGAACTTCGGTTTGGCGTGCATCGCGGTTGAACAACTGCTGATCAAGACTTTGAGACAATAACACTTGACGGTTCTCCCACATTTGATGCAATTCTTCCCATCCGTCCTTAAGAGCATTTAAACGTTCACGCAGGAACATATATTGTGGGTCATCAGATGTATTTGATTCTGAGGTCAAACGTTCGCCATATTCCATCATGTTCTTATAATCTTCGGTATAATTGTCGATTTCTTCACGAATCGATTGATGTTGATTGAGTAACTGTTCGGCTTCGGGTAACGATGTTGGAGTGTCTTCAGAAGCAACATCTGTTTGAGTTTTTGTAAGCCATGTCTGGAAGTGATCCAAGTCACGTAAAAATCTATGCAAATCTCCAGCTTCTTCTAATTTAGAATCGCGTTCTTTGAGCATTTGTGTCAGCTGTTCCCAAATGAGTTCAATTTGGGCAATGCGGTCACGAATAATTTTGGCCTCTTCTGGGTGTTCAGATTCAATACTATCAGCTTCCTTTCCTAAGCTTGAAAGTTTAGCTTGTATTGCTGCCAAATCACGTTCCATGCCGCTCAAACGTCTTTGCAATGTCATTACACCTGTCAAATCCATTTCCAAACTATCGGTTTCAGTAAGAATGCGTTTTTTATCTTCAATCCATGAAATGGTTTCACGGCATTCAATATAGAATGTTTGAACGCCATGGGCGGATTTAAGTTCATCCATCTTAGATTCGGCCTTTTCACGAAGTGCCGACCACTCTTCGTTAAGATGGTTTTGCCGCTCAAGAATTTCATCAGAGTTAGGGTGCTCAACATGTAATAATTGTCTTGCCAATTGATTAACCACGGCCACACGAGAGGCATTAGCATTCATTTCCTTATCAAAGCCTTCGAAGCGATGTTTCATAATTTCGACATCCTCGATATCTTTTCCAGGAGTCATCGTGTCCAACATCTTAGTCTTTTCTTTGATCCATTGTTCGACACCATCGGCTTCAGACATAAGTTTGTACAAACTAAGAGCATCTAACAAACGTTGTTTGCGTAATTTCGCCAATTCATTCAGTTCCTTGTAACGAGTATCAATAGCTTCTAAACGTTTATCGACATTTGCCTTTTCGGTATCATTTAATTTCAATGTCTCTGCCTGCTTATGCAGGGCATCAATGACCTCAGCATAATTCTTAAGTTCATCGGCAACATCTTTGTGTTTTTTTAAAAGTGATTGAACATTAGCTTCGTCACGTCCGACATCTTCGCTTGATACAATGCGCAAAGTATCTAACATCCAATTGTCAACATCATCTGCATCAGCAAATAATTGGAAATATTCCACGGCATTTTCAAGACGCTGACGTCTATACTTGGTCAAATCTAAGAGATGATCCCATTTGGAAAGGATTTCCTTCAGGCGATCCTTAATTCTATCGGCTCCAAAATGACCTTCCGTTATAAGTTCGGCACCGATTTTAGCCACATTTTGCAATTGAGAGTCATGAGAAGTGATTTCTGATTCTAGGGCTTTGTGTTTGCTTAGCAATAGATTAACAGTGGTCAAGTCGTGACCAATATCATCTGTGCTGACAATCTGTTCTTTCTCTTTAATCCAGTTCTCTTCATCGGCTGTATCCCAATAAAATTGCCATAACTTACGGCTTTCTTCCAAACGGCTACGTCGCTCAACTGCTAGACGTACTAATTCAGCGTAAGCATCTTCCAATTGTTGAACACGACTGACAATTATTTCTGGATCACATGGTTTATACGATTCTGGATCGTCGCTAAGGAATTTCTGTGAATTTTGTACTACCACTTTGACCCGTTCACCCAAAATATTTATATCGGCTTCAACTAAAGAGTGCTTCTGCAATAAATCTTCGACACCCATTAAATGCTTGCCATAGTCATCGGTCAACAATAGCTGTTTGATTTCTTCCATATTATCAAGTATGTATAACATCTCTTGGAAGTTTTGTTGCAACTGGAGAGAGATTTCAAGACGCATGCGACGAGAGCGTAATAGCTCGAGCAAATAATTCCATAAACGCATGACATTTTCTTTGCGCAGTAAAATGCGTTTAACATCATGATAACGCTCAGATTCAAGCTCATCACAAACTGCCACTACAGCCTGTACACGTTCCTCATAAGCAAATATATCTGTTTCGATGGCTTCGTGTTTCTTGGCAGCTGCCTCCACTGCGGCCAAATCAAAGCCAAAGTTATCTTGACTTACAAGACGTTGATTTTCCGAAAGCCAAGTTTCACGCATAGAAGCCTTACGGTCGAAACGAGCTGCCAACTGCTCAAGTTTTTCTTGACGAATTAATTCTTCACGCAGAGCTAATTCACGTTCGTGTTCGGCCTTTTCCAAACGTTCCCAAGCCTTGTTGATATCCGAAATCATTTTACCCTCCTTGGGAGTATAGGGTTTTTGGTTATTTGCTCTCATCTTTGATTGCAAAGTAAACAACAAGACTTCTAAATTTCCTTTCTCAACAAACTTTGGAGGTTTCTCTATGGTACGATAATTAGAAAACTGTGCCAACTGACTTTGAACTCCAACCAAAGAGTTTTCAAAAACTCGTTCACCCAAAGCTTCAATTGTTGTTTCAATCCATTTCAACAAATCACTTGTGAAGTGTTCATAGTCATGAATCATCTTTTCATTTTCCATGGCTATACCCACAACCTTTCCAATACGTTTACCTTGCACTGTCTCCTGTTTGAGTTTGCTAAAGTAGTGATAATAGGTAACTACATAAGTAATAATCGATTTTTCATCTGGATGCTCTACAAATACATCTTCAGCATCCAAAAGTTTGGCCAAGCCGAGTTTATCTTCGGCCACATCAAAGGCATTATTTAAATTGTGCATGGGATTTGCCTTGGACAACTTTTCGAATTGCACCAAATCAGGACGATGTTTGTGTATGATGGCATTAAAGGCCAAACCGTCTCGCCACGAAGTGGTAAAGTTGCGAACGTTGACATTGTGATAGCCAGCCGTTTTCATTTGACACCACAACAATAAGGCATCCTTAGCTGATTTGGTTTCCTTATTATCCACTTCCTCAATAGTTATATCTTGAATCTAAATAAAAATTAAATAACAAATTAGAGTTTAAGCCTGCAGTACAAAGACTTCATATAGATAGCGTTACTTACTTGGAATCTTAAAATTATTGTCCAAATAAGACCTAAATTTAACGAAGCATTGCCATCGACAATATCATGTGAGCCAATATTTTCTAAATGCACTCTCTGTTCACGTAAAAACTGTAAAGCTTTATCAACATTCTCCAAGCAATGAATTCTCATTTTGCCCTTTGTAGGTTTCGGTAATCGTTCGCCGGACAATACCTCAAGTAATTTTATTAAATGTTTGCCATCGCGCATATCGACATATAGATCCGATATTCTGCAATTTACGCGGCACAAATGCGAATTTACCCATTTTGTAAATGTTTTCTTTTGTACACTTTCTCGTTCTTCAGCCAATGCCTTGATGCGAGAACGTTCAAACAGACGTGAACTCGAATTTCCTCCATCGTATTCATATTCATCGATGTATTCGTTTCCTGGACCCTGACTAGGGTCCCATCGAACAATTGAAATGTCCGTCGTCATCGCTTTCGATAATTAATTTCTAAAACAAATAAAAAGTTTTTATGTTAATTAATAAATTTCCTGCACAAGTAGATTTAATATTGAAGCAAAAATTCTTCTTAAACATCGCAAAAAATTCTATCTTTTCAACACACAAAAAAACATTCAATAAACGGCACAATCGCCTTCTTTTTGATATTGTTTGAAAACGTAAAATAATTATTATTAAAAATAAAACAACCACAACATTGTGTCATATCATTCTATATTAGAGGTATCTAGACGTTTTAACTCGCCTATAAATAGATTTTACATTTTCGAAGACCGTGACAACCAAAACAAATTGCCATCTTTTTTTTAAATTGGACGAAACTAGACGTTTTAATCCGCCCATAAATAGAAATTTTAATTGCCAAAGGTATGATGCTATGGAAAATAAACTAAGAGGGAATTTGTGACCGTAAAGTGTTTGTTGTTTAACAGTGTTGTCTGAATAAGATATGAATTTGTTTGATAATTCTTTTGATTGCCTTATATTTACACGTAAATAATTATTATTAAAAATAAAAGAACCACAACATTGTGCCATATCATTCTATATTAGAGGTATCTAGACGTTTTAACTCGCCTATAAATAAATTTTATATTTTCGAAGACCGTGACAACCAGTACAAATTGCCACATTTTTTATATTGGAAGAAACTAAATGTTTTAACCCGCCCATAAATAGAAATTTCAATTGCCAAAGGTATGATGGTATAGAAAATAAACTAAGAGGGAATTTGTGACCGTAAAGTGTTTGTTGTTTAGCAGTTTTGTCTGAATAAGATATGAATTTGTTTGATAAATCTTTTGATTGCCTTATATTTACACGTAAATAATTATTATTAAAAATAAAAGAACCACAACATTGTGCCATATCATTCTATATTGGAGGTATCTAGACGTTTTAACTAGCCTATAACAAATTTTAACATTTTCGAATACCGTGACAACCAAAACAAATTGCCATCTTTTTTTTAAATTGGACAAAACTAGATGTTTTAATCCGCCCATAAGTAGAAATTTCAATTGCCAAAGGTATGATGGTATGAAAAATAAACTAAGAGGGAATTTGTGACCGTAAAGTGTTTGTTGTTTAACAGTGTTGTCTTTTGTGTATTGAAAATGAATTAGATGGTGCGTTAGAAACTGTTTACAAAATCAAAAAAAAAAAAGATAAGAAATAAAGTAAAACCAGCTTCTTACAGAATACGCTCACTGAAGATCTGAAGTCGAATGACTCCGAATAATAAAAAAAAATCGTTGAATGGATTGATGAACATCAGCAAAGGGTGATAATTTTTCGAGCAAAATCAACGAATTCTGAATTTTTAAAAAATTGCCCCGCTTCTCCTCACACTTCAGCCACCCATCAGCCCACAATTGAAATCCAATAACAAGTTTCGAAGATCTCATGCTGATATTCCTGTTGGCATGACAAAATATATGATTTTAAAGGCACATAAATTACTTGAACATTGTTGCAATAATCATATTACCCCCCTTTACCCCTATCCCAATTGACAACCAATGACAAATTTAATTTAGACAAACAAAATTTAATTTAGAGGAGATGTGAGTGGGAAAAATGAAAAACCATGTATTGGGTGTTTTTTTATAAAGGTATAGAACTTTAAATTGACGAAACTATTTAAATGACAGCCATTTTGTCAGTTGTCAAGTGATTTATGTTTACTTTGGTTTTACGTCTAAAAAACGCTTGCTTGCAATTGGACCCACAAAATAAGATTTTTGCTTAAGGATGAAGTTCGGTTTTGTTTAAATGGATACATTAACTGCAGCATTTGGTGTGATGATAATCCTCAAGAGTATGTTAAGACAGACTTACATCGAGAAAAACTCGATGGGCTGGTGGAATACATACAGTGCACTCAATGGTGATCGCTACAGAGCCATGATTAGTTGTTTGTTCATTAATTAACTTTGTTCCACAGCTGGTCCCGCAATTGATAAAAAAGAAACGTTTAGTAACCGCATAGTTTCATAGTTTCGGATCCATTAAACGCGGCTAGACTTTTTTCTGTAAGTATTTGTGAAGACGCTAGTCTACAGCGGTAAGACCCAAAAGATTAACCATTTGGAGGTGTTATTTGTAATATACGGCCTCACATGTTGGTAAACGTCATCGAAAGTTGTACCTTCAGATTAGACTACGTCCGGGCCAGCAGCCGTGGCTTTCATATGCCAGAAATTATTTCTAAATTATAATAACAGAAAATAATCTTTCGAATAAATTTTATGTCAGTTAAAAAAACTCATCTTTATACCTCTATAAAAAACATTCTTTATAAATGAGAAGAAAAAGAAAGAAGAAATTAAAAAATAAAACTAGACGTAATTTAAAAAATAAATTTTTTTTACCAAAATAGTACTCTGTTGGAGTTTTGGTGTCAAAAATGTACCAGCCTTGATTGGCAACAACTGTCAAAGTAAAATAAATGATCTAATTATCTCTAAAACTTAATCGTTTAGAAAGACTTACAAAGAGAGTGGAATAGGGTTTCCGACTGAAAGGAGTCCTTGTGACAATTTAAACAACCACCCCTTTTGTTAGTTTTATTGATTTTTTCCCTAGTATTATTTTATGCATTATGAATCTAGTTTATTACGTATTGAATTTTTATTTTGTTTTAAGTTTTTTTTTATTATACATTGTCTTACGTCATATTTTAGTTGATTTTATAAATCAACAAACTAATAAAGAGTCATGCAACTATTTTAAAGCACAGATTACAAATTTATATACATATTTAGTAAAAGAAGTTCTAATTTAGTTAATTTTAAATGCTTTTTATGGATGTCGTACCTGTATCAACTTGACATAATTCAATTAAATTTGGAAAATAAAGTTTTATTTATTTAATTTTATTTTTTTAAAACGAAATATTTTTAAACAAACTGTTACTGCAAATTAAGTTTGTGATTAGAAAGTATTTTTATTCAAAAAGTACCTGAAATTTAAAAAAAAAACAGTACTCCAATTTCGAAAACTTAATATCTCCTTAAGGCCGCGGTTGACTAACCAAAATTTTATAATTCATTCAAACGAAATGGAATTCTGTTTCATGAAGAAAAATCGCAAGAAATATTATGTTTAATTGCCACACTGGCACACAACAGAGATGCAATGCAAAATGCAATTATGATCGCATAGAAACTATTATTTTGTATGACATTTTTAAAAGCTTAGCATTGTCCATCCTGTCCAATTTAATTAAAACACCATTTTATGGCATTAATAGTGATTATCGCGCATTTATTACAGTTATCATTCATATTTGTAAACTAATAAAGGGTTTTATTTATAGAGGCATAGAACTTTGAAATGGATTAAAACCAAGATGAATTTTTTAAATTGATATTATAAAATGTTTTTGAACAAGAAGTTTGTTTTCTAAAAGAAAATAAAACAAACAATTTTATTTTAGATTATTAAAATTTTTATTGTATTACGAAGAGAAAAGTTTGGCAACTACGAATAAAAAATGGTATTAGGCAAATGTCTTTCACGACGACGCTGACAGATGTCACTGCTTTCATCAAAGTTTTTAATCACTTTTTAGCAAAATGGCGGTCTACGGATCTGAAGTTTTAAGGTTGAAATCGATTTGATTGGCTCCGCATAGACTCTGTCCTTAATATAGCTTCACAAAAAAAAATCCCGTGGTATTAAATCACAGGATCTGGCTGGCCACTTAAATACTGATTGTCGTGAAATTATGCGATTGAGAAATTTGGTTTGCAATAAATTGATCGTTTTATTGGCTATGTGCCATGTGGCAGCGTCCTGTTGAAAGCACACTGACATGTGCTTGAAACATATCGTGATAGCGTGATCCATTGACCGACCGTTACCGCATTTTCAGTCTCATCTTCGAAAAAAAAAACTGCCCAATCACACCTAGTATAGTGGGTCGGAGGACAAAAAGTATTGGTGGCTTAAACTACAAATTAAAAATAGAGAGCATAAATATACCCTGATGGGAATCTATAAATCGCCAGATAGACAAAAGTCACCTGAAAATGTTTTCTTGGATTTTTTTGAAGCCGAAATAGAAAAATTTAAAGATAATGAAAAATATCTCATAATGGGTGATTTTAATATAGACTGGCTGGAAACCAGCAATTATAAAATCAGACTACAGGAAATATTAAATGATAACTACGTACAACAAATTGTAATGAAACCAACAAGAAATACATGTTTAAGATCATCGTTAATCGATTACGTCTGCACAAACATTACAAATGCCAATGTTAAAATTAACTTAAACATGAAAATTAGCGATCATGAATCCTTGGAGATTAATATACCTAATAGAAATGAGATAGAATCCACAAGTTTAAAGAAGATAAAAAAATTAAAATTTAATAACAACAAATTTCGTAGCAACCTTATTCGAAAGGGATTGATGCACAACTACAGCACTTATAATGAAATGTGTTCCGCAGTGGTAACCGGTATAAACAACTCACTTGCTCAAATGGTTGAAGCTAAAACTATAAATACTTTTCAAACAAACGTATGGTTTTCAAGTAACTTGAGGCGTATGAAACAAGTAAAAAAGCAATTGTATCAGAGGGCTTTATGGTTAAACAATGAATTAAATTGGAGTAATTACAGACAATTTAGGAATCAATATAAAAGCCAAATTTCAATTGCCAAGAATACGTATATAAGCAACAAAATCAGTAGTTGTACGGAACAAAAATCTATGTGGAAAGCCCTAAAATTGCTTGTACTAAAAAAAGACAACTCTAAAATAAAAGAATTAAATATTAACGGCAAAGTCATATCAAATGAGCAGGAAATCGCTAATGAGCTAAATTCATTTTTTATATTAAGTGTGGAAGAAATAATAAAGGGCATACAATACGTTAAATATGAAAATCTTATAGAAAACTCAACCAAAAATTTTAAATTCCTAAACGTTGATACAGACGCATTAAAAAACGCCATAAAAGCAATGAACAGTTAAAAAGATCAAAATTTTCTCACAGTGAAGATGTTACTAAATAATTTTGATATTGTTGGCACACAATTGCAGCAGATCGTAGTATTGTCTCTTCAAACAGGAACATATCCCGAATGCCTCAAAGAGTCTTGCATAGTCCCAATACAGAAAGTTAAAAACACTATGGAGCCGCACGAAATGCGCCCAATAAATATGCTTCCAATTATTAGTAAAATATTGGAACAAGTTGTTCGATCCCAACTCAATAAATATTTCGAAGAAAATAACTTTTTACATAATGTCCAGTCTGGCTTTAGAAATCAACATAGTTGTGAATCTCTTCTGAACTTGGTAACAACGCAGTGGAAGACTGAAGTATACAACAAAAGGCATATAATAGCAGTTTTTTTGGACATGAAACGCGCTTTCGAAACTGTCAATAGAGAAATCTTGCTTGATAAACTAAGTAAGTATGGCGTAAAAGGAGTAGAACTAAGATGGTTTGAAAGTTATTTAAGCAACAGAAAGCAGAGAACAAAATGTGGCGATTTTATTTCCGATAGTGAAGCTATTAATAACGGAGTTCCTCAGGGAGCGGTATTAGGAACACTACTTTTCTTAATATATATTAATGATTTGGGAAAAATATTAAACAAAACAAAAATATGTATGTTTGCGGATGATGCCCTAAGTTATATTAGCGGTACAAATATGGTAGAAAGCATAAGGACAATAAACAATGAGCTGCTTAATGTTGAAAAATATTTAAAAATGAACAAGATGAAACTTAATACGAGGAAGACTAAAGTAATGGTAATAAATGGTGATACTGATGAGAATATCGTGATTGAAGAAGAAATAATAGAAAAAGTACAGAGCATTAAATACCTGGGTGTCTTTTTCGATAAAAAGTTAAAGTTCGATTTGCACTTCAATTACATTTGTAAAAAGATTTCAAAAAAATTAGCATTTTTCAAACGAATTCGTAACAAAGTTTCTATTCTAACCTCGATAAAAATATATAATACTATTATAAAGCCTCATTTTGAGTATTGTTCTACTTTATTGTATCTTGGGACACAACAGATGAAAGAGAGACTTCAAAAATTGCAGAATAAAGGAATGAGAATTATATTAAGATGTCATAGATTAACACATATATATGTTATGTTAGACAAGTTGAAGTGGCTCTCAATCAACCAAAGGCTAGTAATGAATGTGCTAGTGTTTATATTTAAAATGAAGAATGGAATGCTGCCTGAATATTTACGTAACCAGTTACTGAACGTAGCGGACGTTCAACCATATTATTTGCGAAATGCAAATGACTTCAGACTTCACTTTAGTACAACGAATTTTTATCAGAACCTTTTATTTTATAATGGTCTTAAATTATTTAATTCCTTACCTCCAGATAAAAAAACGGAGAAAAATTTTTATATATTCAAGCGTAGAATTATATCTTATGTTAAGCAAACCTTCTAAAGTCAAGCAATATAAAACTCTTTTGTGAAAAATCGTAAATTGTAAAACTTCTCAAATGTAAAACATATTGCAATTAATAGCAAATCAGCTAAATAAATAAAACAAACAGAAAACCTCCACACCACATAGCGCACCATACAGTGATACGTTGAGCATGCAAAGACTTCTCAATATTCGCTCTGAGATTTTTAGAAGACCAATTGCCCAATTTTGCTTGTTTACGTACCCTGGTAACTGACAATGGGCTTGGTCTGGAAAAATTATGTTTTTAGATAACCTAGTCGCTTGTTTCTGAATGAATTGAGCGAATCTACGGTCGGTGGGCTTCAATTGCTACACCAGTTGAACCTTTTAAGGCTTCAAAGTAAAATCCTTAAGCAAAATTCGCCATGTGGTGGTTTTGGTAACACCAATAGTTGAGAACCTCGAGGAATTGACAAATTTGAATTTGTTTCAACACTGCGGCTCGCTACAACGATGTTTTCAGTTGAACGACGCGATCGAACACCAGCGTTGGTGTTCGCACATCTTGTTATCGAGCCTGTCGACTTAAATTTAACGACCAAAATCTTAATAGCGGTTTTAGATGGACGATTATATTGTCCGAAAATATCACGAATTTTACGAAATATAACTTCAACAGAACCACCATTTTCATGGTGGATTTTAATTATTTTAATGCAATTTTCGCGCGAAATTGAATTCATTGTAACAATTGCCAATGCATCTACTACGAATACGTCAAAAAACTAAATATCAAAACGATAATGTTGTTGGTGTTGGCGCAACTGAAAAACAAACCTCTTGTTGAAGAACCCTTTAAAACGCCGATTTAAAAAAAATCTTCTTGGTTTTATTCCATTTCAAAGTTCTATGCCTCTATGAAAAACACCCTTTATTAGTTCATATTGGCATTCGTTACATTTTAATCACAAATATGAATGATGACAGTAATAAATTCGAGATTATCACTATTAAAGTCATGTGCTGCTTTATGGAATTTAATCGTTAATCTGTTAAAAATTGCATGTATTTCACAAAGATAAGAAAGTGTTTTAATTAAATTGGACAGGACGGACATGCTAAGGTTTTAAAAATTTCATAAAAATAATAGTTTCTATGCGATCAGAATTGCATCTCTATTGTGTGTCAGTGTGGCAATTAAACACAATATTTCTTGCGATTTTTCTACATGAAACAGAATTCCATTTCTTGTGAACATAACTTCTAGCATATGACCGTGGACAAATGTGGTACAGATTATCGTCAGCACATAGCCATTTGAGCCTAATCTGACGGTGGTCTTATCACTGACTGAAATAATATGCGTCTACCAACGCCCCCAAGGTGCATAACCTCAGGTGACAGTTTTAGCGCGCACAGTCATGCCCCCACTTATTGCTTAAGAACCGGAGCCTATCTAGAACACCCACCACTAGCATAGTGACATTCTGTTACAATGTAAAAGCACATCGGATAAAGAAACACCACACTTTCCCGCGTTTTTTGGGTATAAACCACAGTCACCATGTTACTCCCCGTAGCCCCTTATTAATAAACAGTAAAGGGCCGTGGTTTGTGGGCTGCTGGTTCTCGTGGAACGAGTTTGGTAAATCACTGGTAGGATCTAGAGTAATTTATTCTTCCAGTTTCAGGCTCACGCTGGTGCTACCTTTAACCCCCAAAAGGACATTTTAACATGGATAAATGCTCCACCTTGACTGCGTGCCCCCAGGGCAAGAGCATATAATATACAATTTTGTTGTATTAATTGAAGAAAATTTGTTGTTTACTTTTGTTTAGTGCTGGCATACCCATATGACTTGATAAGATTTACATCTGCACTTGGCCGTGGGCCTCAATCAGACGGCGGATCATTACCACTGTGGATGGTATGTAGCGCCATCCTTGCCCTAGAAGGCCTTCGGATACGTATAACTTCCGGTCACTCCTAGTTGCAACTTCAAAAGCCCGAAGCAGGACACAGCCTTCACTCCTTGCTGAAGAGTTGGAGACTATCCACCAACGCCTGGTCCAGAACGCATAAGGTTAATATAATTTAAGAACACGACGGCAATCATGCCCACTGGACCTGGAGCATTCATTGTGTTCATTGTAAATGATTCGACCCACACAACTCAATCGAGGGCCTCGAACCCACATCCAGAACGATACTGCCGAAGGGCCAACCTCAATAATCAGTCAGAGAACAGCTAAATGCCTAAAGAGACAAATAGCGGAACTCTGGGGCTTTACTGATTCTCGTGGAAATATAGTGGGTTGTCCAGTAGGCTCCTGCTAGCCTTCAAGGGGACTGGACTCCCTTTTACCCCCGCAAAACACAAGTCTAGATGGTTGTGTAATCCATAAAGACTTATAATATGCCCCCGGATGGGAGTGGGCCATAACCATATAGCGAAGCTGCATTATTTAAAAATAGACTTTAAATGGTTAACATTACCGGGTGTCCGTCGGGAAGGTATACTACTTTGTTTTACCGCCATTTTGGTAAACATTAGTCTTGGCATTTCACATTTGGCAGTCGTAAAGTAGACACGTGGCAAATACGATAAATCAACGTATTTTAATCGTTAAAAGATTTTATCAAAATCAATCATCGATTACTGTGACGATAAGTTACGTGAACTTTTTGGGAAAAACAACGTGCCAACAAGATAAATATAAAATTCAGTTAACACAAGAGCTTCTTCCACAAGACCATTTACGCCGCCGTACATATGCCAAGGATGTTACAGCTCGCCCATGACAACCCCGATTGATTTTCATGAAAAAATCATAATGAATAACGAGGCACATTTTCCTTTGAACGGATCTGGGAATGGGAAACCCTTAAATTATAAACAGTCACCTTTGCATCCATTAAAAATTAAAAGTGACAGTCTGGTGTGCAATTTGGTCAAGAGGAATCATTAGACCTTCTTACTTCTTTGAAAATGAAAACGGCGTAACGGTAACTGTGAATAGGGAGCGATATCGTGATATGATTGAAAACTGTTTTAACGCCACAACTGCATGCTTTGGGCTTGATTAACATGTGATATCAACAAGACGGTGCCACATCAAATACATACTGCGAGACCTCTTTCCGCAACTTATTTCAAGAAATGGTAATGTTGACTGGCCTCCACGGTCGCCTGTGATTCGACTGCTCCGAACTTCTTTTTGTGGAGATATCTGAATAGCAAGGTTTATGCAAACAAACCAGAAACGCTTGAGCAACTCAAACAAAATTGTCGTGATGAAATTCATGAAATACCGCGTGAAATATGTGAGAATGTAATGAAAACTGTGCTCAAAAGGACTCCCATTTGTGAGGCTAACAGAGGCGGACATTTATCTGATATTGTATTCTTTATATAATTGTCGACATTAAATAAAACATTTATCAATATG
Source organism: Trichopoda pennipes (assembly GCA_030448955.1). Classification (NCBI taxonomy): domain Eukaryota; kingdom Metazoa; phylum Arthropoda; class Insecta; order Diptera; family Tachinidae; genus Trichopoda; species Trichopoda pennipes. The sequence goes on along the minus strand of JASKUP010000025.1, from coordinate 10,119,764 downwards.
AGATACATTTTCTTTTATTTAATCAAAAATTATAAACAAAAGAAACGCATTCACAAAATATCGAAATTACGCGAAAATAATTTTCCAATAAAAAGAACTTCAAGGCAAACAGACAGTCAAATTTAAAATTTTTTACATAAAACTTAAGCAGAATTAAATTTATAACATTAAATTATAATTCAAAATAATTAGATTAATAATTTTAAAACAATTTTTATTTTAATTATTGAAAGAATTTAAAAATAAAACAAAATGATAAATTTGTTCTCCAAGCTCTTATTTAATTAGTGTCTCAGCCACTTTAAAATTCATGTTAAATTAATTATTGTTATCGGTTTATATTATCTATAAACGTGTGTGTTTGTTACGAGCTTTGTGATAACGACAAAAAATATTTCTTTCGGTGTGTATGTGTGCTCTTTTTTGTGATATTGACAAAAATGATGTTGAAAAGTTAAATAATATAGTGTTACAAAAGTATTCTAAAAATAGTCAAACGAACATTTTTTAATGGCTTCCAATTCCGTAATACCTATATCACCCATAGTAACAGATGCACACCATTTCCAAACACAGATCTATGCATAAGCATGCAATATTGAGCCTTGTAGGCATTCAAACCGACTCTATTTGCACGACCCCATTCGGAGATTGTTGTGAGATCGTGATTGAGCTTACTATGCATTGTCTACCTTTCAGAATCCACCCACCAACTGGAACGGTTAATTACTCAATGAATACGAATAACAAATACTGTCATGTGCAATGGGGTAGGAGAAAGGGAGGAGCTTCTTTTTTTTTGGTGAAAGTAGAAGGTGTAATGACACGTTCTCACGTTATGCTGGGATAGAACTCGCGGCGTCCAGGGTTCGTTACAAAAAATTTTGTTTTGCTAATAACACAAGTGACACTTTTGTTTTACTAATAATTTTAATTATAATCCACTATTAAATTAAAATTATACTACTGCACTACTGAGGATGCTAACGACGATTCACCGTTTCGCGGCCCTCAAGAGTTCTCGTCTCTACTCTCCGCCGGCTAGCCTACTGCTTCTCACACTGGAGCGAATAAGATTCTGGTGCAGTCTGAGCAGAACAGTTCCCCCCCGGGGGCACATTTATGGTCTTTATAGTACGTAACAGCTATCTAGATCTGTGCAACTGGAGGAAAAAGGGAGCCCAGTTCCCTGAAGACAGGCAGGGAGTCAACTGGAAGCTCCACTTTATTTCCACGGGGATCAGCGAAACGCAGAGTTCATTATTTGTCTCTTTAGACATTTAATAGTTCTCTGACTGATCATTGAGGTTGGCCCCTATATGGGAGTAAAGTAGTGGTTGTGGTTTCGCGGCCCCATAACAGTATAATGGTTATTATGGTGGCCAGGATCATCTCACTAATAATGACACGCAAAGTGAATGATCCAGTCCAGTGAGCATGCTAGACATGTGTTCTGGACAGGAGTTGAAAGTCTCCAACTCTTTAGCAAGGTGTGATGGTTTGCAGCCCTGCCCTGGAATCATTAAAGTTGCAACTAGGTGGTTCTGTTGCTTAGAATTATGTCTTCGGCTTCCTAGGACGAATGTATGACGTTCCAAATTACACAATTGTGGTTTGTCCACCATCTGATTAGGGCTACATAGCCAGGTGCGGATGTAAAACGAATCACACTATCTGAGCAGAACAGTTTCACGATCTTGTCCGTCCTGTTCAGCTAGGGCCAATAAAATTCTGGCCTGGCTGAACAAACCGCGGCCTTGCTCTGGCCTCTGTCACCTGGGCGAATTAAATTCTGGCCAGGTGAAGCAGCGACAGAATTAATTCTAAGTCGAATAGAATTCTGACTTTGATTAGCTGAGTTGAACCTATTCGCAAAACTATTTTAATTAAGTTGAATAAAATTCTAAGTCACTTAAAAGAATGCTTGCCCGTGGCTAACTCTTTCAAATACTCAAGTATACCGCTTTTATAGGTCTCTGCTAGGCACACATACACACCCATACCACTAAACGCCAGCTGCTTGCTACTGTTTAGGGTTGTGTTTAATGGTATGTTTTTCTTACGGATGTATCTTTCATTAAACAAATAATAAATGTAATTATCAAATATGAAAAGCGTATAATGGAATTCATTTAATAATAATGTTCTCTTTTTAAAAAATTATGAAATTCATTAAACAATAAAAATTAAGAAATGTGAAGAATGTATACAGTTTAATTGATTATCTTATGTGGTCCAAAAATACGCCTGCCGACTTTTGGTCGTCACAAAGGATAGTTACGGAAATTAACTGTAGTATAAGACAGCACAGCGACCATGCCTTCATACCTGAGCAGCCCCACCATCTGTCAATTTTTATTTTGTAGTGAAAAACAGCCAAGGTCTTTATTACGAATCGAACCCACAACTACCAGACTGACAAGCTAATACGCTACCTACTAGCCTACAGGGGCACCTGTACCCCTGAATTATTCTCTAAAGAAATCTCATCTACTAGCTGTAGACCCGGCTTCGCTCGGAAACTATTTGCTAATGATTAATATTTAATATGGAGTTAGAAAAAAAATTTCAGTACAAAGAAGAAGCAAATCACTTGGCAGGTGCCTTGGAAAAATGAGAAGTGAATAGGAGGGTCTTAACTTTTATCTTTTCGGTAGCATTTAGTTGCAGGTGCCGTGGAAAAATGAGAAGTGAATAGGAGGGTCTTAACTTATTATTAGGCAATTAACTTAATTAAATAAAATCACTATTTCTGGAAGGGGTGTAGCATTTAGCGGGGTATAATATATATACAAACCTTCGCCGGTCTTTTACAAATATTTTGTGGGCTGGAAGTCGAAAATCTGTTGGGGCATTGAAGAGTTTACCCCTACCGACCAAACGTGTTTTTGATTTTTATATATATTAAGATAACAGGCTCGTATAGTGCTATTCCTGAGAAAACTCGATATAATTTTGGAGAAATTGTCACCGACAGCAATAGCAAAAAGTTTTGACAGAAGTGCATCATGCCATGTATCTGTCAAACGCTATGGAAATGATGTATGGAATGGGAACATTGTTCCGACAGAAAAGCCAGCAAATCCCCAGTAGAGCGCCCCCACCGGAAACCAAATTATGATAATTAATTATTTGTGGCTGCCATTGGCTAATGTTGACATCAGTGACAATTAATATTCAGTTATTGCATGATAAACGAAAACATGATAATTAAGCACATTGTGGCGAAATGTGCTTCAAAATTTTGTGAATAATGCTGACGTCTGCCGACGTGCTAGATGAAGACATTTGACCGGCATCATATTCCATTATAAACTCCCATATTTCTACTTTACATTGGTGTCAATAAAACTAAAGTTGTTAAAAAAAAGTATTTACTTTCTAACCTCAAGTTTGCTCACCCTTTTGGTAGTAATTTCGCTTAGTCCCAATTAACATTGTACGATTTTTGTCGTTCTTTCTTTAAAGTTGCATTCGCGTATACATTTGACATTTTGTATTCATATAAGTACACACAAACTTCACATTTAAAATTACGAATTGTGGACAAAACGAATTGCAAGAGTACACTCGCATGTGTACTTTTTTTAGTTCCTCTCTTTCCCTATTCTTTCTACACCCCTTATTTACCCACAAAGAATTGCAGCGACAAAAAACGTACAATGTAAATTGGGACTTATGAAATAATGTGCTTTGTTGCTCCTTTTTTTTTTGTTTTTTTAATAAAAGAAATGTAAAAACAAACCTTCAAAACATGTTGCTGTGCCTTTAATAAATTAATAATAAATTTGCTATATATTGATGGAAGGCTCAGAAATATTTTCTTTATTTAATTAAAATTTAAAAATGTTTAGTTCACACCCTTTTGCAAGCATGTGAAATTAATATCTCACATTATTTCCACAATTATTTAAATCAATTTACTGCTTATTTGTCCAGTTACAAATTTAATGCTATAATTGTTTTTTAATAGGCATGTACACATACATACATACATAAGTAGTTGTATTTCGGATTGTATTACATGACTCTCATTTTTTGTTGCGATAAATCCATCAACTTTAATATTTTTTACGTTTACATAAATGTTATACATACGTACACACACACACACACACACACACACTCACACATACTTTTATATAGATGCATAATTTACAATTTAGAATGTATCAGCCAGCGTTGCCAGACATATGCTTTCTTTGTCAAAAACATCCCTACAATTTACAAAGAGAAAATTTCCGGTAGAAAAAGCTGATTCAAAAAATGTACAGAAAATTTCATAAACAAAAAGGGCACAACAACAACAACAACAACAAAAACAACAAAAATAAATTATCAGTTGCAAAAAAGGTTTTGTTGCTTTGTTTTGTATTATCGATGTGGATATTTGCAAACACTGAGAAATGAAAATATTTGTATAACAAAATAAGACATGCATATAAAGGGTGCGTTTTAGAAAGGTTGAAATGGAATAAAATAAAGACGAATTTTTTAAATTAACATGAAATTTTATTTACACAAAAAATAATCTTGTGTCATTATAATTTAAATATGACTTCTATTATATGATTGCCACAGCTGGCTGGGATGTATTCTAATTTGGAGATCCAATTGTCGATGACTTTTTCGTAAGATTATGGGCAACAACGCAGTGATCAATCTTTTCGGTCTTATTTACGTAGACTATCAGCGACTTCATATAGTCCCACAGAATATAGTTTAGAGAGGTTAAATCGCACGATATTGAAGGCCAATTTACGGGCTCAATACGTGCTGTTACCAAACGTTTCGTTCAATTAATCAATTGTGGTCCGGGCAGAACGTGATAGGATTTACATCAGCACCAAGGCGTGTGGCCATAATCTGATGGTGGTCTTACCACTGGGTATAGCAAAACGAGTCCACCCACGCCCTAAGATGCATACACACTAGGTGCATATACGCCTTAGTAGCAATTTTCGAGTGAACGGTAGCAGGGCCGTGCCCTCACTCCTTGCTTAAAAGTTGGAGACTATCCAACTCCTGGTCCTGTTGCAACCGCAGCTAGAACATTTATTTGAATGTTAACCTTATCTTTTCGTTTACACCTCTTCGGATCTTTTTTCAAAGCCCGATTTAAAGCACGGCCACCACGTTGCTTACCGAGGGACCTCACCAACAACCGTAACAGGGCCGTAGTCCTGCGGGCAACTGGTGTCGGTGGTACCAGTGTGTGTTTATAAGTCACTGGTCGGACTTCGAGAGTCCTATGTCTCTTCCAGTATTGGACTCCTGGTACTCCCTTTTACCACCGAAGGAACATGTCAAGATGGGGAAGCGATCCATCAATAATACGTGCCCCGGGGGCGGTGTGCTCCGAGCAGTGTGCCATGTAACGCCGTCTTGTTGAAAACATAGTTTCCACATATCACGGTTAATAAACGAAAAATCTTGGTTCTATAGAGGTAACCATTGATTGTTATGTGCTGACCACCATCAGTTGTAAAGAAGTCCGGACCAATGATACTATCAGCCCATTAAGCACACCAAGCAGTCAGTTTTTCTAGATGTAACAGTGTCCTAATATACACTTGAAAATTATCATCACTCCAACTATATCAGTTTTGTTTATTGACGTATCCCCTCTTTTAACAAAAGTGAGCTTCATTGCTAAATAAAATACGCTTATGAAAATTGGGATCAACTGCAACCTTGTTTTGGACACAATCTGTACAATTTAAAAGCGTTATTAAGACGTCAGGCTATTCATGTTGAAATGCCAAGCCATAATACAAATTATTTTATAGCTGACAAAATGGCCTCAAGTTAAAAAAAGTGTTGCCAACTTTAAGTTCTATACTTCTATAAAAAACAACGTTGCTTAGCACAAAAAAATAATAATTTACAAATTAAGTGCTCTTAGGCAACTTCAAGATTGCATATTCTCTAGTTAATCTCCAGAGTTGAAAGCATATTTTTTTAAGAAAACTGGCAAAATGTTACTTTAGGAATTTGTAGAATGCAGTAATTTTTTTAACAAATCCAAAACGAATTTGCTTTGTGTTCAATATAACAGTTTTTTTTTTTTCTTCTTTTTTCCATGTTTATTTTGCCAAAATCTATGAAAAATTAGAAAACCATTTAGAGTGTTCAGTGTAAGCGATGCAAAAAAACGTATGATATTATTACATGGTAGCAATAAATGTTAGTTTGTGATTCCTATTTTAAATTAAAGCAATGAAATAAAAAATATTGAATTGTATAAAATTTACAAAAGAATGTTTTTAAACACAAAATTAAAAAAAAAATCAACGCCTTAAATATACTTAAAAGAAAAAAACAGATAAACCTTCAGATTTGGCAGCACTGGCATATATTTATCTGACATTTAATTTTCACACTGTATATAGTGCTCAAATGGACAAGTAAATTATTCTACACTTATTTAATACATACAAATACAGACTTAAATACAATAATAAATTAAACTACAAAAAAAAAACTACAAAAAATGTTGTATAACAGGGATCGCAATTGGATATCATATAATTAACGCAATTAAATGACAATTACTGCCCCATTACAATTTGTTCAGAATTTATTTGATGTGATGAAAAGCTTGGTCAATTTCACATGTTACAACGTCTTTCGCTTCCGTAGAGTGTGCTCTTCAAAGAAATTACTATCCTTCCGTTGATGACTTTTCTTCACTTTAATAAGTTTCTTATTAGCGAATGCGTTATATCAGTACCTATGTAATGCATTGCCGATTTGAGCAGCTTTTGCCATTTGTACTTATTTAATTGAAGGATGATCAGCCCCGCAGTGTTATTATATTATTCTGATCAAATTGAAAATTGAAAGAAAATTGTGTCTTGCTTATGTTTTAAAAGAAAAATATTAAGCAACAAAATAAACTGCTGGGTATGCTGTTTACTAACTGCGTGGGTTGCTAAGAAAACTTATGCACGAAAAACAACAACAAGTAATAATATGGTGTTTAATAACTGCGTAGTTTTCTAAGAAAACTTATCTACACAAGACAACAACAAATATCTTTAAATAAATTCCAAGAAGAAACTTTATCAGTAGAAAAACAAAAATAGACACAGACATACAGGCGCCTATACATTGAATGCACAACATACAACAACAAAATGTGATACAAAGGTAGTAGAAGATTCTTAATTTTTCTAGACTTCCAGTGGTCTAATATAAAAAATAACATATAATATTATGTTATTCTCATCAAATTGGAATTATTTTCGCTTTGAAAATAATCGTATTAATGTATTAATTTTAAAATTCAAGAGAATTTACAAGAAAATCCCATCTTTCGTATAAAAACTTGGCAGACTTCGCAGGTTTTTTGTAAGTGACACTTAATATGAAACACCAGATTTAATTGTATCTTGTGATATAGTGATGGAAAAGATATTGCTTCCAAAATAGTGCAAAAAGCTAGTTTACAAAACATAAGTGAAATATTTAGTAGTTTATTTTTTTTCACTCGGATCAGTACTCAGGGGTAAACCCCTGCACTGTACCAGAACTAGAAAAACAGGTTATGGGAAGGAGGAAAAAAGGAGTAGTGTTTGTGGACATTCAGTTTGAATTTTCCCACATTGAAAATGATAGGAAAGACCTCAGGAGGAAGTTCATTCCACATAAGAGCTGTTCTGCTAAAAAACCAATTTTCTCTGCAATGTGTAGTAGGATTCACTGGCTAATCGACCACAAATGAATGCGCGTATTTATTAAATAAAACCAGCAGAAGCGACAGCCATATTGAATTAAAATATTGATGATCGCGTAGAATAAAATTTCTATCACATTCTTAAAGGTAAAATGAAAAAAATTGTCGATACTTTCCATGGGCATACGAATTCAATTTATTCGATCAAGACTGATTCAGTCTTTATGTAAAAAAAAGAGCTAAACTTATGTACCCGTTTTAAGCAAATTTGAAATACTCATAGGAGAGGAGGCGACGAAGTTCAGGTGGCAGAAGGCTATTTAGCTCAATTTTCTTAACGAAGTATGGACGTAATAAAATTGAATGTAATAAAATCAAGAGCATATTTATCACTTATAGTCTATATATTCGTGGTCAATTAGCGAGTAAAACTTACAAAGTGAGCTCCTATCATTATAAGGCTAAAGATATTTTGTTATCCATTGGCTTTGTTGTCTATTTAGTTGAATTTAAAGTCAAAACGTCCTTTCAGTCTTCTGGATGATTGTAGCATTCCCCAAGCTGAAATATTTTTTTTTGTTGTTTCAGACCAGCACTCTGAGGATGACCTGCATGCATTGTGCCAGATCTAGGAAATCAAGTTCTGGAGAGGAGGAAAGAGGGAGTAGTGTTTGTGGACATAAAATTTGAGCTTTTCTACATTTAAAGTGACTGGACAGACCTCTGGAAGGAGTTTAAGCCACATACGGACTGCTCTGCTAAAAAAACTTATGCGTAGTGCGATTCACTGGTCAATCAACCACAAATGGATGTGCTCTCAACGAAAATCGAGTTAAATGCAAAAACGAGCGATTAACGAGAACATGTTCCTTAATTTCGTTACAGCACTTACCATTGTAGTAACGATAAGAGTGAAATACATCTCACATTGCGTCGACGCTCTAGAGAACCAATAGAGTTGGATACCCTACTGTCCCCAATGTAGGGTATTTCCTGTACACGGTCGAGCGGGCGCCACCTCAAAGTTCACTATAGGTGATATAAATAGTACGGAGATCGGATGGAGTGAAGCATCTATTACGTTTAAGAAAACCGAGACACTTGAAAGCTTCTTTAGAAACTTGAAAAATGTGTTTAGACCATCGAACATCACACTGAATTTTCATGCGAAAAACATCAAGAGCTTCCGATTCCGTAATACTTATATCAACCATAGAACACAAATCTATGCGTAAGCATGCAACATTGTGTCTTATGGGCATTAAAATCGACTCTATTCACACGATTCACGAGATTGTTGCGAAATTGTGATTGAGCGTATCATTCATGATCCGTCTTTTGGAATGCTGCTGTCATTTGCGAAAGAGTATATAGGGTTGAAAGTTCGATAAAAAAGGTCATTTAGAAAAATAAGAAATAGGGTAGGAGTAAGAACGAAGGCGTTGACATAGACACGCCTGTCTGGGGAGAACTGTACGCCCTAGTGCAAATTAATAATCCACCCCTATAGAATTTTTACACTTTACAAAATTTCTAATGCTTTAAATAAATTTCCGTTTTGCTTAAAAGGCTATATCAACCACTATTTGCACCAGAGTTAAGAGGACTGCTAATTGGCTGACGTGCTGACTGATTCGAGGTTTTAACAACGTCGCCAATTCATTTACGAAAAAACGTAAATAACATTCATCCGGACAAAATGTGGTTTCAGCAGGATGACACTTTGTGTCATACGGCTAACGCAACCACTAACTTTATAAAATAAAAATTTTGCAATTATTTGGTGTCGAGATATAAACCTGACAGCACTTAGCTTCCAAGATCATGCAATTTGTCTGCTCGCGATGATTTATTGTGGAACCTTGCAAGAAGTCTTGAAAACCAGCATTGCTCGTGTTAACCACAGCATCCGGCCAGCAATGCTCAAAAATGTATTCCAAAATTGCACATCAAGAATGCACTTCACCAAAAGCATCAAGTCAAGCGATTAAATATCAAAAGCAGAGGTGTCCTCCAATGATATTTATTTAGTAGAAAGTTGGGAAATTTTAAGCATGGAACGTTACACTCTCAAACAAAGAATATTAACTGTGAAAATTTTCTATCAAAATAATGAAAATTTCATTCTAAACACTTTGTAAAATTCGAACAAAATTTCCTCGTAACAAGCTTCTCCTGCTACCACTGTCCATAATATAATTACTTAATTTGTGGCTCACGATATCGTTGCTGAGAACAAACCAAAACAATGCGTTCGTTATGTTTTTATGATTTAATGCTATCGGATTATTTTCTCTGGAGTCATTTCACGGGTGTACATGAACAACCTACAAAAAACTGATGCTCTGAAAGAAGAAATCAGACGCTGCATTGACGAGATAAAAGAAACTTCGTTCGAAATTTTGTGAAATGAGCAGACATCTGTCTTATTGGTATCAATAAAACTGAGATTGTCAAAAAGGGGGTGTGTTTTAAGCCCAATATGTCCGCAAAATTTTTCAAATTTTAAATAAAATATTTTCGAATTAATATTAATTTTTTTGTGTAATTTTCTAACGATTTAAAGGTTTATTTATACAAAAAAGAGCCTTTAATTTCAATACTTTTGTAATTTTGTTAAAACAAAAAATATATGTCCCTATAATTATTACTGTGACTGTATGGTTTAGTAATAAATATTTTTGATGTTCTACTAATATTAGTAACTAAATCTACATACATACATACATACATTTATACGTTCATTTTTATGCATGTCAATTTAATTTAAAAAATATTAAGGAAAAAACACTTGTTATTTGTTCATACACATAATTCAAACCGTTTGTTTAGGGAGGGTAGAAAAATAAATGAGCTCATTCAGTTCTACTTTAAAGCCTAAAGAGGCAGTATAAGTTAATATTTGTGGTTATAGTTTTTTGTAGGTTAGTGCGGTGTAACAGTATTAGTGTATTAATAAAGTGTAAGCAAACCCCATTGAAAGAGAGATAAACAAAAAAAATGAAAAAATAAAATCATAAAGTTTAACATTGTATATACAAATGTATGTACATACATACAAGCATATGTATGTAATCATGTACAAGTGGCTGTCTGTCATCTATTACGTAATATTTTTTTTCCTTCATTTGTTTGCTGCTTCAGTCAAAACAAAGCTTGAACATATGACATGAATATATATATGTACATATGTATGTAATTATCGTTTTAGTATTTTGCTGTATCTGTCTACCAGTGTTGACTCAATTTTAAAAAATTCTTGCGTGCATAATAGGAAAAAAAGAAGAAAATGAAATTACGTATGTGTACAGCCATTCCTGTCACCGCCTATTTTTAGAGACCCACAAAAAAATAAGATGTATAAGAATTTCTTTATAGGAATTTTATTGTTCTGATTTTGTTAGTTTAAATATTTCGAAATTAAGGTTTTTCATTTTAGTAATACGAAGCCATTAATTTAAATGCTCTATTTTAATTAGCATAATATTTAGCAACATGCTTTGATTATTCGCTTATTTAGGAGGCAAAAACAAACAAAAATGAGGAAAAATGAAATATTGTATAAAATATTTGTATTAAATCTAGATAACGGTTGCGTGTGTTTTTGACTACAATACAAACACTGGGCATTGCAGACCGGATGTGTGTATGCCTTACATTTGCAGAGTCGGACACAATGAGGAGGCGATAGAGAAAACAAACGAACATCGCTGTCGTATTTCCGTCCTAAAGCATCGTCGTACCCGGCAGAATTTTCTAAAATTAAATATCGTAATAATGTGTTGCTTGTTATGGGTTGTAGTTGGTTTTGAGTCAAACCTCTCCTACCATACATGAACTGATCATCAATGAACTTCTGCATTATATATTATGATTTACAGAACAGGGCGACTCAGTTATAATTGTTTGCTTTACGTACTTTAGCTTTCGCGACTACCTTTATTTCTTCATCCCTTAATTTTTTTTACTTTCCTTAAATTTCACCCCTCTCTTCTTTCCCTATTTTAGTTCTTTGTGGGCAACCCCTCTATTCAAGCCTATTTAAATATCGCTATTAACACATGAAAGCACATTCACCTTTCAGTATTGCAATGCATTTGTCAAGTCCTTTCTCGAGAGGTCGCACAACCTTATTTAGATCTGTTTTAAATGGCCTAATTTACGCATTCTAAATGCCTCTCTATTTATAGTAATTTCAATGTTCCAGCCTTGTAGAGTTTTCCCTGAACAACAGCTACATGCTAATTTTTCACTATTGCATTGTTCTCGCTTAATGCTTTCCCTATCCAGAGCTGGGTGCTATTTCTGCCATTCGTATACGAGGAAAATTTTTACTCGAACGTGTGAGATTCTCTGATTCGTTCTGAATATAAAATCATAAACAAAAGGAATTGTAAGTTGAAAGTTTTTCTAAGTTTTTCGATAAAAAACTTGCGGCTAATGCTTTTCGCCCAGCAGTAAAGTATGCTAAAACATGGCACAAAAGAAAAAAGTTGTCTTCAATCAATAATACTGTTGTGCACATACAGTCGCACAGTAAAGTCTTCATACCCCCTTGAAAAGCAAGGTTTGGAGTTTTTTGTGAACATTGTAGCATTAAAATTTATTCCAAAGAAATCCAATCTATTAATAAACAAAAATAAATTTTAACGAAAAAATGTTAATCGAAAAATATTTATTAACAAAAACAAACAAAAGGAATGTTTGCAAAAGAAATGTATTTAACTTAAAAGAAAATAAAAAGACAATGGAATAAATACTTGGTGGGATCCCGCCACGACTTTCTAGAACAGCATTTAATCTATTTTTCATGGAACTTACCAAAAATTTTATGTAATTATTCGAAATTAAATTCCACTCTTCAAGTAAAGCATTTTTGAGGTCCTGTTTATTTTTAATTGTTCTTTTTCTAATGCGACGATCCAATTCATCCTATAAAATCTCTATGGGGTTCAAAATCGGTGACTGGGATGGGGAATGAAGTTAATGGGACACATTATATAGAAGCCATTCCTTGACAACACCAGCGGTCTGTTTTGGGTCGCTATTTTGCTAAAAATACGGAATAACCGTAAGACCTAGTTTACTTGCGGATTGCTTCAAATTAGCTTTTAGAATGTCCAAGTATACCTTGTCATCTATATTAATATCAATAAATGTTAAATTACCCACCCCAGCCGCTGATATGCAGTCCCAAACCATTATAGAGCCACCACCGTGCTTCACCGTAGAAAGGAAAGCAAGTTTTTGGGCAATAATGCTTCATTATTTCGACGCCATACTTTTTGCTTGCCATCATAGCCAAACAAGTTGAACTAGCTTTCATCACTAAGTAAAACCTTAGTCCAAAAATCTTTGTCTTCATCATTATATTTGTTAGCATATTTTTTTTGCTGATGAATGGCTTCTTTCGAGGCACACAGTTATGGATTCCATTGCTTCTCAATAAATGTCTCACCGTTTCTGGACTAAAGCAATATCTTGATTTTTCAGGGTTTTTGCAGTTTCTATTGCTGTTATTTTTGGATTTTCCTGCACGTCTTACTAAATTTTTCGCTCAGCATAAGGAGTCAGTTTAGGTGGGCGACCACTTCTTGGATTGTTTTCTACACTATTACTTTGATTATATTTCCAAATAATTGTTTGAATGCTTGTTGGATGCCCGACCAGTTCTCCAATTAGCTCGTTAGCACAACTAGTCTTTAACACAGATTTTTTTACTCATTTTGGTTAAATTAACGCAACTACAATATTAATTTCGAACAATTAAACTTCTTTTTAACTAACGGTATCTAGTAAAGGCGTCTGAAGTGATTGCTAGCACTGTTTGAGTACAGACCTTCATTTTTAAAAATGAAAAATGAATTTTGTCCATTTTTGTTCATAAATATTTTTGGATTAAAATTTTTTTGTTAAAATTTATTATTTGTTGTTATATTAGATTTGTGTGGAATATATTTCAATACTACAACGTTCACAGAAATCTCCAAACCTCGGTTTTCAATGGGGTATGAAGACTTTACTGTGTAACTGTACTTCGCTGACCGAAAACAAAACATTAAAAAAATTTCTTTCAATAAATTATCAAGAAAAAAAAAAACCGGAGATGAACCATATGAATAGAAAGTTCTTTTCCAAGTAGAAAAAAAATATTATAAGAATAAAAAAATAAAACGAGGATCCTTTTCTATTTATTTTTTTAATTTAAAAGTTCCAACAAACAAAATATATTTTGTTTGGGGTTTTTTGCAACTTTCGCTTCTTTCGATTTGACAACAATTTCGATCACAACTACCAGAATTGGCCCCCTGATCTAAATGGGACAATAAAAACGCAATTCATATTTCAGTATACTTTGGATACACAGTTTCCATCAGCTATAGAACCTTTTCTGTGATAGAAGTATTTAAATAAGTATTTATTTGGAATCAACTCTCTGCAAACCCTGGTAAATAGCAAACGAATTCAGGTCAGTTCAAAGTGCCATAAAATCCGTCATCAAAACAATTATATATTTATAGAATCTAAACCAAAACAAATAACATTTTGTTACGAAAAGTACAAATTTGATACGTTTTTATTAATAACTTATTTAATTGCATATTAAATTATTATATTGTGTTTGCGACAATATTTTTAAAAATCCACATTCTACAGCATGTGAAATTTAATTAACAAATTTGCGGGACGTATGGTTTTCAATCTGTTAGAAATTAATTTCACAATCTATTAGAATGGTTTTATATAAAAATCTTTTTTTCTTATTTTTAAAGTCTTTTGAAGAATAACGCTATAGTGATAGTTATAGATGTTCTTTGTCCAAAAGTAAAACATTAACTACAAAAAACCCCACCAAAACAACGCCAGTCTTTTGAAGGTAAATTTCTTTCTTAATTGTTGTTGGTTATTGCGTAGAACAATGTAAGGGAATCTTCTATTGGCATGTGATTTCTATAGTAAACAGCATTACATTTTTTTAGGAAGGACTTAATACCAAATTAACCAGGTTATATTTGATAACACATCACTCTATCAAGCTAAATTTAAAACTTTGGCAAATAAATATCGATAAACAAAAGCAAAAGCTAAAATTTTGTCCGCCAAGTACGCTAGGAGGTGAACGCCGTTCAATATAAAATTGGTGCAAATCTTATTTCATTCGTTGCGGCTACTTATTTCTTTTATTATTTATTTCTTGCAATTTCTTGAGAAGTGTTTCTGAAATTTGTTTAAAAAAAAGCAGAATTATTAACAAATTTTTGCATGCAGACGAAAACTGCTTAAAAAAATGTAACTCTTAACTGAATTTGATTTTGCAGCTACTTTCAAAATTCAATTGTAGCTTTAAGTTAGTGACGTTTTACACGCTTCAACTGTTGTTGCTCAACTTTTGTTTTTTCCATTAGAAAGAAAGAGAAGGCCTTATACCCCTTCTCTTTCTTTCTAATCAAAAAATTAAAAGTTGAGCAACTAAAGTTGAAGCGTGTAAAACGGCACTTAGCAAATCTCACACTGACATTCTGTCAGCCGCCGAAAACAGTAACTTATTCGGGCTTCGTGCTGTGATAAGTTATAGGCGTCGAATAGTAAGATAAAAATTAAAAATACTTTGATTTTCAGGTCAACTATCATTTTTGTGTTTATGTCTACAATTTCCTTTCAACACATGCCTTAGTTATTCTGTGAATGAAACCTTTTTGCTTGAAATTTGAATATTCAACACAAATTATTAACTTTTAATTTTTTTTTCATTTTACGCTTTCACAAATAATTTTGTATAGGATTTTAAGGTGGCAATAATTTTTTTATCTTTTTAGTACAAGAACAAAGTTAATAATACATTGGATCACGAGTGATATTCCATGCAAACAATATGTATGTACATATGTATATACTTACCGTCTAAATACACTTTTATTAATAATAAAGATAAATATACATATTTCAAATAAAGTTAATGTTAATATGTTTGTATTGTGCACTTTTAAACACACAATGTAAATGTACATGCATAAATTGACTAATGAAAGTTAATTAAAAACTACGCCCCATGAGCTAATAATGCACAAAATTTTTTATTAATTGTTTGGTCACTTTTAAGCTTTTGTATGTACACTAAACATCCATATATGAATTTTATACAGCAATTTCTTTACACTTCTAAAACAAGTTTTTATATTTTGGTTCAAACATAATACATAGTATATATGTATGTATTTCTAGTACCCTTAAAATAAACTAAATTTTGCACAAGTTATTTTTCCAGTTATGGATTTGACACTCGTTTTTATGCCGAAATTGATTATTGCAACTAAATTTATTTTGCTCATGGATCTATTAATAACAATTGTATTTTTATTAATTACAAATAATTAATAAAAGAAGTCTTTTACAACACACAGAGATTTTTTTTTCTGATATATAAACACTTAAAACACAAACACATTCACTCGAGTCATCCCTAAAATGAACAACGTACATATTTACGGTGTGATTTGAATAATTCACCTTCTCTAGGTTAGTGCGGCAAGTAAAGCGAACAGTGAAAATAAAATAATAACAAACAATCGAACAAGCTTCAAAGCGAACGTTGTGCGAATGAACAAGCAACCGAATCGACCGATTAAAATGATGTCATCAACACAGTAACGAAGCGCTCTTGAAGAGTAATATAAATGAAAAAATGACTAAAACTCATAGATTCGTTTTTTTTAATAGATATATTAATCGATTGATAATGTATGTACATAAGTAGGGTCACAATATATTCGTAGTTATTCTTTTAGATCACTTGTACACATTTGACTTCTTAATAATTATTAGAATGCTTCAGTATTATCCATCTTCTTTCAGATTATTTAACAATTTTATTGTTTTCATTAATAGCTGTTTTTCAATTAGCCCTTTATTGGGCGTTGTCTGTCTTGCCTAATAGTTTATTTTTTTTTACTTCCTATTTGCACGCAAAAGGAAAATAACATTTCCTTTTTAACTTACCGCCGTTTCGTATATATTTTTTTAAATGAAAATAACTTTATAACAGTTCGTAAAGTTTCCAATATTAAAATTTATTACAAAGTTCTATATAACTTTATCATTTAATACACAGATTTAATTTAAATAATTTTCTTTTTCATTAAACGCACAACTTTTAGAAACGACAGCAATTGGACTACTTGAAAAGTGAAAAAATTATGTATGTATACAACAAAACAAGTGATGACAGCTTTGCATTTTTTTCGCTTATTCTAGCGATTTTAATTTAAATAAATTATCTATGCTAGCAAATATGCCTTCATTTTTAATATTTTGGTATTCAAATTAAACATTTATTAATTTATATATATAAAATCCATATAAAAATATATTGTACCTCTGGCTTTTGTATAGAGTCTGTTTAGATATAGAAAATGTGGCATAATTATTAATTATTCTAATAAAAATATTTATATCTTGTACAGATTTTGCTGATATCATGCGCAAACGGTATTCTAGATGCAGGGTCAAAGTTAAAACATAAATATATGGAGTTTGATAGTTTGCTACATATAAAAACTAATAGCAAGTAATTCTATGTTTACACGGTGCAATAATTCAATTGCTTCACTCTCTGAATTATAGTTGCGAAGCGTTTTGACTTTTCCACATGAAGTTGAAAGAGTTTTCCAAATGTAAAACGAAAGTAAGTGCTATGCTGTCAATGTTGATTCGAAAATGTTCGGGCTGTAAATAAGGTATGAGCTCAAAGCTGGTATATTAGATTATGCGAATAAAGATAAAGGCTTAACAATGCCTTGTAGGGTTATAAAAGAAAGTTTTGCTGCGATGGGTCGCAAAATTGAAAAATGAACATTTCAAAAATCAACTATTATGATGGAATACATATATTTGCGGCTTTTATTTTTCCTGCTTGCAAAAATCATAACAAATTGCTGTTACTGGGATTTTAGTAACAGAAATACATTAGACGTCTAACTCTAACACACTATGTGATCAACACTTGCGTGATTTTTTAACAGGCCTGAGTAGCGAAAAATTATTTATGAGGTTGAAGTTAATATTCTGCACAATATTTTATTGTGCAATATTACTAATACAATATATTTTTCTCTTAAAATTCTTTTAATTCTTGCAAATATGTTGTAGCAGCTTCTGATTTTACATATAAACAAAAAATTTATTGCGATGAATTGGAAACTTACAAAAAGAAATAAACATATGGCAGTGGTATTGTAGAATTGCGATTACCTAGATAGATTCAGCTACTTCTCGTTTATACAACAACTAGTCTACATTTAAAATAAATACATCAGTCATTGTAATTATTTATTCATTTATATTCGGTGTAAACAGCTCTGGGAAAATTGTGTATATAATTTAAAACCGCTATAACAAACTGCTATTTTAGTTTGGCAACGCAATCATATGTCTATTCATATGTTTTTTAATTTGTTTTTTGCAAGTGTACCCAACTTGTACTAAAAAGAATTTTTAAATTAAATCAAAAACAAACAAAAACAATAATAAATAAAAACGAATTAAGATGCAAGATGTAACTGCAAGGGTATTTGCAGCGATGCAAAATCTTGATATAACAGCTTTAAGCACTTATCCACAAAATGAGATACGACCTGTCTTACCGGCTTTGGTGAGAATGAGCTTGCTATCACCACTCGACAATACAAAATCATCAATGGAGTCACGTAAACAAATTTTAGCGGTTCTAATTGGTATTGAAGTGGTTAATAGTATCGTGTCGTATTTACAAGTGAACTACCATGAGCTTGAGCAAGAACTCAAAAAAGAATTACAAGCTCGTCAAAAATCAATGTACTATGAGGGGCAACAGTCGGAGTTTGGTCTTCAGACGGGTATTGCATTGGGCTTCGAAAGAGCTGATGTAACACGTAAAGTGCGTGTTGTCTTATCGGAAATATTCAATGTTCAATGGCAATTGTCAGAGCAGAAGTCATCTGTACAGTCTGAAATATTAGACGATGGCATATATTTAGAAGAAGTGGTTGATATTCTTTGTATTGCTTTAGCGGAACTACCATCATTATTAAATATATTTGAGCTAACAGACACCCTTGCTCAAGTACCAAATGGGCATCGTATAATATGCGCTTTAGTAGCCAATTTTCCCGATTGCTATCGCGATGTTATAACACACGTTATCGTTAATTGCGATGAAGAGTCGAATGAGGGAAAACAAAAACTTACTCTTTTAATGGCATTAAGTGAAATTAATCCTTCCCAGGCCCTGTCAACTAGAGCTATTTGTGTTGAGATATTAAAAGTACCTTCATTTATGCTGAAGCTTTGTCTTAAATATCCACAGGACTTGGTAAGTATTGTTTGATATTGCTACTTAAAACATAAATATTTAAAAATATGTTTTGGTAGTTTTCACTGCTGGTTAAAAGATCAGTTCAAATCATTTTGATTTAAAAACGCAGTTTTGATCCTTATTTTGGGAAAATTTTACTCTGAACAAAAGTTTTCATTTGGTACAGTTGTTCCTGTACTTAGATCAAGTGAGGAGATTTGAATCATTTCGTAGCAGAGATACACTTTTCGTGCTAACGGGCATGTCCGTCTGTTGCTGCAAGCTAAAAAGAATATGTTTTAAATAAAGTTCACGTAAACCCGGTCTTTCAAATGACCTAAGAAAAAAAATCTAGCGGCGTTGAATCATAATAACAAGGCAAATTAAGAAATTACGTGACCGGGAAATTTTTCATGTAATAATTGAATTGTTTGGGTAGCTGTGTGGCTTGACCACAAGCGTCACCATACGGTCGCTTCCTGTGATGGTAATAATTTTTCGAGCTCTTTTTGTTTTGTTTTTTTTTTTTTTTTTAACAGCCAATTCACAAATATTCGATGCCAAAAGTAGTTAGTTGACCTTAATTCTTGGACTTTATAAGCTTTAAGATCTGTATGTAAAATCTTGCGCAGACGACTTCTAGTGATGCCAAATTGTTTTGAACATGGAGTTGTTAATGTTCCAGACTCATTCTCAAATCTCAAGTGTATTCACTTACCGTGGGCCTCAAATTTAGCGATTTAATTACGCAGAGTGGTATCAGAAGGAGCCTGATTACAAGGAAAATCTTGAATTTTACCATTTTGCTAGTAAATTTTCATTCCTAAAATTTCCCAACCATTCACTAAATAAATGTCAAAGGATGGCAGCACAGTTTTTGACATTCAATTACTTTACAGGAAATTTGCCCATCCTTTTCTTCAGTCTTATAACAAAAGAAATAACAACAAAAACGATTGTTATCCAGCAAATGAAGCGATTCGTCTAACAATGAGCAATCGTCTTAAAACTATGCACCTGCCAACCATCTTAAGGCGGCAATTTCAGAAGCATAATAAGCAGGACCGTGCCCCACTCATTACTTGAGAGTCGGAAACTATCTAAACTCTCATCGCCCCTAGCAAAGTTACACTCTGTTGCAAGGCAACAGCACATTAAATAGGAAAAGCCCAATTCTTCCCGCGGTTTTGGGTTTAAATCACAGCCACCATCTTACTCCCCTAAGGATATCACCAATACGGTTTTGTCGGCTACTGATACCAGTTGATAAGTCACTGGTCGGACCTCGAGTGTGTAATGCTTCCAGTTTCAGGCTTCTTCTAGCATGGATTGATCCCCCGGGGGATCCTTTTCATGCACAAAAATCATTAAGTCTTATTTTGTCATTGATTTATTCGTCGCAAAAAAAATAAATTTGAAGCCTAACACCTTCTGCCGAGTCGCAGGGTAACGGTTGTGAGACAAAGCTTCTACTATAATGAATAACATTTACATTCTCTATTTAAATATAAGTAAAATGTAAAGGCAAAACAACGTTTGCTGGGTCAGCTAGTTTAATTTATACATTTTATTTACTCGTTAAATGACAATTTTACTTAATAAGCTCTGTTTACTTTTATGCACGCAAACAAAGTCAGACGTCTTATAAGACTAGGTTATACCGCTCACAAGTACTGTTTCCATATATAGGCGAGTTAAAACGTTTAAATTCTTCTAACAGGAAAAGATCTGGCAGGCTTGTTTAAATTTTCTTTTATAATTGTATTTATGTTTATGTGGTAATGAATTCTGTAGTAACAACTAAAATGAACTGGCGACTCCTTTGTTTATTAATTTATTTATACGTGTAAATAGTACAAAGATTTCAAGTAGAATTTATATGTTAATTTAACCGTAAAAATATTTTTGCTTCAATTGTATAATACTTGATAGTAAATCTACTTTCGTAATAATATTTCAGATATCGTTCTTAACGGGCATGTTATTGGGAAATGATCAAAATGTGCGTACATGGTTTGCAGAATATGTTCATTCCAGTCAAAAACGAAAAGGTGATGCATTGATACAAGTGAGAGCGGAACTATTGCAGCAACTTTTAAATATTGTTCAAAATTCCGCTACAAATTCAAAAGATGTGGAAAATGAAGATTATACAGTCCAGGGCGCTGTCTTAATGCGTTTGTATTGTGCCTTACGAGGAATTGCCGGCTTAAAGTAAGATTTTTATTAAATGAATATGAAAAATATTTAATTGATTTTTTTTCTTTTTAATATAATTAAAAGATTTAACGATGATGAAATTAGTGCACTGGCTCAGTTGGTGACGAGTAAGCCACAGCCCACACAATCTGGCATGCGTTTTGTTTCACTAGCCTTGTGTATGTTAATTGCATGTCCATCATTGGTTTCTACAACTGTTTTGGAAAATAAAGCAATCGAATGGCTGCAGTGGCTAATTAAAGAAGATGTGTTCTTTGGCAAAAGATCTGATGCCAGTACTTCACTTGGTGAGATGCTGCTTCTGTTAGCCATTCATTTTCATGGCAATCAAATATCTGCTATAGGAGAGCTGGTCTGTTCTACTTTGGCCATGAAAATACCCATACGACCCAATAGTACCAATCGTATTAAGCAAGTGTTTACACAGGATCTTTTTACAGAACAAGTTGTAGCATCACATGCGGTACGTGTACCAGTAACGGTAAAATTAAATGCCAATATTCCTGGCTATTTACCAGTACATTGTATACACCAATTGCTTAAATGTAGAGCATTTCTTAAGCACAAGGTTCCTATTAAGTCTTGGATTTATAAACAAATATGCAATTCAGTAAGACCACTGCATCCAGTTATGCCTGCGCTGATAGAGGTGTATGTAAACACATTAATTGTCCCCAATCCACAAGGCAAACTAAATGTCGATCATATGCACAAGCCATTTTCGGAAATGGAAATACTTCACATATTCCGTTCTAATTATAGTGGCACCAATGTTTTGGGAGATTTAACATCAGCTCCTATTCAATATACTGCTGCATCAGTCGAATATGAGGAATTGTCCAAATATCAAGTACAATGTCCGTTAACGGCTCAGCTTTTAATACTTTATTATTTAGTGTTGTACGAAGATACACGAATTTCTAATTTATCAAATGCTGCTCTAAGTGGCCGCAAAATCAAAGAATACACCAACAATTTCTTATCCGAATTACCCATGAAGTATTTGTTGCAGAAAGCTCAACAGTATCATAATGAATATGTGGGAATTTTCCATCCTCTACTACGGCTGATTGTTTCAAATTATCCACACTTGAGTATGGTGGACGATTGGCTTGAAGAACACTGTTCTTCTGCGATTGTTTGTCGTAATCGTAGCATGAATGTGCCGAATAGTATGATTGATCAAACATTGGAAGGCCTTAAGAAGATAGATTTTGATAAATTGGACTCGAAGCCGGGAAATGCAATACCAGTTTTAAAAGCGTTGCTTCAAATGCCTCCCGAAGAAATTGCTCGAAATGTCGATTTAATTGCCGAAAATTTACCAAAAGTTTTTCAGCGTCAAGTGCCACGATCAATTAAAAACTTGTATTTAGATGTTTGGTTGCACCTAAACAGCGTTTTGCCCATTAGTTTCTGGCGGAAATCGCTTATTTCTATAATGGCATCAGAAGACTACATAAATCGTTGTTCCTTCTTTGTGGAAAATATGATGGATCCCTTGCTAGTTTTAAGATGCAGTCGTGAGATATTCCAGTGTCCTCATACTCTTATCATTTTGCTGCGTATTCTGCAGGGAAGTTTGGCCGCCTCCAAAGCCCATCTCAACATTCAAATGCAATCGAAACAAATAATAGATAAAAATGGCCAAGTTCAATGTGATACGGATAGAGAGGAATTGAAAACGGCTTTAATAGCTTCACAGGAGAGTGCCGCGGTTCATATACTACTTGAAGTTTTAGCTGATATGTACGAGAATGGCAATACCAGGGTCTCATCATTTGAATTGCGTGAAGCTCAGGGTATCATTTGTTCATTTATACATCAGGCCTTCATTTCGGAACCCTCGTTAGCCAAACTTGTACACTTTCAAACATATCCTCGCGAAGTCATACCCATGATGGTTAAGGGTGTACCCTCCATGCACATTTGTATTGATTTCCTGCACGAGTTTCTTAGTATGCCCGAAATGGACAAGCAAATATTTACCATCGATTTGGCATCACATTTAGTTTTAAAATACGCCATTCCCAAAAGTTTAAGTGTTTCAAAATTTTGCGTCAACACTATACAGTCAGCTTTATCCTTGCTCTCCACCGAACCCAAATGTAAATATTTATGTAACATTTTGCCAGCTCTAATACGTTTTGCCGAAGCCTTTCCTATTCTAACAGACGATTGCATTAATATTTTAATGTTAACCGGTCGCAGCTTATATTCACAGTCTACGCTCGGCATTAATTCAACTTGTATGCAGTTGACAGCCAATTCCCGTTATAAATGTTTCAAGGAAGCATCCCGTTACATTGCAATGATCGAAGAGGCTTTTGAAATTGTTATTACAAAAATTATTAATAAGATTGAACTGTATTAAATGAAGAAACAACCGCGTACAAATTATTTAAATAAATTCAAATTCTTTTTTGTGTAAAATATTGAAAGTAAGTAAAAAAAATTATCGGGTGGCAACTTTGATCTGTCACCTCCCCCTCCTATAGTATGGATCATACATTACTAACTAGATGGGATGCAATCAACGAAAAACACCAAATTATGTCTCCATAGTTTGTTATAATAAAGCGGTTATCAATTTTTTCAACAAAAAGTTTGTTTTTCAATTGTGGCAACACCAACAACATGATGGTTTTGACAATTAGTTTTTTGACGTATTCGTAATAGATGCATTAACAATTGATAAAATGATTTCAATTTCGCATTTAAATAATTAAAATTCACCATGACAAAGGTTGTGGTTACATTTCGTAAAGCTCGCGAGACATCCATTAAGAATTTCATCATTAAATTTGAGTCGACAGGCTCGATACAAAATGTGCGAATACTAACGCGTGTTCGACCGTATCTTTCAACTGAAAACACGGCAGTAGTGAGCCACAGTATTGAATCAGATCGAAATTTGTTAATTCCTCGACGTTCTCAACTATTGGGGTTATCCAAAACCACCACATGGCGAATTTTGCGTAAGGATTTTACTTTGAAGCCTTACATGGCTTAACTGATGGAAGAATTAAAGCCGACCGACCATTCACATCGCCGTAGATTCGCTCAATTCATTCGGGAACAACCGTCTGTTTTTTCTGAAAAAATCATTTGTTCAGACAAAGCCCATTTTCATTTTTCAGGGTATGTCAACAGGTAAAATTGCTCCATTTAGGCTTCTGAAAGTCCTAGAGCGATTATTGGGCATCCACACCTAATATGCTGATCGATATTATAAGCTTAACAGTATCTGTAATTAGCATACTACATATGCTAAAGTGTGTTTTTTATAGAGGAATAGAACTTTTTTTAGTTAAAATAAAATTTATTTCATTCGAAAGATCATTTTGTGGCATTATAGTTTAAAATATGACTTCTGTTCGGCTGGCTCGAACCTAGCCTAAGCTGGAGGTCCAATTTTCGATGACCGTTTCCAACATTTGTAGCCATTTATCGGCAATAACGAACGTTTTGGGATTTTCGGCGTAAACTAGCGAATTCACGCATCTCCACAGAAAATAGTCTAGCGGCGTTAAATCGAACGATCTTGCAGGTCAATTCATGTTTCCTTCAATAAATTTTGGCATGCTGCGCCTGCACATCATGGTTCTTCAATTGATAAACGAAAAAGTGAGTAATCACAAAAAAGTCAGTAATTCATCAGCCCAAATCCTCAGTGTCCTGGATGTTACGGTATCTCAACATAGACTTGAGGATTATCATCACTGAGAATACGATAGTTTTGTTTATTGGCGTATCCATTCAAACGAAAGTGATCTTAATCGCTAAACAAAATTCGCTTATTAATATCGAGACTAACGGCAATCCTATTTGGGCCGCGATTTACACAGTTTGAAAGCGTTGGTCAGCCGTCTGTTAATGGCAAACCAAACTCAACATAAAAAACCAATTAAGAAAGTGTTGCTAACTTAAAAACACCCGATATTAGCAAAGCTGTTAGACAGCCTTGCAACTACATGCCGTTTTTTCTGCTCTTCTGGTAAACATTAGTCTTGACAGTTCATATTTGGAAATCGTGAAGTAGCCACATGGCAAATTTATTATGGAAAAATATTCGATAAACCAACGTGTTTAAATCATCAAAACATTTTATCAAAATCAATCATCGATTACTGTAACGATGGGAAAGTTACGTGAAATTTCTGGGGGAAACAACATGCTAATAAAACGCACTATTTATCGTATTGTAATGAATATATGTGGTCAACATGTGTTACAATAACATTAACCCAAATATTCCAATACTGCATTGCCACACATGACGAATCATTTGTTTGTTAATACACAAATGTAGAACCTTCTCATGTGTCAGCAATAAGTAACGTAACACAGTTAAGCGACCCAAATGTCGTAGTTAAGTGTGTCGCATATGCTAACAAATAACTGTACATTTGGGTGGCCTACATGGTGTTACGATATCATAGCGAGTATCCGATAACACTTTAAGTATGTCATAACCAAGGGTAGGTCAGCTCTTTGAAGAGCCGACACCCTTCTCTTTTTACAGTAAACAATGACACATATATTCATTGCATTAAATAAATAGTATATAAGACTTGTAATAATGTTTAATAAACATCAATAATATTTTAACGGCCAATCGAACAACAACGTGTTTTTCTTCACATATATAAGCGAACATAACATGGCGACCGTGACAAAGTTAACAGTGACAAAGTTAACAGTGAAAAAGTTAGTAGTGACAAAATTAACCGTGACAAAGTTGAGCGTGGCAAAGTGAAGTGAGATAAAATGAATTAAGGAAAATTGTATTAAATATTGAAAATGCAATCTACATAAAAACAAAAATGAAAATTAGTAGATTTAGCGAAGAGATTATCGAGTTAATTTTTGCGTACATTAATTAATAATTGAGTGTTTACGACCAAGTGTTAACTAAGGCATTAACAAACTCCAAGAGGAAAAAACTAACACGTGAACTATACGCAATGCTATAAGAAGAAAAGAAAAGGAAAACATTTTTGCCACAGTTAAATTAAAATAAATTCTACCTAAGTTTTGTGATAAACATTTTTCAAAAAAAAAAAATAAAGAGAATTAAAGTTGAAAAAAAAAACATCGCACCAATATTAAGTGATTTAAAATGGGATGGTGGACAAAGATAGTACAAACTATCCCCGTGTTGTTTGCGGGATATGAGGTAGGCAAAAATATAGATGAACTAAATAAAGATGAAGCCTCACCCAAAATCAATCAAATAGCCCATACGCAGAATAATAACATGGACTTGATAATAGAAATAGGGTTGGGCTTGGCTATAGTGTTGATATTAATAGCGTATATGTATAAACAATTAAAGAACAGTATGAAACAGCAAGGCCAAATCCACCCTATATAATAGAAAAATACAGAAGAAGTGAAACTACAAAATTAAAACTATCATCTACAACCACCTACAAAAGGGCCAACAACGGTAAAGGAATGGAACAAGAAGGAAGCAACAACGACTGCAAGCAGCATAATCGTCATCTCAACAGGTTTTAATGTATTGTTTATTATTGTTTATTGTTTCATTATTAAGTAGAAAATATAAAATAAAATTATAACGAAAATATAAATATTTATTATGTAACATTAAAAGTTTCATGGATTGAAGTTACGTTTGGGAATTATTTTTTTTTTACTTTTGGTCTTCTCTCCGCAAAAATATGTATTATTTAAGTAATTAATGAAATTTTTTTTTTTGTGTAATAAAGAATGAACAGAAAATAAAATTTATGAATAAATCACAAAAATAAGTAAAAATAGCAAAGATTCATTCTTAATGGCACAGACCAAATGGTCTGCAATATTGAACGAACTAAATGAATACAAGGTAGAGTTTGACAAAAGTTTTAAATGCATCTACAAAACACAGAAACCAACTAACATCACATTAAACAAACATTTAGGACTTTTGCAACTATACTACAATAATACAGTAAAACTAATAAGTCACTTTAGAGAAAACTTTACAGACGAACACTTGAAAGACTGTGAAGTAATTTTGGACAACTTACGGGATAAACTGTTAAAAGTTACCGAGGAACTCGAATTACCTTTTCAGTTACCTCCTAAATCGCAAGTAGTTAATCTTCTCACGTTAGAAAGAACTCCATTAGAACCAAGAATGGCAGACCCCATAAAATTCCTTGAGACAGCCAGCAAAATTTTGCCTGACTTTGATGGTACTTTTATTAATTTACGCAAGTTTATTGATGCAATTAAATTACTGGTATCAATAAAAGGGGAACATCCAGAATCTCTTATCATTAATATAGTACACACTAAAATAACAACTAATGTTCGCAATAAAATTGAGGGCCTTAACTCAATTGAATTAATAATAGCAAAATTAACAAAGGTAATAAAGGGAGACTCTGCTGATACGTTAACCACCAAACTCAACGGGATAAAACAGTATAATAGAAATAGAACGCAATTTGCAAAAGAGGTTGAGCAACTAGCAAATGAATTAGCAAATGTCTACATGTCAGAGGGCATGACTGAGATAGCTGCAAATAGAATGGCTACAAAAGCTGCCACTAAATCATTCATTCAATCCACTAACTCTAACCAAGTTAAAATAGTGATGCAAGCAGGTACATTTAACTCCATCGAGGAAGTCACATCAAAGTTTATTGAAATAGATACACCTACCGACGAATCCATTATGTTCATGCGCAACAGAAACGGACGACGCAATTTCAATCATAGGTGCAACACAGGGACCTATGGTAATAACAGATCTTGGAGTTATGGTAATCGTAATAAGCCTACTTATGGTAATGGGCGAGATAATAATACGTACACCCGAAACAGCAATGGAAGAGGTAATCGCACTACGCGCGGCAGCTACAGGAATACTAATGGTAGGAACAATATTCATTTCATTCACGGTAATGATTCGGGAAACGGCGAAGCCCCCCTGACCACCCATCTGGGGGAAAATTAAACAGCAAAAAGAAACACGTCAGCTCCGAACTAACTAATCATTCCATTTATAATTTTAACCTCAGTCTATCTTATTATTGCTCCATTGGGAATACAATTAGTGACAACAACAATACATTCCTAATAGATACAGGGGCAAGCGTATCGGTGTTTAAAAATAGTCATATAAAAACCCGGAAAAATCTCAACACCACTTACAAATGTAAACTCACAGGAATTGGTGATGATCCCGTTTTCACATTAGGAAAGATCACCGGGAATCTAATAAACAAAAATATTTTCATTGCACATGATTTCCTCATCGTCGATGATAATTTTCCTATACCCACAGATGGCATTCTAGGCCTTGATTTCATTACGAAATATAATTGTATTCTAGACTTTAACCAATATAATCCACTTTTAGTACTTAGGCCGGACGATTTTCCAAATGAAATTACTTACAAATTAAGAAAACAACCTTCAACACAAAATCTCCTGTCAATACCCGCTAGAAGTGAGAGTATTAGAAAGCTAAATGTCCAGACGACGAATAAATATGTACTTATACCTAATCAGGAAGTCGCTCCTGGAGTGTATATAGCTAATTCCATCACATCAAACATCACCCCATATGCAAAAATTATTAACACTACAGATGAAAATGTATTCATTTCAAATATAAAACTTATCACAGAAAATCTAGACGACTATCACGTCATTAGGCACCCACAAAACAAGAATACCAACGACGGAAGGAGAACAAAAAGGGTTTTGGAAAGTCTTCAGGCAAATTTCCCAAACTTTGTGTATGACAAATTAACCAATCTGTGTTCACAGTACACCGACGTATTCGGTTTGGAAAATGAAACAATTACATGTAACAACTTTTATACACAAAAACTGAGATTGAAAGACGATTCACCCTCCTATATTAAAAATTACAGGATACCCGAAACCCAAAAGTCTGAGATAAGAACACAGGTTGAAAAACTGATCAGCGATGGTATAGTGGAACCTTCCGCGTCTGAGTTCAATAGTCCAATACTGCTTGTACCCAAAAAATCGTTACCAAACGACAATGTCAAACGATGGAGACTGGTCGTTGATTATAGACAAGTCAATAAAAAACTACTAGCAGACAAATTCCCGTTACCCAGAATTGATGACATCCTAGATCAGCTAGGGAGAGCCAAATACTTTTCATGTTTGGATCTTATGTCAGGATTCCATCAAATCGAACTGGAAGAAAACTCCCGGGATGTTACATCATTTTCCACCAACATGGGATCATATCGATTTAAAAGACTCCTATACGGACTCAAAATAGCTCCGAATTCCTTCCAACGTATGATGTCAATCGCATTTTCAGGTTTGAAACCATCACAAGCATTCTTGTATATGGATGACCTCGTCGTACTAGGATGCTCAGAAAACCATATGCTTGCAAACCTTAAAGACATATTTGAAACATGTAGAAAATTTAATTTAAAACTTCATCCTAGTAAATGTGTATTCTTTAAACATCAGGTAACATTTTTAGGACACAAGTGCACAGACAAAGGCATTTACCCTGATGATGGAAAATTCGAGGTAATCAAACATTATCCTGTGCCTAAAAACGCTGATGAGGTGAGACGATTTGTCGCTTTTTGCAACTATTATCGTAGATTCATAAAGGACTTTGCAAAATATTCGATACATCTCACAAGACTGACAAGGAAAAATACGCCTTTCGTTTGGTCAAATGAATGTGAGGAAGCATTCAAACATCTAAAAAACTCACTACTATCCCCACAAGTACTGCAGTACCCGGATTTTGAAAAACAGTTCTGTATCACGACAGATGCAAGTAAAGATGCATGTGGAGCTATACTCAGCCAAGAATATAATGGTATTCACTTGCCCGTTGCTTTTGCCTCAAGAGCCTTCACGAAAGGCGAATCAAACAAATCTGTGATTGAACAAGAATTGACGGCAATACACTGGGCAATCAATTTCTTTCGTCCTTACGTATATGGAAGAAAGTTCTTTGTAAAAAGTGATCATAAGCCATTAGTATATTTATTTTCTATGAAAAATCCCTCGTCTAAACTCACGCGAATGAGATTAGATCTTGAGGAATATGATTTTACAATTGAATATATACAGGGAAAACAAAACAATGGAGCCGATGCCCTATCACGAATCAATTTTAGTGACATAAAAGATATCGGTGAACACGTTAGAATACTAAAAGTCACAACAAGATCACAAAACAAAGTCAAAAATTTGGACAATATTACCACAACACAAAATAACGCAGAAATACAACCTAACCCTCAGGCTTATGAAACTATTAATACAAAAGAAATAAGAAAACTAGTTCGCTTAAAGTTTACCCAAAATATTGATACACTTAGGTGTTCTCTAATAAAAGGGAAAAACGTGCTGAAAGAAATATTTATGAATGAATTTGTTGCTAATGGAAGAATTGATTTAGATCGATTTCTACCAAAGCTCGAAGAAGTAGCTGGCAATATAGGCATTCAAAAGTTACAACTTTCAATTAATGATATAATATTTAAGAATACTCGAGTAAATGAAATTAAAGAAATCGCGAACAATACATTGAAAAATTTACAAATTGCAATCACGCCAGAGGTTAAAACAATCACAGATGAGAACGAAAAGCTTTCAATAATAAAGAAAAATCATGATGATCCACTGCTCGGTGGCCACCCAGGGATCACAAGATTGTTAAATAAACTCAGGAAAAGCTATTATTGGAAAGATATGACTAAACAAGTCACCAGGTATGTCAAAAATTGCATAAAATGTCAGTTTAATAAAGTACGACCAAAACATAAAGAAGATTTATCAATTACCCCAACCCCATCCAAACCATTTGACATAGTCATCGTAGATACGATAGGACCATTTATAAAATCAAACGCAGGTAATGAATACGCGGTTACGATAATATGTGATCTATCTAAATACCTAATAACTATCCCCATACCTGATAAAACGGCAAAATCAGTAGCAAAAGCCATTTTCATGAATTGCATATTGAAATTTGGCCCAATGAAAACATTACTCACAGACATGGGAACAGAGTACATTAACAAAGTACTTTCTGAACTATGCAAACTACTCAGTATAACACAATTACAGTCTACGGCTTACCACCATGAAACCTTAGGTACTATTGAGCGTTCACATAGAACTCTCAATGAATACCTTAGAACTTACCTATCACCCGACAAGACGGATTGGGACGAGTGGTTACCTTACTTTGAATTCTGCTATAATACAACACCATCATCTGTACATGGGTATTGCCCTTTCGAATTAGTTTTTGGGAAACCTCCTACACCACTTAATTTCATTCTAAAAGGAGAAGTAGACCCAATATACAATATAGAAGCATACGACAAAGAAATAAAATATAGGTTACAACTGGCACACCAGCGAGCCAAACTTTTAATTGAGAAATATAAAAATAGGCAAAAAGAAAGGTTTGACAATACGTCACAGCCACAAAATATACAAGTTAAAGACATGGTACTGGTAGAAAACACAGCCGGACACAAATTGAACGCACTATATTGCGGACCTTATGAGGTCATAGCCATAAAAGATAAAAATGTAGTCATAAGATTAGAAAATAATAAAGAAACCACTATCCATAAAAATAGAGTTAAGTTATTCAATAAAAACTACTTATAGGTAAAAATAAAAACACAAAGAGGATCCTCCAATACGAAAAAAAAAACAGAAGAGAAATAAAAGAAACTGTTTCTGTTATCAAAACATTTTTTTTTTGCTCTACTTATGAAACAAGTTAACCAACTAAAAACCAATACCTTTTAAGCACATATTCTGTACTTTAATATTAAGTATATTTTATAAGTGTAATTTACAAAACAATAATAATCTTACAATTAGCTAAATAGCATTGTAAGATTATTCTCTTAAAAAGGGAGGTGTAATGAATATATGTGGTCAACATGTGTTACAATAACATTAACCCAAATATTCCAATACTGCATTGCCACACATGACGAATCATTTGTTTGTTAATACACAAATGTAGAACCTTCTCATGTGTCAGCAATAAGTAACGTAACACAGTTAAGCGACCCAAATGTCGTAGTTAAGTGTGTCGCATATGCTAACAAATAACTGTACATTTGGGTGGCCTACATGGTGTTACGATATCATAGCGAGTATCCGATAACACTTTAAGTATGTCATAACCAAGGGTAGGTCAGCTCTTTGAAGAGCCGACACCCTTCTCTTTTTACAGTAAACAATGACACATATATTCATTGCATTAAATAAATAGTATATAAGACTTGTAATAATGTTTAATAAACATCAATAATATTTTAACGGCCAATCGAACAACAACGTGTTTTTCTTCACATATATAAGCGAACATAACAGTATAGTGAATGATTTCGAAAAAAGAGGGTGCAAGATCGGGTGAAGACATTACTGCGATCAAGAAAGTGTTCAACCTCAATTCGACGCCAACAACTTTGGCCACAATTTTGCACAAGGATTTGTATTTGTTTCCATATAAAGATTCAGTTGGCACAAGAGTTTCTTCCAGAAGATCATTTACGCCGCCGTACATATGCCAATAGGATGTTACAGCTCGTCCACGACAACGCCGATTTTCATGAAAGTATCATAATGAGTGACGAAGCACATTTTCATTTCAATGGATATGTGAATAAACAAAATAGTCGGTTGTGGGAAATGGGAAAGCCTTAAATTATTTAACAGTAACCTTTGCATCCATTAAAAGTGACAATCTGATGTACAATTTGGTCAGGAAGAATCATTTGAAAATGAAAACGGCTTAACGGTAACTGTGAATGGGGAGCGATATCGTGATATGATTGAAAACTTTTTAAATGTATGCTTTGGGCTTGATTACCGTGTGGTATCAACAAGACGGTGCCACATCGCATACAGCCAGGATTATAATGAAATTACTGCGAGACATCTTTCCACAACAAGTTATTTCAAGAAATGGTGATGTTGATTGGCCTCCAGGGTCACCTGGAGGATATCTTAAAAACAAGGTTTATGCAAAGAAACTAGAAACGTTTGAGCAACTTAAACAAAATATGCGTGATGAAATTAATGAAATACCGCGTGAAATGTATGAGAATGTATTCCATACATAATAGGCGACATTAAAAAAAATATTTATTAAAATAAGATCCAGAGTAGAAATTTATTCATGAATGTGCAGCACATGTGCCAAAATTTGTGTACATGCACATGAATATGTGCAACAATTTTTGATCTTAATATGAAGGCACATGAGTGTGCATGGACAATAGAAGCACACGCACATGTGCCAAGTGCAAAGTACAGGCACATGAATGCTCATCTTCATGCACATCATTATACTACGCAGTTAAAATTATTTTCAAATGGGTCAATATTCAACACATACCATAACAACAAAACACTACAATTTATTGTTGTTATTATTGTACTTCTTCGTCTTGCACATACATATATTAATGTGCAAGATCGTGTGCACTCATGTGCCGCACATTTTAAGAGTGGCACATGAAATGTGCCTACGCAAGTTGAACTTGCACATGTGCGTTTAGTAGGCACTTACGCATGTGCATATGCGTATTTATTTTGTATGCATATTTGCCTTCATGTGCGTGTGCTGCACATGAGTGTGCAAATCCGTACCCTGATAAGATCCATTCTCTTTCATTTCAAAAAAAAATTATAAACGAACAAAGTAGTATACCTTCCCGGCGGACGACCGTTACAATTACATATGTTCATGTATGTATGTAAGTATTTCTGTTAAATTGGAGGTTGACATGTGGAGTTTAGCTAAACCCCCCCCCCACCCCCCGGGGGCACATTTATGGTCTTTATAGTACGTAACAGCTATCTAGATCTGTGCAACTGGGGGAAAAAGGGAGCCCAGTCCCCTGAAGTCAGACAGGGAGACAACTGGAAACTCCACTTTATTTCCACGGGGATCAGTGAGCTCGCAGAGTTCCGCTATTTGTCTCTTTAGACATTTAATAGTTCTCTGGCTGATCATTTAGGTTGGCCCCTATATGGGAGTATCGTGGTGGTTGTGGTTTCGCGGCCCCATAACAGTATAATGGTTATTATGGTGGCCAGGATCATATCACTGATAATGACATGCAAAGTGAATGATTTAGTCCAGTGAGCATGCTTGACATGTGTTCTGGACAGGAGTTAGAAAGTCTCCAACTCTTTAGCAAGGTGTGATGGTTTGCAGACCTGTCCTGGAATCATTAAAGTTGCAACTAGGTGGTTCTGTTGCTTAGAATTATGCCTTCGGCTATCTAGGACGAGCATGACGTTCCAAATTATGTATAGTGGTTTGTCCACCATTTGATTAAGGCTACATAGCCAGGCGCGGATGTAAAACAAATCACACTCCCCCCCTCCCCCTCGGGGACACATTGATATGTTTTGACGAAATCTCACCGTCATTACATGTGTCACCGGGGGTAAAAGAGAGCCCAGTCCCCTAAAAGGCTAGCACGAGCCAACTGGGCAACACCACCTTATTTTCACGGGAATAAATAAGTCCCAGAGTTCAGCTTTTTGGCTTTTTAGCCTTTTAGCTGTTCTCTGACTAATTATTGAGGTTGGTCCTTCGAGAGCATCGTGGTGGTTGTGGTTTCGCAGCCCTCGTTCGCGTTGTGTGGGCCGGATCATTCACAATGAACACAATGGTCTTATTTGGGTACGGTTTTCCGTTGACCCTCGTCAAATTTGGTTTATGAACAAACCGGTTTCGGCCGTTTGCCATCTTCAGTGTTCTTTTTCAGTTAGCATGCTTGTGGTTGTGTTCTGAAATTTTATTAAGCTTGCATGTGTTCTGGACCGGGAGTTGGATAGTCTTCAACTTTTCAGCAAGGACTGAGGGCTGCGGCCTGCTCCAAGCTCACGGAGTTGCGACCAGGAGTGACTGGAGGATAGACATATCGGAAGGCTTCCTGGGGCGTGGGTGACGCTACATTTCATCCACAGTGGTATGATCCACTGTCAGGCTATCACGCATGTGAAGTTAAGCAAGATAGCAAAAAGATATTTCAAATATGAGATATCTTTGATAAAATACACGTATGCTTATGAACACAAAATTTCGTTGAGCGATTTTAGTCGCATCTAACTATTTCAAGTAATTAAAAAATTTCATTTCTTCTATTTTTCAAAATTAAATATATAAATTTTACAAGTTTTTCGGTGTCTTCCTTCAAAGATGGATGTAAAATTTACGCAGCTGTAAACCATTTATTTTGGAAACTTAATCCAGTAAATAATAATGTTTAACAACGGGTCTTTATGATTTTAAGCTGCTTAAAAATTGTTACATAAAATATGTTTGCTGGGTTATGACATGACCTAATACACGTTATGTCGAAATTATCAATATTATCACTGAACATATCCAGTGAGATGAAGCAAAATAAAATAACAAAAGACGTGAGTGCATTTAAACAGCAAATTGCAAATCAAATCAACTAAAATAAAAAGCATTAAAATAGCAAATGCGAAGAACAATTCAATTAATAGACAATTTTTCTTTATAATTTACATTTTCTTTTAATCTTAAAAAAAAAACTTCACACTAAATAAAATTAAAAATAAACATCGAATTCGCCGTAGTTCCTTTAAGCAAAAGACAACATACTTTGGAAATAAAATTAATAAATTTGTCCAACAAGACATATTATCGTTGCCTTAGTCGAAAAGTGTTCTAAGTCCATTTTTTCAAACTATTCAGGAGAGACAAAAAACTGTTTTTGTTTAGTAGACTTTTTGAAAAACTGTAAATGCAGGTTTTTTCTAGGATTTTAAAATAAATCATTTGCGAACTTATAGTCTTTTGTGGACTTAGTACATTTGCTCTTTGAAATTTCATTATTTTAGTAGGGACGTGGTAGCATTTTTCCTTAAAAATGTTTTCTTTTTTTCTGGAATTTAATTTAAGGAATTGTTCCTTATGAAGCATAGTTCGTTGCAGCGGTGTTCGCTGTAACCAAAGTCTCAATAATTATAAAGCAATAAGCTTTATTATTTTTAGGGTTGAAAAAAACCAAGTTGTGGACTTGCAGCTTCATGCGATAGGACATGCTGCTTACCTGGGATTTTGGAGCCACCAATACGGCTTGAAGGTCCACTGCAAAAAACATATGTTTCTTCATCACGGTCTTTAATTAATTTTTACATTTCCAGCTTCTTCCTTTTTTCTGGTGAAGATTGTATTCTTTTTGTCACATACATATATAAGTATGTCCGACTAAAAATTGTGCACATATTTCGCATAGGTAGCTTTTAGGAGAAAAAAACCTAGATTTTTGGAATACAATTTTGATAACAGACCACAGTAGAAAGAGGACGAATATTTCTTCTAGCGCACTAGTCACTTACATAAAAATCAAAGAGCTTCTTTTTCAAACTCCACTGCGCCAGTAAATAGGATTCCATTAAAGACAGGGAATTAAAAAAGGAATTCAAGCATTGCCTTTCAGCTGTTGAATTCTTTTCTTCTTGAGCAGTTTTCTTTAAACATGCTTCTGAAACTAAAGGCTTGTTTACCCACTTAAAAACAGTTTGCCTGTTCAAAATATTTAAGAAAAATGTCTTTTATACTCGAATGTTTGTGTTTTCTACTCCAATTTAGTATTGGCACGTTCTTTATCTTTTGAATTCATTGGACAATTTTTCGATTTCGAGGTCTTTTAGTTTGAACAATTTTTATCAAGCCTTTTTCCAAAATTCCGTAAATATTTTGAATCTTTCATTATCTGTGAGGCTTTTTTGTTAATAGCGATTAACACATTTTTACCAAAAAAACATGTGAATAAAAAAATCTTCAAATAGCGTAAGGCTGCCTGCCTCTTTAACTAGAAAAACTAACTAACTGAGTTTTCCTATTAAACACAGGTATGCTGGTAAATTCCGAGGTCTAATATTCCACAGTGAAGAAATGGTTTTTAAAGTAAACTGTTTTATTTTCTGATGACTTAACGCCATGATCCACTAAGAGATTTAGTTTTTAGATGTGTTAAAAATGGAATACTTTTCCAAAAAATAGAGCAGAGTATGTTAAAATAAACTGTATATAATATTTTTTGACAGCTATGTCTATACGACAGGCTTTTATTAGATATTCTTGTGTATAAATGGTGCGATTATGTAAAACAGTCAGTCGTGATGTATTCACCCTTGTTTTGTTTGGCGACGGCAACATCGTCGTTGAGGCAACATCAATAATAATTTGGTATTCCCTAACAGTCTTATGACGATGTTGCAAGTTTATCGATCAATTTAATAAAATATAATACACATAGGTATCTAATATTTGAGTTAGCTGATTCATTTCTGTACTATTTTTGATAAAATTGTTGTGAAAAAATGTAACCTAAAAATTGAATCTAAAATTAAATAAAAATCAAAATCTTCAGCAATTCCAAACGGTTCAATATAAGTTGATTTAATATGCCGCCTGCGGTAGCTTTGCATTCCATTTTGTTTTTTTTACCATCTTTTTTCTCTACTTTAAATTTCAAGTCGCGCCAAATCTATAAAAAGAATTTTGTCAAACATGTATTTGTAAAAAAACTACATATCATACCTTTTTCTATCCATCACTCATTCTATTTAGTGGACCAAGGGCGTTTAGAGCGTTCACTTTGCCATTGTTCCTTAAAATTAGTGGGGACACTGCCTTTTCGAAATCCCCTGGCAAGTGATGGATTTTTCTTTATTCTTCCACTAATTTTTCAAACTGTTTGGCGTTGGTAATTTTAATTTTTTCCATTTTCTATTTAATTTGTACTTTTTTATATCTTATTTTGTATTTTTAGTTTTTTTAATCTTTTTACATTTTTTGTTTATAGCAGCACGACACCAAACTCACAGACGACAATATCAATGGCAATTTAAGGCAACATCAGCGTCAAATTTTCTTACAGAATACCAAGCATGTGTTGCCAGTCATCGATAAATAGCAATATTGCCAATGAGAATACGGATTTACAACAAACGATAAAAAACGACGTCGTCTTGTATAGCCGTCGCCAAATAGAATAAGGGTGATTGTTTTGTTGACAATTCTTTTTAGTTTATTTTTGCCTTCAGAACATGAATAAATAATAATCTTGCCTTTTTTAACTCAAAGCAATGGTTTTTAAAATTTTGTTTAATATAAAATCATTTTTCATATTCCTATAGTTTTATAAAAACGTTTAAAATTGTAGAAACAAAATTAAAATTCGGTGCCCTCTTAGTAAATCACTGCAGAGTGGTAGCAGTCGTTTTTTGCCTTACTATTTTATGCAAGTGTATATTTTATATCCGAATTCGGTATTATTTGTTTTCTATTTGGGCGATTG
This sequence comes from Trichopoda pennipes, assembly GCA_030448955.1. NCBI lineage: Eukaryota > Metazoa > Arthropoda > Insecta > Diptera > Tachinidae > Trichopoda > Trichopoda pennipes. Next base: position 10,081,171 of record JASKUP010000025.1, on the reverse strand, counting down.
TAGTGTTGATAACTTCTGTCGGTTTTGTGCTTAAAATTTCGTTTAATATTATGCGCAATTACATGATATTTAATTTTGCAAGTTTTACAATCAAAAATTTAAACTTGAACAGCAGCTTCTCTAGCTATTGATCGGCGATTAAATAAAATTCATTAAATATTCATTTTTATTTCCCGCTTTAATCTTAATATCGTATTTAGTGAGTAACACTGTTGCGATAATGCTAAAATAACTCTTGAGTTGTGGTGAAATTGATTGTTTTAAGAAAATAAAAAAGGAGCAAAATCGGTTAAATGGATCTTAAAACTTGTAAGGACTAAGTCAATAAAATCATTTATTATTTATGTTACATTTTTTAATACAATAATAGGCAGCTATATCTACAAAAAGAAAGAAATATATTCAGAAATTAACTGAAAGATAGAATACTTTGTGACAGACGATTTGTCTTTAATTTGGGATTGTGTTTAAACCCCATCTTTGCTCCTAATAATGGAACAGTTCTTATTTACTGCAAAATTATTTAATCAGGGACACATTTATTAAATCTTATATAACTTTATATTTAGAACCTTGATTTCCTGAACTGTTAATCATAAATGAACTTACTTTCAACTGACGCTGCTCGTTACACGCTCGTTAGTTAATTTTGGATTTCTCATTTTAAAACTATTAAAGTTTTTAGAAGAAATAAATTAGAAATTAATAAAATTCCAAAATTTTGTTTTAGGTTGTTAAGCAAACCTTTCTCTCATCATATAACTAATTATGAAATGGAAATAAAACCTCTACGTTATCATCACTGGGCGGTAGTGATGTTCGCGAGCTTGATAAAAGTGTGAAAGTCGAGTAATAAAATTGTTCAAAGATAAAAAAGAAAGTAAAAATATATTCTTATAATATTAATCGTAGTCCAGTAAGTGTTTATATTTGCTTAATTAAAATAAAAAGTGTTAATAATAAATAATTGTCGTAAATTAAATATTAAAGGAAAATGTAACTTGTGGATTTTTACTTCTGTTCTGTTTAATCGTGGTTTGAGTGAAATGTTAAAGTGGTTTCGTATAAGTTGCTTGTTGGCTCTTTGGACATTGTTTAATGCTTTTCTTCGCACGCACACACAAAAAATTATTAATATCAATAATGAAAATATTTAATAAAGTTTGTGATTAATCATAATAATAATAATCTTTAATCCTTTAAAAAAAATAAATAAAAGCAACAAAAAAAATATATATAAAAATCATCTGAAAAAAATGTAAAGATTTTCACAAATTGTTGGTCCAGACGCAAAACGAAAAGAAAAATCTTCGCCGTATTCGTGGTATAGTGTTGCTGTTGAAAGTGCGCAGGAACAGGAGCAATGTTGAAAACGGTATGGTTTAATAAACGAAATCCATGGGTCCGGTCTCCGGAACAAAAGATTTACATGCAATAATTATTGTTTTTTTTAGAGTTACCAGATTTTTTTTCGTAAAAAACACGCAAAACTTAAACTGTTTTTTGCTGCTCTTTAAACTCCAATTCGTTAAAATTGACTTAACAAAATATATATTCCTATTTTTAAATGGTTTTTAAAGTTATATTAAGTATAATTTTAAATTGTGTTTGTTTGTTGTTTAATTATAGTAATTATTCATATATTTTGTATGGTCTTAAATCCGCTATATGTTATAAGTTATCTCATTGGAAGATGGAATAATTTTTTTAGAGTCTATTCGTATCATGAATAAGATTTTAGGACAAGGATGTGAAGAACTATGTTTAATGTTATATTTTTTGAAAATCAGTTTTGTCAAAAACAAAAATAAAAAATAAACTTAAAAAATCATTCATTTATCAATTACAAACTGATTGTGTCTCCTTTCGGAGAAATTTCTCATGAGTAAACATTATAGTCATTCTGTTTTCTACAGGGTGGGTTAGATAAATTTACGGTATAAAGTAGTGAAAAAAAAACTTTAGCTCATCCTGCTGAAAGCAACTTGACTGTATCTTTATTCGTAACAAGGCACTGTATATTTTAATTTAAAGTTTTTCTTAGTGCCATTTCTAAGAAACCTAAAGAGCTCAAAACAAACTAAAATACTGCTAACTTAATTTCAAGCGGTTTAGTCTCCAAGGAATTCCTAACTTATTCCCTATTATTATTCTGTAATAGGTGGGCAAGTTTGAGGTTAGAAAGTAAATTTTGACAGACAATTTACTTTTGATTAAATGTCAAGAATTTGACATGTCTTGAGCAGAATTTTAATTGTAAAGACTTGCATATTCACGCCTATAAAGTTCAACTAGTTCAAGAATTAAAGCCAACCGATTCCATCATTGTTTGCGTTGAAGGTTAGTGAATTGTTTGATTGAAAAGGTAAACGAAAATAACGTATTTTTTAACAAATTTATTTATAGTGATGAGGCTCAATTTTCCATTAAGTGGTTTTGTAAACAAATATAATTTCACATGTGGGGCTCACAGAATCCACAAACACTCCTCGAAAAACCATTACATCTAAAGAAATTGACCGTTTGTTGGGGTTTGGGGTCAAGATGGCATCATAGGGCCGTATGCTTTCGAAAATCAGCCAAGAAACGCCTTCACCGTTAATTCTTGGTAATAACAAACCATGATAACCAATTTGTTTTGGCGACAATTGACTAATGCTAACATTAGTGCACTTTGGTTTCAGCATGATGGCGCCGCAAGCCACACAGCATTCAAACAATTCAGTTTTTGCATGAGAAATTTTCCAGTCGCGTAATTTCTCGATTTAGCGACAGAAATTGGCCGCCTCGTTAAGATTTAACGTCACTGGATTAGTTATTCTGGGGCCATTTGACCGGGTTTACGTGAATAAACCACAAAAACTGATGTTATTGCAAAATGAAATTCGCTCCTGCATTGACTAGATAAGCGATGCTTTGTGGCAAAATGTGTTTAAACATTTTATTAAAAAAGAGCGGACGTTTGTCATTGTGCTGTAGGTGGACATTTGTCCGACATCATATTCCATGATTAATTCCCTTATTTCTGTTTTACATATGTTTGAAACCATTAACCTTAAATTTCACTACATTTTCTAATTAAATGAACTATGGGAACATAATGCCGCTTGCTTGAGTTTTTTCTTCTCGAGTCAGGATAATGAAAATACTAAAATACTAATAAAAAAATGGCACCAATCGTACAAAGAGTTTACAGATGCTTAAGCATGATCAGGCGTGGTCGCTCTTGATTTAATCAATTGAGCGGTGCAAAAACGCTGTTTTGAAGTGTATCATACAGTAAAAATGAGAAGTTTGGTAAAGAGCTAAAAGGATCGTAGCGAAACAGCAATTAAAACTGCTTTCACTAGATTAATAATATCAGCAATTTTAAATTTAAAAGCGAAAAACTTAGCACGCCTTATTTTACAATTTTTAGCACTGAAACAGATTAACAAAAAAAAAAAAAATACAAATTTTGAAATTAAAAAAACAACCCATTTTGTAAAATTTGCAGTTAAATTTTTATCAAAAAGTAGTGATATCGTTAAAATTCGAGATTTCGAGACCCTATTTATCGTCAACTTATTTTACAATAGTTTTATGTTTGTTGTTGGTAATTTGCCTTGAACAAATTGTTATAAATATACAATTTAATTTCATATGTTTTAAATATTGTATCGAGACCATACCTGGGACTAAGTTTTTTGTTTGAATAAATCAAGAACATCTGCGTTACATGGACTCACCAGTATAATTGGTGGACTTTATCTGCAATCATATATGGTTGCAATGCTTTTGTATTACTAATCTAAGCAGATTTATTTAAAATTGCAAATTCTGTAAAAATTGTTTTGTGTTACATTTGTAATTACAAATTCCCATGCATGATTCATGTCCATGTTATCAGTATTTGGAGAATACACATTTTTTTTGTGAAGAAGAAAGTCAAAATGGTTTTATAATTTTGAATTTAAACTGAATTTGAACAATTTTAAAAACGGAAAATGGTGCCTGAAATACTCGTGTTGTTATAAAGGGTGTTCGCCGGGAAGACATATTAATTTGTTTGTTTATATTTTGTGATTAAATGAAAAAGAATGAATCTTTTATTGATAAATGTTTTATTTGATGTCGCGAATTATGTATGGAATACAATATCAAATAAATGTCCGCCTCTGTTAGCCTCACAGAAGAGAGCCCTTTTGAGCACATTTTTCATTACATTCTCACACATTTCACGCGATATTTCATTAATTTCATCACGAATATATGTTTGAGTTGCTCAAGCTTTTCTCAAGTTTGCTTGCATAAACCTTGTTTTTAAGATATTCCCACAAAAAAAAGTGCGGAGCAGTCAAATCAGGCGACCCTAGAGGCCAATCAACATCACCATTTCTTGAAATAACTTGTTGTGGAAAGAGGTCTCGCAGTAATTCCATTGTAATTCCGGCTGTGTGCGATGTGGTATTATCTTGTTGATACCACATGTTAATCAAGCCCAAAGCATGCAGTTGTGGTGTTAAAAAGTTTTCAATCACATCACGATATCGCTCCCCATTCACAGTTAACGTTACGCTTCTTCATTTTCAAAGAAATATGATCCAATGATTCCGCCTGATCAAATTGCACGCCAGACTGTTACTTTTAATGAATGCAAATGTGTGTTAGCGCCACTGTCGTTCAATTGATGATCGATTATTTATTTATCTTAATTATCAACTTATCGTAATCTGAAATTGTCAAAAAAATGTTGAATAATTTGAGGGTTTCCCATTTCCAAGAACCGACTATTCTATTTATTCGCATATGTACGGCGGCGTAAACGGTCTTATGGTAGACGTTTTTGTGTCAACTGAATCTTATAAGGAAACAAATGCACAAATGTTACCAAAGTTGTTCTTTTAAGACCAAGCTCCTGAGCACTTCGTCGAATTGAAGTTGATGGATTGTTTGAACACTTTCTTGAGCAGCAGCAATGTTTTCAGCCGATCTTGCAGTACGTTGTGGTCTATGCTTGATCCTCGCACCTACATACCCTCTTTCTTCGAAATCATTCAGTACACGATAAATAGTGCCTTTTGTTAACACGCTGTTTCGCCCTAAAATTTTACGTAACTTTCTTATCGTCACAGTAACCGATGATTGATTTTGATAAAATGTTTTAGCGATTAAAACACGCTGGTTTCTGGTGTATTTTTCCATAATAAGTTTGCCACGTGTCTACTTCACGACTGCCAAATAGAAACTGTCAAGACTAATGTTTATCAAAATGGCGGGTAAACAAAGTAGTGTATCTTCCTGGAGGGCACTGTATTTTAGATGGTTGCGCCATCATTCACATCAAAGAAAAATGCTGTTTTTCGAATAGAAACTCTGTTGCATGTCGAGCCCAGCCGATGCAGAACCATTTAAAGCTGTAATTCGATTGTAGATTTAAAGTTGTTTTCTATTTGTCTGAAATGCTTCCTAATTTTTTATGAAGTCGAGGATGTAATAGAATTCACCTGCCCTCATTTGTAGTATTTTGTTATCCTAACCTTTTGCTATCGAAATTTCCTAAAATTTTATGAGTCTGCTGAAGAAGGAAAGAAGTAGGTTCATTCTATACTTTTCTTGTATTTCATCTTTTACTTCTTTATCACCTAAAAACTTTCCAATAATTAAGAGGATTTAACCCGAATAGCAAAGCAAAACTTACTTGAATCAACCATTAATAAATCTGATCTCTATTTTTCGCATATAGCATTAATTATCATACTCTTTTCACTTTCACTTTTCATTTTGTTTAAAAGAAATAAGTAAATGAATGCTTTTATGATTATTGTTTAGGTAATTCATGCAAACTGAATTGACAACCACTGACTTGATGTTTGTAATATTTTTAACAGTTATAAAAACAACAATACAACTAAATGAAATAACAGCCTGTTCACAAGCTAATTAAATAAAATAAATAAAAGTGTATTGCAATAAACCTTAAGCGATACTACGGATCTTGTAAATTGAGCATTACACTTTTTATTTAATAAGACGGAAATGTTATAATAATTCAATGCTGTTAACATTAATGCTTAACATTTTTTGAGTGTGAGGTATGTAAGTTTTAACAGGGTTGTCAAAAACCAAAGTTGTTTAGCCACATTTTTTTAACTTAAAAGGACGTAATTATAAAACATTTTCCAGACATAGGATTTATTAAAGTTCTTCCTTACTCTTTACAAATGGTGGGCATGAAATTTGCAAGCATTACGAATTTTAAATAATTTATTTATAAAAGGTATTTTTATAGAGGTATATAACCTTGAAATGGAATAAAATAAAGATTATTTTTTTAATTGACATGAAATTTCATTTATTCGAAAGATAATCTTACGGCTTTATCTCAATATCAAGTGCTCAATCCTTTCGGGCTTATCAGCGTAGACTAGCGACTTTGGGTATTCCTGCAAAAATTAGTCAAGATGCCGTAAATCGCATGATCTTGAAAGCCAATTCACTGGTCCGTAACGAGATACTATGCGGTTACCAATCGTTTCCTTCAATAAATCAATTGTGGCATGTGGCTGTGTGACATTTTGCGCCGTCTTGTTGAAACCACCGCTCATGGTTGTTCAGCTGATGAACGAAAAATCCATTAATCATGGCTTTATAGCGGCAACCAATGGCGGTAGGGTTCTCAGTAGCATGTAGCGTTTTTAAAAAAGTACAGACCAATGATTCCACCAGCCCAGAAGAGACACTGAACAGTAAAATTGTCTTGATGTAAAGGTGTCTTAACATACACTTATGCATTATCATCACTCCAAATGTTTCACTTCTGTATATCCATTCAGACAAAAGTCAGTTTCATCGCTAAACAAAGTTCGCTTATGAAAGTCAGAAAAAATGGCATTTTTTTTTATCTAATTTGTACAATTTGGAAGCGTTGTTAAGGCATCAGTCAATTCATGCTGAAATGTCAAACCAAACTAAACATAAATCAATTGACAGTTGACAAAATTGCTGTCATTTAAACAAGTGTTGTCAACTAAAAGTTCTATATCTCTTAAAACAATACCGCATAGTATTAGTGTCAAGCATAAAAATGTAAAATTGAAAATTCAAGGGTACACCGTAGAAGATCTGATAGGCTTATCTTAGTAAACAGGAACTTGTTAATTTATACAGAGTGCATGATCGTGATTTCTACAAATGTGGTGTTAGCTTTTGACCCTTATTAGGGAGACACTTAAATCTTAAAACAATAGTAAATCTATTTCCTTTCTAAAATAAGTTTAAAGAGTAAAACTTGAACTTAAAGGGTATTCCCATAAGTACTTGCTTGCTTGTATTGCCTTACATTACGGTTCAAACCGTTATAGGTTTAAATTTTTAAAAACAAACAATAAAGGTAAGTGTAGAATTATGAACTAAAGGGTGGCCACATATGATACAGAGTCTGGGAGTCTAACTTTCAGCTGACTGATTTATTTTAAATTTATAATTTTGTTTTTTCCAAACAACTATTTGCCGGAAAGTAGTCAACCACCGTCCAAGCTCGAGTACCCGTTACTCTGTCGAATATATTCTTTCGAGTTCGAGCGATAAAAAAGGTTTTAGCAGATTTCAACGTCAACAAGTCTCCTAGGTCGGATGGGATACCAGCACTGGTCTTGAAGTGCTCTTCGACGGTAGCGCGTCCGTTAGCAATCCTTTTCAGTATGTTATATTATGCCGGTGAATTTTCAAAATGTTTGAAGGTTGCTAATGTAACGTCAATCTCCAAAAACGGCGAGGCTAACAACCCTTAAAATTACCGCCCAATTGCAATTTGTTCTGCACTTTCCAAAGTGATGGAAAGTATGATCAATTTTCATTTTGTGAGGTACCTGGAGTACAACAGCTTACTTAGCGACCAATAGTATGTTTACCGTAAGGGGCGCTCCATGGGCGACTTGCTGGCTTTCCTATCGGAACAATAGTGCAACTCCATACATCCTTTCGGAGGGAGTAAGATGGTGGCTCTAGATATTTCAAAGGCGTTTAATAGAGTGCAACATGATGTACTTCTGTAAAAAATGGATGTTTTTGGTGTCGGAGATTTCTCTAAGTTTATATCGAGTTTTCTCAGGAATCGCACTATACGATTAGTTATAGATGGGATTTCATCAAACGAGTTCAAGATTAATTCAGGGGTACCGTAAGACTCCCTTCTTTCTCCTGCCTTATTTTCTTATTGTTCTAAACGACCTTCTTTGTCAAAATTTTAAACCCTATACACTCTTTCGCAGATGACAGCACCATTTGTTATTCGTATTCATTTGGTAATAGATCGAACCAGTTGAAGGTGAGTTCCAAAAGGCGGAACATTAATGATACGCTCACTCACGATCTTCGGCGAGGGGGTCGTGCAAATAGAGTCAATTTAAATGCCTGTAAGACGCAATGTTGCATGCGTACGCATAGATTTGTGTTCGGAAATGGTGCTACATTTCTTACTTCCCCCCGGGGGCACATTTATGGTCTTTATAGTACGTAACAGCTATCTAGATCTGTGCAACTGGGGGTATAAAGGGAGCCCAATCCCCTGAAGACAGGCAGGGAGTCAACTGGAAGCTCCACTTTATTTCCACGGGGATCAGTGAACCCGCAGAGTTCATTATTTGTCTCTTTAGACATTTAATAGTTCTCTGACTGATCATTGAGGTTGGCCCCTATATGGGAGTATCGTGGTGGTTGTGGTTTTGCGGCCCCATAACAGTATAACGGTTTTTATGGTGGCCAGGATCATCTCACTGATAATGACACGCAAAGTGAATGATCCAGTCAAGTCAGCATGCTAGACATGTGTTCTGGACAGGAGTAGGAAAGTCTCCAACTCTTTAGCAAGGTGTGATGGTTTGCAGCCCTGCCCTGGAATCATTAAAGTTGCAACTAGGTGATATAGGTATTATGAAATCGAAAGCTCTTGATGTTCTTTGCATTAAAAATTCAGTGTGATGTTCGATGGACTAAACACATTTTTTGGGTTTCTAAGGAAGCTTTCAAGTGCCTCGGTTTTCTAAATCGCTGTAATAGATACTTCACTCCATCCGATCTATTTATACCACCTATATCCATCCAAACATGGAATGCAACTCTTATGTCTAGCTCAAAGTTTATTTTGGAGTTGCTCAACCGCGTACAGAAAACGACCAAAAGGCTTATTGGGAATGGTAGGGTATACAACTCTATGGATTCTCTAGAGCATCGGCGCAATATAGGTGGTATTTAACTGTTTTATCGTTACTACAATGGTAAGTGCTGTAACGAAATTAGGGAAATTGTTCCCGAAACTTGCATGTTTTTGCACTTGACTCGATTTTCGTTGAGAGCTCATCCATTTGTGGTTGATTTTCCAGTGAATCGCAATACGCATTACAATGAAAAATCGTTTTTTTTTTAGTTCTATGTAGAATAAACTCCCTCCAGAGGTATTTCCTGTCACTTTCAATGTAAGAAAATTCAAACCGAATGTCCACAAACACTACTCCCTCTCTCCTCTTCCCCATAACTTAATTTCCTAGTTCTGGTACAGTGCATTGCATGAGTAGGGGTCATGCCCTGAGTGCTCGTCCGAACGAAAAAACTAAATAAATAAATTTAGTTATTTTTTAAATCATTTATACATAGATTTATTTGCTAATACTCTCTTAAATTTTGTTTTGTTTGTTTTAATTAAAAGAAATTGAAAGGAATCCCTTATTTGTGTGCTGCTTCAAGGGAAACCATTAATTTGTTTAAGTGTAAAATAATAAAAAATAAAACAAATATCCATCTATGCAATTCGCTCTTTTTGCCGACGATTGCACTTTACGCACAACAACCTTTTTGTTTTTGCTTTTATTTGACAGACCACCAACAACTCACAATTTGCTCAAATTAATTTAAGTGCTTGCAAAGCAATTGTAAATTTAATGAAAAACACAACTAAAAAAATTTTTTTGGTGTATTTTCTTTTAATTTTTTTATGAACTAAATAAATACAAATTTAAACATTTCAAACTTGGATTTGAAGTTGAATTAATAAAAAAAAAATTTGTTTCTTAGCAAAAATAAGTTAAAAGCTTTGTAAGCACATTTAGCGTTTCCAGATTAAAGTTTTATAATAAAAAATACAAACCGCAATCGGAAGGATTTGTTGCAGTTCTTCCGAACAACTGAATGTCGACTTGAAATTGCTTTCAATTGTCATGATTTTTACATCAGCGGCGGTAGTGTTTTAAATTCACTTTAAATGGTCGTTGCCATTTGTCAAGATTATTTATGTAAATGGCTTTTCAACAAGAAGCTTGCTTTCCAAAAAAAAAACAAAAAATTGGATTAAGATGATTAAAATTGTTTATTGTATTACGAACAGGAAAGTTCAGCAATTATGGATTTTTAAGGCTGAAATCGATTCGATTGGCTCCGCACAGACTCTGTCCTTAACCCTTTGACGACCAAACATTTTTGGCTGAAGCGATTTACTTTTGTGTTATATTTTCGCGATCTATGGTCTAATAGTAGTTATGAAAAAAAAATTGCCCTCCTTGGAACCCTCTAAGTCCCCAATTTTGCTTGGCAAATATTTTGCCAAGCAAAATTGCCTATGGGTTGAAACGAAATTTTTCATCCCAAATTATTTAATTGCAGAAACAATTTAAAAATCAGTTTTTATTTAAAACGTAAAGAAAAATACAAGAGATCACAAAAATTTATTATAATTATTGTTGTTCGTGATAGATTCCAAAGCAATCATGGGACGTAGTGAAGCAAAGGAACACATTACATTGAACGCAAAAAACATTTGTGCGACTATACTTATTATTGGAAGCACCGTTTCCAACCTTCACGTTTTTCCATTTTATGGAGAGATTTAGGTTTGCTTATAAAATGGGTTCCGCATTTGGTTGCGGCTTAAAAGGCACGCTTCCTTGAATTGAAGCTACTTATCAACTCTTTGGCTAAAGCTGCCCGCTAAATTCAATGGAAGTCAAATTGATTGAGGAACTGTTGGCCAATATGATCTGAAGATCTTTTCGGGTGGTATGAATAACGTTGGTATTATTGGCGCTTGTACAACATTTAAGTTCGATGTAATTAGCTCATCTACTGCGCCAGCTGGGTTATGGTCAACGTGCATACTACCCTCAATGATAACTTCTATGGGCTCATCATCTTGCATTCCCAAAGCGTCATTTTCAAGAACTAAAACATCTTCTGTGTCAAAGTTTGTAACAGCTTCTTTGTCGTCATCACTAAAATCGCAAAGTAGAAGTTGTTCGATTTGCTCTGGTCGAAGAAAAAAGAAACGATCTCGGGCTGCTCCACTCATTTTAAATTTCAAATAAAGACTGTCAAAATATTTACATGTGTTCATATGTATGTATTGCAATTTGGTGATTCCCCTTTTTCGTTTCAATATATGAATGCAAAATACTAAACACAGACATGCTGTTTCAGTGTTTAACATTAGCTAAGAAAAAGCGCTCAAAAGTTCGAATTTAGAGGTTATAATTGTAAAGTTTTTTAGAAATGTTTATTTTCGTTTCAACCCATAGGCAAACATAATTGCCAAACATAATTTGATTAGTTGTAGACAGCTTGGAATTTACGCAAACTTATCCATTATATTTTTTGAATGATTAAGGTTGAATCGAAAACATAATTGACTCTTATCCCCTTGCGCCCTATTTTCACCCCTAGGCAGCCCTCGTCATAAATACTTTTTTTGGCCAAATTTGGAGCCTCGTAGGGAACAAGTGAGGCCCGATGGGGACTCGTACTCAACCACATTCTTGTTGCCCCAATCCTCTTCTATAAAACAGTCTTTGACAAATTCGCTGTATCTGTTACCTGGACAAATATATAATCTAAGGAACCCCGGGCAAGCATATTTGCCTATGGTCGTCAAAGGGTTAACATAGCTCTACAAAAAATAATTTAGTGGTGTTAAATCACACGATCTAGCCGGCCACTTAACTGCTGATTGTCGTGAAATTAAATCAAATTAATCACAATTAATCACAAAATGAAAATTAATCATAACTTCCATCACTTTGGAAAGTGCAGAACAAATTGCAATTGGGCGGTAATATTATTGGCTGTTAAGGCGATGTCAGATAAAATTAGTTGCTTTGCGTGACATTTAAAACTTTAAAGCAAAAGCGTAAATCAAGTGGTGTATGTCACAATAAACTTTGACAACACTCTTGAATTTTTTGTTTACGCCCACACACAAATACACAAACACAAATAATAAAAGCCAGGTGTTTGTCAAAGCGCGCAAAAAGTTAAATGTTGGTTAACTTTTCGCTTTGCGCTGCGTCAAAAGTGCTTTATGTGACAACTTTCATACATTTACGTACATTTTAACTCAAATGTCAAAGCGAAACTCTGACGCAACGCAAAGCAAAAGTTTTATCTGACACGGCCTTTAGCCTCATCGTTTTTGGAAATTGACGTTACATTAGCAACCTTGCAACATTTTGAAAATTCACCGGCATGATATAACATGCTGAAAAGAGTTGCTAACGGACGCGCTAGCGTAGAATAGCACTGTTTCAAGACCAGTGCTGGTATCCCATTCGACTCAGGAGACTTGTTGACGTTGAGATCTGCTAAAACCTTTTTAACCGCTCGAATTCGAAAGAATATCTTTGGCAGAGTAACGGGGCCTCTGTCAAGCTTAGGCGATGGTTAAGTACTTTCCGGCAAATAGATTATTTGATACGTGCGCAAAACAAGTTAACACACAAATATGAAGTTATTTAGAGAGAAAATTTTTACAATTTTAAAATAATTCAATCAGTTGCAAGTTAGACTTCCAGACTCTGTATCATATGTGGCCACCATTCAGTTTATAATTCCACACTTACCTTTATTGTATGTTTAACCTAAACCGGTTTGAGCCGTATTGTAAGACAATCCAAGCAAGCAGGTATTTTATTTTAAAAAGGAAATATATTTAAGATTTAAGTGCCTCCTTAAGGTGCCTTTACATGACGTGTTTTTTTACATATGACTTGTCAGATTTCACATTGCAAAATACATATGTATCGTGTAAACGGTTTTAAACTTTTCTTATGTTTAATACATGTGTAAAGTCATATCACAAATTTTCATTTAGAGCGTGTTCTATTTTTATATGACAAAGCATCTGTCTTCAGGTGGTGCAACTTGTTCTTTCTTTACTTTCAGCGTTATTAAATCTCCAAAAAATGTGCAAAGCACTAAAATGGATGAAAAAAGAACAAAGTTGTCATCTTTGTTAGCATCAGCTGTGGTAAGGTAAATAAATAAAAAAGTGCAGCTAAGTGCAAAATTAAATAATATAAATATTATTATTGATACAATGCTGCATAATACAGTTGTAACCCTTTTTCTTTCCATTCTGTTTTTTTTTTTAATTTGTTTTTTTCAAGCTTTTACACAATTTCTTTGATTTAACACGCAGTATAAAATAACAGCTGTGAACAATGACTTCGTAGGTTTTGTCATATGTAATTTACATGTACGTATAAACACAAAAATTATAATCCATATGTAAAATTGGCAACTTTGACATACATATGAAATTACATATGGATTTTCAAAGTGACAAGTCATATGTAAAAAACACATCATGTAAAGGCACCCTTATTAATAAGGGTGAAAAGATAACATTACATTTGTAGAAACCACGATCATGCACTCTGTATGTTGCTTCGTGGGCTACGGCGAATGCTTGTGTAGCAAGAGAAAGATTTTAATATCGGCTCTAGCTGGAGCCACAGGGTAAAACAAACAAGAGGTTAGGTGTGAAGAACGTAACGATTTTTGCTAAAAGATACTTCAGCTGGAGCAAATATTTGTATTGCTTTGCCTGCGCGTGATGACCAAGGTACACAAAAATTAATTTTTTAAGAGTTTTTATTACTAACACGCCCACCGTCTATATTCGTGTTTATCATCATGATTGAAATAAACATGAAGTCAACATTTTTAATATTTTGCATTCTTTTGTTTTTGTATCTATTTAGCAGTCTTAAATCCAATCCATTTTTTAACACACTTATCTAATTAAAGCAATTTAAATTCATCATTACATCACATGTATGCAACGTTTTCATATTAATTTTTATTGTGAAATATCCCCTACAAAAATACAAAAATTAAAATATTCAAACAAATAAAAATACAGAGATTTGAATTTGTTGGAAAAGAATACAAAACTATACGAGAATAGGCGAGAAATTCTTTTTTCAGATTCTTTTAATATTCAATTTAATGTGCAAATTTCCGGCTCTAACTTAAAAAGGGGATTTTTTACAGAGGTATGCGTGATAAGATTTACGTCTGTACCTAGCTGTGTAAGCCATAACCAGACGGTGGATCATGCCGCTGTAGCGTCATCCTCGCCCTAGATGGCCTTCGGATACGTATATCTTCCAATCACTCCTAGTTGCAACTTCAAAAGTCCGAAGCAGGCCACAGCATTCATCCCTTCTTGAAGAGTTGGAGACTATCCAGCTCCTGGTCCAGAACGCAGGAAGCTTAATAAAATTTAAGAACACAACCGCAATCATGCTCACTGGACCTGGACCATTCATTGTGTTCATTGTGAATGATCCGACCCACACAAGTCTAACGACGGTCTCGAAACCATAATCACCACGATACTCCCGAAGGGCCAACCACAATAATCAGTCAGAGAACAGCTGAAAGGCTAAAAATACAAATAGCTGAACTGTGGGTCTTTACTGATTCCCGTGGAAATATAGTAGAATTGTCCAGTTGGCTCCTGCTAGCCTTGCAGGGGACTAGTCTCCCTTTTACCCTCGTTGACACATGTAATCACGGTGAGATTCCGTCAAAACATATCAATGTGCCCGGGGGGGTGTAAATTGGAAATTATTTGCAGAGATATAGACATTTAATATGTTTGAAAAATATTATAACTTAAATATGACTTCTACACTATGATCGCCACGGCTGGCTCGGATGTAGCCTAATCTAAAGGTCCAATTTTCGATGGCTCTTCAACATTTGTGGACGTATATAGTCATGCGACAATTATTGTCCTCCAAGTGGTTGATAATTTCGGGCATGTCGACATAGACGTAAACTATGCGGGTATCAAATATTTCCTTCAAAAAATCTATTGTGGGACGAGCCACAGACATGATGTGCCACCTTGTTGGAATCACAGTTCCTGCACATCATAGTTTTCTAATTTATGAATGAAAAAGTCAGTATTAATGGCTCTACAACGGTCACCAGGGACAGTGACGTTCTGGCAAGCATCGTTTTTAAAAAAAAGTACGAATCAAGCAATAGTGAGTTTGATCGCTAAACTAAATTCGCTTATGAAAATCGGGATCAACAGCAATCCTGTTTTGGTTCCAATTCGCATAATTTAGAAGAGTTTTACAGTTGTTAAATTATTCACGTTGAAATGCTAAAGGACTCTAAACGAAAATCATATGACGGCTAACAAAAGGTCCGCCAGTTCAAAAATTTTGCCAACTTAAAGTTGCATACCTCTATTAAAAACACCCTTTATTGGATTGAGTATTATGGCGTGTTCGCCATCAATTCCACAGTATCTCCAAAATAGAGACTTTTTGGGGATTTTATATTATTTTTAACACTATTCTAACCTGATTATCAGAATCTAATGTTGGATTGGAATTGGATTTTAAATCCACCCAGAAAAACAAACACTTGGTGTTATGATATCCAATGTTATTGGTGATATGTGTAAACTACAAACATTGCCGGTTTAAGGCGTTGCAGAAATATTTAGATAGAATCCAATCCGCAAAACGTTGTTAACCTTCACTTACGCGTGTTTTATATTTTAAGGCGCGTAAGTAGAAATTATTTTACTTTTCCTTATTAACACTCTCGAAGGTTTTCCTCATCTTTTTTAGCAATTCATCCGGGTTACTTATTAGTACTCTCTTGGGATATGAACTCATGCCTAAGCAAGCAGGCAAACAGACACTTTTAACAACACTGTAAACGCTCGGACTTAAAATGTGTTTGTAAAATTTTCGTTTTTATTCTATTCACGCACTCTAAAGGAACTAATTATTTAACTCTGTTAACCGGATACACATACGCCCATATAACATTAGCTTTTGTTGCCTTACTTTATCTAAGATTAGGTAAGACTGACAGTAGTGACATTATAATGAGTGGGCAAATTTGAGGTTACCAAGTAAATTGGCCTTAAACACTTTGTTTTGTTGACAACTTTAGTTTTATTGATACCAATTCAAGGTTGAAATATCGCAATTAATAATGGAATATGATGTCTGGCAAATGACAACATTTAACACGTCTTCAGACATCCGCTTTTCCCACAAGATTTTAAAGCATATTTTGCAATAAAGCTGCTCTTATCGGCGCCGAATCTCCTCTTTCAGAGCGTCATTTGTTTATAGGCTGTTCACGTTAACCCGGCCAGTGGAAATAATGCAGCGGCCTTACATTTTAAGAAGGACACGGTCAATTGACATCGCCCAATCGAGAAATTTCGGGATCGGGAAATTTCTCATGCAATAACTGAATTTCTTGGGTGCTTATGTGGCTTATAGCGCTGTCTTGTTGAAACCAAACGTTACTGATGTCAACAGTAGCCAATTGTGGCAACAAAAGAATGGTTATCATGGTTTGGCAGCGCAGGATATTTCCGGTGATGGCGATTCTTTGTGAATCACTTTCCTTTGATGCAATGAATTTTCATAGACTGGTTGTGCATTTTGTTTACATAACCGCCTAAATTCGAATGAAAAATGCGTTGTTTCTGTTCCGTTTTACAATTCACAAATATTCGACACAAATAAAAATGGCTTTAATTCTTAAACGAGTTGAAGTTCAACAGCGTGAATGTTGCTAAAGTGATGCCCAATCGTTGCGAATGTCGATGAATTGATCTTACAGTCTCATTTTCAATACTTTGTCACCAACAATACCGCGAGTCTTGAATTTAGCGATTAAAATACGCATATCGGTCTCTAATTTTACGAAGTGATATAGTGAAATGTTTACCATTTTAATAAATTTAAATTTTCACTTTACATGCTTAAAATTTCCCAACCTTTTGCTAGGTAGATCCCAAAAGAGGGCAGCTTAATGCTTTAAATTTAATCATTTGACAGACAATTTACTTTCTAACCTCAAATTTGGTTACATTTTTTATCGGTTTTTTTAACAAGCAGTTTATTTTTCAATTGTGGCAACACCATTAACATGATAGTTTTGACATTTAGTTTTTTGATGTATTCGTAGTAGCTGTCTTGGCAATTGTTACAATGAATTCAATTTCGCACGAAAATCGCATTCAAATAATTCGAATCCACAATGGCGATAGTGATTATCGGACAACATAATCGTTTTTCTCCGCTATTAAGAATTTAGTTGCTAAATTTGAGTCGACAGGCTCGATACAAAATATGCGAACACCAACTCGGAACGGGTTGTTCAACTCAAAACATCGCAGCTGTGAGCTACAGTGTTGAAGTAGATCTAAATTTATCAATTCCTTAACGTTCTCAATAATTGGTGTTAGACATGCCGAATTTTGCTTAAGGATTTCACTTTAAAGCTTTGCAAGGTTTAATTGCTGCAGAAATTGAAGTCGACCGATCATTCACAACCCCGTAGATTCGCTCAATTCATTTAAAAACAAGCGGCTAATTATTCTGAAAATATCATTTTTTTTCAGAAGAAGTCCATTTTCACTTGTCAGGGCATGTCAGCAAGCAAAATTTCCGCATTTAGGCTTCTAAAAATGCTAAAGCGGTTATTGAGATGCCATTGCATGCTTCATGTGGTCTAGAGGGCTGATTGGGTCGTTTTTTTTCGGAGTTGAGGCTGGAAATGCGATAACGGTCAATCGATCATGGGATGCAAACAACTCACTTATGGGTATCACTGACATGTGGTTTCAACAGGACGGTGTCGCATGTCACACAGCCAATGAAACGATCAATTTATTGCAAACCAAATTTCGCAATCGCATAATTCCATGACAATCATCAGTTAAGTGGCCAGCCAGATCGTGTGATTTAAGGAAAAGCTATCAATATGTCTCAAACACTTATGTTCGGACCTGGTAAGTTTTCCCGTCTTCAGTTTTGCAACCACACTTTCCCCGGAGGCCAAAAGTTTTGGTTTCCCAGGAAGCGACTGAGATAGCCATGATATTAGCTACACATAATTGCTAGCTGGCATCATTTATGGTTCGAACTAGGGTGGTGCGTGATTTGATCTACATCTGCACCGACTATATAGTCATAATCAGATGGTGGTCAAACCACTTGATTGATTGGACATCAACCACGCCCTAGAAGGCCATCGAATACGTATATCCTCCGGTCACTTCTAGTAGCAATTTCGAAAGTCCGAAGTAGGCCGCAGCCTTCACTCCTTGCTAAAGAGTTGAAGACTTTCCAACTCCTGGTCCAGAACGCATGAAGCTCTTTTTTATCAAGAACACGACAGCATTCATACTCACTGGACCTGAACCATTCATTGTGTTAATTTGAATGATCCGACCCACAAACTCTCACGAGGGTCCGAAACCACAACCACCACGATACTCCCATATAGGGGCCAACCTCAATAACCAGTCAGAGCACATCATTGCCTAAAGAGAACAAATAGTGTACTCTGCGAGCGTACTGATTCCCGTGAAAATATGTGGATTGTCCAGGTGACTCCTACTAGCCTTTGAGGGGCCTGGGCTCCCTTTTACCCCGCAAGACACCAGTCTAAATGGAATAGTAGGTTCCAAAAAGACTATCATGTTCCTCTGGGGGGACGAACTAGGGTGGTATCTGATCGCCTTCGAACCACTGGATTATTATGTGAGGCTATGTTAAGGACAGAGTCTATACGGAGCCAATCGAATCGATTTCAGCCTTAAAACTCAAAATCCGTTTTGTGATTAACGAAATAGGACTGCCATTTTGCCAAAAAGTGATTAAAAGATTTGATGAAAGAATCGACATCTGTCAGCGTGGTCAGTCATGATCATTCCTAATTGACGAACTTTTCTCTTCGTAATAGAATAAAAGACAAACTGCCTGTTGAAAAACCCTTTAGCGAGAAATACCCGCAGCAAATTGATCTGAATTTACTAAAATAGAACAATTATGGATTTTTTTTTTTTGCAAGGGGTACCTATTTCATTGGCCTCCCATGTATTTAGTTTTTTGTTTTTTCGTTTTATGTTCAAATACTTTTTGAGGGTTAACAAAATTAAATGGAATAAAAAGTTAAGGAATTGTTGAATTTAGTTGTGCTGTTGCCACCTTTTATGCTTGCAAAGGTGGTTTTTCAGTCTTTATTTTTGTTATTACCACGCTCTCTTCAGCTATGATGCTCTTTCTTTCTCTTTCTCTGTCATGCTCAAAAGCATAATTTGCCAACAATTACATTTAAGGACATCTTTTTTGTGTATGTGTCTCAGAGTCGCAGATAAAGTCTATTAATAAAGTTGTTGAAAATAGTTCACAAGCTGGGATTATTATAAACGAAAAATTAATAATTTTTGTAATAAAAAAAAATTATTTAAATATTTTCAAAATGATTTGAAGTGATTTGCTTTTTTCAAATTAATTGTAAGTTTAAAGCTGCTAATGAAGAAACGTTGTTGTTTTTGTTCTACATACATTTTATTCATAAGGTGGTATAATATGTGTGTGTATGTGTGTGTGTGTGTGTGTGGGTTAGTGCTTTTTCATTTGAGGGTGAAAATTTTGTCTGGAATTTTACAAATGTTATTTAATTTTTATTCTTTGTAAATTGAACGGAAAGGAAATAAAATAAAATATATTTTCTAAAATTTAATTCCCTGTTTCCCACTTTCTCTCTCCCCTCCCCCTCTAATCAAAAAGTTTCAAAAAAAAAAAAATTATTAAATTAAATAAATATTTTTAGCTGCTGAACACAGAGTGAATTGTGAATTATTAGAAGACAGTCTTTGTTGTTCTTTTGTGTTTGTTGCACATCTTGTGAGTACTTGTGGGGACATATATATATATATATATATATATATATATATATATATTGGGCAGAAAAATAAGAAAACAAATAGAAAAAAAAA
Organism: Trichopoda pennipes; assembly: GCA_030448955.1. Taxonomy (NCBI): domain Eukaryota; kingdom Metazoa; phylum Arthropoda; class Insecta; order Diptera; family Tachinidae; genus Trichopoda; species Trichopoda pennipes. Next base: position 10,061,091 of record JASKUP010000025.1, on the reverse strand, counting down.
CACACCCGTTTATTTTACGCTGCAAAGTATCCATCCAATTTTACAATTTGTCATTTTAACACAAAATATACATACAAACATGTGCATGTATTTGTATGCAATAACGTGAATACCGGCAAAACTTAAATATATTCTAAACAATTTTCCTATCTTTTGTTCTCAATGCAAAATAACATGAACTATTTTGTTTTGTGTGTGTCTTTTTCAACTATTAAGTTGATAAGAAATCAATCGTCAGTGGTCGTATCCGGGATGTACGCAGTTATTTGTAGGTGTACAAGGATTGTATGTACCCATAAAAAAATGCTTATGGTTGTTGTTGTTGTTGCTTTTTTTTAACTTCTTGTCTAAAAAAAAATAAAAATTGTAAATATTAATTGCCTTTTTTATACGAGGGTAAGTTAAAAAAGTCTCTTTGAAAAATTCCATAAAAGAAGGTCCATCTTCCATGAGGTGGACTCCTACATGTAGATGTTTAGTCTCTATTATTTGTCATTGCAAATTTTAAGTTTGTATCTATAGCATTTAAAAATAATATGACAGTGCCCTTATAAAGTGCTACCCTTTAATTTTTCAGTAGTCTTCTTTTACATTTCGTAATAAGATTTACATCTGCACCTGGCTGTAAACCTTAATCAGATGGTGGTCAAACCACTGGGAATGAAAAGCAACGGGTCATTCTAGCAACAGGTCATTACTAGTTGCAATTTCAGCGGTTCCAAAGCAGAGTTGCAAACCACTGTTTCTTACTGAAGAGCTGGAGACTATCCAACTCCTGGTCCAGAACACATGACTAACATGCTCACTGGATCCGGATCATTCACCCGTTGGTGTTATTTAAGGCGAGATGATCCTGGCCACCATAATCAGTTCATGCTTGGGGCCGCAAAAGCACAACCACCACGATACTCCCGAAGGGCCAACCTCAATAATCAGTCAGAGAAGAGCTTAAAGTCTAAAGAGACAATTAGCGGAACTCTGGGGCTTACTGATTCCGGTGGAAATAACGTGGAGCTTCCAGTTGAGGTGTAAATACAACGTATTATTAGATTTACATCCGCTCCTAGCCGTGAAGCCTTAATCAGATGGTGGATCAAACCACTGCATGATTTGGAACGTCATGCTCGTGCTAGGAAGCCGAAGCTATAATTCTATGCAACAGAAACCTTCTAGTTGCAACTTTAATGATTCCAGGGCAGGGCTGCAAATCATCACACCTTGCTAAAGAGTTGGAGACTTTCCCACTCCTGTCCAGAACACATGTCTAGCATGCTCACTGGACTGGATTATTCACTTTGCGTGTCATTAACGGCGAAATGATCCTGGCCACCATAGAACCATAGACCGATATGGAGCCGCGAAACCACAACCACCACGATACTCCAATAAAGAGCCAACCTCAATAATCAGCCAGAGAACAGTTAAGTGTCTAAAGAGACAAATAACGGAACTCTGCGGTTAACTGATTCCCGTGGAAATAAAGTGGAGTTTCCAGTTTACTCCCTGCCTGTCTTCATTGGACTGGGTTCCCATTTTTTTCCCAGTTGAACTGTGTCTAGATAGTGGAATTCTATAAAGACCATATTTATGTGTCTGTACAAATTTTAAAGATGCCAAAATGGCATAACAGATAATACAGGGTGTCTGCCGGAAAGGTATACTACTTTGTTTTGCCGCCATTTTGGTAAACATTAGCCTTGACATTTCACATTTGGCAGTCGTAAAGTAGACACTTGGCAAATTTATTACGGAAAAATATTCGATAAACCAACGTGTTTTAATTGTTAAAACATTTTATCTAAATCAATCATCGATTACTGTGACGATGAAACAGTTTCGCGAAATTTTTAGTAGAAACAACGTGCCATCAAAACACACTATTTATCGTGTAGACCCATGTATGGACCACAAAGTACTGCAAGATCAGCTGAAAACATTACTGCTACTCAAGAAAGTGTTCAAAATAATCCATCAACCTCAATTCCAAGTCGTGCTCCCTGGAGCTTGGTCTTCTGAGAAGAATTTTGGCCACAATTTTGGACAAGGATTTGCATTTGTTTCCATATAAGATTCAGTTGATACAAGAGCTTCTTCCACAAGATCATTTACGCCACCGTGCATATGCCAATAGAGTGTTACAGCTCACCCATGACAGTTTCGATTTTCATGACAAAATTATAATGAGTACATTTTCATTTGAGTGGATATGTGAGTAAACAGAATAGTCGGTTCTGTGGAATGGGAAACTCTGAAATTATTCAAGTCTCCTTTGCATCCATTAAAAGTGACAGTCTGGTGTGCAGTTTGGTCAGGAGGAATTATTGGACCTTTTGAAAATGAAAACGGCGTAACGGTAACTGTGAATGGGGAGCGATATCGTGATATGATTGAAAATTTTTAAATGCCGCAACTGCATGCTTGATTAACATGTGGTATCAACAAAACTGTGTCAAATCGCAGCCAGGATTACAATGGAATTAGTGCGAAACCTCTATTCACAACAAGTTATTTCAAGAAATGGTGATGTTGGTTGGTCTCCACGGTCGCCTGATTTGACTGCTCCGAACTCCTTTTTGTGCAGATATCTGAAAAGCAAGGTTTATGCAAAGAGACCAGAAACGCTTGAGCAACTCAAACAAAGTAAAAAATGTACTCAAAAGAGCTCGCATTTGTGAGGCTAACAGAGGCGGATGGACATTTATCTGATATTGTATTCAATACATATGTAATTACCGACATTAAATAAAACATTTATCAATATAAGATCCATTATATTTCATTTAATCAAAAATTATAAACAAACAAAGTAGTATACCTTCCCGGCGGACACCCTGTATAATAATTGTTTTTTTCATAGAAGTGTAGAACTTTAAAAGGGACGATTGTTGGGGGAGAAGTTTACATGATAAAGTTTGGTATAAGAATAAGCTTTAGACTCTCAAATGACTGTGTCTTATCGGCAGAAATACCCGCTGTTAGAAAAGCGCCCGGTTGGTAAAGGTACCAAAAAATATCTAATAGGGATAGCTATAGGTGTGTTTACCATATTAAACCTTGTCTCTAAATGCTGCACATCCTTGAGTATGCTGGTGGAGTATTCGACAGTCATCCTAAAATTGGTAAGGGGACATGAGAATACTTTTAGTATATTTGATTCGGATGAACTGATAAAGAAGGGGGCAATGCTGTATGAAGGTGCCATTGACACTTTTTGGGGCATCCCTATATCTTGCTTGCGGACAGCGTATCAACGCTGCTCTTTATAATCTGGCTTAGGTCAGATGGTTCAACGGGCAGACTTGCTCAACTTCTAGGACAGTCTGGTCCTTATTGGATCGAAAGAAGGCGACTGCACCGCTGCGGTTATAGAGGTTGCAATTGCGTGACTTGGTAGCTGCAGTAACTGAGCATTGGCTGTTTGCGACCAATGATAGGAGGATAGGTCACCCACACAATGAGGAGGAGACGATTGAACGCGCCTTCTGCCTGCACTGAATCGCCTACGACTAAGGCACCTTGTTCAAACAATCCCTTGGAGTTGTCACACGTTTACATTTATGGTCAATTGAAAGCAAACGCGACACCCATCTTGCACACAATTTTTTTAAACCCAACTGATCATTTAAAATCGAAACCACTCCCATATGAAATGTCTATGGTGTCAACAATTTCACGCACTTTTACTTTTCGGTCGCCCAACCTCACTTGGCCGTCCACAACGTTCAGCGTCATTTGTACTTGTGCGACCACATTGAAAATCAGTAAAGCACTTTTTTTCCATTGAATCTATCGAGCTTTTTCTTGGTTTCATTAACGGTTTTTTCCTTCGCAAAAAATAATGTTTAATGAGCACTCAAAATTCACTTTTTTCCATTTTTCGAAAAATAGACGTTGTTGTATATTTCGAACAGCAGTTAAACGTAAAGTAAATGACGACGCTTGCTCAAAATTTGACAGTTTGACATTTCGTCGCGAACTTATTTTATTGATCCGCCCTCGTAATAAGGCAAACATCTAGGCATAATTTTTAACAGCTGGTTAACATGGTCGGACCGCATAAACCTTTAGTTGATCAGGTGTATGTGAAGTAACGGACGCTTTGGACCACGCAATATTTCACTCCATTAACTTCATTCATCAAAGCATACTTAATAAAGGTATGGATGGGAATTATTTGGTAACTGTGTCGGCGTTAGCAAAAGAAAATTGAATGTTCTGTACAATAAAATTATTGCACATGTCTACTATAGTTTGCGTAGATTTGACTACGTTTCATCAAATGATCATTGTGGAGTTAGCTTTGAAAGTCTTATATAGATGCGTAATTTGGTTTTTTTACACAAACCCCTAAATAGTTGTTTGAAAATTTCCGTTTTTCCCAATCGCCTGGAAACCGAAACATTATTATACCTCGATATCAACATCTAGTGGCAATTTCATTTGCATGCTGCTCGCATTTGGTATAGTGTTCCACCAAATCAACATTTAGTGGCACGCTGATAGCTTCAATAAATTTTCATTTCCTTTTTTTTTAATAATTTTTCTTATTTTCTTTACAGGGTGTCCGCCGGGACACACAGTTGACAGTTCATATTTGGCAGTCGTGAAGTAGACACGTGACAAATTTATGATTGAAAAATATTCGATATTCTCATTTCACAGAACCGACTATTCTGTTTATTCACATATCCATTCAAATCAAAATGTGCTTCGTCACTCATTATAATTTTTTCATGAAAATCGGGGTTGTCATGGGCGAGCTGTAACATTCTATTGGCATATTTACGGCGTTATAAATGGTCATGTGGAAGAAGCTCTTGTGTCAACTGAATCTTATATGGAAAGAAATGCAAATCCTTGTACAAAATTGTGGCCAAAGTTGTTTTTTGAAGACAAAGCTCCTGGAGGTTGATGGATTGCTTTGAACACTTTATTGAGCAGCAATAATGTTTTCAGCTGATCTTGCAGTACATTGTGGTCCATACTTGAGCCTATCACTTACAGACCCGCTTTCTACGAAATCATTCACTTCACGATAAATAGTGTTGTAAGTGTTGTTGACACGTTTCTTTCTCATCGTCACCGTCACAGTAATCGATGATTGATTTTGATAAAATGTTTTAACGATTAAAACACGATTTATCGAATATTTATCCATAATAAATTTGCCACGTGTCCTCTTCACGACGGCCAAATATGAACTGTCAGGACTAATGTTTACCAAAATGGCGGAAAAACAGAGTAGTACGGTATACTACCCGGCGGGCACACTGTATTTAACTTCCTTCCTTCTGGTTCTGAGCAAAACGATTGTTTATTCCACAGTCAATAAATTATTTATGCAGCCAACTTGACAAAACGACTGAAGTAGAAGCTTTTATTTTTGGGGCCTTCTTTCATATGCAATTCTCAGAATTGGGTCTTAATTCAGTGAGCTGAAAAATGTTGGACTGTGTTTCAATGCTCATATTTCTGTTTGATACTGGCAGCAATAAAACTGAAAATGTCAGAAAAAAACGTGTATGTTTCAAACCAATTTACTTCCTAACCTCAAATTGGCCCCCACATTCTCTCCGAATTTTAGAAGAAACATTTTGGATTTCGTTTTATACATCTAAAATTAAGTTTAATTAAGAAAACTTTTCTATTTTGGTTAATAAATTTTTATTTATTGTTTCTTTATTTTCAGATTAAAATGAAACAATTTAATATATCGGTGATCGGTTTGTCCGGTACCGAAAAGGATAGAGGCCAAGTTGGCGTAGGAAAATCATGCCTGTGCAATAGATTTATAAGACCCATGGCCGATGATTATTTTATAGATCACATATCAGTGTTAAGTCAGGTAAGAAAAAATCTCATCATTAAAATGTTGTCTCAGAATAGAACATGATTTTAATAAATTTCTCTTCTCTTCTCTTCTCTTCTTTTGCTTTTGTTTTTGTAGAGTGATTTTAGTGGTAGAATTGTGAATAATGATCATTTTCTTTATTGGGGCGATGTACACAAAACTACAGACGAAGGAACAGAATATACATTTCATATAATTGAACAAACAGAATTTATGGACGATTCCACATTTCAGCCGTTCAAGGTTGGCAAAATGGAACCCTACATTAAGCGATGTACAGCAACAAAAGTATTTTCAGCTGAAAAGCTCATGTACATTTGTAAGAATCAATTGGGCATCGAAAAAGAATATGAACAAAAATATATGCCAGAAGGACGTTTGGTTATTGATGGTTTTGTTATTGTATTCGATGTGAGTCCTGTGCCAAATCGAAATATAGAAAAACAAGTGGAATTTGTTCAGAATGCCATTACTTTAATATTGAAGAATAAGAAACCTTTAGTTTTGGTCACTACAAAAAATGACGATTCGAGCGAGCTGTATGTAAGAGAAGCTGAAAAAATTTGCCAACGCAAGGAATACAAAGGAATGGTACAGCTAATTGAAACATCAGCACACGAGTCCATTAATACAGATTTAGCTTTTTTGGTGTTGGCCCAAATGATTGATAAAGTTAAGAATCGTATTAAAATTATACCATATCATGAGGCTGCTCGTTCACGTAAGGAATTGTTAGAGAGTCGCTCTGAGGCCGTAACAAGACTTATACGTAATCAAATAACCGACTATCATATATTATGGTCGCAAGGCTCAAAAATGCTTGCTCAATTTCGAGAGTGGACAGAATTTTTAAATATCTTTGGTCATGATGCCGGACAGAAGCTATTTCGACGTCATATGAAAAAACTAAGAGACGATCATTTAAATAAAAAGTTACATCAATATTTGGATAAGTTTGCTCGAACTTTGGAATACATGTTGCCCGATATAAATGCCATATCAGCTAGTGATGATGATGTTTGGGATTGTGCCAAAGGTTATCTGCGAAATCATTTAGAATTTGATCAGTACTTTTTTGAATGTCCTCAGGCATCTTGGCAGGAATTGGTGGATATGGATGAGACAGAGGATGAACTGCGTATACCGTTTGATGTTTTGGAAACTTCTGAAGCAGAAACTGTGTTTAGAAATTTTTTGAATTCTGTTCAACAAGATAAAAAGAAAATCGGGTAAAATTAAAAAAAAAAAAAATCAAAAATACCAAAAATAATAATCAAAATCCTCATTCACATGCAAACATTTTTCATTTTTTGAAGAAAATTTTTTAAAATTGTTAAAATTGTTTATACATTTTTCTTTTTCTGAAAATGCCACCCAATAATGTGGTGATATATCGAAAATAAAACTAAAATTTATTTAATTTTTATGTAAAGACCTTGTGCTTAAAAAATTATTTATAAAATAAAAAATTTTCCACAATTTCCTTTGGAACAAAAAGTGATTAATGCTTGAATGAATGAGGGCTGCTTCCAGCGCTTTTGTTGCTTAAAAATTTATGTTTTCTTTTTTATTGCACGATTTTATTTTCAGTTGGAAACAACAATTTAAAATGTTATTGGAAGAATCAGGTTTTGTAACACCCGGCAAACAATTATCAGAAGTTCGAGTTTTATTTATGGGACGTGAATGTTTTGAGGCTTTATCCGAGCATGATTGCCAGCAAATTTATGACATTCATCAGGATGAGATAATTGAAAAAAGCAAACAAAACTTTGTTGAACTTCTGTTGGAACATGCACAGTTCTTTCAACAATTTAAAAACGTTGATATTATAACCCAAGAAGATGTTCGACAAATAACGGATGTTCTGCAGGATGATTCTAGGTACAACAAACAACAAAAACAAACAGCACAAAAAATTTCAAAAATGATAATTTTCTTTTTTTTTCCCCATTCAGATATAAAATACTGGATCGTTTGGATCAGGAAAGACGTGTTATTTTATTTCAACATCTGGGCTTTATGCACTGTCCCATACGTGACCATTGCCCCTTTTATCACAGTTGTGTTGACAATTTGATAGAAGAAATTTTAGCTGAAAAGTCTGGCGTTAATTTGAAAACATTGGGTGGCGGCGGTGTTGTAAGTGGCGTTAATATGGGCGGCAGTGTTGGTGTCAATTGGAAAAATCAAAGTAGTGATAAAACCCTTAATTTGCTCATTGTTGGTTCCGAACATTTGGCCAGTGATTTGCTCAATGATATACGCATGTGTACGGGTTCCAAAGGCGAATATATCTATGAAAATCAAACGTTTTATCTTAATTATCGCATTGCTAATGGTGATATGGAAGCCTTTAAGGCTATAGATGTCTATTCAAGTGGTGAGTTTAAATTAAAAACAATTTTAAATTTATTAACAAATTAATTTTAATAATAAATGAATTTACAATTCAATATACAGAGCAAGTTCGATTTTCGCGACTACTTAAAAGCCAACAGTAGAATTAATATAAAGTTTTTAAAGGCTGCTGTTAGCACTCCTTGAATTTCTATATTCTGGAATGGAAATAAAGTCAGAAATAAAAACATTAAAAACATTTCAAAAATATGAGAATTAAATTTATATCACTTCCAAGCAAGATTATTAAATATTTCTTTTTCTAACTTCACACCCCCAAAATTATGAAATTAGTGTTTGTGCACTTCTCGACAATTTCGATCACTGCACCATCTCCGCCTTCTTTTCATATTAAGAACTTTACAACGTTTCGAAATCAGCTACTAAACGTTTAAAATATTTTTATGAGAAGGCTCGTTAAGATGAAGTCAACGCGTTTTTAAGGCAATTTAATTGGACAATAATTTCTTTGACAACAATGTCGATGCCTTAGCGGAAATGGTTGCAAACATCATTTTGTTTGGAATGAAAACTTTTATTCCATCCAAAAAAATTTCGATTAAAACCAGATCGAAATCTTGGTTAAATCAGACGTGCAAAAATGTGAGTGCATTCAGTATCTGGCGTTGAAACAAAAAACGCAGATACTGATTCGCTACGCAAAAGGGCAAGATCTTCATGTGCCAATGTACTAAGGCGTGAGAAAAATTTGTACCATGAGTGCCTTCGTGCTAAAGCTTTTGGTCATTTGTTAAAAGAGTAAGAAATAATTCTAGTTCGTCAATTCCGACTTTTAAAGAATGACCAGATATTCACTGACTTGGTTGTCTGGTATATTTGCAAATAAAACTTATTTGCCGGAAAGCAATCAACCATCGCCTGAGCTCGACACAGTATCCGTTACTATGCCGAAGATATACTTTCGAGCTTGAGCGGTTAAAAAGGTTTTAACAAATCCCAACATCAACAAGTCTCCTCGGGCGGATGGGATTCTAGCACTGGTCTTGAAACAGTACTCTTCAACGCTAGCGCATCTGTTAGCATCCTTTTTTCAGCACGTTGTATCATGCTGGCGAATTTCCAAAGTGTTGGAAGGTTGCTAATGTAACGCCTATCCCCAAAGAGGGTGAGGCTAACAACCCTGAAAATTACCGCTCAACTGCAAATTGTTGTGATTTTTCTAAAGTGATGGAAAGTATGATTGATATTCATCTTGTGAGCTACCTGGAGTTAAACAGCTTACTTACCGACCGACAGTATGGTTTCCGGTGGGGGGCTCTACGGGTGACTTGCTGGCTTTCCTATCGGAATAATGGTGCAACTCCATACACCATTTCGGAGAGAGTAAGGTGGTGACTCTAGATATTTCCAAGACGTTTGATAGAGTGTGGCATGATGCACTTCTGTCAAAACTTGCTGCTTTTGGTGTCGTTGATAATTTCTACAGATTTATATGGAATTTTTTCAGGAATCACAATATACGAGTTATTATAGATGAGATTTCATCACACGAGTTTAAGATTAATTCAGGGGTACTGCAAGGCTCTGTTGTTTTCCCTATCCTATTTCTTATTTTTCTAAATGGCCTTTTTTTTGTTAAACTTTCAACCCCCTTTATACTCTTTCGCAGATGACAGCACCATTTGTCATTCGTATTTATTTGGTAATAGACCGAACCAGTTGGAGATGAGTTCCAAAAGGCAGAACATGAACAATGATACGCTCAATTGCGATCTCGATACAATTTCGGAATAGGGTCATGTGAATAGAGTCGATTTTAATGCCCGTAAGACATAATGTTGCATGCTTACGCATAGATCTGTGTTCGGAAATGGTTCTGCATCTGTTACTGTGGCTGATATAGGTATTACGGTATCGTTAGCTCTCGATGTTCTTGGCATGAAAATTCAGTAAGATGTTCGATGGACTAAACACATTTTTCAGGTTTCTAAAGAAGCTTTCAAGTGCCTCAGTTTTCTAAAACGGTGTATGAGATACTTTACTCCATCCGATCGTCGTACTATTTATACCACCTATATCCGCTCAAAGATGGAATACAGCTCTCATGTATGGCCCGGCGCCGCAAAGTCTACAGGAGAGGGCCAAGGGGCTCATTGGGGATAGTAAGGTATTCAACTCCATTGATTCTCAGAGCATCGACGCAATGTGGTATGTATTTCACTGTGCTCTAATGAAATTAGTGAACTTGTTCCCGTTACTCGAAGGTTTTTGCGTTTAGTTCGATTATCGTTGAGAGCGCATTCATTTGTGGTTGATTTTCCAGTGAATTGCACTACGCATTACAGTCTATTTTTCTAGCATAACAATACGTATGTGGAATAAACTCCCCCAGAGGTCTTAACTGTTACTTGCAATGCAGAAAAGTTCAAATTGAATGTCCACAAACACTACTCCCTTTTTCCCCCTGCCCATAACCTCATTTTTTAGTTCTGCCACAATGCATTGCATGTGTAGGGGTCATCCATTGAGTGCTGGTCTGAGAAAAAAAATATAAACCAAACAAAATTCTGTAAAAAGCAATAATATTGTTACGTTTATGCCTTTTAATAAGCGTTTTGTTGTATTGAGTTCTTTTATTGCAAAATAAAAACACAGCACTTTAGAGTTTTAAATTAAATTAGACGATTTATTTACTTTTAATACATACAAAATAAACACGATGGCAACTTCACAACTATAACGCCTTAAAAAGATGCTTTATTATTTTGTTGTCTTCTCTTAAAGATGTCTAAACTTGAATTCAATTCATTGGCTTAGCATGTGGTGCTTATGTAGCCGTTTTAAGCGGTTATATATACAAGAATATTCTACTTTAATATAATAATAACTGGTGACTTTAATTTGTGGAGTCCACTATGGGGTTCAACACTAACCAACACCTGCGGCAAAATCATTGAGAATTTAATAATCAATGAAGACCTGGTGGTTTTACGTCCTATTTGCTCTACCTGTAATACGTAACTTACCATATATTGGACGAGTGTCAAACTCTTCACAATATTAGAATAAAACTCTTCCAATCTATCCATCAAAAAAAAAAAAAATCACAACATTGAAATTCTCCATAAGTGCATATTAAACTGTAACCTTCTTCTAAGCTTGTAGAATTTTACGAGCGGAAAGCCTTAGCAGCTAGTTTTCTTTTTTCCTTTGTTAATTACTATAATTATATTATTGTAATTAATTATTAATATAGAAATCATTAAATAAATAAACTTTTTTTAATTTTATTTGAAAATATTTTTTTTTAATAATTTTTTTATTTTAAATTTATTTATTTAATTAGTTAATTGAATCCAAGCGAAATTAATTAAACCGAATTGGAGCGTAATGAATAAAAGTGAAATGAATATTTTTCAGAATAATTAAAATGAATTCAATTTTTTGGTATTAATAAAAATTAATTTAATTATATTAAATACTAGCAAACCCGTTCGCCACGTTTGCTACCAGCTGGCTTCGTTTTTTGTAATATTTCGTTTGGGAATTAAAAGATAAACAAAAATTAGTATTTTTTTGTTTTATATTTGAAAAGGAAAAATTTTATTTCATTGCACAACAGTAATGAATTCATTTCGATTATAAAAATGAAATGGAATTTAGTTGAACTTCTCTAAGAAAAAAAATGAAAGTGAATCCAAAGTAAATACTAAATAGAAGCATTATACGTATCCGCAAATTATCCGTTTCATTGAAGTGCTCTTTGTTAAACCACATTTTTCGTTTTTTGGTCTGACGTTAACACAAATAAAGCGTATGGTTTTCCAACCCATGAACAAACAACCCATGTGAAAAACAGTGATTTTCTAAATTTATCCAGCAAACACTAAGCGATTGGCCTTGCGACTTGTTAATTGTCATTGCAAACGCAAGGCAAACCGGAAATTGCAATCGTTCACCTGCGTACTTTCCGTTAATAATGGTTGCCTCAATGAAATTCGGCATAAATCTGTTCATCGCAAGTCGAGTGCCGTTGCAAAGTCGCAGTGGATTTAAATTACGCAATATCATAATAACTGAACCAACTTCGAGTTGCAAGTTATGTAGAGGAAATCCTGGTAACTCCAGAGAGTTCAAAAACTCCGTTGCACAATTTACTGCATCATTGCGATTTTTTATGGAATCAACGGATTTGTATGTCACCAAATCGCCATCGATTTTTGATTGAATTGTGAAATTCTGTGCGTGTACATCATTATTCTTTGCGGTGAACAAGCATAATTCTGATAATTCTCACTAATGTTTGGGAAAACATTTTCAATAAGAGCTAATTGAGAGTCTACAAATCGGCAAAAGTCGTTGGTAAGAATAATTAATCCAGCTGTCGCATCAACTGGGACTTTTTTCCATTTCCAACAGCCAACAATTGTTTGGAAAATTGTGCAGCACTTTGATCATTTTGAAGTTGAACTCTCATATTAGTGGTTAGCGATAATGTGTTTACATTATTCCACAAAGGTGGTGAATTAGTGGCAACGTCTGCCTGAAATCGCCTGCCAACAATATCATCAAGCCGCCAAAGAAGTTGTTATTTCACCGAAGATCCTTCAGTGTGAAGTTAAGTGCTTCAAGTGATTTCTTATGTGCCATTGTGCACTCATTCCAAACAATGAGCTTGCATTGCATCAACAATTTTCCCATTGTACTGGATCGGGAAATATTGCATGTTGGAGTATCAATTGTGTTTAAATTGAGTGGCAACTTAAGCGCAGAATGTGCAGTACGACCGCCATCTAGAAGAGTCGCCGCAATTTCAGATGATGCTAACGCCAAAGCTATCTATCAAAGCATCTTGATCAATGAAATGAGAAATGTTTTCCCTGTTCCTTCAGGTGTATTCAGGAAGAATAGACCACCACGAAATATTTATGCAAGTCCACCACTTGAATAAATATTTCGTATACTTGTTTTTGCTGTTCATTTAGCAACGGCACATTATTTCAAAGGAATTCCTTCAATGTATCAACAGTGTATTGCAGCTCTCGATTTAATTCTTGTTTGAATGCATCGTGCATCGATCGATTTGGCACAATCATTCCTACTTTAATCAGTAGCTTGTTTGCAATAGTCAAGCATTGATCCTCAATCAGAATCAATCCTTCATTGTATTTGCATGTCGAACGTACGAACGTACTTATTTTCGTGAGGGATACTCACACACTACTTACTGGTGCCGTTGTAGTACATGCTATGTATCAGGGATGGCTCTGTATGTGCAAAATGAATTTTCCTGTTTTCCTGCTTTTCTCTTGAAGTTTTTCCTTAATTTTCTTTGCTATAAACCTCACGGTGCCCGAGACCTTTCCAACGAATGCAAAGCCGTGGAAATCGGTTCGTGCGTTCTGAAGTTGTAACGTCAGGAAGGAAAACCCGACTTATTTTTATATTATAGATAGTTGATTATTATAGAATTGATTTAAGTTTAAATAAATAATATTGAATTAAATTTAGTTATTTTGAGTTCAACTATATGAACAGATTTGTTTTTTTTGTGGTTTCAAAACAGATTTTTATTTTATTTTTATTTTATTGATATTGCATTGATTTATGTTAATTAAAACAATAATAATTAAATTCTTAATACTAAATATAATTTATTTACAGGCTTAATATGTGTGTACTCAAATCAACAGTCATTTGAAACTCTTAAGGATAATTTAGAACGCACCCTACTTTGTAATTTAGAATTGGAAGATAAATTTGAAAATCTACCGATTGTTTTAGTGTATCAACCTCAAGATTTAAAAGAGAACGAAGTCGATTATTTGCGCAACGAAGGCTTAAGGCTGGCCGAAATGTTACATTGCGATTTTATTGATCATCAACAAAATCATCAAAAATATGTTTATGATATTTTAAATATTGTTATCGATTCATTGAGAGTTGCAGAAATTAAATCACTTGAAACATTTCCACCAAATCAAACAGATTTACGTATATTGCTTTGTATGTTTTGTGGTGATCAATATGATATAGAAAATGTTGTTAGTCCCTTAACAGCGGAATCAACATTTTGTAAAGCAGCCGAGCATGCGATTGTTGTTGATGTTTTTATAGGAGATTCTAAGAAACGTGTCGAATTTATTATTTCTTCTTATCACGGCATCAATCAGTATCGTGATGAATTAATACATGGTTTTATTTTTGTATATTCAGCCAAAAGACGCTCATCATTGGCCAATTTAAAGTGAGTATAAATGAAAGAAAGAAAGAAAGAAAGAAAGAAAAATAATAATTAAATTTAATTTCTTTTTCTATTTACAGTGTTTTAGTTTCACAAAACTCCAATATACCACTGCAAATAGTTGCTATTACAGAAAGTGGTGGTGCCAATGCATTTTTCAGTAGCGAAATCTGTCAATTCTTAATAACGGAAGGTAACTTATTAGCTGATCGTTACAAAGCCAGCTTTATGACATTTTCGGCAGATCAATATGTTAAATGTATGTTAACAATATGATGATTGATTGGCTTTTTAAATAAATCATTTTTTTTTTATTTTCTTTTAAACAGTTGCCTTCTACAGTCCATTCTTAAAGAATGCCTGGGACAACAAGTATGAAGTTGAAAATTTACATGTTGAAGAGTCAATTACTTTAGATTCTGGAGAAGGTACCCTAGAGAATTCGGTTAATCAGTTGCCAAGACCACCGCCACGTCATGAAAGCTATATGCTTTCAAATACTCTCGGCACCGATGGTTCCGGTAGCGAAAATTATGAAATGCTTCCTACACGCTCTCTCAACTCATTAAATGGTAAGTTTTTAATTTTAAAAAATTTTTCTTCAAAGGTGGGGAATTTTTTTTTACACTATCGTTTTTAGAAGAAAGAGACATATCGTTAGATGAAATCTATGAAGAAAGCAACGAAAAGCCAAAAATGCTTCATCAAAGTAAGTAAATTTTCTTCAAGAATCTTTTTTATAAGATTTGCCATACATACGTACATTCGTTAACTTGAAGAAATGAATTGATTTCTTATTGAAATTTCACAATTTAGGATCAGTCATTGAGAAGTTAAAGTTTATTGTTTTTTCGTTTTTCAATATTAATTTTAAGATTTTGTTGGAAAGGTGGTAGTAATTATAATGGGTGTCCAAATTTGAGATTAGATAGTACTACTTCAGTTTTGCTGATACCTATTTAAAGTAGAAATATGGGAATTAATAATGGAATATGATGTGGGGCAAAAGTATTTAAGTCACAATTAACTTTTTGTTTTGTTTTATTCGAGAATTTACATATATTACTAAATATAATGTTTGTGTCTCAGCAAGACGAGTTGGCAATAAGAAAAATATAATAACATGTCAATCCCAAGTATTTACTTACATACATATAAAAAGTGAATTATAAAAAACTAGCGTGCCCGTGACTACTTTGCAAGTCATTTGTGATGTGTTTTTATTCTACAGAGTTCTTTTTTGTGTGCGCCAAAAAATTCAATCATTCAAGAAAATTAATCAGATAAAACACAATTTTCTTTTTTTTCCGATTTTATATTTTTTAATAATTTTATCGTTTTCGCAATTCAATATTTTTGTGTGCTTATATAAAACGTCTTATTCTATTGCAATGCTTTTACATATACGACGTTCTTCCATTGATTTTGGTTCGCCATATAGACAAACCAGGCAGTTGGTTTATTAACACGTGAACATGATACATATAATTGACCGGGATCATTGCAAAAGAAACACGTATGCGGAACTGAAGCCGTTTAAAATCAAACGGCAAATCTGGAGGAATCATAGGAATGCGTGGTATCAGCACATCCTCGCCCTTATATATTCCTTTTAAAATTTTTTGCTTTAATCACATTTTTCATGACTTTTTTGACTACTAAACGTGTCCCATTGCAAAGTCATGGCTGGCAGATATTTCTAAACATAAAAATTGGTACACCAACTTTCACAGGCAGGCGGTGGGGTGGCAGTCCAGGTAACTCAAGCGAATTTTAAAATTCGACTATATAATTTACAACATCCTCTTGATTGGTAAGAGAGTCAATTGATTTATAGGTAAAAATTTCCTCGGGAATGTCATTCATAATTGTCACATTGATATCCGAAACATCTACATTTTTCGCAGCTAAGATAGCTCTTCCCCCAACCAATCATAGTTTCTAAAATTTTGTGCAATACCGGGAAATACGTTGGTAACTAATTTTTGTTTTGTTTGTGCAAAGTAGCAAAAAATATTTGGAAGCGTAATCATTTTCGTGGTGGGGTCAATATCTAACAATTACAGTGAACTCGCAGAAACGTGAACACCCAGTAACATGAACATCCAAAAACATGAACATTTTTCTTTTACATTGACTACTCTAAAACGTGAACAAAGGCTGAAGGCTCTAAAACGTGAACTTTAATCGAACGTTAAAATTCAATTTTGTAACCTTATTTAAACATTTTGGGATTCCCCGCAGAAGAATCTCGTCGTTTGTTTGTTGTAAACAACTTTTGTTGCATGATAAGTGGTTTTTGTATTAACGCGACAGTTCTACTGGAAGCATCTCTCTGTGCTGACTATACATATAAATAATATAAACAAGTGATCTCTAAAAATATTTTTATTGAAAATATGTCTAATAAAAAACCAAAAGTGTTAACTTTTCGAGAAAAGTCAGATATTTTAGAGCTTTCAGGGAAAGGTTCACCTGTAACTGGTTTGTCGAAAAAGTATAATGTCGTCAAATCGACGATTCGTTCAATAAGAAACGAAAAAGATGCTATTTCGAAATGTGTTAATATTACATTATCGGGTTCTGGAAAACGGAAAATTTTGCATTCTTCGGAGCTTCCAAAAATGGAAAGATCTTTCTACTAATTTAGGAATTAGTATCTTAGAAACCCTTTTGCAACCCAAAGTAGCGCATAGTACATATATTAAAATATGAAAAACGTTCGGCTGATGGATCATTTTGCAATTGCACACGTAAATTACACACACACACACACACATACACAGAAAATGCAACAGAATATGGAAAATAAAATTCAATATTTGTTTGCACATCCACTTGCTATGGCACATGAGCATATTTCGATTTGAATTGCCGTCGCATTCTATGCAGGCACACACACACACACACACACAGCAACGTACAAACGAAAACAGACATTTCATTTAATACAAAACATTGAGTCGAAGTATTCAACGCAAAAAAATATTTTGATTTTTTTGAAAAATTTGTCTTGTTTCAAGCACGCACTGTGGACACACTATTGTGCATAAACGCATGAAACAAAGATGCATTACGAAGATACTGTGAAAATTTGGTGGAAATCCGACGGCGCATCTCGTCAAACACTGGCAACCAATGGACACCTATTTTGGGCTTGGGTGTTTTTTTAAGCCCGATAGAACTTGAAATTGTAAAAAACAACACAAAAAATTAAATTGTAATCAAAATTTCTTTTTTATTCGAAGGATCAATACGTGACATTAACATTTGAAAATGATTTCGGGCATATGAGCACCGCGGCTGTTCTTGACGAAGCGCATTCTAGACGTCCAATTTTGGGCCACTTTTTCGAGCACTGCTGGGCGTATGTCACGAATAACACGAACAATGCTGTCCTCCAAGGCGTCAATTGTTGCTGGTTTATCAGCATAAACCAGTGACTTCACGTAGCCCCACAGGAAATAGTCGAGTGGTGTCAAATCGCACGACCTAGAGGCCAATTGACAGGTCCATTTATCAAAATCAACTTATCGCCAAATTTTGATTTCAATAAGTCGATGGTTGCGTTCGCTGTATGGCACGTAGCGCCATCCTGTTGAAACCACATCTCGTCCGGATCAATGTCATCCATATTTTCAAACAAAAAATCATTGATCATGGTGCGGTAACGATCTCCATTGACCGTAACGCGAGCTCCGGCCTCATTTTTGAAGAAATAAGGTCCGATGATGCCACCAGCGTGAAAACCGCACCAAACGGTGCATTTTTCTGGATGTAATGGAGTCTGTAGGGTCTGTTGTGGATTGGTCTCACTCCATATGCGGCAATTTTGCTTATTAACAAACCCGTTAAGCCAAAAATGCGCCTCATCGCTGAACACAATTTTGCGATAAAACAACGGGTCAGTTGCCAACTGCTCTAGAGCCCAATCAGCGAAAGAACGACGCATATAATGGTCTCGTGGCTTCAATTCCTGCACCAGCTGGATCTTATACGGGTGTAGGCCGAGATCTTTGCGCAAAATTTTTCACGTAGTGGACGGACAGAGCCCCCAATTCCTGCGACCGACGACGAATTGATAAATTTGGATCTTCTTCCACAATTTTGTTTACAGCGGCGATATTCTCTTCAGTACGCACATTCCTTCGATGTGTTGGTGTTATTGCATCCTCTAGAGAGTATGTGGTACGAAATCTATCGACAGTTAGATGAATGGCTTGTTCAGATGCACGATTATGTACGCCATAAAAATGACGAAGTCGTCTATAAGTTGCGCGAATCGACGACTGATTTTCAAAGTAAATTTGGATAATTTCGTAGCGTTGTTCAAGCGAGAATAGACATGATGATTTGTCAGAGTATACTGAAACAAATAAAAAAAAATGTTTCATCAAAATTTCATTTTTTGTGTTACTTTTTACAATTTAAAGTTCTATCTAGCTTAAAAAAACACCTTTTATATAGATAAAATTAAAAAAAAGGTATAGATAAAATAAAAAAAAAGGTATAGATAAAATAAAAAAAAAGTAAATTAAATAAAAAATATATATTTGTGAGTATGCAAAAAGAGAGAAATAGAATGTTAAATTAAAATAATAAAATAATATATATATATATATATATATATATATATATATATATATATATATATATATATATATACGTATGTATATTAGGCTTGCCAGATCTAATTTGCCAAAAAGCTTGATATTGACCAAAAAAAACCTTGATTTTGAAAAGAAAGCTTGACAAATATTGTTTTATATATTTTAAAGAAAACTTAGATGTTATTTAAAAAAAATATGGGTACTATCCTAAGAATCTATTTAGGTATGTAGATATTTACTATCCTAAATATCTATTTATTTTGCCCATATATTTCGTATTCTTAGATACAGAATTAATTAATTCTCTACCATCGGGTGTTGTTAAAATATTTTTAAAGTTTTTGCAATCCTCATTAAAATTTTTTTTATTAATAGTTCGGCTTTTATGAGATCAAAGGACATTCCTATCTTTGGTATATAAATTATTTAGAACACTTTTTCACAAAATGCATTGCTTATTGGGATAGAAACCACAAATGACATTAACTTTTTTAAATTTTGAAGATTACTTTTTGCACACTTTTTTTAAAAATATGACCATATTTTATCATTTGGTATATTTTTTTGGTAAAATATCGTAAGCTTCACGAAGAACACAATAAGCGGCATACAGTTTATCATTGTCAATGTCATTTGAAATAACTAATAATTGCGGAAGCTCTAACAACTTTTTCCAAGTCACAAGAGACTTTGTCTTTGAGACAGGAAATTTGATTGTATATTGATGTTTCTCCAAAATCATACCGTTCAGTTAAATAACTGCTAGCTCTTTTAAGAAACTCTTTGCTGCGAACTTGAAAGTATTTATTTCATCGGGGGAAAAAGGAGTTCATAGTTGTAGCAACTTTGTTTTCATATAAATCATCATTCTTTGAATACTGTTTACAAGATTGGCCATTACGTTATGTAGTTCTACCGGAGGTCACTTTCTAAAACTAATGTAGCAATTTGTAGGAACTCGTGCATCACATAATGTATAATATATAAATGTCTCGGATAAACCTTCAATTATGCATTCATCATCTTTATGTTTAAGTTCTATGTCGGAAATAGCATGTGCTACGAATTCCCAAAGAACTTTTCGGCTATTTTTCTTACCTTTTTGTAGAAAATATTTTTTTACTGCCAGACAACAATATAACAAACGCTCAATTGCTGGCCATCTTATAGGCACATGTCGAAGGAGATTTTTGTACGCGATGTTTGCAACTTCAAAACATTGTTTTAATTTTTTGTAGTCCCGCCCGATCACAATGTTTTTAATGTCAACAAATAAAGCGTTAAGAGCATTTTTAATTAAATTATTAATTACATGGCATTTGCAATATGCTTTTATAATTTGGCTATTTTTATTTTTAAGTTTTTGAAATACAGAATTATATAAACCGTAATTAACATTTGCATTATCAGCAGTATATGATGTAGTTTGTAGAACTTTTAATTTATTATCATTTGTAAATCTAATAATATATATCCTTAGACGCTTCATCAGGATCTTCGCAAAAATCTTAAATAAACTTACAAAAAAGCTCGACAAATCACTTTTTCACTTAACACTTGATGCGCATTAAAAAACTTGACAATCAGGCCAAATCAGGCCCATCTGGCAAGCCTAATATACATACATATGAATACACATACATACATACATATATATATAAAATTTAATAAAAGTTAACTTTTTTAAAGAATCATTTCTAAATTTTGCAATAAATATTCTTTTAAACTTTTTTTAAAGACAGATATTCTTTCGAATAAATGTTGGGGAAGATTATTATACTCTAAAAAACCTATGTGCTCTACACGCTGCTTAGTAGTTTATAATCTGCATAAAGCTATTCGGAGATTAATATTATTTCTAGTTGATATTATTCGACCTTTTTCTTTTTTATATATAAGTATTAATCTAAATAGTGGTGTTTTTAAATAAATTCATCACATATATTTTCAATGTTTCGCTTTCCTGCTTCCTTAGGAAATTAATTTTTTAAAAACAAAAATTAATAACAAATTGAAAAAAATGCTTGAAACAATTGACAAAAACATACATACATATATACAAAATTTGATTATTATTTTTATTCGACCTTTTTATTTTAATTAAATATGTATTATTCTTTTAAACGGTCTTTTTAATTAAACTTTAACGATACATTTTTTCAATATTTGGCTTTTCTATGGAAAGCTTCTTCAGGAAAATTAATTTTTAATAAAAATTATTAACAAATAATAATAATAATTTTTGTTATTAAATATTATTTTCACTTTTATTCGACCTTTTTTTTATTTTTATTAAATCTTAATCTTTTAAACGGTCTTTTAAATTATAACGATTTAGTTTTTAAATATTTCGCTTTCCTCTGGAAAGCTTCTTCAGGAAATTAATTTTATAACAACAAAAAATTATTAACAATTGGAACAAATTTTTTTGAAAACAATTGACAAAAAACATATAAAATAATTTTCTTCATACATACATACAAAATTAAAATTTCAAAAATTTATTAAATCTTAGTCTTAATCTTTTAAACGGTCTTTTAAATTATAACGATTTAGTTTTTCGATATTTCGCTTTCCTGTGGAAAGCTTCTTCAGGAAATTATTTTTTATATTTTACAAAAACAAAAAATTATAACGATTTGAAAAGAAAAATTTTTTGAAAACATTGACAAAACATACAAAAATTAAAATTTCAAATATTTAAACATACAAAAACAAGGAAACGAAATTTAAATAACAAATTCTTTCTTATAAAATAATTATAACAAATTATGTGTCTTTTAAATTCAGTACCAATAATTCTGCGCTAAATTTTCTGTGTTTGTCTTGAAATTTATTCTCCTTACATTTGGTACATTAACAATTTCTAACATTTCTAACATATAACGTCTCTTGTAGTTTTTTTTTTATATCTAATATTGATGCTTCCTCAAACTTTAGATAATGATTATATATCTTACAATGTGAAGATAAGGATGTCTTCTGTGTTGAAATATTCCTATATTTTTGGTTACATCTGTGATCAGATAATCTTGTTTTAAGTTTATTCTTTGTTGTCCCAATATAAACTTTGTCACAGTTAACCTGGTCATTTCTTCCACATGGTAATCTGTATACTACATCAGATATTTCCATTTTTCCTATTTTATCCTTCATACTGCTAAATAATTTATTTAATGTGTTATATGTTTTGTGTGCAATTATATATCTATCTGTGTCATATATTTTACACTTTCTTAATGTTTCTGATATTCCAGGAACATAAGTGAATGATTTATAATTTTTTGGTTCTGCCATAGTATTCCCTAAATTATTCGTATGATTACCATATTGTCTAATTAATCAGTCAGTTAATTCTACTGAAAAAAAAAATTCATTGTCATGAAGTATATCTCTTATTGTGTCCTTATTCTTCAACTGAAATTCTTTATCACTTATAGTCAATATTCTGTCTATCATATTTTTCGCCCTGTTTATTATCATTTTTCTCGAATGTTTGGAATAAAAATTAAACACCCCTATTCTGCGTTTCGATTAAGTCTCCGCATTCAGTTCTGTTGCGATCGAAAATTGGTATTCTGAAGAAAAACGGAATCGAAAAAAAAGAAGAAGACAACAATGTTTACAAAATTAATAGCATCACTGTGGAATGTGGAAATGTTATCATTTTCATAAACAAATGGAAAATTTAATACAAAAAGTTGTATGTGTACATAATTAAAAATAAGCATTTTTTGTGGGAGGACCTAGTGCACTGAGGACTCCTGCAACTTCCTCCAGAACACTGCCACTTCTTCTTCCTTTGATCGCTGGTGGTATCCACATGCAATGCCTGCTTTAGATGCCATTAAATTTGTCAATTTTCCATACTGCTGCGGTGTTGTTGTTGTTTTTGTCGTGTAACACATAAAAAACACATCATATTCGGGTACAAAAATTAACAATTTAAAATAAAACAAAAAAAAAAAAATTAATTTAATGAAATAAATCAATTAAAAATAATTTTAAGTGTTTTTTTTATCGCTTTTGACAATTTAATTTAATTTTCTACTTAGATTTTTTTAAATTTTAAATTTTTTAACTAAAAAACACAGATAAAGGAAATCCCTCCGTTAACAAAAAAGCAGTTGAGAAAAACGGAGCTCCGATCGTAATACAGAATACATACAATCGAAAGAAACTGAGCGGAATCGAAGCGCAGTATACCAAAGCTGCCAGACGGAGAAAATTTCGATTCGAATCGAAACGCAGAATAGCCCCAAATAATTCTTCCAGATGTTGCTTTCTTATACATACATACCAATCACACACTAACTTATTTCCCTTTCTTATTATCAATATATCTAAATATGGAATTTTACATTCTAACTCTCTTTCAATCGTAAATTTAATATCCGGATGAAAACTATTCAATTCTGACAAAATATCATGCACTGCGTCTTCTGAAGTTTACAAAACAAATCATCTACATATTTTGTGATAATCTTCGGTTTAATATGCATTTTACTAACACATGAATTTAGTAATTCCTCCATCACAATTTTAGCTATAATTGGAGATGCTGGAGAGCCCATAGGAAGGCTCTCCTTCTGCTGATATATCCTATTATCAAATGGAAAATACCTGTTGTCTTCAATGCAAAACGTAAAAATAATTCCTTCTCAATATTTGTATTTTGTTCTATTGTCTGCCATTTTTCCCTCTATAATTCTCAAAGCTAAACCTGAAACTACATCAAATGAAAACAATCTATCATTATCTTGTATATCTATTCTCTTGGCTTTATCTTTCAATTCCAATGAATTTCTAATATTATATATTGATTGTCCTGTTATTACCTTAAGAATATTCGTTATATACTTGCACAGTCCGTAGGCCGGGGAATTAATGCAAGAGCAAATAGGCCTTAAAGAAAAATTCTATTTATGGATTTTAGGTACTCCATATAGCTTTGGAGAATTTGATACATTAGTCTTACGTCTATTTCTCTCCATTATTAAGATGATATCTTTTTTAAAAAATTCATCAACTAAAACATTGTTTGTTTTCTGCAATTTAGCAGTAGGATCCTTATTCAATATTGAGTATTTTGCAGAATCGTTAAGAATGTCATTTATTCTCGAATTATAATCGTCTCTGCTCATAGCAACACTAACATTACCCCTGTCAGCATTAACAATTAATATGTTCCTATTAGTACGCAAAAATTATTTTTAGCAGTTTTTACTTTATCTAATATAAAAATATCCCTTGCTGTATGTCTAATGTTGCTAATGTTGTGCCTATCAATAATCATTGTAAGTTTTGTTCGCGCTATTTTCTGATCCTCTTTTTCTTTTAGCAAAGTCTAAAGCAAATCATCTCCTTCTGAAATTACCTTCATCATAGGAGAAAGAATCCACTTAACATCCACTGGATATCTATGTCAGTCTTGTTAACAAAGCAATCTTCATTAACCTTAATTTCCAATTCCTTTCTTTGAATATCAGAAAGATTCTAAAATGTCCTTCAAAAATATGAGTTAATCTATCTATATTGTTTTCAAAAATTTTTTTCAATTTGTTAATAATTTTTATTTTTTATAATAGTTATAATTTTTTTAACTTTTTAATATTTTTTAGTAGTTAATTATAAAGCACTGGATCAATTTAACAAAAAATTTTTAAAACACTTTTATTTTTTATTATTTTTTTTGATATTTCGACACACCGTTGGTTGGCATCATCAGGAAAACAAAAATAATGAACAGACAAATTGAATTGAAAAAATTTTTTGATTAACAAATTCAAAATAATCAAAAATTTAAAAAAAAAACAAAACAAAACAAAAAAAAAAAAACAATAAAAAACGACAAATTGAAAAAAATTTTTTGTTTGACATACATACAAACAAATTTTCAATATTAAAAAATTTTTAAATGAAAAACAATTTTAAAAATACATAACAAATTTACAAAACAATAGGTTGTTTAGTAAAACTAAGGATAAAATTCAAAAATTAAATATGTCCAATGTAGTGTACAAAATTCCTTGTAACGGTAATGATAAGGAGGATTGTAATAAGGTTTATGTAGGCACAACAAAAAATAAACTGAAAACTAGAATCGCAGGACATAGGTCAGACCAGAAATACAGGAATAATATTAGTTTACAAATAACAGCATTATCTTCGCATTGCTCTAAAGTTAATCCACACATTTTCACAATCCTAATTTTGAAAATGTTTCAATTTTAAATTTAGAAAATAATTATAAACGTCGTTATATGTTAGAAATGTTAAAAATATCATTAACCAAAAGATTAAATTTTAAAGCAGATACGGAGAATGTTGTACAAAATTATAGACATTTACGGCTGTATGCATAAAAAACGCTTATTTGAGCTTTGAAGTACACGTTAGGGTCCAAACAAACACCTTAAGGCTAACAGACGTTTGTTAAAAAATGGTATTCATAAACACTATTTTAGCTAATGTATGCTTTAGTAAAATTAGTATTTTGATTCTGGCAATGCCACTATTTTCAGTTGTCATGTTGTAGTTAACGATGTATAAAAATGAATATATTTATCCGGGTATTTAGATCCATAAAAAATGTTTTCATTATTTTTAGCAAAATCAACATATTTTTATTTTATTAATCTTTTTAATAAAAAGCAAAGCACCAAAAAAAGGTTAATTTGCAAGGCTTACGAAGAACTTACAAAGAATTTGTTCATATTAAAAAATTAATTATTCGGATAACGAGCTTTGTTTTGATTATATGCACATCAATAAATCTTTTGTTTAAAATAATTAATTAAATTTATATTTTTGTAAAATATAAAATAAAAATGTTAAGATGTTTTATATTGAATGGCATGTTATATTTTAGTTTTTAATATTATTTGTATACTACAATTTGTTTTAATTACCTTATTAAAAATTTTTGGAATAACAAAGTTTAATTGTCAATTGAGCCGTTTACATTGAAAGTGGCATAAGTCACAACTGAACAGTTTCTTTTTTTTTCATTTTTAATAAATTTGACATTAATAAATTGAGAAAGAAGTATTGAGATTTGTTTGAGAGGAGTGTTGATAATTAACGGTGTTACAAAAATGCTTATTTTGAAAATGGCGTTAGTCGCTGTACTTAGGAAATTAATTACGGAGCTTAGTGTGAAAAAAATGGAAACATGTAATAAGTGTGTGTGAAGTATTGTTGTGATTATTATTGGACTTATTTTTATTAGTTCGAAAGAATAGTGCAGTTTACTGAACTTTATTATAGTGATATCTAATATACTACACATAATTAGCATTATTTTGTTATTTTTTTATTCTCAGGAGGTTGTTTCGTGTTGTATAAAATATCTAAGAATGTCACAACTCAAAAGCATATTACTGCACATAGTGACTTATGTAAAGGACAAAATAGTAATAGTAGTAATAGCCCCCTGTCGAAAATATCCTTCATAGTACACAACATGGAGAAAAAAGATTTTATTTCAACACAATCATTAGAAAAATCCGTTTCAGAAAGAAAACTAAATACAGACTAGTTGAAATGGCTAAAAATTAAAATGTTTTATAAACTAATATAAAATAAAAAGATGACTATAACAAAGTAACTTATGCCACTTTAAGAAGAACGGCTCAGTTTATTGTAAACAAAATTTGTTTTATTTTTGAATTTTCAATAATAAAATTGAACTGTCAATTTATTGTAGGTTTAACGTAGGTTTTTCCTACTTTAAAGTTAACAAAGGTATGTTAAGATAAAAATGTTTTATGAATACAACTTTAGGAAATTGTGCTTAACAACGGCAGTTAAACCTACTTTAAGGTTTTATGCATACAGCCGTTAGTGCATAAAATTATAAAACAAAACTCTGTATCTGTATAATATTAATAATTAATACTTTAATTTTTTGTAACGTGTGGTCATTAAATTTATGTTTTAGAATATATGTGTAAAATACTATTGTTTTGTAAATTTGTTATGTATTTTTAAAAATTGTTTTTCATTTAAAAATTGTTTAATATTGAAAATTTGTTTGTATGTATGTAAAACAAAAAATTTTCAATTTGTCGTTTTTTATTGTTTTTGTTTGTTTTGTTTTTTGAAAAATTTTTTGATTATTTTGAATTTGTTAATCAAAAAATTTTTTCAATTTGTTTGTTCATTATTTTTGTTTTTTCCTGATGATGCCAACCAACGGTGTGGCGAAATTTCGAAAAATAAATGTTTTTTAAAAATTTTTTATTAATTTTTTTTTTTAAAAATTAATTTCCTGAAAAAGCTTTCCAAAGGAAAGCGAAATATTGAAAATATATGTGATAAATTTATTTTAAAAGACCACTATTAAGATATATAGAAGATAATACTTATATATTATTTGTAGTATTAAAGGTAGTTTGGTGTCTAACGAAAGTTACCGTGTGGTGGCCAATATTATGCAACGATTTAAAAACATGTACTAATAGCGGCATTTTGTAAAGTCCATAAACAGGTCGAATCGTTGCGGCAACAGTTTTATATAACCTTAATGTGGAATATGTTAAAGGCAAATTGTAAAACAGTTTTTAAAGCTTTATTCTGAACCCTTTGTAATGCTTTCAGCTCGGTACTCCTTTTGGAACCATAAATGATGGGCAAATAATTTAAATGGCTTTGAATAAGTGCTTCGTACATAACAAGTTTTGTTGTTGTGTTAAATTTGTTCTGAAATTTGTACATTAGTCCAATAAGAGTGTTTATTTTAGATTTCAGACGTTGTATATGTGCATCCCATAATAAGTTGTTCTGTATGTAGTTGTTTAGTTGAATAGGGTTTAAATCTTAATACAAACTTTTGTTTTGTCAGCATTCAGGATTAATTTGTTTATCCTTACGAACTCTGTTATCAATGATGCATCATGTTCCATATATGTCTTCAAAGCTATTTCATGCTTGTATGGATAAAATAAGCAAATATCGCCGGCATACAAAAATATATATTACCAAACAAACCAAGATTCATTATATTATTTAAGTAAACAGTAACTACAAGTGGACCTAGAACACTTCTCTGTGAAACTCCACATTCAACCAATCCCATTTGACTCTTGCAGCTATTTTTTTCGATGAATTACTTTCTTCGACCATTTAGATAACTTTTAAGCAAGATAATTGTTCTTAAGGTTAAACCATAATATTGAAGTTTTTGTATAAGAATTTCATGATCCACAACTTCCATACTTCCTAACCTCAAATTCGCCCACCCGATTTTTTAGTCTTTAAACACCTAAAAAATTTTCAAATAAAAAGTACTATTAAATTTATATCACATGGTTATGCACACTTTCGCAACATATATTCAGCCTTTTCAAATTGCTTCTAATATAAAGTAGCGAATTCATAGTTTTAAGCATCATTCGATTTCTAATTATCCTTTCTATGAGATGTCTGAATCTCTCGAAAGGCCATTTCAAATTTCACGTTGCTAAATGACAAAACTAAGACTTTTCTTACAAACCAAGCTAATTCACAGAATGGATGCATTTTTATATCCAAAATCAACTGTTGAGTTCTTAATTAACCATTCATATGAACTTGGTTTCTAACACTGAAGTGCCAAAGTTGTAAATTCTATATCTACAGTGAAACCACCAATAATTTTTTCTTTAAATGTTCGTTATTTTAGATTTATTAGAAACAGATTAGAAACAGATTTTTATTCCAAAAATGTTGAAAACTTTTTGGTAATTGTTATCTAAGCTGAGATATCGGTTGGGCAAATTTGAGATTAGGAAATTAATTGTCTATCAAATGATTAAATGTCAAGAAGTGAGCTGTCATCTTTTGACATTTATTTAGTAAAAACTTAGAAATTTTAGGCATAACGTTCCATTTATGCTCTTGAGCAAAAAATCTTAACTGTAAAAATTTACTATCAAAATGATAAAAATTTCACTGTATCACTTCGTACAATCCGATCAGCTTTTTCTTTTAATCAGGCTCCATCTGAGAACGCTAAACGTTATTAAATTGCCAACTTCGGTCGTAATGGCCGTAGTGATGCAAACATAGCCTTTGTACAGCAGAATGAACCTGGAACACCAACTCGTCGACGTTTGCAACAATTGAGTATCATTAAAGGCACTTTGTGCAATATTTTGCCTAAAAATCTTCATCCTCACGCTTATAAAGTACAACTCGTTAGGGTCGTGTGATCATTTTTTGCATCGAACCTTTTTCAACTAAATAAAAATAAGGTATTTTTCAGTAAAATCATATTTTCAATTATGTTAAACAAATTATGTTAAACAAACAAAATTCTCGTTTATGGGGCTCACAAAATCCACAAACAGTCCTCGAAAAACCATTAAATCCAAAGAAAGTAACCGTATGGTGCGGTTCGTGGTAAAGCAGTCCGTATTTGTAGCAAATGAGCAAGGAAACGTCGTCGCCGTCGGCATGAGGAATTATTGGGCGAGTAATTTCTCGAGTTGACGATGTCTATTAACCGCCTCGTTTTTGTGTTCAAACCCCGCTGGATTATATACTCCGGGGGCATTTGAAAGACCGGGCTTACATGAACAATCCACAAATAACAATAGCGCTCTGAAATATAAAATTCGGCGCTGCATTAATAAGATAAACGAAACTTTGTTGTAAAATGTGCTTAAAAATTTGTTGAAAAGATTGGACGTCTGCTGACGTGTTAGAGGTGAACATTTGCCCGATATTATATTCCATTATTATATCCTAATTAATTTCTACTTTACTTTAAAAAATGTGCAATAAAATCTCACCATTCGTAGCTGCTTTTCTGTCTGAAAAGTTTTCAATTTAAAAAATTTTCAAAATCGTAATTGAAATATGGCGCTGAGGGAAAAAATCAGTCAATAACATAAATTTTATGCATCAAACTGGAAGATTGTGTTGCCAGATTTTTTTTTTATTTATTTTGTTACTTGAAGTTATTGCACACCTTACAAATTTGATAGTAAATAATACGAAAAAATATTTGAGAATGCTTCAAAAAATGCAAACCGCTAAATGAAAGGTTTGCAGGTTTAGCTGCAAAAATTTAAAAATGACACGCTGGCCATTGTGGGAAGCAGTTGGGAGAATTTATTATATTTTTAGATTTATTATGGTTATTCTCTCAATTTGAGATATGAATTCTCCAAACAATGCTACCCCACTTCATCGAGAGATGTAATGTTTATAGTATGACCCCAAGTTATAAAAATCTCTGTAGATGCTTTCCACAACGTTGCCAAATTCACCACTTTTGAACGTAGCCCGCAGTTCTTCTCTATGGAATTCTCGCTCAGATAGCTACCATTGAAACCCTTATTCAATCTTTTCTATGTTCTTCCGTTCAAGTTTCCTATCCAAGTAAGCACCTTAGAATTTTCCCACTTTTGGTAGTTTAAATTTCGCTGTATTTTTTCGCGGCATTTTGCGATCAAGGTTCAGTAAGCTCGCCCTAGTGTTTACCGCATTATTTTTAGGATGGAATTTTTGCGAGATTAGTCACCCAACACTATACTTCATTAGGTTTGATTTTTGTCGTCGAAATTTTATTAAAAAGTTAAGATGAATTAAGATTAGTTAGCCACAGTTAGACACAAATGAATCCACGTTATTTGAAAGTCATTGTGAAACAAAGCAGACGTAGAGTTTTGGGCTGGGGAGGTTTTTCTGGTTATGAAATGGATCCGACTTACAGAATAAGGCTTGATTTTTGTCGTCGAAATTTTATTGAAAAGTTAAGATGAATTAAGACTAGTTAGCCACAGTTAGACACAAATGAATCCACGTTATTCAAAAGTCATTGTGAAACAAAGCAGACGTAGAGTTTTGGGCTGGGGAGGTTTTTCAGGTTATGAAATGGATCCGACTTACAGAATAAGTGGAATAAGGGATTGTTTCGTTTATAAAGACATCCTTCAAAATGTCATGCAGAGGAGGAAATGCCTCTTAAATGGAGGTGCCAGCACCGATGCGTGATAAGATTTACTTCTGTACCTAACTGTGTAAGCCATAACCAGATGGTGGATCATACCCCACTGTGGATGAAATGTAGCGTCAGCCTCGCCCAAGAAGGCTTTCAGATACGTATATCCTCCGGTCACTCCTAGTTGCAACTTCAAAAGCCCGAAGCAGGCCGCAGCCTTCACTCCTTACTGAAGAGTTGGAGACTATCCAACTCCTGGTCCAGAACGCATGAAGCTTAACAAAATTTAAGAACACAATCATGCTCACTAGAATATTCATTGTGTTCATTATGAATGATCCAACCCACACAACTCAAACGAGGGCCTCGAAACCACAACCACCACGATACTCCCGAAGAGCCAACCTCAATAATCAGTCAGAGAACAGCTAAACGGCTAAAAAGACAAATAGCTCTGGGACTTTGCTGATTCCCGTGGATATTAGTGGATTGTGCAATTGGCTCCTGCTAGCCTTGAAGGGGACTGGTCTCCCTTTTACCCCCGTTGACACATGTAATGATGGTGAGATTCCGTCAAAACGTATCAATGTGATAACGATTCTAAACATACATTTAAATGTGTGAAAGAGTGTTGTGTTTGGCAACAAAATTAATGCTATAAAGTGGCTGGCGCACAATCGTCGTATCTTAATCTATGAGAAATTGTAGATCGCATAATAGACCGCGATAACTGTAAAAATATGGATAAGCTCTTTAAAAACGCGAAAACTGCTTAAAATTTCTTTCGTGGTATTATCCAATTTAATTGATTCAACGCATCGAAGATAAGCTGCAGTTTTAAAAAATAATGGACACGTCACAAAATGTTGACCCCTATTTTTACCACTTACTTTAGTATTGACTATGTGCTTTAGCTTTGTCACCTTTAAATAGCAGCAACATTATTTTGTTATGTAACCAGAAACAACACCAGAAATAACTGATGTTCTTGTAGGGGTAGGGGTAGTGGGAATCCAAGTTTTAGTTCCGTTTGTAATTTAAACATCACTGATTCAATTAGGTAAATTATTTAATAATTATTGACGTTGGTTTAACGAAATATATTGTTACGAAAATACTTAGTTCACTTAAAAAAGTGTATCACTTAAAAAAAGTAAAGTGAAGTGATCTATTGTGTCTGTTTACAAATTAACGAGTTTCTAAGAAATCTTATGAACACAAAACATTCTACATTTAAATTATAGAAACTAAGATTAACAATTAGAAGAAAGAATGATAACGACAGCAAGTGTAGTAAATGTGACTGTAATAAGGTAAGGTTAATTTGAGGTTAGGAAGTAAATTTTTTTGGCAACTTAAGTTCTATTAATACCAGCGTAAAGTAAAAATATGCAAAGTAATAGTGAAAATGTGCACCTCTTGTATGTTGGCAGACGTCCGCTCTTTTGGCATACTTTTGAAGCACATTTTGCAATAAAATTTCGCTTATCTAGTCAATGCAGCGCCGAATTTCATCTTTTAGAGTGTCAATTGTTTGTGGTTTGTTCAGGTAAACCTTGGTCTTTCAAATGGCCACAGAGAAAATATTCCAGCGGCGTTAAATCACAAGAACGAGATGACTTTTCGTCTTAGGGATTGTCATATGTTTGTGGGTAAAACCGGTCTTTCAAACGGCCCCAGAGAAAATAAACTAGCGGTGTTTTAAATCACAGGAACGAGTCGGCCAATTGACATTCCCAAATTGAGAAATTACACGGTGCGACAGTCCAAAAAACTTGGGACCGGATATTATTTTTCTTGTAGTGCTTATCGAGTAAAACAAGATTCCAATAGTGAAATATGCCGGACACCTCCAAAAACCGGATTTACGGTTAAAAAAGCGGTTTTTGTACCTTTGCGCACTTATAAGCCTTTCACTTTGTTAATAATGACCGAAAAAACGGTCAAGCAAACACTTTTAAGTTAAATAATAATAATAATTTTGTACCACTGTGTTATGCAACCGGGAAATTTCTCATACAATAACTGAATTGTTTGGTTGGCTGTGTAGCTTGTGGCACCGTCTTACCGAAACCAAAGGTAACTGATGCCAACATTAGCTAATTGTGGCCACAAAAAATTGGTAATCATGGTTTGGTAACGCGGAGAGTTCGAGTTAGCAGCAGCATTACAAGTCGATAATACCGCCTGACTTTCCTTGAATGTAATGGTTTTTCGAGGACTGTTTGGGAATTTCGTGAGCCCCATATGCGACAATTTTGTTTGCTTACATGAACCGGCAAATTGACAAGGAGAATCATTACTAAAGATGACTTTGTTAAAAATGCGTTGTTGTCGTTTAGTTTTTCAAACAGCCAATTTACAAACGCTTGACATAGACAGTGGTCGGGTCAGTTCGTTTTAATTTTTCACCCACGCTCCAATCAAGCATCCATAAATCTTCAGCAACATATAACTCAGAGTTGTGGTTAAAATTATAGAGAATTAAAGTGAACGTTCAAAAGTGCAGTCATGTTTCCTTCACCCTGCGAATAGATAATTGTTTACCCGTTCGAATCAATAATCACATTGTTCCTTACCATACTCATGTGAAATATCTTGGTATACATTTTAACCGTCGCCTTACATGGAAACATCATATTGACTCAAAGATAACACAAATGAAACTTAAGCTAACACAATAACATTGGCTTATTGGCGGAAACTCAAAATTAGAAATAATAGATTGTAGACTTCTAATTTACAGGGCCATTTTGAAACCAATATAGTCTTACGGAATCCAACTTTGGGGCACTTCCTTCCCCCCGGGGGCACATTATAGTCTTTTTGGAACCTACTATTCCATTTAGATTTGTGTCTTGCGGGGTAAAAGGGAGCCCAGGCCCCTCAAAGGCTAGTAGGAGTCACCTGGACAATCCACATATTTCCACGGGAATCAGTAAGCTCGCAGAGTGCACTATTTGTTCTCTTAAGGCAAAGATGTACTCTGTACTGATTATTGAGGTTGGCCCCTATATGGGAGTATCGCGGTGGTTGTGGTTTCGGACCCTCGTGAGAGTTTGTGGGTCGGATCATTCAAATTAACACAATGAATGGTTCAGGTTTAGTGAGTATGAATGCTGTCGTGTTCTTGAGAAATAAGAGCTTCATGCGTTCTGGACCAGGAGTTGAAAAGTCTCCAACTCCTCAGCAAGGAGTGAGGGCACGGCCTACTCCGGACTTTCTAAATTGCTACTAGGAGTGACTGGAGGATATACGTATCCGAAGGCCTTCTAGGGCGTAGTTGGTGTCCAATCAACTAAGTGGTTTGACCACCATCTGATTATGACCTCGCGGTCGGTGCAGATGTAAATCAAATCACGCATTTGGGGCACTTCCCCAGCTTCAAATGTGGATAAAATCCAACGTGGACAAAATAAAAGTTACGGTTAATAACTTCTGCTCCATGGTACGTCAGAAATACAAGCATACATTGTGATTTGGACATACCACTGGTGACTACAGAAATCACAAAATACGCAGGCAAATATTTGATGAAGCTTAAGAAGACCATCCTAAAAGAGGGATACCGCAGCTGCAGATGACACATCTTAAAAATATTTGTTTTATTTTTGTTTTTTTTACGCCAATTTTTTTTCCCCGAAAGGTATAGGTCTGACATGGAACTTGTTTTTTAGAGTTTAAAACTTATTAGTTCATTTTCTTAAAGATACAATAAATAATTATTGAAAGTTAAAAAAAGAATTTCAATATCGTTTTCTGAAGACTGAACAATTTTCGTCCAATTTAATGCCAGTTTTATTTTCTTATTTGGTCCTGTACATAAGTCACCACCTACATGCAGTAATATGCCTTTGAATTGTGACATTCTTAAGATGTTGTATACAAATTACACTAATTATGTGTACTATATTAGATATCACTATAACATAATTAAGAAAACTTCACTATTCTTTCGCACACACTTATTACATGTTTCTATTTCTTTCACACTAAGTCCCGTAATTAATTTCCAGAATACAGCGACTTTCGTCACTTTCAAAATAAACGATTTTGTTATACCGTTAATTACCAACACTTCTCCCGAACAAATCTCAATAGTTCTCAGTTTATTAATTGCAATTTTTTTAAAAATGAAAAGAAAAACAAAAAAATAAGTGTGGATTTTACTGAAAATAATAAAAACATTTTTTATGGATCCAACTACCCAGCGGACATGTATCGAATACAATATCAGATAAATGTCCGCCTCTGTTAGCCTCACAAATGCGAGCTCTTTTGAGCACATTTCACCCGGTATTTCATTAATTTTCATCACGAATATTTTGTTTGAGTTGCTCAAGCGTTTCTGGTTTGTTTGCCTAAACCTCACTTTTCAGATATTTGCACAAAAAGAAGTCCGAAGCAGTCATTTCATTTCTTGAAAAAAAAATATTGTGGAAAGAGGTCTCGCAGTAATTCCATTTCAATTCTGGCTGTATGCGATGTGGCAACGTTTTCAATCATTCACAGTTACCGTTACCCCATTTTCATTTTCAAAGAAGTAAGGTGTAATGATTCCTCCTGAATAAATTTCACACCAGACAGTCACTTTTAATCGATGCAAAGGTGACTGTTGAATAATTTGAGGGTTTCCCATTCCCCAGAACCGACTGTTCTGTTTATTCAAATATCCATTGAAATGAAAATATGCCTCGTCAATCATTATAATTTTTTCGTGAAAATCGGGGTTGTCATGGGCGAGCTGTAACATCCTATTGGCATATGCACGGCGGCGTAAATGTTCTCTTGGAAGAATCTCTTGTGTCAACTGAATCTTATATGGCAACAAATGCAAATACTTGTGCAAAATTGTGGCAAAAGTTGTTCTTTGAAGACCAAGCTCCTGAGCACGGCGTCGAATTCAGGTTGATGAATTGTTTTGAATACTTTATTGAGCAGCAGTAATTTTTTCAGCCGATCTTGCAGTACGTTGTAGTCTATGCTTGGACCTATTACCCTCAGACCCTCTTTTTTCGAAATCATTCACTGCACAATGAATAGTGCGTTTTGTTAGCACGTTGTTTCTCTCAAAAATTTCACGTAACTTTCTTATCGTCACAGTAATCGATGATTGATTTTGATAAAATGTTTTAACAACAATTAAAACACGTTGCACATAGAGGTATTTTAACAATCTGGGCGGCCAAAACCCGAAAAGTCAAAGTAGGAATAATATTGAAAAAAAAATAGTCACTGCGTTAAAAGACATTCCAAAGAACATGAGACAACAACCAAAATTTTTTTTCCGCGCATCACGCGCACGTACGAGCAGTCGAAAGTTCAGTGTTTCACAGAGTTCTCATAATAGAACTGGGTTCCCTTACAAAATAACCGGTTTTCATCGTAAATATTAGCAAAACAAGTTAATCGCACTAGGAAAAAAATTATGGATCCTAGTACTTCAGATAATGGACTTATGAAAAATCATTTTACAACATATAATTAGTCATATCAATGCTGATTTTTTTATTGATTGAAAGTAAGGTTATTTTTGTATTAAATTTTTGTTGAATTTCTTTTTCAAGATGCTTTTGGATATGTTATCAAGGTAGATCAAGCAATAATTTTTTTTGTTTAGCATTATTCAATCTTTCCTTTATTGAAGTAGCAACAAATTTTTCCCGGATAGTCCCGGATAAGCACTTTTTTGACACCTTAAATATTTTGGATCTCAAAAGCTTTTTTTTTCTGTCAGTTGAGTTTTTGCAAATAATAAAACTAACTTTGAAAATAAAAAGAAATCGTTGTTGTCTATGTCGAGTTCGTGTGCATATTGTTTTCATTAAAGAAAAAAAGAAATTATTTATCATTGTTTCGGAAGACAAGATGGTGAAGCGTAAAACTCTTTTCGACAAAATGAACAGTTCAGGTGTGCCTTCTATTGATGGTAAGCTAAAATGTTTAAAGAATCAACTGTTCGCATATAAAGGCTATAATAAAGAGCAATTAGCTAGCTTGAAGCGTAACTTTGCTTACTTTAAAAGCCAATTTAAACAAAGGTGGATAAAAACTCACAGCAAAGAGGAAACCTTTTTGAAGTACAATGACTCATGGCCTCAAGGGACCATTGAAATTCCTGTGGAATCGTCTTAAAATCAACCTGGCCGACCTCAGAAATCTTTCGGGCAGTCAAGCGACTGAAGCAAACTGAAAAAATGCGGTCCTGTTATGAAAAAATTTCATCATCCATGCTGCAGGTGTTGAACTAGAAAAAAGCGGAAAAAGAGATGCATCTTTTATTCTCAAAGATATTTTAAGCTCTCCTAAACGAGCATCTAATTTTAAAAACGCGTATAAGCGTAAAAAAACTACACATTCGCCCTTAACACCAATGAAAGCTTTGCAAATGTTCATTGTATTTATTCCAGCATTTTGGTTTTATTAAAAGTTCATTAACTCAGTCAATTTTTAACGGATGTTTTAAACCAAAGTTGCATTTTACTCATAAATAAACATACTTTTATATTACAGTCTTAAATTATACGGTTCCTAAATGAAAAAATGTGTAAAAACATCTCCAAACTTGAAAAATACCCAATTTTTTTTGCAAAACTTAGTTTGCTGGAGGAATACACACAGATGACTCAATATTACTTCAGTATTATTTTCATATCTTCGAAATGGCTTAGTTTCTTCTTTCTAAATCCACTGAGAAATTCTAAATCGGTTGATATTCAACAAAGTTACTAGCTTATATGTGCAAAAGGGCAGAAAACCCGGTTTTTTACCCGTAACTCAAGATTTTAGAGGGTTTCGCAAATTTCAACGACACAGTCTTGTTGTACTCGACAAGATATGTACATTTAAGAAGCACAAAAATAATTTTGGCCGCCCAGATCGTTGAAATACCTCTATGTGCGTTGGTTTATCGAATATTTTTTTATAATAAATTTGCCACGTGTCTTACTTCACGACTGCCTAATATGAACTGACAAGACTTATGTTTAGCAAAATGGCGGACACCCTGTATATAATTAACTACAAAGTGACAACTGAAAATAGTGGCATTGCCAGAATAAAAATACTAATTTTTATTAGTTAAAGTACTATTTTTGCATACCATTTTTTAACAAAGGTTTGTTAAGGCCCAAATATAATATGCATAAGCTGACTTAAGCTAACGTCAAAAAAAGGAATAAAAAGTGTTTCAAATTCTTAAGCAAATCATTGACTACTTTTAGCTGGCTATAATGTACTTATATGAATATAGAAATTATTATGCAAAAAAAATTATTTCTTTCTAAATAAATAAAATTTATTAACAAAACATTGTTTATATACCTAATACTATCCTTACACAAATTTATAATTTTTTGTTAATAACTTTAAGAAAATAATGAAAGAAAAATTACACATGTTTCGCTGTTGGTGTTATTCGGACCAAAAGTACTAAAAAAATGCAACCGTGTGCATCATTGAATTTATAAACAATAAAAAATTAAATTTTGTTACAAATTGTGTGTTGAGTAAAAGAAATTAAAATGTTTAAAGGCCCTTAAGTTATTAAACTCCAAGTTTGGGTCTAGTTCTTCAACGTTGTTTCTCAAGTACTAAAAAATAGTTTGAGTCTGGTTCTTCAACGTTGTTATCACGAGTACTAAAAAATAAAGATTGTAATTGTAAAAAAGTTAAAAATATTCAATATAAATTATACCGGCGTGGTGCGAAAGAGCTGCAGTAGTGCCCATTCCTCAATATAGCCCATTCTACTACCTGATTGAGCTTCCATCCTCCTAATTTCCTTGTAGAAACGATCCCTTCCCCCCGGGGGCACATTATAGTCTTTTTGGAACCTACTATTCCATTTAGATTTGTGTCTTGCGGGGTAAAAGGGAGCCCAGGCCCCTCAAAGGCTAGTAGGAATCACCTGGACAATCCACATATTTCCACGGGAATCAGTAAGCTCGCAGAGTGCACTATTTGTACTCTTAAGGCAAAGATGTACTCTGTACTGATTATTGAGGTTGGCCCCTATATGGGAGTATCGTGGTGGTTGTGGTTTCGGACCCTCGTGAGAGTTTGTGGGTCGGACCATTCAAATTAACACAATGAATGGTTCAGGTCCAGTGAGTATGAATGCTGGCCTGTTCTTGACAAATAAGAGCTTCATGCGTTCTGGACCAGGAGTTGGAAAGTCTCCAACTCCTCAGCAAGGAGTGAGGGCACGGCCTACTCCGGACTTTCTAAATTGCTACTAGAAGTGACTGGAGGATATACGTATCTGAAGGCCTTCTAGGGCGTAGTTGGTGTCCAATCAACTAAGTGGTTTAACTACCATCTGATTATGACCTCGCGGTCGGTGCAGATGTAAAACAAATCACACATTGTAGAAACGTTCCCGTAGTAACTTCCATCTGTGTTTGCACTCCGCAACTTTATATAATTCACACCAGTATGAAAATGAAAAACGCAACCAGAATTCTTTAAGGTATTACCACTTTTACTGCATTTTTCTGCTACTTCTTTCCATGTTTGTTCCTTTGAATTGCCGTTATAATAAATCGCGTCTCTTTTGTCATATAAGCAATTTCTTCTGTGTATGTTTGCTATTAAATTTAGATAAAATATTTTTTCGCTTTCGTCCTTCATTGGAATTTGTTTACTAATGTATCTGTAACACAATGCAAAATCAGCTGTTTCCGTATGGAATGTGCGACCAGTTTCGTACATTGCTTAAGCAAATGCCATTTGACGAAAAGTTTTGTTAAGTACATTATAGTTTGCCACATATGATTATTAGGCATTTGCACAGTTGCTTAAGTTGGCTTAAGTCAGTATATGCATAATATAGTTCAGTATATGCATAATATAGTTTAGCCTTTAGGCTTAAGGTGTTTATTAACAATATAATTGTAAATGTAATTGAAATATACAATTTAAATAGATTCTTATGGCTGTGAAAGCTTTGTAGGCTTGTGAAACATTAGCGAAAATTATCTCACATTGAGTGAGCGTGAGAAAAAAATGATGTGGAGTGCTAAGTTATTCACGCCCATATCATCCGGTAGACTAAAAATAATTTAATTTACACAATAAGTCATAGATAAGAGATAAGAGTGGATAGATAACCCTCTGGTAAACTTAAGTTTAGCTTTAAATCTTAATTTTTATTGAAAATATTGAAGAAAACATAAAACATATTTTTTTTAACATATATACAATTTAATAGGAATACTCGTATATAATTTAACAATTTTAAATTATTCTATCACACCCTTCATCCAGAATGTTGGGGTAAAAATATACTTTTGCTTATTGTTTCTTTTCTTAGTTTTTGGTTTTTATTAGTTTTATTCAATTTGCCTTACAATCGCGAATATTTCTTTTTTTTTTGTTTTTTGAAGATCTCGAATAAAATTAGCTTTTAGATAAATTTAATTTATTTTTTATTGCAAAAAAAACAAAAAAAAAAAACAAAATAATAAATTAATAAATAAATCAAATAAAATAACAATAATAATAATAATAATGTTAATGTATGTTATTGTCATAAAGGATTCCAGATATTTCCTCCTCCAACAACTCCTCCAGAGCCAGCTCCTCCAGATCATCAGCTCATTACATGCTCATATAAGAGCCAATTTGTATCAGCTTCCGAGTCTAGTTTGGAAGAAATAACATGTAATTGATCGTTTTCATTAAACTATAATTTTAAAGAAATTCGCCATTTATTTAATTTGTTTATTTGTATTCTATTTATTTCTTTTTTTCAATGAATGATTTTTAAAAGCAGCGGATGTCAGCGGGTCAAAGGATTCATTGGCTACCCATGATGCAGGTTAAAACAAACAAAATCATGCCTTCCTTTTTAGTAAAATTTGTTGTTTTTATTTCGTTTTTCTTTTTTTTTTTTATTTTTATTTTGATGCACGTTGTCGATGAGTTTTCTTTTTCAAATCAAATGCTTTTTTCATTTCACAACGTTTCAATTTGTTTGTTGTTAAATATTTTTTTTTTGTTTTTGTTTTTGTTTTTTTGTTGTTGCACTTTTATATTTTATCTAAATTTGTCTTCAATTTTAATTAGCACTAGTATCGTTAGATGTTATTCTTTCTATCCACTTATTGTGAAAACTCTATTCAACTTTTTCTCTAAACAAAAATAAAACAAAACAATGGCTGGACAAATTTGAGGTTAGCAAGTAAATTGGTTTGAAACAGACACTTTGCTTCGACTACTTTAATTTTATTGATGCCATTACAAAGTAGAAATATGACTCTTTTTACAAAATTTTAAAGCACATTTTGCAATAAAGTTTCGCTTATCTGTTCAATGCAGCGCCAAATTTTACATATCTTTCATAACCTCAATTGTTTGTGGTTTGTTCACATAAACCCGGTCTTTCAAATGGCCGCAGAGATAATAATCCAGCGGCGGTAAATAAAACAAAAAACGAGGCGGCCAATTAACATCGCCAAATGGAGATATTAAGCGACCGGGAAACTTTTCATGCAATAACTGCATTGTTTCGGTGGCTGTGCGGCTTGTGGTGTCGTCTTGCTGAAACCAAAGGCCACTTATGTCAACGTTAGCCAATAGTGGCCGCAAAAAATTGCTTATCATGATTTGGTAGCGCGAGAATTCACGGTTATGGCGTTGCCTTGCATCATGTTTGTAAAAATACGGCCGAGGACTCCGCCTGATCGCAAATCGAATCATACGGTTACTTTCTTTGGATGTAATGGTTTTTCGAGTTCTGTTTAAAGCTTTTGTGATCCACCCATACGCGACAAATTTCTGTGCTTAACTAACCGTCTAACTGAAAACGAATGTGCGTTCAGTTTCGCTTTTTTTCAAACAGACAATTCACAAACGTTCGTTGTAAACCATGGTCGGCTTGTACGCTTGATAAAGTTGAACTTTATAAGCGTGAAGAGGGAGATATTTATGCAAAATGTTACCCAAAAATGCTCAATTTTCGCTCGCTTCTTCTCAACACATTGCTGTACAGCGGCTTTGTTTGCATTATAACGGCAATTACGAGCATATTGTCTTGTTCTATAGTCAGTAACAATTTAACGATTAAATTATACACAGCAGTCTCAGAAGGAACCTGCTTATGTGGTAAAGCTGTTACGAAGTAATACAGTGAAATCTTCACCAGTTTGATAGTACACTTACACAATTAAAACTCTTTGCTCATTCTAAGCTTAAAATGTTCCAACGTTTTTCCTAAATTAATGTCAAGAATTTAATCATCTGACAGGCAATTTACCTTCTAACCTCAGATTTGCCCACCCATTACTGATGAACATTAAAAAAAGTGTTTTTATTAAAAAGAAGTACCTTCTGATCCTCCTTCTACTGATTGTGTTTTACTTTCGTTTTATTTTTTGTGGAGAAAAGCAATTTCTTGGAAAGGAAGAAAAAATTCCAATGACCTTGGAAGATGTGTTGTTTATTAGCAACATTAGACTCCAAAAAATGTCTCTCCATTTAAAAACTTTATAACATTTTTAGGCTATTGAAGCATAAAATTGTAAGTATTTATATTTTCATAAAATACGAGGTCAGTTCAAAAACTCCTTATACAAAATGCCCTTTTTTTACCACAACTTCCTCTTCATTCAAATTAATAAAAGATGCTAAATTGCTCCTATTTTTCTGACCAGATTTCTCGACGATAAGATTATAACCTGGAGGAATGTTTGTCTTGGATAACACTGCATTCTAAATCTTTTCGTTCCTGTGTTTATAGGCGCACTAATCGCTGGTAATGTCTGTAGCGGCGTAGTAGAAGTTAGAGCATGATTCTTGCAATCATGAAGTTAAATGGTGTCACTTGTTTGTTTGCTGTGCGCGAAAGGTAATCGCATCGATTTATTTGGTGTTAGGAGCGACGTGGAACTATACTCGGAATTATGTTTGCATTTTATAACTCCTTAACGCTTTTGTTTGGGAACTTGCAGGTTTTTTGCAAGTGGAAAATTGGCTTTTCGATATCTTTTTACTGGTTACACAAGAACAGGTGACCTGCATTTATCTAGGATTTGTAAGTGAGGTAAAATGAAATGACTGCAGTTGGTATCAAAATCGATAAACTAAGTTTCGAGCTCGTATGTTGTTAAACTTAAACAGATTCTGTCACTGTGAGAAAACCATTTTGATTGCCACCTTCTAAATTAAGGTTAACAGCAAGATGTTGCGAATTGTGTTGCTAAAGTTTACTACTGCAGTCGTAAGACCCCCATCGAGTTAGATCTTCTGGACTAAAATCCTAACTACAAAATGTTTCACATTCTTTATATGACTGTCAGATCTACCATGTTTGTTCATTTCACTTCAAATCGCTTTGGAAATCGTGCCTAAGTTTAGAAACGTTATCGTCGATATAGTTGTTTACCCAAACGACTATTTAACCTTGCATTTTTTTCCTACGACGTGTACTCTTACGCAACCGCAAGGGCAGAGAAGTTCTGCAAACGTAATTTCTGATGGACTGTGAAGCTTTATGTTACTGTGGATATAAAGAACTGTGCAACTACTTACTGAAAGAAAGGGATCAGTAAACCCTAAAACCAAAGGCAGAGATTCCTTATAGTAGCAGGCTTAGCTGAGGTACTCTATTGGGCATATAATAGTTCTTTGGTCGCAATGTATTAACTCCT
The DNA here is from genome assembly GCA_030448955.1 of Trichopoda pennipes. Classification (NCBI taxonomy): domain Eukaryota; kingdom Metazoa; phylum Arthropoda; class Insecta; order Diptera; family Tachinidae; genus Trichopoda; species Trichopoda pennipes. The sequence continues at coordinate 10,017,446 of JASKUP010000025.1, read as the reverse complement.
TCCTAAGCAATTATTGATTTACTTATTCCTTCAAGTGATCTGTGACTGGAGGATATCGAAATTTCTCTCCATTATCTTAATAAGTCAACATCTTTAATTCCTTGACATGGGAGCATGTTTGGTTTTTTCAACAAAGGAACTGGATAAGTTTAATTATTTCAATATAATTCAGGTCCAAAAAACGTTTTCCATTTCCGGCATGTATTTCTTTTTCGCAACTTTGTGAATTTGTGATTAGATGCCTTGGAAAGTTCTTTTGTAGCAGGTTTTTTTTTATTTGATTTCATTTGAAGTTTAGCGTCAGTTTGCCTTGGTCATTGTCTTTTATAAGGGAACAAAAGTATCCCTGGAGGCAAGTAAATCAACGTTTTAAAGTTTTGGGAACTAATTTAAGATACAGTCAAGAGAAGGTCTTATTATAGGTGTCAGCCTTTTACTAGAATTAATTGGTTTTGCTTGTATATGGAGGCTGCCTGCCTATTATCTCTAATCGCAGGCAAGAATTTTAATATTTCTTTTTACAACTACTTTGACCATCCGCTGATGCAATCATTTATGAGTATCGGCTTAGGATATCGCATATTGCCAAGAGTACTAGCAGATGTATCGAAAAAGAGAAACTTGAGACTGCATTTTATGCTTGATGATGGCTCGAGGAACTTTGATGAGTTCATTTTTATTTGGGTATGATTTTACGTCAACCCGCGTTCATTTTTACTTACCCCGACGAAGAAGTTACGTTTCTTTAAATCAGGACCATCTCGAAATAAGTTAGTTGATTCATATTTGTGGAAATTATAAGCTTTAGATGAAATGAGACGAAAATTACTAAATGCTCTGCATTGTTTCGCTGGACAAACTTTTCCACATACTTAACACTGGACCGGGTAGGCAAAGAAGTGTTGTTGTGACTTTTGGTCACTGCAAAGCCATGAATGGTGAAGCCTCAAAGTGAAAAAAATACTTTTCACCTTGCTATGATGATTTTTGATCTCTTCTACAGAATATGATTACTATTTCATGATATTCTGGCGACGAAAGCTCATCACCTAACGTCGAGAAAACTCTCAGCTAAACTTAACTCTAGAAACTAAATCTTTTTTCGGCGAAAAGGTTTGCAAATCATAACATTGAAGCGATTTGCAAGTGCCGAATCGATTGAAGCAGAATGTTGTGAAAATAATGTCTTTAAGCTTCTACCCTGACAGTTGAAACGCCATGTTATACCTCGCTCCTAATGGCAAAAGCAGCCTTTGACTGTCTACTGAGATGGTAGAGCAGTTGGGTTATAAAATCCTTGGGACCTAGCAGCATAACATTATATAAAAGAGAGTTTTGGGACTAATACTGCTAACAGTACAGTTCACAAATAATTTTGGCCTGGTACTGCCGCTTTACTTTTGATGATCAGAAAGGAAATCCCGATAATGTTAATTTTTGTAGGTAGCAAGTTTGTCAGCTACCCACCTTATATTTAGATATTGGTTCTAGTTGTCTCGTGCCAGAAGAATGACAGTTACTCTTTTCCTATCCTAGACGAATGGAAAACCGCATAAATGCAATTCGATCACTAGCTATCGAGATTCCCCCCGGCGGCACGCAGTCTTGATGGATTTCCTCCCCATCTTGACATGTGCCTTTACGGATAAAAGGTGGCACAAGTCGCCAGGTCTAGTGGGAGCCCTATACTGCAAGAGGCATAGGACTCTCGGGGTCTGACTTATAAACGCAACTGGTACCACGAGAAACAGTTGTTGGTGAGGTCCCTCGGGGAGCAACGTGGTGGCTGTGGTTTAAATCTGGCTTAGCAGACAGTTCTGAAGAGCTGTTAACGAAAATAAAAGGGTAACATCCAAGTAAATGTCCCAGTTGCGCTTGTAACAAGACCAACAGTTGGATAGTCTCCAACTCTTAAGCAAGAAGTGGGAGCACTGCCCTGTTACCGTGCACTCGAAACTCGAACTGAGGCGTATATGCGCCTAATGTGTATGCGTCTTAAGGCGTCAGTGGACGATTTTTCCTACACCGAGTGGATTATGGTCACTTGGCGCGGTACCGATGTAAATCTTGTTACGTTCTTTAGCTATCGGCAGTCAGCCTGACAGCGCCGCTATAGTATTAGGGCACCGATATACTCGTAGTACTGCCTGAAATTGCTGGGTAATAAAATAATAAACAATAAAACAGAACTTAAAATAAAAAAAATTTGCTTGGAGAGCATTCAAATTTGTTGCAATCCACTCTGTAACACTTTTCAGCAAACAAAAGTTAATTGAGAAGGCTCGACGGTCTTCCTTTTTTATACGAATTTGGTGGAAGTCTGATTCTAAAGTAAATGTTGTAAAGATCTTTGCTTTACCTTAAGTTTTGAATGGTCATGTTCACATCTGGAATGGGATATCTGTCCGCAATTGTTTGTGCATTCAATTTCTGAAAATCTACAACCATACGCCGCTTAGGCTTACCATGGTCATCGATACCTTTTTTTGCTACAGTCCAGATGGTGGGACTATTGTAAGAACTCTGGATAATTTCGTTATGTAATAAATCCTATTTGCCTAACAATTTCTGCGCTCCTAGTGGTGCTTGGTAGGTTTTCATTTGTTTTTATCGATAATTTCTTCTATTATTTCTCTGTATAACTCTACAGCAACTGAGTAATGCGGAAAGAAATTTTAAGTTGTTGTTTAAATTTAAGGAACACAAAGATTTTTTGGCTGGGAAATGAACTCATCAAAATATGGTCTCCTTGCTTAAATACCGTTATATTGTTTTTTAAGTTGGCTTATTTATTTCCATTTCTTTAAAACGCATTGACTTTAATTTAATTAAATTAAAATTCTTTTTTGTTCTGGATGTAGGGGAGATTTATTTTATTTTGTATTTCAGCATGTATTTAGTAGACATTATTCTTTGCTGTCAGCTGTCAGCTGTCAAAATAGCATTTGTGTTTGTTTTTTTATTATTATTAATAATTTATTATACTTTTTTTTATTTGTTGTAGAATGGTTAGATGATAAAACAGATGGCCGCCGTAATGCAAATAAAAACTCTATTTGGAATAATTTTGGTGGTTCCACACATGCCTATACCACCGGTCGTAGACATATAGATTCTAATTTGAATAAAATTCGTCCAAAAGGTCCAAGTCAGACCCTAAAGGTATTTTAGTGCATTTATAAAAATTTTCTTATTAATTTTAAATCTAATGTGTTGTTGTTTTTGTTTTAGCAACCAGGAAAGTTAAATTTGAAAAATTTTCAACTGGTTAGTGATGCTGTAGCAAAAATGAACTTTGGCGGGGATTCTTATTTAACTGGTTGCGATGATAAGGATCCTAAACGTTATAGTCAATTCGATCATTCCCAATTGGATGGTGGTGGTGGCGATGAAGACGATTCAGAAGAATTGGCTGAATACGAGCAAATATATGAAAACGAAGGTAAATTTTATATTTTAGGAGTGGGGGAGGGTTCTCTTGGGACACAAGCAAAAACATATTTTTCATTTTAATTTTATTTTTCTGTAATACAGACTGTACCGAATCGGATAGTTGCGCTAGTTCTACAGAGCGTAAAGCACGACAACAAAATGCTTATTTTAAGCAAATAAACAAGAAACCACCAGCCAATAAGAAAAATAAGAAAAAGAAAGTTGCCATACCTGTACAAACGCCTCGCGTACCCATGTTTGGCTCCTATGTTAGCCCACCAGAAATACCACTTCATTATCAAAGAATGGTTGCCACAGAAAAAAGTAAGTGCAGTTCAATATTCAATTCATAATAAATATTGCAATTTTAATATATTTAAGAAAAAATAGGGGAACCCCCAAACATAAATGACATCATTAAAACTGATAAATCTCCAGAGTATACCATGGTACCAGAAGCACCACCGCTTTTTGCTTCGGATACTTTAAGTGACTTTAGTGTAAATGCAAAATGTTTAAAAGAATTTGAAAAGACCGAAAAGCGACGTCTAAAAGAAGAAAGTGCACGACTGCGTAAACTGCAAGAGAAAGAGAAGGAACAGGAAAAGAAACTAAAGCGAAAACTGAAACAAAATTCTAAAGGTTTTGCCGATACAGAGACTCAATTTGATAAACTTATGATCTCGGATAAAGTGGAAATTCCAGTATTTCTAATCAAATGTATAGAATATATTGAAAAGGAAGGTCTTGATTCTGAGGGCATTTATAGAGTGCCAGGCAGTCGTGCTCATGTTGATTTATTATTTCAAAAATTTGAAGAAGGTAATTCAAACAATTAATTTCAATTTTATTTTGAATTTCCTAAACTTTTTTTTTTTTTAATTTTTGTCCCTTCTTAGATACAAATACCGTTATTGAATTGCTAGACATTCCAGTCAATGCTGTGGCTACAGCATTAAAAGATTTTTTCTCAAAGCGTCTACCAGCTTTATTTAGCAAGGATATAATAAAGGAACTTGAAGAGGTTGCTGGTAAGTTTTATTTTAAATTACATTAAACAATATTAACAGTCTTGGGGTTTTTACAAGATCCAATTTTTTCAATGAACGCTTTAGTTTATTTTCGATAACGTCAAATCCTTGGACTCTTGGAAAAATCCCTTAAAAAAAATTGAAATTTTATTGTAAATAATAATTACAGTTATTAGACCTTTTTAATATTTTTTAGTATTTAATTATTAAGCACTAGGTCATTATTTAATAAAAAATTTATAAAAAACTTTATTTTTTATAATTTTTCAATATTTCGCCAAACCATTGGTTGGCATTATCAGGATAAAGAAAAAGAAGAATATATAACTAATTATTCAAAATTGAAAAATGTTTTTTTATTAACAAATTTAAAATAATCAAAAACTTTTTTAAAAAACAAAACAAACAAAAACAATAAAAACTAAAATTTTTTTTTTTTTTTTTTACTATTGTTTTATATGCAATCTATTTTACAATTAAAATAATAAGCAAATTTCATGACTTATAAATAACATACATTGAGTTTTCCTTAAAACTCAAAGAAGAAAAGGAAAAAAAATTTTCTTTTGTAATTTAAATAGGATTTGACAAATTAGAATTTATCTATTTTCGGAAGGGAAGGTCAAGAACATGAAGCCTTTTAAGTCTCTGCATTTCATTGCTGTCATCTAACAGGTTTATTGCTAACACATTGGAATGATTACTTAGTCTATTAAGGTATCTTTCACTGAAGTTATTGATCTCATCTTTTACCATTAAAATTCGAAGATCTCGGTGTATGTTTTTGTTGCTGATAAACCATGGCGCATTTGTTAAAAGTCTAAGTGTTTTTGACTGGTACCTCTGTAATATCTCAACGTTCGAATTACTTGCCGTCCCCCAAAGTTGGATGCCTTATGTCCATATAGGTTTAAGTGTTGTGTGGTATAAGAGAACCTTATTTTTCAAGCTTAAGCTTGATCTTGGGCCCAATAACCAGAACATTTTTCTTGTTTTTAATTTAAGTTGCTCACGTTTCCTTTTGATATGCTCCTTCCAAGTAAGTCTTCGATCGAGATGGAGGCCTAAATATTTTACAGTGTTGCAACTCGGTATAGCTGAGCCATTTAAATAAACAGGAGAGCAATCATTTTTTTTAGCGTAAATGTAACATGAACGGACTTTGTGTTATTAACTTTAATATTCCATTTTTGAAACCAATCTTGAAGAAGATTCAATTGACTTTGTAGCATCTCGGAAGCTATTAACGGTGATTCGTTTGAGGCTAATAAAGCAGTATCGTCTGCATATGTAGCAGTAGTTATATTTTCAACTGTTGGCATATCTGCTGTAAAAATTGTGTATAATACTGGACCCAGGACACTACCCTGTGGAATACCCGCGTTAATACATCCAAAACTTGAATAATTATCATTTATGCTAACAAAGAAGGATCTGCCTTGAATATATGCTTTTAGTATCAAATAAAATGGGGCTGGGATGAGGTTTTTCAATTTATACAGAAGGCCACTGTGCCAGACTCTGTCAAAAGCCTGTTGAACATCTAAAAATACAGCAGAACAGTACAATTTTCTTTCTAAGGCGTATGAAATGTTGTTGACAATCCTGTGACACTGTTCTGGAGTTCCATGTTTATGCCTAAAAAAAAAAAAAAAAACTACAAATGGAAAAAAATTTTTATAACTACACATACACACATACAAATAAATTTTTAATATTAAAAATTTTTTAAAAAATTTTTTCAAATGAAAAACAATTTTGAAAATAACAATTTTACGAAACAATATTATTTTACCCATATATTCAAAAACATAAATTTAATGACCAAACATTACAAAAATTTGGTATTGGGAAATAATAATTCTTTTATTTTGTTCAATTATTATTTTAAATAAAATAAAAGAATTATTATTAACACGGCCAATAATTTAATAGAGAGGATTTTAACAATAAGTGACAAAGAATTCCATAGAAAGAACAAAGAAAAGATTAAAAATTTATTAACTGAGAACAATTTTTCAATACGATTAACTAATAGGTTAATTAAACAATTTAATAATAGGAGGAAAAGAGTTGTAAGTAGTGGAGCGGAACCCGAAATATATAAATCGATAACTTATACATATATCTGTCTTGTCTGAAAGAATAGAGAATTCAAAAATTTTTGATACAAATAAACACAAAATGGCATACAAGAATACTAACTAACACATTAAATAGGTTGCTTAGTAAAACTAACGATAAAATTCAAAAATTAAATATGTCCAATGTAGTGTGCAAAATTCCTTGTGACGGTACTGATAAGGAGGATTGTAATAAGGTTTATGTAGGCACAACAAAAAATAAATTGAAAATTAGAATTGCAGGACATAGGTCAGACCAAAAATACAGGAATAATATTAGTTAACATAAAACAGCATAATCTTCGCATTGTTCTAAAGTTAATCACTATCCTAACTTTGAGAATGTTTCAATTTTAAATTTAGAAAATAATTATAAACGTAGGTATATTTTAGAAATGTTACAAATAATTAAACTACCATTAACCAAAGGAATAAATTTTAAAGCAGATACGGAATATGTTGCACAAAATTATAAAACAAAACTCTGTGCCTGCATAGTATTAATAATTAATAATTTAATTTTTTGTAATGTTTGGTCATTAAATTTATGTTTTTGAATATATGGGTAAAATAATATTGTTTCGTAAAATTGTTATTTTCAAAATTGTTTTTCATTTGAAACAATTTCTTAAAAATTGTTTAATATTGAAAATTTGTTTGTATGTATGTATAGTTATAAAAATTGTTTCAATTTGTAGTTTTTATTGTTTTTTTCAATTTTGATTAATTATTTATATATTCTTTTTTTGGTTTATCCTGATGATGCCAACCAATGCACTATAGTCGAAATTGCGATTTTAGCGGCAAAAAATACTTCCCGACAAGCTGGCTTAACCAAATTTGGTGTGTAGACTTCTAAAGATAAAAAAATCGATTTTAAAAAAATATTGGCAGGCCACGCCCCCTTTTTTAAAAGTGGTGGCAAATGTACTTCCCGCCAATCTAGCTTCACCAAAATGGTTACACGGACTTCTAATGACAAAAAGTGTGACTCGAGAAAAAATGGGCGAGCCACGCTCTCTTTTTCCAAAATAATGGAAAATAGTACTTCCTGGCAAGATACCGTCACCAAAATGGTTGTACAGACTTCTACTGACAAAAAAAACTTAAAAAAATGGGAGGTCCACGCCCAGTCTTAAAAAATATTTATTGCTACCAAGAAATTAATTTATTTTTAAGTTCACAAATTTATAATTTTCAAGAAGTTGTGTAAATGTTTATCTATATATATTAATCTTAAACTAATAAATTAATGGATACATATTCTCAAAAGATAAAGGGCTTAATTAATCATGGTCTGTTTCTTCGTATTCATCCGCTTCTAATTCCAATGAATAATTATTTAACGACTCTAAGCTTACATCTGAATCAGAACTATAATTGCAGCTGGAGGCTTCTTGAGATGTTGATGGTAATAAAAGTTCTGGTGGTAATTCGGGCATTTTAAAAAGATCAATGACTTCTCGAGGAAACGGAAGTTTTTTTGAACTATTTATACGTTCTTGCACACATAAACTAGAAATATATGGGTCAGAGCTTTTTTTTCAACGAAACTTCGACTGAGCTTTCATTTGCTTTGATTTCCTCCGGTCTACATTTCAATTTGCTTTTATAAACTTTATCATAAGTCGGATAAGTACTACTATTGTGTTTTATGTTTAATTGACGCATATTTAAGTACTGCTTTTTAGTTAAACCGTTTTCTAACAAAAACATTAGAGTTTCATCAGGTGATACTGGCGTAACTTCTTTATGGTTAGTATTAAGAACTTCTCGAATTTTGGATGGCCGATTTGGAGATTTAGCGACTTGTTGTAGGACAAATTTCCAATGCGTTGCCTGGGACTTTTTGGCAGATACAGAGGCAGCGTGAAGTAATAATTGCGCATTGTCTCCTTGCTGGGAAGTTAATTCGGAAGCTAATCTCCTTTTATTTCTTTCGCTGCTATCCTCATAACTCATTTTTGGTCGCCCGATAACATTAATCTTTTTCGGTATAACAAAGATTGTCTCTCGACTCAACCATTCCTCATTATATTTTCTAAATGCTTTCTCATTTCTGGATTGTTTATCCCATTTAAGTTTGATAAAATTAGATAAGTTACGAGCTTTAGTACATATTAATTTACTTAATTCACTGTCAATTTCGTGTGGAATCTTTCCTTTTATGTAATTCGAAACATACCTGTTGTTTCTCAACCAAAACTCAAAGATTTCGGAATTTTTGAACCTGAGTGTTTCTACAAAAATATTAAAAATTTGTTCGTTAACACACAAATGCATACACTTTTACCATGACATAAAACTTGAGTTTTCTACCAACAATAACGTGTACATAGTTCCAATGACACTTCATAACATTTTAGTTTTACTCCACGAAAAACGACAAAACTCTTTAGAATTTCACAAAAATATACACACAAAAAAACCACCAAAATATGTACGAAATACAAAGATTTAACAAACTATATTTGTATATAGTAAAAATACTCACCTCGGGTATTACAACTCATATTTAAAAAATTTTTTTACAAGAATATATTATTAAATAAACAGTTTTTAATTTTGTAAAAATTTTGCTTCTTCACTTGTGTTAACGCGTGCCAAAAAATTTGTAAACATTAACAGGTGTTTATACATAAAAAGGGTTGCCAGCAGTAAAATTTTTTTTTAGCTTTTACTTATCAATATGTTGGGTATTGAACACCATCAAAAAAATTTTGAAAACTTAAAGCTGAAAAATTGACTTTTGGCCGCTAAAATCTCGATTTCGGCCATAGTGCAATGGTTTGGCGAAATATTGAAAAATAATAAAAAATAAAGTTTTTTAAACATTTTTTATTAAATAATGACCTAGTGCTTAATAATTAATTACTAAAAAATTTTATTGTAAATTTAAATCAACACACATTTTAAAGTCTTATAGTAAAATAACATTTATTTTTTTGTTTCAGGCTCACGTGGTATCGGCGGATCGAAAATGAACGTGGAAGTGAAAACGGATCGAAGTTGTCGTTTGATGGCATTAAAGACTCTCCTTGAAAAGCTGCCACCGGTTAATTTTGCAATACTCAAATATATATTCCAACATTTTGTACAGTAAGTTATTAAAAATATCTGCAATTCTAAAGGGTGTTCCAATATTAACGAACATATTTAAATTAAATAGAAACCTATTTTTTCTGTACATCAATTTTAAAAACATAAAATACACACTCAAACGAACTGTTTGGGAAAAGCACATTCGGCAATTATCGCCATAAAAATTCTCTTTTAAAATTTTCCAGAATTACTGGCGTTAAATGTTGTTATATACCGCATGTAAGGTAAAGAATATAACGCTATCTTACCAGTCTTTTCCCAACTTTTGTTACTTCCTCTTTCCTCTACTTTTTTCTACATTACCAAATTACAACAAAGATTTAGTTTAGACAATTCGTTTTTGGTTATCGACTGATAATTGTTAAACACCCACCTTCAGTCATGCTAACATAACTCGTTGCTAAATTTGTGTACTCACTCGCTATATTTTGGCCTTATAACATCTCTAGACCCACCTTCTGGATATAACGTTATCTGTGATTCTGCTCTCAGTCTGGCCCTGTCAGCAGGGTAACAATACAGTTTAAGGAAATTCGATTGTATCTGAAAACGCTCTTCATCTTTCTCTTTGAGGTCTGTTCGAGTTCAATTGCATTTAATTTTCTCCTGCATCTTTAATAATTTCTGTAATTGCGAGCCGCTGTTTCGGTTCAAACCATCTCTCGAAACTATATTCGGGATTCTTACGAAACAGTTCGCTTTTGTGTCTCAGTGTTGAGTGAGCAATACGTTTCAACGAGAACATTGACGATCCTAGTATCCTGGTATGTTTAACAATACTGGATATTTACATACTTCCATCCAATAAATCGTCTTCCTTGTTTTTTTTATTTAAGCTACCTCGATTGTATCTTGTTATCGTTTTCGCCTTCCTTTTTAAAGGCTTGAGCCCTCTTGTAAAGGGAGTTTTTTTTAAAGAGGTATAGAACTTTTAAATGTATTAATTGACGTAAAATCTTCTTTATTCAAAAGATAATCTTCTGGCATTATAATTTAAGCATAACTTTTGACATATGACATATGGCTCGGACGTATTCGTATCTGGAGGTGCAATTTTTAATGACTTTTTCCAACATTTTTGGCGGCGAATGTTGTTCTCTAAGTAGTAATTTTTTCGATGTAATCTAGCGATTTTATATATCCCCACAGAAAATATTTTAGCAGCCTTAAATCGCACAATCTTGGAGGCCAATTCACGGGTCCGATACGTGAAACTATGCGATTACCAAAACTTTCTTTCAGTAAATCAATTGTGACACGAGCCGTTTGAGTTGTTGCGCCGTCTTGTTGAAGCTACAGATCCTGCACATCATGAGTGTTAAATTATTGAACGAAAAAGTCAGTAATAATGGCTCCATAGCTGTTACCATTAATTGTAGCGTACTCAGCAGCTTCCTGTGTTGATGTACGGATTATTGATTCCGCTAATCTCTGAAGATTATCATCACTTCAAATACGGCAGTTTTGTTTTTTGGCATATCCATTCAAACAAAAGTGAGCTTATGAAAATCGGCATTAACGACAATTTTCCTTTGGGTCCAATTTGCACAATTTTGAGGCGTTGTTTAGGCATCAGTCTATGTGTATTGAAATGCCAAACTGTACATAAAACACTTAAAAGCTGAATAAATAACCCTAATTAAAAAGGTGTTGCCACTTTAAAGTTCTTTACCTCTATAAAAAGATCCTTTATATTGTTTTTTCTCGTCATGTGTTCATTAGTTTATGGAATCCAAATATTACCAAGCATTGGTTGACGGATCCTTAGTGATTCTTAGTATATTGACTAGATGACCAGAGAGTATCTCATGCAGTTATTGGAATGATTTGCAATCTAGATGGCACCGTCTTGTTTTAATTCCATGAGGTTCAATAATTAATTTTTTAGATGCTCTTTAGCAATGAAAATTTGTTGTTCCATTGCGTTGATGCGTGTATCATAGCGGGTATTATTATGATGTAGTATTATGATGATATTATTATGTTTAACTTTTATATTGTCCCTTATTTTGGGTCTCATCTTTAGTGTCGTCTGCACCTTACAGAGACGACTTTAAGTTTTTTCTTGAAGTTTGGAACACCCTTAGACAAACCTCACTTCCAATACTTGTAACTAATTTTAAATTTTTTTCCTCATATTTCTAGTGTTTCCGATAATTCCAAACTAAATAGCATGGATAGTAAAAATTTAGCTATTTGCTGGTGGCCGACATTAATTCCTATAGATTTTACAGATATGGGACATTTCGAACAATTGCGTCCCTATCTAGAGGATATTGTACAAACGATGATCGATCAGTATCCATATCTATTCTGTGGCGAAGATGCCTTCGTAATGGTATAAACAATTACAAAATGCAGTATTTTATAAATGTTCTGTACGTGTGTGTGTATGTATGTATGTGTGTTTGTGTGTCTGTATGTGTGTGTATATCAGGTTGTCAAGCCATAGAATGGAATATATAACACATTCAACAAAATACTTTGAATTGTATGTATGAGAAATGTTCGGTCATCTACGACTCGTGTAACTAATTATTGGTTTTGAAACAATTTTATTATGCTCAGCTAAGATGAAAATGAAATAATATTTAAATTAAATGTCAGTACGAAATAGTGTGTGAGAATGTAAGTATGCCTAGGCGTGAGTGTGAATGCGTGTGTGCCTGTGTTTGTGTAGGAAAGCGTATTTGTAAATCATTTAATTTTAGTTAATAGTTGATTTTAACATTTTTATAAATATTTAATTAGATAAATGTATGTAATTTTATGTATGTATGCATGTATGTATGTGGATGTGTGTGTATGTGTTTGTGAAGAAAAACCCCGATTTAAAAGAGACATTGTATAACGAAATGCAAACTTAAATGTTTTTAGTTAAATCGAAAGTGAAATTAATTAATTAACACATTCCCCGGCAAATATCATTCATTCATTCATCAATTTAATCTAGATAGAAATTTCGAAAAGCCAATAATAATATTAATAATAATAATAATCTTTTAATATGAAAATCACCACAAAAAATATGTATTCGTTTAAAAGATTTTAAGTTTTAACTACCAAATGCTCTTTTTGTTTAAAACAAAACCACACTATCACTGAATCTCATTACTACTTTAACATCTAAGAAACATCATCATAAAAAGAAAACAAACTTGATAAATTTAATTTGCGGTATTAAGACAACAATAACATCAACAAAAAACCGCTACAGTAAAGCATGTTAAAAAAATAAAAGCGCTAGAAAGAAGAGAAAACCTTGTCATTTTTTTGATATGGAGTTTGACGACGATTTAAATATTTGTCGTAGTGTTGCCAGAGAATCAACTATATGTTTTGATTTTAACGTTTTTTCCACATCTCCAAAAAAGTATTAACCAATTCAGAGTTGCAGTTTTCCTTTTATTTTTAACAATGTACAAAGAAATATTAGCTCATTACAAAATCTATAATTTTTTCATTTTGAGGCGCATTTATGTCTAAGAAATTAAAGAAAATGAGTTAATAATATAATAATGCCAAAAATTTTGGCTCTATTACGGAAAGTAAATTTAAAATTAAGATAACTAGAAAATTATCAATTTTGACATTTTAGCAAATATAATTATTTGTAAACAATCAAACGATTTAATTCGAAAAAAGTAAATTTTAACAGCAAGAGATTTTATTTTTAATGATGATAAGCTCAGTCGAACTATTCCTTGAAGAAGATGTGCAAGACATGGGAATGTAAGGGATAACTATATTCCCTGAGAATTACCATGTTCACTGTGAGTAGATGTTTGCTTTTTAAGTAGGCCTACTTTTCTATACTCCAGTAATTTCCCTGTAGAAGGGGGGTATACCTTACTCATTGTAATTTGTTTGATATCTTTTTGCTATTTGCATCGATTTCAATTAGTTCCTTTATATCCAACGTCCTCGTAATGCCAAAAAATTTACCAACTAGATTTACAGCCAAATCAATTTTGCAATAGGTATGATGCCGCCTGCCCCAATGGCAATACAGACACTTCTGGCGATGGCCAACTACTTTTGATGTTAAGGGTTCCCTTATTTTATTTAAAATGAAAAAACCCCTCTCTCATTCATCCGGAGTGAGTGATGGTGGGCCAGTTGTTTCAGCAAAACGCATGCCCCAAGCTACATTCAATTTACCTTCCAGTTGCTGAATCAATATTCCAAATTAAGGCTTTGTAGTGATTTTAATCATCATAAATCCTATAAACACGACAAATGTTTAAATTTTAATGATTTAAATTATATAAAAAATTTATTATTTGTTTATTACTTTTATTTTTATTCGACCTTTTTTTTAAATTTTATTGAATATGAAATAATCTTTTAACGGTCTTTTTAAATAATTCAACGATTTTATTTTTTTCGATATTTCGCTTTCCTGTGGAAAGCTTCTTCAGGAAATTATTTTTTATATTTAAATATAAAAAATAATTTCCTGAAGAAGCTTTCCACAGGAAAGTGAAATATCGAAAAAAATAAAATCGTTGAATTATTTAAAAAGACCGTTAAAAGATTATTTCATATTTAATAAAAAATTTATTAAAATTAAAATTATCACCTTTTAAATTTCTTTTAAAACTTTACACAGCAACCTGCAAATAACAGTTGCCGACAAATTTCCTATTTTTAAACTGAATTTGACAATCGCCATTCAAAAGTTACCATCCGCAAACTAAATTTGTTCTGGCAACATCTCTGAACTTCCGCTAATGCACCCATTATACAGCTTACGAAGTATTAATTTTGGCATATGTGCTAAAATATTTGCAGAATAATGACTTCCCTCAATTAATATCGATTTCAAACAAGGAATTTTATAAAATTTATTTTGTAGTTCTTTTGTTTTTATTTTTTGGTGATAAATAATTCTTTTTTGTTACATAAGACTTGCACTAGAAAAACAAACAAATATTTTTTAACGCTTTTGTTGCTAAATGTGTTCCTTTAAATGAAATTGTCTTCACAAAATTTCTTATGTAAAAGCTGTCATTATAGCCATACAAAAATGATAATTTGAGATCTATGCGTAACAAAATAATTCCGGTGTTTGAACTTGACATTTGTTTTTATGGGGATATAATCACATCCTAAGTATGTATGCTTATGAATTAGAGTAACAAAATAAAACCATCAAAACAACTTGATGGAAAATCTTTCCAGTATAGAAATTTTTTGATAGACTTTGTTTCAATTCTCGTATTCTCTAGCCCAAATATCTTTCATATTACAAAAATTAATAGACAGGCATAGATTTTACCAATTTTAATTTTTATTAAAATTATGTGGAGCAGCAATAAGACATTCGCTAACAATAAGTAATGCATCGTGCCTCAACTGTTCAATGACCTTTAAGCTTTCAGTTCTTCAAAGTTATATTGGGGATTTAATAGAAATATTTAAAAGAAAAGGTTTAAGCTAAATTATGAAAAATTCCTAATAGAGTAGTCTTAAACGTTGGCGAGGACTTCATTTAGGCCCCTTTTAGATTTGGTAACTTTAATTGCGCAAGTCTTGTGTTTGTGGGTGTGAGAGAAAAGGTCGTTTGGCCTTTCTCTCCCACCCGCAAACACGACTTACGCAAGTAAAGTTGCCTAATCTGAAAGGGGCCTTAGTGTTATTAAAGAAAAAATCTTAGATAACAGCATCTAACCAATGGGGGAAAACAAATAGTTCTAAAAGCATATCAGTGACGAAAACAATTAAAATTTTACTTATCCTAAAATCGCTTAGTAACAAATTCTCGGAAAAATGACATGAGGGTTCTTAAGAATTTTCATTTTCAAAAATAATAAAAATTTGATCTGGTTTTCTCTTTTCTCTATTGTTCAAGTACTGACGATTGGAAAAAATTAAAAATTTTAACAAGTATTTTTAGGGAATTATAAATTATTTTTTACACAAATTTTTAAACATATAAATTGCCAATCGTTAAGAAAAACTCAGTTTATTTTCGATATCAAAAAAAAAAGAAAATAAAAATGTGAAATGTGAAATAATTAATACGCTTAATAGTTCTTAAAATCCCTTCAGATGATACTGTTTAGCTGAAGTATCTTGATAAAGTAAGAATTTCATATCACAAAAACAAAAATATGAAGAAAATAGAAAAAAGAAGTAGAAGAAGAAGAATTAAAAGACCTCACTGAAATTAATTTGATTATTGATAGAGAAGACAGTAATTGAAATTTTGTTGCAAGAAAAATTGTTCTTAACTCTTAAACTATTTAATGTTTCATATGTTTATGTTGTGTTTATATCTGTGTTATTTCTATGTGCTCCTATTTGGAAACAACTATTGCAATTGCTATCTCTATCTCTCTCTCTCTCTCATTCTCTATCTATCTAACGTTCTATTATGTAGTAGAAGATTTATTATATTTGTCCCTTTTGTTACTTTTTTTGTTAAACATTTCTTTCGTTACAAATTTTGTGTTTTATTTTGTTTGTTAGCAATTTAATAAGTATGAATGAATAAATCTAAATGATAATGTGCCATTAATGAACTTTTTATTCGAATAAACTATTAACAAGTATTTACAAATTATGGTAACAATAAGGCTATATCACAATATTATCACATTAAATTTGCAATTAAGCCAGCCCTGCAGTCAATAATCGAGTTTTCTGAGATTTACATATTTAATTTTTTCTTAAACTCATATTCCTTAAATTGTTTATTTACTATTTATATACTGCAATACAATAGTAAATTTTTTTTATGCCATAAGATTTTCATATCACAGTTTAAATCCAAAAATTTTGCATTTAATGTCGTAATATCAATCTAGTGAATGGTTTGCTTTAAAAAGAACAATGCAGTGATAAATTAATGTCTCTGTTGTATCAAAACTTTTAAAATTAATAAATTTTAGGGCGATAATAGTAAAGGCAGTTGCTAAACAAAAATAAGCAAGTCCCAGTTTACACGCTTCAATTTTTGTTGCTCAACAAAAGCTGAAGCGTCTAAACAGGCACTAGCAACTGCTGTTTTGTAGGCACTAAGTGTGAGCGAATTCGTTTTAACAGAATCGCTCGGTGCAATTGAGGTTACCAAACCAATCTCCTGATGCTCTTGATCAAATGGGGCCAGAAATGAAACTTTTTTTAAAGGAAAAAAAAAATACATTGTGTAACATTTGATACAGAAGTTTTGCGATAAGTACAGGAACTCTGACGTGTCCGATACTATCAGTTATGGGTACATCCATATTGGCGGCTTGATTAATGTTGCATATGCAGCAATTGCTGTTAAAGGTGCCTTAACGTAATAATCCTTAAGCAGATCGTGATCAGTATGGAATATAACCATGCGCAGTATAATCGGGGCTCAGTGGATCGGTGAAACAGCTGGTCATTATATATTATTTCTAATGGTTTCCATTTATATTGCAGCTGCAGGTCAGTGAAGTTCCCGCCAATTTATTATTTACGGCGAACTCATCTCAGCAGGTTCCAACCCACCCACTGGGTACGCTGCACATAAAAGCACATTCTAAAAATTAAACCAACGCATATCACCATACCAACACTACGTCGCTATGCCATTCATGTCACCAACAAATCATATCCAACTTTTGTTCAGTGACCCTAAAAATAACCCAATTTCGTACTCCAAAAATCATTCATGCCACCAACCTATTTAAATTAAAGCCAATATGTGTTCTTATTGTATACTTCAAACATTATACTGTTATCAATTCCTCCTCTATATAACGTCTTTCCTGGCTGTTTGTT